>CM070589.1:25358241-26590185 GCA_036346355.1 Rhipidocladum racemiflorum | reverse complement strand
AATATTTTTCAAATTGCAAATGATCTCGTAAATCTAGTCATGGATGATGGTTCGCATGTATAGGTACAAGTTTTTTCCATTGGTATATCGCCTCATCAAACTAGCATTGACTTTGCCAATGGCAACTTACTACCTCTTAGTAGAAAGAGCCTTTCTCAAATTTATGAACATTATTAAGACTGAATTGAGGAACAAAATGAAGGATGAATGGTACAATCCACGTAACGGTTTGCTACATGGCTTGAGCGAGAGATGTATTTGAAAACATTGAGGAAGAAAAATTTTTACAACATTTTCAAGGGATGAGAGTCACTAAATTTGACCTATCTCATGGCTTTAAAGTGTGATTATATTCTTAACATGTAAATTTGGAAATCGATACTGTAATTCCTTATGTTTTGATTTACTTTATATGGTTACTTTTCTTAGGTTACGTGTGTCGTGGTCCTGTTATCGGGCTTAATGTAATATACGCTTCAAGCCATCGACTCAATCTTTGTTATCTATGGCACTCAAACTATATTATCCAGATTTGGCAATATATTGTATTAGTGTATTGTGTTTTTTGGATTTTGCTATTGTTTTCGATATAGCTAATTTATCGTGATTTCCATATAAGTTTTGTAACATTAGCTTATTAGATATTAGCCCGGGGCTTGACGAGATTCACGTCCGCCACTGGCCAGCAGTAAAAAGAATTAATAATCTCAAGTGTCTTGCTTTTGTCCTGGCTTTTCTTTACTGCGAGCATTTGATCGATTCCGAGTATGGTGGGGGATCTGTGACGTGCACCTTGCGAGGATGATGGGTTCTTAACTGAGCTGTTGAAATAATAACTTTTGAGCTGAGCTGTTGAAATATGGCACTTTTGAGCTGATGCTGTTGAAATATCAGCTTCTAGAAGCAATCCTAGGCATGCATGGACTTTGTTGTACCCGCTCTAGCGCGTGGATGGACAGACCAAGGCTATCCATTACGGCCATATTATAATAACCGGAGGTTCCAGAAGACCTCCGGAGAATTGTCGACGTCGGCTCTCCTCGCTCGCTCCTTCCCCCGTGCGCCACGTGCGTCTCACCAGAAGCTTCCTTCCACGCCGCGTGCCCTCTCCTTCTTCCGCTCCGCGCCGCACCACCTCGATATCCCTCACCACCTCATCTCCCTCCGCGCTGCCGATGCACGCCCTTCCTTTCGCGGCCGCACCGCCACGTTCGCCCGCAAGTGCCGTGCTCCGCGCGAGGCCCCCGCCAAGGACACCGCGCGCGACGCCGCGCCTGTGCTCACGGACGGTGTGCCTTGGATTTTATTTGCCAGACGTTTCGTCGGCGCAGTATCTAATGCGGTTTCACTGTGATTCTTATGGTTTTTGCGTCTTCTACCATTACAGATTAAGATTCTATTTATCTAATGCGAATTCACTCTTGATTCTTATGGTTTTGCGCCTTCTACCGTTAGCAGATTAAGATTCTATTTACTTGCAGGTATTCATGAGCGTAGTTATCTAATGCGGATCTACCTTTCCTTCGTATGTAATTGCTGAGGCCAAATCAGGATTTACAGAAAGGCGTGAAAAATGTTATTATCAAGTGATATCATCTAACTGATTGATTTCCGGTCTTTGATGATTGGCAGCCTGGCTATCCCTTTGAACTCTTCTAAGATGCAGTTCATCCCCAAAATATGGTGGCGCATGCTTTCCTTCTTCCATCTGGTTTATTCTGTGTATATTCCCATTTTCAAATGACGATCTCGATGTTCCTTTGCTTGTAGTGGAATCCATTACTCTCAGCGTCCTCTCAACGGTCCTAGGCTTCGCTGGCAGAGGCCACCCGCATCAGGTTCGATTCATCTCACAGACGAATTGCCGTGGCTTATCATCGGCTGGTTCTTTATGTGCCTCACCGCTAGTGCTATATAATTTCTTGGAATGAACTTACTTGCGTTAGATTTTGTTTCTCTGCAGAGTCCTTGATGTCAAGAAACGCTACTGCTGAACTACAGATTGGGTGTGTTCTTGTCAGATGCTTAGCTACTTAGTTTTTCCTAGTGCGTAGTTTCTGTTTGTGTGATGAAAGGTGGCGGCGTATGTATAAAGTTCACGCCTGGAGCCTTGGGTCTTGTTCTGGTTGCACATTTGCGCATAAGGAATTTTTACCTATTTGTTGAAAGATCAAATCTTTGAGCCTATACTATTAATGCTCCTCGTGATTTGCTTAAGGGTTGTGAGCATATGAGTTAAGAGTGCATGTTTGGTTTAATTTGATTAAATCAATCCCCTAAAATTAGGATTGAATCAAAGTTTGTCTAAACTATTTTTAGCAGTGTTAATCTTTCGGCTCATACCTGCATATACCGAAAAAGATTTGTTACTATCTATTTGCCTGGGTATTACTGTCCTACTATGCTACTATGTGCTTACCCTTTAAGCAATACAATGATTTTAATCCATTGTTCTTTCACTTTGATAAGGAAAATAGAAAAGTAGGAATTAATAGCTTGAGATTTCATTGTTGTCACACTGCACGAAAATCCTACTGCTTATAGGCACATCACTGATTTAAAAGAAAATGAATTTAAACTCATGTCTACTACTGAGGTATATAGGATACATATCTATAGCTTTGTGCCCATTTTTCCTCAATTAGTATTCCCAGCTGTTGGTGGATCATGTTGTCTGTGTACTGATGCTAGCTAGGTTGGCTTTTGAAGGTTCAAATATTGCTGTTAAGTTCATTTATTATTGTTTGTTCATGAAGTATATGTAACTGAACTTTTACTACTTACTGTCTTTTAATCTGTTTCTGTTTACTTCGTGTTTTTGCAGAAAAGCAAACAAGGAGAGCTACTAATGCAGGTGGAACAGTGTATTTCCCACAAAGTTCACTTCGGCAGACACAGTACCCATTCTCCTGAGCTATGCCTTGTCAATAACGTAATATGCTTTGTGAGTCTTGGTAAATCTATATGGATTCTATCATGGTTTTCATTTTCTGTATAACAGTTAGAAAATACTGTGAGATTGATCTGTTCTTAGTTTCTTAGCGATGGTTACCTATTGATATATACATTGAAAAGTTCAATGGGTGCTATGTAACTAAAATGATGTTTTCCACATGGTGTAGGCCAACACCTAATTCAGTTGGTAGATCCATGGCTAAAATCAAAAGTTTACCTGTGTTAATTCAAATATTGCACCTTGCCTGCTTTGTTTACTCTTGATTCTTTATCAAGAAATAATTAGATTCATTCATGTTTTTAAGATGAATACCATTCTACTTCCTTTGCTCTATATTGAAACTGAAGAATATATATATTGTCAGCATGCATGATGCATGTGTACCAGTCATAGAAATATATATACTCAGCATGCATGCATGCATGCTGTTTATTGACTTGACTCTCCGCCTTGTTGTCCGGCCCGGCCACCTAACAAATCATTGAATCAGCAATCAGCATGGGCCATCATGCTGCGACATCCTGTCCATGAACTACAGGTTTCAGGAATTGACTCAGACCCACCTTGAGATAGTATTCGTCTATATGAATGTTGATGATGTCCAGCTAATCATTTTTTAGTCTCCTGGTCTTATGACTTGTTGTTTATGTACTTCAGAAGAACTCTCATCATCATATCTCTTTTGAGAATTCTATTTACACTGAAATCCCTTCTGAGAAATAGAGGAAAAAATAAGGGAAAACCTAAATTGATGCTTTGACATAGATTTATCTTGAGAATCTCTTTAGAGTTTAATGCATTCAGATTTACACTATGTTTTATTGTTTTTCCTGAAGGGCTAATCATTTGTCAGAAAAATGCTCGGCATATATCTCTGTTAAGTTAGTGTACTGCTCTGAATATATCCTAATTAAACTAAGCTACTACGCTCAACTGTACATGCAGGGTGTTTCATCCAAGCTTGGAGTGAAGGCTATGCCCACATTTTTTCTCATCAAGGATAGGAATGTGGTGAAGAAGATTGTTGAGGCAAATCCAGATGAGGTCAATAAAATGGTGGATGCTTTTGCTGAATCACTTGCCTCTACCACCACCACTCCTAATATTTTTGTCGAACAGTAGTTGCCGCCTTGTCGTCTAAAATTGCTCGTGTGTGTGATGAGGAATGGCGAGCAATGTGATAATTCTCCCGTGATCCTTCCATCAGGGAACTGAGACAGTTTTTGCTACTGATGTATGAAATAGTTCTTTAACCGCTGAGTTAAGTAGGCAATTCATTAAAAGAATAAAATGCAGTTTATTCATCCACCGCAGGTTATTTATGTGTGATTATTCCATTTCTATAGAACTTGGAGACTACAGGTGTGTATTTCTAGCTGATTTGGAGCCCCCAGATTACTAAATCTCTGCTTCATATTTTTTTCTCTGTATCTCTGGATTATTATACTCTACTTTAAATGTTAATCAATTACATAGATCAATGCCACAGAAGGCGACAGAATCCTGTAGAAACTGGTGGCTGAGCGCAACGCTTCTTCAAAATGTCGCAGAAGGTTTGCCCATTTTTCCCATTTTTCCCCAGATGCCGCGCGTGGCCAGCGCGTGTTGCCGCTGTTTTTTTGCCGAGGGGTTTTCAAAATGGTGTATAGTTCCTACTTTTGTGAAAAGCCCTTTCTTGCCGGAAAAGCCGTTCGAAAAAGCATAAAAAAGCCTCTGAAAATATGCGTCTTGGTCCATTTTTTAGATTACGAGCCATTTTTCCCAAAACAAAACTTTTTTATTAAAAATATCACTCGAAGAAAGACCCTTGAAGATTTGAAAAATACATTTAGGTCTATTTTTCTCTAAAGCATAACTAAAAAATACTCTTTAAAAATTTGAGTTATGCTTTATTCCTTTTTCCACCCTGGTCCATTTTATACAAAAACACCAAAACGTGGAAAATACATTTGAGTTTATTTTCTCTCTGAAAAAGCGCAAAACACTCTAAAAATTTAAGTAATTATGCTCTAATTCTGTTTTTCCGCTTGATCCATTTCCCACAAAAACACAAAAACGTGAGAAGCCTGTCCAAAAATTCTAAAGTTAAGTCTTGTTCTATTTTTTCGTCCTGGTCCATTTTTCCAAAAAAAAAAAACACGAAATTATCCCCTCCAGAAACTCGAAAAATCCGTTTTGGTGGATATATTTGTCCCAAAAATGATTTTTATTTAACCTCCAACGGTAAAAAAATACGTTTATATCCTTTTTCTCGAGAACCTAAAAAAATTACATTTTTTCGCTTCAGTTAATAAGTCCCGCGTCTTGTATAATGTGTTTAGCCTTCCTAGTATATATATAGTATGTGAATGTACTCTCTTACAATTTTTTCATGTTAATCTTATTGGAATATCTTATAATTAGTATATGAGTGTATCCAAAGTGATATAGGAGTATTTAAAGTTCATTTGGGTGGTATTTCAAAGATGGGAGTAATTACTCTGAGTACAAAGTATTTTTTTTATATATATATATATATATATATATATATATATATATATATATATATATATATAGGAAAATGGTTGCATACTCTTGGGAGTATGTACTCCCCTCTCAATATCTTTGCATAAATGATGTTATTATACTTCTTTATCCTTTTGAGTATACTCTAATACTAATTATAAGATACTCCAAAGTGAGTTTCACAAAAAATTTCATTAAAACCCACATTTTATATACTAGTTTTGTTTATATACTCTTTTTGTACATGAAAAGCGGTATATAGCGAAAATAAATGGCTCCAATAAATTTTTTCAACAACATCGCATTGTAGTATCTTAGAATTATTATTGGAGTATCTTGAAAGTGATAAAGAGTATAACACATTCGTTTAAATGTTGAAAATTGTTATCTTGGATGTGAAGTCACGTACTCTCAGTCTGAAAAAGGCTTTCTATATATATATATATATATATATATATATATAATAATAATAATAATAATAATAATAATAACTACTGGATCACCATAGTGTCCATGCACCATGATCCAAAATAGGTATTTTCTCTATGTATTTGCATGCAAAAAAATTTTAAAATTTTTAAGACGTTGAGTTTAACTAGTTTACTAACTAGGTCAAACAAGTTTGAGCTAAAATTTAAACTAGAGTTTTTTTTTTATATAGTAGTTTGATTGTAGGTATGTGCTGATTTTATATATAAATCAGCACAAAATGTAATATAAATCCGTTGAAATCTTTGCATTCGAGTATATTTTTTCAAAGGTATGTGTTTTATTTGAATTGTCATATATGGGTATATAGCCTAAAACTGAAATTTTTGAAAAAGATACCCGAATTTGGTGTGAATTTGCGCATTTGAAATTATGATGCCCAGGCACCACTACTACATACAAGCTCATCTATGTCGGTTTGAAACTAACATTAGTGTCGATTTTCAAACCGACCACGGATCTTAACAGCGATGAGAATCAAGGATTATCACTGTCGGTTTACAAACCGACATAAATAACATTATCAGTATCGGTTCTAAACACGAACCGACACAAATAATTGTACTATTAGTGTCGGTTCTCAGGAAGAACCGACACAAATAGTCAACATATCAATGTCGGTTCCCACCAAGCACAAACACAAATAGTCAACATATCAGCGTCGGTTCCTAGAAAGAACCGACACACATAATTCACCTATCAACGTCGGTTCCCACTAAGAACCGACACAAATAATGCCAGACTAAAAAATAAAAATAAAAACAGCATTTTGGCTAGCCTCTGGAACTACTAGCCATGCCCTCTGAAACAACATACACACACAATATAATTAGCATACACACATGAGACATGATGCTAACCTAAAATTTCAATATACACAAAGCATACACACATCATACATCAACTTGAACCTTTGCATTCTTTAAAAAACCTGTAGCACAAACAAAATGTGCTTACAAGAGTACATGCACTTTGCTTCTACAAAAGAAAGAAAATTGTGCTAGAATGAAGCCATGACAAGTTAAGTGTGCAATATCTAGAACAAATTAGCTAGCAATCGGCATATGCATGAGCAAACTGAATTGAAGAATGAAGACTCTAAAGTAAATGTTTCAATATGTCCTTAAGTGGAACATACTCATTGGCATTCTTGTTAGTGTTATGCCCTTGAGCGATCATATAGATGATTGTAATATGACTATGTTTATGAATAATAATATGACTATTGGTCCAATGAATGTATATCATTATATTGATCGATAAGTATGTGACTTGCTTATGAAACTCTCTACTCATTGATATAATTACGTAAGTATCTACGATCGGATATCATCATAGTGGAGCAGCGATGAATAGATCGGCACATGTCTTGATCGATGATCATGTTTCATAGATCATGGGATATGGAGATATCATCAATACATTGTGAGCATGTTGGAGAACATGTGTTAGATGAACCCTTAATGGGACAACTGCGAGAATGTTGCATTCTTATATGTCATCAGTGTATCTCATACATAGTAGATGTATGATCCTTAGACTGAGATTGTCACATTCCCTACATTTGTAATAGTTTTACCTTAGGGTTACCAAACACTATTTTCTAACGGATAGTTATAAGGTAGCTTTCATGTTTACTATGAAACATGCGAGAGGGAAATGCTTGATCAAGATGGAATTTGCCACTCGATTAACTTGAAGATATTTGTCTAGGCCACTCGTATGACATGATTAAGGAAGTGCATGGCCATGCCGTGATTGAGAAGTCAATCACAACTTATTAATATATCACGGATCACGAGAGATGGATTGAGCTGTCAAAGGATGACATGCTTCGCCTTGAGTTCGATCTTCATATAGTTTGGCAAAGGGATTATTACATCGATTACTTTAATCATATGCATTTGGGAGTTGGCATGCTCACGCAGGAGCCGCTTATCGACTATTCGATTAGAAAAGGGTTTTACGAATCCATGTCCAAATGCACATGAACCTCTGAGAGTCACACACTTAGCAGGCTAGGGCGCATTAATTCGGATTGAATCCGTAATTAATAGACCTCGTGAGCTTAAGCGCGTAGATGGGCCTGGCCTAGGGTTTCACCTGCGTGGCTATATAAGGAGGAGGAGGCTAGGCGCGAGAACATACTGCGTGCGTTTTAGAGGTGTTTAGCGAAATCTAGCCACCGCCTCTCGTTGCCCTGTAGGCGACACGGTGCTTGCACTGCCGCCTGGCGTCCCATCCAGACGTGTGGGAATTTGCTGTGGTGGCGCTCACTACTAGAATTAAAGTATTAACAACCAATAAATAACATCAGTAAAAATTACAGTGCGTTAATCGATTTTGTGGAGTGACTCTTCCAAAAAAATAGGTACTAACTACCACAATTTTTCCCGTCGTTTTCCCGTCGTTAGGATGCCTAGAAAAATCCCGGACACCAATTTATTTTTGGCGCAAACGTACTCCCGCAGTTTATTCTTGGTGCAAAATCCCGGGAAACCAATTTATTCTTGGCTTATTTTTTCGCTCCCCAGTCAAACTCTGTAACACCCCAAAATTTTGCTTTTATTGAATTCATGTGTGATTTGGCACTTTGGTGAATTTTTGGAATTTTCTGGAATTTATTTGGATTTATTTGGAATTTATTTGAATTTATACCATTTTGAAATAATTAAAGAATTTAATATTGCAAATAAAATTTTGTTGGAAATATTTTATCTGAGTCCCAAATACCCTAAAATATTTTCCAGAATTTTTCTGAGTATTTTGCTATTTTTAATGAATTAATTGAATTTCTGGGAATTATTTTAAATATTAAATCATTTGGAAAATCAAGCCGAAGTCGATTCTTGTTCATCGGCAGAGTCAAAGTCGAGACTTGAGTTGAGTCAGGCCGAGCCACATGACTTCGACCAAACCAACTCCAAAACCTAATCGATTCCAGATTTGGATCAAGATCAGCAGTCGGGATCATCGTCTGCTTCGGTCGAATCGGCCGGATCGATCGGCGTCCAGCGATCGTGGCCGTTGATCGTGCCACGTGGGCGGTGGCGTCATCGTCCAGCCCGAGTCGGCCGGGACTCCTCGCCGCTTGTCAGCCGCCGTGTAGGATTAGGGTTAGTCCGGCCGTGCACGCATCAGAAGGTATTTAAGTCTGGGAGGTACCAGAGGACCGCCCGTGATCCAGCGCCCTCTCTGCTCTACTTCACCAGAGCCTTAGTCGCCGTGGGTCGGCAGGAATCGCTCGCCGAACTCTGACGCCTCTCCGCTGCGGTTTTGCTTGATTCCGCCGTGCCGTCGTGATCCTGCCGCCATTGACCCCGGATCAGGAACCCTCGAAGCCAGGCGCACCGAAGAGACCCTTCACCTCGCCGAGACACGCCCCAAGCGCCGTTCGGTGTGGTCGTAGTCCTCGGTAGCCGGCGACCACAACCTCGCCCAGTGAAACCATCGCCAGGCCAGAGCTCCAGCGGCCGTCCGATCAAGATCCAAGGGCTCGAGATCGCGCCACGTCACCCTCGGTGAGTTCTCCGTTGAAAATCCTAGATCTAATCTCAGCGGTTGGATCTAGATCCAGCGGCAGGTCGTGCCCACGTGTCGAGGAGCGAGCGCGCGGCTACGTGAGCGTCGCGGCGTGGGCCAGCGACACGCGGGGCCCAGCGATGTCGGCGACCCGCACCGTGGCGTCACCCATGGCGTCATCGGATGGACCCACATCGTGGCGTGGTGAGCCCGTGGCGTCGGCAATGGCGTCGCCCGAGTGGTCCCACATGTCGAGTCTTCGCATGGAAGCGTGGGCCAGGGTCCACGGTAGACCCGGCCGGCGTGGACTAAATCCATGGACCGGTGGCGTCAACCGCCCAATCGAGAGGCTGCCACGTGTTTAGGCTGGCGCAATAATTAATTTCGAAAAGAAAATGATTTATTAATTCAAATAATGATTTGATTTTTGTTCCAAACTTCAAGCGCTTATAACTTTTTGCGTTTCAACTCCGATTTGAGTGGTTCAAATTTCTAAATTTGTATAAAATTCAGATCTACTCAAATATGAATTTTATTTAATTTTTGGACTAAAGTTTTTCTCTGTAATATTATTTAATTGATTATTTAAACTTTAATAAATCGTAACTTTTGCATTTTAACTCCGATTTGAGCGATTCCAGTTCTAAAAATCCAGAAAATTATGTTCTCTCTGTTTATGGATTTTATTTGGAGTTTTGGGATGTTTTGCCTATTGTTTATTTGCGTATTTGCTATTTGCAGCTTCTACGAGTAGGCGTTGAAGTCTTAGGAAGGATTCGAAGGAGAAATATTGACTCGGGGATCCAACTCAAGACCAAGAGCAAGTACTTTTTGAAGGCAAGTTGTGCTTTGACCATGTTGATCCTATTTGAAATCTATTTTGATTTAAACTATTGCATGCTAGTTCAATTAGAAAAATACTTTGTTTAAACATGGGGTTAGATAAGTACCAATTTGTTGTATGACACCTTGATTATTTAAGTATGTGCCATGACCCTTGTCACCTAGTTGTGGATTACTAGTTGGACATTATTAAATTGCCAACATGGGTTTAGACCGTTGTAGTATCTTGCTTAGACACACTCGTGCTCATGACATGATTTTGGATGATCAAATGTTAATATTGACTTAATGATATATTGAACCTGTTTTGGAAAAGTATCATGTGATGTTGATGTACGTGGTACATGGTAATCAAGCGGGGTTTGATAAGCGATTTCGGCCGGGGCATGTGGCAAGAAGTAATCAGGTGGGCAGGTTGTGGCATTGGGAGTGTTGTTTTGGTTCTTGGGTAGTCTTGCCCTGGTCACCTAAGGACTTAACCTTGCAAGCCTTTGAGCTGGGTCTAACGTGCAACCACATGTCTGTAATGGGACGGACCTAGTTGACTAAGTTGCTAATAACGTACTGTGGGACCTCGGAGGTCAACTACACCCTTTGTGTAAGTTGTGCGGGGGGCGTCTGCGAGTGAGGCCAGTACCCATCTAACAGTTGATTGGCCTAGACTTCGCCTTAAGCGAAGGAAGGGTTAGTCTTAATAACAGGGAGGCCACTTGTATTGTTAGAGGTTTCAGAAAGACTTTATTCTGGGGAACTTCGCCTTTGTAGTGTTTGATTTGTATCTTGTGGGTAAAGTGCATAACCTCTGCGAGTTTAGAATCTATTCGAATAGCCGTGTCCGCGGTATTGGACATCGCTCGGAATTACGATCAAGGGTTAGATTTTCTCAAAAATAACTTTGGTTTGAAAGGTGGGTTGGTTTAATAATGAAGATGATGGAAATGTGGTTTAGGATGGGGAAAATGTTTATTAAACTTCTTGAAAAGTTATTTATGCTTTACTTATTTCTCTTTGCTTTGAATCTACTTATATTACTTTTCAAATCTTTGTTTCTTTGCAAATATACCTTGAGCTATTCCTTTGTACCAAGCCATGCATATAGTATATTAGCTTGCATTACGTGCATGACTTGCTGAGTACCAAGTACTCACCCTTGCCTCAACACAACATCGGTTGAAGAGGAGACTACGCCCGGCTTTGGAGGAGGAACTCCGGGAGGATCCGTCTACTTAGGGAAGCGAGCCCGGTCGGTTGCACGTAGGTATCTTGGATGGCGCCACGCAGTTATTTGATTTTTACGCTGCTATTGCTATTATTTTTCTCTGAATAAGTTTTAGCCTTGCGAAGCATACATTTGTAACTTGACCATAAGGTCGAGTAACTTGATTTAGTTATTTAAATAAAGTACTTTATTGGTACAGTGGTATGATCGTGATATTTACCGATGTTAAGGCGTATGTGCACTAAGCGCGTTCTGGACTAGTCTTTGAATACCTGAGGGTCGGATTTGCAAATTCGGGTCGACAAACTCCAACCCTAGCCTTCTAGCGAGACCTCCCTCGCTCCTGTCCTTGCCAGCCGCCGCACACCGTGACCGCCTGCCTCGCTCCTGCCGGCGCCCGCCCACCCCAGCGCCCAGCGTAACCCCGCTCCGGCACCGCGCCAACGCCCGGCCTTCGCCCTGCGCTCCGGCGCCGCCCGCCACGCCCGGCTCGGCCCCATGCGCCGCGCCACGCCACGCTCCGGCGCCGGCCTCGTCCGGATTGCAAAGGTGAGATTCCACCCCCTCAAGCTTATTCTCTGGTATATTCTCCCCAATTGTTTCCATACCCTTCTCTAACGCATGTCTTTGATTTATCAAGAAGGAAATCTTTTCTTTGATTGGTCATCTTTATTGAAGAACTTCACCTTTATCTAGCAAGGTGAATCATAGATATTGGCTTCTTGAAAATCAATAGTCATCTCTTCAATTTGTAATTGAATTTTTCTTAATTCTTCAGGTGTCTGGTTAGTCATAGACACACCACGATTGATTAGTAAATCAAAGACTTTGATATTCTTTAGTGGATGTCCGTACTCTTCTTTGTTATTGTGATCTGATTCTTTTTCGTACCTCTCAATGAAATGATCCCAGAACTGTTATAGTTTATCTATCATACCTTTGGCTCTCACAGCTTTCAGTGTTTTCTAGCAACAACATAAGCTAGCTGAAACCAAACAAAAAAATTTGTATGATAATCTGTTAAGTCTATAGTAATTTTTGTAACTGACAGATATTTTGCATGGTGCAAAGGGGAAGCATATGTTTAGTGGATTGGGTTTTCTCACCTTCCAAGAATGGTGCATCCTTTCAATTAGATCTCAAGAGTACAAACGACTCCATACTACATTGTCATAACCTCTAGTAGCTATAAAGGGAATATATAGATCATCACTGTCTTCACATGAACCTTTCATCCAATTTGATACTTCTTTGTTCATACGCTCGATCCCATATTCAACCGTAAATAGAATGGAAAAGAATTGAGATAGCATGGATCACTTAAAGCAATATGTGTAATCAAATAGAGCATTATATGTTTTTTAGAGCACAAGAAGCACAATTGTTCATCTTAGAGCCACGAATCACACTGACATCTTTACTTTGATGATGTGCTAATGCGATGGTGTCTCTTGATGAAGATATTTTGTCTTTATAATAATAGCATAATAATAGCTAATTTGTTTAGTATTTTAAGATTCTATTGTAAATTAGAGAATATGGTCCTCATAAAAATAAAATACTGAAGTTACTAATTTTTTTTGTTACTGATAGCCACTAGATTTGAAGTATCAAAGCAATTTGGTTGGGATTCGAGCTCAAGTGGTCACCCCAGCTGCAAGGTTAGTCTTATTGTTGGTCATACATAAATGTCTTGCACCTTTGCCATTTCAATATCCTCCACTACTTTATTGATTGTGATGAAATGCGTTTTTCTCTCTGTCTTTTACCTCAAATTTAATTCACACTTTTATTATTTACATAATAAAAATTACAAAATTATCTGAGATGGCTCAAAATTATAAGACTTGGATGGAGTGCAGTTAATGATCGATTAAATAAGGAATACTTGGATGGGGTAGAGAGTTTCCTCAACTATGCCTTCAATAGGTTGGGTGGTGTGGTTGACATTCGATGTCCATGCATCCGATGATGCAATACGTACTCTAGGTCACGTGAGGTTGTATCTTCTCATTTGAAAGTGTATGGTATCCTTGAGAGCTATACCTTTTGGTATCATCATGGTGAAGTTGTAGGGGAACCTCGAATGATTTAGATATTGAAGGAGAGGACAACTACTTAAGAAGCTAGTGAAGAAGGATATGATGGAATGCAAGAGTTGATGATGGATTTGTTTCCTCGATTATAACGATACTAACAAACAAACAATGACTCCACCATCTCTTGATGAGGATTCAAGAGGAACCAAATGTTGAAGGCTGCAGATTTCTATAGTTTACTTGAAAACTATAATCAACCACTTTACCAAGGCTCTAGTACCTCTAAATTGTCTGCTCTAGTTAACTTACTTCATATTAAGAATTTGGGAAAGTGGAGCAATAAGTCCTTCACCATGTTGTTGGAGTTACTTTGCAATGACTTTCTACCACATGACTCTAGTTTGCCAAAGTCTTATTATGAAGCAAAAAAGACTATCCAGGCGCTCGGACTGAGTTACAAGAAAATTCATGCTTGCAAGAATGATTGCATGCTTTACTGGAAAGAGAATATCGATGTTGATTCCTGTAAGTTGTGTGGACTATCTAGATGGAAGGAAGATAAGCATACTGGGAAACTATGCAATCGACAAAAAGGGAAAAAGATCCCAAATAAGATTTTGGCGTTACTTCCCACTCAAGCCTAGGCTGCAGCGTATGTATATGTCGATAAAATTTACGCTTTCGGTATGTGGCATAAGGAGGGTAGGGTAGATGATGGAGTGATGCGACACCTCTGTGATTCAAAAGCATGGAAAAATTTTGATGAAACCCACCCCTCATTTGCCTCTGAACCTCGCAATGTTAGGCTATGCCTTGCTAGTGATGGTTTCCAACCATTTGCTAACATCGTCGTCGTATAGCATTTGGCCTATATTCCTTGTTCCTCTCAATTTGCCTCCTTGGATGTGCATGAGCGAGGAAAAAGTAGTGTTATCCATGTTGATTCCAGGACCCGAGATGGTCAGGGGATGCAATTGATATTTACTTGCAACCATTGATAGAGGAACTTATTGAACTTTGGGAGGATGGAGTTAACACTTATGATGCATCAACCAAAACAAATTTTAACCTCGTGCAGCCATTCTTTGGATGGTCCATGACTTCCTGTTTATGGGAACCTATCAGTCATAGCACTAAGGGAAGATTGGCATGTCTGTTTGCCGAAAGAAACTTGTTCATTGTGGCTTCACGAAGGTGGGAAGTTTTGCTACATGAGTCATCGGCGCTTTCTTCCCAAAGGTCATAGATGGAGAAATGAAAAAAGATACTTTTGGCGGTTGCCGAGAGAGTCGAGGACCACCAAGACCACTAGCTGGAGATGATGTGCTACAACAAGTGCATGATCTAGAGGGATTATCTTGTCGAAGGATAAAAGTAAGAAGACCAAGATATCACCACGGTGATAGGGGAGATAATTGGAACAAAGAGCATATTTTTGATTTACCGTACTTCAAAACCCTTTTGCTCGTCATAATCTTGATGTGATGCATATAGAAAAGAATATATGTGATAGTATCATCAGAACAATTATGAACATCAATGGGAAGGCGAAGGATAATATTAATAAGCCGTCTTGATTTGCAATTGATGAACCTAAGGTCTCATCGCATCTGTACATGATGGAGGGAAGTTAATTTTGCCACTGCGGCTTACACTTTGTCTCTGAAAAAAGAATTTCTTGCTCATGTTTTTAAAAGATCTGCGTGTTCGGATGGATTTTCTTCTAATATTAGCATTTGCATTAATATGAAAGAAGCGAAAAATATCGAGGATTGAAGAGCCACATTGCCATGTTATATTAAATCATATACTTCCTCTTGCAATACGTGGACTTGTACCTCAAAACATTTATGAACCTTTGCTAGAGCTTTCGCAACTCTTTTGCGAATTAAACTCCAAAGCACTTTCAGTTGAACAGCTTAATGCATTGGAGGCTCAAATACCACAAACACTATGTAAACTTGAAAAGGAATTTCCCCCATCCTTTTTTGATATCATGATGCATTTGCCTATTCATTTGGCTAATGAGGCACTTATTGGTGGACCTACAATATATCGTTGGATGTATCTATTTGAGAGACATATACATTGTTTGAAATCACTAATGCATAACATGGCTGCATACGAGGGTTCGATTGCCGAGGGTACATTGCGAGATGAGTTTATGACAACTTTGTGCTCTAGGTACTTGGGTGATGTGGAGACCAAACACAATCACCCCGGAAGAATCCAGGATGCATCAATTGATGTGAATTTTTATTTGTCAATATTTTCATATGCTGGAAGACCATTAGGTGCTCGTAAAACTCGAGATCTTGATATGCTTGAAGCGAGAACAAGCTCATATATATGTTTTGAAAAATTGCGGCCAGTTCAACCATACATCAGGTATTATCTAGTGATATCTTTTCTAATTTTTTGTTCTACACATTTTACAATTCCTCTTTCATAATCACATAAATTCTCTTTTATAATGTTGTAGTGAGTACTCCAGTACTCAAGAAGGCTCTTCAGTACAATCTTTTACTACCAAATGGAACCGAAACTTCATTAAATGGTTTAAAGAGAAGGTAAAATAAATAATTTGCTAAAGAGCGATTACATTTCAAATCTATCTATTTACGGATATTACATGGTTATATTTTAACTCTCCGGTACATCACTTGTATGAAAATGATAATAGTGAGCTAATGGAAGACCTTACGTCTCTTTCACGTGGTCCATTAAAAAATATAACAAGTTTTCTTGGCTATGATATTAATGGATTCGAGATATCGCCTTGAGAGAGTCGAGGCAGATTTATTTGCCACCTTGAGAATAGTGGGGTGGTGGTTCTTTCGGAAGAAACAAGTGATGGTGATGATGTGGAATATTATGGTGTATTAACGGATATACTTGAGCTGCAGTTTTTAGGTGGAAGGCGTGTGCCATTATTTACGTTGCAAGCTGGATGGGCGTGTTTAACAAGAATAATGGGATAAAGAAAGATAAATATGGGCTCATTAGTGTGAACTGCAGCGCATACTTGAACTAATGAGCCATTTATCCTAGCTAGCCAAGCTGCTCAAGTTTTTTTGTGAAGGACAACCAAATCAAAGGATGGCACTTGGTTGTAAAAATGCAACCACGTGATACTTATGATGTGCGGGTGGGCATTCGGATGATGAAAGCAATTTTACGAATTTGGTCATGCAGGCGAAGAAGATATACTGAACCTCCAACAACATCCTCAAAGAGAAAGAGAAAATCATGATCCAACTTTGTTTATTAGAGTGTTGGCCTCAAGCCATTCATTTCCATTTTGCATGTTTATACACCTTATGAAGGAACCATGAAATTATTAGTCTTTTAGTCATATATATAAAATTTGTATAGTTAATGATAAAGCATGCCCTTTATCATTCAATAGTTATTTTCTCCACATTTTTATTTGATTTTCTTTTTTTGCATTCTTGTACCGTCTTTGGCCATATAATGACGCTATTAGTCTCATAGTTATGTAAACTTTCAAGTACTTAACAATAATGTTATTTGTGCAGGTTGTCGCAATGCAAGGGTCTAGGTATGGAAGAGTCAAAGCCTCAGTTTGGGATAGGAGCGCTTCACAATTTATTAGTCTGGATTGCTTGGCGGCAACATGCGAGGCGGACATTTCTAACGGCTAGAAGTGATTCAATAGAGTACACCAATAACATGGCTCTGAGGCACTGCGTTATGGAAAACATACTGCAACACCAAATGGTAATGTTATTACTAGCCATGCTCTCGAAAACTAAATAGTAGTATTGAAGTTAATGTCTTATTTAAAATGCAAAACCTTTATTACATTGTATATGTTGATATGCTTATTTTTGTAGATAAGAATGATGACTCCGAAGAAGAAGATACCGTAGAAGGATGGTTCAATAAGTTTCGCAATGCTAAAAAATCCAAAAGTCATACTCTTCTCTCTTGATTATCTTGATTAATAATTATGTATTTCACTGGCCTTTTAAGATATTAATAATTTTCTCCAGCAATGAATGATGGTAATGATGCCAATGACAAGGGTGACCAAGGAAATGATATGCATGCTGAAGAGGAGCAAAAAAACAAACCCATATATAGAAAGCGAATGACCGCGTTATGGAAAACATACTGCAACACCAAATGGTAATGTTATTAGTGGCCATGCTCTCGAAAACTAAATAGTAGTATTGAAGTTAATGTCTTATTTAAAATGCAAAACCTTTAGTACAGTGCATATGTTGATATGCTTGTTTTTGTAGATAAGAATGATGTCTCCGAAGAAGATGATACCGTAGAAGGATGGTTCAATAAGTTTCGCAATGCTAAAAAATCCAAAAGTCATACTCTTCTCTCTTCTCTCTTCAATATCTTGAATAATAATTATATATTTCACTGGCCTTTTAAGATATTCTTAATTTTCTCCAGCAATTAATGTTGATAATGACGCCAACAACGAGGGTGACTTAGGAAATGATATGCATGCTGAAGAGGGGCAAAGAAACAAATCCATATATAGAAGCCAGAAAACACATTATGGAAAACATACTACAACACCAAGTGGTAATGTTATTACTAGCCATGCTCTCGAAAACTAAATAGTAGTATTGAAGTTACTGTCTTGTTTAGAATGCAAAACCTTTAGTACATTGGCCTTTTAAGATATTCATAATTTTCTCCAGCAATGAATGATGATAATGATGCCAATGACAAGGGTGACCAAGGAAATGATATGCATGCTGAAGAGATACATGTGGCTCAAAGTCTTACATATTCTAGAAATGATGGTATGGGTAAATATGTTACATTTATGCATTTTTTTCCTTTATCGACAACTTACTGATGGGTTCATGTAATGGTACTCTCACAGATTGTGTAGATCAAGTCTCAAGCAAAGATTATGTGGAAAGTGGGCAACACAAAGCGCTCAAAAGTCATAATTATATCTTAGAGAACAGTATGCACAATGACACAACTGAAATTATTATTTTCTTTATGGGCTTAATTTTGATTTAGAAAATGTGATTTTTTCAGCTTCTCAAACAAATAAAAAATGCAAAGGGCGTGGCAAGAATAAATGTAAGGAAGTTGCTTTGCTCTAAAGGATAAGCAGAAAATTAAAATTCAATTTTACAACAACCGTGCTCTTTAGAAGTTTTTCACATCACCTAGGCGAGAATAGTGCGTGATACTAACATTACCCGCTAAGGGTGAAAGCATGGGCAAACATTAGTGGTGCGGCTTTGGAGCACATCTTTGAGACAATTAAGGTACAAGTTCCATAGGTGCCTATTTTTCATAGTATCTTTCTTGAAATCTAGTTTTATTTTCTTAATTTAATATCTTGCTTCAACAACATTGTAGGACAAGTTTGAAAACAAAGATGAAAATATAAAAATCGACATGTACAAAAGCGAGATAATGGAGCATGTCAAAGATCTTTGGATCAATTGGCGTGGAGACTTAAATCGACATTTTGTGAAACCAGCAAAGACTATGCGAGGAGGCTATAAAAAATGTTCCTAAGGATGTCGACAAATCTGATTGGGAGTGGCTGGTGAAGGAGCACTTCTATAGCAAGGAGTTTAGAGTAAGTGTTAATGTTGTTGCTTATTTTCTGATCTTTTTAATTGTTGACATGTGATTGCTTATGTGAATATAACAAGTAATTTCATTTCATTATATGTAGGCAAAGAGCATTAGGAACTCAAAAAGCAGATCTAACTTGAAAATGCCTCATCATGCCGTGACAAACCCTATAGAGAGATAATCTGGGACATGGTATGCACTAAACTTCTTTACCCATTTGCACTTCAAACAATATTTGACAAATTACATAATGCTATGTATTACGACGAGGAGGAAAGGACAATAAGCCACCAAGTATGGATAAGTTATTTTTCACACTCACAAGAAGGGAAGCTTTGGTGGATCTTTGAAACATACACCAAGCATGTAATATGAAATCTTTTCTTCTAAATTACATGGAATAATATATATTTGTGGTTAAGAGTTTAGGAGTAAAATACACATTTTGCATTACAGGCACAAATTGAAAATGTAGTCAAATCGAATCCTAGCCTTTCAAATATTGAAGTTATGGACAAGTGTTACCCTTCAAGCGGCGTGATCATGTAGTGGGATATGGTGGTGGCATTAAAGCAAGAGATTTGAGAGGTCCGATAGTTACTAAGGCTGAATTGCTATCTAGACTTCAAGAATGCGAGGAAAACAATAAGACACTTCAAGAACAAAATCATAAGATCATGGATCGAATGAGCCAAGTGTTGGAAGAATGGGCGAAATGAAGAGTTGTTTTCTTGGTAGGCATGATGATGGTAGTGATGCTAGCCCATATGAATCTGAGCGTGATGACGTATGTAATCTCTACACTTAAAATGATTTGATATATGTTATTATATTTTTCTTACTTCTATGACAATTCATTCATATATATTAACTAATATAAACTGTGTTGTTTTTGTAGACTTCCAAATGAGGTAGCTATATGCACGACAAGCCAAGCCAATAGTTTGCTGAAGGAATTTTTCTATTAGTTCACCAAGAATAATGTTACAGTTTTCCTATTAGTTGCAGATTATGAATATTTATCATATTCCTAGTTGCAGTTTTGATGTTCAGTTAGGCTAGCCACCATATTGTTAGTGCTTTGAATAATTTTTCATGATGTTACTGAATTGGTTTCAATTAATAAAATGCAATTCTTAATATAATGATATGTTACATATAGTATCTTTGGATATAACCACTTTCTTGTTAACTGCGATGCTTAGTGTTGGACTTAAGGAAATTGATGTTCCAATAAGAAACTTAAGGAAATTGATGGGACTGCAGTATACGTTGGCAGTGGTAACAGTAAAAAAAACAATGTCATCCAGGTATTGGCATGATTCTCTTCTGTATGTGTATTTTACTATTCCCTACCTGTTACTCTTTTCATAAACTGGAGTTATGTTCTTATGATGGTCAATTCAGTGGGGATTATAACACAGAAGGATCCAGCGATGTAAATGATCTGAAGGTACTAATTATAAGTTGTGCACGTGCTATGAGATAGTCTCTCATCTTGGTATAGTGATGTAGATGTAGTCTCTCATCTTGGTATAGTGATGTAGATGAAAATGATAGTCTCTCATCTTGGTATAGTGATGTACATTAAATTGATTACTGTAACCAACCTTGTTAATTTACAATCAAAGTGTTTGGTTCATTTTTTCAGTTTTCTGATGAGGCTGGTACGGCTTTTGTTGATTAATGTTATTTTTAATTGGAAATGACCAAGACACACCAAGCAATCAACGAGGCAAGTTGGCAGGAAACTTTTAAAGCCTTTGGATTTCTGCCCTTCGTCTTGTACAGCGGGTGATTAATCTTTCTCTTAATCTATTTTTTGTTGGTGAAATTATATATACTTCTATTGTTGCCTCATCACACGTTAATGTTGTAACTAGGCTAGAGAACCTCTCGAAGGGCCAATTCCGCATCTAGATGTGAGATTATGCATGCTATTGGCTCTTATTCCACTAGATGCACAGAAGGATCCAGCGATGTAAATGATCTGAAGGTATTAAGTTGTGCACATGCACATGCTTTATGTTTTATTTGGCGTTTTTAATTAATATGTCTGAAATAGGTTCAAACAGACTAAAATTTTACTTTATTCAAGTGAGCAAGACTTTTGGCCCTAACACATTAATCATTGTAGTCAAGCTTGGCATTGGTGGCTTTAGCATGGGTGTTGCCACCGCCCTTTAATCAGCAACTTGCTTTGCTCATGGAAAATATGGAAATGGCAATCCATACACTGTGAACCTAAGTCTGGCTGTTGATCTGAGTGGCTGGCTTCCATGTGCCAGGTTTGCTATGTTAATGTGTCTAAGTTTCACTGAAACCGCTGCCTTGTGGCTGATGTGCCGTCTTTGTGTTGTCACGCCAGATCCTTGAAGAACAAAATTGAGAGCTTGCTGCAGGAGGCTGCACAGAAGGCTTCATCCATACCTCTTTTGCTTTGTCATGGAAGAGGTGCATATCTATATATTCAGTGATCTTCATTCAGCATGCCAACTACCTGTTGCAGTTCTGTGCTTAGAATGATATAAGCATATCATTGGGTAATGCTCTAACATTCTACTTGGAGGTAGTGTGGGCTTTACACTCTTACTAGTGCTATATATATCTGTACATGTGAAGGCAAAGTATACCACAATATAGTTCTTGAGTTTTGAAAATAGCATATAACGTCATTCCTAGGATATAAAGGCTATTTACTGAGTCTATCTTGCTAACAAAACTTTTTACCAACAATGACCTAACTTTGCACGACATTCTAGTTTCTACATTTCACAAACTACTACATGTTCACATTGTTCCCTACCCATTCATTACAAACTAAATAATCTATCCATCTCCTGGAACTAGTGACCTGTATAATGCAAACCAGAAATGATTATCTGTTTCTCAAACATTTAAAACAGTACTTGTTACATACTTACATTACCTTGAACTTGAATCTTCGTAGCAAATGTAAAAGAACTGATATGCCTATCAAGTATTTGGACAGTTGTTTCCCCTGTAGACTGCATGCAAATATTAGTGGCTGCTAGTTTAGTTATCAGAAATATTAGTGACTGCATGCAAATATTTTGTCTATCCATCTCCTGGAACTATAGTGACCCGTATTGTTTGCTGTCTATGTTCCTGAAAGCTCTGTGGTGGACATGGTTACCTGAACAGCAGTGGGCTTCCTGAGTTGTTTGCTGTCTATGTTCCTGCTTGCACTTCTGAGGACACTAATCGTTCTCTTACCTGCTTGTGGTACGCATGGATGACCTCACGTATGGGATCTTATGTAATCCTTTTTTTGTAAAAAAAATGTCTGCTTTTCCTTCACTTAGTTTTTGTCGATAGTATAAGTCATAACATTTGGTGCTCTGCAGGTTGCGAGGTTTCTAATGAAGGCGATTCTTAATTGGCTTACGGAAAGCAACTTTCTTTGGTACAACAGCTTACATGAGCAAAATACAGTACCTGATGCAATGCAAATGTGCTGTAAATATACAGGTATGTAGGTAGATCTTGATAGGCTCTTTACATTATAGTATTCTTAACCATATATGTGATATTTGTGTGGAGCCTCTCAGGTAAGCTATTGTTGACCTCGTGATGATCATCATACTAATTCGTCTTTTGATGATTCTCAACAGCTGAAGAATGGCTTAATCCTGTTGCCATACAAGAGGTATTTGAAAGCTAGGGCTCTTAGGATGGCAGTAAATTGTGCCCAGAACATAAGCAAGGCACCAAGCCAAGAAGAAGGTTGGTATTGCACATATATCAATTTATAATGAGTAAAACATGGGGTTGCTTACGGTCGTGACTAGTGTACAAAAAGTGCAGAGGCAGCCGCTCCTCACCAGCAGTACGTGCAATTGTCCACTGCAATGATCTTGATTTCATTACATCAAACTATCAAAAAGATAAAAATGAGATATTAACTGGTAGTAAAATTAAACTATTCAAGCCCTATGGTATGTCTAGATCATGATATAATATCGTTCAGTATTAGAGAAAATTAAATGACGTTGTCCACTTGTCCAACATGGAGACAGGCTTCTTGATCAGTATCAGCTTTCTTCAGTTGCTTGACCTGACATACTCTTTGCATTGCAGCTGAGAGTGTACACATCAGAAGACGGTCTCAAACGAGCTGGAAAGAGCCAAGATTGAGTACATAGAATCGTCAGTTCGTGTCGTGAGCAAGAAGAGGATCGTGCTCCCCAAGCTTTTGCATTGGCACATGCGCGACTTCGCCGACGACGTATTTGTGACATATTTTTTCTTTTTTTTATTTGCATTATATGGATGTACATCGTTACTGTTAGTAGATAGTAGAGCTCAAATTTCATTTGAATTGTTGTCCATAACATTTGATATGAACGTTGATATGAACGTGTGTGCTTTGATTGTATTTTTGGATTGCAATAAAAAGGATTTTTATTCATTGATGTGGATCCTCGATATTTTGACAGAAAAAATCTTGTCTTAAACATACAAAAGTGTTCATTATTTCTGAATGATCGAGACTGAATATATATAGCTGGGACTATTCTTATACACTAATAATGTGGTCGTAAATACTATAGAGTGGTCGTTAATGCTACAGCAGTGGCCGTCTGAATGTTAGCTAGCCACGACCACAAAGTGGTCGTTAATACTAGAAATGTGGTTGTTGATAGTACATAATTAACGAGGACACACCATCTCGTCGTTAAAAAAATTAACGACGGAAATTTGTATGTGGTTGTTAATACTATTAACGACGGAGGCTTTAACGACGGCTAACGACCACAATTTTGTGGTCGTTAATGACTTTTAGCGACCACATGTGGACTTTTAACGACCGTATCTCCCGTCGTTGATAATCGTTTTTCTAGTAGTGGCTGCTGCGACTACGGCGTGTGAAGAGGATCCACAACCAAGCGAAGACGATCCATGGCGAGGCGAGGACGATCCATGACTGCGGCCAGAATGATCCACTACAACGACGTGTGAAGGATTCAGCAACTGTGCGTCTAGTGGTAATTGATCTATGATCCCCTTCTTGCGAGTAGCTTTTCTAATTTTGCGGTAGAAATTTTTAATTTGTGCTAGAGTAGCATACTGCGTTCCTCAACAATTACAACTAATTACAGTTTTCAGAAAAAGTATGATGTCACCGACACAAATAAGTAACTATTTGTGTCGATTTCTATTTCAGACCAACACAAATAGTGTTCCCGTTATTTTGAAGTTTAGAACCAACACAAAAATTTTATCTGTGTCGGTTCCAAAAAAATGACACAAATAGACTATCACCTATTAGGTATTTTGTAGTAGTGCACCATGATGCAATATATATATATATATATATATATATATATATATATATATATATATATATATATAGGTAGGTAGGTAGATATAGATATATAGATAAAAAAAAAGTACCCACAAGGCCACACTAGGGAATGGAGATACACCAATCTTCTTAATCAATCCAGCCCATTTTGGCTTATAGTGGAGCTGAAGAAGACAGCGATTAACCGGTGATGATGCAAGCATTGGGAGTAGAATTAGGGATGAAAGTGGATGCAGGCTGTTCGTCAACCCACTTAATTTAACCCGCATAAAATCTAAAGCAGACACTCACATCTCACTTTGGTGGCGCTTGCGGGCTTTGCAGTCGTCACACGTAGCCCTCGTCATGTCCGCATCGCGCCTGCATTGTTCCTCCCCAACCGAGTCTACGACGGCCACAAGAGGGTGCCGTCCGCTTCCCCCACGCCGGGTTGCCGGCCACACGAAGAGCGGAAGAATCCTCACCCGCCTCTCCTCTCGACACCGCCGAAGGTGCCGCCTCTCCTTTACCTATTCCCTCCCTGTCTTCCTCCTCTCCTGCTCTGGCCTTGCTTTTCGACCACGAGGAAAGGTTTTGATTTGTCTTCAATATTGGCATAAAGCAACTAGTAAGTTTGTTTTAATTGCTTCTAACTTTTTTATTTTACTTGATAATAATCATATGTCGATTTATGACTTTTTAATATTTTAGGCTCTTCTCACCAAAAGAACACATTAACAGAGGATATGGATGATGGTGATGACTGCTGAGATGTATCTATAATTAGTATGAGAGGTAATTTTCTATGAAAACAAGAAGAAGAAAAAGGCCAAGGACATCATTTATTTTCTATTACCTTCATCTTGTATAGCGATCATGGTCTGTATCCTTGATTTTGGTGAATCGGAACTGCAATTAACTTGCATGCTAAACATGATTTTTCTTCTGAACATCGAAACCTGATAGATTTATATATCACTTTTCTTCTTGTGGGTTTTGTGGGCGCCACATTGCCCGTATAAATTTTTCGTGGTTGCCGCAATATCCGACATAAGTGTTTGTGGTCAATATGAACAATATACAGTCAACTCATATTATGTCCCACTTACATTCCTAAGTAGAATAGTATAAGATTAGGTTTTGTGTGTGTTTGCTGTGCATCGGCGCCCACGCGGATCCCAATATCCCATGTCATGGAATACATCATACTACAACACAGACAAATTCGATGACTCCAAAGTGCAACGACTTTGAGTCCATGCAATATACAGTTTACTACAGGTTTACCATCTTGGAAGATAATACGATGTACACCGGTTACTCTTAAACTTTTGGATCTCTTTGTACCTTTATCTTTTAAATTTTTGATATCTCTTGGTATTAGTTTAATATATATTTTATCATCTTTTAAAGATGGTAAAAAATATTATAGTTTATGTAGATCAGACTTGCTGAATTGTGAGTGCAGTGTACCCTAGCTTGGACCCTGATTTTCTGTGTGGTGCATGGATATTCCATGGTAGTAGAAACTTTCCCTTCGGATCTCTCAGCGAGCATCCGCGTACTCCACTTTTTGGCTATTGAAATGTTTCTACAAGGGTATCTACAATATGAGCGAAGTTAAAAATAACACTTCAATGTCACGTAAGAAGCTAGGGCTTCTATATTCAGCACCAATATCCCATCAAGAAGTGGGACCTATCGGAGCATCTCCAAGAGAGCGCTCTAAAAATGAGCCTTAAACTTTAATGTAAGACCTTAACTAATTAAATTTAAAGCTCCAATAAAATATTCACTCCAGCAATTAGACCCTAATTAAAACCCAACGAAGATAGGGCTCAATCACAGAGTTGCTAAATATAACTACTCTCCTAGGGGCCCTAAAACAATTTGGTAAATTTTAACAATTTAGGGCTCTTACTGGAGTTAATCTTTTCCCCAAAAGCCCTATAATTTAAATTAAGACCATATTTAAGGCCCCTCTTAGAGATGCTCTCATATGTTGAAACTTGAAATAAACCCAAAGATTATCGCTCTTTCTTTCTCTTGCCGTTATCTTCTTACACCTATCTCTTCTATTTTTATTTGCTAGCTCCGAGCTTGAACCTAGCTCCAACGTTCTTTTTTGATTCTGCTCTGACTCCTCCTGATTTTGATCTTCTAAAGAATCATGAGTAGTTTATGAAAGTGTTCGGTTAGCTGATTGGCTCCAGATTCTTGAAAGTGGATATTCTAGAAAAATTGTCTAGTTTGCCCTTGTCTGTAATACCTGACTTGTATCTATAACTGGACCCTTTGTATTTGTGTGGATTATTTGTGAGGTACAAGAAAACAAAAACTAGAATCATGCAATATATTGAACATCCGAGTAATTAGCATGGTAATAAAGTCCAAAAATTAAATAGAAGTCTCACCATGATATATTAGATGATGTTTTCAGCTTCATATGTGACATCTCTGATCCGATGAACCCAATTTGCTATACTTGCATTACCTTCATTTATCATCAGTATCTTGGAGGAAGCACTACAGTTAGGGATGTGATCGGATCGGATACGGTCGAATATCGTCCTATTCATATCCGTATCCGTATTTTTTATCGAATACAAAATCGAATACGAATAGTATCGAATACAGAATCGAATACGAATTATACAGGATAATATCGATTCTGAATCTGGTCGAATACGGATCGGAATCAACATGGATACGGATAATATTAGTCGGATATTTTAAAATCCAATTTCAGTTTTTTCTAAAATCGGTCCAAATTTAAATTCAAAATTCCAAAAGAAATATATTTGTATGTCTTTTTTTTTTTGCCTTTTTATCCCTAGCTTGTCATACATGTGACTCTGTGAGTAACAATGTACCCCATTGCAATAATTGAACCAAATGATTTGCAGCTGGCATATCTTCTTTGAATCCTAAGTAGCCCTCCTGAAACGCCACTTGCCAATTTCTGTACCACATTTACCCAAATATCTCCAAATTAGCATCTAGCACACATGAACACATTATATCTTGTCATCCAATGCAGACCCCAGTCTCTGAAACAGTGAAACATGTTAAATTGTTAATGTGTTATTCTGAAACGTGTTATTCGGATAATATCCGTATGTCATATTCGGATATTATCCGAACAAAAACTCGGATATTCCGTATCCATCGGATAATCAGTGTTCCATATCCGTATCCGTATCCATGTAAATTATCTGTATCCATATCCTTATCCGAGAAATCAACTGGATATCTATGAAACTATCCAAATCATCATCCAAATCAATTCGGTCGGTCGGTCGGTCGGAAAATATCCGTACCAGTTCCATCCCTAACTACAGTGATGTCAACTCATCTTTAAGGAAAGCAACCTCATCAGTGGTAGTGGTGCTAGTAATAGTACTCAATAGTCAACACTATGTTTTGCTAATCACAGTGTTGCCAGAGGTGCTAGTAATAGTACTCAACAATTAACACCATGTTTTGGGCATCACAGCGTTGCTAGAGGCTACAAAATAAAAGGGAAACAAATATACAGTTGCATAGAACAAATATACAATTGGACGCCTTGGCCTGAATTTATCTCCTATGTGTTCCACTTGCACACAAATATACAATTGCATACAAGATATCTTCAAAATAAATCAAGAGGGATTCTACCAAACCAAGGTTATATTTTACAAATATTGCCCATGTATCATGTCCAAGCTAAGGTCAGTTCTACTTCAATGTCAGTGTGGAGAGCCAACTTCAGCTCCTGGATGCTATCAAAATCACACCGATTTCCTCACAAAAAAAAAAAAGAAAAAAGATCACACCAATTCCAGGGCTAGCTGTGCATTCCTGATGATCAAAACCATCCTGGATAATTTTCTGCTTCCGGAGTTTCCCTGATGGAACAAAGCACTTGGTTAGTTTTCTGAGCAAAGTAGTATGTTTGCATATATTAAAAAAAACCCAGCAAAGATCACACAAGCTAAAATTGCGGTCTAGATTATGAAGTGTGGTACATGACTATTTTGATTAAAGGTTTCATGACGCATCCTCTACAAAGCAATTGGAAAAGGAAGGTTTCAGAAACACCTCTTAGCATCTGATCACAAAAGGAACATCTACTTAATCATCAATATTTTTGCAAATCAATATTATTCTTTCATGGGTGAAAAGGTACTATCGATTCTCAATTTATTAGCATTTTTCTGTCAATGCTTCAGTAGACAACATCAGATAGCTAGTGTCATCTTTTTTATCCCCAAAAGCATGAGTTCTTGAAACACGGTTGTTCTATAAAGAATTAGTGGATAACATTATTTGCAGGGAATTTTTGCTCCGGGGTATTTCAGTAGCTTCAGAAACGACAACCTTAAGAGAGTTGCATGACAGAGAGCATATACTGTGGCACTTTTCGAGTGCTCTATTATACCCCCACGCTTGATACCAACAACACTATTACCTCTAATATTCTTGTGCAAGACGCATTTAGAACATCAATACTTGTTCTTGTTTGGGAAAAAAAAGTTTTTACATGTCTGCTTTATTATGCTTGCTACTTGCTCGGTTGCTCCTCCTCTGGTACAAGTTGAAAATTCAGAAATTTGGTTCTAGATGGCATCCAAACAGAAAAGTCGACACTTGAAAATTCAAATAGAAAATGAAATGGAATCCATTTCTTTAAATTCTATAGGGCCAAACAGCATGTAATTAAAAAGCATAATAATCATATTCTGTCTGAATATTTTCAACTAATG
Organism: Rhipidocladum racemiflorum; assembly: GCA_036346355.1. Lineage (NCBI taxonomy): Eukaryota > Viridiplantae > Streptophyta > Magnoliopsida > Poales > Poaceae > Rhipidocladum > Rhipidocladum racemiflorum. The sequence goes on along the minus strand of CM070589.1, from coordinate 26,560,961 downwards.
CAAAGGGATGTAAGCTCCCACGCACCCAAGCATAAACCTGACAAATCATGCATGAGGAGTGCAGTACGGCTATGAAGGTGTACGTAATTATTTTGTAGCATATTGTTCGTGCTAAAAATGTGAAGCAGAATCCTTAGCTTCGAACACACAAGACAAACACCGGGTTTGCAGAGCGTGCCAGTCAATTTGACCTGAAATTGACAAGGTAGAATTTGTAATTTGATCAAAACCGATAGAGCAATGTTTATCGGCTTTTCGCTAGTCAGCTGAAAACCGATTAGGGGATAACTAGATCAACCAGTTACGGTTAATCCGGATATAAGGTAAAATCGGCTTTGAGAAGGTGATGCGCAGCAAAACAAAGCAGATCGAACCTGGTGAAATCGGCTAAAACCAACAATCGGCGATGCGCAGCTATGTTGATTCCGTCGACTTGCAGGGAAATCTATGAAGCTAAAGTGATGTAAAAGGCTTGTAAAAAGAAGGTGTGTTGGATTGATTGATTGTCCTCCTTTCCGCTCGACGTCCGCCACCTTTTATAATACGCCCGGCCGATCCGAGTTGTATATGGATACGTTATTAATCCGTATCGGCCTCTGATCCGGTTTCCTTATTAGAGACGGAGTTTCCTTCTGATTCACCTACCAATCCCTCTTCATACGAACTCTTTTATCCGATTCGCACTGATTTTAATACATGCCGAATTTTGGTGCAAACACATATGCTTGTAAAATTGGCGCATTCCTTTCTCAAATTATTCGAGTATGGATACTGTGTTAATCCATGTAGGTTTAGTAACATCCAATGGCATCTGTTGCTCGGGTTCATTTAGTAGGTATCTATTGAAGCGTGGCTTGTGATGTACAATACAGCCTTAAAATAGATAGGTAGTTTCAGGAGCCACGTCACTGAAAAAAGCTTAAGAAAAACTGAAGGAAGAAACTATGCGCTTCAATAATGATCATACTTGCAAAGAATAAGAGATTGTCTCATTGTGGTGATTTAATCAAAAGTGAATGTATAATGAAAGTTTAAGATTTATCTCATCGTGTTGGTACCAAACATTACACCATGACCCAGTATGCAGAGCAATTAGAGGTGGGCGTCGTGCCGGTTCGGCCCGGGCCCATCGTGCTTCGGGCCGGAATCGTGCTGTGCCACGACGGCCCATCGTGCCCACCGTGCAGGGCCGTGCCGGCCCGACTAGCCATTGGCGAGCCCAAGCCCGGCCCATTTGCATTTCGTGCCTGATTCGTGCCGTGCTGGCCCAGGCCCGACCCATTTTCACTATTGTGACGAGTAAAAAAATAAAACACATCACTACTACTAAACTACATATTTTAATTACATAAGAGACTAATCACATCAACAAAATGTCAAACATAAATGCAATGCTTGAAGATGCCATGAATCAACAATATCTGCCAACTTTTAGGCCTTAATTCGTGATTTCGTGCCCGTTCGTGCCGTGCCGCCCGTCGTGCCCGGTTCCCGGGCCGGCACGGCCCGAGCTACAGTTGCGTGCCGGTCTGGCCCGGCACGGAACTGTGCCATGCCGTGCTTTGTACCAGGCCATCCCATCGTGCTTCGGGCCGGCCCAAAAGAGCCCGGCCCAAATGCCCACCTCTAAGAGCAATCAGTTCATTGTTCGTGTATGCAGTTAGTGACAATCTCATTAGCCATGCAGCAAACAAGCAACTCAATTCACTGGAAGCATGGATAGAACAATTCCTACCTCTGCCATCTTTGCCTGAACTGTAATTGCCCCCAAGTTATCTACCAAAAAATTGACCCTCGTAGAAAGATCCTTTTTTTCCCCAAAAATATACATCAAATCTGCACCCAAGAGCCAGAGATTCCCTAAACCAGGGTTGAATCCAATTGATGTATACCTAGCACAAGAAAACCTACTTCGCCGCATGGCCATGGCCACCAACAACCAAACACAGGAGCTGGTCGGAGCTCCGGACAAACCAAGAAACTTGAACAACACAAAAATAAAAGGGGGGGTATTTCATCATGTAGGCAATCGGACCGAACCGACAAAGCATTTATTCATTGATTCATGGAAAATGTTAAACAACCTCGCTATCGAATAGTCCAGGGTTCCCTAATAGATGCAAAGTGGAGAACGGATAGAAAGAAAGAGAGATACAATATGAGAAGGAACTGCTCTACTTTATTATTCTCATTGCTTGTGTACAATGGGGTGACCCCCTGCCTCCTATTTATAACCTACAGTTCGAGTTTCGGTAAGAGTTCACATGGGCCACGACGGGCCAGATTTCCTAACACTCCCCCTTGGACTCTTTACCGCGAGATGCATATGCCTCATCAAAACTCCAGAAAAACCTAGTGAGAAAAATACTTGGAGAAAGAGTACAAAGCATACGCTTACTGTGTTGCACAGATTGCCTCATCAAAACCTTCGGTAAGGAAACTTCATTGAAAAACTTACTAAGGGAAAAGAGTACAATCTACCCAAACTTCAATGTTAATATTCTAGATTCACGTTGGGTACTCAAACTTCATGTTCGAGATTTATGTAGGAATATGTAAAAATTCTCCCAATGAAATCTGCACTTCTCTAAGTCCCATCATCCCGATTCCTCTAACGTACCTTTCAAAGGAAGATGCCGGGAGTGATTTAGTGAATAAATCTGCAAGATTTTCACACGACTTGGTATGCAGTATCTTTACCTCGTTCATCTTATGCATTTCATGAGCATAAAAAGAACTTGGGGTTGATATGCTTCGTGAGGTTACTTTTCACATATCTCATTTACACTTGAGCAACACAAGCTGCATTATTTTCATAGATGATAGTGGGGGTTTGTTCCATGTTCAAATCACATGACTTCTGGATGTGGTGAACCATTCTTCGAAGCCATGCACATTCTTGAGAGGCTTCATATAAGGCAATGATTTCAGAGTGGTTTGTCGACGTCGAGACAAGTGTCTGCTTAGACGCCTTCCAAGAAATTGATGTTCCACCACAAAGAAAAACATATTCGGTTTGTGACTTGCCAGTATGCGGGTCCGATAGGTACCCAGCATCGGCATAGCTAACCAAATTCAATTCATTGTTTCTTCTATAGAACTAGGGATGGAACTGGTACGGATATTTTCCGACCGAACGACCGACCGAATTGATTTGGATGATGATTTGGATAGTTTTACAGATATCCAGTTGATTTCTCGGATAAGGATATGGATACAGATAATTTACATGGATACGGATACGGATATGGAACACTGATTATCCGATGGATACGGAATATCCGAGTTTTTGTTCGGATAATATCCGAATATGACATACGGATATTATCCGAATAACACGTTTCAGAATAACACATTAATAATTTAACTTGTTTCACTGCTTTGAGATCGGGTCTGCATTGGATGACAAGATATAATGTGTTCATGTGTGCTAGATGCTAATTTGGAGATATTTGGGTAAAGGTGGTACGAAATTGGCAAGTGGCGTTTCAGAGGGCTACTTAGGATTCAAAGAAGATATGCCATTTGCAAATCATTTGGTTCAATTATTGCAATGGGGGTACATTGTTACTCACAGAGTCACATGTATGACAAGCTAGGGATAAAAGGCAAAAAAGACATACAAATATATTTCTTTTGAAATTTTGAATTTAAATTTGAACCGATTTTGGAAAAAACTGAAATTGGATTTTAAAATATCCGACTAATATTATTCGTATCCATGTTGGTTCCGATCCGTATTCGATCTGTATTCGTAACCGATATTATCCTGTATAATCCGTATTCGATTTTGTATTCGACACTATTCGTATTCGATTCTGTATTCGATAAAAAATACGGATACGGATATGAATAGGACGATATTCGACCGTATCCGATCCGATCACATCCCTATATAGAACAAGCCAAGATCTTTGCTTCCTTGGAGGTAACGGAAGATGTCATTTACTCCTTTCCATTGCCTTTTGGTGGGTCTGCATTGTACCGTGCTAGCAAATTCACGGCGAACGCAACGTCCGGCCTAGTGCTATTCGCAAGGTACATGAGCGCTCCAACTGCACTCAAATATGGGAATTCCGCTCCCAGGACTTCCTCCCCCTCCAACCGTGGTGAACTGTGTTTTTGACGGCTGTTTCTACATGCACGCCGGATAAAATTTTTGGTCCGTCGTGAACAGCATTTTGAAGCTTGTTTTCGCATGTACACCGGATTGATTTTTGTTTAGTCCGTCGTGAACATGTTTTTGTGCCGAACCAAGTTTTACAAAAACAGTAAGCTTTTATGTTACGCTGGACTATGCACGCCGGACCAAATTTTCGGTCCGTCGTGAACGCATTTTTGAGCGTTGTTTTTGCATGTACGTCGGACCAAAAATTTGGTCCATTATGAACGTGTTTTTGAACATGTTTGCTTTGAATTGAACTGAGACTTTCGCATGTACACCGGACCAAATAATTGGTCCGTCGTGAGCTGCGCCGGACCGATGTTTGGTCCGGCGTGAATGGTCTTTTGCTCGATTAGGGTTTTGAGCAATTTTGGAATTGAATTTTAGTTTGAATTTGAGATTATGAAATTTGTGAGAATTTAATGATGCTTGTTTTGAAGTGGACTTTATGCAATGCTCGTGTGAGTGATTGCATGGATTGACTTTGAGTCAAGTCGTGGACTTGTGCTCGGATTCGTTTCTTGTTTGTTCATGTGCAGGTATTGCTCAAGGGCGAACGTGATCATTGACGGGACTGGAACTAGGTTCATGGTGGAACTAAGGTTCGGGACTAGGTTCAGGAGAAACTGAGATCTTAGTGGTCTAGGATGTCATGCGGGACGTTCGGGCTAAGAGAATGGTGCACATGAAGAATGGTTAGTCACGTGAGTATGGCAGGTGGGCCATACACGTGCAAAGTTGTTAGTCACGTGAGTATGGCAGGGTTGCCATACGCGTGCAAGAGTTGTACTCGGCCAGTTTGGGCCAAGTGGAGTTGTGTTCAATACATACTCCTTCTAGAATTAGGAGTGGGATTCCTTCTAGGATTAGGAGTAGGAATTGTATTCAGGACTCCTTGTATTTTGCTCCTTTAAATAGGAGAGGTTGTCTCCTATTGAAGTGCATCGATCAGTTAGAGCTTTAGGGTTTGTACACTTTTGTTTAGAGTACTTTAGACAAAAAGAAATAAAGATCAATTCTTTCAGATTCTTTGCGTGCTACAGTAACCTCATAGCTATAGTACACGCGTGCTACAGTAATATCTGTTTTGGGGTTCTTTTCTTGCACATCTTCTGGTTCTAGATTGGATCTTTGATTCCTTGAGTTTCTTTTTGTTTTGATCCATCCAAAAGCTTTCCAGGGCATCAATTTAGTGTTCCTCAAAGTTTTGTCGATTAATCTTTTGTCGTTCTTGATTAATCTACAAGTTTTGATTAGATTGATTCTCGTCATCTTTTATCACAGCAAGGTTGCGAAGTTCATAACTTTTGATCCGTAAGTCCGATCGATCTGATTCTTTTTGGATTCGATTTTTATTGAAATCTAGTTTCTTGTGTCCAAATTTCAGATCGATCCGACAGTTAGATCTCTAGAAATTCATGTTTTACTGAACCTCTATCAATCTATTTTTGTCGAATATGAGGCAATTATTTGGTTCCGTTTTGGGGTGAATTTTTAATAGATCAAAATTTTGGTTTTAGCTTCCACACAATCATTCACCCCCCTCTGATTGCTATATTTGTATACTTCGATCTACAAGTGGTATCAGAGCAAGGTTTTTCTAATCCATCTTAACCGGTGATTAGAATAATTGATCATTATTCGACAAAACCGTGTGTGTTCGATGGTGTTGATTTTCAGTTTTGGAAGGAAAAGATGGAGGCGTTCATCCAGGCGTAGGGCTTCGCAATTTGGGAGAAGGTCTACAAGCCATACGAAATCCCTGCAAACGACAACGTCAACGACACCAATCACACACATGTTGAAGCAAATAGCAAGGCACGCAACATGATCATCCAAGGCTTGGGACGCAGCGACTTTGACCGTGTGATCCATCTCAAATCCGCATATGAGGTATGGAAATCTCTTTGTGATTACCATGAGGATTCTAACACTATCAAAGAGGTTTGTCAAGATCTTTATAAAAAGGAATACATGCGATTTGAGATGAAGTCTGGTGAGTCGCTAGATAACTTTTTTGCACGCTTCAATAAAATTCTTAGTAATATTCGTGCTGTTGGAGTAAGTTTTGATGATGCTGCTAATACTAGACAATTGCTTAGTGCATTAGACATGTCTATTTGGGAGATGAAAGTAACATCCATTAGAGAATCAACTAACATGAGTACATTTACTTTAGATGTTCTTTATTCTAAGTTGAAAACTCATGAGTTGGATGTTCTTGCCAGGAAGGGTAATGTTAAATCAATTGCTTTGATCTATAATCCTAACATGTCAAATGTAAATTCCTCTTCTAGATTTGCCTTGTCCTCCTTGTATTCTTTAACAGATGAGCAAATTGAAGAATTTCCTGAAGAAGATCTAGCACTACTCTCTTCTCGCATTAACAAAGCTTTGCAAAATGTGAGAATGAGAATGAGAGGTGGTCCTCCAAGGTGCTATGAGTGTGGTGATCTCAACCACATGCGTTCAAACTATCCTAAGCTTGCAGGAAAAGCATCAAAGGAGGAGAAGGACAATAGAAAAGAGAAAAAGAAGTTCTCTTCAAGCGATAGAAAGAAGAACTTCATCAACCGTAAGGTTGTCCACCGAGTTCTTTCCGTGCTTGAACAAGTCAACTTAAGCGATGTGGATTCGGAGAGCAGCGAGGATGATGCAACTCTAAGCAAGCATGATTTGATGGGGTTGTGTCTCATGGCAAGTAGCAAGGACAGCTTCACCGAGGATGATCACAATAGCGACTTGAATGAGGTAGATCCTTCTTATGATGAATTAGCTATTGCTGTTGCTCATCTTGGAAAATTGCTTGACAAACGTGACAAGAAAATTAAGAAACATGATTTCATTGTTGAATCATTGAATGCTGAAATTACTAGACTTAAAACTTTGATTCTTGATGATGATGATTGCAAATCATGTGACTTAATTTACAATGAGCTCACCTTGCTTACAAAAGAACATGTTCTTCTGTTACATTAAAATGAGAAAAATGAGAAACATGTCAAACATGCTAGTTGTTCTACCATTGATTTGCATGTTACAACTTCATGTTCTAAATGCTCCATACTAGAATTGAAGTTGAATAATGCAAATGCTAGGGTTTCTCAAGTAACAGATGCTCTGCTTACACATGAGATTCTTTCATGCTCAACTCGTCGCAAGCAAAAAGGAAAAGTGGATGTTCCCTGCAATAATTGTTTAACTCTTGCTAAGAAAGTTGATTACTTAAAAAATTCTTTGGAACGGTTCACTAATGGCAAGAAAAATTTGAATATGATTACGGACCAATCTAAGGTTAGCTCAAATAAAAAGGGTTTAGGTTTTGATCTTCATACTTAATTTGAAACTAAACCTTGCACTGTTGTTCATGCTCCTTGCAATGACAAAATTGAGATTCTTAATGAGCCTAAAAAGATTGCTTTTAAATCTGCTGGTTTTCTTTCTTCCACCTTAATGAATGCAAAATGTGCTTCTACTGTTAAAGCAAAACATCATGTCAAGTACACTTGCACTCATTGTGGTAGAGTTGGACATCTAGTAGATTTTTGCTTTAGACTAGCCAAACAACAGAAGATAGAAAGGAACAAGGCTAGGTCTAATTTCAAACAGGCACGTTTCATTTCTCATTATGTGTCTAGAGTGAAGCAAACACCTTTTGTTTCTAGAGACACGAGAAAGGGCAAATCTGATTTTGTGCATAAGAATACTCATGTTGTGCCTACTTTGTTAGTCGTAAATGCTGTCTCGATCGATTCCCAAAAATCTGATTTCTAACCCCAGTACTGAGACCTCGACATGCTTTGCTATGTAGCTTCTCGCGCGAGGAAGGAGAACATATGGCTAGTGGATTTCGGATGCTCACACCACATGTCCGGTGATAAGAATTGGTTCTCCTCCCTCACTCATGCATCTCGTGCTAAAAGTGTTACTTTTGGAGATGCCTCTTCCTCTTCTGTTGTGGCAAAAGGTACAGTGAAGGTAAGTGACAAGTTTATGTTCAAGGATGTGGCTCTTGTTGAAAACTTGAAATATAACTTGCTCTCTGTCTCACAAATGATTGATGAAGATCTTGAAATAAGCTTTAAAAAAATGAATGCAAAGTGTTAGATACTTCAGGTGATCTTGTTTTCAGGATTTCTCGCTTTGAAAGAGTATTTAAAGCCTTGGAAGTAAATTCGTCAGCACTGTCCATTCGAATGGACTTCACGCGATGATCAGGAAAAGCATTCTTAACTCTGATAATCTGCGAGATCAGCTTTGCAAATGCATGATTCCTTGTTGATAGCAAACATACATGCGACCATTTCGAGTAAGCATCAATGAGCACTATGAAGTACCGAAACGGCCCTGACAAGGGCTGAATCGGACCGCAAATATCCCCCTGAATGCGTTCCAGGAATGCAGGGATTTTATTTTGCACTTTCATAACAAAGGGTCTAATTATTAATTTCCCAGTGGCACATGCCATGACCTTGTGAGTTGTTAACTATATTTCTCATCATTCTAAGACCAGGATGGCCTAATCTACAATGCCATAAAGAAAATAATTCAGAGCTTTTAATGATAGTCTTCAAAGAAGTATACACTGCGGGTGTATTGATTCTCGTGTAGTACAACCCAGATTCATATGAGGGATATTTTTCTAATACCATTTTTCCATATTCCGCGTGCTTCACTATGCACAAATGCTCTTTGCCATTTTCTTCATTGGTTTCTACGTAAAACCCATTGGCGTGGATATCTTTAAAACTTAAGAGAGTGCGTGTTGATTCAGTTGTACCCATTGGCAATATAATTGTGGCTCTTCCGGAGCCTATTATATGTGTATCGCTGTCTGTGATTGTCGTAATCCTTCCAACGTACTTCTTGATCGTTTGGAAGTATTTAGACTCCTTTAAGATGGTATTTGTTGTGCCACTATCAACAATACATATCTCCTCCATTGGGCACTACACGATTTCTAGATAAAAAATATATAATTCTAATCAGACAGTGGCAAAGTAATTCAAACATTTGTTGGAAATATAGAATACTGGAATAAAGAATAAATTGTAATTCTATTCATGAGAAAGAAAAGTATGCTCTTCGAGAGGTTACAATTCATTATTCAAAATTCATTAACAAACACTGTCCTGTAGTTTGCAAACCTCAAACGAACCTAATCTTGATGTGCTTGGAGCAAGAAGGTGGATTTGAGATTCTCGAACCGCTTCTAAAGTGCAGTCCATAACTCAAGTGTGCTCACCTCAACCATACATTCATTCTTCAGAGTGGCTGAAAGGTGATGCCAAAGAAAAGGGCAAAATTTAATCGTTTTGCTCGGCAGTAGGTTGTGCGTCCTTCGAGGACCCTAAGCCGGTGGCAGCTTGGAGCTTCTTGCTCGTAAGCATGATCTTTGCATTTGATGCCCATGTGAGATAGTTCTGGCCATGCGGGGCCAGTTCTTCAAACTCATAATTCACAATTTCAGACTTCTATATTTTTACAAAATTCCATCATTAGATTACTGCGTGTAATCTAATAAAAGAGTGGTTGCAAAATTCATAAAATGCATAGTTAAATTCTCATGAATTTCCAGCAAACTAAAATAAAGCAATAATTGCAAAATACAAGGTTCACAAATACAAAGATTCATAACTACAAGATTCATAAATACAGTTTCGTGCATGTATGTGATCGGCTTTGTGCATGCGATTAGATTCATGCGCGCGATCGGCTTCATGTATGCAATCAGATTCATGTGCATGATCGATTTCGTGCGATCGGTTTCATGTGTGCGATTGGCTTCGTGCGATCGGATTCATGCGCACGATGTGGTCAGTTCCATGCGCGGTGGCCTTCCAAGCGTGTCGGTGACCGTTTCGTGCGGTGTGCTTCATATGTATATTAGAGAAAAAAAAAAGAAAACTCAAATATACGAGGAGCAATAATTGCAATATGCATGGAAAAATTCATAAATTATTCATAAATGCTGCAAGGGAGTGCTAGAAAATTAAAACCAGAACCAATCAATTTTCTGGAAATGTCTGGCTATTTTTCATGTTTTTCTAGCAATTTTTAGAATTTCCTAGGATTTTTAATCAAATTTCTGAATTTCTAGTCAATTCGGAAAAGAAAAAACCGAAAATAGAAACAAAAACCGGGGGCAAGGGGGTAAAATCCCCTCCTCATGTGCCATCACCGGTTAAATCCGGTTTTCTTCCCCTTTCAGGCCGTTCGTAACTTCAAGTCCTTGGTCACAAGACTTCATGTGACCATCACGACAGCGTCGTGGCCGCTTAGCGGCCGGCGGCGACGTGGCGGCGCGGCTAACTCGACGCGCGGCGCGGACACGGCAAGCGAGGCGGTGGGCCGAAAGCGGCGGCGAGCGACGAGCGGCGAGGCGGCGGCGGCGGTGAGGCCGGGTGGTCGCGACATGTGCTGGCGGCGGGTAGCGCCGCAAACCGGTGGGGGCGACAGGGCGGCGTCATGCGCGGCAGGGCGGCATCGGTCGCGGTAGGCCGATGTCCAGGTTTATGGGTCATGCCCTTCAACACGTACTAACGACGACATCATAGAAGACATCTTCAACAGCGCCGACGGTGGTGGTAATGCCCACAACTCCAACAACCCCGAGGCATGAATTCCATTGTGAGCTCGATTGGTGTATTACTATTGGACTTTATGACTTCGTCGTCGGATTTGGATTGTAATGGATAGATTGTAATCGACTTATTGTGATGGACTTATTGTGATAGAATGTGGATTGTATCTATTGCGGTTGTAATGTGTTGTACGTCATTGCGTAGTTTACAAATTGCCGTTGGATGTGTGATTGATTATCTAAGGATATGCTAGAATGTCTCCTTCTGGTTTGAGAGATTGATATATATATATATATATATATATATATATATATATATTATAACTGCAAATGTTTTTTTGTCTGCTGAGTGGATGTCCTATTTACTAGAGAGGTCATGCCGAAATTTTGTACATTTCGGTGACTTAGTTTTAAGCCGGTTTTAAAGAGTTAAAAGGTTGGTTTCAATCTTTTAGTAGAGGTAATAGGTTGAATGTGAAGATGGTTGTGTTGAATGAGATGCATATCGATATATATATATATATATATATGTATATGTATATATATTTGTGTATAAATGTCTGGTAAATTCGTGAGCCATTAAAAACCCACGAATTTATCTGGGTGCTCCAGATAAATTCGTGGGTTTCTCGAGCCCATGAATTTAACTGCTTAAATTCGTGGGTAATACAACCCACCAATTTAACAGATTAAATTAAATTCGTGGGCCAACATAGCCCACGAATTTAATCAGTTAAATTCGTGGGTTTCCCTAGCGCACGAATTTAACTAAGGTTCCTAGTTAAATTTATGGGCTTGTCAGAAACCCACGAATTTAAGTTAAATTCATGGGTACCGAAGAATTTAATTGATCAATTTCATCGAGTTAAATTCGTGAACTAAATTCGACGGTTTGCGCATGAATTTAAATTAAATTCGTGGGTTTTGGCCTAAATTCGTGGGTTTTTGGCCCACGAATTTTTCCCTGTTTCTTGTGGTGTATGCTTGAGCAATGTGGCATAGGCCTTCGAGACCGGTTGTGGAGGTGCGCATCATCGCGATCTTTGTAGAGGGTGGCGCTTCAAGCGCACCGGCTTTGTCGCCGCGACGATGTGGCGACCGGCTTCGGCGTAGTGGTCAATGCCGACGGCCGAGCCAATCAATGACTTGCACTTTAGCTTCATGCTAAAACTGAATTGCTCTGTAGCTTTGTGCTAGATCTGTAATGGTTGCTGTGTTACTCGTAGCTTCCTGCCACGTGATAATCACAGCACTAGATGCGTAGATTAGATGCAAGCATTGATTCATAAGAGGAATTAGATCAATCCTGCGTTTCTCACCTTTCAATCTATTCTCCGATAGACTATCACGTAGGATAGAGTCGCGTAGGACTTTTCTTTCAGCAATCCGAGTGGATGCCAGCTTGATGGCGAGTTGATTACAGATCGGATCAGGCGATCAATCGCCGGTAGTAGACATTCGTCGTAGTCGACGATCCTCCATTTCTTGTGGTATAGACTCGTGCTGATAACGTATTAGACAACCTCACTATCGAATAGTCTGGGGTTGCCTAATAGATGCAAAGTGGAGAACAAACAGAAAGAAAGAGAGGCACAATATGAGGAGGAATTGCTCTGCTTTATTATTCTGATTGCTTGTGTACAATGGGGTGACCCCCTGCCTCCTATTTATAACCTACAGTTTGAGTTTCTGTAAGAGTCCACATAGGTCACGATGTGACAGGTTTCCTAACAGGAAAAAGGTGGGCTTGAGTGTAACACCCCAAAATTTTGCTTTTCTTGAATTCATGTGTGATTTGGCACTTTGGTGAATTTTTGGAATTTTCTGGAATTTATTTGGATTTATTTGGAATTTATTTGAATTTATTCCATTTTGAAATAATTAAAGAATTTGATTTTGCAAATAAAATTTTGTTGGAAATATTTTATTTGAGTCCCAAATACCCTAAAATATTTTCCAGAATTTTTCTGGAATTTTTCTGAGTCATTTGCTATTTTTAATGAATTAAATGAATTACTGGGAATTATTTTAAATATTAAATCATTGAAATCCAAACCGAAGTCGATTCTTGTTCATCCGATCGAGCCCGAAGTCGACTCGAGTTCGAGTCCGACCCGAGCCACGTGACTCGACCGAACCCACTCCTAAACCTAATCAATCCCAACCGTTGGATCAAGATCCAACGGCTGAGATCCGCCCGTACCGGTTGAGCCGTGTCCGACCCAAACCCGTTCGCGCCGGACCGATCGGGGCCGCTGATCTGGACACGTGGACGGTTCTCGTGCCGTCTTCCCCGCTGAAGTCCGAGCCGGACTCGCCGCCGAGCGCCGCCAGAATCGGGACTAGGGCTCCGCCGAGCACGCATCCCGGCTATTTAATGCCCAGATCGCACCGAGGACCGCCGTGACTCCCGCACTTCTTGCCCTAACCCGCCGAGCTCTAGCCGCCGTAGGTTCGCCGGAATCGCCGCCAGTAGTTGCGTGAAGCGCCGCCACTGCCTCTGCTCGCCGCCGCCCGCTGCCCTCCGCCGCCATTGACCCCATTCAAACCCCGGCCAGCGCACCGAAGACACCATCCATCTCGCCGAGCACGCCCCAACCGCCGTTTGGGTGGTCGCCGCCCTCGCCACGGCACTGCAACTCCGCCAGTGAAGCCATCGCCGACCCCGAAGCTCCACTAACCGTCCGATCAGGATCCAAAGGCCCAGATCGTGCCACGCCACCTCGGTAAGTTTCCCGCTGAAAATCCTAGATCTAATCCCAACCGTTGGATCTAGATCCAACGGCTTAGGTTGCGCCGCGTATCAAGAATCGCACCAGGTTAGATTGGATCTCGACCGTTGGATCAAGATCCAACGCCCACGATCGATCACGCGGCGCCCCAAGCACATGAGGCCAAACTCAATCCCGGTAGTCGGATTTCAAACCAACGGCCACGATTGTGCCACGCGTCCAGGAAGCCGAGCCGCCGCGCCCACGCGCGCGTGCGTGGTCACTGACACGCGGGGCCCGCGTGTCAGCGACAGTACCGTGACGTCACCCATGACGTCATCGGTGGGACCCACTGCCGGACCGTGGCCGAGCCTCGCCGACGCCGCCGATGACGCCACCCGAGTGGTCCCACATGTCACCACCCGAGCCGTGGGACCGGTCCACTGTAGACCCGAGCCGAAGGTGGACCAAGTCCATGGACCTACCGACGCCACCAACCAATCGAGGCTGCCACGTGTCCATGCTGACGCAATAATTAATTTCCGAAAAAGAAAATGATTTAATAAATCGGTTTAATAATTGATTTGAATTTCAAAACTTCAAACGCTTATAACTTTTGCGTTTCAACTCCGATTTGAGTGATTCAAATTTCTAAATTTGTATAAAATTGAGATCTACCTAAATATGAATTTTATTTAATTTTTGGACTAAATTTTTTCTCTGTAAAATTATTTAAATGATTATTTAAACTTTAAATAATCATAACTTTTAAGGCCTTAACTCCAAATTTGACGATTCCAGTTCCTAAAAATCCAGAAAATTATGTTCTCTCTGTTTATGGATTTTATTTAGAGTTTTGGGATGTTTTTGCCTATTGTTTATTTGTGTATTTGCTATTTGCACGCTTTACGAGTAGACGTTGAAGTGCCGGAAGGATTCGAAGGAGAAGTATTGACTCAGGATCCAACTCAAGACCAAGAGCAAGTACTTTTTGAAGGCAAGTTTTGCTTTGACCATGTTGATCCTATTTTGAAATCTATTTTGATTTAAACTATTGCATGCTAGTTCAATTAGAAAAATACTTGGTTTAAACATGGGGGTTAGATAAATACCAATTTGCTGTATGACACCTTGATTACTTAAGTATGTGCCATGACCCTTTGTCACCCTAGTTGTGGTTTACTAGTTGGACATTATTAAATTGCCAACATGGGTTTAGATCGTTGTAGTATACTGCTTAGACCTGCTACGTGCTCATGACATGGTTTTGGACAATCAAATGTTAATATTGACTTAATGATATATTGAACCTGTTTTGGGAAAAGTATCATGTGATGTTGATGGCACGTGGTGCATGGTAATCAACTGGGTTTTGATAAACGATTTCGGCCAGGGCATGTGGCAAGAGTAATCAGGTGGGCGATGTGGCACCGGGATGTTGATTTGGTTCTTCTGTAGTCTTGCCCTGGTCACTCTAAGGACTTAACCTTGCAAGCCTTTGAACTGGGTCATACTTGCAACCACATGGTCGGAATGGGACGGCCCTAGTTGACTAAGTCGCTAAGGACTCACTTGTGGAGCCTCAGGGTGTCGATTACACCGCTTGTGTGATTGTACGGGGAGCGTATCGTGGTCGTGGCCGATACCCATCTAACGGTGTGTTGGTCCCATACTTCGCCTTGGCTAAGGGAAGGGATGGTGTAGAGCACGAACCTGAGAGGACCACCTGTGTTGTTTGAGGCTTCCGAAGGCTTTGTTACTGAACTCGCCTTTGTGGTGTTTGACTCGTATCTTGTGGGTAAAGTGCATAACCTCTGCAGAGTGTAGAATCTATTTAAATAGCCGTGTCCACTGTGATCGACAATGCTCTGAATTACAAACAAGGGTTAGATTTTCTGAAAATAACTTGGATTTGAAAGGTTGGTTTGGTTTAACAATGAAGATGATGGAAATGTGGTTTAGGATGGGGAAAATGTTTATTAAACTTCTTGAAAAGTTATTTACGCTTTACTTATTTCTACTGCTTTCGAATCTACTTATATTACTTGTCAAAAGTCAAGCATCGCAAATATACCTTAAGCTATTCCTTTGTACCAAGCCATGCATATAGTATATTAGCTTGCATTCTGTGCATGACTTGCTGAGTACCAAGTACTCACCCTTGCCTCAACACAATATCAGTTGAAGAGGAGATTACGCCAGCATTGGAGGAGGAACTCCAAGAGGACCCGTCTACTTAGGGATGCGAGCCCAGTCAGTTGCCTGTGGTATACTGGATGGCGCCACGAAGTTATTTGATTTTCCGCTGCTATTATTTCTCTTTTAATAAGTTTCGCCTTGCGAGGCATATATTTGTAACTTGACCATACGGTCAAGTAACCTGTTTGGTTATTTAAATAAAGTACTTTGATAATATCGATTGGTATGATTGTGATATTTACCGATGTTAAGACTGTGTGCACTAGCGCGTTCCTGGACTAGTGCTGAATACACAGAGGGTCCGGATTTGCAAATTCGGGTCCCGGCTGTAGGTGGTATCAGAGCCAGTTGATCAGTAGGCTCAACCCTAGCTAGAATGGTCGTAGTGAGGATAAAACCTATTTTCTAAAAGCTAAAAGTTTGTCAAGATAAGAAATGACATCTCGACTTATCCCCTTCTCTCTTTTCTTGTCTCTTGCTGAAATTTTCCTTACCTTGTCACGATTTAAAAATTCCGAGTTCTTACGTAAAGCACTCTTGTGACAGATGGAGGTTTTCTCGATGAGTGAGCATATGTTCTATAGTGAGACTCCTTCGCCGAGTCGCGTCATAGAATAAAGAGTCACCCTTTAGGCGTTAGACTCCAGTGTTAGTTCGATTTGGATTTTCATTGCTTGCTGAGTGTGCAGTATGTGTTGCAAGGCCCTTAGGCATTGTAAGCAGCCATACCAAGTTACTAGTAATAAAGTTGGACCTTAAGGCTACACCTTTCGCCCCGCATAAGTTCCATATTACTTGTCTATTCTTGTTTCCCTCTCATCTCTTAACCTAGAGCAAATCGACAGATGGTAAACACCCGTGGAAACTTTGAAAGCAATGGGAGTGGTTCTCGCCCAGCAGAAAACCCCAATGAGGGAGCACCAGCACCGCCACTTGATATGCAGAATTTCGGAGCTTTTCTTGCTGCCCAGACTCAGTTAATGCATGCTATGATGCAACAAAGGCAGCACGTCACTGCTCAGGCCACAGCCAATCAAGTCAATCAGGGACCACGCCAGAATACAAGACTATCAGAGTTCATGAGGACTCACCCACCCACTTTCTCTGGGAATGCCAATCCATTGGAGGCCGATGATTGGTTAAGATCAATCGAGAGGAAGCTACACATAGCTCAATGCATAGGGAATGAGAAGGTACTCTACGCTTCTCATCAGTTGGAAGGAACAGTCAAGAATGGTGGGAGAACTTCATGTCACGCAAGAGAACCCTCAAGATATCACTTGGGAAGAGTTCACAAATGCATTCGACAAGATCACGTGCCTGAAGGAATCATGGACCTTAAGAAAGAGGAGTTCAGAGCATCAAGCAAGGTAATCACCAGCTGGTCGACTACCGAACAAGTTCACACAGCTAGCACGCTACGCACTGAGGATGTAGCGACAGATAAATCCGCAGTCTCGTTTTATGAAGGGACTCAACTCAGGATTGCAAGACTTAAGTGCATGCTTTTAGTTCAAACCCCTGGTTCCGAACTCCGAACGAAAGTAGGATGTTCCGGGGTGAGAATACTAATAGGTGGAATAGAATTCCTAGCGAACCTTATAATTTTGGAGACCCAGACCCTAGACGTTATATTGGGAATGGATTGGTTATCCAAGCACAAGGCCGTATTGGATTGTGGACGAAGGACTATCTCAGTTGAGAGCCCGTGTGGGAAGAAAGTGGAATTTCAAGCCACCGCAGCTTAGAGATGGGCGATTGATGGTTAACAGTACCAAGGCAATCAGCATAGAGGATGTCCCAAAGAGTGAATGAGTACCCGATGTTTTTCCCGAAGATCTACCTGTATGCCGCTGCACAGGGACATAGAGTTTGTGATAGAGCTTGTACTGCACAAAGACCGATAGCAAAGAGACCCTATCGGATGTCCACAGAGGAGTTGGTAGAAATGAAGAAACAAATAGAAGAGTTAACGGAGAAAGGCTTTATCGTGCCGAGTTCGTCGCCGTGGGAGCACCGATTTTGTTTGTTAAGAAGAAGGACGGGAGTTTCAGGATGTGCATTGACTACCGTGCACTCAATGAAGTCACCGTGAAGAATAAGTATCCGCTACCAGATTGATGATTTGTTTGATCAGTTGAGAGGAGCCGGAGTTTTCCAAGATTGATCTGAGATCGGGATACCATCGCTTGAAGATCCGATCGTAAGATATTCAAGATCGCATTCTCGTCTAGATATGGACATTACGAGTTTACGCTATGTCCTTTGGATCGATTTAATGCGCCACTTATTTCATGAATATGATGAATAAGGTGTTCATGGAATATTTGGACAAGTTTGTCGTCGTGTTCATAGACGATATCCTAATCTACTCCAAGACAGAGAGCGAACATGCCGAACACTTAAGGCGAGTTTTGGAAAAGTCGAGGAACAAAGAACTTTTCGCCAAGTTCAGCAAGTGTGATTTTTGGAAGGACAAGGTGGAGTTTCTTGGACAGGTAATGACCGCAGAAGGAGTCGCCGTAGATCCAAGCAAAGTAGAAGCTGTGTTACATTGGGAACAGCCAAAGACGGTGACCCAGATTCGGAGTTTCCTTGGAATGGCAGGATACTACCGCCGCTTCATCGAAGGCTTCTCGACAATTGCGAAACCTCTTACGCAACTGCTGAAGAAGGAAAAGAAGTTTGCATGGACGTCAGAATGTGAGAAAGGATTTCAGGAGCTGAAGAAGCGATTGACGTCAGCACCGGTGTTAGTTCTACCGGATGTTGCTCAAAGCTTCGATATTTGTTGTGACGCATCGCGCCAAGGACTTGGATGTGTGCTGATGTGTAACATCCCAAAATTTGGGTTTTCAAAAATTTTGGTTTAGTTTAGCTTCCCCAAAATTTTCGTTGATTTTCTCGCGTTTATAAAGCTTGATTTGAATTTTCTAAAAGCTAAAACAATTTAATTTGATTATTCTAAAACCCAAATAAAATTTATTTTATTTTATTTGGATTCCATGTGCTTCAAGAAGTTCTTCTGTAATTTTTGAGATTTTTCGGAGCTCGTTTGCTATTTATTGGATTTAATTGAATTTGATTTGTATTAAGCCCTTTTGTTAAAATTAATTAATTATTTGGAAAAGTTTATATAAATTTTTGTTGAAAATATTTTATTTGAGTTGGAAATGTCTCAAAATATTTTCTAGAATTTTTCTAGAATTTTTCTGGTATTTTTATTGCCTCTATTGATTTATTTGAATTTGTGGAGTTGATTTAATTGGAAAATGTTTGGAAATTCTGGAAAACGCTTTGGGCTCAAATCCTCCTCTCTCCTCCATGCCCATCGCCGCGCTGCCCGCCTCGCCGCCTCCCGCTTCTTCCACAAGGCCATTTATTGGTCGCCCATTGGCCGCTGATCAGCGCTGCCGCGGCACGCTGCCGCTCGCTTGCTCGCTCGCCTGAAGCGCCGCTCACAAGACGCCACTTCGCTGGGCCACGCCAGCCACCGGCCACCTCGCCAGCGCCACGCAAAGCCGCTTGGTTTACCTACAAGGCCGCCGCTGGGCCTCTACGCCGCGCTGGCCAGCCGCTGGCCGCCTCCACGCTGTTCAGAACAGGCCGCGTCGCCCGCTGCTCAGAGCCGCCGGATGCAGATCAAACGCCCCACGTGCTGCCACGTCACCCCGTGTCCGAGCCACGCACGGTAAGTGCTCGATAAAATGCCCAAACCGACCCAAACACCTCCAAACGCGTCCAAACTTGGTTTTTCTTGATCTAGCCTCTTCCCCAAACCTATATAAGTGCCCCTAGACCTCTCCCACGGATATACAACCTCCGGATCATCTCCAAAACTCCGAGATCCATCCAATGTCGCCGAACGTCGCCCAACGCGGGCCGAACTTTGGAGCCGCGTCCCGGGCAACTCGTCGACTCTTTTCGAGATCCGTCTTCTCTGTGGTGTGCCACAAGGTACCATCTACTTGCTGTCCAAAATTCAGCCAATTTGGTCCACGGGATCAAAAGTTACGGCCGTTGCAATCTCGAATCTTGCCGAGGCCATAACTCCTCAATTTTTCGAGTTTGACGGTGAAATTTTTGTGTAGACTCCTGGGGATGTCCTCTACAGGATGCACATCTTGCCCCAAGGTTTTGCCCTCTGGATTTGGCGCAGAAAAATAAATTCTCCGTTTAGACTGCGTTCCTGCATAGCGGCAAACTTCCTCGCTGCGTTCCCGCTGTTCCAGAAGGTATTTCTTCGAGCCACCTGCGCCACGGTGTGCCTCTTGGTCCCATCTAGCTCTCGGTCAAATTTCGTTAAGTTCCGATCATTATTCTAGAAGTTATGGCCGTCCAAAGTTTTGATCCGAAACCCGTTAATCGCCAGTTTGTGATTAATCCGGAAGGGTGCCGCAAAATCCGCCTATACCGTTGAGATCGTCTCGCCGCGTTCTACGCAGTAGACATTCTCCCTTTGCCATCCTATCCTCCGGAATTTTTTTATATATTTAGGCCACCGCTTGTCGCCGCGCCGCTTTTGACGCCGCATATTTTGGTTCACTCCGCCGTGTTGTTGCGTCCGTAGGATCATCTTTTACTGTTTTGGATCATACTTAAGGTTCTTTTGGTCTCCGCTTGCCGAGAAGCCAGCGCCCGCTTTAAACCGTCGTCTTTCGGCCTAAACTGTTGCCGCCGGTTCGCGCACCGGTTAGCCGTCCTTGGTAGCGTTCTACCGCGGCCATGTCGTTGTACCGACGGTCGCTACTTCGCTTCATGAAGTCTCCTATCATTGTTGACCTCCACCGTTAACGTTTTGCCGTTAACGCTCTGTAGTTAACGTTCCACCGTTAACGTTTCGTCGTTAACGTTCCATCGTTAACGTTTCATCGTTAACGATTGGCTCTCTTCGCCTCGTTGTCATCGCATGTGTGTATTCTTGCATAAACCCTAGTGCGATGCCTTCACCTGTTCTATCATCATGACGTGAGCCTAGTCTCATCGTCATATCATCTTCAAGCCGAATCAAAACCCTAACCGAAGACCGGTTCGATGAACTAAGTTTATCGTGAGCCGCGTTGTTATCTTTGCAATCTTTCCCGTTGTTTCAACCGTGGTAAGACACTTGTCTTGTCTTATCCCTGAAAACCTAATCTGCCTTTAATCGAGAATTCCTTCGTGGACTTGGTCGATAGACCATTGGCCATCTCTGTCATACCCTCGTGCCCGATCTATCCGCTCTCTTTTGTGTGATCGTGTCCGCTCGTCAACAAAAGTCAACTTTGAGAATCTGCTTAGTCCATCGTGAACTAACATATCCTTATGGACCCGATCTATAGATCGAGAGCCCATATGTCGCTATTCGTCCAATCAAGATAATAACCCGGAAGAATATTCTTCGAATATTATTCTTTCTTTCCCGCTTATTAGTCTTTCCCTTTTAGGTGTTTTGCCGAAGCCTGCTCTCTTTTGTCAACTCTTCGATCTAATCCGCTCGAGTTCCCAAATCTCTCCCAAGCCGTTGTGCCCAATGTCGTGTTCGCTCTTAATTTGGAGTTTACTTGATTTGTCTTTTGAATTGGTTTGTATTTGCTTCTTCTTTAATCGTTAGACGTGTCGTCCGGAAATCGCTCGAACGAAATGAGGATCGAAAGTGGAAGTTGAAGGTCGAGGACCAAGGATCAAGGATAAAGAGTAAAAGACAAGAAGTTTGCAAGGGCCAGGCAAGTTGTGCTTTGACCATATTGATCCTATTTCGAAATCTATTTTGATTTAAACTATTGCATGCTAGTTCAATTAGAAAGATACTTTGTTTAAACATGGGGGTTAGATAAATACCAATTTGCTGTATGACACCTTGATTACTTAAGTATGTGCCATGACCCTTTGTCACCCTAGTTGTGGTTTACTAGTTGGACATTATTAAATTGCCAACATGGGTTTAGACCGTTGTAGTATACTGCTTAGACCTGCTACGTGCTCATGACATGATTTTGGATAATCAAATGTTAATATTGACTTAATGATATATTGAACCTGTTTTGGAAAAGTATCATGTGATGTTGATGGCACGTGGTGCATGGTAATCAACTGGGGTTTGATAAACAGATTTCGACTGGGGCATGTGGCAAGAGTAATGTCAAAGGTGGGCACAGGCATTGGGGATGTTGATTTGGTTTTTCGTAGTCTTGCCCTGGTCACTCTAAGGACTTAACCTTGCAAGCCTTTGAACTGGTCATACTTGCAACCACATGGTCGAATGGGACGGCCCTAGTTGACTAAGTCGCTAAGGACTCACTTGTGGAGCCTCAGGTGTCGCTACACCTTTTGTGTGATTGTACGGGGAGCGTATCGTGGTCGTGGCCAGTACCCATCTAACGGTGTGTTGGTCCCATACTTCGCCTTGGCTAAGGGAAGGGATGGTGTAGAGCACGTACCGGAGAGGACCACCTGTGTTGTTTGAGGCTTCCGAAAGGCTTTGTTATGATCGCTCATTCGCATACTCTTGTATGGCGATTCACGGCTGACGTGGTGAGTGGATTGTATCTTGTGGGTAAAGTGCATAACCTCTGCAGAGTGTAGAATCTATTTGAATAGCCGAGTCCACTGTGATCGACATTGCTCGGGAATTACAGTCAAGGGTTAGACTTTCTGAAAATAACTTGGATTTGAAAAGTTGGGTTGGTTTAATAATGGAGATGATGGAAATGTGGTTTAGGATGGGGAAAATGTTTATTAAGCTTTTTGAAAAGTTATTTATGTTTTACTTGGTTCTACTGCTTTCGAATCTACTTATATTACTTTTCAAAAGTCAAGCATCGCAAATATACCTTGAGCTATTCCTTTGTACCAAGCCATGCATATAGTATATTAGTTTGCATTCTTGCATGACTTGTCGAGTACCAAGTACTCACCCTTGCCTCAACACAATACCGCTGAAGAGGAGATTACGCCACTTTGGAGGAGGAACTCCAAGAGGACCCGACTACTTAGGGATGCGAGCCCACCAGTTGCCTGTGGTATCTTGGATGGCGCCACTAAGTTTATTTGAATTTCATTCTTTGTTATTTCTCTTTTAATAAGTTTCGCCTTGCAAGGCATACATTTGTAACTTGGCCATAAGGTCGAGTAACCAGTTTGGTTATTTAAATAAAGTACTTTGATAATATCGATTGGTATGATTGTGATATTTACCGATGTTAAGACTGTGTGCACTAGCTGCGTTCTGGACTAGTGCCGAATACACAGAGGGTCCGATTTGCAAATTCGGGTCCCGACATGATGCGTAATGGAAAGGTCGCCGCGCGTATGCATCAAGGCGCTTGAGGCCGCATGAGGAAAATTATCCGACGCATGACCTAGAGTTAGCCGCCAGAGTGCATGCTTTGAGGATATGGCGCCACTATCTCGATTGGAAACAGATGTGAAGTATATACGGATCATAAGAGCCTTAAGTACATATTCACCCAATGGATCTCGAATATGAGGCAGGAGATGGTTAGAGTTGATCAAAGACTATAATGTTGGAATCCATTACCATCCCGGAAGGCCAACGTAGTAGCCGATGCCCCGAGTCGGAAAAGCCATACCGTGAGTACGATGCTAGCCACAAGTCGGGATGAGTTATGTGAGGACCTTGAGAAAATGAAGATTGAGGTTGTACCTAGCGGATTCTTGGCCGCATTGGAAGTAAAGCCTACTTTAGAGGACCAGATCCGAGAAGGGCGAGAAGGATGATGACAAGATCCGCAGGATTAAGTCCATCAAGGAGGAAGGCAAGGCAGAGGACTTCAAGTTGGATGAGCAAGGCACGTTGTGGATGAAGGATCGCATTTGTGTGCCTAACAAAAGGAGTTAAAGCAACTGATTCTCGAAGAAGCCCATGACTCAAGTACTCAATTCATCCCGAAGCGCCAAGATGTATCAGATCTCAAGGAGAGATTCGTGGCCGAGTATGAAACGTGAAGTTGCGAGCATGTTGCATTGTGCGACGTATGCCGTAGAGTCAAGGCAATGCATCGAGACCAAAGCAGATTGCTACAACCGCTGAAAATACCGAGAGGAAGTGGGAGGAAATCTAATGGATTTCATTACCGGTTTGTCAAGACTCAAGGAGGTTATGACTCCATATGGGTTATAGTGGATCGCTTGACTAAAGTAGCCCATTTTATCCCCGTGAAGACCACTTACTCGGGAGATAAATTAGCGTAATTGTACATGATCGAGATTGTCTGTTTGCACGGAGTGCCAAAGAGGATTGTATCGGACAGAGGTACCCAATTTACCTCAAGGTTCTCGGAATAAGTTGCATGAAGCCATGGGAACCCGCTTGAACTTCAAGATGACTTATCATCCACACGGATGGACAGACCGAAAGAGTCAACCAGATTCTCGAGGATATGTTAAGAGCGTGTGCATTAGCTTATGCTACCTCTTGGGGATAAGAGTTTGCCGTATGCCGAGTTCAGTTACAACAATAGTTATCGTGCTAGTTTACAGATGTCACCTTTTGAGGCATCAGATGGTCGACTCGCTGGACGCCATTGAATTGGAATGAGACCGCGAGCGCCGTGTCTTTGGGCCTGATATTCTTCAAGAGGTCAAGAGCAGATCGCCATGATTAGGGAAAGATTGAAGATCGCCCAATCTCGGCAGAAGAGTTATGCCGACAATCGTCGCCGAGATTTGAGTTTTGAACCGTAATACTTTGTATACCTCGAGTTACGCCTCTCGTGGAGTTAAGAGGTTCCATGCCAAAGGGAAACTTGCACCCTGCTATGTTGGACCATTTAAGATTTTGAGCCGCAGAGGTGAAGTTGCTTATCACCGGAGTTGCCACAGTCGTTAGCAGGAGTACATGATGTATTCCATGTGTCGCAGGTCAAGAAGTGCCTCCGAGTTCCTGCGGAACGGACACCGCTCGAGTCAATTGAGTGGCAAGAGGCCTGGAATTATAAGGAGCATCCGGTGAGGATTCTAGACACAAGGGATCGAGAAACTAGAAACAAGTCAACCCGCTTCAGAGAGTTCAAGTGGAGCAACCATGCAGAGAGCGGCGACTTGGGAGCGAAGAGGATTTGAAGAAAGAGTTTCCAAACCTATTCCTTTAGTAAGCCACGAATCTCGGGACGAGATTCTATTAAGGGGAGGTTTGTAACACCCCAAAATTTTGCTTTTCTTGAATTCATGTGTGATTTGACACTTTGGTGAATTTTTGGAATTTTCTCGAATTTATTTGGATTTATTTGGAATTTATTTGAATTTATTCCATTTTGAAATAATTAAAGAATTTGATTTTGCAAATAAAATTTTGTTGGAAATATTTTATTTGAGTCCCAAATACCTAAAATATTTTCCAGAATTTTTCCGAATTTTTCTGAGTCATTTGCTATTTTTAATGAATTAAATGAATTATCGGGAATTATTTTAAATATTAAATCATTGGAAATCCAAACCGAAGTCGGTTATGTTCATCCGACCGAGCCCGAGTCGACTTCGAGTTCGAGTCCGACCCGAGCCACGTGACTCGACCGAACCCACTCCTAAACCTAATCAATCCCAACCGCTGGATCAAGATCCAACTGGCCGAGATCCGCCCGTCTGGGATTGGCCGTGTCCGACCCAAACCGTTCGCGCCGGACCGACGGGGGCTGATCTGGACACGTGGGCGGTTCTCGTGCCGTCTTCCCAGCCGAGTCCGGCCGGACTCCACGAGCCGAAATCTTGGCCAGAATCGACTAGGGCTCGCCGAGCACGCATCCCGGGGCTATTTAATGCCCGGATCGCACCCCGAGGACCGCCGTGACCCCGCGCACTTCTTGCCCTAACCCGCCGAGCTCTAGCCGCCGAGGTTCGCGGAATCGCTCGCCAGTAGTTGTGTGAAGCGCCGCCACACGGTCCTTGCCTCGCCTCGCCGCCGTCAGTCGTCCTCGCCGCCATTGACCCCAGATTCGAAACCCCGAAGCAGGCGCACCAAGACACCATCCATCTCGCCGAGCACGCCCCAACCGCCGTTTGGGTGGTCGCTGCCTCGCCACGGCAGCTCGCAATTCCGCCGTGAAGCCATCGCCGACCCGAAGCTCCACTAACCGTCCGATCAGGATCCAAAGGCCCAGATCGTGCCACGCCACCTCGGTAAGTTTCCGCTGAAAATCCTAGATCTAATCCCAACCGTTGGATCTAGATCCAACGGCTTAGGTTGCGCCAGTATCAAGAATCGCACTGTGTTAGATTGGATGCGGACCGTTGGATCAAGATCCAACGCCCACGATCACGTCGCGCCCCAAGCACATGAGGCCAACTCAATCCCACCGCCGGATTTCAAACCAACGGCCATGATTGTGCCACGCGTCCCAGGAAGCCGGCCGTCGCGCCACGCTGCAGCGTGGTCACCGACACGCCGCCCGCGTGTCGGCCGATACGATCGCGTGACGTCACCCATGACGCCATCGGTGGGACCCACTGTCGCACCGTGGTCGAGCCTCGCCGACGCCGGCCGATGACGCCACCCGAGTGGTCCCACATGTCGCCTCACCGAAGCCGTGGACCGGTCCACGGTGAGACCCGAGCCGAGCGTGGACCAAGTCCATGGACCGGGACGCCACCAACCAATCGAGGCTGCCACGTGTCCATGATGACGCAATAATTAATTTCCGAAAAAGAAAATGATTTAATAAATCGGTTTAATAATTGATTTGAATTTCAAAACTTCAAACGCTTATAACTTTTGCGTTTCAACTCCGATTTGAGTGATTCAAATTTCTAAATTTGTATAAAATTGAGATCTACCTAAATATGAATTTTATTTAATTTTTGGACTAAATTTTTTCTCTGTAAAATTATTTAAATGATTATTTAAACTTTAAATAATCATAACTTTTGCGTCTTAACTCCAAATTTGACGATTCCAGTTCCTAAAAATCCAGAAAATTATGTTCTCTCTGTTTATGGATTTTATTTAGAGTTTTGGGATGTTTTTGCCTATTGTTTATTTGTGTATTTGCTATTTGCACGCTTTACGAGTAGACGTTGAAGTGCCGGAAGGATTCGAAGGAGAAGTATTGACTCAGGATCCAACTCAAGACCAAGAGCAAGTACTTTTTGAAGGCAAGTTTTGCTTTGACCATGTTGATCCTATTTCGAAATCTATTTTGATTTAAACTATTGCATGCTAGTTCAATTAGAAAAATACTTGGTTTAAACATGGGGGTTAGATAAATACCAATTTGTCAGATGACACCTTGATTACTTAAGTATGTGCCATGACCCTTTGTCACCCTAGTTGTGGTTTACTAGTTGGACATTATTAAATTGCCAACATGGGTTTAGATCGTTGTAGTATAACGCTTAGACTCGCTACGTGCTCATGACATGGTTTTGGACAATCAAATGTTAATATTGACTTAATGATATATTGAACCTGTTTTGGGAAAAGTATCATGTGATGTTGATGGCACGTGGTGCATGGTAATCAATCGGGGTTTGATAAACGATTTCGGCCAGGGCATGTGGCAAGAGTAATCGTGTGGGCGATGTGGCAATCGGGATGTTGATTTGGTTCTTCGGGTAGTCTTGCCCTGGTCACTCTAAGGACTTAACCTTGCAAGCCTTTGAACTGGTCATACTTGCAACCACATGGTCGGAATGGGACGGCCCTAGTTGACTAAGTCGCTAAGGACTCACTTGTGGAGCCTCAGGGTGTCGATTACACCGCTTGTGTGATTATGCGGGGAGCGTATCGTGGTCGTGGCCGATACCCATCTAACGGTGTGTTGGTCCCATACTTCGCCTTGGCTAAGGGAAGGGATGGTGTAGAGCACGAACCTGAGAGGACCACCTGTGTTGTTTGAGGCTTCCGGAAGGCTTTGTTACTGAACTCGCCTTTGTGGTGTTTGACTGTATCTTGTGGGTAAAGTGCATAACCTCTGCAGAGTGTAGAATCTATTTAAATAGCCAGTGTCCACTGTGATCGACAATGCTCTGAATTACAGTCAAGGGTTAGATTTTCTGAAAATAACTTGGATTTGAAAGGTTGGTTTGGTTTAACAATGAAGATGATGGAAATGTGGTTTAGGATGGGGAAAATGTTTATTAAACTTCTTGAAAAGTTATATACGCTTTACTTATTTCTCGGCTTGAATCTACTTATATTACTTGTCAAAAGTCAAGCATCGCAAATATACCTTAAGCTATTCCTTTGTACCAAGCCATGCATATAGTATATTAGCTTGCATTCTCAGGTGCATGACTTTGCCGAGTACCAAGTACTCACCCTTGCCTCAACACAATATCGCTTGAAGAGGAGATTACGCCAAAGATTGGAGGAGGAACTCCAAGAGGACCCGTCTACTTAGGGATGCGAGCCCGCCATTGCCTGTGGTATACCGGATGGCGCCAATGGGTTATTTGATTTTCCGCTGCTATTATTTCTCTTTTAATAAGTTTCGCCTTGCGAGGCATATATTTGTAACTTGACCATACGGTCAAGTAACCTGTTTGGTTATTTAAATAAAGTACTTTGATAATATCGATTGGTATGATTGTGATATTTACCGATGTTAAGACTGTGTGCACTAGCGCGTTCCTGGACTAGTGCTGAATACACAGAGGGTCCGGATTTGCAAATTCGGGGTCCCGACATTGAGCAATTGATGAGGGAAGCTAAGGGGGAAGGCGGCTGGCGGGCTCTAACCTTGATAGCCACGAACAAGGTCCCCGCTGGTTGGGCATCGAGGTTGTCATCGATGACGGTGTCTAGAGCTGCGACATGGTTTGGATCTGGGGCGTCGATGAGGATCGCTGGGGCCGGCGATATGGATTGGATCTGGGGGCAACGAGGAGAATCTTTGGGGCCGGCGATATGGATTGGATCTGGGGGCAACGAGGAGAATCTTTGGGGCCAGCGGGGACGGGCTTCAGGGCTGCCGACATGGGCCTCCCAGCTAACAAGGAGGATCTTTGGGGCCAGCGGGGATGGGCTTCAGGGCTGCCGGCATGGGCCTCCCGGCTAACAAGGAGGGGACCTGGGGCTGGAGGCAGGGAGCAAGAGAATGGCGAGAGGGATGCTCGGTAGAGGACCAGAGAAATGAGGAGAGAGAGCCGAAGGAATGAGGTCAATTCTTGTTTTTATGGAGTGGCATTTGGTGGGTAAATACGCTTGAACTTCATGGGCATTTTTGTAACCGGTGTCCTCCTTGCATGGAGCAGCCCGAAGGTAGGTACTCACGGGGGCGCTCCGCCTGATCCTTGAATCCAATTTCATAGGAGCTCGCTCCTATGACTGGCTCTGATTGCTCCGACCAGGGATTCAAATTTCGGACCCCTCCGAGATTCAAAACTCCGTCTGAATAAAAAAATTCAAAAAAAATTTAAATTTCGGATTTCTCAGCGATTTCGGCCGAAATTTCATGATTTTTTATCGGATTTTAAATTTTGTGCATTGTATTTCATTGGATTTAGGGTCAAGATCATCCACACAAAAATTCAAAATTTTTTGACATGTTTTTGACCATTTTTTGGTCGGTTCAATTTGTCGGTTAGGACTGTCCGAATGTTTTAAAATTTTTCAAGATTGATCATCATCTGAAAATTTTATGGGAATATTTATGGATGTATTAGTACCATTCACAAAAATTTTAAAAATTTTCTAAAGTGATTTGTACTATTTTTCATTCAGGTGAATTTTGTCGGTTCGTCTTTAGTAGCACTATTTGAATTTTTTAAAATTCCTAAAGCTTGATCATCATCTAAAAATTTTATGAGTATATTATGAATATGTTAGGACCATTCACAAAAAAATTTAGAAGTTTCTAATGTGGTTTGCACCATTTTCTATTCGGTTGAAATTTGGTGGTTAACCCTTTTATCAGGACAATGGCACTGTTAGATTTTTTAAAATTTCCTCATGCTTGATTATCATCTGAAAATTTTATAGAAACATCAGTGATGTGTCAAAACCACCCAAAAAAAAGTTCAAAAATTTTTGACATGTTTTGGGCTATTTTTGGTTCGGTTCAATGTGGACCGATCTCTTGGTGATTTCGGCCGAGATCTCGGATTTCCCGATTGAAAAAAAAAGTTTTTGTAATTCGTCCGGATTTTGTCCGAAATTTCCGAATCTCGCCGAAATTTTGGATTTCTGCACCTCCAAGATTTCACTCAAAATAAGATTTAGAACATTGGCTCCGAGGAGTTAACGGTATTAGATCCATTATTAACTAGCTCGTCTAAAAACTTAAACGATGAGAAAATATATGCAACCTACTTCAACAAGATCATTGCTAGGGGATATACCGCGTCATTAATGCGACATTCGCTTGATAAATTTCATACATTACCCTGTTTGATGTCTATCAGATAAATCTTTGGATCTTAATAAAAGGATAATTCAAGCTAAAATCGTAGAGTAAAAAATTTACCTTTATTGCCTGCAAACTGTGTGTCGGAAAAAGATATGCACTGATTGAATGCCTGCCGGGTATTCGCTTACTAGACCAGGAGGGCAAAATCCTATAGACCGGTCTTCTTCAGATTATCGAATGAGAAAACAACGGTCGGATCTGTTAGACAACCTCGCTATCGAATAGTCCGGGGTTGCCTAATAGATCTCAAGTGGAGAATAGACAGGGAGAAAGAGAGACACAATATGAGGAGGAACGGGCCTGCTTTATTATTCTCAGATACTTACATGCAATGGGGTGACCCCCTGCCTCCTATATATAGCGGTTCTGCTTAGAGATAAGGAAGAGTCCATATCGGATACGAATCTGTTTCCTAACAGGATACGAATCCGTTTCCTAACACTCCCCCTTGGACTCTTCACTGCGAGATGCATATGCCTCATTAAAACTCCATAAAAACCCAGTGGGAAAAATAATTGGAGAAAGAGTACATAGCACACGCTATCGTGTTGCACGGATTGCCTCATCAAAAACCTTATGTAAGAAAACTTCAATGAAAAACTTACTTAAGGAAAAGAGTACAATCCACCCAAACTTCAATGTTAATCTTCAAGATTTACGTTGGGTACTCAAACTTCATGTTTGAGATTTATGTAGGAGTATGTGAAAAATCTCCCCCTGAAATCTGCACTTCTCTAAGCCTCATCATCCCGATTCCTCTAATACATCTTTCAAAGGAAGATGCCGGAGTGACTTAGTGAATAAATCTGTAGATTTTCACACGACTTAGTATGCAAGATCTTTATCTCGTTCATCTTATGCATTTCATGAGCATAAAAGAACTTGGGGTTGATATGCTTTGTAAGGTTACTCTTCACATATCCCATTTGTACTTGTGCAACACAAGCCGCATTATCTTCATAGATAATAGTGGGGGTTTGTTCCATGTTCGGACCACATGACTTGGATGTGGTGAACCATTCTTCAAGCCATGCACATTCCCGAGAGGCTTCATACAATGCAATGATTTACGAGTGGTTAGTCGACGCCGAGACAAGAGTCCGCTTAGACGACTTCCAAGAAATTGCCGTTCCACCGCAAAGGAAAACATACCCAGCTTGTGACTTGCCGATGCGGGTCCGATAGGTACCAAAGATCGGCATAGCCAACTAAATTCAATTCATTGTTTCTTCAGTAAAACAAGCCGAGGTCTTTGCTTCCTTGAAGGTAACGGAAGATGTCCTTCACCCTTTCCAATGCCTTTTGGTGGGTTCTCGCCTTTATCGCTAGCAAATTCACTGGCTAACGCAATGTCCTGGCTTAGTGCTATTCGCAAGGTACATGAGCGCTCCAATTGCACTCAAGTATGGGAATTCCGCTCCCGGGACTTCCTCCCCTCTTCTTTAGGCCTGCACGGGTCTAGGTCTGCTTGGAGTGACCTTCCACCATTGGGGTCTTTGCGGGTATGCCTTTTCAAAGCCAAATCTCTTCAACACTTTCACGTGTAGGATGCTTGGTGTACCAAGATTCCGCCTTGGACATGTTCAAGTCAGCAAGCCTAAATGTAACTTGGTTTTACCCAAGTCTTTCATTTCAAACTCAGATTTCAAGTATGTGCATGCTTCTTCAATTTCCTCATCCGTCCCAATGATGTTCAAGTCATCTACATAGACGGAGATTATACAAAATCCATTCGTGGATCGTTGTATAAATACACATGGACAATCTTCATTTGTTAGGTGTAGCCTTTCTTGCAGAAAGTCACTCAAACGATTGTACCACATTCTTCCTGATCGTTTTAGCCCATACAGTGATTTCTCCAATTTCACACTGTATAGGTTTCTGTTTGCTCTGTCTTGGTTCGGGATAGGGATACCTTCCGGTACTTTCATATAAATCTCCGAATCCAAGTTTCCATACAAATACGCTGTGACAACATCCATTAGCTTCATTCTCAACTTCAAGTTGACTACCATTGAGATTAAGTATCTAAAGGTAATTCCACCCATGACCGGAGAATAGGTTTCTTCATAATCAACCCCAGGACGTTGAGTGAAACCTTGAACAACAAGCCTTGCAATGGTTGTTGCTCTTTTCATAGATTCTCCTATTGTTACAAAATTTATGGCCATTTCGTCATGGTGTGCTTCTTGCACTTCTACTTGCTCTTCATTGCTATTTCCCATTCCAGGAGCAAGTTCCTTTAGTTTTTCTCCGCCAATGTGTGCGCACACATTATTTCCGGCGGCTTCTTCCAATGGAAGATTCAAATATGGAATTGCCTTTTCCACAGGCTTCTTTCCAGTGCCAGGTCTCAACTGGCTCCCCTTCTTGCTTTGGGGCATTTTTGTGATTGGCTATGGTAAGTCCTCTTGCCCATTTTTCCCCAGACGTCTCCGGGTTCTTTGGGTTTGAGAAGCCAGATTTCCTGTTCTTTTTCTTTGAGGCCTCTGAACAGGATGAGGGATACCTTCTGCTTTCTTTGGTATTTCCACCCTCTCTGGTGCATTTCTTGCTGGTATATGCGACTTAACCACGCTCTTCAGATCACAAAAATGATCAGGCAGTTCATTTGCTAAATTCTGCAAATCGATTGTCTTCTTGACTTCATGATTTGCTTCATTAGTGCGAGGGTCATGCACGGGGATCCCAATGGAATGCCATATGATTTTCCGGCATTTTTCATCCAATGGTTCATTTCCTCCCCCTAATGACGGGAAAGCGATCCTCGTCAAAGATGCAATCGAAATTTGTATTCAAATTCCAGTCATGGGTTCCAAATACCTGGTTATGGATGCACTTTCATAACCAATGTATATCCTGCACTTGCGGAGAGGACCCTTTCAGTTTGCTGTGGGGGTGGTATAGGTACATATACCATACATTCAATTCTTCAGGTTGACCCAATGCACTAGTTTGCATGGTTGAATGGATGTTGTAGGCCGATTGTCTATAATTGATGAGTCTTTGCTGCATACAGATCGCGTGTCCCCAACAATTGTTGGACAAGTTACAACTCTGCAAGAGCGATCCTGGCAATAAACTTAATCCTCTTTATTAGTGCTAGCCCATTTTGCGTATGGACGCGTGCGATGCAGTGCTCAGCAGTTATTCCCGTTCTTTGTGCAATAATCATCAAATGCCTTGGAAGTAAATTATTGGCATTGTCCATTCGAATGGACTTCACGCGATGATCGTGAAAAATATTCTTAATTCTGATGATCGCGAGATCAGCTTTGCGAATGCATGATTCCTTGTTGACAGCAAACATGTATGCGACCATTTCGAGGAAGCATCAATGAGCACCATAAAGTATCGAAACGGCCCTGACAAGGGCTGAATCGGACCGCAAATATCCCCTTGAATGCGTTCCAGGAATGCAGGGATTTCATGTTGCACTTTCATAACAGAGGGTTTAGTTATTAATTTCCCGGTGGCACATGCATGGCACACAAAATCTTCATGATTCGGGAAATTTTTAACATTAATGCCATGACCTTGTGAGTTGTTAACTATATTTCTCATCAATCTCAGACCAGGATGACCTAATCTACAATGCCATAAAGCAAATAATTCGAGCTTCTAAAGATAGTCTTCAAAGAAGAAATACAAGGCGTGTGCATTGATTTTCGTGTAGTACAACCTGATTCATATGAGGGACATTTTTCTAGTACCATCTTTCCATATTCCGCGTGCTTCACAATGCACAAGTGTTCTTTGCCATTTTGTTCATTGGTTTCTACGTGAAACCCATTGGCGCGGATATCTTTGAAACTTAAGAGAGTGCGGGTTGATTCAGGGTACAAGAGGGCTTCTTCAATTACCAAAGTTGTACCCATTGGCAATATAATTGTGGCTCTTCCTGAGCCTATTATATGCGTATTGCTTCCTGCGATAGTCGTAATCCTTCCAGCGTTCTTCGTGATCGTCTGGAAGTATTTCGACTCTCTTAAGATGGTATTTGTTGTGCTACTATCAACAATGCATATCTCCTCTATTTGGGCGCTACATAATTTCTCAATGAAAAGAAATATAATTCTAATCATATAGTGGCAAAGTGATTCAAATATTGCTTACAAATAAAGAATACTGGAATAAAGAATAAATTGCAATTCGATTCATGAGAAAAGAAAATGTATGCTCTTCGAGAGCTTACAATTCATTACTCAAAATTCATTAACAACCATCGTTTCTATAGCCTCGCAAACTTCAAAGTAACCCAATCTTCTTTGTGCTTGGAGCAAGATGGTGGGCTTGAGTTTCTCGAATCGCTATCAAGCGTGGTCCAGTAACTCAGGTGTACTCACCTCAGCCATGTATTCATTATTCATAGTGGCTGAAAAGTGATACCTGGGGAGTACAAAATTTGATCGTTTTGCTCGGCAATAGTTTGCGTGTCCTTCGAGGACCCTAAGCCGGTGGCGACTTGGAGCTTCTTGCTCGCAAGTATGATCTTCAAACTCGATGCCCATGTGAGATAGTTCGACCTTTCTGGTCGGTTCTTCAAACTCACATTTAATAATGCTGTATTTGCATATTCAAAAGATTCTTTTCATTAGATTACTTCGTGTAATCTAATAGGGAGTGGTTGCAAGATTCATAATTGCATAATTAAATTCTCATGAATTTCCAGTAAACTAAAAGAAAGCAATAATTTCAAGATTCATAAATACAAGATTCATAGATGCGAGATTCATAAGTGCGAGATTCATATATACACAGATTCATAAATATTCGTAATAAACAATAATTGCACAATTCATAAATTCATAAATGCGGAAATAAATCCTCGAAATTTCCGAATTTTTCTTAGTATTTGGCAATTTTACATTAATTATACAGACAATTTTCCAAAGATCACTTGATAATGTAAAAATAAATTGCAACATGAATTAAACATGGCATAAGTCTAATTACAACTTATATAATTCTTGTTGGTGAGGAACAACAGTAATGAATATCTCTGTCAATTTGACTCTTGGCCAGGTCAACCTGCCCCTAGGGCTCACATGAGGGAGGGAGCACTTCCCGTTTCCGGGTGCCAATTAAAGAACCAAGCCTCATGTGTGTTTTCCTAGACACCAATTGTCTCATATCTGTTTATTCATTACCAAAATCAAATCCCAACCACTCATGTTCTCATTTTATGCCATATGAAATATTCTGAAATTTTCCTAGCACTTTTCATAATTTCTGCTAATTTCCAAGCAATTTTCAGAATTACTGTACAACAGGAAATTGAATTTCATCAAATATCAACATGACATAATGCTAAGAAAAATAAAACCAGAGCTAAATAATTTCTAGAATTTTTTCTAGCATTTTTCATATTTTCTGGCAAATTTCAGAATTTTTTTTTTTTGTAATTTTGTAATCAATTTTCTGAGTTTCTAATTATTTTCTGGAAAAGAAAATCAGAAAAATATATAGAAAATCCTTGAGGGGGTAAAGGGGTAAAAGAGGAATTTCACCTCCCCTGCCCTTTCCTATTTTGGATTCCAATTGGATGGAGTCCGGTGGACTTCAAGTCCACAACGTATTGCCACTTTTCCAATTGATTTTGGTCTGCTTCATATGGACTTCAAGTCCGTGCTTTAGAGGACTTCATGTCCTCGGGGAAAACTGGAGCGGCGGCAGATCGTGGAGCCGGAGGCACCGGGGCGGCGACAGCTCGGCAGGCGTGCGGCAGGAGTCTCGCAACGGCAGTGGCGGCTTCATGCTGCTTTGGACCGAGTGCGGATGTCCGGCGGCGACTTCGAGTCGCAAGGTGACGTTGGCTGGCGGTGTCGCGGATGCCTGGCTTCGTCGCGGTGGCCAGGCAACAGCTGCGTGTTCGGGTTTAGCGATGGTCAGCGGACGGGCGCTGACAATGGCTGGTGAGGCCGGCGCGATTCGCAGCAAAGGCCTTCGAGGCGGCCGCCTAGTGTCGCGGCTGCATCGCGGGGCCGTGCGTGTGTGGCGCTTCGATGGCAGGGCCGACGGCAGCGGGTCAGCGCTTCGTGCGGATCCGGTCGCGTACTGAATTGTAGCAGCAGTGGCTTCATGCCAATTGACGACGCGCGTCGGCTGAAAGCTTCAGCGGCAGCGGGGCGTGCGCAGCGTCAGCGCCGGATCGATGGCTCTTCGTGCGTGGCGGGAAGCGGCCGGTCCGGGCCGGTCGACCGGGTTTCGTGCGGCGGCCGTTCGGCGCTGCCCTGGTGTGTGACGAGGACCGACTTGTGGGGTTGTAACCGTGCCACGTTACGCTTGGCGCGGCGATCGAACAGCGCTGTGATGGACTCTGCAAGTGCAGCGCCGCTTGAGCGGCTAGCGGGCGCGGTGATAGCGCTTCATGCGCATGGCGATGCATGGCGGCGGCACTTCGTGTGCGGGGGAACCGAGCCAGGGGCTGGTGGCAGACGCTTCGTGCGCCGAACGGCGACTTCGTGTTGCGAATAGATAAACTTTGTATGTAGCAATCATTGTACTGTAGCTTCGTGAGTTGTAGCTTCATGCCACGTGACGAACACAGTATCTAGATGCGTAGATTAGATGCAAAATACAGACGAGCGATTAGTTTCAATCCTCGTATTCTCACCTTTTCGATCTATTCACCAGTAGAGCTATCGCGTAGGATAGAGTCGCGCAGGACTTTTTCTTTCGGCAATCCGAGTGGATGCCGGCTTGATGGCGAGTTGATTGCAGATCGGATCGGGCGATCAATCGCCGGTAGTAGACGTTCGTCGTCGTCGATGATCCTTCGCTTCTTGTCTTTTCTCACCTTTCAATCTTTCTCCGGTAGAGCTGCGGTCGATAACGTGTTAGACAACCTCGCCATCGAATAGTCCGGTTGCCTAATAGATCTCAAGTGGAGAATAGACAGGAGAAAGAGAGACACAATATGAGGAGGAGCAGGCCTGCTTTATTATTCTCAGATACTTACATCTGATGGGGTGACCCCCTGCCTCCTATATATAGCGGTTCTGCTTAGAGATAAGGAAGAGTCCATATCGGATACGAATCCGTTTCCTAACAGGATACGAATCCGTTTCCTAACAGGATCGACTGCCACAGTATGTACCGCATTATTAACTGCATTCGCTTGCTGAATTTTATATGTTACTCGTTTCGACGGTCTGCTGAGAAACCTCACGGTAAAATCTTAATTAGAGTAAATTCTTCAATTCTTTTAGGGTCTCTAATTAGACTACAAAATATAAGTAGCCACCAGCTCTCTCCACATGGTGTATCAACTATACGAGCAATGCTTCTATGCATCATCTTTTAGAAACTGTATAACTATTACAGCATAAATGAATAATACATTATAATTATTTAGCCATTTATTTATTTTAAAATTTATGCAGCATATATTAAAGTGATGCATCATCAACTATTTGGCAACAACGTCGGGTACCATTGTCTATGACATGCTGCTTGTGATCTGAAATCTCGA
Source organism: Rhipidocladum racemiflorum (assembly GCA_036346355.1). Taxonomy (NCBI): domain Eukaryota; kingdom Viridiplantae; phylum Streptophyta; class Magnoliopsida; order Poales; family Poaceae; genus Rhipidocladum; species Rhipidocladum racemiflorum. The sequence continues at coordinate 26,523,487 of CM070589.1, read as the reverse complement.
GGATTGTTTCGTGCTCTTTACGCAGCTCTCTCTCTCTCTCTCTTGCTTTTTACACGCGTCATCTCGAAACTCATCTCTTTGGATTTTTTCCGTTGGCATTTGCATGTTTGGTTCGCGGTGGCGGTGGGCACGTTGTGCTTTTATAGTAGCTTGTACTACCACTCAAGATGGGCACTTCAATCATAGCCAGGCTGTTGAATGCTTCTAGAAGCAAATTAAAGATAGGCCTGGATACGAACGGCGGACCTTTCGTACCAGCTTAGAGGTGGACGCGTGAGTCAAGTAGCACAGTCGGAACATGGGGGCGAGATCTGAATGCTCGATTGCTTTACATGCTATGGTCTCTTTGCGAGGGACCATTTAGTTGTGTGTATGTATCAGATGGTTTAAGAAAAAAATTATCCATATTTTTTGTTGTTTGAATGGAACTATCCTATCCTGATCAAATGATACAAATTTGAGAAATATTCTCTCTAGATACCAGTGCCGTCGATGGCCAAGTGCCATCAGGGCACTTGCACAGGCCCCCAAATCAGGGCATAGATAACTTGGATGAACAGTGTTTTGTGCTACAGTAATCTACAGTGCCTTCGTTTTTTTTCTTCGTTTGCGAGGCTGTTTGATATTTAGATTGATGCATCGTTCTACTATGATAATTTTGATTTGATCTGTTTAAAACCTTTCTAGGGCATCAAATAGGTGATCTAAAAAGTTTGATTGGTTAATTCTTCGTAGATTTTGTTTAATCACGAAATTAAGGTTTAATCAATTCTCGTCATTATTGATACAATCAACTTACGAAGCTTATAACTTTTGATCCGTAGATTCAATTGAGTTGATTCTTGTTGGTTTAGTTTTGAAATTAAATCTAGTTTCTACAGTTAAAATTTCACATATAGAATTTTGTTAACCATTCCGGTTACTGTTGCATCTGCGGAAATGATCTTTTCTAAACTCAAGTTGTTGAAGTCCTACTTGCGTTCTACTATGACACAAGAAAGACTCAATGAGTTGGTAATGATAGTACTTAAAAATGATGTTTTCAAGAAGATTAATTATGAAGATATTATTGAAGATTTTATTTCAAGAAATACTAGGCAGATGATGCTTTTTAGTAGAACATGAGGTCAATACTAACTTGACTCTTTTAGCATTGATATTTGATATGTTCCTAAATTTTGTAAGAAAATGTACATATTAAAATTATATAATTGTCTGAAAGTATGCCTTATTTATTAGTACACATGAACTTTTCAAATTTTAGAGCCTCAATTTGCATATTTCTCCAGGGCCCCAAATTTCTGAAGACGGCCCTGCTAGATACTGAACCATCTCATTCACTTAAAATAATGAAATCAAATGGTACAGAACCATTCTATCCCTTCCAACCTCATCCCACCGACAATACATCCTTACATGCTGCCCTCGAGACTAGCCTGGTGTGTAAACGTGGAGAAGAAAAGGCTGTGCATATCTCCTGCGCATAAATCCATGCTATATGTGTTATCACTATCGCTCTTGCTAATCAACCGATGAACCAGTCCAAATGCATGTCCCGTACCGAAAAGTCCCCTAACAGTAGCTCTCAAATTTTGGACCCTTTAAATCCACCTGGTCAAGGGCCTTAAAACATTTGAAAACCAATAAAGTAGCTCCTCAAATTTTGGATGGATGCTTTGTTTGTTTATCAAATGAGCATGTTAAACACGGTGACTCACAAATAACTTTCTAGCATTTAAAAGTATGCAAGATGAATTATAACATGATTAGGATCTCTAATCCTAATAGACGTATGATTTCTATTTACTTTGAAAGACAATTAAGAAGGCTATATAAAACTAGAGAGTGGTCATGGATTAGATGGTAGGTTATTCTTTAGTATTAGATTCTTGTATAGGACAAGAATCCAATAGTCCTAAAAGGTTCGAAAAATTGTGAGAGAACAACAATTCTATGTACTCTTTTAAGGTTGTGCTTAAAGAATTTACGGTTGACTTCACCAAATCTTTTCTCTCTTGTCGTGGTTGCTTCAACGTTGTTATTTTGGTTCTTTATTTGAGATTTATCTTCTTTATTCTTGAGACTACACGCTCGTATCGTATCTCATAAAACTCTGATCAGTTTTGGAGGTTACCGCGTATAAGAAGTAGTATCAAAATGTAACAGAGCATAAAACAACAGATATTTACATATTCATTGCTTGAGAGGCACCAAATTAATCAAATATTTGCCTGACATGTATACTGCTAGTGATGATCCATCAAGCTACCTGCAAGGGAATCTAATAATCCCCAAACTTTGTGAAAAGTAGTTATTCATCTGCGCCAATCGACAACACGCTAAGCAATCACAAGCACACACAAGCACAGTAGTAGGAGCATACACAACGTAAAGGGGAAAAGTTTATATCTTTATTAGATTGATTTTTTTGTACATGACAATATCCAATATAGAGAAGAAAAACCACTAAAGATCAATTCGAATTCATCCACCATTGAATAGAGTTCTGCGTATATGCATGTATACTACTAGTGATGATCCATCAAACTACCTACAAGGGAATCTAATAATCCCCGAACTAATCCAAATTTGACTTTACATGTCATCGTCTTATCGCTTTGAGATAGAGCTTCTTTCCACGTCATCCGTTTATGCGTCGTGCAATCGAGAAATGATTATATCTATGCATGATACATGCACAGCCATGCTATGCTACCCCACCACATGGATTAATTTTGATTCGGATGCGGTGGGGAGTGGGAATATAAGATTAGGTATGTAGCCTTAATCTGTGGCACAATTAATTTCAAGATAGGAACTTAAATTAGGCTATTGAAATGTTTCTAGAAGCAAAACTAGGCATGGACCTTTTTGTATTTTTGTACTAGCACAGATGTTGCCATGTTGATGTGGATGACATGGGTCCAAGAGAGAGAGGGGATAAAGAAGCATGGTGTACATGCAATGGATTATATATGGAATTGAAGAGTAAGCCCGATGAGGCATACATGGATCTTGTCGGTCTAACTAACTATTATCTTTCTCTAAATTTATAAAGCGTAATTCTTTTTTATATAGATCAACAAAATAGTAAAAAAGTGATGCATTTAGAATACAAACCAAAGCTACCTATTTATTAGGGGTAAAAGGAAACATCACACTAATTTTAAATTGAAACATGGAATATGTTTATATATATTTATAGACAATTAATCTTTCAAAATTTGTACTGATTTTTTAATCCCACTAAATCTTTGTTCCAAACTGATGGTATCTATGTGAAACTTGTGAAATGTCGACTTTGAAACTTATCAAAAAACACTCATAAAACTTTTTAAAACTTTGTGAAGCTTCACAAAACACGTGATAAAAGTTGCTGAAACTTCTTCAAAGCTTACAAAAACATACATGGAACTTACGAAAACTTATCCGAAACTTGCCAAAAACAGGTACGAATCTTGCATGACTTTTTCCTAAAACATGGATGGAACTTGATGATGTTTCAATTCTGAAACTTGAGCTTTCAATCTTGATGATTAAATTTCAGTTTGAAACATCCTATCGTGGACGAAAATATGAGTTTAAAATACGAAGATAATAATTTCGGCTCGTATGCACCCGTTTTCACCGCTACCACGGCTGCCGTCTCAGTCCGCGATTGAAAAAAGCGGCGGCAGTCCACTGGAAGAAGCCGCCGCAGCGGGGCCCGCAAGCAGCCGTCCAGCGTCCCACTCTTATCCCCAGGGCCGAGGAGATTTTTCCATGGGCGGGCTCCACCACGAGCCAAACTTCCGGCCCGGCCGCGCATGCATGCCGTCCCATCCACTTCATGTACGGCGCTTGGGATCCGGATAGATCGCCCGCTGCTGCCATTGCTGCCTGTTTCCGGTCGATCCGGTGGGTTATTACGTATTTTCCTTTGGAACGCCTCCCTCCGGTTTAACTTCCTACAAGTCCATTATTACTATGCGAGGCATAAAATTGTTTTTATGTATGTATATTAATAAATGATAGGTACTATTTACTTATTCATTTACTTTAAAATTTATGCAATTTGTATTATAAAAATGATGCATAGAAGCACCGCTAAATAAAAAAAAATTGCTATGCCAAGTCAAAGGCAGCCGAGGGATTCTTGCATCCAAGGTAACATTTTAAAAATATATACTCTCTCCAGTCACAAATAGTTGCCTTTTTAGACATAAGTACAGTCAAACTTTCAAAATTTTGACTGTCAATAGCTTTCTAAATACTTAAATTTGATACATAAAAATCATATACGTAGATTTGCCTCGAAAAAAATACTTTCATAATACTATAATTTTATTGGATTTTACAAATATATTATAATAAAAATTAGTGATAAAAATTATATTTTAAAATCCGTATCAACATGTAAAATAATAAGAACTGTTTGCAAGGTTTTTCATAGTTTGAGACAAAACCATGGTTTTGGAGAAAAACTCGCTTTTAGAAACCAAGAGGTGTTTGTGACCCTTCAAAAAACTCTGTTTTAAAAACCATGGTTTCCACAAAAACCATGGTTTTTTCTCTGTTTTGGAAACTTTGGTCTTGGGCAAATTTTTTTGGGTGCTAATGCCAAAACAACTCTTGTTCCAAGACTTTGTCAACAAAAAACTTTGTAGCCAAACAGTTGGGAGTTCCAAGAAAAACCATGGTTTCAATGGGGTTTGGTAAAACCATGGTTTTTATGTCATGACAATCCCTAAACCATAGTTTTGTAAAACCATGATTTTGCAAAACCTTGTTGCCAAATAGGCCCTAACTGTTTGTGACAAAAAAAAAAAAAGTACATCAGTTGAGGTCAACCGTACTAGCTGGCTGCATGGTCTACTCCAATCGCGCACGGTACCGGATGGAAATGCCGGGCCGCGCCCACTTTTTCCTCGCCCAATTTATTTCCAAACCGAGCTTCCTTTTTCTAAGGCCGAGTTGATGCCGCGCACGCTGCCTCGCTACCGCTGATGGTTTGATGCATGCACGCCTTCCCAAAAAAAGGCGGCATGCGGCATGCATGTGCTGCACACAGGCAGAGTTTTGTAATCTGCGGTGCCGCCTGATCTGGCGACTCCACAGCTAGGCTAATAATATATTTCGCTCTTTGGTATATGTGGTTCTTGATATCATACACTGCTAATCTAAAAGCCTACCCATATAATAAGTTAATTTGTAAAAACAATCTACACATTAATAAATGGTCCACCCATCCATCCTCTTATTTTCTTTTCTTTGGAATACGTGTTATAAGTAAAACTTAAATTTGAATCAACAATAGCACTTCTTCTCTCTCTTCTCTTCTCTTTCTTCCAACAAATCAAAAATATAATGTGGTAGCTCTTATAGCCCGTTTATGTCATCTTATTATACTTGCTCTAAATCAATCGAAACGTTGCCAGGTATACAGTAAGACCTTAGCCATAAAAGGCTATCAAGATTTAAATAATTTAGATTTAATTATTGTACATGTGTATAACTCACCCATGTGCTCCCCGCCGTAAGTTCTTCGCTGACACGATATTATACGATACGGTACAGGCGTCCGTGATTTGCACGGCAGAAAGCGCTCACGGAAAAGCCAAGGCAAGTTATTTTCAAACGAGGAACAACTTTCTTTACGGCCAACTTGATCGATGCCTCCCGAAGAGAATCTACTGCTCCCCAAAAAAAAAACGCAGCACGAGGCGTGCCTGCGTCCATGGGTATCGATCACACAAGCGAAGCTTTCGTCCCAAGCAGAATCCATTTTCTCCAAGCAATACCTGGGGCGCTCCTGTCTCCTGGTGATACGTTTCCCGTGTTTCCAATTCGCTTCGGTTCATAGGACGATTTTTTTAAAAAAAAGAAAAAAAAATGATTCGGTTTGCATGCTTATGGTCATGCCAACACGTTACTATCATTATTCTCTCGATACAATGATCCCCTAACCTCCAGTAAGACGTTTCCGTATATACGCACAATCTGGGACTGGCTTAATGGTGGGCTAAAGCCCATCCTATCGTTGGAGAAAACAAACCATCAAATTAGAGGTAGAGGAAGATTAATCCCATGTGTATCTGCCACTGGCACTGCACACAATTCCTAGCTAACCCTACATTTGATTCTGATTGATTAATTAAGGAGCTATAATTGGGCATGTCCAATAAGATCGAGGACATAATTAAGAGCATGTACAATAGCACATGTCAACTATCTGTACATATAGGATTTTTATGATGTAGAAAAGAGAAAGATGATGTATGCTACTATTTAACAAACAGTCTTATAGAAGATTTTATATTGTGTATATTATTACTACATAGACAATCTATTAATTGTACGAGTCTATTACAAATAACTAAACAGAAAATACATTAATTATATAAATTATTTTTACTCCTACTTTTAAATAATATAAAGATATATTATAAACAACTGCACTATGTACCACCCCTAACAAGTCTTAAAAAAGAATTCCGTCCCATCTCGCACCTTTCAGCTGGATGCTTAATCGATGCTAGGATGATTTGCGAAAGAAAAGACACGCAACACTGATAATCTATCTATGCCGTACAGCCATCCAGGGACCAGGGTCCACAGCCATCTCATCCCCTTCTAGAAGCTTTGTTTAATTGATTCCACTCTTGCAGAGCAGGAGTTTCTTGAGAATAACAGCATTCCATCAGTTAATCGAGCCCAGGATTAAGCATCCTGTCGGTGTTCGCCTATTCAAGTGCTATCTAGTGGAGTTAATCTATTAACTAGTGCTAGCTAGTTAGCCGTCGCTTGCATCCGACACCTGCGCATCAATCATGTTAACTAGTTGGTTCGTTGGTCCGTTCGTTGTCGTAAATGGACGGAAGCATCGGGACAGGGTTAAAATCTCTTTTAAATTTCTTTTCAAAAAACAAGAAAATAAGAAAACTAAAATAGAGAGAGGGTTTTTTTTTTCCAAAAATTTAATTTTTTTAAAAAATATTTTTTTAAAAAACATAATTTTTTTCTAAAAAATCACTGTAGATATTCATGTTAGAAAATAGGGTGAACCTTGAATTTTAATAAAGAGAGAAAAATTTCTTTTAAAAACAGGGAAATAAGAAAACTAAAATAGATAGAGGGATGGATATATATATATATATATATATATATATATATATATATATATTGTTTTCTAGGACTTAGAAATGTGTGCTAAATGAATTTTAATATAATTAGAATTCCTACTTTTTTCAAAGTAGAATTCCTACTTGTTTTGAGGAGGACTAAGGGCCTATATAAAGAATTTAAGCAACTAAAGAGCAACAAATTAACTCATCCAAAGTAAGAGGTGCACGAGATGGTTAGAAGCAAGGTTATTCTTTAGTACTAGATTTTTATATAAGGGCAAAGATCTGAGGGTCCTAAAAGGTTTGAGATGTTGTGAGAGAGCAATAATCTCTTGTACTCTTTTGAGTTTGTGCTTAAAGAATTTGCGATCGACTTCGCCAAATCTTTCTTTGTAGTTATTTTGGTTCTTTCTAAGAGCTTCATCTTCTTCATTCTTGAGACTATGCATGCTTCTACCATATTTCACAAAATTCTGATCTGGTCCGAGAGCTACTGCGCATAAGAAGAGGTATTAGAATGTAACAAGTGGTATCAAAACCAAGGCTGGATTAATCAAATTTGTGAGAAGGTTGGTAAAACATCCGGTGGTAGAAAAATCAAGATCGATGTTGACAATGTGGAATTAAGTAGAGAAATTTAACGGCAGAGGGAATTTTCCAAAATTTAATGTGTGGCAATATGTGTTGAAAGATGTTATTTTCCAAACAAGAGTTATTTGGTATTCTTAAATGGGACAAACCGGAAAAGGTGACGCTGAAGACTAGAAGGTGATGGAGCGGTTGTCAGTACAATCCATCTATATCACTCTGATAAGGTAAAGTACTCAGTGATCATGGAGAATTCGCATAAGAAACTATACAATGTCTTAGAAGAATTGTATATAGCAAAGTAGCTGACAAACCGGTGAGTGCTGAAGCGATAGTTATACAATTGCGCGTAGAGAAAGATACATAGTTCGTTGACCATCTCAATGTATTTAACAAGCTTATGACATAACTAATTAGTGTGGATGAGAAAATTGAGGAGAACGATAAGGTCATCAATTGGCATTACCTCTACAACCATCTTGGAAGCAAATGAGATGAATATTCTCGTCAGGAGAGGCATCATTCTCAACTTCAGCGAGATAATTGCATATTTATTGGAAACGGAGTCGTTGAACAATCCATCAGAGTCTTCATTATCAGATGATCAAATATTAGTTGCAGTAGATGTTACAAACAAAAGCAAGAGTTGCATAAAGAAAAAAGGCAAGAGCAAATGCACACGTGTATGCTATCTATAAGGAAGATCGTATGATAAAGGATTGCCCGAGTTTGAAGCAAATGAAGAGTGCATACTCAATAGTGGTAGCAAAATATGATTCAGACGTACTTGTCGTCAGTCAACTAGGTATTTCTTATGGATGGATATTACATTCATATTGTTGCTTCCATATATGTGTGTACCATTGTATACATAGGATTTTTGGTGACGTGGAGGAGAGAAAAATGATATCTACAATTTGAAAGACGATTTTATAAATAACTTTATACTGTGTATACCATTATATAGACAAACTATTAACTGTATGAGGCCATTACAAATGACTATATAGACATCCATTATATAAGTTGTCTTTAATTTTATCTATAAATAACATGTAGATATATTACAAAATATGTACCCTCCATAAGGAGTCCTAAAAAGAATTCCATCCCGTCTCACACCTTTCAAGATGCTTAATCTATTATCTATGCCAGCATGATCATCTATCTATGCTGGACAACCATCCAGGGCCCACAGCCATCTCATCCCCTTCTAGAAGATTTGTTCATTGTCGCCCCACTTGCAGGGCTGGGGTTTCTTGAGGATAACAGCATTCCCAGCGGTTAATCAAGCACAAGATTAAGCATCCTGACGGTGTTCGCCTATCCAAGTAGGTAATTAATTGATTAACTAACGCTAGCTGGCTAGCCGTCGCTTGCATCCGACCCTGCGCATCAATCAGTTAATTGGTAGCGTTTAAGGAGGAAAAGACAAGCAACCTCTCGCGATCCAATTAGGCAGGCAGAGCAGATTTAATTACTCGCCGTGGCGTCAGAATCACGGTGACCTAAACGGGTGGAGGCCTGCTCACCTTTCCATGACTCGAGCCGGCCTGCTGCTGAGCTACACGGCCGAGTCAGTGCCATTCATTAATGGCGCTACTGATCACTACTACTCCTCCTCCCGCGAGGCACCGAGCGCTAGCAGCGTCGCTGCGCCGACATTGTTTCCTTCTTCTTTTTTAATATTTTTTCTTTGTGGAATTTTGATGGACAAAATTATTAGATTGAGGGCCTATCTTTACAACAAGTCTGGGATCATACGTACCACAGTACACGGGTACTATATGTGACATCTATCGATTGCCAACGATTTCACGATCAAGGAGGTGACTATCTTTACAAGAAAGTCATATTTGAAAAGAAAAAAAAATCAAGCAGCCAGTTAAGCCACGGCGTCGTATATGGACTTATCTCCGGGGTTGTCAATTTGAGGGCATGATTTCGCCTGGAGAAAGCTTAAACATTACTCCTCGATAAATATCCCGGTGACTATACCACTAGCCAAATCTGCTGGAAAAGCATCCCCTACCGTGCTGGCAAAGAACCACCGGTAGTATCTATGCTGGTGCTTCTGGAAGCTATGCCACCATTAACCCGAAAGCGAGCTATCAACAGCACAAAAAGTTGCTCCTAAACAACAGACTTAAAACCCTCGGGAAAAGCTTCTAGAAGCGTTCCTGATCACTCCCTTGGCGTGAAGAGCCGAAGAAGCCCCCCTGAAGTGAGCTGGCACCAGAAGCGGCGCATCAGTACTTGGCCTTTTGCCCAAGCGCACCGCTGTTCCTTCGGGTCTGCACCGAACCTGCCCGTGGGCCCCACCGGCAGTCCAGGTGGGCCCCACACGATAAAAAGGATGACGGAAGGGAAGAGCGGCTTGGCGCTGGACGAAGCACTTGATGATGGAGACAGGTCTCCCTCCACCTCTCATCCTAATCCCTCCTTCCTTCCTCCGTGCCCATCCAGTTTTCTTTTCTGCGGTAACCCAATAGCCTCGTCACAGACATAATTGGGGGGAAAAAAAGAGAAGAGATAATGTAAGAATCTCCACCATTGATCTATGTTACGCATCAAGTTTCTTTGTCATGGACCAAGTTGGATGAACTTTTCTTGCGTGGGAAGCTGGGTTCCTATGTTTCTTGAGTTAAGAGAGCAACATGCTGGAAAAGAAAAAGTCTCTGCGCGACAAGTCAAAATAAGGGATAATATTCTGCCAGTGTGTTGTGCTGATCAACTCCGTCCGGTCATAAATAATTATGGTTCGAACATCGACACGATTTTTAGAACACAGTTTTAATCATTATAATGTATTTATAAAACTCAATAAAATTATAATATTATAAAAGTACCTTTCGAGATAAATTTACACATATGATTTTCATGTATCCAATTTAAATATTTAAAATATATTATCAATCAAAATTTTACAAATTTAACTGTATTTTTGTCCAAAAGATAATTATTCGTGACCGGAAAGGAGTATAATACAGTGACAGCGTACGCTTAATTTCCTATGATTCGATGCTGATGCGTCGGTTCTGTCATGCTTCTCACTTTAATGGGTATATATCTTCCTTTTTCTCGTATATGTCTCTAATTTGGAGAGAGTGATGTAAAGAGTGGTTTTTCTTGCAAACTTGTGATCCGAGTCGTTTAATCATGTGAGGAAGGGGCATCGTCTTTTTAACTGTTCAACACCTCTAAATGTTATTGTAGCATCCCTTGGTAAGCTAGCAATGACAGGTTAATTTGAGGGTAGATTAGGCGGATGCGGTCAATTACCTAGCTGACCAAAATCCAAAGTTTGCCTTTGATTCGCTCGAGGCTGATTGGTACCAAATACGACCGATTCATCAATTGCAACAAAATAATCCTCCAATCATCTAATGGTAATTTGCCAATCCTCAAGCTCATCACAAAACAAATCTAAAAAATATAAACAAAGAAAGTCTCATCACAGCATTGCAAAAGATCCCTCCCATCCAATTCATCAGCAGATTTTGTCACGGACTGTGCTGGACGGTATCATGGCGGCACGGGGGCAGTCTTTCTTTGGGCCATTATTAAAAGTTAGACAACCATGTTTTGCAGCAAAAGGCTCTTTACCAGTCAGTATCACCTTTTGTATTGATCCATTCTCAGACAGGAGATCAAATTTTGCCACTTATTTGCTTTGTGCTGATCTACACTGCCACAATTCATTCTTCTAGACGCAAATATTTATTTCATTTCATTATTGATCAACACTAGTGCAACAAGAGTATCATAAGACCCCCTTTAAGCAACAGGACACACTTTCCCATGAAGAACAGCGCAAAGCGGCAGCAGTTTGCGCGGCACACGCGTCGGGCGAGCGCGGAGCAAGAGCCGACGTGGATCGAAATCCCCGAAGTTTAATATAGAGGAGTAGTATACGCCAATTTGTGAATTTTGTTTTATATATTAGCTTAGCTGTGACGAATGGTCCAATCATGCAGTGCTACGTAGCGTGGCTAGACTTCTATTTAAGCCCTCTTCCACCGTAGTGCGAGAGCCATCGAAATTCAGAAAGTTCACGCAAAGATGAGGAGCCCGAAGAGCCGTGTCCAAGAGCGCGAGGTCCACGAGCACCTCGAGCTCATCCCGGGGATGCCGGACGACGTCGCCGTCGACTGTCTGGCGCGCGTCCCGCACGGCTCTCACCGCTCGATGCGGCGCGTGTGCCGCGGATGGAGGAGCGCCGCGGCGGCGCCGGCGTTCGCCCTGTCGCGCGCCGCGGCCGGTGCCAACGAGGATCTGGTCTTCTTGCTGCAGTTCGGCAACCCGGCGGCCGGGGACGATGGCCCCAAGGACGGGGACGCGCCGGCGAACACCCCGGCGTACGGCGTGGCGGTGTACAACGTGACGACCGGCGACTGGCGCCGGGAGCGCGCAGCGCCGCCGGTGCCGATGTTCGCGCAGTGCGCGGCGGTGGGGAGCCGCCTCGCGGTGCTGGGCGGGTGGGACCCGCAGACCTTCGAGCCCGTGGCGGACGTCCACGTCCTCGATGCCGCGACTGGCGTGTGGCGGCGTGGCGCGCCGATGCGGTCGGCGCGGTCGTTCTTCGCGTGCGCCGAGGCGGGGGGCAAGATCTACGTGGCCGGCGGCCACGACAAGCAGAAGAACGCGCTCAAGACGGCTGAGGAGTACGACGCCGTGGCCGATGCGTGGGACCCGCTTCCGGACATGTCGGAGGAGCGGGACGAGTGCGACGGCATGGCGACCGTCGCCGGCGACCGGTTCCTGGCCGTGAGCGGGTACCGCACGGCGCGGCAGGGCGGGTTTGAGCGCGACGCCGAGTGGTTCGACCCGAAGGCCCGCGCGTGGCGCCGTCTGGACCGCGTGCGCGCCCCGCCGTCGGCGGCGCACGTGGTGGTCCGTGGTCGCGTGTGGTGCATCGAGGGCGCGGCCGTGATGGAGTGGCTCGGGGAGCGGCGCGGGTGGCGCGAGGTGGGGCCATCCCCGCCGGGGCTCAAGGCCGGCACGGCCCGCGCGGTGTGCGTGGGCGGCGGCGAGCGCGTGGTGGTGACCGGCGCCATCGAAGGAGGGCGGCGGGAGGCACGCCCTGTGGGTGTTCGACGTCAAGTCCAAGAACTGGACCGTGGTGCGTCCCCGGCGGAGTTCGCCGGCTTCGTGTTTTCCGTCGCCTCCGTCCGCGTCTGAGGAATCTCGCTGGCCCGCCCATCCATCCATCCCCTTGCCCGACCGAGAAGACTACTACTAGTACGTATGTATGTGCGTTTCTTGAGCTGCGATTGCCGTTTCAGCCATTGATGGATGCGAGATCTCAGATCCGATCGCCTCTCCTCAGATCTGCGCATCGTGGATGCAACTACTATTAGTATGACATGAAAGAAGGAAAACTTGCGAGATCCATCACCCATGGAGTCATCGATGTAAAGTTTCCTTCCTCCTTTTGTTGTCGTCGAGATGAGTGGTGTTTTTGTTCCAAGATGACGGGGGATTGTTCCTGTTTCTACCATGCTAGTGAATAACTATTGTACATATTATTATTGTAAGATGCAAAATCATCTAGCTCTCACATGGTTTGCTCGGATCCGGATCTGGCGTGCTAGCAAATGTTGAACAACTGCAGCAGATCTCTGCGCATGTAGTTTTTCCGGAGGCGGATCTCCGGCCACCTCCATCGCCGGTGGTGGCACGTCGTCGTTTAACAATCGCAGCCGATCCGTGTCCATTTCGACTCGCTTTGCCAATCCCATCGATTTCTTTTCATTTTCCGCTGTTTTTTTGGGCCCCAAACCCGCCTGATCTTTGCTTCTATTCCTGCTGGCCGCCAGCAGCAAGAAACGGAGGGTTGACAACTTGACATTGCTGGCGGATTATTTTTTCTCAAGCGGAAGGTGAGGTTTCGCACATCCGTTCGTCGTCCCCCAACTTTTCATTAGAGGTGGGCATTTGAGCCGGGCTCTCTTGGGCCGGCTCGAAGCACGATGGGATGGCCCGATGTAAAACACGGTACGGTTTCGTGCCGGGCCGGTACGCAACTGTAGCTCGGGCCGGGCCCGGGAACTGGGCACGACGGGCGGTACGGCACGGCACAACCGTTTGGGCCAAGCCCGTGCCGGCACGGCACGAACAGGCACGAAATCACGAATTAAGGCCTAAAAGTTGGCACATATTGTTGATTCAGGGCATCTTCAAGCATTGTATTTATGTTTGACATTTTGTTGATGTGACTAGTTTCTTATGTAATTAAAATAGGTAGTTTAGTAGTAGTGATGTGTTTTATTTTTTTACTCGTCACAATAGTGAAAATGGATCAGGTCTGGGCCGGCACGGCACGAAGCGCAAATGGGTCGGACTTAGGCTTGCCAAAGACGAATCGGGCCGGCACGGTGGGCACGATGGGCCGTCGTGGCACGACACGGTTTCGGCCCGAAGCACGATGAGCCTGGACCGGGCCGGCACGGCACGGCACCCACCTCTATGTCCCGTCAGCCCTCGGGTGTGGAAGGAAAAGCTGGGAGAAGAAGATATGATCGCCAGCAGTTATGGCGTCCATGCTCGGCTTGGCTGACAGTTCTGGACCTCCTATCAGCATCTCTCTCCCGTTCTGTTGTAGTGCCCACAGATTTATCTTGCAGTACGTACGTGCTGACGGTTGGGAGTGGGCCTTTGTTGAGTTTTTGGCTTATCTGGTCTTAGCATATTTTTTACATATATTTAGTTGAACGAAATTATAAATTTAACTTTTTATTCCACCATAGATGCAGTGTAAGATAATATGCGTTATATTCTGTGCTTTTCTATCATGGTATCTTGCCGGTAGTGTAGCAAACCTACAATAGCATCTTGTCGGTAGTGTGGCAAACACCTCGGTAGGTGCGGACCCCATGCCTCATAGGCCTACTATGGTATAGAAGCACAACATGTCCTATCGTGCTCAGCGTAGAGGTGGGCACTGGGCCGGGTTTTTTTGGGCTGACCCGAAGCACGGCCAGACCCAAACCCGACCCGGCACGTAGAAGGGCCCTGCCGAGCCGACCCGGCACTGTAGCTCGGGCCGTGCCGGGCCCAGCAGGCGGGCGGCACGGCCCGGCATGCCGGCGGCACGCCGATCCATCAGCACGCCTGTGTTGCGCCACGCCGCCCGAGCTGCGACTGCCACCGGCTTTGTGCCGCGCCACACCGTCCGATCCGCGCCTCGGCTGCCCGCAGCACCGTGCCTCCTCGCCCGGCGTCGAAGGAGAGGAGGGACAGGAGCCGGAGGGGGCCGAGGCAGAGCCGGATGGGAGGAGCGAGGCGGGAGGAGGTCGTCGAGCGCTCGGGCGGCGGCAAGGAGTGAAGGACGATGTGAGGGGAGGAGCGAGGCAGGCCGCGAGAGGCCATCGGGCTCGAGCGCTAGTTGGGACTCGGGAGCATTTGGGCATGTTCAGAGAGAGTAGCCGTCTGGCTTGTGACTTGTGAGCTATGGCTTCGCCCTTTGGATTCCCCGAACGGCCGGCACTCCAATCGAAGGGGCACGGCGCTCCAATCAAAGGGGCGCTGTCAAGTGTGTTAAGCTCTGTCTTCGTACCATTTCTCATGGCTACTACGATGGGGAAAACAAAATCAAAGAATCCACATATACGTGACGTGAACATGATAGGATAATAGTACATCATGTTTTTTTTAACTAATTACACTGTAATCGTTTTAAGAGCGCAATGTACGTAGTTAGCTGTTTTTTTAAATGGTTGTCGTTCTCATTGCTTGGAATCTGGTAATGTTAGGTTGGGCAATATGGCCTCATGAGATACTAGAATCCGGGTGCAAGAACAGCGTCCTTGCCCACCGTATCGCCGGCTAGTTTCCCAAGCGAAAGAAAGACAGCAAAATGATTGAAAGGATAGTGATGTGATATATGAAAGAAATAGTGTTCTGGATTTTTTCTCTTATCGTAATAGTGTAAATGGACCGGGCCTGGGCCGGCACGGCACGAAGTCGGCACGAAGCGCAAATAGGCTGGGCTTGGGCTCGTCAAAAGCGAACTGGGCCGGCACGGTGGGCACGACGGGCCGACGTGGCGGCAGATTCGGCCGGCACGATGGGCCCGGTGGTGGCGGCATGGCACGACGCCCACCTCTAGCTCAGCGTTGTGACATGTTTTGCATTGCTACTGTATGACAATTTTGCCACTTACAGGGATTGCGGCGTCTCCTGTTGCATCCCACTTATTGCCTATGCACGCCGTTGCCGTGGAGCCGGCTACATGTCGCAATATTAAAGCGCGGCCGGTGACATGTGTTACCTGTCGCTGCTTCTGCGGTCGATGAATTGGCTAATTTTTCAATTACATTGGGAGGTAGACATAAAAGAAGAAAATTTTTTTTGCAACGGAGTTGAATAAGCCAAAGCTTCGCCTTTGCTTTCTTGAGGGCTCAAGACTCAGTGAAACGAAATTGATGTTAAGCGTAGCCCTCCCTCCATGGCATGGAGCTTGTTGGGTACACAAATTGTCACACGATACATGATGTCTACTATTTGGGAGGCTTATGATCGGCTGCGATAGCGTGTTTGTGCTTGACTTTGTTGCTGAACAACCGCAGCGGATCCGTGTCCGGTATGCCGGTGTATGTTAGCCTTCTTGCGAGATTTTGGATCGTGAATACTTCTGTTCAAGCTCTTTCTGTGATGTTCTTATGTTCATCTTTTTTATTTCTATTGGTTAGACCAAGCACGAGATATCAGTTAGACCAAGCATGAAGTATCGAGTAACAAAGCTCTTGCTCCTGTGTTCCCAATTTAGCACACACTCCGTTGCCCTCCGAAGAGGGTTGAGTGACATTTCAGAGGCCAAAATTGTCTCCCAAGGTAAAGAAAGAAAATTAAATTGCATTCAAGATTCTTAAGCTCTCAAGTCAAACATCATCCAAGGGAATGGAAAGCACGAAGATAAGGATGACAACCATCACGCGTCTACATTTTGCCGATTGACGCTGACAAGCTGAAATAGGCGGTTTTGTAGCGTCGGGAGCAGGTTAACTAAACCATTTAGAATTGAAAATCAAAGTATGTACGGTTTACCGTGAAAATCGAGTAAAAATCATGAAAACCTGAAGGGTTTTAAAATCAAATATTTTGGGGAAAAAATAATAAAAAAAATCGAAAATCGATCGGTTTTCTCAAAAATCGACTGGTGAATCAATTTTTTTTGCGTTCGATTTTTTTGAGCGATTTTCGATATCGCTCGATTTTCACTAATTTTCAATCGGTTTATGTGACATAATTTTTTTTGAATTTGACCGGTTTACTGATTTGTTTAGAGTTTTGAACCGATTCGATATAATCGGTTTTCACGATTTTCGAGTCGGTTTTCGTGATAGAGTGAACCTGGTCGAGAAAAACAAATACCAGCTAGCTAATCTAGTGAGTCCATGCTGGCAGTTCTATAGCCTTTCTTGAAAGCTCTTGAGGAACAAACTGGGCCTCCTAAATTTTGTGACGGCCCGCCTTTTCAGAGGCAGGACCGTACGCCTCGACAGCTACCCAGGATGATTAGCTGCCGGGAATCAAGTATCTCATTGCCAGACAAAGAGTTAATTCCAACTATTTTTATTGAATATAAGGCCTAACGGCCAAGTTTTTACAAAAGAGGGCGCAGCAGGGCCCGACTATCTTACAACCAAAACACCGCACAGGCAGGCCTGAGCAAAAGACTAAGACCTCAAAACCAAATAAGATCGACATCTACGTACTCCTGGTAGGCTACGGCTTCTTCAAACTCTGAAAGGGGTCGGGGTTTGCAAGGGTGAGTACGGGAGTACTCAACAAGTCGTACGGAAAACTCTGAATACTATATGCAGGGAGTTATTCAAAGGATGGCAATAGGGTTGTAAGTATTTGGATGCAGTCTTATTTTATAACTCATTTTACATTTGAAGCACAAACCATAAATAATAGTATGGGGGGGGGGGGGTTTCACAAGTTCAACACCACTTATCCATATTCACCAAATTCACCAAAACAATTACTTGAGCTTGGTTACGGGTATCACCCCAGTTCAAACTTAACCTCATTAACCGGAAGTACGGCTTAATCGATTACCATTGATTAACTCTGCAGAGATGCTCAGCTTTACCCACAAGATATCTACGACCGTTAATGCCAAGCGCTAACAAACATGCAACTTAAATGCATGCGGCCGGGTCGAGACCATCACAACATTTCGTTAAACCATTCCTGTGTTTAGTTGTTAACCGATAGGTATACAGCTGCCTTGGACTCGCAGTCCCCATTAGCACCTACCGTTGTGAGAACCAGCGAATGACACTCCGGTCCATTCCTGTTCCACCCCTTCGGTATACTCCCTTGCCAGGGAGGCCGATCCCTATTCTCCTCAAAGAATAGTACCACCAATTCAATTAATATTAGTTCAGGAATGTTTAATGTACTGAGCTATGTCGAAGACAGATCTATTGATCAGCCCGACCTGTGGTTGAGCGGGGGCTTAAGTTATTTACTTTGCTCAAGGGGGTTCTTAATCTTACACTGCCAAAGACCAAGCCTTTCCATCCACCAACCCATTCCGATACCCACGGTACCAGCCGCCAGACAAACCAAGGCATAATCATCAGTCGGGGATTGGAACCTCATCCACTCGGGATTTATCCAATACTGTCCCCCAGACTGTAGCACATTTCTAAAACAACCGAGCCAGCGGCTCGACAGCATTTATTTCCATTTTCCAAGATTTTGAGATCATACTAATCTAAATAATATCTAACTTAACAAGGTATATATATACTTCCTAGGGTTACAAGGATTTATTTGGAATTCAATATTTTTCAAGGAAGTTCCATGAGCAATTCGGCGTTATCTAGGTATCATGTCATTCTAAAATACCGGATTTCAATATTTCAACATACAGTAAAATAATGCGGTAGAAAATAGTTAATAACTATAGCATGGCATGATTCGGATCAACATGATCAAAGGTGTACGGCTTGCCTTGCTCGGCGATCGGATCAGCTGAACTGTAGTCGACGTAGTCGTTCTGGGCTCCTGTCGGGTCCGGCTCCTGCTCCGGGTACTGCGGCTGCTCCTGGAACTGGTCGACTACTGGATCTAGCGCGAAAGGGGCGAACAACAATAAACCAACGGAAAACAAAAAGAAACTGAACGAAAACGGAAACTGAAACCGGGAACGAAAACGGGCCGAGAGAGAGAACGGGGGTATTTCTGGCATTTTGGACTCAGTGGATCAAAACGGTCAAGATAGTGTATTTGTTGTGTTTCTGGGGCTCACGGAATTTTTCGGGATTTTTTGGGGATTTTTCTGGATTTTTAAAAACGATTTTCGGATTTATTAAAGGATTAACTAAATCCGAAAAAGAAAATGGAACCAAGCCGCCTGTGATGGGCATACGCCCACACACGACTCGGAGGAAGCGTTCGACCTGGCCAACGGGCCGATTGGGCCAGGCCCACGCGGGGCGAGCGGGAGAGAGGGGTGTTGCGGGCCTTCACGAGCCGGCGAGACGGACGGAGGGAGGAGGAGGGTCCTCACCGGGGAGGTCGGAGGACGAGGCGGGACGAGGAGTGGAGGGCGGGGCGGCCGCGGCTTTTATAGCCGATGCGGAGAGAGAGAGAGACGCGCGACAGGCGCGGCGGCGTCGCACGCGCGACGTGCCGGCGAGGTGACGGGCGGTGATGGGACAACGGCGGCGCGCGCGCGATAGAGCGGCGTCGCGGCGTCGTGGCAACGACGCGGCGCGAGGTGACGGCAGCGAAGCGGCTTAGCGTCGCGGCGCCACGCAGAGATGGTGCGACGTCTGCGCGGCGATACGGCGACGGCAGCGGCAGCGCGGCAGCGTGACGCGGCGTCTGCGTCGTCGTGACGTGGCGAGTAAGCAGCGTCGCGTGGCGGCGCCGGAGGCGGGCGGACGGAGCGAGCTGGGCTTAGCGGCATGGCGTGGAGACGACGGCGGCGGCGTCACGGTCGGCAACGGCGTGGCGCATCTGCGCGCCGGCCGGAGACGGAGGCAGGCCGGCGTGGGCACCGGGCGGGCGAGCAGCCGACGGGCCGAACGGGGCCGACTGGGTCGGGAAGGATGGGCCGAAGGCCCTAGAAGCAAAGGGGATTCGACCCAAAAACCAAATTCAAACAAATCAAACTCCAAAATCCAAAATTCAAACCGAGATTCAAACGCAAAACCAAATTTAAATTCGTTTTGAATTTTTAGGGTCATTTCAAATTTCACCCATTCCATTTGTCACTTAGCACCAAGGTTCAAAATCCTGGTGAAATGCCCCTCCTCGAGATTCCAAACGCTGGCTGAATAAAAATATTTGAAAAAAAAAATTCAAAATGCGTATTTTTAGAAACCTTGGCAAATTTCGCTGGGATTTCAAAAATTTTGACCGGATTTGGTGTTAGGACCATCCATTTTTTTTTAAAAATTTTTTTTCTAATGTGATTTGAGCTATTTTTTGCTCGGTTGAAATTTATATAGTAGGATATGTAGCTCATAATATTGTTATGCATGATAGGGCAACATGACCATGTAGCTCAGATGGTAGAGCTCTCCCTTGGCATCCAAGAGGTATGTGGTTCGATCCCACAATGGCGCATTTTGTCCAATGTGTAGTTTTTTTTTTCTCCTGCGCATTATTTAGCTTAGACTGATACAGTGCAAAGGGAGACTACGATTAATAGGGATGACAGTTTTACCAATGGGTTTGGGTACCTGTGGGTATCCGATCTAATAAGGATAGATGCGGGTAGCACTTTATACCCATGGATTTTTGGGTTCTGTACTCGATAAGACCATGGGATGGGTATGAGTGCCAATTTGTACCTATGGGTACCCGATGGGTATCCTATGACATGTGAGCCCAATTTTATAATATATAAATTAAAAAAAATAAAACCCTAACCCTTAGTTATTCACTAGTTTTTAGAAATAAAATATGAACATCATTTATTACTTGAACTTCTATTATAATAGTGGCATTTAATTATATGTTTATTGTTAAATTGAGATAATATAGGTATTATTTGAGCCTTTTACTGAATAAGCTATGAGCACAACCGTGACGGGTATGGGTACCCATCGGGTTTGAGCGTGGGTTTAGATCTGTACCCGATAAGCTTAGTGGGTTCGGGTGGACGGCACGAGTTCGGATTTCGGGTACCCGATTGCCATCCCTAACGATTAACATGACATAGAACGTTATACAAAGGCCAAGTTTATGGACTACACAATAGTCAAATCATGCTCGGTATGTCCTTAGGGAGAGGATAAGGAAGGGTTTGCAATTGTATTACTTTGAACCCAATGAATCATATATGTCTTCATAGAGCTATTGAGAGATATTCAGCAATCAAATCATATGGTTTGTGAATGACACAAATGTTTACGGAGTTACCACTCACAAAATATTTGAGGATAACCTGACTAGTAAACCAATCAATGACGCATCAATAATGTGCACTATAATTGGAAATTGGGAACCCTAATCTGTGTTTAAGGAAAGAAAATTATAATAACAATATGCAACAAGATATTTCAAATATCAAACAACAAACACAATCATTTTGGAGTTCTTACCTCTAGATCATCAGGATAGTAGCACTGTCAAAATTTTTGAAAAATCCTTAGGTTTGATTATCATCTAAAATTTTTATAGAAATATTAGTGATATGTCAGTACCATCCACAAAAAATTTCAAAAAGTTGTAAGTGGTTTGAACAATTTTTCATTCAATTGAAATTCACCGGTAAAGCTTTTATCAGGACAGTACCACGTCCAGAATTTTGAAAATTCTTTAGGCTTCATCATCATCTGAACATTTAATGGGAATATTAATAATGCATCGGGACCATCCACAAAAATGTTTAAAATTTTCTAATATCGTTCGAACCATTTTTCATTTGGTTCAAACTTGCTGGTAAGGCTTTTATCAAGATAGTAGCACTAATAGAATTTTTAGAACTTCCTTAGGCTTGATCATCATCTGAAAATTTTATAGGAATATTAGTGGTGCATTATGATGATTCAAGAAAATTTTCAAAATTTTCTAATGTGGTTTAATCATTTTTTGTTTGGTTGAAATTTGCTGGGATTTCGGCAATTTCAGTCAAGATCTCAGAAATCCCGGTCCAAAAAAATTTAGATTTGAATTTTGCATTTTGGATTTTATCCGAAATTCTGAGATCTTGTCGAGATTTTGGATTTTAGTCTCCTCTAAGATATGATCCGAAACCAAAATTTGAAACCTTGCTTAGCACCCACAAATATTTGGAATACTCTCAGTACTCTTGCTTGAGTTTAAAAATCAAACTTAAACTACAAAACCAGATATTTGACACACTTTAAATATTAAAACCATCTATTATAACCCAAACAAAAATCCATCCTGGTTTCATAGTGTTGAACAATAAATTGATCGATGTAGATCAATACTAATGCCAATCAAGAATATTAAAGATACTCGAAGAACAATCACAAATTAGATGAACACACGATATATAGGATTACAACTCTTTTCTCTTTATTGATTGTAGATTGATTCTCTTGTGTAATAGGGTGCTATATTTATTGATTTTCATTTGACTTAGTTTGTAGGATTTTTATCTTACCATTCTTCTAGAATTCATGAGGATAAAAAAGTTTAAGGGCAATTGTCCATAATATTGCTATTTACATAACCCATTTGTATTTGTGCAACACAAGCATCATTATCTTTATAGATAATTGTAGTCGTATCAATTGTGTTAATGCCACATGACTTCATAGATAATTGTAGAGGAATCTGTGCTAGTTATTATAGCATTCTTTAGGGAATTCTATGGTGCTAGCGGGTCCTACCCCATTAAATAATTGGCCTTCAAGTCCGCTTATAGATGGTGCCTTAGGAAGTACAGAGCTGCATACTTGGTGGCTTCAGGAAGAGCAGTGGTGCCAGCTTTATGTTGGGTAATAGCATCTCCAAGAGATCAAGTTGTCAGATTAATTATGGCATCCATTGCCTTAGGTGAGGTAATTGCTGTCATTTAGGGTGAGCTCGACAAATTCACTCTTTGTGATGTCTGACATATCTTATGTTATATTCATGCAAAAATAAATTTTAATACTAGTAAATTCAATATATTGCATGCTCACTCTTGAATCATAAAAGATTGGTCTATATCTATTCAGTAGATAATTATGTAAAATTTTGCAGAATTTTTCTAACATTTTTCATAAATTTCTACTATTTATCAAGCACTTTTTAGAATTACCACTGAAAAACAAATCCAACATATGTATAAATATGAAATTATGCTAGGAAAGTAAGACTAGTGATATTAAGCTTCCAATATGTGTTAGGTCTAAGTTTCAACAATTTATGGAAGCATATATACATAGAAATTTAGTTTATAGGATTTAATGTAAATTTTTATAATTTATTAACTAATGTTGGTATTACCGAAAACTTCAGGTCCATAATATGAAATTTCTTTACCCTAATAAATTTTTATAATTATGTGGAACTTCATGGTCTTTTCTCGCAAAATTTCTCAGATTCGCAAGAATACCTGCCACTGCACCTGAGCTCAATTGGAGGGGAGCCATGGTGCCGGTGACCTACTACGATAAGGGATTGAGGTAGTAACACATGTCACCTAATGGCGCTTTCACGATTGAGAAGGGGACTAGATTTATAATTTTATTCTCAATGTTCTAAATAACGGTTAACGGTCACCCCCCCTTTTAGTGTTTATATGGTAAACAACCTTGTTAACGGTTTTACTATTTAAAATCCAAAGAAATATAAACATGTATTTGTAGTAACAAAATAAGCATCTAATTCATCGTTTTCATACGTATAGAATGAAACTACCAGGCTATTAACAATTGTCCATAGTGGTGACATGAAGAAAAAAATTAACATGATTTAAATGTAATTAAAGAATCATAATTGAATGAATGAAAAGCTCAAGTGATAATAAAAAGCAAAGCTAGCATTCATCTTATTTATGTTATAATGTTCCATGTCATATTGTAATATTGCAACTTTACCCAAATAAACGGTTTGATAAATCAGGACTGCTAAATGTTAACATCAGTTAAATCGAATAAACAACGTGATAAAATAGGCAAATCTTGAATATCCATTAATGTAAAGGGCAAGGGACCTTTATCATTTTTATAACACCCTAGCTGAAACTTCGCACAATGCTCAACCCACATATGGGGCGGACTCGTTCATGCATAACACCTTGCTTACTCTTCCATCCTCACTACGTGTAAAAGGGTTTACCCGAAAATGCTATGTTTGGACTGAATATGCATTACATACTACTACAAATCACTTTGTGCAAGCAATGTGATACTAATTCCATCACTGCGCCTCATAGATCACATAGGCATTCACATCAATAGAGCTGAAATATTACACTTTTAGTGACCGTTTACAAAGTTTTAACGGTCTTTATTTAGAACACGGTTGTTTTGGAAGAGGACTAAAAAACTAAACAGGCCATAGCTTCCACGTTGTAGTATCCAAGAGATCATACTGATTAGATTTAGCACATGCACAAGCTCAACATGAAACATCTTAACGGTCCCGAACAAGCTTCGCGGCCGATTTTAAGGCCCATTATGATTTGGCCCACTTGTATGCTTTATCTGCTATTAGGCCTTCTCTTCTGGCTTTGTCAGACCAGCAGGCCATTATGCTTCTTCTTCGTTTCCGTTGGGCTGATGATATATTTCGGCTTAGGTTTTTTTTATTTATGATTTAAAGCTAGTCTTTTAGCTTAATAAATTTATAAGTAATCTTCTTTTAAGATACACACTATTTGACATTATGGCTTTTTAATTGGTTGGATGGTGTAACTTATTGTTGGAAAGTCTGAAATACCATTTAGAGTTACGAAGACTTCTTATATACTAATTTATCTGATACAAATGTTTTATCATTTATTTTGCCAAATAGCTTATCGAAAAATATAGATTAATAAAATAAATACACACCCAGAGAAAATTACCAAACATTGTCTTAACGTCACAAGTTTATATGATGTTATTCGTACATCGGCTATATTCTTGCATCTATCAAGGAATCAGTAATACTAGAAAGCATAAGCGCGCACGCCACAAGACGCGAAATATTTTTTTTTCCCGGAGAAAAAATAGACAACGGAAACATTTTTCCCATGCTTCGGAGAGCAAACGGACAACGAAAATATTTTTTCGGAAAAAACGGAGAAAGTGTGCCGCGTGCGTGAACGAAAAATATATATATATTTTTTTCCGGAGAAAAAACAGACAACGGAAATATTTTTCTCATGTTTCGGAGAGTAAACGGACACGAAAGCAATTTTTTCGGTGCTCCGGAGAGCAAACGGACCACGAAAATATTTTTTTCGGGAAAAATGGAGAAAGTGCGCCGCACGTGTGAACAAAAAATATTTTTTGTTTTTTTCCCGGAGAAAAGCAAACCACGGAAACATTTTTCGCATGCTCCGGAGAGTAAACGGACCACGAAAACATTTTTTTCGGAAAAAACGGAGAAAGGACCTGAACGAAAAGTGCAAGGACCTATTTGTTATAATTTTGGAGTCATTCGCTATTTCGAATAAGTAAGAAAGGGCTCGTTAAGTAATTAAGTATTTAACGGGAGGTTCTTTGTGTAAAATGGCGAACGGAGGACCTAAACGCGAACCGGGTAAAATTATTTCACACTCACAGAAAATTAAAAAGGATTTATTCGTAAATGAAAAGGACCTATCCGTAATTACAAAAGATTGGAGGTCATTTTTGCAAAAGAGAGAGAGAGAGAGTGGGGGAGGAGACGAGAGAGTGGGGAGGAGACGTGGCATAGCTGGCCTTCCCGGAAACCTTCGAGCAATATTTAGCTGGAGTATTCTCACGAAAGACACATGTTTCTATAATTCTATGCCGCTGAGAACGTCACCGGCACTTGAGATGAGGCGGATCACCATAGGAACGTGGAGTTGAGCCACATGGAGCGGTATTGGCTGGCCGGGGCGTCCATTTCGCCGGCGCTTCCCGCGTCTACAACCTTCGGTTCTTTCAACAGCTCAGGTAAATTCGATGTGCCCTGCTTCTCCATTCTCATGTAGTTTTGCAACATCTTTTCTTTTGTTTTGCTGATTTTTTTAACCCCAACAGAAGCACAGAACAGAAAGTTGTTGATCAATTCTACTATGTCCTGTATTAGTTTCGATTACTTCAACAATCAAAATGCAACATAATAATCTCTCTCATCAAATCCTTGATCCAGAGGCACTGTAGCATTGCCAATAGCAATTGTGTCATCCGCAGACTAGAGGGTAACAGTAGAGGGACCAATCTGTAACTCATCACAAATCATAGGCCCTGGTACTCACAGGATTCAAGAACTGATGGAACACAAATACTAACCCTTTGGCTGGAACTAGATACTGGTATAAGCAACGAAAGCTCAAGCTCTAGACCTCCTGAAATCAACTTCTCTTGACTTGGGTTCAAGAGCTCGATGCTATGGCATTCAGAAAGGTTCATCCACAGGAACAACTCATCAATAGGGGCAACTCAGTTTAGTCAAGTCTCGCAGCAGTGAAGTGTCCACAACATTGAGACCAGAACTTGATAATTTACCTGATCATGGTTTTGGTGATCTCAAGACTTTATCCAGTTTTTACAGCAAATGGCGAGCGACGATCAAGACAAGTTGAAGGGCATCCCTTCTGACTGCTCTAAGTCTAAAGATAATGCAGCGGAATCTTGACATGCCAAGGTATGCTCTAGAAATTGAAGCACCGGAGACTCAACAAAAGCAAATGGTTAATTCTATTTACAAAATATATATTTGATGATTAATTTAACAATAATATTTGTGAGTGTGTGATGATTAATGAACAACAATATTTATGATGGAAAATAATATTTGTGTTGGAATACGATATTTATTATGGAATATTTATTTATGAAAGACCGAGGTACTGTGTTTGGTTTGTTGTTTATCTCAGAATAGGAGTTGCAGTGCAAGCAACATGAGGTGCAACATAGGTTTGCGAGATGCACGTTGCAGTGTAGGCATATGAGATGAACGTACACTGTAGATCGGAGAGAATCTGCATAGGTGGCTCATAGCCCGAGAGTAGCACGTGAGGTCGTAGGTGTGCAGGCACCACGCGTGGAGAACGCAGTGCAATGGCAGGCGGAAGTACATGGTAATACTGGTGTCACAGGACACCGGGTTAAAAAAAATAGTGTATACTAATCTATATATAAAAAAATTTATTGTACGTTAGTCTATATATATAGTATATGTGAACCCCCTTGATCTAAATCTTGTGACACCGGGAGGCAAATAATAAGTAAATGGCAAGAATAATAAGTTGTTATCACATATATGATGAAGTGGTGAACCCCAATAATATTTTCTCTAGTTCCGCCCCTGTGCAACGGGATGGGACACGTAGAGGTCTACGTAGATGGATGATGCAGTGTAGCGGCCAATGGGTTGTGCAGGCGAGCGAGTGACGTGAGACTGATAGGTGGGTTGTACGCATGCATGTGTGAGTTTTGGGTATATGTATGTATTAGACCATGTGTAATTGGGCTAGGGTTAACAATACTATTTTTAACCTGATTTTGATGACCTGACGGTATCGAAATTCGTGAAAACCACTCGAAATTCACTCAAAACTGAACGGTTCGAAAATCAAATAAATTTGAAACCTGGTAAAATTGCCAAGCAATTTTTGCGGCTTTGGATAAAAACCACTTGAAAAGGCTCGAAAAACGCTGACAGTTGAAAAATGAGAAAAAAATGTAAAAAATGGGAAAATTATAAAAAATCTTGTAAAAAGCCATTAAAGGTAAAAAAAATAGGAAAAATTTAAGATATATATATATATATATATATTTTTAGATATATATATATATATATATATATATATATAGGTATGGAGAAACATGAAAAAAATTTGGCGTAATCTTTCCTAAATATGAAAAAATTTGACATTACATTTGCTATATTTTAGACCATTGGCAAGTTGTAAATTAGACATTTAGCAAAAATATGTCAACAAATAATATTTCATTGCAATACTACTCACATATCAATCCAAGAAGTGCAAAAATAGGCATTCACATAATGACATACCAATACCATTCACATATCAACACCATTTAAATTTTAATAGCTTACAAAAATTGCTTGTGTAAATAATTTGCATGAAACTGCTTGTGTCAAATTGCATGTTGTACAACAAAATATATGTACAGAATATAAGTATGGTGCAGAGTACAACTTCCATACTAAATTTTGGTAGTTCATGTACGCATACAACGAGAAGTAAGCTTTTCAATATTGGATAATATTAACATATTAAAATATACTATAACAAGATAATTTTTGTGCATACAAGTATCGCTACTTGAACAAGTAGTACCATTTACGGGTGCCCTTCCATTGCTACTAAAAATACTTCAATAAATATTGCTACTAAATATAATTGA
This sequence comes from Rhipidocladum racemiflorum, assembly GCA_036346355.1. NCBI lineage: Eukaryota > Viridiplantae > Streptophyta > Magnoliopsida > Poales > Poaceae > Rhipidocladum > Rhipidocladum racemiflorum. The sequence continues at coordinate 26,495,313 of CM070589.1, read as the reverse complement.
ACAAATATTGGTAATAAATATACGTCGACAAATAGTACTACTAAATATAATTCAACAAATATTATTACTAAATATAATTGATTGGCTCAAAAACGTCTCCAAACTTTGTTTTTTCAAAAAATATTCACACTAGAGGTCATAAGGCTATTAATACTAATTATAGGGAAATTTTGGATAAATTTTGTAAATTTTTCATTTTTTTTTTGAATTTGAGCGGTAAACCGAACAGATTTCTTTTTCAAATTGGAGTAGTATGGGCGGTTTTCATGAAATTCAATCAAAATTCGATGAAAAGTGAACCCTTAATTGAGCTTGGTGGATATACATGCATGTATTTGATTAACGATAAAAAATTAGAGTTAATAAGGGAATAAATAGAAGGGGTACTTTTGGCATGAGAAAAAAAGAGGAAGAGCCCTAGGGCTCCGGCAGCACGCGTGAAGAAAAAGAAAGGAAGATGGAGGGCGTTGTAGAAAAGGAATCCTGGAGGTGGCATCACGTACGAGACCAGAAGAGGCTCGGCTACAGATAAGTACGTGACACGAGAAAAGAAGCAACAACAACTCAAAGGCATATGGCACTTCAGCTCCAGGTGGCGGCAACAGGTGCTTTGGTGGCTGTAGCAAAGTGTCCAGGAGGTAGTACATCAGCACATGAATAGAGGTGGGCATCATGCCGTGCTAAGTCCATCGTGCTTTGGGCCTGAATCATGCTAAGCAGCAATGGCCCGTCGTGCCCGCCGTGCCGTGCCGGCCCGGCTTGCCTTCGGTGAGCTCAAGCATGGCCCATTTGTGCTTCGTGCCTGCTTCATGCCGTGCCGGCCCAAGCCTTGCCCATTTGCACTATTGCGACGAGAGGAATGGACCTGGAGACGCACATAGCTGAGGTAATGGACACAAATATTGGGAAATAGAATTAAATTTTATTCAATCTTGAACATGTACAGAGTTATTGCCTCATTAAAACCTTACACACTGGTGTGGAGTACCCCCGGTAAAAAAAAGAGTATAGTAACTACATATATATACATAATACATAGACTACCTAAGACTGAGATTGTCAAAGTCGACTACCACGTTCGTAATCTTCGTATCCTCCAGCTGATATTGTGTCCTCTCTTTTGCATGCTCCAGTCTTTTAGGCATGTAATTGCCTCAACCATTTCAGGTCTGAGAGACGACCTCCTCGGCTAAGTACCTCCCACCAAATGGAAAGTCGCTTCTAATGAGACAATGGGCACTGGAAACGTAAGTACGTCCCATGCAAAATGAGATAGCATGGGGTAAATACGTTGGTTATTCTTAAACCACAAGGGCAAGTTGAGTTGATTTTCTTCGTCCATGTCAAGGTCGGTTTCCATAAAAGGCGTGTGGAGGTAGTGGTTGAGATCTACTCATGGATTCCATGTCGACCTGCTCAGCGATTGGGAAGATAAGACAGACACTTTACCTTTTAGCTTCTTCTATATGTTTGAAGCGGTCGAACTGCCTCATGCTTGTTGTTGTGTTGAGGTAGATCTTCTTGCTTTACTTATGGTGTCAAACTTATCATAATATTTGTTGAAAAACTGGAAAACTCCTTATAAGCATGACTATAGGTCTCAGAGAAATTAAGATCGAATGCCTCACCTATTCCATGGAAGGTGCCCTGCAAGTCAGATAATTTTCTCCAAGGATCCAAAATAGTAGCAAAACAGTACAGATGTGGAATAGCTTGAAAATATTTAAATTTTTCTTTGCTCAATTGGTTCTATAATGAGATGTAAAATATAATTATCTCTATTTTGTTTAAAAACATTAGCAATAGTCCAAAGCCACTCGATGACTAAGGAGAAAGTTGGGAAGTACACACTGGATAAATTTTTAGTTGCATTGTAAAAAGTTTCTAAAAAATTATGAAAATAATCGACAGTTTACCAATCCACTTCAGTAACCAATGGCTCACCATTATTGCAGTTGACGAAGACAGTGATAATATGCTCGTAGTCTGTCGGGACCCCGAATTTGCAAATCCGGACCCTCTATGTATTCAGCACTAGTCCAGGAACGCGCTAGTGCACACAGTCTTAACATTGGTAAATATCACAATCATACCACTCGATACCAATAAAGTACTTTATTTAAATAGCCAAGCTGGTTTCTCGACCTTATGGCCAAGTTACAAATGTATGCCTCGTAAGGCGAAACTTATTCAGAGAAAAATAATAGCAGCGGAAAATCAAATAACTTCGTGGCGCCATCCAGTATACCACAGGCAACTGACTGGGCTCGCATCCCTAAGTAGACGGGTCCTCTTGGAATTCCTCCTCCGAAGCTGGCGTAGTCTCCTCTTCAACTGGTATTGTGTTGAGGCAAGGGTGGGTACTTGGTACTCAGCAAGTCATGCACAGAATGCAGGCTAATATACTATATGCATGGCTTGGTACAAAGGAATAGCACAAGGTATTTTTGCAGTAAACAGCATTTGACAAGTAATATAAGTAGATTCGAAAGCAGTAAAAGTAAGTAAAGCATAAATAACTTTTCGAGAAGTTTAGTAAACATTTTTCCCCATCCTAAACCACATTTACATCCTCTTCATTATCAAACCAACCTTTCAAACCAAAGTTATTTTTAGAAAGTCTAACCCTTGACTGTAATTCCCGAGCATTGTCCAGTACCGTGGACTCGGCTATTTAAATAGATTCTACACTCTGCAGAGGTTATGCACTTTACCCACAAGATACAGTCAAACACCACAAAGGCGAGTTCCCGTAACAAAGCCTTTCGGAAGCCTCAAACAACACAGGTGGTCCTCTCAGGTTCGTGCTCTACACCATCCCTTCCCTTAGCCAAGGCGAAGTATGGGACCAACACACCGTTAGATGGGTATCGGCCACGACCACGATACGCTCCCCGCACAATCACACAAACGGTGTAATTGACACCCTGAGGCTCCACAAGTGAGTCCTTAGCGACTTAGTCAACTAGGGCCGTCCCATTCCAGCCATGTGGTTGCAAGTATGACCCAGTTCAAAGGCTTGCAAGGTTAAGTCCTTAGAGTGACCAGGGCAAGACTACCCAAGAACCAAATCAACATCCCGATTACCACAACCGCCCACCCGATTACTCTTGCCACATGCCCCGGTCGAAAACTGTTTATCAAACCCCAGTTGATTACCATGCACCACGTGCCATCAACATCACATGATACTTTTCCAAAACAGGTTCAATATATCATTAAGTCAATATTAACATTTGATTGTCCAAAATCATGTCATGAGCACGTAGCAGGTCTAAGCAGTATACTACAACGGTCTAAACCCATGTTGGCAATTTAATAATGTCCAACTAGTAATCCACAACTAGGGTGACAAGGGATCATGGCACATACTTAGATAATCAAGGTGTCATACAGCAAATTGGTATTTATCTAATCCCCATGTTTAAGCAAAGTATTTCTCTAATTGAACTAGCATGCAATAGTTTAAATCAAAATAGATTTCGAAATAGGATCAACATGGTCAAAGCACAACTTGCCTTCAAAAAGTACTTGCTCTTGGTCTTGAGTTGGATCCTGAGTCAATACTTCTCCTTCGAATCCTTCCGGCACTTCAACGTCTACTCGTAAAGCGTGCAAATAGCAAAACACAAATAAACAATAGGCAAAAACATCCCAAAACTCCAAATAAAATCCATAAACAGAGAGAACATAATTTTCTGGATTTTTAGAAACTGGAATCGTTCAAATCGGAGTTAAAATGCAAAAGTTATGATTTATTAAAGTTTAAATAATCAATTAAATAATTTTACAGAGGAAAACTTTAGTCCAAAAATTAAATAAAATTCATATTTAGGTAGATCTTAATTTTATACAAATTTAGAAATTTGAATCACTCAAATCGGAGTTGAAACGCAAAAGTTATAAGCGTTTGAAGTTTGAATCTAAATTTGAAATCATTATTTCGAATTAATAAATCATTTTCTTTTTCGGAAATTAATTATTGCGTCAGCATGGACACGTGGCAGCCTCGATTGGTTGGTCGACGTCACCGGTCCATGGGCGGGGGCCACGCTCGGCTCGGGTCCACCGGGGACTCGGGCCACGACTCGACGTGAGATCGACATGTGGGCCCACTCGGGTGACGTCATTCTTGGCGTCGGCGGGACTCACCACGGTCGGCAGGTGGGTCCCACCGATGACGCCATGGGTGACGTCACGCATCGCTCGCCGACACGCGCGGGCCCGCGTGTCGGTGATCACGCACGCTGCGTGGCGCGGCGGCTTCGGCTTCTGGGCGCGTGGCACAATCGTGGCCGTTGGTTTGAAATCCGACGGCTAGGATTGAGTTTGGCCTCATGTGCTTGGGCGCGCGTGGATCGATCGTGGGCCGTTGGATCTTGATCCAACGGTCCGGATCCAATCTAACCTGGTGCGATTCTTGATACGCGGCGCAACCTAAGCCGTTGGATCTAGATCCAACCGCTGGGATTAGATCTAGGATTTTCCACGGAAACTCACCGAGGTGACGTGCACGATCTGGGCCTTTGGATCTTGATCGGACGGTTGAGGAGCTCGCGGTCGGCGATGGCTTCACGGCGGAGTTGCGTTGCCGTGGCCGAGGACGGCGACCACCCAAACGGGCGGTTGGGGCGTGCTCGGCGAGATGGATGGTGTCTTGGTGCGCCTGGCCTCGGGGTTTGAATCTGGGGTCAATGGCGGCGGAGGATTCGGACGGGCGAGGCGAGGCAAGGACCGTGGCGGCGCTTCACGCAACTACTGGCGAGCGATTCCGCGAACCTACGGCGGCTAGAGCTCGGCGAGTTAGGCAAGAAGTCGCAGCGGTCACGGCGGTCCTCGAAGTGCGATCCGGCATTAAATAGCCTCGGCGTCCGGCGGAAGACGGAGACCTAGTTCTTCGGCGGCGGAGTGCGGCGGCGAGTCCGGCCGGACTCAGCGAAGACGACGGCAACTCGGCCCGTCCACGTGGCGCGATCAACGCCACGATCGCGACGGGCGCGATCGGATCCGGGCCGGATCACGGCTCGAACCGGTATGGGCGGATGTCGGTACCGTTGGATCTTGATCCAACGGTTGGGATTGATTAGGTTTAGAGTGGGTTCGGTCGAGTCACGTGGCTCGGTCGGACTCGAACTCGAGTCTGACTCGGGCTCGGTCGGATGAACAGTACTTGACCCGAGTTGATTTTCCAGCGATTTAATATTTAAAATAATTCCCAGCAATTCATTTAATTCATTAAAAATAGCAAATGACTCAGAAAAATTCTGGAAAATATTTTGGATCATTTTGGACTCAAATAAAATATTTCCAACAAAATCTTATTTGCAAAATTAAATTCTTTAATTATTTCAAAATGGAATAAATTCAAATAAATTCCAAATAAATCCAAATAAATTCAGAAAATTCCAAAAATTCATCAAAGTGCCAAATCACACATGAATTCAAGGAAAGCAAAATTTTGGGGTGTTACAAACCTCCCCTTAATAGAATCTCGTCCCGAGATTCGTGGCTCACTACTGAGAATAGGTTTGGAAACTCTTTCTTCAAATCCTCTTCGCGCTCCCAAAGTCGCTTCGCTTTCTTCATGGTTGCTCCATGAACTCTCTGAAGAACGGGTTGACTTGTTTCTAGTTTCTCGATCCATTGTGTCTAGAATCCTCACGGGATGCTCCTTATAAGTCAAATCCTCTTGCAACTCAATTGACTCTAGCGGTGCCTGTTCCTCAGGAACTCGGAGACACTTTTTCAACTGGGACACATGGAACACGTCATGCACTCCTGTTAACGATGGTGGCAACTCCAGCTGATAAGCAACTTCGCCTCTGCGGCTCAAAATCTTAAATGGTCCAACATAACGGGGTGCGAGTTTCCCTTTGGCATGGAACCTCTTAACTCCCCTGAGAGGCGTAACTCTGAGGTATACAAAGTCTTCTGGTTCAAAACTCAAATCTCGGCGACGATTGTCAGCATAACTCTTACATGCGTGATTGGGCGATCTTCAACCTTTCCCTAATCATGGCGATCCGCTCTTGACCTCTTGAAGAATATCAGGCCCAAAGACACGGCGCCACGGTCTCATTCCAATTCAATGGCGTCCGACAGGTCGACCATACAAAGGCCTCAAAGGTGACATCGTAAACTAGCTTGATAACTATTGTTGTAACTAAACTCGGCATACGGTAAACTCTTATCCCAAGAGGTAGCATAAGCTAATGCACAAGCTCTCAACATATCCTCCAGAATCTGGTTGACTCTTTCTGGTCTGTCCATCCGTCTGTGGATGATAAGGCATCTTGAAGTTCAAGCGGGTTCCCATGGCTTCATGCAACTTATTCCGGAACCTTGAGGTAAATTGGGTACCTCGTCCGATACAATCCTCTTTGGCACTCCGCAAACAGACAATCCTGATCATGTACAATTACGCTAATTTATCTCCGAGTAAGTGGTCTTCACGGGATAAAATGGGCTACTTTAGTCAAGCGATCCACTATAACCCATATGGAGTCATAACCTCCTTGAGTCTTCGGCAAACCGGTAATGAAATCCATTCCGATTTCCTCCCACTTCCACTCGGAGTATTTTCAGCGGTTGTAGCAATCCTTTGGTCTCGATGCATTGCCTTGACTCTCTGGCATACATCGCACAAGGCAACATGCTCGGCAACTTCACGTTTCATACTCGGCCACCGTAATCTCTCCTTGAGATCCACGATACATCTTGGCGCTTCGGGATGAATTGAGTACTTAGAGTTATGGGCTTCTTCCAAAATCAGTTGCTTTAACTCCTTTTTGTTAGGCACACAAATGCGATCCTTCATCCACAACGTGCCTTGCTCATCCAACTTGAAGTCCTCTGCCTTGCCTTCCTCCTTGATGGACTTAATCCTGCGGATCTTGTCATCATCCTTCTGTCCTTCTCGGATCTGCTCCTCCAGGGTAGGCTTTACTTCTAATGCAGCCACGAATCCGCTAGGTACAACCTCAATCTTCATCTTTTGAAAATCCTCACATAACTCATCCTGACTTGTGGCTAGCAACGCACTCACGGTATGGCTTTTCCGACTCAGAGCATCGGCTACCACGTTGGCCTTCCCGGGATGGTAATGGATTCCAACATTATAGTCCTTGATCAACTCTAACCATCTCCTCTGCCTCATATTCAGATCCGACTGGGTGAATATGTACTTAAGGCTCTTATGATCCGTATATACTTCACATCTGTTTCCAATCAGATAGTGACGCCATATCTTCAAAGCATGCACTACGGCAGCTAACTCTAGGTCATGCGTCGGATAATTTTCCTCATGCGGCCTCAACTGCCTTGATGCATAAGCGACGACCTTTCCGTTCTGCATCAGCACACATCCAAGTCCTTGGCGCGATGCATCACAATAAATATCGAAGCTTTGAGCAACATCCGGTAGAACTAACACCGGTGCTGATGTCAATCGCTTCTTGACTCTGAAATCCTTTCTCACATTCCGCGTCCATGCAAACTTCTTTTCCTTCTTCAGCAATTGCGTAGAGGTTTCGCAATTGTCGAGAAGCCTTCGATGAAACGGCGGTAGTATCCTGCCATTCCAAGGAAACTCAGAATCTGGGTCACCGCTTTTGGTCGCTCCCAATGTAACACGGCTTCTACTTTGCTTGGATCTACTGGCGACTCATACTGCGGTCATTACATGTCCAAGAAACTCCACCTTGTCCTTCCAAAAATCGCACTTGCTGAACTTGGCGAAAAGTTCTTTGTTCCTCGGCTTTTCCAAAACTCGCCTTAAGTGTTCGGCATGTTCATCCTCTGTCTTGGAGTAGACTAGGATATCGTCTATGAACACGACGACAAACTTGTCCAAATATTCCATGAACACCTTATTCATCATATTCATGAAATAAGTGGCGCATTAAATCGGCCCAAAGGACATAATCAGAAACTCGTAATGTCCATATCTTGGCGAGAATGCGATCTTGAATATCTTCCGATCGGATCTTCAAGCGATGGTATCCCGATCTCGAGATCAATCTTGGAGAAAACTCCGGCTCCTCTTAACTGATCAAACAAATCATCAATCCTGGGTAGCGGATACTTATTCTTCACGGTGACTTCATTGAGTGCACGGTAGTCAATGCACATCCTGAAACTCCCGTCCTTCTTCTTGACAAACAAAACTGGTGCTCCCCACGGCGACGAGCTTGGTCTGATAAATCCTTTCTCCATTAACTCTTCTAGCTGTTTCTTCATTTCTACCAACTCCTCGGTAGACATCCGATAGGGTCTCTTTGCTATCGGTCTTTGTGCAGTACAAGCTCTATCACAAACTCTATGTCCCTGTCTGGCGGCATACCAGGTAGATCTTCGGGAAAAACATCGGGTACTCATTCACTAATGAGACATCATCTATGCCGATTGCCTTGGTACTGTTAACCATCAACCGCCCATCTCTAAGCTGCGGTGGCTTGAAATTCCACTTTCTTCCCACACGGGCTCTCAATCGAGATAGTCCTTCGTCCACAATCCAATACGGCCTTGTGCTTGGATAACCAATCCATTCCCAATATAACGTCTAGGTGCAGGTCTCCAAAATTATAAGGTTTGCTAGGAACTCTATTCCACCTATCAAGATTCTCACCCTAACATCCTACTTTCGTTCGGAGTTCGGAACTGTGGGTTTGAACTAAAAGCATGCACTTAAGTCTTGCAATTCTCAAATCATTTCTAGTAGCAAAGCCTTGCGAAACAAACGAATCTGAAGCTCGAGTCAAACAAAATCGCAGGTGCAGTCTTGAGTTAACAAGTAACTTACCCAAGACGACGTCCGTAGCATTCTGCGGTGCATCTGCGGTGACATGGTTGACTCGGCCTCTCACCACGATGCAGGGTGTGGCTCCTGGTCTTTGGCGTCCTAGCTGAGGTGGTCCCTAGATTGAAGCGAACTGGGTCACTCTGCTGTCTTCTTTGGACAACCGTTGGCAAAGTGTCTGGCTCGTTGCGATTGTAGCGGCGTCTCACTGTTCCTTCTTTGCACTGGGTAGCGTTTCTAGCGAAGTGGCCGGGTCAGTAGTTTTGATTGGCAGGTCTTGGTGCTTTGAGGATGGTGTCCTTGTTGCATTCTCGTGGTTGGAATCTGAAGAATTGATTCGTGCAACTCTCAGCGTATTGCGTTCACTGGCGTGATCCTTCTTTGTTGCATCCTGCGCTTCTGTTTTCATCCGGTTCCTTGCGCTTGTCCTCAAGAATAAGCGCCTTATTCACCAACTCTTGGAAATCTGGAAAGGTGTGGGTGATCAACCCTACTTGCAATCCCGAGTTGAGTCCCTTCATAAAGCGAGACTGCCTGGATTTATCTGTCGCTACATCCTCAAAGCGTAGCGTGCTAGCTGTGTGAACTTGTTCGTAGTCGGCCACCGGCTGATTACCTTGCTTCGATGCTCTGAACTCCTCCTTCTTAAGGTCCATGATTCCTTCAGGCACGTGATACTGATCGGAATGCAATGTGAACTCTTCCCAAGTGATATCTTGAGGGTTCTCTGTGTGGCACGAAGTTCTCCCACCATTCGGCATTTGTTCCTTCCGGTGATGAGAAGCGTGAAGTACCTTCTCATTTCCTATGCATTGAGCTATGTGTAGCTTCCTCTCAATTGATCTTAACCAATCATCGGCCTCAATGGATTGGTATTCCCAGAGAAAGTGGGTGGGTGAGTCCTCATGAACTCACGGCGACCTTGTATTACGGCGTGGTCCCCGATTAACTTGATTAGCGGTGGCCTGAGCGATGACGTGCTGCATTTGTTGCTTCATAGCATGCATCAATCGAGTCCGGGCAGCAAGAAAAGCTCCAAATTCTGCATATCAATGGCGGTCTTTGGTGCTCCATCATTGGGGTTTTCTGTGGCGAGAACCACTCCCATTGCTTCCAAAGTTTCCACGGGTGTTCACCATCTGCCGATTTGCTCTAGGTTTAGAGATGAGAGGGAAACAAGAATAGACAAGTAATATGGAATTTATGCGGGCGAAAGGTGTAACTTTAAGGTCCAACTTTATTATTTAATAACTTGGTATGGCTGCTTACAATGCCTAAGGGCCTTGCAACACATACGCACACTCAAGAAACAAAGCAAATCCAAATCGAACTAACTCGAGTCTAACGCCTACTGGGTGACTATTTATTCTATTAAGCGACTCTGCGAAGGAGTCTGAATTTATAACCTATGCTCACTCATCGAGAAAACCTCCACTGCCTGGTACGGGTCTTTGTGGCATAGGCGCCAAACGATCGCCATGTCCAAAGAATCGTGTCCTCTGTGGTAGTCGAAGAAGCGATGTCCTCATCGAGGTCTCGACTCCTCCAGATCCGCTCGTGTAGCTCGAGTCTTGGCTCGGTCCGGGTCCGCATAAAGTCATCTCCAACTCGTCAATCCTTCGTAGAAGGTGTGCCACATACTCTTGAGCTTCCCGCCATCTGCTCTTCTTCTCGCCGTGATCTCCTTGCGGGCCTTCTGTAGCTCCTTGCTTGTATTATCTAGTACATCCTCCTGGCGACAATAAATCGTGCCAAGCGTGTAACCGTGGCATCCTCATCCCGAATCGCCTTGGTCAAGAAGGTTATCGCTGCGCGGATGGTAACGGAACACCGTACTCTCAATTCTCTGGCGTAGATCACGGGTAATGTGCCGCATTGCTCGTCGTGATACTTCTTGGATACCCATCTGCATTGTAGATCTCCTGGCGGTCACGATGTATCGGCCGATTGCACAGGCCCTTTTCCTAGCAGTACCTCAATCCTCACGTCACAAGCCTTGATCAATCCCGCTTGTCCGATCACTTCCACCTGGTATTGGGGCTTCTCAAAATCTCCGAGAGTCTGTAGCATATGCCAAAGTTCAGCGGCGTGACCAACTCCCAGATCAACGTAGTTGAACTCTTCCTCCATCTGTCACAAGAGTGTTTTACGTAAGAACTCGGAATTTTTAAATTGTGACAAGGTAAGGGAAAATTTCAGCAAGAGACAAGAAAAGAGAGAAGGGGATAAGTCGAGATGTCATTTCTTGTCTTCACAAATTTTTAGCTTTAGAAAATAGGTTTTATCCTCACTACGACCATTCTAGCTTAGGGTTGAGCCTACGGTCAAGTATGGCTCTGATACCACCTCTGTCGGGACCCCGAATTTGCAAATCCGGACCCTCTGTGTATTCAGCACTAGTCCAGGAACACGCTAGTGCACACAGTCTTAACATTGGTAAATATCACAATCATACCACTCGATACCAATAAAGTACTTTATTTAAATAGCCAAGCTGGTTTCTCGACCTTATGGCCAAGTTACAAATGTATGCCTCGTAAGGCGAAACTTATTCAGAGAAAAATAATAGCAGCGGAAAATCAAATAACTTCGTGGCGCCATCCAGTATACCACAGGCAACTGACTGGGCTCGCATCCCTAAGTAGACGGGTCCTCTTGGAATTCCTCCTCCGAAGCTGGCGTAGTCTCCTCTTCAACTGGTATTGTGTTGAGGCAAGGGTGGGTACTTGGTACTCAGCAAGTCATGCACAGAATGCAGGCTAATATACTATATGCATGGCTTGGTACAAAGGAATAGCACAAGGTATTTTTGCGAAACAGATTTGACAAGTAATATAAGTAGATTCGAAAGCAGTAAAAGTAAGTAAAGCATAAATAACTTTTCGAGAAGTTTAGTAAACATTTTTCCCCATCCTAAACCACATTTACATCCTCTTCATTATCAAACCAACCTTTCAAACCAAAGTTATTTTTAGAAAGTCTAACCCTTGACTGTAATTCCCGAGCATTGTCCAGTACCGTGGACTCGGCTATTTAAATAGATTCTACACTCTGCAGAGGTTATGCACTTTACCCACAAGATACAGTCAAACACCACAAAGGCGAGTTCCCGTAACAAAGCCTTTCGGAAGCCTCAAACAACACAGGTGGTCCTCTCCGGTTCGTGCTCTACACCATCCCTTCCCTTAGCCAAGGCGAAGTATGGGACCAACACACCGTTAGATGGGTATCGGCCACAACACGATACGCTCCCCGCACAATCACACAAACGGTGTAATTGACACCTGAGGCTCCACAAGTGAGTCCTTAGCGACTTAGTCAACTAGGGCCGTCCCATTCCACCCATGTGGTTGCAAGTATGACCAGTTCAAAGGCTTGCAAGGTTAAGTCCTTAGAGTGACCAGGGCAAGACTACCCGAAGAACCAAATCAACATCCCGATTACCACAACCGCCCACCTGATTACTCTTGCCACATGCCCTGGCCGAAAATCGTTTATCAAACCCCGCTTGATTACCATGCACCACGTGCCATCAACATCACATGATACTTTTCCAAAACAGGTTCAATATATCATTAAGTCAATATTAACATTTGATTGTCCAAAATCATGTCATGAGCACGTAGGTGTCTAAGCAAAGGTACTACAACGGTCTAAACCCATGTTGGCAATTTAATAATGTCCAACTAGTAATCCACAACTAGGGTGACAAGGGATCATGGCACATACTTAGATAATCAAGGTGTCATACAAAGAAATTGGTATTTATCTAATCCCCATGTTTAAGCAAAGTATTTCTCTAATTGAACTAGCATGCAATAGTTTAAATCAAAATAGATTTCGAAATAGGATCAACATGGTCAAAGCACAACTTGCCTTCAAAAAGTACTTGCTCTTGGTCTTGAGTTGGATCCTGAGTCAATACTTCTCCTTCGAATCCTTCAGGCACTTCAACGTCTACTCGTAAAGCGTGCAAATAGCAAAACACAAATAAACAATAGGCAAAAACATCCCAAAACTCCAAATAAAATCCATAAACAGAGAGAACATAATTTTCTGGATTTTTAGAAACTGGAATCGTTCAAATCGGAGTTAAAATGCAAAAGTTATGATTTATTAAAGTTTAAATAATCAATTAAATAATTTTACAGAGGAAAACTTTAGTCCAAAAATTAAATAAAATTCATATTTAGGTAGATCTTAATTTTATACAAATTTAGAAATTTGAATCACTCAAATCGGAGTTGAAACGCAAAAGTTATAAGCGTTTGAAGTTTGAATCTAAATTTGAAATCATTATTTCGAATTAATAAATCATTTTCTTTTTCGGAAATTAATTATTGCGTCAGCATGGACACGTGGCAGCCTCTGATTGGTTGGCTGACGTCAGCCGGTCCATGGACGTGGTCCACGCTCGGCTCGGGTCCACCGTGGACTCGGTCCACGACTCCACGTGAGACTGACATGTGGGCCCACTCGGGTGACGTCATTGCTGACGTCAGCGGGGACTCAGCCCACGGTGCTGACAGGTGGGTCCCACCGATGACGTCATGGGTGACGTCACGGTACTGTCGCTGACACGCGGGCCCCGCGTGTCAGTGACCACGCACGCGCGCGTGGGCGCGGCGGCTCGGCTTCCTGGACGCGTGGCACAATCGTGGCCGTTGGTTTGAAATCCGACGGCTAGGATTGAGTTTGGCCTCATGTGCTTGGGCGCACGTGACTGATCGTGGGCCGTTGGATCTTGATCCAACGGTCCAGATCCAATCTAACCTGGTGCAGTTCTTGATACGCGGCGCAACCTAAGCCGTTGGATCTAGATCCAACGGTTGGGATTAGATCTAGGATTTTCCACGGGGAAACTCACCGAGGTGACGTGGCACGATCTGGGCCTTTGGATCTTGATCGGACGGTTGAGGGAGCTCGCGGTCGGCGATGGCTTCACGGCGGAGTTGCGGCTGCCGGCGCTGAGGACGGCGACCACCCAAACGGCGGTTGGGGCGTGCTCCGGCGAGATGGATGGTGTCTTCGGGTGCGCCTGGCCTCGGGGGTTTCGAATCTGGGTCAATGGTGGCGGAGGACGGCGGACGGCGGCGAGGCGAGGCAAGGACCGTGGCGGCGCTTCACGCAACTACGGCGAGCGATTCCGGCGAACCTACGGCGGCTAGAGCTCGGCGGGTTAGGGCAAGAAGTGCGCGGGTCACGGCGGTCCTCGGTGCGATCCGGCATTAAATAGCCTCGGCGTCCGTGCGGAAGACGGAGACCTAGTTCTTCACGGCGGCGGAGTCCGGCTCGGACTCGGCGAAGACGACGATGCTCAGCCGTCCACGTGGCGCGATCAACGGCCACGATCGCACGGCGCGATCGGATCCGGGCCGGATACGGCTCGAACCGGTACGGGCGGATCTCAGCCGTTGGATCTTGATCCAACGGTTGGGATTGATTAGGTTTAGGAGTGGGTTCGGTCGAGTCACGTGGCTCGGGTCGGACTCGAACTCGAGTCCGACTTCGGGCTCGGTCGGATGAACGATTTGACCCGAGTTGATTTTCCAGCGATTTAATATTTAAAATAATTCCCAGTAATTCATTTAATTCATTAAAAATAGCAAATGACTCAGAAAAATTCCAGAAAAATTCTGGAAAATATTTTGGATCATTTTGGACTCAAATAAAATATTTCCAACAAAATTTTATTTGCAAAATTAAATTCTTTAATTATTTCAAAATGGAATAAATTCAAATAAATTCCAAATAAATCCAAATAAATTCCAGAAAATTCCAAAAATTCATCAAAGTGCCAAATCACACATGAATTCAAGGAAAGCAAAATTTTGGGGTGTTACATAGTCCTTGCACCACTCTAGCATAATATATGTCAAGTTCCATCTAACCTTCATATCAAGGTTGAATCTTCTTGGTTCCTTATTGTTGACCCTGCAGTACTCTGATAACTGTTAAACCTTATAGTTGAATCTGTAACAAACTAGATAGCTTTGCGTATGTTATCCAAATTAGTTTTCATTACAATCAAACCTACCTACACAATGAGATTAATAATGTGGCATACGCATCTCTGGTGGAGTACAAAACCTCCAACATAAGTCTCCATATGCGGTGAAAGATTAATCCATAGCCGTCGTATTAGCTGATGCATTATCAAGATTGATGAAAATGATTCTACTTTCTATTTTATAGTCGGTAATAACCTCAAGTACATGGTTAGCAATAGCCTCTCCAGTGTGTGACTCAGAGATTGTCCTAAACCGTATGACCCTTTTGTTTAGTACGTAGTTTTCATCTAATTAATGCACAACGACACTAATATAGGACGCTCTTTGATGTGAGGAAGTCCATATATTTGATATTAAGGCAAAGAAAAAACTATCTGCCATGAAAGTCTACTTTAACATTTCTAGTTTATTTGTAAACATTTTATAAATATTACTTGTAGTTATTATTCTACTAACATGTTGGTATTGTGGGCAAAAATCACGTTGCACCATTCTTTGAAAATTTGAGCTCTCGCCCATCTAAGTGGAAGATCCTCTGTAACTATGTACCATGCAATTTCGTCGCTAGCTACATCGGCGTTGTATACCCACATACTTACCAAATTGTCGGTGTTGAAGTTGTGCTGCGTTTAGACGCCCTCGCCTGGCCTCATCCTACCAATATCTTCTTCAAGTTTGTCTCCGCGTGTCTCTTCAGATGACCTGTTCCAACACATGCTTGTGCAGACAATTTAGCTTGATAGTGTTTGCAAATAACACTGACGACGATTGCCTAAAGCCCATTAATGATTATGGTTTTTAGCCGGTCATAAATGTGGCCCATGTAATGAAGAGACACATTAAATATTTTGGTCAAGGTTATTGTTGACCACTTGAATGAGTACCCGAACTAATCCATGTCAGGCGAAAACTAAGTGTTACTAGGTCGACAACGGCCCGACTTGGAAACCTTTCTAGGTTAGGCCATGATGCCTCTTACCATGCCAACCTAGATATAAATCAACCCGACCAGACTCTGGTTGAAGGAAAAAAATTCTCTACGCAAATATAACATGCAGAAGAAGCTCTCTTTGATAGCGAGAAGACACCTTTTGACCAAACGACGCCTACTGACAGGAAGACACCTCTCCAAAGACGATAACCGCCATCCCTTTGATGCTATAAATAATAGGTTTCCCCCGTCAATAATAGAAGAAAGAAGTGTGACATATAACACGTTACACATTAGACATCGAACATTTGTAGTAAACATCATCTGTACTTCATAACGAGCAGAGTAATACAATTTCCATCCATTTTTCTACTCCTTTCCTTGTCATTTCACCTACGAAAAAGCAACCCAAATCATAATCATAAGCTCGATCTAGGGACCCCCAGGTCCTGAACATCGACAGTTGAGGCTAGAGGGAGGGCTTTCATCGTGGTTTGACATTGGAAAAAGGTAATGTGCAATCATTGCAGATCATGGATGAGGAAAACTCATTTGATATCGCTAACTACTCGCACCTCATCCGCTGAGGACTACTTGGAAGAAGAGGAATGTAAGTGTGATTTCTATTCGGAGTACATTTTAGAAGCAGAGGCATCCAAGTTGGCAGCATCATCCAATCAGGATAAGGCCACGTTAGGAGCACCGATTCCGGAGGACCAATCAGGAAAACAAAGTGACTCTGTGCCTGCCCCTGTCTTAGAGGCAGAGAACTAGGGCACATTCCCTATGGAAGTCGACAATGAATAAATTTATCAAAACAACAAGGACTTCCATGAGAGTTCATCTTCAGAGGATTTCCTCCGAAGTCTCGAACTTGATTACAGTCCATCATCATCCTCCGATGAGGAAAGGTACACCCCTACACTCAAATTCGAGATGTGCATCTACGCGGTTACGGAGGGGGCAAAGGTGTAATGAGTGGAGCGCGAGCAGCGCGAAATTCAAGAAAAATCCACTCAAGAGCAACACGAGAATCTCGCGGTTGCGCGCGACGAAGATCATTGGATTGAACCATGTGGACGTCTGGGATTGCGCCACGTCGCGCCACCATCATCTCCGACTCGGATACGAACTCCGCCACCATGTGGGCCTAGGGTTTCGGTTTTAGCGCGCACGCCGATGTTATTTATTGCGTGGACAGCCGCCCAAGGACCGCCGTTTCATCGCGCATGTTTTGCCCTAGCTCTTCGTGCCTGAGCCGCCACCAGCACCTCACAATCGCTTGCCGTAGTTCGTAGGGTTGTCGCCGCGGTATTTCTTCATTTCCGGCGCCGTCCGTCGTCCTCCGCCGTATTGGTTCCCAGATTCGGAATCCCCGTGGCGAGATGCTTTGGAGAGGACCACTCACGTCGCTGGAGAGCCAAGGAAACATCGTTGGCCGTGTCGTAAATCCCGACTCGGCCAGCCAGCTCCACCGTGGACATCGTCGACCTCGCGAACTTTGTGAACCGTCCGATCAAGATCCAAAGGCCCAGGTTTGTTCACGTCACCCCGTACAATATGCACATTACGGTTTTTAGATCTAATATCAACCGCTAGATCCAACGCCTCTGACTGAGCCACGTAGCCCGTAACCGCACCGTGCTAGGATTAGATCTCAGCCGTTAGATCTAGATCGTACGGTTAAGATTGATTCGAGTCGTAGCGTTAGATGCGATCTCAACCGTTCGATCGAGATCAAATGGTTTAGATGCAGCCACGTGCCGCACGCCGGGACATGCCATGTCACCCCATGACGCAGTGAAAACCCAATCGGATCTCGATCGTCCGATCTAAATCGTACGGCCCAGATCAACCGTGTTAACCCGCAACGTGCGGGGTTAGATCTGATCTGGACCGTTGGATTTCAAACCAACGGCCCAGATCAAGCCATGTGTCCGGGAGACGAACCAGCGCGGTCACCCGAGCCACGCCCGGTGGTCGCTGATGTCATGCGTGACGTCAGCACGGTCCCTTGTGTCAGTGTCTGTCCCAACTGCACCATGACGTCATCCGTGACGTCATGATGACGTCACGGTGGGGCCCGTGTGTCAGTACCGTTCGGCCGAGTGCGATGATGTCAGCGATGATGTCATCCAAGGGGGTCCCACGTGTCAGTGACATGTGTGCATGTGGACCGGGTCCATGGACCGGATGACGCAAGCATGACGTCATAATTTGATTTTTCTTTAGAAAAATAATTCGGTGGAAATTCAATTTCCATGCTGACGTCAGCTGATGTCATAATTCGGATTTTTCAAAAGAAAAATAAATGAATTAATTCATTTTATTCATTTTATTTAATTTTCCAAACTTTAAACGCTTATAACTTTTGAGTTTTAACTCCGATTTGGGTGATTCCAATTTCTAAATTTTTATAAAATTGAGCTCTACTTACTGGTGAATTTTATTTAATTTTTGGACATGAGTTTTCCTCTATTTTATTTATTTAATTGATTTTTCAAACTTTAAATGACTATAACTTTTGTGTTTTTAACTCCGATTGAGGCGTTTCCAATTTCTAATTTTTTATAAAATTGAGCTCTATTTAATGAAGAATTTTATTTAATTTTTGGACATGAGTTTTTCTCTGTTTTTATTTATTTGGTGTTTATTTATCCGTTACGAGTAGACATCGAGGTGCCCGAAGGCTTCGAAGGTGAAGTTTTGACCCAGGAGCCAGCTCAAGACCAAGGGCAAGTGCTTTTCGAAGGCAAGTTATGCTTTGATCATATTGTTCCCAGTTTTGAAAATTATTTTGGTTCAATTTATTGCATGCTAATTTAATTAGAAAATGTTTTAATTATTTATGGTAATTAGTTTAATGCCAACTTTGTTGTATGCCACCTTGACATAATTAATTGCATGCCCTGAACCTTTGTCACCCTAGTTGGATTATTTAGTTGGACATTAATAGTTTTGCCAACGTGGGTTAATTAGACCGTTGTAGTATGCTTAGCCTTGCCATGTAGTCATGACATAATTTTGGACAATCAAATATTAATGATGGCTTAATGAGATATGGAACATGCTTTGATAAAGTGTCATGTGTTGATGATGATGTTGATCGCACGTGGTGCATAGTAATCAACTGGGGTTTGATAAAATGCTTTAGACTGGGGCAAGTGGCAAGTCTGATAAGGTGGGTCAGTGTAACACCCCAATTTTTGCCTGTTATGAATTTAAATGGAATTTGGCACTTTTGTGAATTTTAGGAATTTTCTGGGATTTATTTGGAATTATTTGGAATTTATTTGAATTTATTCCCTTTTCAAATAATTAAAGAATTAAAAGTTGCAAATAAAATTTTGTTGGAAATATTTTATTTGAGTCCCAAATGCCCTAAAATATTTTTTAGAATTTTTCTAGAATTTTTCTGAGTATTTTACTATTTTTCTTGAATTAAATGAATTTCTGGAAATTATTTTGAATATTTAATCGCTGGAAAATGCCGAACGGGTTTTACTGTTCAAGCGGCCGAGCCCGAGTCAGACTCGAGTCCGAGTCCGACTCGAGCCACGGTTAAGCTGGACCGAGCCGGAACCTAACCCTAACCCTTCGACCGTTGGATCGAAATCCAACGGCCACGAACGCGCCACGTCGCCCGAACCCAAGCCCGACCGAGCCTGCCAAGTCGCCAGGCCAGACCCGAGCCCAAACCCCGTACCCTTTGGATCTTGATCCAACGGTCCACGTTGAACCACGTCACCCAATCCGAATTGGATTCGGATTCCGCCGCCGCCCGTGCGTGGGCCCTCGTTTTCCGCGCACAACATGGACGTCGAGGGGGTATTTAATGCACCGTCGCCGCCATCGTGTTCCCCGTTTCCGTGCGCACCCGTAGCCCTAACGCACCGAGCTCAAGCCGCCGTGGTTGCGCCGCAATCGCTCGCCGTAGTTGATTGTGCGCTTCACCGCGGTTTCGTGCGATTTCCACCGCCGTCCGTCGTCCTCTGCCGCCGTTGTGCCCAGATCCGGACTCCTCGCGTCGAGGCGCGTCCAGGAGTACCACTCATCTCGCCGGAAACGCGAAGAAACGCCGTTCGGGAGGTCGTCGTCACCGTCTCCGGCAGCCGTGAACCACCGCAGCGCCATCGTCATCCGCGAGCTTGGTGCACCGTTGGATCTTCATTAGACGGTCCAGATTGCGCCACTTCGCCCGAAGGTAATTACGTTGCGATTTCTAGATCTGTTTCCAACCGTTGGATCTGGATCCAATGGCTTAGATTTAGCCACGTAGCCCATAACCGCACCGTGCTTGGATAGCTCTCAACCGTTAGATCTAAATCGTACGGCTAGCATTAACCCACGTTATCAGCATGGGATTAGATCTCGACCGTCCGATCGAGATCGAATGGTCCGGATGGACCGAGCCGTTTTACACGCGTGAAACCCAGATCCGATCTGGGCTGTTGATTTTCAAATCAACGGCCGAGATTTAGCCACATGGCCGGAAGCGTGATCGACGCGGCAGCGGTGTGATCGCCAGCGATCACCGGCCGGCGTCACGCAGCGTGGCGTCGGCGTGAGCCTGCGTGTCAGCGGCCGTTCCAACGGCTCGATGACGTCAACCGTGATGTCATGCTGACGTCACGGTGGGGCCCGCACGTCAGCCCGCTCGGCCAAACCGTGTGCTGACGTCAGCACTGACGTCGCCCGAGGGGGCCCACCTGTCAGTGAGATAAGTGCGCCGTGGGCCAAGTCCACGGTGGACCCAAACCAAACCGTGGACCACGTCCATGGACCGGCTGATGCAATAAATCGATTTTTCAATAGAAAAATAATTCGGTGGAAAATCAAAATCCACGCTGACGTCATGCTGACGTCATTATTCGGTTTTTCAGTATAAAAATAAATGGATTAATTTGGATTATTGATTTATTTGAATTTTAAAACTTCAAACGCTTATAACTTTTGCAATTTAACTCCGATTTGAGTGATTCAAATTTCTAAATTTTTATAAAATTGAGATCTACCTAATGATGAATTTTATTAAATTTTTGGATCAAAGTTTTTCTCTGTAATATTATTTAATTGATTATTTAAACTTTAAACGCTTGTAACTTTTGCGTTTTAACTCCGAATTTGACGATTCAAATTCCTAAAAATTCATAAAATTATGCTCTCTCTATTTATGGACTTTATTTGCATATTTGGATACTTTTTGTGTACTGTTTTATTTATTTATTGCTATTTGCGCGCATTGCGAGTAGACGTTGAAGTGCCCGAAGGCTTCGAAGGTGAAGTATTGACCCAAGAGCCAGCCCAAGACCAAGAACAAGTACTCTTTGAAGGCAAGTTGTGCTATGACCATGTAGATCCCAATTTGAAATTATTTTGATTTAAATTATTGCATACTAGTTTATTTAGAAATGCTTTAATTAGTTTAGGGAAATTAGTTAAATGCCAGCTTGCACTATGACACCTTGATTATTAATTATGTGCCATGACCCCTTTTTCACCCTAGTTGTAGATTAAATAGTTGGACATTATTAAATTGCCAACATGGGTAGTTAGACCGAAGTAGTATGCTTAGCCTTGCCACGTAACATGTTTTTGACAAATACATGACAACATTGACTTAATGAGATATGGAACCTGTTTTTGAGAAGTGTCATGTGTTATTGGTGATGATATTGATGGCACGTGGTGCGTGGTAAACAACTGGGGGTTTGATAAATAGTTTTCGACCGGGGCATGTGGCAAGAATGATCGGGTGGGCCAGTTGTGGCACCGGGGATGATGTTTTGGTTCTTCGGGTAGTCTTGCCCTGGTCATCCTAAGGACTTAACCTTGTAAGCCTTTGAACTGAGTCAAACGTGCAACCACATGTCCGTAATGGGACGGACCTGTCGGGACCCCGAATTTGCAAATCCGGACCCTCTGTGTATTCAGCACTAGTCCAGGAACGCGCTAGTGCACACAGTCTTAACATTGGTAAATATCACAATCATACCACTCGATACCAATAAAGTACTTTATTTAAATAACCAAACTGGTTACTCGACCTTATGGCCAAGTTACAAATATATGCCTTGCAAGGCGAAACTTATTAAAAGAGAAATAACAGCAGCGGAAAATCAAATAAACTTCGTGGCGCCATCCAGTATACCACAGGCAACTGACTGGGCTCGCTTCCCTAAGTAGACGGGTCCTCTTGGAACTCCTCCTCCGAAACTGGCGTAGTCTCCTCTTCAACTGGTATTGTGTTGAGGCAAGGGTGAGTACTTGGTACTCAGCAAGTCATGCACAGAATGCAAGCTAATATACTATATGCATGGCTTGGTACAAAGGAATAGCTCAAGGTATTTTTGCAGTAAACAGCTTTTGACAAGTAATAAAAGTAGATTCGGAAGCAGTAGAAATAAGTAAAGCATAAATAACTTTTCAAGAAGTTTAACAAACATTTTTCCCATCCTAAACCACGTTTCCATCATCTTCATTGTTAAACCAACCCAACTTTTCAAATCCAAGTTATTTTCAGAAAATCTAACCCTTGACTGTAATTCCCGAGCATTGTCCAGTACCGTGGACTCGGCTATTTAAATAGATTCTCAACTCTGCAGAGGTTATGCACTTTACCCACAAGATACAGTCAAACACCACAAAGGCGAGTTCCCGTAACAAAGCCTTTCGGAAGCCTCAAACAACACAGGTGGTCCTCTCCGGTTCGTGCTCTACACCATCCCTTCCCTTAGCCAAGGCGAAGTATGGGACCAACACACCGTTAGATGGGTATCGGCCACACCCACGATACGCTCCCCGCATAATCACACAAACGGTGTAATCGACACCCTGAGGCTCCACAAGTGAGTCCTTAGCGACTTAGTCAACTAGGGCCGTCCCATTCCAGCCATGTGGTTGCAAGTATGACCAGTTCAAAGGCTTGCAAGGTTAAGTCCTTAGAGTGACCAGGCAAGACTACCCAAAACCAAATCAACACTCCCAATGCCACAACCGGCCCACCTGATTACTCTTGCCACATGCCCTGGCCGAAATCGCTTATCAAACCCCGCTTGATTACCATGCACCACGTGCCATCAACATCACATGACACTTTTCCAAAACAGGTTCAATATATCATTAAGTCAATATTAGCATTTGATTATCCAAAATCATGTTATGAGCACGTAGCAGGTCTAAGCAGTATACTACAACGATCTAAACCCATGTTGGCAATTTAATAATGTCCAACTAGTAAACCACAACTAGGGTGACAAAGGGTCATGGCACATACTTAAGTAATCAAGGTGTCATACAAAGAAATTGGTATTTATCTAACCCCATGTTTAAACAAAGTATCTTTCTAGTTGAACTAGCATGCAATAGTTTAAATCAAAATAGATTTCGAAATAGGATCAACATGGTCAAAACACAACTTGCCTTCAAAAAGTACTTGTTCTTGGTCTTGAGTTGGATCCTGAGTCAACACTTCTCCTTCGAATCCTTCCGGCACTTCAACGTCTACTCGTAAAGCGTGCAAATAGCAAATACACAAATAAACACTATGCAAAAAGATCCCAAAACTCCAAATAAAATCCATAAACAGAGAGAACATAATTTTCTGGATTTTTAGGAACTGGAATCGTTCAAATCGGAGTTAAAATGCAAAAGTTATGATTATTTAAAGTTTAAATAATCAATTAAATAATTTTACAGAGAAAAACTTTAGTCCAAAAATTAAATAAAATTTATATTTAGGTAGATCTTAATTTTATACAAATTTAGAAATTTGAATCACTCAAATCGGAGTTGAAACGCAAAAGTTATAAGCGTTTGAAGTTTGAATCTAAATTTGAATCAATATTTCGAATTAATACATCATTTTCTTTCGAAATTAATTATTGCGTCAAGCATGGACACGTGTCGACTCTGATTGGCTGGTGGCGTCGGTGGCTCATGGGCTCACTCACGGCGCAGTTCGGTCCACGGTGGACCCGGTCCACACTTCCACGTGAGGCCCGACATGTGGGACCCACTGCCGGTCTGGTCTCACGCAAACGCGGCTGACGTGTGGGCCCTCTGACACGCGGGGCCCGGCGTGTCGAGGACACGCGCTTACACGCCAGACGGCGCCGATCGTCGGTCCATCTCCTCGACACGTGGCGCAATCGCGGCCGTTGGTTTGAAAATCAGCGGTAGCGGATTAGATCCAGGGTTAACACGTTAAACTACTCGATGATCGTGGGCCGTTCGATCTAGATCGGACGGTCCAGATCTAATCCTATAATAGCACCGCTCACGACGCGTGGCGATTGTGGAACCGTTGGATCTTGATCCAACGGTCCGCATCTAATCGGGTTTGGAACACGTGAACTCACCTCAACCGTCCGACCGATCGGCGGTCCTCGAGCTCGCGAGTCCGGCGATGGCACGCCGAAGCTTGGGCACCGGAGACGAACGACGACGAGCTCGACGGCGTTCCGGTTGCTCCGGCGAGATGAAGGGTCCTTCGGTGCGCCTCGTCGCGGGGATCCCAGATCCGAGCTCCTTCTCGGCGGAAGACGACGGACGGCGACTTTAAAACGGCGCAAACCTTGGCGGAGGAAAGAGACAACTCCGGCGAGCGATTGCGGCTCAACGGCGGCGGCTCGAGCGAGATGGCTCGGGAACGGGTGCGCAAGGATGAGGGCAACCTCGGGGACGTCTCACGCTTTAAATAGCCTCGGCGTTCGCTCCTAGACGGAAACCTAATCCTACACGGCGGCGGGCGTGGCGCGGAGTCCCGCTCGGTCTCGGCGAAGACGACGACTCTCAGCCGTCCACGTGGCACGATCAACGGCCACGATCGCACGGCGCGATCGGATCCGGGCCGGATACGGCTCGAACCGGTACGGGCGGATCTCAGCCGTTGGATCTTGATCCAACGGTTGGGATTGATTAGGTTAGAGTGGGTTCGGCCGAGTCACGTGGCTCGGTCGGACTTGAACTCGAGTCTGACTCGGGCTCGGTCGGATGAACAGTACTTGACCCGAGTTTGATTTTCCAGCGATTTAATATTTAAAATAATTCCCAGTAATTCATTTAATCCATTAAAAATAGCAAATGACTCAGAAAAATTCCAGAAAAATTCTGGAAAATACTTTGGATCATTTTGGACTCAAATAAAATATTTCCAACAAAAATTTATTTGCAAAATTAAATTCTTCAAGTATTTCAAAATGGAATAAATTCAAATAAATTCCAAATAAATCCAAATAAATTCCAGAAAATTCCAAAAATTCACCAAAGTGCCAAATCACACATGAATTTAGGAAAAGTAAAATTTTGGGGTGTTACAAACCTCCCCCCCTTAATAGAATCTCGTCCCCGAGATTCAGGGCTTACTAAAGGAATAGGTTTGGAAACTCTTTCTTCAAATCCTCTTCGCGCTCCCAAGTCGCTTCACTTTCTTCATGGTTGCTCCACTGAACTTTACGGAAACGGGTTGACTTGTTTCTAGTTTCTCGATCCATTGTGTCTAGAATCCTCACGGGATGCTCCTTATAAGTCAATTCCTCTTGCAACTCAATTGACTCTAGCGATGTCTGTTCCTCAGGAACTCGGAGACACTTCTTCAACTGGGACACATGGAATACGTCGTGCACTCCTGCTAGCGATCGTGGCAACTCCAATGGTAAGCAACTTCGCCTCTGCGGCTCAAAACCTTAAATGGTCCAACATAGCAGGGTGCGAAGTTTCCCTTTGGCATGGAACCTCTTAACTCCCGAGAGGCGTAACTCGAGGTATACAAAGTCTTCTCGTTCAAAACTCAAATCTCGCGACGATTGTCAAGATAACTCTTTTGTCGTGATTGGGCTATCTTCAACCTTTCCCTAATCATAGCGATCTGCTCTTCACCTCTTGAAGAATATCAGGCCCAAAGACACGGCGCCACGGTCTCATTCCAATTCAATGGCGTCCGACAGGTCGACCATACAAAGGCCTCAAAAGGTGACATCGTAAACTAGCCTCGATAACTATTGTTGTAACTAAACTTCGGCATATGGCAAACTCTTATCCCAAGAGGTAGCATAAGCCAATGCACAAGCTCTTAACATATCCTCCGAATCTGGTTGACTCTTTCGGTCTGTCCATCCGTGCATGGGATGATAAGTCAGATCTTGAAGTTCAAACGGGTTCCCATGGCTTCATGCAACTTATTCCAGAACCTTGAGGTAAATTGGGTACCTCTGTCCGATACAATCCTCTTTGGCACTCCGTGCAAACTGATAATCCTGATCATGTACAATTCTGCTAATTTATCTCCCGAGTAAGTGGTCTTCACGGGGATAAAATGGGCTACTTTAGTCAAGCGATCCACTATAACCCATATGGAGTCATAACCTCCTTGAGTCTTCGGCAAACCGGTAATGAAATCCATTCCGATTTCCTCCCACTTCCACTCAGGTATTTTTAGCGGCTGTAGCAATCCTGCTGGTCTCTGATGCATTGCCTTGACTCTCTGGCATACATCGCACAAGGCAACATGCTCGGCAACTTCACGTTTCATACTCGGCCACCAGAATCTCTCCTTCAGATCCTGATACATCTTGGCGCTTCCAGGATGAATCGAGTACTTGGAGTCATGGGCTTCTTCCAGAATCAGTTGCTTTAACTCCTTTTTGTTAGGCACACAAATGCGATCCTTCATCCACAACGTGCCTTGCTCATCCAACTTGAAGTCCTCTGCCTTGCCTTCCTCCTTTTTGGACTTAATCCTACGGATCCTGTCATCATCCTTCTGTCCTTCTCGGATCTGGTCCTCTAAAGTAGGCTTTACTTCCAATGCGGCCAAGAATCCGCTAGGTACAACCTCAATCTTCATTTTCTGAAAATCCTCACATAACTCATCCTGACTTGTGGCTAGCAACGTACTCACGGTATGGCTTTTCCGACTCAGAGCATCGGCTACTACGTTGGCCTTCCCGGGATGGTAATGGATTCCAACATTATAGTCCTTGATCAACTCTAGCCATCTCCTTTACCTCATATTCAGATCCGATCGGGTGAATATGTACTTAAGGCTCTTATGATCCGTGATATACTTCACATCTGTTTCCAATCGATAGTGACGCCATATCTTCAAAGCATGCACTACGGCACTAACTCTAGGTCATGTGTCGGATAATTTTCCTCATGCGGCCTCAATCGCTTTGATGCATAGGCGACGACCTTTCCATTCTGCAGACAAGACACATCCAAGTCCTTGGCGCGATGCGTCACAATAAATATCGAAGCTTTGAGCAACATCCGTAGAACTAACACCGGTCTTGATGTCAATCGCTTCTTCAGCTCCTGAAATCCTTTCTCACATTCTCAAGCGCCCATGCAAACTTCTTTTCCTTCTTCAGCAATTGCGTAAGAGGTTTCGCAATTGTCGAAGCCTTCAATGAAACGGGCGGTAGTATCCTGCCATTCCAAGGAAACTCCGAGTCTGGGTCACCGTCTTTGGTTGTTCCCAATGTAACACAGCTTCTACTTTGCTTGGATCCACGGCGACTCCCTCTGCGGTCATTACATGTCCAAGAAACTCCACCTTGTCCTTCCAAAAATCACACTTGCTGAACTTGGCGAAAAGTTGCTGTTCCCTCAGCTTTTCCAAAACTCGCCCTAAGTGTTCGGCATGTTCATCCTCTGTCTTGGAGTAGATTAGGATATCGTCTATGAACACAACGACAAACTTGTCCAAATATTCCATGAACACCTTGTTCATCATATTCATGAAATAAGCTGGCGCATTCGTTGCACCAAAGGACATAATCAGAACTCGTAATGTCCATATCTTGACGAATGCGGTCTTGAATATCTTCTGATCGGATCTTCAATCGATGGTATCCCGATCTCGCATCAATCTTGGAGAAAACTCCGGCTCCTCTTAACTGATCAAACAAATCATCAATCCTGGGTAGCGGATACTTATTCTTCACGGTGACTTCATTGAGTGCACGGTAGTCAATGCACATCCTGAAACTCCCGTCCTTCTTCTTAACAAACAAAATCGTGCTCCCCACGGCGATTTAACTTGGTCTCGATAAATCCTTTATCCATTAACTCTTCCAATTGTTTCTTCATTTCTACCAACTCCTCGGTAGACATCCGATAGGGTCTCTTTGCTATCGGTCTTGTGCAGTACAAGCTCTATCACAAACTCTATGTCCCTATCTCGCGGCATACCAGGTAGATCCTCTGTAAAAACATCGTGGTACTCATTCACTACCGGAACTTCCTCTATGCTGATTTACTTGGTACTGTTAACCATCAACTGTCCATCTCTAGCTGCAGTGGCTTGAAATTCCACTTTCTTCCCACACGGGCTCTCCACTGAGATAGTCCTTCG
Source organism: Rhipidocladum racemiflorum (assembly GCA_036346355.1). Taxonomy (NCBI): domain Eukaryota; kingdom Viridiplantae; phylum Streptophyta; class Magnoliopsida; order Poales; family Poaceae; genus Rhipidocladum; species Rhipidocladum racemiflorum. The sequence goes on along the minus strand of CM070589.1, from coordinate 26,467,216 downwards.
CCCACAATCCAATACGGCCTTGTGCTTGGATAACCAATCCATTCCCAATATAACATCTAAGGTCTGGGTCTCCAAAATTATAAGATTTGCTAGGAACTCTATTCCACCTATCAAGATTCTCACCGGAACATCCTACTTTCGTTCGGAGTTCTGAACCAGGGTTTGAACTAAAAGCATGCACTTAAGTCTTGCAATCCTTAAATCATTTCTAGTAGCAAAGCCTTGCGAAACAAACGAATGCGAAGCTCAAGAGTCAAACAAAAGCTTGCAGTCTTGAGTTAACAAGTAACTTACCCAAGATCTGACGTCTGTGGCATTCTGCAGTGCATCTGCGGTGACATGGTTGACTCGGCCTCTCACCACAGTCTGGGGTGTGGCTCCTGGTGCTGGCGTCCTAGCTGGTGTGGATCCCAGGTTGAAGCGGACTGGGGTCACTCCTGCTGTCTTCTTTGGGCAACTGTTGGCAAAGTGTCCTGGCTCGGTGCGGATTGTAGCGGCGTCTCACTGTTCCTTTTGTTGCACAGGGTAGCGTTTCTAGCGGGGTCAGTCCGTAGTTCGATTGGCGTGTCTGGTGCCGGATGGTGTCCTTGTTGCATTCTCGTGGTTGGAATCAAGAATTGATTTGGTGCAACTCTCGGTATTGCGTTCCTGGCGTGATCCTTCTTTGTTGCATCCTGCGCTTCTGTTCTCATCCAGTTCCTTGCGCTTTGTCCTCAAGAATAAGCGCCTTATTCACCAACTCTTGGAAATCTGGAAAGGTGTGGGTGATCAACCCTACTGCAATCCTGAGTTAAGTCCCTTCATAAAACGAGACTGCCTGATTTGTCTGTCGCTACATCCTCAGTGCGTAGCGTGCTAGGCTGTGTGAACTTGTTCAGGTAGTCGACCAGGGCTGATTACCTTGATTCGATGCTCTGAACTCCTCCTTCTTAAGGTCCATGATTCCTTCAGCACGTGATCTTGTCGGAATGCACCGTGAACTCTTCCCAAGTGATATCTTGAGGGTTCTCTGCGTGGCACAGGTTCTCCCCATTCGGCGGCTGTTCCTTCCAGCTGATGAGAAGCGTAGAGTACCTTCTCATTCCCTATGCATTGAGCTATGTGTAGCTTCCTCTCGATTGATCTTAACCAATCATCGGCCTCCAATGGATTGGCATTCCCAGAGAAAGTGGGTGGGTGAGTCCTCATGAACTCTGACAGCCTTGTATTCTGGCGTGGTCCCTGATTAACTTGATTAGCAGTGGCCTGAGCAGTGACGTGCTGCATTTGTTGCATCATAGCATGCATCAACTGAGTCTGAGCAGCAAGAAAGGCTCCAAAATTCTGCATATCAATGCAAGCGGTCTTTGGTGCTCCATCATTGGGGTTTTCTGCTGGGCGAGATCCACTCCCATTGCTTCCAAAGTTTCCACGGGTGTTCACCATCTGTCGATTTGCTCTAGGTTTAGAGATGAGAGGGAAAATAGACAAGTAATATGGAACTTATGCGGGGCGAAGGGTGTAACCTTAAGGTCCATCTTTATTATTAATAACTTGGTATGGCTGCTTACAATGCCTAAGGGCCTTGCAACACATACTGCACACTCAGCAAACAAAGCAAATCCAAATCGAACTAACTCTGGAGTCTAACGCCTAAAGGGTGACTCTTTCTTCTATGACGCGACTCGGCGAAGGAGTCTCACTATAGAACCTATGCTCACTCATCGAGAAAACCTCCACGGCACTGGTGCAGGTCTTTGTGGCATAGGCGTAACGATCGCCATGTCCAAATGATCGTGTCCTCTGTGGTAGTCGAAGAAGCGATGTCCTCATCGAGATCCGACTCCTCCGGATCCGCTCATGTAGCTCGAGTACCGCTCTGGGTCCGGGTCCGTACAAAGTCATCTCCAACTCGTCAATCCTTCGTAGAAGGTGTGCCACATACTCTTGAGCTTCCCGCCATCTGTTCTTCTCTGTCGTGATCTCCTTGCGGGCCTTCTGTAGCTCCTTGCTTGTATTATCTAGTACATCCTCCTGGCGGCGACAAATCGTGCCAAGCTGTGTAACCGTGGCATCCTCATCCTGAATCTCCTTCGGGTCAAGAAGGTTATTGCTGCGCGGATGGTAACGGAACACCGTACTCTCCAACTCTCGGGCGTAGATACGGGTAATGTGCCGCATTGCGCGTCGTGATACTTCTTGGATACCCATCTCGCATTGTAGATCTCCTGGCGGTGCTGTATCGAGCGATTGCCTGGCCCTTTTTCCTAGCAGTACCTCAATCTTCACATCACAAGCTTTGATTAATCACCGCTTGTCCGATCACTTCCACTTGGTATTGGGGCTTCTCAAAATCTCCGAGAGTCTCAGAGCATATGCCAAAGTTCTGCGGCGTGACCAACTCCCAGATCAACGTAGTTGAACTCTTCCTCCATCTGTCACAAAGAGTGCTTTACGTAAGAATTCGGAATTTTTAAATTGTGACAAGGTAAGGGAAAATTTCAGCAAGAGACAAGAAAAGAGAGAAGGGGATAAGTCGGGATGTCATTTCTTGTCTTCACAAATTTTTAGCTTTTAGAAAATAGGTTTTATCCTCACTACGACCATTCTAGCTTAGGGTTGAGCCTACAGTCAAGTATGGCTCTGATACCACCTCTGTCGGGACCCCGAATTTGCAAATCCGGACCCTCTGTGTATTCAGCACTAGTCCAGGAACGCGCTAGTGCACACAGTCTTAACATTGGTAAATATCACAATCATACCACTCGATACCAATAAAGTACTTTATTTAAATAACCAAACTGGTTACTCGACCTTATGGCCAAGTTACAAATATATGCCTTGCAAGGCGAAACTTATTAAAAGAGAAATAACAGCAGCGGAAAATCAAATAAACTTCGTGGCGCCATCCAGTATACCACAGGCAACCGGCGGGCTCGCTTCCCCTAAGTAGACGGGTCCTCTTGGAACTCCTCCTCCGAAACTGGCGTAGTCTCCTCTTCAACTGTATTGTGTTGAGGCAAGGGTGAGTACTTGGTACTCGAGAAGTCATGCCTGAGAATGCAAGCTAATATACTATATGCATGGCTTGGTACAAAGGAATAGCTCAAGGTATTTTTGCGATGCTTGACTTTTGACAAGTAATAAAAGTAGATTCAGGCGGTAGAAATAAGTAAAGCATAAATAACTTTTCAAGAAGTTTAACAAACATTTTTCCCATCCTAAACCACCTTTCCATCATCTTCATTGTTAAACCAACCCAACTTTTCAAATCCAAGTTATTTTCAGAAAATCCAACCCTTGACTGTAATTCCCGAGCATTGTCCAAGATCTGTGGACTCGGCTATTTAAATAGATTCTCAACTCTGCAGAGGTTATGCACTTTACCCACAAGATACAAGTCAAACACCACAAAGGCGAGTTCAGTAACAAAGCCTTTCGGAAGCCTCAAACAACACAGGTGGTCCTCTCAGGTTCGTGCTCTACACCATCCCTTCCCTTAGCCAAGGCGAAGTATGGGACCAACACACCGTTAGATGGGTATCGGCCACGCCCACGATACGCTCCCCGCATAATCACACAAGCGGTGTAATCTGTCACCCTGAGGCTCCACAAGTGAGTCCTTAGCGACTTAGTCAACTAGGGCCGTCCCATTCCACCCATGTGGTTGCAAGTATGACCCAGTTCAAAGGCTTGCAAGGTTAAGTCCTTAGAGTGACCAGGGCAAGACTACCCAAAACCAAATCAACACTCCCAATGCCACAATCGGCCCACCTGATTACTCTTGCCACATGCCCTGGCCGAAATCGCTTATCAAACCCAGGTTGATTACCATGCACCACGTGCCATCAACATCACATGACACTTTTCCAAAACAGGTTCAATATATCATTAAGTCAATATTAGCATTTGATTATCCAAAATCATGTTATGAGCACGTAGTGTGTCTAAGCAAAGATACTACAACGATCTAAACCCATGTTGGCAATTTAATAATGTCCAACTAGTAAACCACAACTAGGGTGACAAAGGGTCATGGCACATACTTAAGTAATCAAGGTGTCATACGACAAATTGGTATTTATCTAACCCCATGTTTAAACAAAGTATCTTTCTAGTTGAACTAGCATGCAATAGTTTAAATCAAAATAGATTTCGAAATAGGATCAACATGGTCAAAGCACAACTTGCCTTCAAAAAGTACTTGTTCTTGGTCTTGAGTTGGATCCTGAGTCAACACTTCTCCTTCGAATCCTTCCGGCACTTCAACGTCTACTCGTAAAGCGTGCAAATAGCAAATACACAAATAAACACTATGCAAAAAGATCCCAAAACTCCAAATAAAATCCATAAACAGAGAGAACATAATTTTCTGGATTTTTAGGAACTGGAATCGTTCAAATCGGAGTTAAAATGCAAAAGTTATGATTATTTAAAGTTTAAATAATCAATTAAATAATTTTACAGAGAAAAACTTTAGTCCAAAAATTAAATAAAATTTATATTTAGGTAGATCTTAATTTTATACAAATTTAGAAATTTGAATCACTCAAATCGGAGTTGAAACGCAAAAGTTATAAGCGTTTGAAGTTTGAATCTAAATTTGAATCAATATTTCGAATTAATAAATCATTTTCTTTTTCGGAAATTAATTATTGCGTCAGCATGGACACGTGTCAGCTCCTGATTGGCTGGCTGACGTCAGCCGGCTCATGGGCTCAGCTCACGGCGCGGTTCGGTCCACGGTGGACCCGGTCCACAGCTCCACGTGAGACTGACATGTGGGACCCACCTGTCAGTGCAGGGTCTCACGCAGACGCGGCTGACGTGTGGGCCCTCTGACATGCGGGGCCCGCGTGTCAGGGACACGCGCTTACACGCGTACGGCGCTGACCGCGTCGGTCCATCTCCTCGACACGTGGCGCAATCGCGACCGTTGGTTTGAAAATCAACGGCGCGGATTAGATCCAGGGTTAACACGTTAAACTACTCGATGATCGTGGGCCGTTCGATCTAGATCGGACGGTCCAGATCTAATCCTATAATAGCACTGCTACGGCACGTGGCGATTGTGAACCGTTGGATCTTGATCCAACGGTCCAGATCTAATCGGGTTTGGAACACGTGAACTCACCTCAACCGTCCGACCGATCCGGCGGTCCTTCCGAGCTCGCTGAGTCCGCGATGGCACGGCTGAAGCTTGGGCACGGAGACGACGAACGACGACGAGCCCGACGGCGTTCGGTTGCTCGGCGAGATGAAGGGTCCTTCGGGTGCGTCTCGTCATGGATCCCAGATCTGAGCTCCTTCTAGGCGGAAGAGGACGGACGACGACAATCTACAAGCAAACCTTGGCGGAGGAAAGAGACAACTCCGGCGAGCGATTGCGGCTCAACGGCAGCGGCTCGGCGAGATGGCTCTGGGAACGGGTGCGCAAGGATGAGGGCAACCTCGGGGGCGTCTCACGCTTTAAATAGCCTCGGCGTTCGTGCCCTGAGCGGAAACCTAATCCTACACGGCGGCGGCGCGGCGGCGGAGTCCGGCTTCGGTCGGCGAAGACGGCGACTCTCGGCCGTCCACGTGGCACGATCAACGGCCACGATCGCCGCGGCAGCGATCGGATCCGGGCGGATACGGCTCGAACCGATCTGGCGGATCTCGGCCGTTGGATCTTGATCCAACGGTTGGGATTGATTAGGGTTAGGAGTGGGTTCGGTCGAGTCACGTGGCTCGGGTCGGACTCGAACTTCGAGTCCGACTCGGGCTCGATCGGATGAACAAGATACTTGACCCGAGTTTGATTTTCCAGCGATTTAATATTTAAAATGATTCCCAGTAATTCATTTAATCCATTAAAAATAGCAAATGACTCAGAAAAATTCCAGAAAAATTCTGGAAAATACTTTGGATCATTTTGGACTCAAATAAAATATTTCCAACAAAAATTTATTTGCAAAATTAAATCCTTCAAGTATTTCAAAATGGAATAAATTCAAATAAATTCCAAATAAATCCAAATAAATTCCAGAAAATTCCAAAAATTCACCAAAGTGCCAAATCACACATGAATTTAGGAAAAGTAAAATTTTGGGGTGTTACAGGACCTAATTGATTAAATTGCTAATAACGTACCTGTGGGACCTCGGGGTGTCAACTATACCTTTTGTGTAGTTGTACGGGGGAGCGTACCGGGGCTGCGGCCAGGTACCCATCTAACGGTTGATTGGCCTAAACTTCGCCTTCGCTAAGGGAAGGGTTAGTGTGCGATAACCGGGGAGGCCCACTTGTGCTGTTAGAAGTTTTCGAAAGACTTTGTTACGGACACTCGCCTTTGTGGTGTTTGGCTGTATCTTGTGGGTAAAGTGCAAAACCTCTGCAGAGTGTAAAATCTATTCGAATAGCCATGTCCGCGGCATTGGACATTGCTCGGGAATTACAGTCAAGGGTTAGACTTTCTTGAAAATAACTCCTGGAAAAGTTTTGGTTTGGTTTAATAATGATGTTGATGGAAATGTGGATTAGGAATGGGAAAGATGTCTATTTAACTCCTGGAAAAGTTATTGATCTTATACATGTTTCTACTGCTTTCGAATCTACTTATGTTACTTGTCAAATGTTGTTTTATTGCAATTATACCCTGAGCTATTCCTTTGTACTAAGCCATGCATGTAGTATATTAGTTTGCATTCTGTGCCTGACTTGCTGAGTACCAAGTACTCACCCTTGCCACAATACCACATCAGTTGAAGAAGAGTCTACACCAGCTTTGGAGGAGGAGCTCCAAGAGGAACCGTCTAACTAGGGAGCGAGCCCAGTCAATTGCCTGTGGTATACTGGATGGCGCCACGAAGTTATCTTATTTTTCCGCTGCTGTTTTTTCTCTTTAATAAGTTTTCACCCTGCGTGGCGTATATTTGTAACTTGACCTTAAGGTTGAGCAACCAGTTTGGTTAACTAATTAAAGTACCTTATTATTCGTTGAGTATGATTATGATATTTACCAATGTTGAGACTGTGTGCACTAGCGTGATCCTGGACTAGTGCGGAATACACATAGGGCCCGGATTTGAAATTCGGGTCCCGACAGTCAGGATTGGTATCGGGAAAGTCATTTTGGTTCTTTGGGTAGTCTTGCCCTAGTTAACTAAGGACTTAACATTGCAAGCCTTTTAACCGAGTCAATCATACAACCACAAGTCTGGAGTGGGACAGACCTAGCTGAATAATTTGTTGATTCCAAGCTTTAGTACTATTGTGGTGGTGTGAGGCCCGGGTAGTGGTAACCAGTCCTTGCACGGGTTGGCTCAAATGGCGCAAGAGGGGGGCCCTGGATGTGGTAACTGGCCCCACTGTGCTGTTGAAACCTCAGCGAGTAGTACTGGGTTTAGATAGGCATTGGAAAGGCTTTGTTACGGACACTCACATTTGTGGTGTTTGACTGTATCTTGTGGGTAAAGTGTATAACCTCTGCAGAGTGTAAAATCTATTCGAATAGCTATCTCCGCGGCATTGGACATTGATCGGGAATTACAATCAAGGGTTAGACTTTCATGAAAATAACTTGGCTTTGGAAAATGGTTGGGTTGGAACTGAAAATTGGATGTAGAATGTGAAATGCTTACTTGTGCAATTATTGCAAAGGTTATTATCTTATTTATTGTTTTTATCGCTTTGCAATCTATTACTGTATTTACATCTGCTGCTTTACTGCAAATGAACCTGTTAGCCTATCCTTTGTAATAAGCCATGCATGTCGAATATTAGCTTGCATTCTGTGCATGACTTGCTGAGTACCAAGTACTCACCCTTGCCACAATACAAACACCAGTGGAAGAAGAATCAACGCTAGCTCTGGAGGAGGAGTCTACGAACTAGGGGCGAGCCCAGTTAGTTGCCTGTGGCATATTGGTTGGCACCACGCATTTTCTTTATATTCCGCTACAAATTTATTCGAGTAAGACTTTAGCCCTACGAGGCGTAATTTTGTAACTTGACCATAGGGTCGAGCAACCAGTTATATTTCCTTTTTAATAAAGCACTTTACTATTTTGTTGAGTATGATTGGGATATATACCGATGTTGAGACTGTGTGCACTAGCGTGATCCTGGATTAGTGCTGAATACACAGAGGGTCCGGATTTGCAAATTCGGGTCCCGACAATCCCCGACATCTCCGACGAAGCCGTAATAATGGCCTTCGAGAATGGTGTCAAGGACCGCGAGCTAATTAAGGGAAAACTTGCTACTCGAAAGATCCGAACGACTCGTGAGTTGTTCTAGTTGGCTGATAAATATGCCATCCGTGCCGAGGCCTGCGACTTCCTTGACAACCCCAAGTTTGAGCACGACAAGCCCGAGTCGTCTAAACAGGGGGCCAAGAAGAACAACAACCATGAAGAAAAGTGGAAAAGTAATTCTACCATGGTCGCGGTCGACAGGAACAAAGCACGGAACCTCGACGATGACAAGGGCCGGAGCCTAGGTGGCAAGAAGTACTGCCCCGTTCATCGTTTCCGATAAACATGACATGGATGAATGCTAAGTCGTTAGCAAGAAGATCAAGGAAAGACTGAAAGCCGTCCTGGCCGAACATGGCCTCGAGCAAACAAAGGAAAAGGCCAACAAAGTCAAGCCCGAGTTTCATGAAGCTGAACACAAGGTGGCCCATATCTTTGGAGGATCTACCACGTGCACGAATCCAGGCATTTATAGTATAAGGCAACTGAAAGGGAGGTTAGTCTGATAACTCTGCCTTTTCCTCTATTCTTAAAATGGTCAGAGGCTCCAATAAATTTCGACCAACGAGATCACCCAACTGCGATCCCTAAGCCTGGTCGATATCCTATGGTGGTTGAACCCACCATCCTCACAACCGAGTGGCGCGAGCCTGATCGATGGGGGAAGTTCGTTAAACCTCATCTTCACCAAAACATTGGACAAGATGGGTGTCTCCCGAACTAAGATCAAAGCTGGAGCAGAGCCTTTCCTTCGCATAACTCCGCACTCATCATCAGTACCACTTGGGCAAATTGAGCTACCAGTTACGTTTGGCACGCTGGAGAATTTTCGTACAAAAGAGCTCCTCTTTGACGTGGCGGACTTTGAAACCGCGTACAACGTGATCCTGGGTCGCCCCATGTTGGCAAAATTCATAGCGGTAGTACATTACGCCTACCAGACTATAAAAATGCCAGCGCCCAAAGGGGTCCTCACCATAAAGGGCGACGCGCGCACCACGGTGAAATGCGATAAGAAGAGCTTGGAGATGGTCGAAGAGGTTCATCCCAGCAGCCCTGCCAGCCTGGACAAGAGTCGAAAGCACTAGAACACCCCTAGCGCTCCATCGGTCAATGGTATCGACAATGAGACTGGCAGGAAGGATGGCGGTGAGATCAAGGCCATTCCCTTAAGTGCGTCAGAACCTTCCAAGACGGTCAAGGTGGGTGCCAACTTCAGCCCCAAATAGGAACTCAAGCTCATCACCTTCCTCTAGGCAAACCGTGACGATTTTGCCTGGCAACCGTCTGACATGCCTGGGGTCCCTAGGGAGGTGATCGAGCATCGATTGGCGGTGGACCCCAACATCAAACCGGTGGTCCAGAAACAACGCCGCTTTGTGGAGGACCGCAAGCAGGCAATACAGGAGGAGATCGGCAAGCTCCTCAAGGCTGGATTCATTCGAGAAGTCCGGCATCCTACGTGGCTGGCCAATCCAGTCTTTGTCAAGAAGCCCAACGGCAAGTGGAGGATGTGCGTCGACTACACCGACCTCAATAAAGCATGTCCCAAGGATCCTTTTCCCCTTCCCCGCATCGATCAAATTGTAGACTCGACTGCGGGCTATGAATTGCTAAGTTTTCTAGATGCCTATTCGGGGTACACCAAATTAGCATGTCCACTGAGGACGAGGAAAAAACCTCTTTTATCACCCTGTTGGGTGTTTTTTGTTATGTAAAGATGCCCTTTGAACTTAAATGCACCGGGGCCACATATCAACGATGCATACAAAATTGTCTCAAATCCCAGATCAGGCGCAACGTTCAAGCTTACGTCGATGACATCAAGTCAAGTCCAGAACTAAAAGTTCATTAGTGGGAGACCTCCAAGAAACATTCGACAATCTAAGGAAGTACCGAATGATGCTAAACCCCGAGAAGTGCACGTAATTGGTGTCCCATCCAGAAAACTTCTAGGGTTCCTGGTATCCAGTCGAGGCATCGAGGCCAACCCACGCAAGATCGAGGCTATCGACCAGATGTGTTCGCTGTGGATGCTAAGTGAGGTACAAAAGCTCACAAGATGCATTGCAGCCCTCAGTCGATTCATCTCTCGGATGGGCGAACGAGGGCTCCCTTTCTTCCAATTGCTCAAAAAACAAGAAAAGTTCGAGTGGACCAAAGAGGCTAAGGAAGCGTTCCAAGAGATAAAAAGGTACTTATCATCTCCCTCTATTTTGGTGTCACCTAACGAAGGAGAAGATCTCTTCTTGTATGTTGCAGCAACTCCACAAGTAGTAAGCATTGTCTTTGTAGTCAAGCGGGATGACCCCGACAAAAAGATGAAAGTACCGAGTCCAGTCTACTATGTGAGCGAAGTTCTGCACGACGCGAAGCTTCGGTACCCCCAGATCCAAAAGATGCTTTACGCCGTCCTGATGACATCCAGAAAGTTGCGGCACTTCTTCCAGGCACACAATATCACCGTGATGACGATGTTCCCGCTCAAGGAAGTAATCCGAAATCGGGAAGCAACAGGACGCGTAGGCCACTGGGCTGTCGAGCTCATGAGTTCAGGGTTGACTTCGCTCCAAGAACCAGCGTCAAGTCAGGAGTCCTAGTGGGCTTCGTCGCAGAATGGACGATGTCGAATAAGCGGCGAAAACCTCGGCGACTCTTTGGGCGATGTTCTTTGATGGCTCGCTCAGCCTGTAGGGCACCGGCTCTGGCATCTTATTCAAATCTCCGACAGGTGAGGAACTTAGGTATGTCATCCAACTCGATTTTTAAGCTTCGAATAACATTGCAGAATACGAGGGATTGGTCAATGGGCTATGAATAGCCTCTTCGCTTGGGATAAAACGACTACTTGTGAAAGGGTACTCACAATTAGTTGTGAACCAAGTGCAAAAAGATTACCAGTTTTCAGACGACAATATGGCGGCATACCTAAGTGAGGTTCGCAAGCTAGAGCACAAGTTTGACGACTCCATTGCTGATGAACTTGCCAGACTCGCTTCGTCCCGATCAGCTATTCCGTTAGGGGTCTTCGTAGAGAAGCTCCCCAAACCTTTTGCCTCCCCCAAACAGGAGAAAGGGGTCGCCCAACTCGACCAGCAGCCTAGTCGGGTCAGCGAGGCGGAACATGCAGACACGGAAGCTGCACTACTCGAACGCGAACCGACTTGGATGACCCCATTCCAAGCTTATCTCGAAAGTTCAGAGATCCCTGACGATGATGCTTCAGCCGAGAATTGCTCGTAAATCCAGGCTATACAAGTTGGTAAACGACAAGCTCTACCGAAAGGGGAGTAACGGAATCTTGATGAAATGCATCACTCAGGAAGAGGGCAATAAAATATTTCTTTATATCCATGGAGGCTTCTGTGGAAATCATGCGTCCTATCGCACCCTGGTCGAAAAATCCTTCTGGCAAGGGTTCTATTGGCCAACTGCCCTCCAGGATGCTTGCGAGTTGGTTAAAAAGTGCAAAAGCTGCCAATTCTTCGACAAGCAAACCACTAGACTAGCCCAAGCCCAGCAAACCATTCCTCTATCTTGGTCTTTCTCCATCTCAGGCTTGGATATCTTGGGGCCTTTCCCAAGAGCCCAAGGAGGTTACAAGTTCCTGTTCATGGCCATCGACACATTCACTAAGTGGATCGAAGCTGAACCCGTTAGAAACATCACCTCAGAAGCGGCTACAAAATTCATGAGGAGCATAGTTGTGACATCACGGGATGTGACATTATAAAAAGTGACATTATGGAATGTGACTTTATAGATTACGGCTTTTCGGTACGACTTTATATCGCGTTTTGGGCCGTTTTCCGGGTGTTTGGGCCTTTCCGAGGGAGTTTAGGCCTTGGGGGACCGCATCATGGGCCTTTAGTGGGAAGGTTTTGGCCCATGTAGGGAGGGGAGGCAGTGTAACACACCAAATTTTGCTTTTCATAATTTAATTGATATTTTGCACTTTTGAGAATTTTTGGAATTTTCTGTGATTTATTTGGATTTAATTTGAATTTATTCCTTTCTGAGATAATTAAATAATTAAAAGTTTTAAATAAAATTTTGTTGGAAATATTTTATTTGAGTCCAAAGTGTCTCAAAGTATTTTCCAGAATTTTTTGATTATTTTGCTATTTTTCTTGAATTATTTGAATTTCTAGGAATTATTTTAAATATTTAATCGCTGGAAAATCGCGAACGGGTTTCACTGTTCATCCGACCCGAGTCAGACTCGAGTCTGACTCGAGTCCGACCGAACCACGTTCGAGTCAGACCCGAGCCGAACCTAAACCGTAACCCGCGCGACCATTGGATGTTGATCCAACGGCCAGCGTTGTGCCATGTCACCCGAGCCCGAGTCACGTTCGCGCCGGTCGAATCATGGCCGTCGATCGTGGACACGTGGACGGCTAGGATCGCGCCACGTCACCGATCGAAAGCCGCCACGGATTCGCTGGCCAAGCGTGTGGGCCTCGGTTTCCGCGGTTTCAAGGACACGGAGGGCCCTATTTAATGCGCCACCACCACCAACGTGCTCTCCTCTTCTGTGCGCATGTTTTGCCGTAGGCCGTCGAGCTCCAGTCACCGTAGTCTCGCCGCAATCGCTCGCCGAAGTTGGAGGAGAAGTCCGTCGCTGTTTTTGCCATTTTTCGCCGCCGATCGCTGTCCTCCGCCGTCGTGGTGCCCAGATCCGTGTTCCTCGTGTCGAGCCACACCCGAAGGGACCATTCACTCCGCCGGAACTGCGCCAAAATGCCGCGGGCGTGGTCGTCGTCTTCGTCTCGGGTGCCCTAGCTCCGCCGTGGACATTGCTGGAACCGCGAGCTCCGTCAGTCGTTGGATCTTCATCGCACGACCCAGGTTCGTCCACGTCATCCCCGTTCGATTCCTCGTTACGGTTTTAGATCTGTTATCAGCCGTTAGATCTAGATCCAACGCTTTGGTTTGAGCCACGTGGCAGTGAACCGCCTTTGTGCTAGGATTAGATCTCAGCCGTTAGATCTAGATCATACGGTTAGGGTTCACCCGCGTTGTAGCGCTAGATGTAATCTCGGCCGTTCGATTGAAATCGAACGACGTAGATTGAGCCACATGTCGCACGTCGGGACATGCCACGCCACCCCCACGGTGAGGCAAAAACCCAATCCAATCCCGACCGTTCGATCCCAATCGCACGATCCAGATTGAGCCACGTCACTTCACATTAGCGAGATTAGATCCAATCCGGACCGTTGGATTTCAATCCAACGGCCCAGATCGTGCCACGTGGCGATCAACCGGCAGCGCAGTCCACGCGGCGCGCCCGTGATCGGCCGACGTCACCGTGACGTCAGCGTGGGGCCCGCGTGTCAGCGGGTCAGCCAACCGCACCATGACGTTACGGTGGGGCCCGCGTGTCAGTACTGTGCGGCCGAGCGCGATGATGTCAGCAATGACATTATCCAGTGGGTCCCACATGTCAGTGAGACATGTACCCATGGACCGGGTCCACACTGGACCCGAGCTGAGCCGTGCGCCAGGTCCATGGACCCGAGACGACGTGGCGGCTTCTGATTGGTCCACGTGTCATGATGACGCAATAAATCGATTTTTCAATAGAAAAATAAATGAATTAATTCAGTTTATTTTTTTATTTGATTGTTCAAACTTCAAACTCTTATAACTTTTGCGTTTTAACTCCGATTTGGGTGATTTCAATTTCTGAATTTTTTGTAAAATTGAGCTCTACTTAATGGTGAATTTTATTTAATTTTTGGACATGAGTTTTTCTCGGTTTATATTTATTTAATTGGTTTTTCAAACTTTAAACGTGTATAACTTTTGCGTTTTAACACCGATTTGGACGATTCAAATTTCTAAAAATTTATAAAAATGTGCTCTCTCTATTTATGAATTTTATTTGAATTTTTGGACACTTTTGTCTATTGTTTAATTATTTATTGCTATTTACACGCGTTACGAGTAAACGTTGAAGTGCCCGAAGGCTACGAAGGTGAAGTTTTGACCCAGGAGCCAGCTCAGGACCAAGCGCAAGTACTTTTTGAAGGCAAGTTATGCTTTGATCATATTGCTCCTATTTTTGGAAATCAGTCTGATTTAAATTATTGCATGCTATTTTAATTAGAAATTGTTTTAATTATTTCTGGGAATTAGATAAATGCCAAATTACAGTATGACACCTTTACTATTTAATTATGTGCCTTGAACCCTTGTCACCCTAGTTGGGAATCATATTAGTTGGCCATTATTAAATTTCCAACATCGGGTATTTAGACCGTTATAGTTATTGCTTAGACCCGCTACATGCGCATGACATGATTTTGGACAATCAAATGTTAATATTGACTTAATGAGATATTGAACCTGTTTTGGAGAAGTATCATGTGTTGTGATGATGATGATGGCACGTGGTGCATGGTAATCAACTGGGTTTGATAAATAGATTTAGACCGGGGCAAGTGGCAAGAATGATATGGTGGGCCATGAGTGGCACTGGATTGTCATTTTGGTTCTTCGGGTAGTCTTGCCCTGGTCATCCTAAGGACTTAACCTTGCAAGCCTTTGATCTGAGCCAAAGTGCAGCCACATGTCTGTAATGGGACGGACTTAGTTGAGTAAGTTACTAATAACTTGCTTGTGGAACCTCGGGGTGTCAACTACACCTTTTGTGTAGCTTGAAGGGGGAGCGTACCAGGGCTATGGCATGGTACCTGTCCAACAGTATGTCGGTCCCATACTTCACCTCCGCTGGGGGAAGGGATGGTGTATGGCAAAAACCAGGGAGGTTCACTTGTATAGTTTGCGGTTTCTGAAAGGCTTTATTACGATCACTCGCCTTTGTGGTGTTTGACTATATCTTGTGGGTAAAGTGCATAACCTCTGCAGAGTGTACAACCTATTCGAATAGCTGAGTCCACGGCACTGGACACTGCTCGGGGATTACAGTCAAGGGTTAGACTTTCATGAAAACAACTTGGACGTGAAAAGTTTGGTTGGGTTTATTGATGATGTTGATGGAAATGTGGACTAGGAAAGGGAAAGTGTTTACTTAACTCCTGGAAAAGTTATTGATATTATCTTTAGTTTTTCTGCTTTTGAATCTACTTATGCTACTTATTATTTCTTTGTTTCTTTGCAAATGAACCATGAAGCATTCCTTGTACTAAGCCATGCATGTAGAATATTAGTTTGCATTCTGTGCATGACTTGCTGAGTAAGTACTCACCCCTTGCAACAATACAACACCAGTTGAGGAAGAAGCAACACCAGCTTTAGAGGAAGAACTTCAGGAGGAACCGTCTATCTAGGGAGTGAGCCCAATCAGTTGCCTGTGGTATACTGGATGGCGCCATGTTGATGCTTTTATTCTGTTGCAATTTATTTCCTTTAATAAGTTTTCGCCCTGTGTGGCGTACTCTTGTAACTTGACCATAAGGTCGAGGAACCAGTTCTGTTATTTTAATTAAAGTACTTTACTATTATCGATGTGTATGATTGTGAAATCTACCGATGTTGAGACTATGTGCACTAGCGTGATCTTGGACTAGTGCTGAATAAATAGAGGGTCCGGATTTGCAAATTCGGGTCCTGACAGAGGTGGTATCAGAGCCATACTGACTGTAGGACTACCCCTTAGTTAGAATGGTTGTAGTGAAGATAAAACCTATTTTCTAAAACTTAAAATTTGACAAGATGATGAATGAACTCTCGACTTATCCCCTTCTCTCTTTTCATACCCCTTTGCTGAATTTCTCTTGTTCTCACTTGGTTTTAAAATTGCTGCGTTCTCATGTGGGTATCTTTGGCAGATGAAGATGATCAACAACTATGCCAAGCGTGAGGAAGGCTACGCCGCTAAGTTGTGGTGTATGCTACAGGTGCTTGGAGGTTTCCAGAGGCCGCTTTACCAGGGGGCCACCATAGTGTAGGCTAGATTGGTCAAGGCATGGGACATCAAGATCACGGTGTATGCTCGTGAGAAGACGAAGTTCAGCCGTCCATGCTACTTCACGGCCAGGAGATCCACCTTCCAGATGGGAATTCAGGAGGTGTCGCGCCGAGCGATGCGACACATCGCTCGCACCTAATCTAGAGATCTGGAGGGCACAGTGTTTCCCCACCACCCACGTCGAGACAACATGGTAGAGCGGGAGTTGATAGAAGATGAAGATGTCACCGTCACACACTTGGCGAGGTTCATCTTTGCACAGGAGGATGCACTCGATGATACGGTGCAGGAGCTACAGAAGGCCCGTTATGAGGTCAAGAAAGAGAAGAAAAGTCTGCAGGAGGTTCGAGAGTTTATGTCCCATCTTCTGCGAAGGATTGATGAGCTGGAAATGGCATTGTATGGACAGGGGCCATAGCCAGTACTGGAGCTGCACGAGCCAGATCCCGAGGAGCCACAGCCCACGCCAGAGCCCGAGGAGGATGACGTTTCTTCGACTACAGTTGTTGTGGGGCATGGTGATTGCTTTGCGCCTATGCCGCCGCACCCGCCACGTGGAGGAAGTGAAGGTTGGGTCGAGGAGTGAGCGTTTAGATTAGTGGTTGAGACTCCTTCGTCGAGTCATGTCTGAGAATAGAGAGTCACCCTTAGAAGCGTTAGACTCAAGTGTTAGTTTAATTTGGATTTTCATTGATTGCTGAGTGTGCAGTATGTGTTGCAAGGCCCTTAGGCATTGTGAGCAACCATACCAAGTTATTATTAAATAATAAAGTTGGATTTTGAGTTACATCTTCCACCCCACATAAGTTTCTCTACTATTTGCCTATTCTTGTTTCCCTCTCGTCTCTAAACCTTGGAGCAATCGAAAGATGGTGAACACTCCCGGAAACCTTGAAGGCAACGGAAGTGGTTCTCGCCCTGCAGCAAACCCCGCTGAAGCAGGACAGGCACCTTAGTCAGCATCGCCAGTTGACATGCAAAACTTTGGAGCCTTCCTTGTTGCACAGACCCAACTGATGCATGCTATGATGCAACAGATGCAGCAAGTCACTGCTCAGGCCACTGCCAATCAAGTCAATCAAGGACAGCGTCAAAACTCGAGGCTGTCAGAGTTCATGAGGACCCATCCGCCCACCTTTTCCAGAAACGCCAATCCATTGGAGGCAGATGACTGGTTAAGGCCAATTGAAAGGAAGCTGCACATTACCCAATGTGTGGGAAATGAGAGGGTACTTTACGCCTCTCATCAGCTAGAAGTGTGACATTACAGAATGTGACAATATAGAATACGGCTTTCGGTACGACTTTATAGTGTGTTTTTGGGCCATTTCCGGGTGTTTGGGCCTTTCCGGGGGACTTTAGGCCTTGGGGGTTGAGTTGGGCCTTCGATGGAAGGGTTTGGACCCAAGGGGGGAAACTTTTGGGCTACCAACCCTAGCCCCCACCCCTTGGTGCACCCCCTCCCCCTCCACTCCCTAGCCGACACCCCCAAACCCCCCATGCGCCTTCCCCTTCCCCTCTCTAACCCTAGCCACCCCTTGTCCCCACCTTGCGCCTCCACCTCTCCATCCCCTCCCTAGCCGCCATCCTCCCCTCTCCCAACCAAGCAAATCCAAATCCCCTCCATTAGATTGGTTCCTCCGCTGTCCGGGATCGATTCTACCGCAAGGAACGACGCAATCCGGCGAGGATCGGCTTCGTTTCGTCTCCGCGGGGGTGAGGTATGGTATGGTGTATTTAGATCCTATTTTTGGGTGGTTTTGGAGGGCTTAGGAACCCTTGTTCATGGCAGATTCGTTGGGAAGAAGAGGCTACAGCAGATTCCAATCTCGAGGCAAAAACAGGAGTTCGACCCTGTTCTGGCAGCAGGATTGCGCGGCGTTTTTTAGCAGGTTAGAGACGTTTTCTGTCTTGTCGCGTTTTGCGAAAGTTGTATATAATTTAATTAACTTTCAGTGTGTACCAAGAACACAAAATTCCGATCAGCTGTTTAAAAGTTATGGCCATTTTACCGAACGTTGTCAAATTTGTATATCGTGTTCATCTGTAGATTAGACAATTTTAGAAGCCAATTCAGTCTTCGCGAATACTTAGAAAAAATTAGAAAATTTCCTAATCTTCGAGAAAATGTACTCGTTTACTCGATTTGGAGTCCTAGAACTAAAGTTATGCTATTTCGAAGCCCGCTGTCCCGTCGGGACAGATTCTTTGTTTTCGGGTTTTAGGAGTAATTTGCGAAGTCGGGGTAGATGATCATTCCTGTACGGTTTTATGGGCAAGTTTTGAGTGTGTTGAACCTATGTGCAGGTGGTGTGACCCCGGGAGTGCCCTCAACCTCTCGCCACTCCGTCGCTCATGGTTGAAGGCCAGTGTATTGGGATGGGTTGGGTGTTGTATGATTATTAGACTTGCATAGGCGTAATATGATTCCATGATATGTTGACTTGCCATGCTTATTAATTACTTAAGATATGATGATCATGGTTACACATGGGCTATAAAATTGTAGTATTCAATGTTTATGCAAGTTTTCACAAGATCATGTCATATGTGCATTCATAGTGGAAGAGGCGTCCCATTCTGATGCGGGCCTCTATGTTCACACGTAGTGAACACGAAAGACCTACCTCGTAGTCCCATCCATGGTTGTGTATGGGAATGAGTCAGTAAGAGTAGACACCCTCCATCTACGGGATGGAAGGGGAAGAGGGTGCACACCGACGGGTGTGCACTCGGCAATACCGGTATGTGGTTCAAGGAGACATGTGCATTGCATTGCATTGCATGAATGATGATGATTATGAGAAGTTTATGAAGATGAACTATGATATGCTTACGATGATGTGTTATGGTATGTGATATTGATGCTATTGAATAATGTTGTTGTTCTATTCCATTGCAATACACTTTGCTGAGTGATGAACTCACGCTTGTTGTTTCATGTTGTTTTTAGGTACTATTAACTCGGCATGCGGGAAAGGGAGTTAGTGTCACGACTACACTTTGATACAATCATATTGACAACTACACACTTCCATTCGTAGTTGTGTTGTTTATGTTAAATGTGCTAGGTTTGGTTCATGCTATATCCTGTGCTCGGATTTAGTATTCACTTCGTGTTAGTCTTGAAACATTTAAATCCATTAATTGGTCTTAAACTGTTGCTATACCTCATGTTATTGCTATTTTAGATGACATCCACTATGTTAATGCTTGTGATATTATTACTGTTGCTTCAACCCATGGAATTACGAAGGAGATGCTGCCGAAATTTCGGTTAAAGCATGTACGCCCTTGCTGCAATTTAATCTTAATTGTGGTATTTAGTTGCTGTTATTGCTATGTTTGGTAACATCTAGGGCATACTAGATGTCGGGGTGTTACAAGAAAGGACTGCAGCAGAATTATGGGAGAATTACTGCGCTACACAGGAAAACCCACAATGGCGGGCGTGGCAGCAAGTGAGGTAGCTCGATGGCCGGGCGAGGTGGTCCAGCGGGTGCGGTAGCGCGTGAGGCAGCCTAGCAGTCCTTCAGCCATGGAGGCTCGACTGGCTGGGCGAGGTGACCCAACAGGGGCACCAGGCGGTGGCAATGATGGGCATGCGAGGCGGAGACGATGGCAGGCGCGTCAGGCAGAGACAACGGGCTGCTAGCATTGGAGATGACATGGCACAGGCACGGCTATAGTGTGGCCACCAAGCTTGGCTGTGGGCCAATGCAGTGGCTGAAGGGAATATGCCCTAGATCAACCATGGTGATGATTGTAACACATCTTTGTTCATATAATTATGATAACTTTGTTTATCGGTTCCCTGAATAAATGTTGCGATTTTGTCCATTGAGTATGACCTAATTGTGAAACAATTGTCAAGTAACATTATTCTAAACGAGTCCCTGATCCATATCATTACGAGGAGCAGTGATGATTTGATCAGCACATGTATTGGTTGATGGTAATGTTTCACATACCATAGATATGGAGATATCGAACCAATAATGTGGACACATGTTGAAGAACATAGGTAATCGGACAAAGACCCACTCCGAGATGCTGTGAGTTGTTATATCTTATAGTCCCATCAGCGTATAGTCTCGAGTGGTACGCCTATATGGTCCGTAGACCTGAGATTGTCATGGATACCTAGCATGTAGACTTGTATGCTTTGGTATCATCAAACGCTACACCATAACCGGGTAGTTATAAAGATGACTACTGGGTATGCCACGATACATCGTCAAGGGTGTGATGATCAAGATGGGATTTGCCCCTCCTAGATAACGGGAGAGATACCTCTAGGCCCCTCGTGTGGGATGGATAGGGAAAGCGCACGGCCGTGCTAATATGACTAAGGAGTTAGTCATGGTTTGTATCCATCACCTTTGTCGAGTGAAGTGGTTGAGTTATCAACAAGGGTGGCGTGCATCTTATCTTGAGCTTGACAGGTATCGTGAGGCAAAGGGATCGGTATGTGAGTGTATCAAGGTTCAGCCGAATACTGATTTTGTGCATTCAGGGATCAATATGTACTACTAGGTGCCGCTGTTGACCAATGAATTAGAAACGGGTTTCCAGATTCATGTCCGACTTGCACTGAACCTAACGGGTCACACACTTAATGAGTTGGAATTGATTAACGGGTTTGTGCATGGATGAGATCCACATTGGAGGAAGAACCCTAGCGGGATTTGGCCCACTTGCGTGTCTATAAAAGGCGAGGCCAGGAACAGTGCGCGACATGGATTAGAACCCTCACCACGTTCAGCCGTCGCGCTCCCCTCCTGCTCCCCAGAAACCCTAGCTGTGTGGCGAGGTGCTAGCACACCCCGCACGGCGTTCCTGCTCAGCACGTGTGGATACCGGTAGAGGCACTGCCGCTCGCGGACGCGCTGTTCGGTTGGATCTCTGGCAGCTTTCGGTGATCGATCTCGACTAGATCTATTCGAAACCACTCGGCGCAGGTCAAGGAGCACTCAACGGACGTAGGGGACCACTCGGCGGAGGTCGGGAACCACTCGGCGTTGATCGGGACGTGAACGACTACTTCCTCTATGTGCCCGTATCTGCTTCCGCTGCATCGGCCCGTCAAGGGTAACGATTCATGATCCCCTACTCGCATGTGATCTTGGATGATTCATGGTAGAAAATTTTGATTTTATGCTCGCGTAGCCTACCTGTATACCAACAGTGGTATCAGAGCCGATCATGTGTAGTTTAGGATCTAGATCGTGTGCACATGTCGATGTGCTGTTATGTTTATCACGTGTTGATTGGATCAATCGGTATCGGGGAAGTATGAGGTATGAGTTGGTAGCTCTACATGATCAAAAAGATTAGTTCGTGCTCGTTTCAAATTCGTGCCATGCATTACCCCTACCGGCTGGTAACAGTAGTAGCAAGCGCCGAACAGATCGAGCCAACAGATCGAGATCGGTGTGGTCGCCGCCCTCTCAAAGGGACCTCACGCGTTGGATCGATGAGATCGAGCCTATGGAAACTGATGCATTTCGATGACTCGGAATCGGCTTGATTTGATCAATCCGTTTGAATTTCCATAGTGCTTTTCATATATGCAATCTATGTTCCCCGAAAAAATTTTCTACAGGCCCATACGTTAAAATTTGTTCACTTCCCCCGCGCTAGAATTCGATCCAGCGCCTAACTTGTTTTTGCAAGGTTTGTTGTGAACAGTATGGACCCTTTGTGTATGTGATGCATAATTGTATATTTCATGGCCTGCATGTCATGGTTAATTGCAGTTGTGAGCTGTCCTGTTATTGTATAACGGCCTGCGTGCTGGCATGTGATGGCTTGAATCCTCATGTAATTTTGCTACTAGCTGCTAGATGTAGTAGTTTAGTACATGTTATTGAAGGCTTGAATCCTGATGGCCGGGTGTGCAAGGTTGGTCGTGGAAGATGGAGATCGCCACATCATGGGCCATACTAGTTCACAGTCTAATTTGATTGCCTGTGATGTTTTACTTTGCATTACAATTCTTTCACGTCATATGTGGTGAATATGTTAACTTGATTGAATAGTTTCCCTCGAAAAATTAGGAGTTAGATGCCTTTTTTCAATAGCTGCATCTATTGTCTTGTACGTTGGTGGATAAGGTCTTGACAAGTCAGGAATGCCACCAACTTCCTTGTACAGTAGAGTGAATGTAGCCTAACCCGTGCATTCACAAGCATAGTACTGGTTTGCTTAACGGAGTCATCCAAATAGGATTTGGGACTTCGGGGCATCAATGTTGGGCACCGGGGCAAATGATGCCACCCCAAAAAGCAAGAGTCACATATGATGTGATTGGCAAGGTGTTGCCAACCTATGGCACGGGTTCAAGAGGTATTGACAAGTCCTTACCCGAACTGCAGTGACTATGGATCTTATTCCATGGAGATTTTATTGCCATGTAACACCCCGGCACCTAGCATGCTGCGAATGTCACCCAAACAATACTAGAAGCAACCAAAAACACATATTTAACATTAAATTACAGCACTACGTTAATAGTTTACACGAAATTTTGGCAGTATATCCTTTGTTTTTCAATGGTTTTAAGCATCAATAATATAATCATGACAAGATAATATAATTGGAAACAACTACAACATAGCAAAACAGGTTTTTCATCAATATTTCAAGTCCAACACATAATTTAACCATCACATAATCCAAAAAGGAATAAATATTTAATCATGACCACCAACAAGGCAATAAACCATAATGTAACTCAATAGGGTAACCAACACATCTAAGAAAGGGTATGAACTGTTTATTTGTGTGTCACTATGTGATGACGTGAATCTAGCTCCCTTCCCACATGCCGGATTCAAGGTACCTAAAGAAAACATTAAACAACAAGCGTGAGTTCATCACTAAGCAAAGTGTATTGCAATGGTACAAAATAATAACAATTCATATACATACTTTATGCCATTCACACATCATGAGGGACAACTCATTAACTACTTCCTTTATGCTCTCATTTATGCAATTTAATGCAATGCAACATGTCTCTTTGCTTAGCACATACCGGTATTGCCGAGTGCAAACCCGTCGGTGTGCACCCTCTTTCCCTTCCATCCCGTGGAGGGTGCCTACTCTTACTGACTCGCTCCCATTCACCACTGGGGATGGGACTACGAGGTAGGTCTTTCGTGTTCACTACGTGTGAACACAGAGGCCCGCATCAGAATGGGTCGCCTCTTCCATTATGAATGCACATATGCCATAACATGATTTAACTTGCATACATTCTCAATATAATAACTGCACAACCATTAAACTAATCATGTTCATTATCTCACAAGCAAGGATCAAACATGGCAAATTAGCACATCATATAGCTTTATTGCAATGCTACGAATCTATTTGGTCACCCAATTCCAAAACCATCCCAATACACTTGCCTTCAACCACGCGAGACGAAGTGGCGGAATGTTGATGGCACTCCCGGGGTCACACCACCTGCACATAGGTATAATACACTAAAAAATATGCCCACAAAACAACACAAGAACAATCAACTACATCGACTTCGCAACCCACTCCTAACACCTGAAAAACAGAGAATCTGTCCAACGGGACAGCAGGCTTCCAACAAGCCTATCTTGAGTTCTAAAACTCCAAATCAGGTAAACGAGTACATTTTATAGAACCTTGGGAAATTTCCCATCTTTTTCTAAGTATTTGTAAAAACTGATTCGGCTACTAAAATCCTCTAATCTACAATTGATCACGGACTGTACCAATCACGTCACAGATTGGACAGCACTCAATAAAATGACCATAACTTTTAAATGGTTAGACGAAATTTAACAATTTCAGTTCCCAATTAAGGGTAATTCGATTACCTACAAGTTTAGCAACAGCCGGCCAACCGGAAAATGACTCTAAAATTCTCAAATTCGCGCCTGAAAACATATCTCAAATCTGCCCGAGCAGAACGCCAAAACAGATCCAAACTTTTCAGATCTAACTAATCGCAGCACACCATTAGAGGCTAATAGCACCACAAACCCCTATTACAATAGTACCTAATCATTCCCAAGAACACCCCAACAACATACCTCTTCTCGACGAATCGACGAACCGCTCCTTCTCCCAGCCACGATCTTCCTCCAATCGCCAGAATCGCCAATTCTTCTCGATTGAATGGCTTTCCACCAGAGGAAACAATGGAGGGATGGGTGTGGACAGCAAGGGAGGGGAGGGAACTTGGGGGAGGGATCCCTAGCTAGGGCCGGCTAGGGAGAGGAAGGGAGGTGGAGGCGCAAGGGAGGAAGGGGGCGCACGACCATGGAAGGGGGGTGGTGGCTTGGGAGGGGAAGGGGGCGCAATGAGGGGTGGGGGGCACGGGTGAGGAGGAGGCTAGGGTTTTCTGCCTCCCCTCCCCACATGGGCCTAAACCCTCCCACTAAAAGCCCAGAGTGCGGTCCCCCAAGGCCCAAACTCCCCGACAACGGCCCACAAACCAAGAAAAGCCCAAAAAACACGACATAATTCTTACCGAAATGTCACATTCTCTAATGTCACATCCTATGACGTCACATTCTCTCCCCCTTAACAGGATTCGACCTTGAATCCGAAGAACTCCAAGAAAAAAAACAAAGTCCCTACGGGACAAAAGATTTCTTTGCAACACAAAACATCCACGCAAAGACTCAAATTGAACGAAACGACAAACAAATTCCCAAAACTAACACTTAGCGAGAAAGAGTTAACTTAGCTCAACTAAGTGCAGCCTCTCACGGTTCCACCTTCCTTCCAATTCCTCGACCGAAATCCTCGATTTCACCCACTAAAGGTTCAATCAAAATACTAAATACGCCCAAATCCTCACATCAAATACTTCATACTACTATCGTGTAACACCCCAAAATTTTGCTTTTCTTAAATTCATGTGTGATTTGGCACTTTGGTGAATTTTTGGAATTTTCTGGAATTTATTTGGATTTATTTGGAATTTATTTGAATTTATTCCATTTTGAAATAATTAAAGAATTTGATTTTGCAAATAAAATTTTGTTGGAAATATTTTATTTAAGTTCAAAATGATCCAAAATATTTTCCAGAATTTTTCTGGAATTTTTCTGAGTCTTTTGCTATTTTTAATGAATTAAATGAATTACTGGGAATTATTTTAAATATTAATTCGCTGGAAAAGGACCGACCGGGTCGGTTACTGTTCATCCGACCGAGCCCGAGTCAGACTCGAGTTCGAGTCCGACCCGAGCCACGTGACTCGACCGAACCCACTCCTAACCCTAATCAATCCCAACCGTTGGATCAAGATCCAACGGCTGAGATCCGCCCGTACCGGTTCGAGCCGTATCCGGCCCGGATCCGATCGCGCCCGTGCGATCGTGGCCGTCGATCGTGCCACGTGGACGGCCACGATTTCGTCGTCTTCGCCGAGTCCGAGCCGGACTCCGCCGCGCCCGCCGCCGGGACGAACTAGGTTTCCGTCTAGAGCACGAACGCCGAGGCTATTTAAAGCGTGAGACGTCCCCCGAGGTTGCCCTCATCCTTGCGCACCCGTTTCCCCGAGCCATCTCGCCTGAGCCGCCGCCGTTGAGCCGCAATCGCTCGCCGGAGTTGTCTCTTCCCTCCGCTGCGGTTTGCGCCGTTTTCCGCCGTCGTCCGTCGTCTTCCGCCGAAGGAGCCCGGATCCGAGTCCCCGCGACGAGACGCACTGGCGAGAGGTTTCATCTCGCCGAGAAGCCCGTAGCGCCGCGCCCTTGGTCGCCGCCCCGTCTCCGGTCAAGCCAGCGCCGCCAGTGAAACCATCGCCGTCCGCGAAGCCGGAGGACCGCCGATTCCAGATCGGACGGTTGAGGTGAGATCACGTGTTCCAAACCCGATTAGATTCGGACCGCTGATCAAGATCCAACGGTTCACAATCGCCACGTGCCGTAACAGTGCGATTATAGGATTAGATCTGGACCGTCCGATCTAGATCGAACGGCCCATGATCATCGAGTAGTTTAACGTGTTAACCCTGGATCTAATCCGCGCCGTTGATTTTCAAACCAGCAGGCCGCGATTGGCGCCACGTGTCGAGGAGATGGACCGACGCGGTCAGCGCCAGACGCTGCGTGTGAGCGTGTCTCGACACGCGGGCCCCGCATGTCAGAGGGCCCACACGTCAGCCGCGTTAGCGTGAGACCCTGCACTGACAGGTGGGTCCCACATGTCAGTCTCACGTGGAGCTGTGGACCGGGTCCACCGTGGACCGAACCGCGCCGTGAGCTGAGCCCATGAGCCGGCTGACGTCAGCCAGCCAATCAGGAGCTGACACGTGTCCATGCAGACGCAATCATTAATGTCCGAACAAGAAAATGATTTATTAATTCGAAATATTGATTCAAATTTAGATTCAAACTTCAAACGCTTATAACTTTTGCGTTTCAACTCCGATTTGAGCGATTCAAATTTCTAAATTTGTATAAAATTGAGATCTACTCAAATATGAATTTTATTTAATTTTTGGACTAAAGTTTTTCTCTGTAATATTATTTAATTGATTATTTAAACTTTAATAAATCATAACTTTTGCGTTTTAACTCCAAAATTGACGATTCCAGTTTCTAAAAATCCAGAAAATTATGTTCTCTCTGTTTATGGATTTTATTTGGAGTTTTTGGGATCTTTTTGCCTAGTGTTTATTTGTGTATTTGCTATTTGCACGCTTTACGAGTAGACGTTGAAGTGCCGGAAGGATTCGAAGGAGAAGTGTTGACTCAGGATCCAACTTAAGACCAAGAGCAAGTGCTTTTTGAAGGCAAGTTGTGCTTTGACCATGTTGATCCTATTTCGAAATCTATTTTGATTTAAACTATTGCATGCTAGTTTAATTAGAAAGATACTTTGTTTAAACATGGGGGTTAGATAAATACCAATCTGCTATATGACACCTTGATTACTTAAGTATGTGCCATGACCCTTTGTCACCCTAGTTGTGGATTACTAGTTGGACATTATTAAATTGCCAACATGGGTTTAGATCGTTGTAGTATACTGCTTAGACCTTATACTTGCTCATATCATGATTTTGGACTATCAAATTTTAATATTTACTTAATGATATATTGAACCTGTTTTGGAAAAGTATCATGTGATGTTGATGGCACGTGGTGCATGGTAATCAATCGGGTTTGATAAACGCTTTTATTGGGGCATGTGGCAAGAGTAATCAGTGGGCCGGTTGTGGCATTGGGAATGTTGATTTGGTTCTTGGGTAGTCTTGCCCTGGTCACTCTAAGGACTTAACCTTGCAAGCCTTTGAACTGGGTCATACTTGCAACCACATGGCTGGAATGGGACGGCCCTAGTTGACTAAGTCGCTAAGGACTCACTTGTGGAGCCTCAGGGTGTCGATTACACCGCTTGTGTGATTGTGCGGGGAGCGATCGTGGCTGTGGCGAGATACCCATCTAACGGTGTGTTGGTCCCATACTTCGCCTTGGCTAAGGGAAGGGATGGTGTAGAGCACGAACCGGAGAGGACCACCTGTGTTGTTTGAGGCTTCCGAAAGGCTTTGTTATGATCGCTCATTCGCATACTTTTGTATGGCGATTCACGGCTGACGTGGTGAGTGGATTGTATCTTGTGGGTAAAGTGCATAACCTCTGCAGAGTTGAGAATCTATTTGAATAGCCGAGTCCACTGTGATCGACAATGCTCGAATTACAACAAGGGTTAGACTTTCTGAAAATAACTTGGATTTGAAAAGTTGGGTTGGTTTAACAATGAAGATGATGGAAATGTGGTTTAGGATGGGAAAAATGTTTGTTAAACTTCTTGAAAAGTTATTTATGCTTTACTTATTTCTACTGCTTTCGAATCTACTTTTATTACTTGTCAAAAGCTGTTTATTTGATTTTCCGCTGCTGTTATTTCTCTTTGAATAAGTTTCGCCCTACGAGGCATACATTTGTAACTTGACCATGAGGTCAAGTAACCAGTTTGGTTATTTAAATAAAGTACTTTGATAATATCGATTGGTATGATTGTGATATTTACCGATGTTAAAGATCAGGTGCACTAGCTGCGTTCTGGACTAGTGCCGAATACACAGAGGGTCCGGATTTGCAAATTCGGGGTCCCGACAGAGGTGGTATCAGAGCCATACTTGACTGTAGGCTCAACCCTAAGCTAGAGTGGTCGTAGTGAGGATAAAACCTATTTTCTAAAGCTAAAAATTTGTGAAGACAAGAAATGACATCTCGACTTATCCCCTTCTCTCTTTTCTTGTCTCTTGCTGAAATTTTCCCTTACCTTGTCACAATTTAAAAATTCCGAGTTCTTACGTAAAGCACTCTTGTGACAGATGGAGGAAGAGTTCAACTACGTTGATCTGGGAGTTGGTCACGCCGCAGAGCTTTGGCACATGCTACAAACTCTCGGAGATTTTGAGAAGCCCCAATATCAAGTGGAAGTGATCAGACAAGCGGGATTGATCAAGGCTTGTGACGTGAGGATTGAGGTACCTGCTAGGAAAAAGGGCCCAGGCAATCGCCCGATACACCCACCGCCAGAGATCTACAATGCATGGGTATCCAAGAAGTATCACGACGAGCAATGCGCACATTACCCGTATCTACGCCAGAGAATTGGAAATGCGGTGTTCCGTTACCATCCGCAAGCAGCGATAACCTTCTCGACCAAGGCGATTCAGATGAGGATGCCACTTACACGCTTGGCACGATTTGTCGCCGCCAGGAGGATGTACTAGATAATACAAGCAAGGAGCTACTGAAGGCCCGCAAGGAGATCACGGCAGAGAAGAACAGATGGCGGGAAGCTCAAGAGTATGTGGCACATCTTCTGCGAAGGATTGACGAGTTGGAGATGACTTTGTACGGACCGGACCCAGAGCCAAGATTGAGCTACACGAGCTGCACTGCAGGAGTCGGATCTCGATGAGGACATCGCTTCTTCGACTACCACAGAGGACATAGTTGCCGGACATGGCGATCAAGTTTCGGCGCCTATGCCACAAAGACCTGCACTCAGTGCCGTGGAGGTTTTCTCGATGAGTGAGCATAGGTTCTATAGTGAGACTCCTTCACGAGTCGAGTCATAGAATAAAGAGTCACCCTTTAGGCGTTAGACTCGAGAATTAGTTCGATTTGGATTTGCTTTGTTTCTTTGAGTGTGCAAGATGTGTTGCAAGGCCCTTAGGCATTGTAAGCAGCCATACCAAGTTATTAATAATAAAGATGGACCTTAAAGTTACCCCTTTCGCCCCGCATAAGTTCCATATTACTCGCCTATTCTTGTTTCCTCTCATCTCTAAACCGAGAGCAAATCGGCGAGATGGTGAACACCCGTGGAAACTTTGGAAGCAATGGGAGTGGATCTCGCCAGCAGAAAACCCCAATGATGGAGCACCAGCACCGCCATCGGATATGCAGAATTTCGGAGCGTTTCTTGCTGCCTGCACTACGATTGATGCATGCTATGATGCAACAAATGCAGCACGTCCTTTGCTCAGGCCACCGCTAATCAAGTTAATCAGTGACCACGCCGAATACAAAGGCTGTCGAGTTCATGAGGACTCACCCACCCACTTTCTGCGGGAATGCCAATCCGTTGGAGGCCGACGATTGGTTAAGATCAATTGAGAGGAAGTTACACATAGCTCAATGCATAGGGAATGAGAAGGTACTCTACGCTTCTCATCGCTTGGAAGGAAACAGCCGAATGGTGGGAGAACTTCGTGCCACGCAGAGAACCCTCAAGAAATCACTTGGGAAGAGTTCACACGGTGCATTCCGACAAGATCACGCGTGCCTGAAGGAATCATGGACCTTAAGAAGGAGGAGTTCAGAGCATCAAGCAAGGTAATCACCGGTGGTCGACTACCTGAACAAGTTCACACAGCCTAGCACGCTACGCACTGAGGATGTAGCGACGGATAAATCCAGGCAGTCTCGTTTCATGAAGGGACTTAACTCAGATTGCAAGTAGGGTTGATCACCCACACCTTTCCAGATTTCCAAGAGTTGGTGAATAAGGCGCTTATTCTCGAGGACAAGCGCAAGGAACTGGATGAGAACAGAAGCGCAGGATGCAACGACAAGGATCACGCCAGGGAACGCACAAACGCTTGAGAGTTGCACCAAATCAATTCTTCGTGATTCCAACCACGTAATGCAACAGGACACCATCCCAGCACCAAGACCTGCCAATCGTAACTATCGGACCCAGCCCCGCTAGAAACGCTACCCAGGCGGCAAGAAGGAACAGGTGAGACGCTGCTACAAGCTGAACGAGCCAGACACTTTGCCAACAGCTTGTCCCAAGAAGACAGCAGGAGTGACCCGGTTCGCTTCAATCTAGGAACCACCCAGCTAGGACGCCAAAGACCAGAGCCACACCCCCATCGTGGTGAGAGGCCGAGTCAACCATGTCACCGCAGATGCACCGCAAAATGCTACGACGACGTCGTCTTGGGTAAGTTACTTGTTAACTCAATACACATGCTTGATTTTGTTTGACTGAGCTTCGCATTCGTTTGTTTCGCAAGGCTTTGCTGCTAGAAATGACTTGAGAATTGCAAGACTTAAGTGCATGCTTTTAGTTCAAACCCCTGGTTCCGAACTCCGAACGGAAGTAGGATGTTCCGGGGTGAGAATACTAATAGATGGAATAGAGTTCCTAGCAAACCTTATAATTTTGGAGACCCAGACCTTAGATGTTATATTGGGAATGGATTGGTTATCCAAGCACAAGGCCGTATTGGATTGTGGACGAAGGACTATCTCAGTGGAGAGCCCGTGTGGGAAGAAAGTGGAATTTCAAGCCACTGCAGTTAGAGATGGACAGTTGATGGTTAACAGCACCAAGGCAATCAGCATAGAGGATGTCCCGGTAGTGAATGAGTACACAGACGTTTTCCCCGAGGATCTACCTGGTATGCCGCCAGACAGGGACATAGAGTTTGTGATAGAGCTTGTACCGGGTACAGCACCGATAGCAAAGAGACCCTATCGGATGTCTACCGAGGAGTTGGTAGAAATGAAGAAACAGCTAGAGGAGTTAATGGAGAAAGGATTTATCAGACCGAGTTCGTCACCATGGGGAGCACCAGTTTTGTTTGTCAAGAAGAAGGACGGGAGTTTCAGGATGTGCATCGACTACCGTGCACTCAATGAGGTCACCGTGAAGAATAAGTATCCGCTACCCAGGATTGATGATTTGTTTGACCAGTTAAGAGGAGCCGGAGTTTTCTCCAAGATTGATCTGAGATCGGGATACCATCAGTTGAAGATCCGATCAGAAGATATTCCGAAGACTGCATTCTCGTCAAGATATGGACATTACGAGTTTCTGATTATGTCCTTTGGCACAACGAATGCGCCAAATTATTTCATGAATATGATGAATAAGGTGTTCATGGAATATTTGGACAAGTTTGTCGTCGTGTTCATAGACGATATCCTAATCTACTCCAAGACAGAGGATGAACATGCCGAACACTTAAGGCGAGTTTTGGAAAAGTCGAGGAACAGCAACTTTTCGCCAAGTTCAGCAAGTGTGATTTTTGGAAGGACAAGGTGGAGTTTCTTGGACATGTAATGACCGCAGAGGGAGTCGCCGTGGATCCAAGCAAAGTGGAAGCTGTGTTACATTGGGAACAACCAAAGACGGTGACCCAGATTCGGAGTTTTCTTGGAATGGCAGGATACTACCGCCGTTTCATCGAAGGCTTTTCGACAATTGCGAAACCTCTTACGCAATTGCTGAAGAAGGAAAAGAAGTTCGCTTGGACGCCAGAATGTGAGAAAGGATTTCAGGAGCTGAAGAAGCGATTGACATCAGCACCGGTGTTAGTTCTACCGGATGTTGCTCAAAGCTTCGATATTTATTGTGACGCATCGCGCCAAGGACGTGGATGTGTCTTGCGTCAGAATGGAAAGGTTGTCGCTATGCATCAAGGCGATTGAGGCCGCATGAGGAAAATTATCCGACACATGACCTAGAGTTAGCTGCCGTAGTGCATGCTTTGAAGATATGGCGTCACTATCTGATTGGAAACAGATGTGAAGTATATACGGATCATAAGAGCCTTAAGTACATATTCACCCAGTCGGATCTGAATATGAGGCAAAGGAGATGGCTAGAGTTGATCAAGGACTATAATGTTGGAATCCATTACCATCCCGGGAAGGCCAACGTAGTAGCCGATGCTCGAAGTCGGAAAAGCCATACCGTGAGTACGTTGCTAGCCACAAGTCGGATGAGTTATGTGAGGATTTAAAATGAAGATTGAGGTTGTACCTAGCGGATTCTTGGCCGCATTGGAAGTAAAGCCTACTTTAGAGGACCAGATCCGAGAAGGACAAAAGGATGATGACAAGATCCGCAGGATTAAGTCCAAAATGGAGGAAGGCAAGGCAAAGGATTTGAGTTGGATGAAGCGAGGCACGTTGTGGATGAAGGATCGCATTTGTGTGCCTAACAAAAGGAGTTAAAGCAGCTGATTTTGGAAGAAGCCCATGACTCTAAGTACTCGATTCATCCCGAAGCGCCAAGATGTATCAGATCTCAAGGAGAGATTCGTGGCCGAGTATGAAGCGTGAAGTTGCCGAGCATGTTGCATTGTGCGACGTATGCCGTAGAGTCAAGGCAATGCATCGAGAGACCAGCAGGATTGCTACAATTGAAGATACCTCGAGTGGAAGTGGGAGGAAATCGGAATGGATTTCATTACCGGTTCTTGTCAAGACTCAAGGAGGTTATGACTCCATATGGGTTATAGTGGATCGCTTGACCAAAGTAGCCCATTTTATCCCCGTGAAGACCACCTACTCGGGAGATAAATTAGCATTGTACATGATCGAGATTGTTTGTTTGCACGGAGTGCCAAAGAGAATTGTATCGGACGAGGTACCCAATTTACCTCAAGGTTTTGGAATAAGTTGCATGAAGCCATGGGAACCCGTTTGAACTTCAAGATGTGCCTTATCATCCACGCACGGATGGACAGACCAAAGAGTCAACCAGATTTTGGAGGATATGTTGAGAGCTTGTGCATTGGCTTATGCTACCTCTTGGGATAAGAGTTTGCCGTATGCCGAGTTCAGTTACAACAATAGTTATCAAGCTAGTTTACGATGTCACCTTTTGAGGCCTTTGTATGG
Organism: Rhipidocladum racemiflorum; assembly: GCA_036346355.1. Classification (NCBI taxonomy): domain Eukaryota; kingdom Viridiplantae; phylum Streptophyta; class Magnoliopsida; order Poales; family Poaceae; genus Rhipidocladum; species Rhipidocladum racemiflorum. Next base: position 26,433,905 of record CM070589.1, on the reverse strand, counting down.
TCGACCACTGTCGGACGCCATTGAATTGGAATGAGACCGCGAGCGCCGTGTCTTTGGGCCTGATATTCTTCAAGAGGTCAAGAACAGACGCCATGATTAGGGAAAGGTTGAAGATAGTCCAATCTCGACAAAAGAGTTATCTCGACAATCGTCGCGAGATTTGAGTTTTGAAACCGAAGACTTTGTTTACCTCGAGTTACGCCTCTCAGGGAGTTAAGAGGTTCCATGCCAAAGGGAAACTTGCACCCTGCTATGTTGGACCATTTAAGATTTTGAGTCGCAGGGCGAAGTTGCTTATCACCTGAGTTGCCACGATGCGTTGGCAGGAGTACATGATGTATTCCATGTGTCCCGATTGAAGAAGTGTCTCTGAGTTCTGAGAGCAGACACCGCTAGAGTTAATTGAGTTGCAAGAGGATTTGACTTATAAGGAGCATCCCGTGAGGATTCTAGACACAATGGATCGAGAAACTAGAAACAAGTCAACCCGTTTCAGAGAGTTCAAAGGAGCAACCATGAAGAAAGCGAAGCGACTTGGGAGCGAAGAGGATTTGAAGAAAGAGTTTCCAAACCTATTCCTTTAGTAAGCCCTGAATCTCGGGACGAGATTCTATTAAGGGGAGGTTTGTAACACCCCAAAATTTTGCTTTTCTTAAATTCATGTGTGATTTGGCACTTTGGTGAATTTTTGGAATTTTCTGGAATTTATTTGGATTTATTTGGAATTTATTTGAATTTATTCCATTTTGAAATAATTAAAGAATTTGATTTTGCAAATAAAATTTTGTTGGAAATATTTTATTTAAGTTCAAAATGATCCAAAATATTTTCCAGAATTTTTCTGGAATTTTTCTGAGTCTTTTGCTATTTTTAATGAATTAAATGAATTACTGGGAATTATTTTAAATATTAATTCGCTGGAAAAGGACCGACCGGTCGATTCTCGCTCATCCGACCGAGCCCGAGTCAGACTCGAGTTCGAGTCCGACCCGAGCCACGTGACTCGACCGAACCCACTCCTAACCCTAATCAATCCCAACCCGTACCGGTTCGAGCCGTATCCGGCCCGGATCCGATCGCGCCCGTGCGATCGTGGCCGTCGATCGTGCCACGTGGACGGCCACGATTTCGTCGTCTTCGCCGAGTCCGAGCCGGACTCCGCGCCACCGCTTGGCCGGACGAACTAGGTTTCCGCTCAGAGCACGAACGCCGAGGCTATTTAAAGCGTGAGACGTCCCCGAGGTTGCCCTCATCCTTGCGCACTCCGTTTCCCGAGCCATCTCGCCCGCCGCCGTTGAGCCGCAATCGCTCGCCGGAGTTGTCTCTTCCCTCCGCCGCGGTTTGCGCCAAGCTTTTCCGCCGTCGTCAGTCGTCTTCCGCCGAAGGAGCCCAGATCCGAGTCCCCGCGACGAGACGCACTGGCGAAGGAGGTTTCATCTCGCCGAGAAGCCCCGTAGCGCCGCGCCCTTGGTCGCCGTCCCGTCTCGGTCAAGCCGCGCCGCCGTGAAACCATCGCCGTCCGCGAAGCTCGGAGGACCGCCGATCCAGACGGACGGTTGAGGTGAGATCACGTGTTCCAAAACCCGATTAGATTCGACCGCTGGATCAAGATCCAACGGTTCACAATCGCCACGCGCCGTAATAAAGGCGATTATAGGATTAGATCTGGACCGTCCGATCTAGATCGAACGCCCATGATCATCGAGTAGTTTAACGTGTTAACCCTGGATCTAATCCGCGCTGCTGATTTTCAAACCAACGGCCGCGATTGCGCCACGTGTCGAGGAGATGGACCGACGCGGTCCGCGCCGTACGCGTGTGAGCGCGTGTCTCGACACGGGCCCCGCATGTCGAGAGGCCCACACGTCGGCGCGTTAGCGTGAGACCGCACCGGCGGTGGGTCCCACATGTCAGTCTCACGTGGAGCTGTGGACCGGGTCCACCGTGGACCGAACCGCGCCGTGAGCTGAGCCCATGAGCCGGCTGACGTCAGCCAGCCAATCAGGAGCTGACACGTGTCCATGCTGACGCAATAATTAATTTCCGAAAAAGAAAATGATTTATTAATTCGAAATATTGATTCAAATTTAGATTCAAACTTCAAACGCTTATAACTTTTGCGTTTCAACTCCGATTTGAGCGATTCAAATTTCTAAATTTGTATAAAATTGAGATCTACTCAAATATGAATTTTATTTAATTTTTGGACTAAAGTTTTTCTCTGTAATATTATTTAATTGATTATTTAAACTTTAATAAATCATAACTTTTGCGTTTTAACTCCAAAATTGACGATTCCAGTTTCTAAAAATCCAGAAAATTATGTTCTCTCTGTTTATGGATTTTATTTGGAGTTTTTGGGATCTTTTTGCCTAGTGTTTATTTGTGTATTTGCTATTTGCACGCTTTACGAGTAGACGTTGAAGTGCCGGAAGGATTCGAAGGAGAAGTGTTGACTCAGATCCAACTCAAGACCAAGAGCAAGTGCTTTTTGAAGGCAAGTTGTGCTTTGACCATGTTGATCCTATTTCGAAATCTATTTTGATTTAAACTATTGCATGCTAGTTTAATTAGAAAGATACTTTGTTTAAACATGGGGGTTAGATAAATACCAATCTGCTATATGACACCTTGATTACTTAAGTATGTGCCATGACCCTTTGTCACCCTAGTTGTGGATTACTAGTTGGACATTATTAAATTGCCAACATGGGTTTAGATCGTTGTAGTATACTGCTTAGACTCAAGCACGTGCTCATAACATGATTTTGGACAATCAAATGTTAATATTGACTTAATGATATATTGAACCTGTTTTGGAAAAGTATCATGTGATGTTGATGGCACGTGGTGCATGGTAATCAACTGGGGTTTGATAAAGCGATTTTATCGGGGCATGTGGCAAGAGTAATCAGTGGGCCATTGTGGCATTGGGAATGTTGATTTGGTTCTTCGGGTAGTCTTGCCCTGGTCACTCTAAGGACTTAACCTTGCAAGCCTTTGAACTGGGTCATACTTGCAACCACATGGGCTGGAATGGGACGGCCCTAGTTGACTAAGTCGCTAAGGACTCACTTGTGGAGCCTCAGTGGTGTCGATTACACCGTTTGTGTGATTGTGCAGGGGCGTATCGTGGTCGTGGCCGGATACCCATCTAACGGTGTGTTGGTCCCATACTTCGCCTTGGCTAAGGGAAGGGATGGTGTAGAGCACGAACCTGAGAGGACCACTGTGTTGTTTGAGGCTTCCAAAGGCTTTGTTATGATCGCTCATTCGCATACTTTTGTATGGCGATTCACTACCGACGTGGTGAGTGGATTGTATCTTGTGGGTAAAGTGCATAACCTCTGCAGAGTTGAGAATCTATTTGAATAGCCGAGTCCACGGTACTGGACAATGCTCGGGAATTACAGTCAAGGGTTAGACTTTCTGAAAATAACTTGGATTTGAAAAGTTGGGTTGGTTTAACAATGAAGATGATGGAAATGTGGTTTAGGATGGGAAAAATGTTTGTTAAACTTCTTGAAAAGTTATTTATGCTTTACTTATTTCTACTGCTTTCGAATCTACTTTTATTACTTGTCAAAAGTCACATTTCGCAAATATACCTTGAGCTATTCCTTTGTACCAAGCCATGCATATAGTATATTAGCTTGCATTCTGTGCATGACTTGCTGAGTACCAAGTACTCACCCTTGCCTCAACACAATACCAGTTGAAGAGGAGACTACGTCAGTTTCGGAGGAGGATTTCCAAGAGGACCCGTCTACTTAGGGATGCGAGCCCAGTCAGTTGCCTGTGGTATACTGGATGGCGCCACGAAGTTTATTTGATTTTCCGCTGCTGTTATTTCTCTTTGAATAAGTTTCGCCCTACGAGGCATACATTTGTAACTTGACCATGAGGTCAAGTAACCAGTTTGGTTATTTAAATAAAGTACTTTGATAATATCGATTGGTATGATTGTGATATTTACCGATGTTAAAGACTGTGTGCACTAGCGCGTTCCTGGACTAGTGCTGAATACACAGAGGGTCCGGATTTGCAAATTCGGGGTCCCGACATATCGCAAACAACCAGACTACCACATTTCATTAAAATCAACATGACACAATCAAAGCGAGACACATCTGATGCGCTCGGTGGCCCGATCTTCCGATAGGTGGAGGTAAGTCGATTGTTGAAGACTCGACGTTGACGATCTGGCTTCCGATCAGAACTGATCCGAACCATGCAATCGCTACACCACAGCTCCGTTGGTTATCAACCACGCACAAACACGGTTGACCTCGCCAAGAAGGCTTATCCCGGTATGCGAATCGAGAACACAAGCAAGAACGTAGAAGAAGCAATCTGAAATTGCGAATTATATTAATCACACGAGTTGGGGTTCCACAAACCGATGATCGACGAAAACTGACAAAGTGTCTAGTTGAAATCTAAGCAAAACCCACCACCTAAAGCGACGCCTACAAGATATATATGGCAGGAGGGAGGGGGCGTGAGGGGGAAACCCTAGAGTTGTGTGCCGCTGGTGGGGTGGGGGTGCAGTGTCGGGACCCGAATTTGCAAATCCGGACCCTCTGTGTATTCAGCACTAGTCCAGGATCACGCTAGTGCACACAGTCTCAACATCGGTAAATATCACAATCATACTCAACGAAATAATAAAGTACTTTAATTAGTTAACCAAACTGGTTGCTCGACCTTAAGGTCAAGTTACAATATACGCCTCGCAGGGCAAAAACTTATTGAAAGAGAAATAACAGCAGCGGAAAAATAAGATAACTTCGTGGCGCCATCCAGTATACCACAGGCAATCGATCGGGCTCGCTTCCTAGTTAGACGGTTCCTCTTGGAGCTCCTCCTCCAAAGCTGGTGTAGACTCTTCTTCAACTGATGTTGTATTGTGGCAAGGGTGAGTACTTGGTACTCAGCAAGTCATGCACGGAATGCAACCCAATATACTACATGCATGGCTTAATACAAAGGAATAGCTCATGGTATATTTGCAGTAAAACAGCATTTGACAAGTAACATAGGTAAATTCGAAAGCGGTAAAAACAAGTATAATATCAATAACTTTTCCAGGAGTTAAATAAACATCCTTTCCATTCCTAATCCACATTTCCATCAACATCATTACTTAACCCAACCAAACCTTTCAAATCCCAGTTGTTTTCATGAGAGTCTAACCCTTGACTGTAATTCCCGAGCAAGGTCCAATACCGTGGACACGGCTATTCAAATAGATTTGACACTCTGCAGAGGTTATGCACTTTACCCACAAGATACAGCCAAACACCACAAAGGCGAGTGATTGCAACAAAGCCTTTTGGGAACTGCTAACTACACAAGTGAACCTTTCCGGTTTTTGTCATACACCATCCCTTCCCTTAACGGAGGCGAAGTATGGGACCGACATACCATTGGACGGGTACCATGCCACAGCCTTGGTATGCTCCCCTTTCAAGCTACACAAAAGGTGTAGTTGACACCCGAGGTATCACATGCAAGTTATTAGTAACTTACTCAACTAGGTCCGTCCCATTACGGACATGTGGTTGCACATTTGACTCCGTTCAAAGGCTTGCAATGTTAAGTCCTTATGTTGACCAGGGCAAGACTACCCGAAGAACCAAATCATCCTTCCCGATGCCACAACTGGCCCACCCGATTATTCTTGCCACATGCCCCGGTCGAAAACTATTTATCAAACCCCAGTTGTTTACCATGCACCACGTGCCATCAATATCGTCATTAATAACACATGACACTTCTCAAAACAGGTTACATATCTCATTAAGTCAATCTTATCATGTAATTGTCGAAAACATGTCACGTGGCAAGGCTAAGCATACTACATCGGTCTAACTACCCATGTTGGCAATTTAATAATGTCCAACTAATAATCCACAACTAGGGTGACAAGGGGTCATGGCACATAAATAATAATCAAGGTGTCATAGTGCAAAGTTGGCATTTAACTAATTTCCCAAAATTAATTAAAGCATTTTCTAATTTAACTAGCATGCAATAATTTAAATCAAATTAATTTGAAAATGGGATCAACATGGTCAAAGCACAACTTGCCTTCAAAGAGTACTTGTTCTTGGTCTTGGGCTGGCTCCTGGGTCAATACTTCTCCATCGAATCCTTCGGGTACTTCAACGTCTACTCGTAACGTGTGTAAATAGCAAATAATAAATAAAATAGTACACGAAAAGTATCCAAGAATTCAAATAAAGTTCATAAACAGAGAGAACATAATTTTATGAATTTTTAGGAATTTTAATCGTCAAAATCGGAGTTAAAACGCAAACGTTACAAGCGTTTAAAGTTTAAATAATCAATTAAATAATATTATAGAGAAAAACTTTGGTCCAAAAAATTAAATAAAATTCACCATTAGGTATATCTCAATTTTATAAAAATTTAGAAATTTTAATCACTCAAATCGGAGTTAAAATTCAAAAGTTATAAGCGTTTGAAGTTTCAAAATTCAAATAAAACAATAATATGAATTAATCCATTTATTTTTATATTGAAAAATCCGATTATGACGTCAGCATGACGTCAGCGTGGAATTTGATTTTCTACCGAATTATTTTTCTATTGAAAAATCGGATTATTGCGTCAGCCGGTCCATGGACGTGGTCCACAGTTCGGCTTGGGTCCACCGTGGACCCGGTCCACGAGTTCTTGTCCCACTGACATGTGGGACCCTTTGGATGACGTCAGCGGTGATGTCATTACGCTCGGCTGAGGACGGCTGACAGCTGGGCCCCACCATGACGTCAGCGGTGACGTCATGGTGCGGTTCGGCTGAGCCGCTGACACGCGGGCCCCACCGTGACGTCAGCGGTGACCGAGCGGCGACCGCACTGACCGTGACGGTCAGCCTTTCGGCCACGTGGTTAGATCTCGGCCGAAAGTCGAGGCAGTTGAGAATCAACGGCCCAGATCAGATCTGGGTTTCACGCGTTGCGAACAGCACGGTCCATCTAGACCGTTCGATCTCGATCGGATGGTCGAGATCCAATCAAACGCTGACAACGCGGCTAACCCTAGCCGCACAATCTAGATCTAACGGCTGAGATTACGCCTAGCACGGTACGGTTCGCGGCTGTGTGGCTCAATCTAAGCCGTTGGATCTAGATCCAACGGTTGGAATTAGATATGAGAATCTTAATGTGGTCTTACCGTGGCTGACGTGGACGAATCTGGACCATCCGATGAAGATCCAACGACTGGAATGCTTCGCGACTTTGGCAATGTACGCGGGGCTGAGTGGCCGGGACGGAGACGACGACCACGGCAACGGCGTTGCGGGACTCCTCCGGCGGAGTATATGGTACCTCCGGGTGTGCCTCGACGCGAGGAGTCCAGATCTGGGCACAACGGCGGTGGAGGACGACGGACGGCGGCGGAATTTGCAAGAAACCGCGGCGGAACGCACGACCAACTACGGCGAGCTATTGCGACGCAACCATGGCAGCTTGCGCCGCAATAGCTCGCCGTAGTTGGTCGTGCGTTCCGCCGCGGTTTCTTGCAAATTCCGCCGCCGTCCGTCGTCCTCCACCACCGTTGTGCCCAGATCTGGACTCCTCGCATCGAGGCACACCCGGAGGTACCATATACTCTGCCGGAGGAGTCCCGCAACGCCGCTGTCGCGGGTCGCCGCCTCTCGCTCCCCGCCACCAGCCCGCCGTGCCATTGCCAAAGTCGCGAAGCATTCCAGCTGTTGGATCTTCATTGGACGGTCCAGATTCGTCCACGTCACCCACGGTAAGACCACATTGAGATTCTCATATCTAATTCTAGCCGTTGGATCTAGATCCAACGGCTTAGATTGAGCCACACAGCCGCGAACCGCACCGTGCTAGGCGTAATCTCAGCCGTTAGATCTAGATTGTGCGGCTAGGGTTAGCCGCATTGTCAGCGTTTGATTGGATCTCGACCGTCTGATCGAGATCGAACGGTCCAGATGGACCGTGCTGTTCGCAACGCGTGAAACCCAGATCTGATCTGGGCCGTTGATTCTCAACTCAGTTGGGACACGTGGAACACATCCTGCACACCTGCCAACGACTGCGGCAATTCCAACTGGTAAGCAACTTCGCCCCTGCGGCTCAAAATCTTAAAGGGTCCGACATAACGTGGTGCGAGTTTCCCTTTAGCGTGGAATCTTTTAACTCCCTTGAGGGGTGTAACCCTAAGGTACACGAAATCCTTCGGTTCAAATCTCAAGTCTCGGCGATGGTTATCGGCGTAGCTTTTCTGTCTTGACTGTGCTACATTCAGTCTTTCCCGGATCATGGCAATCTGCTCTTCAGCTTCTTGAAGAATGTCCGGCCCAAAGACACGGTGTTCACCTGTCTCATTCCAGTTCAACGGTGTTCGACAAGGTCGACCGTATAGTGCCTCAAAAGGTGACATCTACAAACTAGCCTGATAGCTATTATTGTAGCTGAACTCAGCATACGGCAGACTCTTATCCCAAGAGGTTGCATAGGCTAATGCACAAGCTCTTAACATGTCCTCTAGAATCTGGTTAACTCTTTCGGTTTGCCCGTCCATCTGAGGGCGATAAGCTGTACTGAAGTTCAAACGGGTCCCTGTAACACCCCAAAATTTTTCTTTTCTTAAATCCATGTGTGATTTGGTACTTTGGTGAATTTTTGGAATTTTTTGGAATTTATTTGGATTTATTTGGAATTTATTGGAATTTATTCCATTTTGAAATAATTAAAGAATTTAATTTTGCAAATAAAAATTTGTTGAAAATATTTTATTTGAGTCCAAAATGTTCCAAAATATATTTTTCTGGAATTTTTCTGAGTCTTTTGCTATTTTTAATGATTTAATTGAATTTCTGGGAATTTAATTGGATTAATTAAATCGAGTTGGTTTCACTGTTCATCCGACCGAGCCCGAGTCAGACTTGAGTTCGAGTCCGACCCGAGCCCGACCGCGCCCGTGGTCAAGCCGAACCCGCTCGCTGGAACCCTAACCGCGTGACCGTTGGATCTTGATCCAACGGCCACGATGGAGCCACGTCACCGAGCCCGAGCCCGACCGAGCGCCACCACCGCCCGAGTCCGACCGGACCCAAACTCGCGCACCGTTGATCTCGATCCAACGGCCGCGGCGCTGCCACGCCACTCCTACGGTGTCGCCGAACTCCGCCGTCGAAACGGAGCAGGTCTCGGTTTTCGTGCGTTTCACGGACGCCGAGGGCTCTATTTATTGCGCCGTCGCCGCCGTCGTGACCGCCACTTCATTGCGCTACCAGAGCTCTAGACAACGCCGCCGAGTCGCCGCCATCTAGCCGCAATCGCCGCCGGTTGCCGTAGCGTTCGCCGTAGTTTTCGCCGATTGCCGCCGCCTCCGCTGCCCTCCGCCGCTGAGGTCGATCCGAATCGAGGTCAAGCCGCGTCGGAAGGACCTCTCACTCGCCGAGCATGCCCGGCGCGCCGCTGCCGTGGTCGCCGTCCCCTAATCCCGGCGAGCCACGCCGCAAGCCATCGCCGACCCGAGCTCGCTTCCGGCCGTCCGATTCGATCCAACGCCCCAGATTGCGCCACGCCATCTCACGGTGAGATTCCGCCCAAAATCCAGATTCAATCTCGACCGCTGGATCTAGATCCAACGGTCCAGATCAAACGCTGCTAACTCCGACGCTGCGGAGAGCCATCGATTTAATCCGGGCCGTTGATTTTCAAATCAACGGCCGAGATTGCGCCACGCTGTCGGGAAGGTCGACCGCCGCGGCCGCCCACGCTGGCGTGCGCAGGACGCCGACACGCTGGGCCCGTGATGTCACGCCCGCCCACTCCTCGCACCATGACGCCACACTAACGCCATGGCGGGCTCAAGATGTCGGGCCGTCGTCCCGAAAGTGCCGACGCCAAGAATGACGCCACTGGCCGGGTCCCACAGCCATTGGTGGGCCGAGAGCCTCGCCGACGCCGATGACGCTACCCGAGGGGACCCACATGTCGGCGACACGTGGAGCCGTCGGCCGAGTCCACTGTGAGACCCGAGCCGAGCGTGGACCAAGTCCATGGATCGTACCGACGCCAGCAGACCAATCGAGATGCCGACACGTGTCCAGCCGACGCAATAATTAATTTCCGAAAAAGAAAATGATTTATTAATTCGAAATAATGATTTCGTGATTTTGTTTCAAACTTCAAACGCTTATAAGTTTTATGCTTCAACTCCGATTTGAGTGATTCAAATTTCTAAATTTGTATAAAATTGAGATCTACCTAAATATAAATTTTATTTAATTTTTGGACTAAAGTTTTTCTCTGTAAAATTATTTAATTGATTATTTAGACTTTAAATAATCATAACTTTTATGCGTTTAACTCCAAATTTGATTTATTCCAGTTTCTAAAAATTCATAAAATTATGTTCTCCTGTTTATGGATTTTATTTGGATGATTGGATACTTTTGACTATTGTTTATTCGTGTATTTGCTATTTGCACGCTTTACGAGTAGACGTTGAAGTGCTTAAGGATTTGAAGGAGAAGTATTGACTCAGGATCCAACTCAAGACCAAGAACAAGTACTTTTTGAAGGCAAGTTATGCTTTGACCATGTTGATCCTATTTCGAAATCTATTTTGATTTAACCTATTGCATGCTAGTTCAATTAGAAAATACTTTATTTAAATTTGGGGAATTAGATAAATACCAATTTCTTTGTATGACACCTTGATTACTTAAATATGTGCCATGACCCCTTGTCACCCTAGTTGTGGTTTACTAGTTGGACATTATTAACTTGCCAACATGGGTTTTAGACCTGTAGTAAATCGCTTAGACTGCTACGTGCTCATGACATGATTTTGGACAAACAAAAGTTAATATTGACTTAATGATATATTGAACCTGTTTTGGAAAGGTATCATGTGATGTTGATGGCACGTGGTGCATGGTAATCAACTGGGGGTTTGATAAATAGTTTTTCGACCGGGGCATGTGGCAAGAATAATCAGGTGGACCAGTTGTGGCATTGGGGATGTTGATTTGGTTCTTCGGGTAGTCTTGCCCTGGTCACCCTAAGGACTTAACCTTGCAAGCCTTTGAACTGGGTCTAACGTGCAACCACATGTCCAGAATGGGACGGACCTAGTTGACTAAGTTGCTAATAACGCACTGTGGGACCTCAGAGGTCAACTACACCCTTTGTGTAAGTTTGTACTGGGAGCGTCTCGGCCGAGGCCAGGTACCCATCTAACGGTTGATTGGCCTAAACTTCGCCTTAGCTAAGGGAAGGGTTAGTGTGCAATAACCGGGGAGGACCACTTGTATTGTTAGAAGTTTCCGAAAGACTTTGTTACGGGAACTCGCCTTTGTGGTGTTTGACTGTATCTTGTGGGTAAAGTGCATAACCTCTGCAGAGTGTAGAATCTATTCGAATAGCCGTGTCCGCGGTATTGGACATCGCTCGGGAATTACAGTCAAGGGTTAGATTTTCTCAAAAATAACTTGGATTTGAAAGGTTGGGTTGGATTAATAATGATGTTGATGGAAATGTGGATTAGGATGGGAAAGATGTTTATTAAACTCCTTGAAAAGTTAATTATGCTATACTTGTTTCTACTGCTTTCGAATCTACTTATGATACTTGTTAAATGTTGTTTACTGCAAAAATACCTTGAGCCATTCCTTTGTACCAAGCCATGCATATAGTATATTAGCTTGCATTCTGTGCATGACTTGCTGAGTACCAAGTACTCACCCTTGCCACAATACAACACCAGTTGAAGAGGAGACGACACCAGCTTTGGAGGAGGAGCTCCAAGAGGAACCGTCTACTTAGGGAAGCGAGCCCAGTCAGTTGCCTGTGGTATACTGGATGGCGCCACGAAGTTATTTGATTTTCCGCTGCTACTATTTCTCTCTTAATAAGTTTCGCCCTGCGAGGCATACATTTGTAACTTGACCATAAGGTCGAGTAACCAGTTTGACTATTTAAATAAAGTACTTTATTAGTATCGAGTGGTATGATTGTGATATTTACCGATGTTAAGACTGTGTGCACTAGCGTGTTCCTGGACTAGTGCTGAATACACAGAGGGTCCGGATTTGCAAATTCGGGGTCCCGACAGAGGTGGTATCAGAGCCATACTGACCGTAGGCTCAACCCTAAGCTAGAATGGTCGTAGTGAGGATAAAACCTATTTTCTAAAGCTAAAAATTTGTCAAGATAAGAAATGACATCTCGACTTACCCCCTTCTCTCTTTCCTTGTCTCTTGCTGAATATTCCCTTACCTTGTCACGATTTAAAAATTTCGAGTTCTTACGTGAGCACTCTTGTGACAGATGGAGGGAGAGTTCAACTACGTCGATCTGGAGGTTGGTCACGCCATGAACTTCGGCATATGCTTCACTCTCGGAGATTTTGAGAAGCCGCAACACCAAGTGGAAGTGATCGGACAAGCTGTGATTGATCAAGGCTTGTGACGTGAAGATTGAGGTACCGCTAGGAAGAAGGGCCCAGGCAATCGCTCGATACACCGTGACCGCCAGGAGGTCTACAATGCAGATGGGTATCCAAGAAGTATCACGACGAGCAATGCGGCACATTACCCGTATCTACACCAGAGAGTTGGAGAGCACGGTGTTCCGTTATCACCCGCGCAGCAATAACCTTCTTGACCCGAAGGCGATTCAGGATGAGGATGCCAGGGTGACACAGTTGGCACGACTTGTTGTCGCCCAGGAGGATGTACTCGATGATACAAGCAAGGAGCTACAGAAGGCCCGCAAGGAGATCACGACAGATAAGAACAGACGGCGGGAAGCTCAAGAGTATGTGTCACACCTTCTGCGAAGGATTGACGAGTTGGAGATGGCTTTATACGGACTGCAACTGCAGCCAAGATTGAGCTACACGAGCCAGATCCGAGGAGTCGATCTCGATGAGGACACTACTTCTTCGACTACCCACAGATGACACGATTCTTTGGACATGGCAATCGTTTCGGCGCCTATGCCGCAAAGATCCGTACTGTGCCGTGGAGGTTTTCTCGATGAGTGAGCGTAGGTTCTATAGTGAGACTCCTTCGCCGAGTCGCGTCATAGAATAAAGAGTCACCTTTAGGCGTTAGACTCCAGTGTTAGTTCGATTTGGATTTTCATTGTTTGCTGAGTGTGCAGTATGTGTTGCAAGGCCCTTAGGCATTGTAAGCAACCATACCAAGTTATTAATATCAATAATAAAGTTGGACCTTAAAGTTACACCTGTCGCCCCGTATAAGTTCCATATTACTTGTCTATTCTTGATTCCCCCTCATCTCTAAGACTTAGAGCAAATCGACAGATGGTGAACACCCGCGGAAACTTTGGAAGCAATGGAAGTGGTTCTCGCCACAGAAACCCCAATGATGGAGCACCAGACCGCCATTGATATGCAGAATTTTGGAGAATTTCTTGTCGCTCAGACTCGCTTGATGCATGCTATGATGCAACAAATGCAACACGTCACCGCCGTGCCACACTAATCAAGTCAATCAGTGACAACGCCGTAATACAAGACTGCCGAGTTCATGAGGACTCACCCACCCACTTTCTCCGGAATGCCAATCCATTGGAGGCCGATGATTGGCTAAGGTCAATTGAGAGGAAGCTACACATAGCTCAATGCATAGGAAATGAGAAGGTACTCTATGCTTCTCATCGCTGGAAGGAACAAACCACGAATGGTGGGAGAACTTCGTGCCACGCAAGAGAACCTCAAGATATCACTTGGGAAGAGTTCACAATGCGTTCACAAGATCACGTGCCAAAAGGAATCATGGACCTTAAGAAGGAGGAGTTCAGAGCATTGAAGCAAGGTAATCACCGGTGGTCGACTACCCGAACAAGTTCACACAGCCTAGCACGCTACGCACTGAGGATGTAGCGACAGATAAAGCCAGATACCTCGTTTCATGAAGGGACTTAAGTCAGATTGCAGGTGGGATTGATCACCCACACCTTTCCGCATTTCCAAGAATTGGTGAATAAGGCGCTTATTCTTGAGGACAAGCGCAAGGAACCGGATGAGAACAGAAGCGCAGAATGCAACAAACAGGATCACGCCAGGAACGCAATGGGCCTCGAGAGTTGCACCAAATCAATTTTTCAGATTCCAGCCACAGAATGCTACAAGGACACCGTCACCAAAGCACCAAGACCCGCCAATCGTAACTACTGCACCCACTTCGCTAGAAACGCCGCCTGTGCAACAAGAAGGAACAAGGAGACGCCGCTACAATCGCAACGAGCCAGACATTTTGCCAACAGCTTGTCCAAAGAAGACAAAGCAGGAGTGACCCCGCTCGCTTAAACTTGGGAACCACCCCGCCTAGGACGCCAAAGACCAGGAACCACATCCTGCATCAGGTGAGAGGCCGAGTCAACCATGTCACCGTGAGATGCACCGCAGAATGCTACGGACGTCAGATCGGGTAAGTTACTTGTTAACTCAAGACTGCAATGCTTTGTTTGACTCTGGAGCTTCGCATTCGTTTGTTTCGCAAGGCTTTGCTGCTAGAAACGATTTGGGGATTGCAAGACTTAAGTGCATGCTTTTAGTTCAAACCCCTGGTTCCGAACTTCGAACGAAAGTAGGATGTTCCGGGGTGAGAATATTAATAGATGGAATAGAGTTCCTAGCGAACCTTATAATTTTGGAGACCCAGACCTTAGACGTTATTTTGGGAATGGATCAAGTTATCCAAGCACAAGGCCGTATTGGATTGTGGACTAAGGACTATCTCGATTGAGAGCCCGTGTGGAAAGAAAGTGGAATTTCAAGCTATTGCCGTTAGAGAAGGACAGCTTGATGGTTAACTGCACCAAGGCAATCAGCATAGAGGATGTCTCAAGAGTGAATGAGTACCCAGATGTTTTCCCCAAGATCTACCTCGTATGCCGCCAGACAGTGACATAGAGTTTGTGATAGAGCTTGTACTGCACAAATACCGATAGCAAAGAGACCTTATCGGATGTCCACCGAGGAGTTGGTAGAGATGAAGAAACAGCTAGAGGAGTTAATGGAGAAAGGATTTATCGGACCAAGTTAGTCGCCGTGGGGAGCACCGCTTTGTTTGTCAAGAAGAAGGACGGGAGTTTCGGGATGTGCATCGACTACCGTGCACTCAATGAAGTCACCGTGAAGAATAAGTATCCACTACCCAGATTGATGACTTGTTCAATCACCGAGAGGAGCCGGAGTTTTCTCCAAGATTGATCTCGAGATCGGATACCATCGCTTGAAGATCCGATCGTAAGATATCCCGAAGATCGCATTCTCGCCAAGATATGGACATTACGAGTTTACGCTATGTCCTTTGGATCGATTTAATGCGCCAAAGATATTTCATGAATATGATGAATAAGGTGTTCATGGAATACTTGGACAAGTTTGTTGTCGTGTTCATAGATGATATTCTAATCTACTCCAAGACAGAGGATGAACATGCCGAACACTTGAGGCGAGTTTTGGAAAAGTCGAGGAACAAAGCAACTCTTCGCCAAGTTCGTAAGTGTGATTTTTGGAAGGACAAGGTGGAGTTTCTTGGACATGTAATGACCGCGTATGAGTCGCCAGTTGATCCAAGCAAAGTAGAAGCCGTGTTACATTGGGGAGCAAATCAAGACCGTGACCGGATCCGAGTTTCCTTGGAATGGCAGGGTACTACCGCCGTTTCATTGAAGGCTTTTCGACAATTGCGAAACCTCTTACGCAATTGCTGAAAAAGGAGAAGAAGTTTGCATGGACGCTTGAATGTGAGAAAGGATTTCAGGAGCGAAAAGCGATTGACATTAGCACCGTGTTAGTTCTACCTGATGTTGCTCAAAGCTTTGATATTTATTGTGACGACGCGCCAAGGACTTAGATGTGTGTCTGCAGAATGGAAAGGTCGCCGCTTATGCATCAAGGCGCTTGAGGCCGCATGAGGAGAATTATCCGACGCATGACCTAGAGTTAGCCGCCGTAGTGCATGCCTTGAAGATATGGCGTCACTATCTGATCGGGAACAGATGTGAAGTGTATACGGATCATAAGAGCCTTAAATACATATTCACCAAATGGATCTGAATATGAGGCAAAGGAGATGGTTAGAGTTGATCAAGGACTACAATGTTGGAATCCATTACCATCCCGGAAGGCCAACGAGTTGCCGATGCCTTGAGTCGGAAAAGCCATACCGTGAGTATGTTGCTAGCCACAAGTCGTGGTGAGTTATGTGAGGATTTTCAGAGAATGAAGATTGAGGTGGTACCTAGCGGATCCTTGGCCGCATTGGAAGTAAAGCCTACCCTAGAGGATCGATCCGAAGGATGTAGGATGATGACAAGATCCGCAGGATTAAGTCCATCAAGGAGGAAGGCAAGGCCGAGGACTTCAAGTTGGATGAGCAAGGCACGTTATGGATGAAGGATCGCATTTGTGTGCCCAACAAGAAGGACTTCAAAAAGCTGATTTTGGAGGAAGCCCATGACTCCAAGTACTCAATTCATCCTGAAGCGCCAAAATGTATCAGATTTGAAGGAAAGATTCGTGGCCGAGCATGAAGCGTGAAGTTGCCGAGCATGTTGCATTGTGCGATGTATGCCGTAGAGTCAAGGCAATGCATCGAGACCAGCAGGATTACTACACCGAAAATACTCGAGTGGAAGTGGGAGGAAATCGGAATGGATTTCATTACCGGTTTGCCTAAGACTCAAGGAGGTTATGACTCCATATGGGTTATAGTGGATCGCTTGACCAAAGTAGCCCATTTTATCCCCGTGAAGACCACCTACTCGGAGATAAGTTAGCAGAGTTGTACATGATCGAGGATCGTCTGCTTGCACGGAGTACCAAGGAGGATTGTATCGGACGAGGTACCCAATTTACCTCAAGGTTTTGGAATAAGTTGCACGAAGCCATGGGAACCCGTTTAAACTTCAAGATGTACCTATCATCCACGACGGATGGACAGACCGAAAGAGTCAACCAGATTCGGAGGATATGTTAAGAGCATGTGCATTGGCTTATGCTACCTCTTGGGATAAGAGTTTGCCGTATGCCGAGTTCGCCATAATAATAGTTACCAAGCTAGTTTACAGATGTCACCTTTGAGGCAATCAGATGGTCGACCTCGCCAAACGCCATTGAATTGGAATGAGACCCGTGAGTGTCGGGACCCCGAATTTGCAAATCCGACCTTCAGGTATTCAGCACTAGTCCAGAACGCGCTTAGTGCACACAGTCTTAACATCGGTATATATCACAATCATACCATACGATATTATCAAAGTACTTTATTTAAATAATCAAAGGGTTACTCGACCTTATGGCCAAGTTACAAATATATGCCTTGCAAGGCGAAACTTATTAAAAGAGAAATAGCAGCAATGAAAATCAAATAAACTCGTGGGCGCCATCCAAGTATACCACAGTAACCTGATCGGGCTCGCATCCCTAAGTAGACGGGTCTTCTTGGAGTTCCTCCTCCAAAGTCAAGCGTAATCTCCTCTTCAACCGATATTGTGTTGAGGCAAGGGTGAGTACTTGGTACTCAAGAAGTCATGCACAGAATGCAAGCTAATATACTATATGCATGGCTTAGTACAAAGGAGTAGCTCAGGGTATATTTGCAAAGAAATGACTTTTGACAAGTAATATAAGTAGATTCGAAAGCAGTAGAAATAAGTAAAGCATAAATAACTTTTCAAGAAGTTTAAATAACATTTTTCCCCATCCTAAACCATATTTCCATCATCTTCCTTGTTAATCCAAACCAACTTTTCAAACCAAGTTATTTTCGTAAAATCTAACCCTTGATCAGTAATTCGAGCATTGTCCAAAGATCGTGGACTCGGCTATTCAAATAGATTCTACACTGCAGAGGTTATGCACTTTACCCACAAGATACAATCCACTCACCACGCCGCCTCGTGAATCGCCATACAAGAGTATGCGAATGAGCAATCATAACAAAGCCTTCTAAGCCTCAAACAACACAGTGGTCCTCTCCTCGACGTGCTCTACACCATCCCTTCCCTTAGCCAAGGCGAAGTATGGGACCAACACACCGTTAGATGGGTACCTGGCCACGACCACGATACGCCCCTGCATAATCACACAAAAGGTGTAATCGACACCCTGAGGCTCCACAAGTGAGTCCTTAGCGACTTAGTCAACTAGGGCCGCCCCATTCCAGCCATGTGGTTGCAAGTATGACCCAGTTCAAAGGCTTGCAAGGTTAAGTCCTTAGAGTGACCAGGGCAAGACTACCCAAAACCAAATCATCACTCCCAATGCCACAACCGCCCACCTGATTACTCTTGCCACATGCCCTGGCCGAAATCGTTTATCAAACCCCGCTTGATTACCATGCACCACGTGCCATCAACATCACATGATACTTTTCCAAAACAGGTTCAATATATCATTAAGTCAATATTAGCATTGGATTATCCAAAATCATGTCATGAGCACGTAGCGTGTCTAAGCAAAGATACTACAACGTTCTAAACCCATGTTGGCAATTTAATAATGTCCAACTAGTAAACCACAACTAGGGTGACAAGGGATCATGGCACATACTTAAGTAATCAAGGTGTCATATAGCAAATTGGTATTTATCTAACCCCTGTGTTTAAACAAAGTATCTTTCTACTTGATCTAGCATGCAATAGTTTAAATCCAAATAGAGTTCGAAATGGGATCAATATGGTCAAAGCACAACTTGCCTTCAAAAAGCACTTGCTCTTGGTCTTGAGTTGGATCCTGAGTCAACACTTCTCCTTCGAATCCTTCCCAGACTTCAACGCCTACTCAGAAGCGTGCAAATAGCAAATACACAAATAAACACTATGCAAAAAAGATCCTAAAACTCCAAATAAAATCCATAAATAGAGAGAACATAATTTTCTGGATTTTTAGGAACTGGAATCGCTCAAATTGGAGTTAAAAGCATAAAAGTTATGATTATTTAAAGTTTAAATAATCAATTAAATAATATTACAGAGAAAAACTTTAGTCCAAAAATTAAATAAAATTTATATTTAAGTAGATCTTAATTTTATACAAATTTAGAAATTTGAATCGCTCAAATCGGAGTTGAAACGCAAAAGTTATAAGCGTTTTAAGTTTGAATCTAAATTTGAAATCATTATTCGAATTAATAAATCATTTTCTTTTTCGGAAATTAATTATTGCGTCAGCATGGACACGTGGCAGCTCCTGATTGGCCTGCTGACGTCAGCCGGTCCATGGGCTCGGTCCACACTCGGCTTGGGTCCACCGTGGACTCGGTCCACAGCTCCACGTGAGACTGACATGTGGGACCCACTCGGGTGACGTCATTGCTGACGTCGGCATCGTCGGCCCGACACGCTGGCCCAGCGTGTCGGTGATGACCACGACGCCAGCGTGGGCGCGACGGCTCGGCTTCTGGGACGCTGGCACAATCGTGGCCGTTGGTTTGAAATCCGACTACCGGGATTGAGTTTGGCCTCATGTGCTTGGGGCGACGCGTGATCGATCAGGCCGTTGGATCTTGATCCAACGGTCCGCATCCAATCTAACTGGTGCGCTTCTTGATACGCCGGCGCAACCTAAGCCGTTGGATCTAGATCCAACGGTTGGGATTAGATCTAGGATTTTCACGGAAACTCACCGGCGACGTGGCACGATCCGGGCCTTTGGATCTTGATCGGACGGCTGGTGGAGCTCGGTCGGCGATGGCTTCACGGCGGAGTTGCGGCCGCCGTGGCCGAGGACGGCGACCACCCAAACGGGCGGTTGGGGCGTGCTCGGCGAGATGGATGGTGTCTTCGCGCGCCTGGCTTCGGGTTTCGAATCTGGGGTCAATGGCGGCGGAGGACGGCGGACGGCGGCGAGGCGAGGCAAGGACCGTGGCGGCGCTTCACGCAACTACGGCGAGCGATTCCGGCGAACCTACGGCGGCTAGAGCTCGGCGGGTTAGGGCAAGAAGTGCGCGGGGTCACGGCGGTCCTCGGGGTGCGATCCGGGCATTAAATAGCCCCGGGATGCGTGCTCAGGGCGGAGCCCTAGTCGGTTACGGCGGCGCACTCGGCGGCGGAGTCCGGCTCGGTCACGGGAAGACGACGAAATCGTGGCCGTCCACGTGTCGCGATCAACGGCCACGATCGCACGGCGCGATCGGGTCCGGTCCGGACACGGCTCGGTCGGGGTCGGGCGGATCTCAGCCGTTGGATCTTGATCCAACGGTTGGGATCGATTAGGGTTAGGAGTGGGTTCGGTCGAGTCAACTGCTCGGTCGGACTCGAGTCCGACTTCGGTCGGATGAACAAGATTTGACCCGAGTTGGATTTTCCAGCTAATTAATATTTAAAATAATTCCCAAGAATTCATTTAATTCATTAAAAATAGCAAATGACTTCAGAAAAATTCCAGAAAATTCTGGAAAATATGATGGATCATCTTGGACTCAAATAAAATATTTCCAACAAAACTTTATTTGCAAAATTAAATTCTTCAATTATTTCAAAATGGAATAAATTCAACTAAATTCCAAATAAATCCAAATAAAGTCCAGAAAATTCCAAAATTCACCAAAGTGCCAAATCACACATGAATTTAAGAAAAGAAAAATTTTGGGGTGTTACAAACCTCCTCTTAATAGAATCTCGTCCCCGAGATTCAGGGCTCACTAAAGGAATAGGTTTGGAAATTCTTTCTTCAAATCCTCTTCACTCCCTAAGTCGCTTCGCTTTCATGGTTGCTCCATCGAACTCTACAGAAACGGGTTGACTTGTTTCTAGTTTCTCGATCCATTGTGTCCGTAATCCTCACAGATACTCCTTATAAGTCAAATCCTCTTGCAACTCAATTGACTCTAGCGGTGTCTGCTCTCAGAACTCAAGACACTTCTTCAATCGACACATGGAATACATCATGTACTCCTCGCTAACGATTGTGGCAACTCTAGCCGATAAGCAACTTTGCCTCTGCGGCTCAAAATCCTAAATGGTCCAACATAACGGGTGCGAAGTTTCCCTTTGGCATGGAACCTCTTAACTCCCCGAGAGGCGTAACTCGAGGTATACAAAGTCTTCTCGTTCAAAACTCAAATCTCGCGACGATTGTCAAGATAACTCTTCTGCCGAGATTGGGCTATCTTCAACCTTTCCCTAATCATAGCGATCCGCTTCCTCACCTCTTGAAGAATATCAGGCCCAAAGACACGGCGCCACGGCCTCATTCCAATTCAATGGTGTCCGACAGTGGTCGACCATACAAAGGCCTCAAAAGGTGACATCTGTAAACTAGCCTCGATAACTATTGTTGTAACTAAACTCGGCATACGGCAAACTTTTATCCCAAGAGGTAGCATAAGCCAATGCACAAGCTCTCAACATATCCTCTAGAATCTGGTTGACTCTTTCTGCCTGTCCATCCGTCTCAGGATGATAAGGCATCTTGAAGTTTAAACGGGTTCCCATGGCTTCATGCAACTTATTCCGTAACCTTGAGGTAAATTGGGTACCTCGTCCGATACAATCCTCCTTATACTCCGTGCAAACAAACAATCCCGATCATGTACAACTCGCTTAACTTATCTCCCGAGTAAGTGGTTTTCACGGGGATAAAATGGGCTACTTTAGTCAAGCGATCCACTATAACCCATATGGAGTCATAACCTCCTTGAGTCTTTGGCAAACCGGTAATGAAATCCATTCCGATTTCCTCCCACTTCCACTCAGGTACTTTCAGCGGTTGTAGCAATCCTGCTGGTCTCGATGCATTGCCTTGACCCTCCGCATACGCCGCACAATGCAACATGCTCGGCAACTTCTCGCTTCATACTCGGCCACTGCATCTCTCCTTCGTATCCTCGATACATCTTGGCGCTTCCAGATGAATCGAGTACTTAGAGTCATGGGCTTCTTCCAAAATCAGTTGCTTTAACTCCTTTTTGTTAGGCACACAAATGCGATCCTTCATCCATAACGTGCCTTGCTCGCCAAATTTGAAATCCTTTGCCTTGCCTTCCTCCATTTTGGACTTAATCCTACGGATCTTGTCATCATCCTTCCGTCCTTCTCGGATCTGATCCTCTAAAGTAGGCTTTACTTCCAATGCGGCCAAGAATCCGCTAGGTACAACCTCAATCTTCATTTTCTGAAAATCCTCACATAACTCATCCTGACTTGTGGCTAGCAACGTACCCACGGTATGGCTTTTCCGGCTCAGAGCGTCGGCTACTACGTTGGCCTTCCCGGGATGGTAATGGATTCCAACATTATAGTCCTTGATCAACTCTAGCCATCTCCTTTGCCTCATATTCAGATCCGACTGGGTGAATATGTACTTAAGGCTCTTATGATCCGTATATACTTCACATCTGTTCCCAATCAGATAGTGACGCCATACCTTCAAGGCATGCACTACGGCGGCTAACTCTAGGTCATGTGTCGGATAATTTTCCTCATGCGGCCTCAACTGCCTTGATGCATAAGCGACGA
Organism: Rhipidocladum racemiflorum; assembly: GCA_036346355.1. Lineage (NCBI taxonomy): Eukaryota > Viridiplantae > Streptophyta > Magnoliopsida > Poales > Poaceae > Rhipidocladum > Rhipidocladum racemiflorum. The sequence continues at coordinate 26,411,394 of CM070589.1, read as the reverse complement.
CCTTTCCATTCTGCATCAGCACACATCCAAGTCCTTGGCGCGATGCGTCACAATAAATATCGGCTTTGAGCAACATCCCAGAAACTAACACCGTGCCGATGTCAATCGCTTCTTCACTCTGAAATCCTTTCTCACATTCTCGCGCCCATGCAAACTTCTTTTCCTTCTTCAAAGAATTGCGTAAGAGGTTTCGCAATTGTCGAGAAGCCTTCGATGAAACGGGCGGTAATATCCCGCCATTCCAAGGAAACTCCGACCGGGTCACGCCTTCGGTTGCTCCCAATGTAACACGCCTTCTACTTTGCTTGGATCTACGGCGACTCCTTCAAGCGGTCATCACATGTCCAAGAAACTCCACCTTGTCCTTCCAAAAATCACACTTACTGAACTTGGCGAAAAGTTGTCGTTCCTCGCCTTTTCCAAAACTCGCCTTAAGTGTTCGGTATGTTCATCCTCTGTCTTGGAGTAGATTAGGATATCGTCTATGAACACGACGACAAACAATTCCAAATATTCCATGAACACCTTATTCATAATATTCATGAAATAGGCTTGCGCATTCGTCACCCCAAAGGACATAATCAGAACTCGTAATGTCCATATCTTGACGAGAATGCGCCTTTCGAATATCTTCTCGATCGGATCTTCAATCGATGGTATCCCGATCTCAGATCAATCTTGGAGAAAACTCCGGCTCCTCTTAACTGATCAAACAAATCACCAATCCTGGGTAGCGGATACTTATTCTTCACGGTGACTTCATTGAGTGCACGGTAGTCGATGCACATCCTGAAACTCCCGTCCTTCTTTTTGACAAACAAAACCGGTGCTCCCCACGGCGACTAACTTGGTCTCGATAAATCCTTTCTCCATTAACTCTTCTAGCTGTTTCTTCATCTCTACCAACTCCTCGGTAGACATCCGATAGGGTCTCTTTGCTATCGGTGTCTTGTACCATAAGTTCTATCACAAACTCTATGTCCCTCGTCAGCGGCATACTGTAGATCCTCGGGAAAAACGTCTGGGTACTCATTCACTACCGACATCCTCTATGCTGATTGCCTTGGTAATGCTGTAACCATCAATCGTCCATCTCTAATCAAGTAGCGGGCTTGAAATTCCACTTTCTTCCCACACGGGCTCTCAATCGAGATAGTCCTTCGTCCGCAATCCAATACGGCCTTGTGCTTGGATAACCAATCCATTCCCAATATAACATCTAAGGTCCGGGTCTCCAAAATTATAAGGTTTGCTAGGAATTCTATTCCATCTATTAGTATTCTCACCTCGGAACATCCTACTTCCGCTCGGAGTTCGAACCAGGGTTTGAACTAAAAGCATGCACTTAAGTCTTGCAATTCTCAAGTCATTTCTAGTAGCAAAGCCTTGCGAAACAAACGAATGCGAAGCTCCGTGAGTCAAACAAAATCAAGCAGGTACTGAGTTAACAAGTAACTTACCCAAAGACGACGTCAGTAGCATTCTCGCAGTGCATCCGCGGTGACATGGTTGACTCGGCCTCTCACCACGGCCTGGTGTGGCTCCTGGTCTTTGGCGTCCTAGCTGGGTGGTTCCTAGATTGAAGCGAATCGGGTCGCTTCTGCTGTCTTCTTCGGGCAATCATTGGCAAAGTGTCCTCGCTCGTTGCGCTTGTAACAGCGTCTCACCGTTCCTTCTTTGCCGACCGGGGTAGCGTTTCTAGCGGCTGGGTCTGCAGTAGTTTTGATTGGCGTGTCTTGGTGCCGGGATGGTGTCCTCGTTGCATTCGTGGTTGGAATCAAGAATTGATTTGGTGCAACTCAGCGCCGCTATTCGTTCGACGTGATCCTTCTTTGTTGCATCCTGCGCTTCTGTTCTCATCCAGTTCCTTGCGCTTGTCCTCAAGAATAAGTGCCTTATTCACCAACTCTTGGAAATCTGGAAAGGTGTGGGTGATCAACCCTACTTGCAATCCCGAGTTAAGTCCCTTCATAAAGCGAGACTGTGCGGATTTATCTGTCGCTACATCCTCAAAGGTGCGTAGCGTGCTAGCCGTGTGAACTTGTTCAGTAGTCGACCACCGGCCGATTACCTTGCCTCGATGCTCGAACTCCTCCTTCTTAAGGTCCATAATTCCTTCAGCACGTGATACTTTTAATGCAACAGTGAACTCTTCCCAAGTGATATCTTGAGGGTTCTCTCAAGCGGGCAATGAAGTTCTCCCACCATTCGGCACGTTCTTCCAACTGATGAGAAGCGTAAAGTACCTTCTCATTCCCTATGCATTGAGCTATGTGTAGCTTCCTCTCAATTGATCTTAACCAATCGTCGGCCTCCAACGGATTGGCATTCCCAGAGAAAGTGGGTGGGTGAGTCCTCATGAACTCTGACAGCCTTGTATTCTGGCGTGGTCCCTGATTAATTTGATTAGCCGTGGCCTGAGCAGTGACGTGCTGCATTTGTTGCATCATAGCATGCATCAACTGGGTCTGAGCAGCAAGAAATGCTCCAAAATTGTGCACATCCAAAGGGCGGTGCTTTGGTGCTCCATCATTGGGGTTTTCTGTTGGCGAGATCCACTCCCATTGCTTCCAAAGTTCCCACGGGTGTTCACCATCTGTCGATTTGCTCTAGGTTTAGAGATGAGAGGGAAACAAGAATAGACAAGTAATATGGAACTTATGCGGGGCGAAAAGGGGTAGCTTTAAGGTCCAACTTTATTATTAGTAACTTGGTATGGCTGCTTACAATGCCTAAGGGCCTTGCAACACATACTGCACACTCAAAGAAACAAAGCAAATCCAAATCGAACTAACTCACGGAGTCTAACGCCTAAAGGTTGACTCTTTACTCTATGACTCGACTCGGCGAAGGAGTCTCACTATAGAACCTATGCTCACTCATCAAGAAAACCTCCATCTGTCACAAGAGTGCTTTACGTAAGAATTCGGAATTTTCAAATTGTGACAAGGTAAGGGAAAATTTCAGCAAGAGACGAGAAAAGAGAGAAGGGGATAAGTCGAGATGTCATTTCTTGTCTTCACAAATTTTTAGCTTTAGAAAATAGGTTTTATCCTCACTACGACCATTCTAGCTTAGGGTTGAGCCTACAAATCAAGTATGGCTCGATACCACCTCTGTCGGGACCCGAATTTGCAAATCCGGACCCTCTGTGTATTCAGCACTAGTCCAGAACGCGCTTAGTGCACACAGTCTTAACATCGGTATATATCACAATCATACCATACGATATTATCAAAGTACTTTATTTAAATAATCAAAGGGTTACTCGACCTTATGGCCAAGTTACAAATATATGCCTTGCAAGGCGAAACTTATTAAAAGAGAAATAGCAGCAGCGGAAAAATCAAATAAACTTCGTGGCGCCATCCAGTATACCACAGTAATCGATCGGGCTCGCATCCCTAAGTAGACGGGTCTTCTTGGAGTTCCTCCTCCAAAGCCGGGCGTAATCTCCTCTTCAACCGATATTGTGTTGAGGCAAGGGTGAGTACTTGGTACTCAAGAAGTCATGCACGTAATGCAAGCTAATATACTATATGCATGGCTTAGTACAAAGGAGTAGCTCAGGTATATTTGGCAAAGAAATGACTTTTGACAAGTAATATAAGTAGATTCGAAGCGGTAGAAATAAGTAAAGCATAAATAACTTTTCAAGAAGTTTAAATAACATTTTTCCCCATCCTAAACCATATTTCCATCATCTTCCTTGTTAATCCAAACCAACTTTTCAAACCAAGTTATTTTCGAAAATCTAACCCTTGACTGTAATTCCGAGCATTGTCCAAGATCGTGGACTCGGCTATTCAAATAGATTCTACACTCTGCAGAGGTTATGCACTTTACCCACAAGATACAATCCACTCACCACGTCGGTACTGAATCGCCATACAAGAGTATGCGAATGAGCAATCATAACAAAGCCTTTCTAAGCCTCAAACAACACAGTGGTCCTCTCCAGACGTGCTCTACACCATCCCTTCCCTTAGCCAAGGCGAAGTATGGGACCAACACACCGTTAGATGGGTACTGCCACAGCCCACGATACGCTCCCCGCATAATCACACAAAAGGTGTAATCGACACCTGAGGCTCCACAAGTGAGTCCTTAGCGACTTAGTCAACTAGGGCCGTCCCATTCCAGCCATGTGGTTGCAAGTATGACCCAGTTCAAAGGCTTGCAAGGTTAAGTCCTTAGAGTGACCAGGGCAAGACTACCCAAAACCAAATCATCACTCCCAATGCCACAACCGCCCACTGATTACTCTTGCCACATGCCCTGGCCGAAATCGTTTATCAAACCCCGCTTGATTACCATGCACCACGTGCCATCAACATCACATGATACTTTTCCAAAACAGGTTCAATATATCATTAAGTCAATATTAGCATTGGATTATCCAAAATCATGTCATGAGCACGAAAGGTGCTCTAAGCAAAGATACTACAACGTTCTAAACCCATGTTGGCAATTTAATAATGTCCAACTAGTAAACCACAACTAGGGTGACAAGGGATCATGGCACATACTTAAGTAATCAAGGTGTCATATAGCAAATTGGTATTTATCTAACCCCCAGGTTTAAACAAAGTATCTTTCTAATTGAACTAGCATGCAATAGTTTAAATCAAAATAGATTTCGAAATGGGATCAATATGGTCAAAGCACAACTTGCCTTCAAAAAGCACTTGCTCTTGGTCTTGAGTTGGATCCTGAGTCAACACTTCTCCTTCGAATCCTTCCGGCACTTCAACGTCTACTCGTAAAGCGTGCAAATAGCAAATACACAAATAAACACTATGCAAAAAGATCCCAAAACTCCAAATAAAATCCATAAATAGAGAGAACATAATTTTCTGGATTTTTAGGAACTGGAATCGTTCAAATTGGAGTTAAAACGCAAAAGTTATGATTATTTAAAGTTTAAATAATCAATTAAATAATATTACAGAGAAAAACTTTAGTCCAAAAATTAAATAAAATTTATATTTAAGTAGATCTTAATTTTATACAAATTTAGAAATTTGAATCGCTCAAATCGGAGTTGAAAGCACTTAAAAGTTATAAGCTTTTTTAGTTTGAATCTAAATTTTAAATAATTATTCGATTTAATAATTCATTTTCTTTTCGAAATTAATTATTGCGTCGGCATGGACACGTGGCAGCTCCTCGATTGGCCTGGCCGACGTCACCGTCCATGGGCTCGGTCCACACTCGGCTTGGGTCCACCGTGGACTCGGTCCACGCTCACGCGTGAGGATCGACATGTGGGACCCACTCGGGTGACGTCATTCTTGGCGTCGGCAGATTGCCGCTGACACGCGGGCCCCGCGTGTCAGTGATCACGCACGCGCGCGTGGGCGCGACGGCTCGGCTTCCTGGACGCGTGGCACAATCGTGGCCGTTGGTTTGAAATCCGACGGCTGGGATTGAGTTTGGCCTCATGTGCTTGGGTGCACGTGACTGATCGTGGGCCGTTGGATCTTGATCCAACGGTCCAGATCCAATCTAACCTGGTGCAGTTCTTGATACGCGGCGCAACCTAAGCCGTTGGATCTAGATCCAACGGTTGGGATTAGATCTAGGATTTTCGGGGAAACTCACCGGCGACGCGTGGCACGATCTGGGCCTTTGGATCTTGATCGGACGGTTGGTGGAGCTTCGGGTCGGCGATGGCTTCACGGCGGAGTTGCGGCCGGCCGAGACGGCGACCACCCAAACGGGCGGTTGGGGCGTGCTCGGCGAGATGGATGGTGTCTTCGGTGCGCTCGCCGGGTTTCGAACTGGGGTCAATGGCGCGGAGGACGGACGGGCGGCGAGGCGAGGCAGGACCGTGGCGGCGCTTCACGCAACTACGGCGAGCGATTCCGCGAACCTACGGCGGCTAGAGCTCGGCGGGTTAGGGCAAGAAGTGCGCGGGTCACGGCGGTCCTCGGTGCGATCCGGCATTAAATAGCCGGGATGCGTGCTCGGCGAGCCCTAATCGATCACTGGCCACGGCGCGCTCGGGGCGGAGTCCGGCTCGATTCTGAAGACGACGAAATCGTGGCCGTCCACGTGTCGCGATCAACGCCCACGATCGCCGCGCGATCGGGTCCGGTCGGACACGGCTTTCGGTCGGTCGAGGCGGATCTCACCGTTGGATCTTGATCCAACGGTTGGGATCGATTAGGTTAGGAGTGGGTTCGGTCGAGTCAAGCTGGCTCGGTCGGACTCGAGTCCGACTCGGTCGGATGAACAAGATTTGACCCGAGTTGGATTTTCCAGCGAATTAATATTTAAAATAATTCCCGATAATTCATTTAATTCATTAAAAATAGCAAATGACTCGTAAAAATTCCGGAAAATTCTGGAAAATATTTTGGATCATTTTGGACTCAAATAAAATATTTCCAACAAAAATTTATTTGCAAAATTAAATTCTTTAATTATTTCAAAATGGAATAAATTCAAATAAATTCCAAATAAATCCAAATAAATTCCAGAAAATTCCAAAAATTCACCAAAGTGCCAAATCACACATGAATTTAAGAAAAGAAAAATTTTGGGGTGTTACAGCGAGCGCCGTGTCTTCGGGCCTGATATTCTTCAAGAGGCTGAAGAGCAGATTGCCGTGATCAGGGAAAGGTTGAAGATAGCCCAATCACGACAGAAGAGTTATGCTGACAACCGTCGCCGAGACTTGAGTTTTGAACCAGAAGACTTTGTATACCTCAGAGTTACGCCTCTCAGGGGAGTTAAGAGGTTCCATGCCAAAGGGAAACTCGCACCCCGTTATGTTGGACCATTTAAGATTTTGAGTCGCAGAGGCGAAGTTGCTTACCAGCTGGAGTTGCCACTGTCGTTAGCAGGAGTACATGACGTATTCCATGTGTCCCAGTTGAAGAAGTGTCTCCGAGTACCTGAGGAACAGACACCGCTAGAGTCAATTGAGTTGCAAGAAGATTTGACTTACAAGGAGCATCCTGTAAAGATTTTGGACACTATGGATCGAGAGACCAGAAATAAGTCAACCCGTTTCTGTAGAGTTCAGTGGAGCAACCACACGGAGAGTGAAGCAACTTGGGAACGCGAAGAGGATTTGAGGAAAGAGTTTCCAAACCTATTCCTCTAGTAAGCCCTGAATCTCGGGGACGAGATGCTATTAAGGGGGGGGGGAGGTTTGTAACACCCCAAAATTTTTCTTTTCTTAAATCCATGTGTGATTTGGTACTTTGGTGAATTTTTGGAATTTTCTGGAATTTATTTGGATTTATTTGGAATTTATTGGAATTTATTCCATTTTCAAATAATTAAAGAATTTAATTTTGCAAATAAAAATTTGTTGAAAATATTTTATTTGAGTCCAAAATGTTTCAAAATATATTTTTCTGGAATTTTTCTGAGTCTTTTGCTATTTTTAATGATTTAATTGAATTTCTGGGAATTTAATTGGATTAATTAAATCGAGTTGGTTTCACTGTTCATCCGACCGAGCCCAAGTCAGACTCGAGTTCGAGTCCGACCCGAGCCCGACCGCGCCCGTGGTCAAGCCGAACCCGGCTGGAACCTAACAGCGTGGCCAGTTGGATCTTGATCCAACGGCCACGATGGAGCCATGTCACCGGAGCCCGAGCCCGACCGAGCCAGCTACGCGAAGTCCGACCGGACCCAAACTCGCGCACCGTTGGATCTCGATCCAGCGGTGTCTGCGTGCGATCACCACCTACCGTGTCGCGCCGAACTCCGCGTCGAAGCGGGGCGAGTCTCGGTTTCGTCGCGTTTCACCTGACGCCGAGGCTCTATTTATTGCGCCGTCGCCGCCGTCGTGACCGCCACTTCATTCGGCGCTGTAGCCTGAACAACGTCGCGAAGCCGCCGCCGTCTAGCCGCAATCGCTCGCCGAAGTTGCCGTAGTAGCGTTCAGCCGTAGTTTTTCGCCGATTGCCGCCGTCTCCGCTGCCCTCCGCCGTTGAGGTCGATCCGAACCGGAGGTCAAGCCGCGTCGGAAGGACCTCTCACCTCGAGCATGCCCGGCGCCGTTGCCGTGGTCGTCGTCCCCAATCCCGGCGAGCAGCGCCGCAAGCCATCGCCGGACCGAGCTTCGCTCCGCCGTCCGATTCGATCCAACGCCCCAGATTGCGCCACGCCATCTCACGGTGAGATTCCGTCCAAAATCCCAGATCCAATCTCGGCCGCTTGGATCTAGATCCAACGGTCCAGATCAAACGCGTTAACCTGCACGCGTGAGAGCTGATCTAATGGGCCGTTGATTTTCAAATCAACGGCCGAGATTGCGCCAGCGTCGGGAAGGCTGACCGCGCGGTGGCCCGATCCGCTGGCGTGCGTGTGACGCTGACACGCGGGGCCCGCATGTCAGCGGCCCAGCCCCCCTGCACCATGACGTCACACTCACGTCATGGCGGGCCAAGATGTCGGTACGTCCCGGTAGTCTTGGCGTCGGCAATGGCGTCTGGCCAGTCCCACTCGCCGCCCGTGAGCTGAGCCTCGGCGACGCTGATGGCGTCACCCGAGGGGACCCACATGTCGGGCCGACACGTGGAGCCGTCGGCCGAGTCCACAGTAGACCCGGCCGAGCGTGGACCAAGTCCATGGACCGGTGGCGCCAGCAGACCAATCGAATGTCGACACGTGTCCAGATCGACGCAATAATTAATTTCCGAAAAGAAAATGATTTATTAATTCGAAATAATGATTTGATTTTGTTTCAAACTTCAAACGCTTATAAGTTTTGCGTTTCAACTCGATTTGAGTGATTCAAATTTCTAAATTTGTATAAAATTGAGATCTACCTAAATATAAATTTTATTTAATTTTTGGACTAAAGTTTTTCTCTGTAAAATTATTTAATTGATTATTTAGACTTTAAATAATCATAACTTTTGCGTTTTAACTCCAAATTTGACGATTCCAGTTTCTAAAAATTCATAAAATTATGTTCTCCTGTTTATGGATTTTATTTGGATGATTGGATACTTTTGACTATTGTTTATTCGTGTATTTGCTATTTGCACGCTTTTACGAGTAGACGTTGAAGTCTTGGGAAGGATTTGAAGGAGAAGTATTGACTCAGGATCCAACTCAAGACCAAGAACAAGTACTTTTTGAAGGCAAGTTATGCTTTGACCATGTTGATCCTATTTCGAAATCTATTTTGATTTAACCTATTGCATGCTAGTTCAATTAGAAAATACTTTATTTAAATTTGGGGAATTAGATAAATACCAATTTGCTGTATGACACCTTGATTACTTAAATATGTGCCATGACCCCTTGTCACCCTAGTTGTGGTTTACTAGTTGGACATTATTAACTTGCCAACATGGGTTTTAGACCGTTGTAGTAAACTGCTTAGACCTGCTACGTGCTCATGACATGATTTTGGACAAACAAAAGTTAATATTGACTTAATGATATATTGAACCTGTTTTGGAAAGGTATCATGTGATGTTGATGGCACGTGGTGCATGGTAATCAACTGGGGTTTGATAAATAGTTTTTCGACCGGGGCATGTGTCAAGAATAATCAGGTGGACCAGTTGTGGCATTGGGGATGTTGATTTGGTTCTTCGGGTAGTCTTGCCCTGGTCACCCTAAGGACTTAACCTTGCAAGCCTTTGAACTGGGTCTAACGTGCAACCACATGTCTCAGAATGGGACGGACCTAGTTGACTAAGTTGCTAATAACGCACTGTGGGACCTCGGAGGTCAACTACACCCTTTGTGTAAGTTGTGCGGGGAGCGTCTGGGCCGAGGCCAGTACCCATCTAACGGTTGATTGGCCTAAACTTCGCCTTAGCTAAGGGAAGGGTTAGTGTGCAATAACCGGGAGGACCACTTGTATTGTTAGAAGTTTCCGAAAGACTTTGTTACTGAACTCGCCTTTGTGGTGTTTGACTCGTATCTTGTGGGTAAAGTGCATAACCTCTGCAGAGTGTAGAATCTATTCGAATAGCCGTGTCCGCGGTATTGGACATCGCTCGGGAATTACAAATCAAGGGTTAGATTTTCTCAAAAATAACTTGGATTTGAAAGGTTGGGTTGGATTAATAATGATGTTGATGGAAATGTGGATTAGGATGGGAAAGATGTTTATTAAACTCCTTGAAAAGTTAATTATGCTATACTTGTTTCTACTGCTTTCGAACCTACTTATGATACTTGTTAAATGTTGTTTCTTTGCCAAAAATACCTTGAGCCATTCCTTTGTACCAAGCCATGCATATAGTATATTAGCTTGCATTCTGTGCATGACTTCTTTGAGTACCAAGTACTCACCCTTGCCACAATACAACACTGTTGAAGAGGAGACGACACCGGCTTTGGAGGAGGAGCTCCAAGAGGAACCGTCTACTTAGGGAAGCGAGCCCACTGGTCTGCACAGGTATCTTTGGATGGCGCCACGGTTATTTGATTTTTCGCTGCTACTATTTCTCTCTTAATAAGTTTAGCCCTGCGAAATCATGCATTTGTAACTTGACCATAAGGTCGAGTAACCAGTTTGACTATTTAAATAAAGTACTTTATTAGTATCGAGTGGTATGATTGTGATATTTACCGATGTTAAGACTGTGTGCACTAGCGTGTTCCTGGACTAGTGCTGAATACACAGAGGGTACGGATTTGCAAATTCGGGGTCCCGACAGTCCCCATGGCTTCATGCAGCTTATTCCATAATCTTGAGGTAAACTAGGTACCTCTGTCCGATACAATCTTCTTCGGCACTCCATGCAAACAGACGATCCTGGTCATATACAACTCGGCTAATTTATCTCCCGAGTAGGTGGTCTTTACAGGAACGAAATGGGCGACCTTGGTCAAGCGGTCCACTATGACCCATCTGGAGTCATATCCACCCTGAGTCTTCGGCAAACCGGTAATGAAGTCCATTCCGATTTCTTCCCACTTTCACTCAGGTATCTTTAACGGCTGCAGCAGTCCCGCTGGCCTCTGATGCATTGCCTTGACTCTCTGGCATATGTCGCACAGCGCAACATGCTCGGCAACTTCACGCTTCATGCTCGGCCACCAGAATCTTCCTTCAAATCATGGTACATCTTGGCACTTCCCGGATGAATTGAATACTTGGAGTCATGGGCTTCTTCTAGGATCTGCTGCTTCAGTTCCTTCTTGTTCGGCACACAAATTCGATCCTTCATCCATAACGTGCCTTGCTCGTCCAGCTTGAAGTCTTTCGCCTTGCCCTACTCCATCTTCGACTTGATTCGCTGGACCTTGTCATCGTCCTTTTGTACTTCTCGGATCTGGTCTTCCAGGGTAGGCTTTAGCTCTAGTGCGGCCAAAAATCCTTCTGGTACCACTTCAATCTGCATTCTCTGGAAATCCTTGCATAGCTCATCCTGACTCGGGGCTATCAACATGTTCACAGTGTGGCTTTTCCGACTCAGAGCATCGGCCACCACGTTGGCCTTTCCGGGATGGTAATGGATCGATCCCGACATTGTAATCCTTGATCAACTCTAACCATCTCCTCTGCCTCATGTTCAAGTCCAACTGGGTGAAGATGTACTTAAGACTCTTATGGTCCGTGTATACTTCACATCGGTTCCCGATCAAATAATGACGCCATAATTTCAAGGCATGCACTACGGCAGCTAACTCTAGGTCATGCGTTGGATAATTCTCCTCATGCGGTCTCAACTGCCTCGATGCATATGCGACAACCTTTCCGTTCTGCATCAGCACACATCCATGTCCTTGGCGTGATGCATCACAATAAATATCAAAGCTTTGATTGACGTCCGGTAGAACTAACACTGGGGCTGATGTCAATCGTTTCTTCAATTCTTGAAACCCTTTTTCGCACTACGGTGTCCATGTAAACTTCTTCTCCTTTTTCAACAATTGTGTGAGGTGTCTCGCAATCGTCGAAAAACCTTCAATGAAATGGCGGTAGTAACCTGCCATACTGTAACACCCCAATTGTTGCTTTTCATGAAATTAAATATTATTTTGCACATTTGTGAATTTTTGAATTTTTCTGGAATTTATTTGGATTTATTTGGATTTAATTTGAATTTATTCCATATTGAGATAATTAAAGAAATTAAATTTTCAAATAAAGTTTTGTTGGAAATATTTTATTTGAGTCCCAAATGCCCTAAAATATTTTCCAGAATTTTTCTGGAATTTTTCTGAGTATTTTGCTATTTTTCTTGAATTAAATGAATTACTGGAAATTATATTAAATATTAAATCGCTGGAAAATCAATCGGGTCGAGTACTGTTCATCCGACCGAGCCCGAGTCAGACTCGAGTCCGAGTCCGACCCGAGCCAGCCGTCTCGATCGAGCCAAGTCACCGGACCCAAACCTAACCCTAACTTCCCGACCGTTGGATCAAGATCCAACGGCCGAGATTCGCCCGTACCGGTCGAGCCGTGTCCGACCCGAACCCGTTCATGCCGTGCGATCCCAGCCGTCGATCCGGACACGTGGACGGCCGTGCGTCGTCGTCTCCGTCCGGATCACAGCCGGACTCCGCCGCTGTGGGGAACTAGGGTTCCGCCTCGGGCGCGGACGCCGTGGCTATTTAAAGCCCGGATCACGCCCCGAGGTTGCCCTCCTCTGTGTGCCCCTTTCGCCCAAGCTTCCCACCACCATTCGTGTCCGATTACTCGCCGGAGTTGGTGGGTCTCTACGGTGGTTTCTGCCGTCTCCGCCGATTTTCGGCCCGCTCAAAGTCGACACCAGGCCGGATCCAAAACCCCCTCAGAGGCCTTGCATGGCCAGGGATCACTCACCTCGCCGAGGACGCGTGGAACGCCGCTGCCGTGGTCATCTTCCTCGGTCTGGTCGGTAGGCGCGCCTACCTCGCCATTGGCGGCTGGGAGCTCCTCGCCTGCTCGATCTCCATCCGCTTGGTTGAGGTGAGGCCACGCCGCCGTTCTTGTTCCTAGTGCCGGATCTAATCCGCCGTTAGATCTAAATCGGGCGGTGTAGATTAGATTTAGCTCCAACAGCTTGGATATATTAGGACCGTTGGATCTAGATCCAACGGTGGAGATTGAGTCTCGTAGTTTCTTACATCCGCGCCGTTTGGATAGATCTCGACCGTTAGATCCGTGGTGGACGGCCGCGATGCACCCACGTGTTGCACGCCGGGTCATGCCACGTAATCGCCCGCGACACCGTCGCTGAGTCAGCGGCAGTCGGCCCGCGTGCGGCCCGGCCGAGCCTGGCGTGGCTGCGTGTCATTGACATACGGGGCCCGCGATGTCGATGTCTCGCCCGAAGAGCCTCACCGTGCATCGTGACTCCACCGACGGGTGGGACCAGCGTGTCGGTCCTCTGTGGCCGTAGGCCGCGTCCACCGTGGGCCGGGCGTCACCGTGACCCGATCCATGGGCCAGACACGCGATGGCGACACCGGGGCATGCCACGTGGCATGATGACGTCATGCTTTGGCGTAATCGTGGAGACCGTTCGATCTTGGCGTCGACGCCGAGTCACTATGGACCAATCACAGCCGACACGTGTCTTGGCGCCAATAATTAATTTCGAAAAGAAAATGATTTATTAATTCGAAATAATGATTTCAGATTTTGTTTCAAACTTCAAACGCTTATAACTTTTGCGTTTCAACTCCGATTTGAGTGATTCAAATTTCTAAATTTGTATAAAATTGAGATCTACCAAGGACTAGTGCTGAATACACAGAGGGTCCGGATTTGCAGATTCGGGTCCTGACACATACCAAGGAAACTACGGATCTGGGTCACGGTCTTCGGCTGCTCCCAATATAACACAGCTTCTACCTTACTCAGATCAACGGCGACTCCTTCTGCGGTCATTACATGTTCGAGGAACTCCACCTTGTCCTTCCAAAAGTCGCACTTGCTGAACTTGGCGAAGAGTTGCTGTTCCCTCAGCTTCTCCAAAACTCGCCTCAAGTGCTCTGCATGTTCATCCTTTGTCTTGGAGTAGACTAGGATGTCATCTATGAACACAACCACAAACTTGTCCAAATATTCCATGAACACCTTATTCATCATATTCATGAAATAAGCTGGCGCATTCGTCAGACCAAAGGACATAACAGTAAACTCGTAATGTCCATATCTTGACGAGAATGCGGTCTTCGGAATATCCTCCGATCGAATCTTCAGCTGGTGGTATCCCGATCTCAGATCAATCTTGGAGAAAACTCCGGCTCCTCTCAGCTGATCAAACAGATCATCGATCCTGGGTAGTGGATACTTGTTCTTCACAGTGACTTTATTGAGTGCACGGTAGTCAATGCACATCCTGAAACTCCCGTCCTTCTTCTTGACAAACAGAACTGGCGCTCCCCATGGCGACGAACTCGGTCTGATGAATCCTTTCTTCATCAACTCTTCAAGATGTTTCTTCATCTCCACCAATTCTTCAGTGGACATCCGGTAAGGTCTCTTGGCTATTGGTGCTGTTCCAGGTACTAACTCGATCACAAACTCTATGTCTCTATCTGGCGGCATTCCTGGCAGATCTTCAGGAAAAACATCTGGATACTCATTCACCACTGAGACATCTTCTATGCTGATCGCCTTCGCACTGTTGACCATCAACTGTCCATCTCTAACGGCGGTAGCTTGAAATTCCACTTTCTTTCCACACGGGCTCTTAACTGATATGACTCTTCGTCCACAGTCCAATACGGCCTTGTGCTTGGATAACCAGTCTATTCCCAAGATAACATCTAGGGTCTGGGTTCCCAATATAATAAGGTTCGCTAGGAACTCTACCCCATCTATTAATATTCTCACCCCAGAACATCCTACTTGAGATCGGAGTTCTGACCCAGGGGTTTGAAATAAAAGCATGCATTTAAGATTCACAATCTCCAAATCATTCTTAGAAACAAAATCTCGGGAAACAAACGAATGCGAAGCTCCAGAGTCAAACAAAACTGTTGCAGGTATTGAGTTGATAAGTATCTTACCCAGTATGACGTCCGTGGCATTCTGAAGTCCATCTGCGGTGATGTGGTTGACTCTGCCTCTCACCACGGTCTGGGGTGTGGCTCTTGGTTGTGCTGCTTCGCGGTTTGCTCCTGGCGCTGGTGTCCTGGCTGGTGTGGAGCCTAAGTTGAAGCGAACTGGGGTCACTCCTGCTGTCTTCTTGGGGCAATTGTTGGATATTTGCCCTGGCTCATTGCACGATAAGCGGCTGGTCTCACTTGCTTCCTCGTTGGATCGCTTTCAAGCGCGGCGTTTTCGGCCGAGCTGGTGTTTGATAATTCTGATTAACGGGTCTCGGTGCCGGTGACGGTGTCCTTGATGCATTCTGCGGCGGGAATCTGAAAAACTGATTTGTCGTAACCCTCAGACGCTGTTGCGCTCCCTGGCGTGATCCTTGCTGTTGCATTCTGCGCTTCCTGTTCTCATCCAGTTCCTTGCGCTTGTCCTCAAGAATAAGCGCCTTGTTCACAAGTTCCTGGAAATCTGGAAAGGTGTGGGTGATCAGTCCCCACTGTAGTCCCGAAGTTCATTCCCTTCAGAAATGAGACTGCCTGGCCTTGTCTGTTGCCACATCTTCAAAGCGTAGCGTAAGCCGTGTGAACTTGTTCGGTATTCGACCCACCGGTGATTACCTTGCTTCAGTGCTCTGAACTCTTCCTTCTTAAGGTCCATAATTCCTTCCGGCACATGATACTGACGGAAAGCAGCTGTGAATTCCTCCCAGGTAATATCCAGTGGATTCTCCCGCGTAGCGCAGAAATTATCCCACCATTCTGCTGCGGTTCCTTTCAACAGATGAGAGGCGTAGAGCACCTTCTCATTTCCCACACACTGAGTTATGTGTAGCTTCCTTTCAATCGACCTTAACCAGTCATCGGCCTCCAGCAGTTGGCATTTCCGAGAAAGTGGGCGGATGAGTCCTCATGAACTCTAACGGTCTTGAATTACGGCGTTGTCACGATTGACTTGATTATTCTGATTAGCGATGGCGTGGGCGGTAATCTATTGCATCTACTGCATCATTGCATGCATCAAGCGAGTCGAGCGGCAAGGAAGGCTCCAAACTTCTGCATGTCCACTTGCGGTCTTTGGCTAGGTGCAGTGCTCCATCATTGGGGTGTTCAACGGGGCGAGAACCACTTCCATTGCCTCCAAGGTTTCGACGGGTATTCACTATCTGTCGGTTGCTCCAAGGTTTAGAGATAAGGGGGAAACAAGAATAGACAAGTAATGGAGAAACTATGCGGGGCGAAATGTGTAACTCAAAATCCAACTTTATTATTTAATAATAACTTGGTATGGTTGCTTTACAATGCCTAAGGGCCTTGCAACACATACTGCACACTCAGCAAGCAATGAAAATCCAAATCAACTAACACACTGGAGTCTAACGCCTCTAAGGGTGATTCTTATTAATCTAAGACGCGACTCGACGAAGGAGTCTCAACTATGAAACCTACACTCACTCGTCGAGAAAACCTCCACTTCCTCCTCGGGGCAGGTGCGGCGGCATAGGCGCGAAGCAATCACCATGCCCAGCAACTGTAGCTGTGGTTGACGACGCGGAGTCCTCCTTTTGTTCGGGATCTGCCTGTTGCTGTGGCTGTGGCACGAGTGCAGGTGGCGCCTCTTCTGGGTCCTCCTCTGGCTCTGGGGCGTCCAACTGCAACACTGGATCGGGGCCCTGTCCGTACAGTGTGGTCTCCAGCTCTGCGATCCTTTCCGCAGCATGGGCGACATACTCGCGAGCATTCTCTTGGTGCTTTTTCCATTCCTCGACCTGCTCGCGAGCCTTCATCAACTCCTGAATTGTGTCATCGATAAGCTCCTCCTGGGCGACAACGAATCTGGCTAAGTGTGTGACAGTGGCATCCTCCTCTTCTATCAGCTTCCGTTGAGCTCTGCTGCCTCGGCGTGGGTGGTGATGGAATACTATGCCTTCCAGTTCCACACAGAGTAAGTGCGATCGATCTGCTGCATTGCTCGACGCGACACCTCCTGGATTCCTATCTCAAAGGTAGACCTACTGGCGGTGAAGTGAAAAGGGCGACTGAACTTCGTCTTCTCTTGGGCATACACCGTGATCTTGACGTCCCATCCTATGACCAGTCCTACCTGCACGAGTGTAGTCCCTCGGTATAGCGGTCTCTCAAAACCTCAAAGAAACTGAAGCATATGCCACAACTCGGCAGCGTAGCCACCCTCACGCTCGGCGTAGTTGTCCTTCATCATCATCTGTCAAAAGACGCTCGCGTAAGAATGCAACATTTTTAAAAATCAAAGTGGAAGACAAAAAGAACTCAGCAAGGTGTATGATCAAGAAAGAAAGGGTAAGGCGAGAATTCATTCATTATCTTGATAAGTTTTAACTTTAGAAAATAAGTTTTATCCTTACTACGACCAATATAACTATGGGTGAGCCTACAGTCAGTATGGCTCTGATACCACATCTGTCGGGACCTGAATTTGCAAATTCGGACCCTCTGTGTATTCAGCACTAGTCCAGGATCACGCTAGTGCACACAGCCTCAACATCGGTAAATATCACAATCATACTCAACGAAATAATAAAGTACTTTAATTAGTTAACCAAACTGGTTGCTCGACCTTAAGGTCAAGTTACAATATACGCCTCGCAGGGCAAAAACTTATTGAAAGAGAAATAACAGCAGCGGAAAAATAAGATAACTTCGTGGCGCCATCCAGTATACCACAGGCAACTGACTGGGCTCGCTCCCTAGTTAGACGGTTCCTCTTGGAGCTCCTCCTCCAAAGCTCGTGTAGGCTCTTCTTCAACTGATGTTGTATTGTGGCAAGGGTGAGTACTTGGTACTCAGCAAGTCATGCACGGAATGCAACCCAATATACTACATGCATGGCTTAATACAAAGGAATAGCTCATGGTATATTTGCAGTAAAACAACATTTGACAAGTAACATAGGTAAATTCGAAAGCGGTAAAAACAAGTATAATATCAATAACTTTTCCAGGAGTTAAATAAACATCCTTTCCATTCCTAATCCACATTTCCATCAACATTATTACTTAACCCAACCAAACCTCTCAAATCCCAGTTGTTTTCATGAGAGTCTAACCCTTGACTGTAATTCCCGAGCAAGGTCCAATACCGCGGACACGGCTATTCGAATAGATTTGACACTTTGCAGAGGTTATGCACTTTACCCACAAGATACAGCCAAACACCACAAAGGCGAGTGATTGCAACAAAGCCTTTCGGGAACTGCTAACTGCACAAGTGAACCATTCTGGTTTTTATCATACACCATCCCTTCCCTTAACGGAGGTGAAGTATGAGACCGACATACCGTTGGACGGGTACCATGCCGCAGCCTTGGTACGCTCTCCTTTCAAGCTACACAAAAGGTGTAGTTGACACCCGAGGTATCACATGCAAGTTATTAGTAACTTACTCAACTAGGCCCGTCCCATTACGGACATGTGGTTGCACGTTTGAATCAGTTCAAAGGCTTGCAAGGTTAAGTCCTTATGTTGACCAGGGCAAGACTACCCGAAGAACCAAATCATCCTTCCCGATACCACAACTGGCCCACCCGATCATTCTTGCCACATGCCCCGGTCGAAAACTATTTATCAAACCCCCAATTATTTACCATGCACCACGTGCCATCAATATCGTCATCAATAACACATGACACTTCTCAAAACAGGTTACATATCTCATTAAGTCAATCTTATCATGTAATTGTAGAAAACATGTCACATGGCAAGGCTAAGCATACTACATCGGTCTAACTACCCATGTTGGCAATTTAATAATGTCCAACTAATAATCCACAACTAGGGTGACAAGGGGTCAAGGCACATAAATAATAATCAAGATGTCATAGTGCAAAGTTGGCATTTAACTAATTTCCCACAATTAATTAAAGCATTTTCTAATTTAACTAGCATGCAATATTTTAAATCAAATTAATTTGAAAATGGGATTAACATGGTCAAAGCACAACTTGCCTTCAAAGAGTACTTGTTCTTGGTCTTGGGCTGGCTCCTGGGTCAATACTTCTCCTTCGAATTATTCGGGTACTTCAACGTCTACTCGTAATGCGTGCAAATAGCAAATAATAAATAAAACAGTACACAAAAAGTATCCAAGAATTCAAATAAAGTTCATAAATAGAGAGAACATAATTTTATGAATTTTTAGGAATTTGAATCGTCAAAATCGGAGTTAAAACGCAAAAGTTAAAAGCGTTTAAAGTTTAAATAATCAATTAAATAATATTACAGAGAAAAACTTTGGTCCAAAAAATTAAATAAAATTCACCATTAGGTAGATCTCAATTTTATAAAAATTTAGAAATTTGAATCACTCAAATCAGAGTTAAAATGCAAAAGTTATAAGCGTTTGAAGTTTCAAAATTCAAATAAAACTATAATCCGAATTAATCCATTTATTTTTATATTGAAAAATCCGATTATGACGTCAGCATGACGTCAGCGTGGAATTTGATTTTCCACGGAATTATTTTTCTATTGAAAAATCGGATTATTGCTTCAGCCGGTCCATGGACGTGGTCCACAGTTCGGCTTGGGTCCACCGTGGACCCGGTCCACGAGTTCTTCTCCCAGTGACATGTGGGACCCCTTGGATGATGTCAGCGGTGATGTCATCACGCTCGGCTGAGGACAGCTGACAGCTGGGCCCCACCGTGATGTCAGCGGTGACGTCATGGTGCGGTTCGGCTGAGCCGCTGACACGCGGGCCCCACCGTGACGTCACCGTGACGTCAGCGGCGACTGAGCGACGACCGCACTGACCATGACGGTCAGCCTTCCGGCCACGTGGTTAGATCTCGGCTGTTGATTTGAGAATCAACGGCCCAGATCAGATCTTGGTTTCACGAGTTGCAACGGCTGAGATTACGCCTAGCACGGTGCGGTTTGCGGCTGCGTGGCTCAATCTAAGCCGTTGGATCTAGATCCAACGGCTGGAATTAGATCTGAGAATCGCAACGTGGTCTTACCGTGGGTGACATGGACGAATCTGGACCGTCCGATGAAGATCCAACGGCTGGAATGCTTCGCGACTCCGGTAATGGCACGGTGGAGCTGGGCTGGCCGGGGATGGAGACGACGACCACGGCAACATCGTTGCGGGGCTCCTCCGGCGGAGTGGATGGTACCTCCGGGTGCGCCTCGACGCGAGGAGTCCGGATTTGGGCACAACGGCGACGGAATTTGCAAGAAACCGCGATGGAACGCATGACCAACTACGGCGAGCGATTGCGGCGCAACCACGGCGGCTTGAGCTCGGTGGGTTATGGCTATGGGTGCGCACGGGAGAGGCGGTTCCGACACGGGTGGCGGCGCATTAAATACCCCCTCGATGTCCATGATACGCGCGGAAAACGAGGGCCCACGCACGGGCGGCGGCGGTGTCCGGCGGCAACTCGGAGAGGGCGACGTGGCGCAATCTCGGCCGCTGGATCAAGATTCAATGGTCGCGAGGTTTGGGCTCGGGTCCGGCTCGGTGACCTGGCTGGCTCGATCGAAGTCGGGCTCGGGTGACTGTCGGGACCCGAATTTGCAAATCCAGACCCTCTGTGTATTCCGCACTAGTCCAGGATCACGCTAGTGCACACAGTCTCAACATTGGTAATTATCACAATCATACTCAACAAATAATAAGATATTTTATTTACTTAACCAAATCAAGTTGCTCAACCTTAAGGTCAAGTTACAAATATACACGCAGTGGCTAAAACTAATTAAAAGAGAAATAACAGCAGCGGAAAATAAGATAACTTAGTGGCGCCATCCTGTATACCACAGGCAACTGACTGGGCTCGCTCCCTAGTTAGACGGCTCCTCCTGGTATTCTTCCTCCAAAGCTGGCCTTGACTCTTCTTCAACTGATGTTGTATTGTGGCAAGCGTGAGTACTTGGTACTCAGCAAGTCATGCACAGAATGCAACTAATATACTACATGCATGGCTTAGTACAAAGGAATAGCTCATGGTTCATTTGCAGTAACGACATTTAACAAGTAACATAAGTAGATTCGAAAGCAGTAAAAACAAGTATAACATCAATAATTTTTCCAGGAGTTAAATAAACATTCTTTTCATTCCTAATCCACATTTCCATCAACCTCATCATTTAACCCAAACCCACTTTCCAAGTCCAAGCTGTTTTCATGAAAGTCTAACCCTTGGCTGTAATTCCCGAGCAATGTCCAATGCCGTGGACACGACTATTCGAATAGATTTTACACTCTGCAAAGGTTATGCACTTTACCCACAAGATACAGCCAAACACCACAAAGGCGAGTGATCGTAACAAAGCCTTTTGGAAACGGCTAACTACACAAGTGAACCTTTCCGGTTTTTGCCATACACCATCCCTTCCCTTAACAAAGGCGAAGTATGGGACCGACATACCGTTGGACGGGTACCATGCCATCGCATTGGTACACTCCCCTTTCATGCTACACAAAGGGTGTAGTTGACACCCGAGGTATCACATGCAAGTTATTAGTAACTTACTCAACTAGGTCCGTCCCGTTACGGACATGTGGTTGCACGATTAACTCAGTTCAAAGGCTTGCAAGGTTAAGTCCTTATGTTGACCAGGGCAAGACTACCCGAAGAACCAAAACAATGCTCCCGATGCCACAACTGGCCCACCTGATCATTCTTGCCACATGCCCAGGTCGAAAACTATTTATCAAACCCCCAATTGATTACCATGCACCACGTGCCATCAACACCATCATCGATAACATATGACACTTCCCCAAAACAGGTTCCATATCTCATTAAGTCAATGTTATCATGTAACTATCAAATTCATGTCATGTATACGTGGCAGGTCTAAGCATTATTCTACACGGTCTAAATACCCATGTTGGCAGTTTAATAATGTCCAACTATCTAATCCTCTACTAGGGTGACAAGGGGTTCATGGCATACAATTATCTCTGTCAAGGTGGCATACGGCTACCAGGCAATTAACTAATCTCCCAAAATCAATTAAAGCATTTTATAATTGAACTAGCATGCAATAATTTAAATCAAATTAATTTCAAAATGGGATCAACATGGTAAAAGCACAACTTGCCTTCAAAGAGTACTTGATCTTGATCCTGAGATAGCTCTTGGGTCAACACTTCACCTTCGAAGCCTTTGGGCACTTCAACGTCTACTCGTAACGCGTGCAAATAGCAATAAATGAATAAAATTGTAGACAAAAAGTATCCAAACATCCAATAAAGTTCATAAACAGAGAGAGCATAATTTTATGAATTTTTAGGAATTTGAATTGTCAAATTCGGAGTTAAAATGCAAAAGTTATAAGCGTTTAAAGTTCAAATAATCAATTAAATAATAATACAGAGAAAAACTTTGGTCCAAAAATTTAATAAAATTCACCATCAGGTAGATCTCAATTTTATAAAAATTTAGAAATTTGAATCACTCAAATCGGAGTTAAAATGCAAAAGTTATGAGCATTTGAAGTTTCAAAATTCAAATAAATCAATAATCCGAATTAATCCATTTATTTTTATACTGAAAAACCGAATAATGACGTCAGTGTGGATTTTGATTTTCCACCGAATTATTTTTCTATTGAAAAATCGATTTATTGCGTCAGCCGGTCCATGGACGTGGTCCACGGTTCGGGCTTGGTCCACCGTGGACTCGGTCCACGGCGCCGCGTGTCTCCGCAGACAATGTGGGCCCTCGAGCGACGTCGGCGAACGTCGGCCTGCAGTTCGGCCGAGAGCTCGACAATGGTCCCACCGTAGCGCCATCATGACGTCCGGGCCGACGCCATCGGCCGTTGGAACGGCCGCCGACACGCTGGCCTTTGCCGACGCCACGCGTGACGTCAGCGGTGACTGGGCGGCGACCGCGCTGACCGCGTCGGTCACGCTTCCGGCCACGTGGCTCGATCCGGACCGTTGATTTGAAAATCAACGGTCCAGAT
Organism: Rhipidocladum racemiflorum; assembly: GCA_036346355.1. NCBI lineage: Eukaryota > Viridiplantae > Streptophyta > Magnoliopsida > Poales > Poaceae > Rhipidocladum > Rhipidocladum racemiflorum. The sequence continues at coordinate 26,388,463 of CM070589.1, read as the reverse complement.
TGGATCTGGCTTTACGCATTACGGAAACTACACGGTCGATCTGGACCGTTCGATCTTGATCGGACGGTCAAGATCCAATCTAAAGTTACAACGCGGCTAACCTTAGCCGTACGATCTAGATCTAACGGCTGAGGTCTATCCAGGCACGGTGCAGTTATGGCTACGTGGCACGATCTAAACCGTTGGATCCAGATCCAACGGTTGAAATCAGATCTGGAAACTAAAACGTGAGATTTTACCCGGGGATGATGTGGACGAATCTGGGCCCTCGGATCTTGATCGGACGGTGGAGAGAGCTCGAGCGACGGCGATGGCGTGCGGCGGCGCTAGCAGACCGGAGTTGGGGACGACGACCACGGCAACGGCATTGCGGGGCTCCTCCAGCGGAGTGAGTGGTAGTTTCCGACGCATCTCGTCCTTGCGGTTCCGGATCTGGGCTCGGTGACGGCGGAGGATGGCGGACGGCGCGAAATAAATAATAATCATGGAAACCTAACTCAACTACGGCGAGCGATTGCGGCGCAACCACAGCGGCTCAGGCGTGAAGGTATAGGGCTACGGGTGCGCAAGGAAACGGAGAACACGCTGGCAGTGGCGGCGCATTAAATAGGGGCCTCGGCTTCCGTGTATTGCGCGGAGACCGAGGTCCACTCGGTTGCGGCGGCGGAATCCGAATCCAATTCGGATTCGGTGATGTGGCTCAACGTGGACCGTTGGATCAAGATCCAACGGTCACGGGGTTTGCGCTTAGATTCGCCGGCGACCTGGGCCGCTCGGCCGGCAGGTTCGGCGACGTGGCGCGTTCGTGGCCGTTGGATTTCGATCCAACGGTCGAAGGGTTAGGGTTAGGTTCCGGCTCGGTCCGGCTTAACCGTGGCTCGAGTCGGACTCGGACTCGAGTCTGACTCGCGCTTCTGGCCGCTTGAACAAGAAACCCGTTCGGCATTTTCCAGCTATTAAATATTCAAAATAATTTCCAAAAATTCATTTAATTCAAGAAAAATAGCAAAATACTCAGAAAAATTCTAAAAATATTTTAGGGCATTTGGGACTCGAATAAAATATTTCCAACAAAATTTTATCTCTAAAATTAAATTCTTTAATTATTTCAAAAAGGGGATAAATTCAAATAAATTCCAAATAAATCCTTAAAATTCCAAAACTTCACCAAAGTGTAAAATAACATTTAAATTCATGAAAAGCAAAAATTGGGGTGTTACAGTGACGTGGCTCGATCTCGGCCGTTGGATCTAGATCCAACGGTCGGGCGGTTAGGGTTCCATCCGGCTCGGTCCGGTTCGAACGTGGTTCGGGTCGGACTCAGACTTGAGTCCGACTCGGGCTCGGTCGGAGGAACAGTAAAACCCGGTTTGTTTTTCAGCGATTAAATACTTTAATTAATTTCAAGAAATTCAAATAATTCAAGAAAAATAGCAAAATAATCAAAAAATTCCAGAAAAATTCTGGAAAATATTTTAGGACATTTGGGACTCAAATAAAATATTTCCAACAAAATTTTATTTGTAAAATTAAATTCTTTAATTATTTAAAAAGTGGATAAATTTAAATAAATTCCAAATAAATCCCAGAAAATTCCAAAAATTCACAAAAGTGCAAAATAACATTAAAATTCATGAAAAGCAAAATTGGGGTGTTACATGCACACAACCTGGGCTTGGCCCCCACACGCTTACAAGGCCCAAAAACAGCCCTAGGTTCTGATCGTCCAACTGGTCGCCACCTGGTCGTCCGCCTGATCGCCGCCTAGTCTGGTCGTCCGACTGGTCGCCACCCGGTCGCCCAACTGGTTGGTCGCCCGCCTGGTCGCCCATCTAATCGCCCACCTGATCGCCGACTGGCTGTGACTTCGAATTGACTTGGCGTGCTTCTCCCATGTTCCTAAGCAGCAAGACATCACAAATATTTAGTAGCATCCCATCCTTAATAATATTATTATGGTGAATAGCGAGAAATGAACTCACCACATGATTTAATTGACGTGCACGAGCTCATGTAATAGGACCATTTATGCGTGTATCCAAAGGAGGGATGTCCTCATCATCCTCCCCCTCTTGAATTGGAGTCGTCCTCGACTCAAGCTCATCCTCTTCTCCCATGTAAGGCTTTAAATCTTGGTGATGGTGTGTACCGATCGATTGTAAGCAAACTCAATGTGTGGTAGACACTCTTCCCACAGCTTCAAATTCTTCTTTAAAACAACCCGCAACATGGTGGATAAAGTGTGATTAATGACCTCTGTTTGGCCGTCAGTTTGGGGATGACATGTAGTACAAAATAGCAACTTTGTCCCCAATTTGTTCCAAAGTGATCCAAAAATGGCTCAAAAACTTTGCATCACGATCTGAGACCATAGTATTAGGCACTCCATGAAGGCGAACGATTTCCCTGAAAAATAAATCAGCTATGTTTGTAGCATCGTCGCTCTTGTGACAAGGTATAAAATGTGCTATTTTAGAAAAACAATCCACAACTACGAATATGCTATCCCTCCCCCTCTTTGTCCTAGGTAATCCTAAAACAAAATCCATAGAAATATCCTCCCAAGATATACTAGGAATAGAAAGAGGCATATAGAGAGCATGTGGATTTAAACGGGAATTAGCTTTATTGTAAGTAGTGCAGCGTGACACATAGCGCTCGACATCGCGTCTCATCTTTGGCCAAAAGAAGTGACCGGCCAGCACATCTTCAGTCTTCCTTGCTCCAAAATGTGCCATCGACCCTCCTCCATGCGCCTCCTGCAACAACAAAAGATGAATGGAGCTAGCTGGAATGCATAGCTTGTTAGCACGATAGAGCAAACAATCATTCAAAATATATTTATTCCATGTTTTCCCTTCTTTACAATGTTCATGCACTTCCTTAAAGTCCAAATTAGTAGCATATAAATCCTTAATCGTCTCTAAACCAAAAATCTTGTGATCAAGTTGAGATAACATGGTGTAACGTCTAGAGAGTGCATCAGCAATCACATTGTCCTTTCCTTGCTTATGTTTTGTGATGTATGGAAATGACTCAATATATTCTACCCATTTGGCATGTCGTTTATTCAATTTAGCTTGACTTCTAATATGTTTCAGTGATTCATGATCAGAATGTATAACAAATTCTTTAGGCCATAGATAATGTTGCCAAGTTTCAAGCACACGCACTAAAGCATACAATTCTTTATCATAGGTAGAATAATTCAAACTTGGACCACTTAATTTCTCACTGAAATAAGCAACTGGTTTACCTTCTTGAATTAACACACCTCCTATTCCAATCCCACTAGCATCACATTCTATCTCAAAAGTCTTACCGAAATCGGGGAGTTGGAGCAAAGGAGCGTGGGTGAGCTTTTCCTTTAGCAACTTGAATGCTTTCTCTTGTGCCGGTCCCCATGTGAAAGCTACTCCTTTCTTTCTCAACTCATTCAGCGGGGCGGCAATGGTGCTGAAATCCCGAACAAAACGCCGATAGAATCCTGCAAGACCATGAAAGCTTCTCACCTGGGTGACAGTCTGAGGGGTCGGCCAGCTCTTTATGGCTTCAATTTGTGCTTCGTCCACTTCAATTCCCTGTAGGGTAACAACATAGCCAAGAAAAGAGACTCGATCGGTGCAAAAGGCGCACTTCTCAAGGTTACCAAACATACGTGCATCTCTCAAAGCATTAAAAATAGCACGCAGTTGTTCCACATGTTCTTCATGAGACTTGCTATATATCAAGATATCATCAAAGTAGACCACCACAAATTTACCAATGAAAGCATGTAAAACTTCGTTCATCAATCGCATGAAAGTGCTAGGTGCGTTAGTTAATCCAAAAGGCATGACTAACCACTCATATAAGCCAAACTTAGTCTTAAATGTTGTTTTCCACTCGTCGCCCAATTTCATTCTAATTTGGTGGTATCCACTACGCAAGTCAACTTTTGAGAAAATAATAGAACCACTCAATTCATCAAGCATATCATCTAACCTAGGGATAGGATGACGATACCTTATTGTAATATTATTGATGGCTCTACAATCCACACACATACACTAACTACCGTCTTTCTTAGGAACTAAAAGAACAGGAACGACACATGGACTAAGGCTTTGTCGTACGTACCCTCGGTCCAAAAGCTCTTGGACTTGTCGCTGAATTTCCTTAGTTTCCTCCGGATTTGTCTTGTATGCAGTATGGTTTGGCAAAGTCGCTCCCGGGATCAAGTCGATTTGGTGCTCAATACCTCGAATAGGTGGCAGCCCCGGGGGTATCTCAGCTGGAAATACATTCTCATACTCTTGCAAAAGATTTGTGACAGCAGAAGGAAAATAGCTAGACATATCATGAAATGAAAATAAAGCGTCTTTGCATATCAAAGCATAGCATGGTGCATCATTCTCATTAATTTCAGCAAGATCAGATTTTGTAGCAAGCATAACACCACCCTTCAATTTAATTCCCTCGAACCTAGAACTACATTCTTTCTTGTCTTTCTTAGGTGGGAAAACATTTTTTGCCACTTGCTGATTTTCAGATTCTAGTGCACTCTCTTTTCTCTCATTTTCAGCTCTCTCTTTGTCAGATTGCACAATTTCAGCAGGGGTCATAGGGAGCAAAGTGATTTTCCTCCATTTGTGCATAAGAGTGTATTTATTACTTCTACCATGATGAATTGCATTAGTATCAAATTCCCATGGACGGCCTAACAAAACTGAACATGCTGGCATAGGCACCACATCAAAATTAGCAAAATCATGGTATGTTCCAATGGAAAATTGCACTCTCGCAGTTTGTGTTACCTTCATGTTACCGCTGTTATTGAACCATTGAATATGGTAGGGATGAGGGTGTGCACGTGTGGGCAAGCAAAGCTTCTCCACCAGATCTGAACTTACCAAGTTATTGCAGCTCCCACCATCAATTATGACATGAACACGATGGTCCTTGACGATGAGGTACATCAGAAACAAATTAGGGCGTTGTAGCTTGTCTACTTGCTCCATTTGAGCGCTCAACACTCGTTGCACAATGATTGTCCTATAATTCTCGGTGGCAACGGTCCCTAAAATCTCCTCGTCATCATCGTCCGTCTCATGGTCATCCTCATTATCTGCAAGGTTAGCTGCAAGAGCATTTTCATCCTCAACATCACTAGCACTAATGTACCCACCTTCTTCTGTTGCAATGTACGCTCGATGACTTGGACAATCCTTCATGACATGGCCCATTCACTTGCATCGGTGGCATACAATTCCAGTGGTACGACCCGTGGAAGCAACCGATGATGAGCTCTTTGTTGGTACCTGCACATTGTTAGATTTACTCATCTCAGGTGCACATGACGGTGATGGTGCTGCTGAACGCACCCTACTCGTGGAGGGGGCAACAGGCCGAGTGGAAGAAGGTGGAGGTGGTACTGACGTCGATCTTGGCGCCGATACACTACCAAAGTTGCTCCGTGTCCTTTATTGTCTTCCCTGCAATTCTTTTTCTGCCAACATAGCAAGCTGGAACAATCTATTGATATTATTGTATTCTTTGTAATCAATTATGTCCTGGATTTCCTCTACAGATCTATTACATTGATTCAAGCGTTGCAATTTCTTACGTAAATCACGTTTGTAAGAAGGAGGAACAAATCTGCTACGCATAACTCACTTTAATCTATCCCATGTATCAGGTTGTAAGCCAGAATTCACTACTTCATTCCACCAAATGATAGCAAAGTCTTTGAATTCACTAGTAGCTTGTCCGACTCTATGTATTTCAGGAACTAAATGGGAGTTAAATTTTTGCTCAATAGTTATTTCCCAATTTAAATAGGCCTCAGCATCATATGTACCAGAAAAAGATGGTATGGTAAATTTAACTTTAGAGAAAGGATCATCATTGCGGTGATTAAAGTTATTACCTCCCATACCTTGACGGTTGTGATTCATGCGTCGTTGTTGTCGTACATCTTGTGCAGCGACACGAGCGTTGTCTTATCCATCCACATCATCTCCCATGACAGATTCTTCTTGATTTTCCACTCTGCGAGCTCCATTGGGAGGCGGTTGTCTCTCAAAATTCTCCAACCTGGTAAGAAGATTGGAGATGCTTCGCTCTATTTCTCCAATCTTTGGTCATTATCTTGGCCGATCCTTGCGATGTTTGCGTTTATGTCATTGAGCGTGTTGTTAAGCTGGTTCCGTGTAACACACTTATCTTCCTCAACACCTGCCATTGTTAGTTGAAAGAAAGACCAAAGAAACAAAGACAACCAGTGGTATAATCCCTATCAACTACTTTGGTGGCAGAAGGTGGATTCACTAACTCTCAAGCGCCTTACCACGCTCTTACAAGTGTTCTTACCAACGCAACAGGAAGGTGCAACCGGTGGCTGGTTCGTGATACCGTGAGTAGAGCGTTAGCGAGACGATTGCACGGTAGGACCTAAACTGATAAGAAGTATGTGGAGCTTGGAGGGCAATGTCAGGTAGCAAAGGAATAAGCAATATCGAAAACATAATAGCAAAGCTGAATAAATGTCCAAAGTACTTGTCACAATTGCTGGCCTAACCGTGTTCGTAGAACTAGTTCAACCAAGCTAGGGATATATTGAAGTACAAGGGACTCAAAGAATGCAAGCAATTCTGCTTTTTTTCTCTGTCTCCTTTTTGTTTCTCCTCTCTCTGTTTTTTTATAATTTTTTTGTTTCACTTTTTTTTCTTCTATCACAAATATATACCTCTTAACTCAGAGGAGAAACAAAAATCTCGCAATTTGGAGCAACAGATGACATTAAACAGATGCCCGAAAGAATTGACAAAACAGGACAGCAAACTTCCGGGCACCGAAACTCAGTCTTAGACGCTTTTTTTAGGGTTTAAAATTGCACAAGTCTAAATAAATGTGATATTTTCACGTGTGCATCGTCTTCCCCTTCGAAACAAAAAAAGTAGACCCAAATCGGAGTTCGTATTCAAAAGTTATGGCTGTTTTAGTGAACACTGCGCAAATTGGATCTATCTCGAGCTTCACTTCCTTTCTGCGGTGCCTGTTAGGTTTAAGCTATCAATAGGACTGCGGCTGAAGATTGGAGGCTAGCAGTGCAGGACAATTAACACAAGGCGGCTTGCGACCTATCTAGGGCTTGCGATGCGGGACAGAGAACACAAGGCGGCTCGCAAGGGCAAACCGAGCAGGACTCAATTTGGTTTTGGACGTGGGCTTTGGTGGGATGATCTAGGGCAGCGGAAAGGCATCAATCCAGAACTAAGCTCACGACTATAACCGGCAACAAGACAATGACTATGGACACAAATTCAACAAGCAAACTGAAAACAAAAATTGCAATGGCATAAGGGATTGTAGGACAGTGGAATGATAACGAACATATCATGAACAATTTTTTTTGTTGGGCTAATTTTCTGGACTCTAGGACGATGGCAGCAATGATAAAAATGGGAAAAGTAGGGTTACCTATCGGTAAACCGCGGCTATGATACCACTTGATGCTCTCGGTGGCCCGATCTTCCGATAGGTGGAGGTAAGTCGATTGTTGGAGACTTGACGTTGACGATCTGGCTTCCGATCAGAACTGATCCGAACCATGCAATCTCTACACCACAGCTCCGTTGGTTATCAACCACGCACAAAAACAGTTGACCTCGCCAAGAAGGCTTATCCCTGCATGTGAATCGAGAACACAAGCGAGAACGTAGAAGAAGCAATCTGAAATTACGAATTATATTAATCACACGAGTTGGGGTTCCACAAACCGATGATCGGCGAAAACTTACAAAGTGTCTAGTTGAAATCTAAGAAAAACCCACCACCTAAAGCGATAGCTACATGATATATATGGCAGGAGGGAGGGTGCGTGAGGGGGAAACCCTAGAGTTGTGTGCCGCTGGTGGGTGGGGGCGCACACAACCTGGGCTTGGCCCCTACACGGTTACAAGGCCCAAAAACATCCCTAGGGTCTGGTCGTCCGACTGGTCGCCACCTGGTCGTCCGACTGGTTGGTCGCCTGACTGGTCGCCGCCTGGTCTGGTCGTCCGACTGGTCGCCACCTGGTCGCTCGATTGGTTGGTCGCCCGACTGGTCGCCGCCTGGTTGCCCACCTAATCGCCCACCTGATCGCCAACTGGCCGTGACTTCGGATTGACTTGGCGTGCTTCTCCCATGTTCCTAAGCAGCAAGACATCACAAATATTTAGTAGCATCCCATCCTCAATAATATTATTATGGTGAATAGCGATAAACGAACTCACGACATGATTTAATTGACGTGCACGAGCTCATGTAATAGGACCATGTATGCGTGTATCCAAAGGTGGGATGTCCTCATCATCATCTCTTTTAACAACCTCTCTACCACCAAACACCAATGGTATCTTGATAATATCTTGGTTTCTAGACATGACCCCCCAAAAACCAAGAAAATACTTGTTCTCAACTCTTGCAATTGATTGCCCTTTTTAATCGAACGAACCATTACCGAGAAATGCCGTGAAAAGAAATAACTCACTAAAGCACATCTGCCTTTCCGATACACAATCACGCTAACTGTTCATTCCATCCTGTCCCAGGCATATCTCAAACCCAAAGACAACTAGCTAAGACACTTGTTCACGACAGAACACTTAACAACAAAAGATTACTATCACCTTCGCTACCACCAATCGATACTCTTAATAAAAAGTTGAACCCAGACATCATCAACCTCTATCATAACCCACCCTTATACCACTAATGTCCAACACCTAGCCCCAAGCTAGGACCGTAAAACCTTACCAAACCACAATTGGTTCCTTTTCTAAGAGGGTCTCGCCCTCACATATTAACACTTAGTAATCAAGCCCAAGAGTATACATCTTTAGCATACTCAACCATAAACCATGAACCCAATTGATCCACATACATCAATTTGAATCCAATGCACTAACATTCACTTTGGAAAGAATTCGACAACATCCAAAGAACATTCATTTTTATTTTCCTAAGCCAAAACGCAAAGGAAACAAATCTCCTATACCACAGCCAAAATACCAGAAATTCTTCATTCTTTCTTTTCATACTAGAAAGCAATGGAAATCTCGATTCATGACATGAATGCAAACTTTTCAAGAGCACTCCGGATTATTTATATATCCATATATGACTTTCTCACCGACCTGGCTCAACGACTCTTTTATGATTAAATATATATAAACGATGTCATGTTTCCTTTTCACCATTCATTCATCATGTAACAACAATACCGAATAATCATTCACAAAGTGACTTCATTCTCTGTATTACATGATTGAAACACAAATAACATCGCTGATTGCGCTAATTCATATAAACTATGACGGCAGCACAGTTAATAATAAAACACCACATCGTATCACAACTCAACATCAATTGAAAGCTAAACTTGCAAAACATCGCATTTCAACCAAAATCAACATTTTGGAAGAGAACATCAATTCTCAAGTCAAACATTTGCACCCACAACCACCACAAATTATCTCAAAGAGAAAGGGAAACTCATTCCCAAAAGAGAACACTTCACTAACAAAATCACTTATGAAACATTCATAAAATCCACCTTTTAAAGCACACGCAAACACCACACACATTTTCCAAATAAATCCAACTCTAGTCAAATAGAGTTACAAATTAAATGCTTAACTCAAGAGTTTCAAAGACAACCCACTATGTTCATTTGCTTCCTTTAAATATTGATTCCAAAGATAATTCAGTGTGAACGCGAAAGAGCGCGATCCACTCAAATATTTTTGGGTGTAAATCCATACTCATAGCATAAACTAAACAAATTAGCCAAAACCAAATATTGGCACCAATCACTACAAGTTTAGGGAAACTCTGAAACACAACATAAGGAATACCTTAACCGAAAGCATTCAACCAAAATAGCAAACAACCAAACCAGTCCAAAAAATTTTAAACATAAGCTCAGCATAGATCCCACCATACCAAGTAATCCACTGCGCTTACCATTAAAGATTTCAAAATTCACTACTTACTCATTGAGAAGGCCCATCCGGATTTAGCAAAAACTACATAACAAATTCTTTCTCTAATTACCTTTCTTAATACTTATACATATAATTTATGATGTTTATCAAAAGACATCCAACCAAGACTACCTCATCATGATCCCCACGGACCAACATGTCATATAACATCTTATTCTAAATTTGAAACATAATACTTCAACCAATCTTTCAGCATGATCAACCTATAAATTTCATACCACCTATACGTCAACATCTCGACAATCGAAACTTATTCAATTAACAAATGACTTCAACATGTAAATATTATCCCCACAGGGTAGAATTCGTAAGTGAGACTATAAGATATACACTTATTAAGGATAGAATCCTACATCATGTTAATTATCCAAGGTTCAGTCCATCACAACATGTTACAATTTCCTCTATTTTAACCATGGTTTTCAACAAGTAATCTAAACAATTACCACCACTACTAAGTCATCAATATCAATAAATGGGCATAATCATAAAACAACAACATTGCTTTTAGCTACCCTATACATAGGTTATAACAAAATTGCCACTACACAACATACTCCAACTATTAAAATAAATTTAATAAGTTAAATCATCACGATGCTCTTAAAACATCATCAAACAACAAAACCTATATCTTTCCAATTGACATCGATACTAGCATTTCAGGAACACAATTACATCCTTCCGATTATTTCTATAGTTCGTAATAGCAAACATAATAATTCTAGTCAACTATCATGTGCTAGGGTCAATCACCATTACAATTAAATTGTTATACCGACCTTATATTAAAATGTCTTTAAATAACCAACCAATTTACTATTACACTAACAGTAGTTTACATCATCTTAATGTTCTAACTATGCATCAAGATTTTAAGCTTTAAACACTGTTAATGGTCATGGGCACTTTAAGATAAAGCAATAGATTCTAAGCATGTACATTAACACATTTAATCATTCTCGCTATAGAGTAATCTACAACACTAGACGTTTATCTAATCTTAAGCTAAAGGTAACAATTACATTTAATTGATTCAACTCACAAATTAACTTAGAAGTACATCATTTCCATAAACCACATTGTTACATACTACATAACACAGACATAAGATTTCTAAACATTCATGGGTCACCTACCCTTGACAAACAGGATGCAACCCCAACTTTAAAGATAACCATAGCCCTAGAACAAGAACGAACACCGATAAACAATTTCTTCTTTGCAAGCAAGGAAGAAAGAAACAAAACCCAAACAGAAATGCAAGAGAGCTCAACTCTCAAATTTTCAACTCATGTAGCCAAAACTCTTCAAAAAATCTCAAAATCTACAACTTCCACAAAGGAAGACGGATGCACAAGGGAAGACCAAATGTTCAACCCAAACTTTTCCGATAAAGATTCAAACTTAGCTCCACCCAACTTAGGGTCTGCACCAGGAAAAACTCCAACACTTTTCTTAAGTAGGGAGAACAACAACCACATAAGTTTCCCCCCCAAGACAGTCTACAATAACCAACAAAACCGGGAGTCAAAGCAAAAACAATGGCGACCAAAAGAGGTGCAACACCAAACTCTTCTTCTTTGTCTTCACCCAAAGAAGACAAAACCACAAACCGCAAAAAGAACAATCAGCGAGTACTCAAAACCAAACGCTTTTCCTTGGTTCCCAACCAACCAAAAACCAAGAAAACCAACCAAAACCGATCGTCAGAACGGTAAAGAAAATCCGAAAGGGTCTACCACCAACTCTTCTATTTAACTTCAACCAACTTCCCGATCTATGACAGAAAAGTCAAGCACTCTCCCCCACGGGAGGTTATTAGTCCTTCGGTGATGGCTCTAACCGGCCACACCGACAAACCACAACCTTTCTATGAACAAAAGGTGGCTGAAACCCTTCGGCACCACAATTCACTTAATCACAAATATAGCAACTCAATCAATTCTTTCATAAACATAGCATCATACATTATCAAATGTAGCATTCAACATCAAGGCTTAAATATAACATCTAAGCGTAAAGCAATGATACCCATACCCCTTTCCTATTGTGCATCCACGTGTGTCAAATTTTAAATTCTTTATTCCACTTACACAAGTTTTAATGTTGCTATCCTATGGCAAAATTTGAAGGATAACCTAAGCCATGTTTCTAGGTTATCCCACATCACATTTTAGTTGAACCTATGGTATGCCACTAAATACATGTTCCACAGACCTAAAGTCCGCTCTGATACCAACTGTAACACCCTGGCACCTAGCATGCCGCGAATGTCACCCAAACAATACTAGAAGCAACCAAAAACACATATTTAACATTAAATTACAGCACTACGTTAATAGTGAAGCATCTAGGCCCCGCTTTAATCTTGGTTTTGGTAATTAATGACAACATGTTTAAAGTGACTAATGCATTCTCTTGAGATTATGAGAACAGGTTTACCTCTTCTACGGCATGGAGTGGTTAAAGGTGATGAGAAAAAGGACAAGTGAGGATTCATGGACGAGGTACATAAATAGTGTTCTAGTTCTTTTTTTACTAATCTTGGTGTTTGGAGAAAAGATCAGGTTCTTAGGTAGAATTGCCGTACTATTAAGAGGGAAGGCAAGCTAATAGCTTGTTTGTGTCAAAGGTTTAAAATTTGGCTCAAAATCCCTTTGAAATGCATTCGAAAATCATGTAGCAAAAGTTAAATGCCTTAGATTTGGAAGTTGCAGAAAACTCGGCACTACCGCCGTTGTCAATGCGGTAGTACTGCTCTTACGGTACTACCGAGTTTTAGTAAGCGGTAGCTAATTTCCAGAGTGACCCTCTTTTGCTTCAGTTGCTTCATTCTCTGGGCCGGAACTACCGTAGGCAAAAATGCGGTACTACCGCTTCTGGTAGTACCGAGCTTCTGTGCAGTAGTTATTTTCCAGTAGAAGACCCCCTATGCGGTTATTTGAAGCGGTACTACCGCTAGTATCAATGCGGTACTACCGGAACATCGGTAGTACCGATATTAACACCACAGTAGCTTATTTCCAGTGGGGGCCATTCTCTGCAGATCATGCTCAAAATCCTGTAGCGGTACTACCACAAGTGATATAGCGGTACTACTGCTATATCGGTAATACCGGACCTTATATAACGGTTGTCAATTTCCAGAGAGTGTCATCTACTCAAGTGTTAGACCTTATCTCATTGTCCAAAGACTATCGCGAGCTTAATCACGGTACTACCGCTTTGGACAAAGAGTACCGACCCTTTTCTTGCGGTAGTTTATTTCTAGTGGAGTATTTTTCGTACCTGTCTAGTGCGGCACTAACGCATTTACATGGGCAGTACTGCCAGACTTTGAACCATTCGGACCGTTTAAGGTTGCATTTAATGCACTCTGCTGTAGCCACAGTCGACCGTTGTACAGGTGCAGTAGTACCGGCATTATACCTGCGGTACTACCGCCCGTGCTGAAATTTTTAGTATTAAGGTCTCTAACGGCAAGATTTGTTTGGGGAGGCTATAAATACCCCCCACCCCAACTGCATTTGGACTTTTTTGTAGCCTTCATTAATTACTCTTGAGCTCTAGAAACCTCTCCAACACTCATTTGCATTCATTTCATCATTTGAGAGGAGAACATTGATTGCATTTGAGTGTTCTTGAGCCAAACTAGAAAACCTGGTTTACACTCAAGTGAAGCGATATAAGATTTGACAAGAGATTGAGCAAGAACCAAAAGACCAAAAAATCCCAATTCAAAAACCTCCTTGACTTGTTCTCCCCCTTTTTGACAAAATAGTCATCAAGATCTCAAAACTCCCCTTAATGAATGCAAGATCTCAAGCTTTGAAGTATATTCAAGGTATATAATCAAAGTAAAGCATTTGGAGAGTTTTTAGGAGAACTTTCTCATTTTGTATCAATTTATCCAATGAGAAAGCAAATTGTGAGAATATGGAGGCTCTAACACATAGAATAGTTATTGCATAAGCAAATTAGAGCAAACAAGTAAAATGTCATAAACTGATTTTACCAAAGCGAAAAAGAAATCTATCATGAGCATATAGAGACTTTCAAATTCACTAATATTTGTCTCAAGCCTTTTTCAACCATTTGAATTTCCTTTTTCTCTTTTAGCAAGTTTGACAATTTTGCTATGTGATCAACAGGGATGACAAGTAACTGCACACTAGCCCATACTTGTGTATGAGTAGGTAGTTCTTTCTTGTATCTTTCTCAGTTTAAATTGGCAAGTGGCTTCACATTGTTCTGAACTTTTGTTTAGACAAGTAGCCTTTTCTTGCATCTTTTGCATTTAAATCCCTGGCAAGGAAGCTGCACATTGTACTAAACTTGTGTTTAGCCAAGTAGCTTTTGCTTGCATCTTTTTCAACTTGCTTTTAACATTAAAACACTGATTTTGCTTGAGACTCATAGGGAAATATGACTAATCCGGTGTGCTCTCGAAAAGCTTGGATTCATGTAACACCCCAAAATTTTGCTTTTCTTAAATTCATGTGTGATTTGGCACTTTGGTGAATTTTTGGAATTTTCTGGAATTTATTTGGATTTATTTGGAATTTATTTGAATTTATTCCATTTTGAAATAATTAAAGAATTTAATTTTGCAAATAAAATTTTGTTGGAAATATTTTATTTGAGTCCCAAATACCCTAAAATATTTTCCAGAATTTTTCGAATTTTTCTCGAGTCATTTGCTATTTTTAATGAATTAAATGAATTATCGAATTATTTTAAATATTAAATCATTGGAAATCCAAACCGAAGTCGGTTCTTCGCTCATTCGATCGAAGCCCGAGTCAGACTCGAAGTTCGAGTCCGACCGAGCCACGTGACTCGACCGAACCCACTCGGCCGAAAGCCTTAAGCTGCGTGATCGCTGGATCTTGATCCAACGGCCACGATTGAGCCACGCCACCGAGCCCGAGCCCGACCGAACCAGCCTACCGCTCGAGTCCGACCGGACCCAAACTCGCGACCGTTGGATCGAGATCCAACGGCCGCGCGCTGCCACGCCACCTCTCTGCCGCCGGACTCCGCCGAATCAGCGGTCGACCTCGGTCTCCGTATGTTTCACTGACGCCGAGGTCGCTATTTAATGCGCCGCCACCACGGCCGTGACCTAGACTTCAGCGCCGCACCAGACCTAGACAACGCCGCCGAGCCGCCGCTGCTCACCGCAATCGCCGGAGTTGCCGTAACGCTCCGCCGCGTCTTCGCTGCCGCCGTCCTGGTCGCCCTTTGCCGCCGTTGACCCCAGATCTGGACTCACCGCGACGACGCACCGAAGAGATCTCTCACTTCGCCGGAAGCGCGCCCGAACGCCGTCGGCAAGGTCGCCGCCCTCCGCCGCGGTGAGC
This sequence comes from Rhipidocladum racemiflorum, assembly GCA_036346355.1. Classification (NCBI taxonomy): domain Eukaryota; kingdom Viridiplantae; phylum Streptophyta; class Magnoliopsida; order Poales; family Poaceae; genus Rhipidocladum; species Rhipidocladum racemiflorum. The sequence goes on along the minus strand of CM070589.1, from coordinate 26,373,069 downwards.
TGCGCCCGCAAGTTATCGCCGACCGCGAGCTCTCTCGGCCGTCCGATCAAGATCCAACGCCGAGATCACGCCACGCCATCGCACGGTGAGATCCGTTCCAAATCCTAGATTCAATCTCCACCGCCGGATCTAGATCCAACGGTCCGAAATCAATGCGTTAACCCAAACGCGTCAACACCGATCTAATCCGCGCCGTTGATTTTCAAATCAACGCCCGAGATCGAGCCACGCGCCCAGGAAGTTGGACCGACGCGGCCGCCAGACGCTGCGTGACGCCGACACGCCGCCCGCGTGTCGGCCGGCTCGGCCGAACCACACCATGACGCCACGCCGACGCCATGGCGGGCTCAAGATGTCACGGCCGTCCCGGTAAGTGCCGACGCCACCCATGACGCCACAGCTGGTCCCACCTGCCGACTGCGGCCGAAGTCCTCGCCGACGCCAAGAATGACGCTACCCGAGTGGGTCCCACATGTCGGGCCTCACGTGAGTCGTGGACCGAGTCCACGGTGGACCTAAGCCGAGCGTGGACCACGCCCATGGATCGGCCGACGCCACCGACCAATCGAGAGGCTGCCACGTGTCATTGCCGACGCAATAATTAATTTCCGAAAAAGAAAATGATTTATTAATTCAAATATTGATTCAAACTTCAAACGCTTATAACTTTTAAGTGCTTCAACTCCGATTTGAGTGGTTCAAATTTCTTAATTTTTATAATATTGAGATCTACCTAAAGATGAATTTTATTTAATTTTTTGACTATAGATTTTCTCTGTAATATTATTTAATTGATTATTTAAACTTTAATAAATCATAACTTTTGCATTTTAACTCCAAATTTGATTTATTCAGCTTCTAAAAATCCAGAAAATTATGTTCTCTCTGTTTATGGATTTTATTTGGAGTTTTGGGATGTTTTTGCCTATTGTTTATTTGTGTATTGGCTATTTGCACGCTTTACGAGTAGACGCGTTGAAATCTTAGGAAGGATTCAAGGAGAAGTATTGACTCAGATCCAACTCAAGACCAAGAGCAAGTACTTTTGAAGGCAAGTTGTGCTTTGACCATGTTGATCCTATTTCAAATCTATTTTGATTTAAACTATTGCATGCTAGATCAATTAGAAAGATACTTTGTTTAAACACGGGGTTAGATAAACACCAAATTGTCATATGACACCTTGATTATTTAAGTATGTGCCATGACCCTTTGTCACCCTAGTTGTGGTTTACTAGTTGGACATTATTAAATTGCCAACATGGGTTTAGACCGTTGTAGTATACCGCTTAGACTCACATGCGTGCTCATGACATGATTTTGGACAATCAAATGTTAATATTGACTTAATGATATATTGAACCTGTTTTGGAAAAGTATCATGTGATGTTGATGGCACGTGGTGCATGGTAATCAACTGGGTTTGATAAACGGTTTTCGGCCGGCATGTGGCAAGAGTAATCAGTGGGCCGCTTGTGGCATTGGGGATGTTGATTTGGTTCTTGGGTAGTCTTGCCCTGGTCACTCTAAGGACTTAACCTTGCAAGCCTTTGAACTGGGTCATACTTGCAACCACATGGTCGAATGGGACGGCCCTAGTTGACTAAGTCGCTAAGGACTCACTTGTGGAGCCTCAGGTGTCGATTACACCGCTTGTGTGATTGTGCGGGGAGCGTATCGTGGCTGTGGCCGATACCCATCTAACGGTGTGTTGGTCCCATACTTCGCCTTGGCTAAGGGAAGGGATGGTGTAGAACACGAACCTGAGAGGACCACCTGTGTTGTTTGAGGCTTCCAAAGGCTTTGTTACTGAACTCGCCTTTGTGGTGTTTGATCAGATCTTCCTGGTAAAGTGCATAACCTCTGCAGAGTTTAGAATCTATTTAAATAGCCGAGTCCACTGGATCGACAATGCTCTGAATTACAGTCAAGGGTTAGACTTTCTGAAAATAACTTGGATTTGAAAAGTCGGGTTGGTTTAATAATGAAGATGATGGAAATGTGGTTTAGGATGGGGAAAAATGTTTATTAAACTTCTTGAAAAGTTATTTACGCTTTACTTATTTCTACTGCTTTCGAATCTACTTTTATTACTTGTCAAAAGTCATTTCATCGCAAATATACCTTGAGCTATTCCTTTGTACCAAGCCATGCATGTAGTATATTAGCCTGCATTCTGCATGACTTGCCGAGTACCAAGTACTCACCCTTGCCTCAACACAATATCGCTTGAAGAGGAGATTACGCCACTTTGGAGGAGGAACTCCAAGAAGATCCGCTCTACTTAGGGATGCGAGCCCGATGGTTGCTCGTGGTATCTTGGATGGCGCCACGGTTATTTGATTTTCCGCCGCTATTATTTCTCTTTTAATAAGTTTCGCCTGCAAGGCATATATTTGTAACTTGGCCATAAGGTCGAGTAACCTGCTTGGTTATTTAAATAAAGTACTTTGATAATATCGATTGGTATGATTGTGATATTTACCGATGTTAAGACTGTGGTGCACTAGCGCTTCTCGACTAGTGCTGAATACACAGAGGGTCCGGATTTGCAAATTCGGGGTCCCGACAGAGGTGGTATCAGAGCCAGGTTGACTGTAGGCTCAACCCTAGCTAGAATGGTCGTAGTGAGGATAAAACCTATTTTCTACAAAAATTTGTCAAGACAAGAAATGACATCTCGACTTATCCCCTTCTCTCTTTTCTTGCCTCTTGCTGAAATTTTCCCTTACCTTGTCACAATTTAAAAATTCCGAGTTCTTACATAAAGCACTCTTGTGACAGGTGGAGGTTTTCTCGATGAGTGAGCATAGGTTCTATAGTGAGACTCCTTCACTGAGTCGAGTCATAGAATAAAGAGTCACCCTTTAGGCGTTAGACTCCAGAGTTAGTTCAATTTGGATTTGCTTTGTTTGCTGAGTGTGCAGTATGTGTTGCAAGGCCCTTAGGCATTGTAAGCAGCCATACCAAGTTATTAATAATAAGGTTGGACCTTAAAGTTACCCCTTTCGCCCCGCATAAGGTTCCATATTACTTGTCTATTCTTGTTTCCCTCTCATCTCTAAACCTAGAGCAAATCGACAGATGGTGAACACCCGTGGAAACTTTGGAGGCAATGGGAGTGGTTCTCGCCAGCAGAAACCCCAATGATGGAGCACCAAGCACCGCCAGTTGATATGCAGAATTTTGGAGCCTTTCTTGCTGCCTGCACTCGCTGATGCATGCTATGATGCAACAAATGCAGCACGTCACCGCCAGGCCACCGCTAATCAAGTTAATCAGTGACCACGCCGTAATACAAGGTCGCCGTCGAGTTCATGAGGACTCACCCACCCACTTTCTTCCGGGAATGCCAATCCATTGGAGGCCGATGATTGGTTAAGATCAATTGAGAGGAAGCTACACATAGCTCAATGCATAGGGAATGAGAAGGTACTTCACGCTTCTCATCACCGAAGGAACAAATTACGAATGGTGGGAGAACTTCACATCACGCAGAGAACCCTCAAGATATCACTTGGGAAGAGTTCACAACCAGATTCGACAAGATCACGTGCCTCAAGGAATCATGGACCTTAAGAAGGAGGAGTTCAGAGCACCAAGCAAGGTAATCACCAAGGTCGACTACCCGAACAAGTTCACACAGCTAGCACGCTACGCACCGAGGATGTAGCGACGGATAAATCCGCATACCTCGCTTTTATGAAGGGACTTAACTCAGATTGCAAGTAGGGTTGATCACCCACACCTTTCCGCATTTCCAAGAGTTGGTGAACAAGGCGCTTATTCTTGAGGACAAGCGCAAGGAACTGGATGAGAACAGAAGCGCAGGATGCAACAAAGAAGGATCACGCCAGTGGAACGCAATAAATACCGAGAGTTGCACCAAATCAATTCTTCGATTCCAACCACGTAATGCAACAAGGACACCATCCTCAAAGACCAAGACCTGTCAATAAGAACTACTGCACCCACCCCGCTTAGAAACGCTTACTCCAGCAACAAGAAGGAACAAAGAGACGTTACAACCGCAACGAGCCAGACACTTTGCCAACAGCTTGTCCAAAGAAGACAGCAGAGCGACCCCGCCGCTTCAATCTAGGAACCACCCCAGCTAGGACGCCAAAGACCAGGAGCCACACCCTGCATCGTGGTGAGAGGCCGAGTCAACCATGTCACCGCAGATGCACCGCATGCTACTGACGTCGTGATCGGGTAAGTTACTTGTTAACTCAAGACTGCAACAGCTTTGTTTGACTCGAGCTTCAGATTCGCTTGTTTCGCAAGGCTTTGCTACTAGAAATGATTTAAGGATTGCAAGACTTAAGTGCATGCTTTTAGTTCAAACCCTGGTTCCGAACTCCGAATGTATAGGATGTTCCGGTGAGAATACTAATAGATGGAATAGAGTTCCTAGCAAACCTTATAATTTTGGAGACCTGCACCTTAGATGTTATATTGGGAATGGATTGGTTATCCAAGCACAAGGTCGTATTGGATTGTGGACGAAGGACTATCTCGATTGAGAGCCCGTGTGGGAAGAAAGTGGAATTTCAAGCCACTGCAGCTTAGAGACGGACAGCTTGATGGTTAACAGCATTCAAGGCAATCAGCATAGATGATGTCTCAAGAGTGAATGAGTACCCGATGTTTTTCCCGAGGATCTACCTGGTATGCCGCCACAGTGACATAGAGTTTGTGATAGAGCTTGTACTGCACAGACCGATAGCAAAGAGACCCTATCGGATGTCTACCGAGGAGTTGGTAGAGATGAAGAAACAAATGGAAGAGTTAATGGAGAAAGGATTTATCGTACCAAGTTCGTCACGTGGGGAGCACCAGCTTTGTTTGTCAAGAAGAAGGACGGAGTTTCAGGATGTGCATTGACTACCGTGCACTCAATGAAGTCACCGTGAAGAATAAGTATCCGCTACCCAGGATTGATGATTTGTTTGATCAGTTGAGAGGAGCCGGAGTTTTCTCCAAGATTGATCTCGAGATCGGGATACCATCGCTTGAAGATCCGATCGTAAGATATTCAAGATCGCATTCTCGCCAAGATATGGACATTACGAGTTTACGCTATGTCCTTTGGGTCGACGAATGCGCCAAATTTATTTCATGAAAATGATCAAAAAGGAGTTCAGGGAATATTTGGACACGTTTCACGAAGTGAACATATACGATATCCAAATCTACTCCAAGACAGAGCAAGAACATGCCGAACACTTAAGGCGAGTTTTGGAAAAGTCGAGGAACATCAACTTTTCGCCAAGTTCAGCAAGTGTGATTTTTGGAAGGACAAGGTGGAGTTTCTTGGACATGTAATGACCGCAGAAGAGTCGCCGTAGATCCAAGCAAAGTAGAAGTCGTGTTACATTGGGAGCAAACAAGACTCGTGACCAGTTCGGAGTTTCCTTGGAATGGCAGGTACTACCGCTGCTTTCATTGAAGGCTTCTCGACAATTGCGAAACCTCTTACGCAATCACAAGAAGGAAAAGAAGTTTGCATGGACGCCGAATGTGAGAAAGGATTTCAGAGTCAAGAAGCGATTGACGCCAAGACCGGTGTTAGTTCTACCGGACGTTGCTCAAAGCTTCGATATTTATTGTGACGACGCGCCAAGGACTTGGATGTGTGCCGATGCAGAATGGAAAGGTCGCCGCTTATGCATCAAGGCGCTTGAGGCCGCATGAGGAAAATTATCCGACACATGACTTGGAGTTAGGCTGCCGTAGTGCATGCTTTGAAGATATGGCGTCACTATCTCGATTGGAAACATATGTGAAGTATATACGGATCATAAGAGTTTAAGTACATATTCACCCAATCGGATCTGAATATGAGGCAAAGGAGATGGCTAGAGTTGATCAAGGACTACAATGTCGGAATCCATTACCATCCCTAAAGGCCAACGTAGTAGCCGACGCCCGAGTCGGAAAAGCCATACCGTGAGTACGTTGCTAGCCATAAGTCGTGATGAGTTATGTGAGGATTTTCAAAAGATGAAGATTGAGGTTGTACCTAGCGGATTCTTGGCCGCATTGGAGGTAAAGCCTACCTTAGAGGACCAGATCCGAGAAGGATGTATGATGATGACAGGATCCGTAGGATTAAGTCCAAAAGGAGGAAGGCAAGGCAGAGGACTTCAAGTTGGATGAGCAAGGCACGTTGTGGATGAAGGATCGCATTTGTGTGCCTAACAAAAGGAGTTAAAGCAATCGATTCTCGAAGAAGCCCATGACTCCAAGTACTCGATTCATCCCGAAGCGCCAAGATGTATCAGATCTCAAGGAGAGATTCTCGTGGCCGAGTATGAAACGTGAAGTTGCCGAGCATGTTGCATTGTGCGACGATGCCGAGAGTCAAGGCAATGCATCGAGACCAGCAGGATTGCTACACCACTGAAAATACTCGAGTGGAAGTGGGAGGAAATCGGAATGGATTTCATTACCGGTTTGTCAAGACTCAAGGAGGTTATGACTCCATATGGGTTATAGTGGATCGCTTGACTAAAGTAGCCCATTTTATCCCCGTGAAGACCACTTACTCGGAGATAAATTAGCGTAATTATACATGATCAGATTGTCTGCTTGCACGGAGTGCCAAAGAGGATTGTATCGGACAGAGGTACCCAATTTACCTCAAGGTTCTGGAATAAGTTGCATGAAGCCATGGGAACCCGCTTTGAACTTCAAGATGCCTTATCATCCACGCACGGATGGACAAACCGAAAGAGTCAACCAGATTCGGAGGATATGTTGAGAGCTTGTGCATTAGCTTATGCTACCTCTTGGGATAAGAGTTTGCCGTATGCCGAGTTCGATTACAACAATAGTTATCGTGCTAGTTTACGATGTCACCTTTGAGGCGCCAGATGGTCGACTCGCCGGACGCCATTGAATTGGAATGAGACCGGCGAGCCGTGTCTTCGACCTGATATTCTTCAAGAGGTCAAGAACAGACGCCATGATTAGGGAAAGGTTGAAGATAGCCCAATCGCGACAGAAGAGTTATGCCGACAATCGTCGCCGAGATTTGAGTTTTGAACCGAAGACTTTGTATACCTCGAGTTACGCCTCTCGGGGGAGTTAAGAGGTTCCATGCCAAAGGGAAACTTGCACCCTGCTATGTTGGACCATTTAAGATTTTGAGCCGCAGAGGCTAAGTTGCTTATTAGCCGGAGTTGCCACAATCGTTAGCAGGAGTACATGATGTATTCCATGTGTCCTGGCTTAAAGAAGTGTCTCCGAGTTCTCGAGGAAATGCATAATCCGCTGAGTCAATTGAGTTGCAAGAGGATTTGACTTATAAGGAGCATCCCGTGAGGATTCTAGACACAATGGATCGAGAAACTAGAAACAAGTCAACCTGCTTCAGAGAGTTCAAAGGAGCAACCATGAAGAAAGTGAAGCGACTTGGGAGCGCGAAAAGGATTTGAAGAAGGAGTTTCCAAACCTATTCCTTTAGTAAGCCCCGAATCTCTGTGGACGAGATTCTATTAAGGGGGAGGTTTGTAACACCCCAAAATTTTGCTTTTCTTAAATTCATGTGTGATTTGGCACTTTGGTGAATTTTTGGAATTTTCTGAATTTATTTGGATTTATTTGGAATTTATTTGAATTTATTCCATTTTGAAATAATTAAAGAATTTAATTTTGCAAATAAAATTTTGTTGGAAATATTTTATTTGAGTCCCAAATACCCTAAAATATTTTCCAGAATTTTTCTGAATTTTTCTCGAGTCATTTGCTATTTTTAATGAATTAAATGAATTATCGAATTATTTTAAATATTAAATCATTGAAATCCAAACCGAAGCCTACATCGCTCATCCGATCGAGCCCGAGTCAGACTCGAGTTCGAGTCCGACCGAGCCACGTGACTCGATCGAACCCACTTCGGCCGAAAGCCTTAATCAAGGCGGATCGTTGGATCTTGATCCAACGGCCACGATTGAGCCACGCCACCGAGCCCGAGCCCGACCGAATCCAGCCGGCTCGCCGAGTCCGACCGACCCAAACTCGCTGCACCGCTGGATCGAGATCCAACGGCCGCGGCGCTGCGCCACGCCACCCTCTCTCAGCCGCCACGCCGGACTGCCGAATCAGCGGTCGACCTCGGTCTCCGTGCGTTTACCTGACGCCGAGGTCGCTATTTAATGCGCCGCCACCACGGCCGTGACCTAGACTTCAGCGCGCACCAGTAGACCTAGACAACGCCGCCGAGCCGCCGCCCGTTCAATCGCTCGCCGGAGTTGCCGTAACGCCCGCGCCAGTCGCCGCTGCGTTTCGCCGTCCGTCGTCCTCTGCCGCCGTTGACCCCAGATCTGGACTCACCGCGACGAGACGCACCCGAAGGGATCTCTCACTTCGCCGGAGCGCGCCAGAAACGCCGTCGGCAAGGTCGCCGTCCTCCGCGCCGGTGAGCCAGCGCCGCAAGCCATCGCCGGATCGCGAGCTCTCTCACCGTCCGATCAAGATCCAACGCCGAGATCATGCCACGCCATCGCACGGTGAGATCCTGCCCAAATCCTAGATCCAATCTCCACCGCCGGATCTAGATCCAACGGTCCAAATCAATGCGTTAACCCAAACGCGTCAACACCGATCTAATCCGCGCCGCTGATTTTCAAATCAACGCCGAGATCGAGCCACGCGCCCAGAAGTTGGACCGACGCGTCGGGCCAGACGCTGCGTGACGCCGACACGCCCGGGCCCGCGTGTCGGCCGCTCGGCCGAACCACACCATGACGCCACGCCGACGCCATGGCGGGCTCAAGATGTCACGGGCCGTCCCAGCCGAGTGCCGACGCTACCCATGACGCCATGGGTCCCACCTGCCGCCACTGCGGCCGAGTCCTCGCCGACGCCGCAAGAATGACGCTACCCGAGTGGGTCCCACATGTCGATCTCACGTAGAGTCGTGGACCGAGTCCACGGTGGACCTAAGCCGAGCGTGGACCACGCCCATGGATCACCGACGCCACCGACCAATCAGTAGGCTGCCACGTGTCATTGCCGACGCAATAATTAATTTCCGAAAAAGAAAATGATTTATTAATTCGAAATATTGATTCAAATTTATATTCAAACTTCAAACGCTTATAACTTTTGCGTTTCAACTCCGATTTGAGTGGTTCAAATTTCTAAATTTGTATAAAATTGAGATCTACCTAAATATGAATTTTATTTAATTTTTGGACTAAAGATTTTCTCTGTAATATTATTTAATTGATTATTTAAACTTTAATAAATCATAACTTTTGCATTTTAACTCCAAATTTGACGATTCCAGTTTCTAAAAATCCAGAAAATTATGTTCTCTCTGTTTATGGATTTTATTTGGAGTTTTGGGATGTTTTTGCCTATTGTTTATTTGTGTATTGGCTATTTGCACGCTTTACGAGTAGACGTTGAAGTACCGGTAGGATTCGAAGGAGAAGTATTGACTCATGATCCAACTCAAGACCAAGAGCAAGTACTTTTTGAAGGCAAGTTGTGTTTTGACCATGTTGATCCTATTTCGAAATCTATTTTGATTTAAACTATTGCATGCTAGATCAATTAGAAAGATACTTTGTTTAAACCTGGGGGTTAGATAAACACCAAATTGCTGTATGACACCTTGATTATTTAAGTATGTGCCATGACCCTTTGTCACCCTAGTTGTGGTTTACTAGTTGGACATTATTAAATTGCCAACATGGGTTTAGACCGTTGTAGTATACTGCTTAGACTCACACGTGCTCATGACATGATTTTGGACAATCAAATGTTAATATTGACTTAATGATATATTGAACCTGTTTTGGAAAAGTATCATGTGATGTTGATGGCACGTGGTGCATGGTAATCAACTGGGGTTTGATAAACGGTTTTCGACCGGGGCATGTGGCAAGAGTAATCAGGTGGGCCAGTTGTGGCATTGGGGATGTTGATTTGGTTCTTCGGGTAGTCTTGCCCTGGTCACTCTAAGGACTTAACCTTGCAAGCCTTTGAACTGGTCATACTTGCAACCACATGGTCGGAATGGGACGGCCCTAGTTGACTAAGTCGCTAAGGACTCACTTGTGGAGCCTCAGTGGTGTCGATTACACCGCTTGTGTGATTGTACGGGGAGCGTATCGTGGTCGTGGCCGATACCCATCTAACGGTGTGTTGGTCCCATACTTCGCCTTGGCTAAGGGAAGGGATGGTGTAGAACACGAACCGGAGAGGACCACCTGTGTTGTTTGAGGCTTCCAAAGGCTTTGTTACTGAACTCGCCTTTGTGGTGTTTGACTCAGATCTTCTGGGTAAAGTGCATAACCTCTGCAGAGTTTAGAATCTATTTAAATAGCCGAGTCCACGGTACTGGACAATGCTCGGGAATTACAGTCAAGGGTTAGACTTTCTGAAAATAACTTGGATTTGAAAAGTCGGGTTGGTTTAATAATGAAGATGATGGAAATGTGGTTTAGGATGGGGAAAAATGTTTATTAAACTTCTTGAAAAGTTATTTACGCTTTACTTATTTCTACTGCTTTCGAATCTACTTTTATTACTTGTCAAAAGTCATTTCTCGCAAATATACCTTGAGCTATTCCTTTGTACCAAGCCATGCATATAGTATATTAGCCTGCATTCTGTGCATGACTTGCTGAGTACCAAGTACTCACCCTTGCCTCAACACAATATCAGTTGAAGAGGAGATTACGCCAGCTTTGGAGGAGGAACTCCAAGAAGATCCGTCTACTTAGGGATGCGAGCCCAGTCAGTTGCCTGTGGTATACTGGATGGCGCCACGAAGTTATTTGATTTTCCGCTGCTATTATTTCTCTTTTAATAAGTTTCGCCTCGCAAGGCATATATTTGTAACTTGGCCATAAGGTCGAGTAACCTGTTTGGTTATTTAAATAAAGTACTTTGATAATATCGATTGGTATGATTGTGATATTTACCGATGTTAAGACTGTGTGCACTAGCGCGTTCCTGGACTAGTGCTGAATACACAGAGGGTCCGGATTTGCAAATTCGGGGTCCCGACAATTCATGTCATGAATCTAGATTTCCATTTGCTCTTTAGCATGAAAAGAAAGAGTGAAGAGTTCCTGGCATTTGGCTTTGTTGTAAGAGGATTGGGTTTCCTTGTTTCCTTGAGAGTTATTATGGCAGTTGTGGATTCTTTCGATTGGTTTGAGAATCGGTTTTCTCTTCCACAATGTTGTTTTTATGAGATGCTTGGCTGTGGTGAAAGTGAGTCGAGTTGTCATTGATTGTTGAGAATTTCTGACAAAGAATTGTGTGGAGTCTCTCCTTTTGTTTGAGTGGTCCCCGATGCGAGATGTATCGCATTGATTTGAGATTGGAGTTTTTCCTTTGCGACTTGATTCTAGGAAAAAGATCGAGTGATCTTTCGAGGTTGTCAAACCTTTGTTCCAAGTGATTTGTTGTGTTTTGGGTTCGAGTTGATGAATGTGGTTCATCCGACTAAGGGAGTTGCTCTTTGTTGGCATTCTCGTTTGAGATGTGAATAGAAATGTCTATGGAATTGTTGAGCATAATGGAGGATTATACTCCTGGGTTTGGTAGTTTTTGAGTGAGAAAGTGTGAGGGCGAGACCCTCATAGGAAAAGAACCAATGAGGTTTGGTAATAATTTACAGCTCTACCTTGGGCTAGGCGTAGAACTTTGGTTGTGGTTCAAGGGTGGTCATGTTGGAAGTTGGTGATGTCGGTCCAAACCTTGTTGAGAATATGGTTGGATTGTTAAAAAGTGATGATAATTTGAAATATAGTGATCTGTCGTGAACTTTGTAGTACATAGTTGTCCCTGGTTGTGTGTTCTGACTGGGAGGGGGTAGAATGAAAGTGTAGCGTGGTTTGTGGAAGAAAAAAAAAGTTTTGTCGATGAAGGCTATGTACGTAGCTGACATTAGTTAATTTTGATTCTTTGTGAAAAGGGTCAAATAATTGGAAGAGATGGGATTTTGTGTCATGATTGAGTTTGATGGAGTGTGGTAGTCAGGTTGGTTGTGATAGAAGTGCGAAATGTTTGTCGTGAGGATTCTAGCATTTTGGGTTGATGGAGCCTTTGCGGCTGAGAAGCCTTTTGTCCCTTGGGAACTTGGTAGTTGTTTTTGGTGTCCTTCAGATTCGAGGTCGAATCCAGTTGAAGGGGGGAAGAATGTGACACTACGTTTTGGTGTGACATTACAAATTGCGAAATTAGAGAAGAAAATCTTACGCTTGAGGTTTACTCGCGTTTTTGGGCCTTTTGAGCGTTGCCAGACACCACGGAGTGTCGTGAACCTTATTTAACGTGCATGATAAGGTTAATAACATTATGAGATGTGGAATTAAGGTTAAAACTATAGGATATGGAGGTTAATAGCTTTTTCGGGCCGCTTTCGGGTTTTGGGCCTTCCTGGGAGTTTGGGCCTTGGTGGGCTTTGGTGGGATGGAGTAGGTCTCCGTAACGGACTAGGTTTGGGTGTGGGGGCTGGTAAAAGGGCTCCCCACCAGCCCTTGGGACGTCCACCCCTGCCCCATGCGCCCCAAACCCTAGCCGCCACCCTTCCTCCTCCCTCCACCTCCTAGCCGCCCCATCTCTTGCCCCCATGGCGCCCCCATTGCTCCCCATTGCACACCACCTCTCCTCCACCCCCTTGCTGCCCTAGGGTGACCTCCCCACCCCTGCATCCTCATGGATCCATCCGAGGAGCGAGGAGCGAGGTGCGAGGAGCGAGGAGCGAGGAGATCGATTGGAGTTTTCATGCGTCGGGCAAAGGTATGATCATGGGGCTCCTCGGGGATGAGCTAGGTACTGTTATTAGGGAGTTTATCAAGTTTTTAGATCAATTGGTGGTGCTGGATTTGAGTAATTTGGGTTAGATCTAGATGTTGCCACGTTTATGTTTTCGGGCAGATTGAGCAGTCGAGCTAGGGTTCGCGTTTTTGCCAATTTAGAATCCGAATCTTGTCATACGGATGTTGAAGAAGTTGTAGATAATTTAATTATCTTTCCGTGGATATAAAGAAAGTTAAATTCCGCCCATCCGTTTAAAAGTTATGGCTATTTTACCGAGCGTGTTAAAATCTGTGACGTAATTGGAACAGATCACGGTAATATGTAGATTAGACGACATTAGAGTCCGAAACAGTCTTTCCCTATACCTAGAGAAAGTTGGGAAATTTCCTAAGCTATGCGAGGATGTACTCGTTTAATTGATTCGGAGTCCCAGAACTTAAGTTATGCTTTTTGCAAGGCTGCTGTCCCGTCGGGACAGAACCTCTGTTTTTAGGTTTTGCGAGTAGTGGGCAATGTCGGGTTAGATGGGGTTTTGCGTACTGTTTTGTGGGCATGATTGTGAGTGTGTGATGCCTATGTGCAGGTGGTGTGACACCAGGAGTGCCCTCGACTTCCCACAAATCCGTCGCCCGCGGTTGAGGCAAGTGTGTTGTAATGTATAGCGGATTGTAGGTTGCTTGTTGATATTGGATGAAAGATTGAATACTTGCTATGATCACTTGCCTTGCTTGCTGTTTTCCAATGATATATTGAGTATGATTATCATGATATGATGCTATGTGTCTATACTTATCATGATTCGATGCCATGTGTAATATTTGTCATGATGAGAGGCCATATGTTTATGTACATGTGAAATATGATAATTGGCATAGTTGCATGCATGACATGAGATGGGGCGAGGCGGTGAGAAAGTCATTAACTAATCCGGAAAGGCCGGTGAGAAAGTTATGACTAGTCCGGAACGCCATTGAGTAAGACCTACATCGTGATTCCATTCACGTGGTGAATGGAAGCGAGGAGTAGGCACCCTCCATCTTCGGGATGGAAGGGGGAGAGGGTGCACACCGACGGGTGTACTCAACCATACCGGTATGAGTTTCCAAGGAGATATGAGCATAACATTGCATTGCAATACATATTTAATGATGATGATGATGTTATGTGCTCAAGTATGAGATGTTATATGTGATGTAAGGTATTATTGTCTTGTAAATGATCTTGTTGTCCATTACAATATGCTTGCTGAGTTTTCGAACTCACGCTTGTGTTTTATGTTGTTTTTAGGTACTTTGAGATCGGCATGCGGGAAAAAGGGGTCTAGCTACACTTCTACACGTAGCTCCACCATCATAGTCCATAATTAATCACTTGGAGACATGATATTAAGAGTTGTGCCATAAACTTAATGTAGGGTTTAATTTAGCATGCTTGTGATTCCTTATTTGCTTGGTTATAGCTTATGAAGTGGTTGAGCATGCTTTTATTGGCGTAATTTGATGATATATCCATTTATGTTGATGTTTTATTTGTCATGTGCTATGACATATCTTGCCATGATATTGATATTGTGTTAATTCATGTTAAAGCAAAGGAGATGCTGCTGAAATCTCGGTTTTTAGCATATGCGCCTTTGCTGGAATTTATGTTTAATTATGCTATTTAGATGTTGTTTAGCTTATGTTTGGTAGCATTCAGGCATATTAAATGCCGGGGTGTTACAGTTGGTATCAGAGCGGGCTGTAGGTCCTTGGAATGTGAATTTTTAGTATCATGCTATAGGGTACAACTAAAATGTGATGTGGAATAACTTAGAAACATGGCTTAGGTCTTAACTAAAACTTTGTTATAGGATAGCAACATTAAAACTTGCAAAAGTGGTATAAGTAATTTAAAATTTGACACACATGGATGCATAGTAGGAAAGGGTATGGGAATCGTTGCTTTACGCTTAAATGTTGTATTTGAGCCTTGATGTTGAATGCTACATTTGTTTATGTATGTTGCTATGTTTATGAAAGAATTGAATGGAATTGTTCATGTTATTATGTTAAAGTGGGGTTGTGGTGCCGAAGGGTTTCGGTCACCTCTCTTTATTCATTGTAAGGGTGAAGTGTGACGGTGTGGCCGGTTAGCGCCATCACCGAAGAACTATTAACCCCTGTAGGAGAAGAGTGCTTACCCTTTCTGTCGTAGATCGGGTAGTTGACGGGAGTCAAATAGAAGAGTTTGGTGGTGGGTTCCTTCGTATGTTCTTCACCGTTCTGACGATTGGTTTTGGTTGGTTTTCTTGGTTTTAGTTGATGGAAACTAAAAGAAAAATGTTTGGTATTGAATTTTTTCGCGGATCATTCCGTATGCGATTTGTGGTTTTTGGTCTTCCTTGGTTGGAAACGAAGAAGAAGAGTTTAAAGTTGCGCCTTTTTAGTCGCCTTTGCTTTGACACCCGGTTTTGCTGGTTATTGTGGTTTGTCTTAGGGAGGAAACATATGTGGTTGTTGTCCTCCCTATCTGAGAAAAGAGTTGAAGTTATCCTAGTGCCGACCTTAGGTTGGGTGGAGCTAAGTTTTGTAACTTTATCGAAAAAGGTTTGGTTGAACATTTTGTTTTCCCTGGTGCATCCTTCTTCCTTCTTGGAAGTATGGATCTTGAGATTTCTTGAAGAGTTTTGTGGGCAAATTTGGGAACTTGAGAGTGGAACTCTCCTGCATTTCTGTTAGAGTTTTGTTTTCTTCCTTGCCTGGAAAAGGAGAAATTGTCTATCGGTGTTCGCTTACGGTTCTTGAGTTGTGGTTGTCCTTAAAAGTGGAGTTGCATCCTGTTTGTCAAAAGTGAAAATGGTTGTTTAGCATGTCATGTAGTATGTAACAATGTGGTTATTAGAAATGATTTGTTCTTAAGTTAATTGGTGAGCTGAATCAGTTAAAAGTAATATTTGTGCTTAGCTTAAGATTAAATGAACTTCTAGTGTTGCAGATTACCCTATAATGAGAATGAATAAATATGTTAATGTACATGCTTAGAATCTGTTGCCTTGCTTTGAAAGTGCTTATGACCCTCGAATATGTTTAAAGTTTTAAACCCTAATGCATAGTTAAAACATTAAGATGATGTAGACTGTCGTTATTGTTAAAGAAACTTTGCTGGTTGTCTAAAGATGTTCTAATCTAATGGATTAATAGAGAGATTTAATCGTGTTGACTAGTGACTTTAATTTGGAAGTTGATTAGAGTTGCTTTTTATATTGTCGCAAACCATTAGTATAATTGGAAGTATGCAGTTGTGTTCCTACGATGCTAGTATCGATGTCAATTGTGAAGACATAGGCTTTGCTGTTTATGTTATTGCTAAAGCATTGGGATGGTCTAACCTATTAAATTTGTTTTTATAGTTGGAGTATGTTGTGTAGTGACAATTTGTTATGGTATATGGATAGTGTAACTAAAAACAATGTAGTTGTTTTTATGATTATGCCTATTTATGGATATTGATGATTTAGTAGTGGTGGTAATTGTTTGGATTACTTTTTGGAAGCCATTGTAAAATAGAGATTATTATAACATGTGGCGATGAAGTGAACCATGGATATTTTAGCATGATATAGAATTGTATCCTAAAGAAGGTGTATCTTAGGATCATAATTTTCGACTTTGTCTTATGGAGATACTATTTGTATGTTGAAGTCATTTGTTAATGGAATAAGTTTTGATTGTCAAGATGTTGACGTATTTATGGTATAAAAATTGATAGGATGATCATGTTTAAGTATATGTTGAAGTACTACGTTTGAAATATAGAATACGTTGTTTTATGATGTGTTGGTTTGTGGGGTTCTTGAGGAGGTAGTATGGATTGATTTAAGATGGGTTTTCTCGATAAGTAAATAGTGATTATGGAATGCTTAAATGTTAATGATAGTGGGACACTGATTATGGTGAGTCTCATGCCGAGCTTGTGTATAAAACCTTTTGGTCTGGGTTGGTGGTTTGCTATCTTGGTTAAATGTTTTTTTTTGGTCAAGGTGTTCTTTATGTTGCATTTTCGAGTTTCCCTAAAACTCGTAGAGGTTGGTGCCCATCTTTGGTTTTGGCTAAGTTGTTCAGTTTATGCTATGAGTTTGATTTTGCACCCAAAAGCCTTTGAGTGGATCGCGCTCCTTCGCGTTCGCACTGAAGCATACTTGGAGTAGATCTTAAAAAGGAAGCCGATGGACATAGTGGGCTGTGTTGAAAATTCTTGAGATTTAATTTGTAAGTCTATTTGATTGGAACTGGATTTATTTGGAAAAGGTCATGTGGTGTTTGCGAGTGTTTCAAAAGGGTGGATTTTATGAATGTTTATAAGTGATTCGAGTTGGTGAAGTGTTCTCATTTTGGGAAAATGAGTCTCCCATTTATCTTTGAGAATTGATGTTCTCTTTCAAAATGTTGATTTTGGTTAAAACGCGATGCTTTACAAATTTGGCTTTCAATTGTCGGCCGGGTTATGTATGACGTGGTGTTTTCCTGTTAATGGTGTTCCCCTCATAGTTTTATGATTGGGCGCAATCATCGATGCTATCCAAGTTTTAATCATGTGATGCAGAGGAAGAAGTTGTCTTGTGAATGACTATTTGGTAGCGTTGTACATGATGAATGAATGGTGAAAAGGAAACATGACATCATTTATAGATGTCTATTGATAAAAGAGTCGTTGAGCCAGGTCGGTGAGTAAGTCATATAGGGAAATATGACTAATCCGTGTGCTCGAAAAGCTTGGATTCATGTCATGAATCTAGATTTCCATTTGCTCTTTAGCATGAAAAGAAAGAGTGAAGAGTTCCTGGCATTTGGCTTTGTTGTAAGAGGATTGGGTTTCCTTGTTTCCTTGAGAGTTATTATGGCAGTTGTGGATTCTTTTGATTGGTTTGAGAATCGGTTTTCTCTTCCACAATGTTGTTTTTATGAGATGCTTGGCTGTGGTGAAAGTGAGTCGAGTTGTCATTGATTGTTGAGAATTTCTGACAAAGAATTGTGTGGAGTCTCTCCTTTTGTTTGAGTGGTCCCCGATGCGAGATGTATCGCATTGATTTGAGATTGGAGTTTTTCCTTTGCGACTTGATTCTAGGAAAAAGATCGAGTGATCTTTCGAGGTTGTCAAACCTTTGTTCCAAGTGATTTGTTGTGTTTTGGGTTCGAGTTGATGAATGTGGTTCATCCGACTAAGGGAGTTGCTCTTTGTTGGCATTCTCGTTTGAGATGTGAATAGAAATGTCTATGGAATTGTTGAGCATAACGGAGGATTATACTCCTGGTTTGGTAGTTTTTGAGTGAGAAAGTGTGAGGGCGAGACCCTCATAGGAAAAGAACCACTGAGGTTTGGTAATAATTCTGACTCTACCTTGGGCTAGGCGTAGAACTTTGGTTGTGGTTCGAAGGGTGGTCATGTTGGAAGTTGGTGATGTCGGTCCAAACCTTGTTGAGAATATGGTTGGATTGTTAAAAAGTGATGATAATTTGAAATATAGTGATCTGTCGTGAACTTTGTCGTAGCTAGTTGTCCCTGGGTGTGTGTTATGCCTGGGAGGGGGTAGAATGAAAGTGTAGCGTGGTTTGTGGAAGAAAAAAAAAGTTTTGTCGATGAAGGCTATGTACGTAGCTGACATTAGTTAATTTTGATTCTTTGTGAAAAGGGTCAAATAATTGGAAGAGATGGGATTTTGTGTCATGATTGAGTTTGATGGAGTGTGGTAGTCAGGTTGGTTGTGATAGAAGTGCGAAATGTTTGTCGTGAGGATTCGAGCGTTTTGGGTTGATGGAGCCTTTGCGGCTGAGAAGCCTTTTGTCCCTTGGGAACTTGGTAGTTGTTTTTGGTGTCCTTCGGATTCGAGGTCGAATCCAGTTGAAGGGGGGAAGAATGTGACACTACGTTTTGGTGTGACATTACAAATTGCGAAATTAGAGAAGAAAATCTTACGGCTTGAGGTTTACTCGCGTTTTTGGGCCTTTTGAAGCGTTGTGACACCACGGAGTGTCGTAACCTTATTTAACGTGCATGATAAGGTTAATAACATTATGAGATGTGGAATTAAGGTTAAAACTATAGGATATGGAGGTTAATAGCTTTTCCAGGCCGTTTCCGGGGTTTTGGGCCTTCCCGGGGGAGTTTGGGCCTTGGTGGGCTTTGGTGGGATGGAGTAGGTCTCCGTAACGGACTAGGTTTGGGTGTGGGGGCTGGTAAAAGGGCTCCCCACCAGCCCTTGGGACGTCCACCCCTGCCCCATGCGCCCCTAACCCTAGCCGCCACCCTTCCTCCTCCCTCCACCTCCTAGCCGCCCCATCTCTTGCCCCCATGGCGCCCCCATTGCTCCCCATTGCACACCACCTCTCCTCCACCCCCCTTGGTGCCCTAGGGTGACCTCCCCACCCCTGCATCCTCATGGATCCATCCGAGGAGCGAGGAGCGAGGTGCGAGGAGCGAGGAGCGAGGAGATCGATTGGAGTTTTCATGCGTCGGGCAAAGGTATGATCATGGGGCTCCTCGGGGATGAGCTAGGTACTGTTATTAGGGAGTTTATCAAGTTTTTAGATCAATTGGTGGTGCTGGATTTGAGTAATTTGGGTTAGATCTAGATGTTGCCACGTTTCTGTTTTCGGGCAGATTGAGCAGTCGAGCTAGGGTTCGCGTTTTTGCCAATTTATAATCCGAATCTTGTCATACGGATGTTGAAGAAGTTGTATATAATTTAATTATCTTTCCGTGGATATAAAGAAAGTTAAATTCTGCCCAGCCGTTTAAAAGTTATGGCTGTTTTACCGAGCGTGTTAAAATCTGTGACGTAATTGGAACAGATCACGGTAATATGTAGATTAGACGACATTAGAGTCCGAAACAGTCTTTCCCTATACCTAGAGAAAGTTGGGAAATTTCCTAAGCTACGCGAGGATGTACTCGTTTAATTGATTCGGAGTCCCAGAACTTAAGTTATGCTTTTTGCAAGGCTGCTGTCCCGTCGGGACAGAACCTCTGTTTTTAGGTTTTGCGAGTAGTGGGCAATGTCGGGTTAGATGGGGTTTTGCGTACTGTTTTGTGGGCATGATTGTGAGTGTGTGATGCCTATGTGCAGGTGGTGTGACACCGGGAGTGCCGTCGACTTCCCACAAATCCGTCGCCCGCGGTTGAGGCAAGTGTGTTGTAATGTATAGCGGATTGTAGGTTGCTTGTTGATATTGGATGAAAGATTGAATACTTGCTATGATCACTTGCCTTGCTTGCTGTTTTCCAATGATATATTGAGTATGATTATCATGATATGATGCTATGTGTCTATACTTATCATGATTCGATGCCATGTGTAATATTTGTCATGATGAGAGGCCATATGTTTATGTACATGTGAAATATGATAATTGGCATAGTTGCATGCATGACATGAGATGGGGTGAGGGCGGTGAGAAAGTCATTAACTAATCCGGGAAAGGCCGGTGAGAAAGTTATGACTAGTCCGGAACGCCATTGAGTAAGACCTACATCGTGATTCCATTCACGTGGTGAATGGAAGCGAGGAGTAGGCACCCTCCATCTTCGGGATGGAAGGGGGGAGAGGGTGCACACCGACGGTTGTGTACTCAACCATACCGGTATGAGTTTCCAAGGAGATATGAGCATAACATTGCATTGCAATACATATTTAATGATGATGATGTTGTTATGTGCTCAAGTATGAGATGTTATATGTGATGTAAGGTATTATTGTCTTGTAAATGATCTTGTTGTCCATTACAATATGCTTGCTGAGTTTTCGAACTCACGCTTGTGTTTTATGTTGTTTTTACGTACTTTGAGATCGGCATGCGGGAAACAGGGGTCTAGCTACACTTCTACACGAAGCTCCACCATCATAGTCCATAATTAATCACTTGGAGACATGATATTAAGAGTTGTGCCATAAACTTAATGTAGGGTTTAATTTAGCATGCTTGTGATTCCTTATTTGCTTGGTTATAGCTTATGAAGTGGTTGAGCATGCTTTTATTGGCGTAATTTGATGATATATCCATTTATGTTGATGTTTTATTTGTCGTGTGCTATGACATATCTTGCCATGATATTGATATTGTGTTAATTCATGTTAAAACAAAGGAGATGCTGCCGAAATCTCGGTTTTTAGCATATGCGCCTTTGCTGGAATTTATGTTTAATTGTGGTATTTAGATGTTGTTTAGCTTATGTTTGGTAGCATTCAGGCATATTAAATGCCAGGGTGTTACATTTACTTGAGGTGTAAAGTCAAAATACCACTTATAAAAAAAATCACTTGTAGGAACCAAAGTCAAGTAACCCAAAAAGAGATAAACTCAAGACTCCCCCTCAAATCAACCCATGAGGATGAATGATCCCAAGTTCACCGCGTAAGAAAGCAAAACGAGAAGAATCAAGCGGTTTAGTGAAAATATCAGCAAGTTGAGCACCCGAATCAACAAATTTTAGTTCAATAGCTCCTTTTTCAACATGATCTCTAAGAAAATGATATCTGATGTCAATGTGTCCAAGAAAGAGAATTACTCAAGAAGTGGCATGAACCAGATGTACTTTTTCTATCAATTCTACATCCTCCAAATTCAGCATCAGAGAAAGCTCTTAAACTAATGCATGAGGAAGCAGAAAGCCAAATGCCAAAATCTTGAGTACCACAGAGATACCTTAAAATCCTCTTGATAGCTTATCGATGTGAAGCACGCGGGGAAGCTTGAAAACGAGCACACAAGCAGACAGCAAACTCCAATTATCTTATCCTCAACAGCATCATCATCATCTTCATCAACAAAGATACTCTCCCCTGAACATATGCACTGCATCTGCACTATTTGGACTAGTGCCTTTTAAGTAAAACAGAGGTGGAAGAAGCATCTTGAAAAATAACACTTTTAGCACGAGATGCACGAGTGAAGGAGGAGAACCAATTCTTATCATCGGACATGTGGCGTGAGCATCCGGAATCCACTAGCCATATGTTCTCCTTCCTCGCGTGAGAAGCCTACATAGAAGCAGAAAGTGTCGAGGTCTCAGTACTGGGGTTAGAAATAAGATGTTTAGGAATCTAGTACTGAGACACACGACGCACAACAGTAGGCACAACACGAGCATTCTTATGCACAAAGATAGATTTGTCTTTTCCCATGTTCTTACCAACAAAAGGTGTTTGCATCACCCTAGACACATAATGAGAAACAAAGCGTGCCTGTCTGAAATTAGACCTAGCCTTAGTTCTTTCTTTCTTTTGTTGTTTGGCTAGTCTAAAGCAGAAATTCACCAAATGACCTTCTTTCCCACAATGAGTGCAATTGTACTTAACATATGGTTTGGCATTAGAAGTAACTTTTGCACTTGAAATAGTGGGAGATAGAGTGCCGGCAGATTTAAACAAAGTTCTTTTAGGCTCATTATCAATTTTCACATTTTTGCCCTCAACAGGTTTAATGATAGTAGAAGCATAAGAGTTAAAACCTAAACCCTGTTTGTTGGAGCTCACTTTAGATTGATCTAAAATCATGTTCAAATTTTTCTTCCCTTTAGTGAACCTAGAAAGAGAATCTTGCAAGTAGTCAACTTTTTTAGCAAGATTTAAACAATTATCACAAGGAGTGTCAATTTTAGCTTTATGTTTTTGGCAATTTGAACACGAGTTAATTTCATGAGTGAACATGTCATTTGTTAATTGGGTAACTCTACAATTTGCATCTTTTAATTTCAACTCCAGAATTGAACATTTAGAGCAAGCAATTTGATCATGTAAACTATCAGTAGAGCAACCAATATTTTTCACAAGTTTTTCATTTTTCAATTGTTCAGCATAAACTTGTTCTAGTTTAATCACATGTTCCTCTTTTAGAGACTTAATTTCAAATTTGAGATCTAAGCAAGTATCACAAATATTTTCAGAATTTGAATTTCTAAGATCAAAGTTTTCAGATTTTAGCATGGATAGATCTTTTTCTAAGTTTTTATTTTTGAGTGAAGATTTTCTTAAAGATTTTCTCAATATGACTAAAACTTCACAAAGCTCATCATACGAAGGCATTACCTCATCACCGTCATTTGGAGGTGTTGTCGTTATCACTAGAATCACTAGTGTTCCCTTTTGCCATGAAGCACAGTCCGGTGAAATCCTTCTCATTCAGCTTCGTTTGCTTCGCTTCCTTCTCATCTTCAGTTGAGTCATCAATGTCGCTTAAGTCTAAGCGACCAATTGCCGCGAAGACTTTGTTGAGCATCTTCTTCGTCCGTTGCTTATTTTTATCCTTGCTCTCTTTTGGCCGGAAGGAATTGGAGGAGTTACTTTGCTCCTTCTCCTCTCTATCTTTGTTCTTGAAACAGTTAGCACGGATGTGCCCTGCCTTGCCGCAGTTGTAGCAGTGGATGGAGGCTCCTCTTCTCTCCCTTGATCTCATGTAAGCTGCATTGACACGCTTGGAAAGAAGAGCAAGTGTATCTTCTGGTATTTGATCTAGCTGTTCATCACTAAGAGCACTCAAAGCAGTAATGGAATATGATGATGAAGAACTAGTAGCATTATCATATGAAGAGTAATTAGCATGAAGAGCCATAGAGTTATCATTGGATGTTCTTGAAACAATGTCTATCTCAAAAGTCTTGAGACTAGAATATAGTTTATCCAAAGTCATTTCACTCATCTTGTGAGCTTCCCTAAAAGCAGTCACTTTCATTTGCCAGATTTTAAGATCAAGAGATGATAGGAAATGTCTAGCATTTTCAAAGTCAGTGTACTTTACATCTACAGCTCTAAGATTGTTTAAGATTCATTAGCGAGCAAAACAATCATCTAGAGATTCTCCAGAGTTCATTTCAAATCTAGTGTATTCCTTTTTAAATTGATCTTGCCTAGCTTCTTTTTACAGAGTCAGTGCCCTCATGATAATCTTGAAGAGATTTCCAAATTTCATGAGCAGTGAGTAAATGACAGACTCTATCGAATTCTTTTCTAGCAAGTCCTTGAAGCAATATGTTTCTAGCTCTATTATTGTTTTCAACATCTTTTTCAAACTCGATTTTATCAATATCATCATTTGAAGGAAGCTCGTATGGAATCTTTACCTTGCGCCAAATAGCGTTACCTTGAGCTTCAAGGTATGCAGTCATCCGAATCCGCCAGTGGGGAAAGTCTGTGCCATTGAAGATTGGCGGCTTGTTCGAGTATTTCTCTGTTGCCATAACTTATCGTTTACTAATCACCTGTTAAGATGGATTAGTAGAGCCAAGCTCTGATACCACTTGTAGGATCGAAAGACACAAATATAGCAATCAGAGGCGGGGTGAATGATTGTGCGGAAGCTAAAACCAAATCTTTGATCTAATAAAAGTTCACCCCAAAACAGAACCAAATAATTGCCTCGTATTCGACAAAAACAGAATGACAGAGGTTTGGTAAAACGCGAATTCTCGGAGATCCAACCGTTAGATTGATCTGAAATTTGGACACAAGAAACTAGATTCCAACACGAATCGAACCCATAAATAATCAGCTCGATCGGACTTACGGATCAAAAGTTATGACCTTTGCAAGCTTGCTATGACAGAAGATGACGAGAATAGATCTAACTAGAATTGTAGCTCGCCGAAAGATTTGAAGAACTTGATCTTTATTTCTCCTTTATTTTGTCTAAAGTACTACAAACAAAAGAGTAGAACCCTAAAGCTTGCTCAAAGCTTGATGCCCTTCAACAGGAGACAACCCCTCCTATTTAAAGGAGCAAAACACAAGGAGTCATGAATACAATTCCTACTCCTAATCCTAGAAGGAGTCCCACTCCTAATCCTAGAAAGAGTATGTATTCAACACAACTCCTCTTGGCCCAACCTGGCCGAGTACAACTCTTGCACGTGTATGGCAACCCTACCATACTCACGTGACTAACACTTTGCACGCGAATGACCTCCTGCCATTCTCACGTGACTAACAATTCTTCATGTGCACCATTCTCTTAGCCCGAACGTCCCGCATGACATCCTTGACCACCAAGACCTCAGTTACCCCTGAACCTAGTCTCGAACCTCAGTTCCTCCATGAACCTAGTTCCGGTCCCGTCATCGACCACATTCGCCCTCGAGCAATAACTGCACATGAACAAACCACAAAACGATTCCGAGCACAAATCCGCGACTTGACTCACATTAAACCATGCAACCACTCACAGGAGTGCATTGCATTAAATATTCTAAGAACACGATTTCAAAACATGAACCAAAACCTTTGCAAAAATCAAGAAGCTTTTCAAATAATCAAACTGATTTCAGATCTTTTCAAATAAAGAAACCAAAAAATAAATCTTGTCGAAATATCAAACTGGTTTCAAATCTTTTTCAAATACTCATCATCAGAATCAAATGGATCAAAAATAACGATCCTTCACATTTTCTTGGAGGTTGCCGCCTCCTAGACGGCTTGGTGGTGGGAATTGGTGATCTTCTCAAGAAAATTGTGAGAAGACCAATTCGGTGTAAAGGCAAGCAGCTCGCCTACCTGGAGTGGGGAAGAGCTACCCCGATTATAGAAGGAAGGCTCAATTGCGCAAAGGAGCCAGCTTGAAGTGAGTCAAGCTACCTCAACATGGACTATGGGAGACTGGCAAGTCTCCGATCACCACGGGAAAAATCGCGTGTCTCACATTTGTGGTTTGATCTTTCTTGTGCTCTTTATTTAATTTGAGTTGCTAGTTATTTTAGTTTATTCTCTAGCATGTGTCAATTAGAGCTCATATGTTTAGTCTTGTTGGTGCACATTAGTGAGACATAGAAGTTTTAGGCCTTGATTGTAAACTTGGTAATTCCCATTGTCAATTGTGTATTTATTGCAATTAGAGACCGAAAAATTGTATAACCTCCTATTCACCCCCCTCTAGTCGGTTATCCTTGATCCTAAAAATAGTTTACACCAAATTTCGGCAGCATATCCTTTGTTTATCCATGGTTTTAAGCATCAATAATATAATCATGACAAAATAATATAATTGTAAACAACTACAACATAGCAAAACAGGGTTTTCGTCAACATTTCAAGTGCAACACATAATTTAACCATCACATAATCCAAAAAGGAATAAATATTTAATCATAACCACCAACGAGGCAATAAAGCATAATGTAACTCAATAGGGTAACCAACACATCTAAGAAAGGGTATGAATTGTTTATTTGTGTGTCGCTATGTGATGATGTGAATCTAGCTCCCTTCCCACATGCCGGATTCAAGGTACCTAAAGAAAA
Organism: Rhipidocladum racemiflorum; assembly: GCA_036346355.1. Taxonomy (NCBI): domain Eukaryota; kingdom Viridiplantae; phylum Streptophyta; class Magnoliopsida; order Poales; family Poaceae; genus Rhipidocladum; species Rhipidocladum racemiflorum. The sequence goes on along the minus strand of CM070589.1, from coordinate 26,347,014 downwards.
TATTAAACAACAAGCGTGAGTTCACCACTCAGCAAAGTGTATTGCAATGGTAAAAAACAATAACAATTCATATACATACTTTATTCCATTCACACATCATGAGGAACAACTCATTAACTTCTTCCTTTATGCTCTCATTTATGCAATGTAATGCAATGCAACATGTCTCTTTGCTTAGCACATAACGGTATTGCCGAGTGCACATCCGTCGGTGTGCACCCTCTTTCCCTTCCATCCCGTGGAAGGTGCCTACTCTTACTGACTTGCTCCGATTCACCACTGTGGATGGGACTACCAGGTAGGTCTTTCGTGTTCACTACGTGTGAACACAGAGGCCCGCAACAAAATGGGTCGCCTCTTCCATTATGAATGCACATATGCCATAACATGATTTAACTTGCATACATTCTCAATATAACAACTACACAACCATTAAACTAATCATGTTCATTATATCACAAGCAAGGATCAAACATGGCAAATTAGCACATCATATAGCTTTATTGCAATGCTACGAATCTATTTGGTCACCCAATTCCAAAACCATCCCAATACACACTTGCCTTCAACCACGCGAGATGGAGTGGCGGAATGTTGATGGCACTACCGGGGTTATACTACCTGCACATAGGTATAATACACTAAAAACTATGCCCACAAAACAACACGAGAGCAATCAACTATATCGACTTCGCAACCCACTCCTAAAACCTGAAAAATAGAGAATCTGTCCAATGGGACAACAGGCTTCCAACATGCATATATTTAGTTCTAAAACTCCAAATAAGGTAAACGAGTACATTTTCTCGAACCTTAGGAAATTTCCCATCTTTTTCTAAGTATTTGCAAAAACTGATTCGGCCTCTAAAACCCTCTAATCTACAATTGATCATGGACTGTACCAATCACGTCACAGATTGGACAGTGCTCGGTAAAATGACCATAACTTTTAAATGGCAGAACATAAAATAACTATTTTAGTTCCCAATTAAAGGTAATTCGATTACCTACAACTTTCTCAACAGCCAGCCGACCAGAAAACGACTATAAAATTCTCAAATTCGCGCCCGAAAACATATCTCAAATCTGCCCGAGGAGAACGCCAAAACAGATCCAAACTTTTCCGATCTAACTAATCGCAGCACACCATTAGAGGCTAATAGCACCACAAACCCCCATTAGAACAGTACCTAATCCTTCCCAAGAACACCCTAATAACATACCTCTTCTCGATGAATCGACGAACCGCTCCTTCTCGCGGCCACGATCTTCCTCCAAATGTTGGAATCGCCAATTCTTCTCGGTTGAACGGCTTTCCACCGGAGGAAACAATGGAGGGATGGGTGTGGACAGCAAGGGAGGGGAGGCAACTTGGGGGAGGGATCCCTAGCTAGGGCCGGCTAGGGAGAGGAAGGGAGGTGGAGGCGCAAGGGAGGAGGGGGCGCACGGCCATGGAAGGGGTGTGGCGGCTTGGAAGGGGAAGGGGGGCGCAATGAGGGGTGGGGGCGCATGGGTGGGGAGGAGGCTAGGGTTTGCTGCCTCCCCTCCCCACATGGGCCTAAACCCTCCCCTAAAAGCCCAGAATGCGGTCCCCCTAGGCCCAAACTCCCCGACAACGACCCACAAATCAAGAAAAGGCCAAAAAACGCGACATAACTCTTACTGAAATGTCACATTCTCTAATGTCACATCCTATGATGTCACACGCCAAGTGCTTCCTGATCTGCACCAATGGGATTGATCATCGAAAGGTCGTCAGAGATCCAACCGAACATCGCGCTCGTGAGCGGCAGCGCCTCTACCGGTATCCACACGTACCGAGCAGGAACGTCGTGCGGGGTGTGCTAGCACCTCGCCACACGGCTAGGGTTTCTGGGGAGCAGGAGGGGCGCGCGGTGGTTGAACGTGGTGAGGGTTCTAATCTCTCATGCGCACACTGTTCCTGGCCTCGCTTTTTATAGATACGCTAGTGGGCCGAAGCCCGCTAGGGTTCCACCTCCAACGCGGATCTCATCCACGCACAAACCCATTAAACAGTTCCAATTCATTAAGCGTGTGACCCGTTAGGTTCAGTACAAGTCGGACGTGAATCCGGAAACCCGTTTCCAATTCACTGATCAACAGCGGCACCTAGCAGTACGTATTGACCCCCGAATGCACAAAATCAATATTCGACTGAACCTTGATACACTTACATACCGATCCCTTTGCCACACGATACCAGTCAAGCTCAAGGCGAGATGCGTGCCACCCTTGTTGATAACTCGACCACTTCACTCAATAGTGTGATGGATATAAACCATGACTAACTCCTTAGTCATCTTAGCACTGGCCGCAGCGCTTTCCCTATCCATTCACACGAGGGGCCCAGAGGTATCTCTCCCGTTATCTAGGAGGGGCAAATCCCATCTTGATCATCACACCCTTGGCGATGTATGGTTGGCATACCAAGTAGTCATCTTTATAACTACCCTGTTACGGTGTAGCGTTTGATGACACCAAAGTACACAAGTCTACATGCTAGGTATCCATGACAATCTTAGGTCTAAGGACCATATAGGCGTACCACTTGAGACTATACGCTGATGGCACTACCCATATTCTTCAACATGTGTCCACATGATTGGTTCGATATCTCCATATCTATGGTATGTGAAACATTACCATCAACCAATACATGTGCTGATCAAATCATCATCGCTCCCTGTAATGATATGGATCAGGGACCAGTTTAGAATAATGTCACTTGACAATGTGTTTCACAATAAGATCGTATCCAATAAACAAAGTCATAACTTTTATTAAGGGAACCGATAAACAAAGTTATCATAATTACATGAACAAAGACGTATTATAATCATCACCATGATTGATCTAGGGCATATTCCCTTCAATCTCTCACTTGCACTAGAGTCAATCATACATGTACCGAATACCGATTGCTCTCGAGTGCGCCTCATGCTTTGGTTGTGGAAGGGGCTTTGTCAATGGATTAGCCACATTTAGATCCATGTGCACTTTGCATATCTTCACATCACCTCTCTCAATGATCTCCCGGATCAAGTGATACCGGCTGAGTATATGTTTGGATTTTTGGTTTCTTTTGGTGGATTCATGTAATGAAATGGGAATATCAATTTTTACTCTACACTTTTCTTCATGAACACTAGGGGTGGGCATTATTTAACCGAAACCGAAAAACCGAACCGAGCCGAATTAACCGAGAAAATCGGTTTTTTCGGTTTTCGGTTTAGTTTCTATTTTCGTCCTATTCGGTGTTCGGTATTCGGTTCAGTTTTTTAGTCTCAGAAACCGAATAAACCGAAGACCCGAACAAACCAAACGTGAAGACTGTGAAGTCCGGTCCCGACTCCACGGACCCATGGCCACGTCTCCCTAGTCCCTCCCGAGGAGGCGAGGACCCCGATGGCCCAGCCCAGACGCCCAGTCCCCACCCGGCCACCCCAACTCCCAAGTCCCCAACCCAGCAACCCTAGGCTCCCAGCTCCCTAGCGCTGGCGCAGCCCAAAGAACTCCTGATTCCCCCAGACATCGCAGACTCGCAGCTTTGGTCCCCTCCACAGAATCGCAACCGATCCGCGAACGACGGTCCCCCTCCACAGATCGCAGTCGGCACCGCGCGGTCGCCCCGTCACCAACGCTCACCCGGTCGCCCCTCGACACCTCCCTGGCTCCCTTAGTGCCGACGCCCCCTCGGCGCTCGATCCTCGACGCGGCGACGCCTTCCTCTCTCCTCAGTGCCGACGCGGTAGCGGCGAGCTGGCGACCCTCCGACACCTAAAGTTGGTGAGTCCTCCAGATCTACTCCCCCAATGGTCAGTGGAAATGTGAAATCCGAATGGACCGAATCCCCCATCCCCATATCCGAGTAACTGAGTTAGTGAGTTAGTAGTTAGTGGAAAATCCTAATCCCTAAAGATTTTGCAATGTAGTGTAACTCTCAAACTTAAATTTCATATGACCTGCTGGCATTATACAGCAATTCATGTTTTCCAGATCAATAATTAGTCGTTGTTACAGTTCGTTTTCCTCTGGCATGCTAGTATAGTAGTATGGTACATTGGTACTCCTATTAGTTTGTTACACAGTTATGCCCTTCTTTTGTCGATGTATATGCCCTACATTGGTACTGCTTGATAGCTTGTGTTAAGGAAGTCTTGAACATCCGAAGATGTTAATAAAGCTAAAAGCAACTAAGCAAGGACCTCTTTACTAACTGAACATTGAACAAAGTGCAGCAAATGTTTTCCTATTATTTGGGTTTAGCTGTGGTCATGAGCTAATGCTATGTATGATATGCATTTATTCTCTCAGGTAGTCAGGGGATCGAATATCATTTTGGAATAGCTGAATAGGAGCAACGGCTGTTGTAACCGAACTATCCTGCAACGTATTGTTCGATTCATTGATTGTTTACTTAGTTAATTCCTTTTTTATTGCAATCACTTACCATTGTGTTACATTTTTGTGGAGATTGTAGATGGCGGAGCTTGAGGAAAACCCTGCAAATCATGATATCCAAATGGACGAGACGGCGACTGTACAGACGGAGGAGAATGAGCCGCGGTAGCAGCAAGAGGTGAAGAAAAGGAAAGCAATGGCATCAAGATCAGATGTGTGGGAGAGCTTTAGCAAGATCAAGGTTGGAGATGTCATCAAGGCTAAGTGCAAGTATTGTGGCCATCAGCTTCGCTGTGATCCCAAAACTAATGGTACATCCTCCTTAAACTCTCACTTGAGAATCTGCAAGCATAATCCTAATAGGAATACAGACCCTAAGCAAGGTACTTTGCAAGTTCAAGCAAATCAGGGGGATAGTAGTAATTGTGCCATATCCACTTGGAAGTTTGATCCTGAAGTACTTAGGGAAGCATTTGCTGAAATGATTATTACAGACGAGCTTCCTTTTGCATTTTCTAAACGTGAAGGCTTTAAAAAGTTCATGTCCAAAGCTTGCCCACGTTTCACTGTTCCATCTAGAAGAACAACCACTGGAGACTCTATTCGCACTTATAATATTGAGAAAGAAAAGCTGAAACAATTTTTTAAGGATTGTTGCGAAAGAGTTTCCCTCTAATCGACACATGGACTTCAAACACACAACAGAGCTACATGTGTGTCACAGCACATTTCATTGATAATGATTGGAAGCTACATAAGAAGATCATTGGTTTTTTCTTGGTAAAGGGTCATAAGGGCGAGGATATTGGGAAATCTTTAGAGAAATGTTTGATGGAATGGTCCATAGAAAAAGTCTTCACAGTAACAGTTGACAATGCTAGCTCTAATGACAGTGCTCTAAATTACATGAGAAAAGTCTTGAATAATTCTAATAAAAGCATTGCTAAAGGCAAATATATTCACATGAGATGTGCTGCTCATATTATTAACTTCATAGTTTCCGATGGGCTAAAAGAATTGTCAGTTTCAATTCAACGTGTTCGTGCCACTGTTAAATTTATTAAGAATTCCCCATCTAGAATAGCCAAATTTAAGAAATATGCTGAATTGGCAAAAGTGGACAGTAAGGCATTCTTATCACTAGATGCTTGTACAAGATGGAACTCCACATACCTTATGTTGAATGATGCCTCAATTTATGAGAGTGTATTTGAAAGATATGGAGAAGAAGATCCGTACTATTTAATAGAATTATGTGGTGAGAAAGGTCCTGGAGTTCCTGAAAGTGGAGATTGGGAGAATGCAAAGAAAATGATTGAGTTTATTGGACACTTCTATAAGCTCACTCTCCGTGTTTCTGCCACACACCATGTAACATCTAACATTTTATTTCATGAGATTGGAGATGTTCTGCTTTTGTTGAGACAGTGGTGTCATAGTGATGATGATATGCGTAAGGAAATGGGCCAAAGAATGCTTCAAAAATACTATAAGTATTTGGGAGATAAGGATAAGTTAAACATGCTCATGTTTATTGCTGTTGCACTCGATCCAAGATACAAGTTATCTAATTACACAAATATAGCCACTTTGGAGATGTTTGGTGAGGAAGAAGGACAGGAAGTTTGGCACAATGTGAATGCTTGTTTTCATTCTTTGTTTGATGAGTATACAAAACTATATGCTACAAATGATAGGGCACCACAATCAAATGATTCGCAAGGACCAATGGAAAAGAGCACTAGATTGATGAAATCCCTAATTGCGGAAAAGATGAGGATGAGTAATACTGGAATTGGCACTAGTAAATCTGAACTAGACAAATACCTTGGTGAAGATAATGAAGAAGACAATGAGAATTTTGATATTCTTGAGTGGTGGAAGTGCAATTCTCCTAGATTCCCAATATTATCTCGCTTGGCTCGTGATGTATTAGCAGTTCCTATATCAACAGTTGCATCTGAGTCGGCCTTTAGCATGGGCGGTCGCGTCCTTGATGACTTTAGGAGCTCACTCACGCCATTCATGGTCCAATGCCTAGTTTGTACACAGGATTGGTTACGACGATCTCTTCCTATCAATATTGAAGAGGATCCAACAGATTTGGCCAAAATCGAGGAAGGTAATAAACAAATTAATTGCTTTAATTATATTTATCTTGTTCATCATAACAATTAACAATTGACTATTGATTGATTTATTCAATTTCAGCCATAATTGCAAAGGATGTCGGCAATTCTTCAAAGGAAAAGTCCAAATCTGAGTCCGCAACCAAACCTACTGAGACTACTACCTAAATTTTGGTGAGATTCGAGACTATCCTGCTATTGATCATTATTCATTCCTTTGTTAGTTCTATTTAGCAAAATTATAATTGTTAAAGACTATTCTGCAGCTTCTGCTATTGATCATTCCTTTGTTAGTTATATTTAGCAAAATTATAACTGTCAAAGACTATTCTACAGCTTCTGCTATTGATCATTCCTTTATTAGTTCTATTTAGCAAAAATATAACTGTCAAAGACTATTCTGCATATGAAATTCCTTTGTTACCATTCAGGTCTTCTTGCAATAAAAGACTAAAAGTGAACTTGGCATGGGATGAACAATACTGGGCGCTGATTGCCTGGCTGTTAGCTTCTGCTGGCTGTTGCCTAATGCCTACTACTCTTGGGATTTATGGAATGGCATTGATAGACAATGTATTGAACTTTAATTGTGCTTGTCATTGATGGATGGTGTATTTGTACTACACTTGCTTGTGAATTGCTTGTCAGCTTGTGAATCTGTGAGCAGTGTGATGGCTAGATAGTACAAAGTCTTACTTACTTTGATGGACAATGTAGACAATGAATTTTTAGTTTTTACTTGCTTGTGATTGCTTGTGAATCTGTGATGGCTAGACAGTATAAAGTTAAATGTATATGTGAATCTCTGATTGCTTTGATGGACAATCTGTGATTGCTTGTGATACTGATTGCTTGTGTTTCAGTGATTGCCTGTGAATCTGTAATGGCTGCTGGCTAGATAGTATAAATTGCTATTTGGTTTTTGAACAGTGTAAACTGAACCGAATAGCAACCAGTACATGCTGTCTTGCTGCTACAGTTTCGATCATGCTTATTCGGTTAACCGAATAACCAAATAAACCGAACCGAATTAATTCGGTTAATTCGGTTCGGTTTTACCTAGCTGTTCTATTCGGTTCAGTTTTCACTGTTCAAAAACCGAAAAAATTTCTACCCGAATAAACCGAACCGAAAATACCGAATAAACCGAATGCCCACCCCTAATGAACGCAGTTTGAGCAACTGCGTTTTATTAGTTTTGACACAAATGTCATTAAAACCTTGAAACTAACAACTAGTTTTGTAATTTAAAAATAGATACCGCTAATTTTGCGCTAAAGTTTGTTTCACAAGTGCTTTTTATGTGTTCCCTCTAGCATGGAATTCTTCTTCATTACTCTTTAATCTAACTTTGCTGCTACTGCCCATCCAAAATAGATGATACGACATGATAACTATTGCAGCTATAAAACTTGGATGACAAGGAACACATTCCTGATCCTAATAACTAGGCAACGGTCAAAAGTATTGCAGATCTGAACTTTTCACCGTTGTTTAAATTCCTCCATGTTAGAATCAACATGCAGATGAAAATGATTGGTATAAAATTCATTAAGTTCTCGACTCTTGGCAATTAAATCGTTTCAGGTGGCTTGCCCACTATTGACAGTTAAAAAAAACATTAGCTTTTGTTGAAGGTCCAGGAGACTGTCTTATTGTTTACTAGTTGATGTTCAATAGAGGTTTCAAATACTTATATGCCCATACAATCATACAAGTAACTGTGCATACTCTTGTCCTGTCTCTAGGAATTTACTGCTTTCGTTTTGTTTCTAAATATGATGGAATGTCATTACGACTAAGATTTGTTTGGGTTGACATCTTGGAATCAAGACAGCTCGAGTGCTGAAATCGAGTTCACTGTTCCATATGTATAATTTTGTCTGTATTGTTTACTTCTTTGAATTCTCAGTCTTTTGGAATCTGACTCTTATCTGGGACAGTGCTTACACTACGCACATATACAGAAAATGTGACTATGCTCCCTCCGTCGATGCAATGCAAAGTGAAGGCAAAGATGCAACTGCATCTTTGATTGATCTATTGCTTATAATTTATGGATACAAGCATACAAGAGTTCGTGACTCAAGGTAAAAATCAGTAAGCCCTGAACGAATACAACATGGACTCGTATACAAGAGAGTCATGTTGTCGGACACCGAACAGAGAAAAAGTTGGAGTCAATGCCGTGCGGAGTTCATCCGGAATATGAAAAGGAATCGGATTCTTCTCTAACACAAAGAAAGAACTGTTTGATTGTTGCAATGCATTGTGCAAAGGTAACTGTTTGATTTTGTTCTCTCAGGTTTCAGTATTTCATTTGTATAGTCCAGGCATCGTGAAGTCCAGGTTGAGTTGTTGCAACAAAGATTCATCTCTTTCCTTAGTTACTTGCCATCTCAATCATATTCTTCTCTTTTTTTTGGAGAGAGAAAGGATATTGTTCTTGGAACAATATAGTTAGTGATAAGGAGTAGCAATTCGTCTGTCTTGTTCCGTGGTCAAACCTGTGAAATCCCAATGATACCATGATTTATGAAAGCACACTACAGTTGAAAGGATCCGTACAAATAAAGAATTAAAATAAAATAATCTAGATTTTGAGAATAAGCAATCGTATTTATTTAAAGATACCTAATTAAATAAATTGAAACAAATAAACCTGCATACACTGAACCATCGCACGTTTATAAACCAATCTTGTATTCAGGGAATCAAAACTTTGATAATAATAATAAACAAATAGAAAGTCACAAAACAAAGGACCCATCTTTGTTCTTGATCAAATGTATTATTTACTTAAATTGAATTACAACGCAACAAATATTAGCACCCTTATAGCACCTGAGATTGGAGGCCAGCCAGCCTTCCATGTCACCCCCTCGCAATTTGCAAAAACCCCCTCCCTTTTCATTAAATTACGAATAGGTCCTTCACGATTTTTTTGTGAGAGCAAGAAAATCGTTTCAAAATTGCGTTTAGGTCCCTGGTTTGTTAATTTACGGAACCCCCCCCCCCCGCTAAATATAAATCTCGAACGAGCCCTTTTCTAATTTTTCGGGATAGCGAATAGGTCCATAAAAAAAATAACAAACAGGTACCCGTTTCTTACGTCCAAGTCCTTTCTCCGTTTTTCCCAGAAAAAATGTTTTCGTCAGCAGAAATTTGTGTACAACTCTATCTCTAGACTTTTTCCCCCAACTCGATCTCTGATCTCTATATTTCTTTCCCCAACTCGATCTCTAATATTTTTCGAAACATGTATTATTACTCGGTGAACGCGTAGAGTGTTAAACTCGACAAACGAAAGTTAACATCTCAAATATTTTTCGGAACATGTATTACCCGGTTAACGTATAGAGTGTTAAACTCGACATCTATAGTTTTTTTTGCAACTCGATCTCTATTATTTTCCAAAACATGTATTATTACCCGTTGAACGCATAGGGTATTAAACTCGGCGTCTAATCTTTAGACTTTTTCCCCCAACACAATCTCTAATGTTTTTCGAAGCATGTATTATTACTCGGTGAACGCATAGAGTGGTAAACTCGACAAAAGAAGATTGGCATCTCTGATATTTTTCGGAACATGTATTACCCGGTGTTAAACTCGGCATCTATACTTTTTTTTGCAATCGATCTGTTATATTTTCTAAAACATGTATTATTACCTGGTGAACGTATATGGTGTTAAACTCAGCATCTATAATTTTTTTGGCAACTCAAAATCTAATATTGTCCAGAACGATCTCTAATATTTTCAAAAACGTGTATTATTACCCGGTGAACGCATAGGGTGTTAAACTCGGCATCTAAATTTTTTTTTTGCAACTCGATCTCTAATATATTTCCAAAACATGTATTACTATCCGTTGAACGCATAGGGTGTTAAACTCGGCGTCTATAGTTTTTTTTGCAACTCAAAATCTAATATTTTTCGAAACATGTATTATTTTTTTTTTTTCAAAAAGGCCCGTTGTTTCGCAGATTCGTCGATGGTTCTTACCTGGCGTATTTTTTCCAAAAAAAACCCAAGCGAACTGTAACACCCCAAAATTTTGCATTTCTTAAATTCATGTGTGATTTGGCACTTTGGTGAATTTTTGGAATTTTCTGGAATTTATTTGGATTTATTTGGAATTTATTTGAATTTATTCCATTTTGAAATAATTAAAGAATTTAATTTTGCAAATAAAATTTTGTTGGAAATATTTTATTTGAGTCCAAAATGTTCCAAAATATTTTCCGTAATTTTTCCGAATTTTTCTAGTCTTTTGCTATTTTTAATGAATTAAATGAATTTCGGGAAATATTTTAATTATTAAATCATTGGAAAATGCGAGTGGGTTTGTCTTGTTCATCCGATCGAGCCCGAGTCAGACTCGAGTTCGAGTCCGAGCCGAACCCGACCGAGCCCGGTGACTCGGCCGAACCGACTCAACTCGGATCGATCCGAACCGTTGGATCGAGATCCAACGGTCGAGGATCAATCGCGCCCGATCCGCGGCCGCACCGAGCCAATCTCGGCGGCCGATCACGCCACGTGGGCGGCCATCGTGCGTCCACGTCACCAAACCGTGTTCGAACGGACTCCGCCCGCCCGTCAAGCTCCGCCGCTGAAACCGAAAGTGGATCTCGACGTCCGCTACGCAGATTTAAGGCGTGGATCGTTGCGAGGATCGCCTCGACCTGCGGCGCATCGTCTTCCCCAACTCCCGAGCCTTATCCGCCGCCGTCACCTCGCAATTGCTCGCCGGAGTTCTCTCTCTCCCGCGTTGATTCTTTGCTTCATTCCGCCGCTGCTCGCCGTCTTCCGCGCGGTTGAGCCTGGCCCCGAGACCCCAAGCCAAGGCGTACCCGTGCGGTACCTCTCACTCACGGAGCGACCACGCCGCCGTCGGGCTCGTCGTCGTTCTCATCTCCGGTGGCCTTGCTCCGCCCGCGTCGCCATCGTCATCATCCGCAGCTGAGCCGTTGGATCTCCATCGACGGTCCAAGATCACGCCACGTCACCCGACGGTGAGATTCCGCCCAAAAATCCCAGATCCGTTCTCAACCGTTGGATCTAGATCCAGCGGTCCAGATCAACCGCGTTCACCCCAAACGCGTGAGTCCAGATCAATGCGGACCGTTGATTTTCAAATCAGCTGGCCGAGATCTAGCCACGCGTGTCGGGGAGATCGACCGCCGCGGCCTGATCCACGCTGCCAGCGTGGCGCGTGTCTCCGACGCTGAGGCCCGCGTGTCGGCCGGGACAACCAAACCGCACCATGACGTCTGCTGTCATGGCGGGCAAGATGTCAGTGGCTGTCCCAGCCAAGCGCTGACGTCAGCAATGACGTCACCCATGGGACCCACCTGTCAGCACCGTGGGCTGAGCCCCGCTGACGTCAGCAATGACGTCATCCGAAGGGACCCACATGTCAGCGACGCGTAGATTCGTGGACCGAGTCCACGGCGGACCCGAGCCGAGCGTGGACCACGTCCATGGATCACGGTGACGTCGGCCAGACCAATCCAGTGCTGCCACGTGTCCATGCCGACGCAATAATTAATTTCCGAAAAGAAAATGATTTATTAATTCGAAATAATGATTTCAGATTTTGTTTCAAACTTCAAACGCTTATAACTTTTGCGTTTCAACTCCGATTTGAGTGATTCAAATTTCTAAATTTGTATAAAATTGAGATCTACCTAAATATGAATTTTATTTAATTTTTGGACTAAAGTTTTTCTCTGCAAAATTATTTAAATGATTATTTAAACTTTAAATAATCATAACTTTTAAATCTTAACTCCAAATTTGTGATTCCAGTTTCTAAAAACTCATAAAATTATGTTCTCTCTATTTATGGATTTTATTTGGATGTTTGGACACTTTTTGCCTATTGTTTATTCGTGTATTTGCTATTTGCACGCTTTACGAGTAGACGTTGAAGTCTGGGAAGGATTCAAGGAGAAGTATTGACTCAGATCCAACTCAAGACCAAGAACAAGTACTTTTTGAAGGCAAGTTGTGCTTTGACCATGTTGATCCTATTTGAAATCTATTTTGATTTAAACTATTGCATGCTAGTTCAATTAGAAAAATACTTTGTTTAAACATGGGGTTAGATAAATACCAATTTGTCAGTATGACACCTTGATTATTTAAGTATGTGCCATGACCCTTGTCACCCTAGTTGTGGATTACTAGTTGGACATTATTAAATTGCCAACATGGGTTTAGACCGTTGTAGTATAACGCTTAGACACCTTTACGTGCTCATAACATGATTTTGGATAATCAAATGTTAATATTGACTTAATGATATATTGAACCTGTTTTGGAAAGGTATCATGTGATGTTGATGGCACGTGGTGCATGGTAATCAAGCGGGGTTTGATAAAGCTGATTTTCGGCCAGGGCATGTGGCAAGAGTAATCAGGTGGGCCAGTTGTGGCATTGGGAGTGTTGATTTGGTTCTTCGGGTAGTCTTACCCTGGTCACCCTAAGGACTTAACCTTGCAAGCCTTTGAACTGGGTCTAACGTGCAACCACATGTCTGTAATGGGACGGACCTAGTTGACTAAGTTGCTAATAACGTACCTGTGGGACCTCAGGAGGTCAACTACACCCTTTGTGTAAGTTGTACGGGGGAGCGTACCGGGGCTGAGGCCAGGTACCCATCTAACGGTTGATTGGCCTAGACTTCGCCTTAGCGAAGGGAAGGGTTAGTGCGCAATAACCGGGGAGGACCACTTGTATTGTTAGAAGTCTCCGAAAGACTTTGTTACGGGAACTCGCCTTTGTGGTGTTTGACTGTATCTTGTGGGTAAAGTGCATAACCTCTGCAGAGTTTAGAATCTATTCGAATAGCCGTGTCCGCGGTATTGGACATCGCTCGGGAATTACAGTCAAGGGTTAGATTTTCTCAAAAATAACTTTGGTTTGAAAAGTTGGGCTGGACTAATAATGAAGTTGATGGAAATGTGGTTTAGGATGGGAGAGATGTTTACCAAACTTCTTGAAAAGTTATTTATGTTTTACTTATTTCTACTGCTTTCGAATCTACTTATATTACTTGTCCAAAGCTTTTTACTGCAAATATACCTTGAGTTATTCCTTTGTACCAAGCCATGCATATAGTATATTAGCCTGCATTCTATGCATGACTTGCTGAGTACCAAGTACTCACCCTTGCCTCAACACAACACCAGTTGAAGAGGAGACTACGCCAGCTTTGGAGGAGGAGCTCCAAGAGGATCCATCTACGTAGGGAGCGAGCCCAGTCAGTTGCCTGTGGTATACTGGATGGCGCCACGATGTTACCTTATTTGATTTTCCGCTGCTACTATTTCTCTTTTAATAAGTATCGTCCTGCGAGGCGTACATTTGTGACTTGACCATAAGGTCGAGTAACCAGTTTGGTTATTTAAATAAAGTACTTATTTAGTATCGAGTGGTATGATTGTGATATTTACCGATGTTAAGACTGTGTGCACTAGCGTGTTCCTGGACTAGTGCTGAATACACAGAGGGTCCGGATTTGCAAATTCGGGGTCCCGACAGAGGTGGTATCAGAGCCATACTGACTGTAGGCTCAACCCTAGCTAGAATGGTCGTAGTGAGGATAAAACCTATTTTCTAAAGCTAAAATTTGTGAAGACAAGAAATGACATCTCGACTTATCCCCTTCTCTCTTTTCTTGTCTCTTGCTGAAATTTTTCCTCACCTTGTCACAATTTAAAATTCCGAGTTCTTACGTAAAGCACTCTTGTGACAGATGGAGGAAGAGTTCAACTACGTTGATCTGGGAGTTGGTCACGCCGCGGAACTTTGGCATATGCTACAAACTCTCGGAGATTTTGAGAAGCCGCAATACCAAGTGGAAGTGATCAGACAAGCGGGATTGATCAGGGCTTGTGACGTGAAGATTGAGGTACCTGCTCGGAAAAGGGCCAGGCAATCGCCCGATACACCTTTGCGACCGCCAGAGATCTACAATGCAGATGGGTATCCAAGAGGTATCACGACGAGCAATGCGGCACGTTACCCGTGATCTACACCAGAGAGTTGGAGAGCACGGTGTTCCGTTATCATCCGCAAGAGCGATAACCTTCTTGACCCGAAGGCGATTCAGATGAGGATGCCACGGTTACACGATTGGCACGATTTGTTGTCGCCAGGAGGATGTACTAGATAATACAAACAAGGAGCTCTGAAGGCCCGCAAGGAGATCACGGCAGAGAAGAACAGATGGCGGGAAGCTCAAGAGTATGTGGCACACCTTCTGCGAAGGATTGGCGAGTTGGAGATGACTTTGTACGGACCGGACTCCGAGCCAAGATTTAGCTACACGAGCCAGATCCGGAGGAGTCGGATCTCGATGAGGACATCGCTTCTTCGACTACCACAGAGGACACAGCTTGCTGGACATGGCAATCGTTTGGCGCCTATGCCCAAAGACACCGTACCAGGCCGTGGAGGTTTTCTCGATGAGTGAGCATAGGTTCTATAGTGAGACTCCTTCGCCGAGTCGTGTCATAGAATAAAGAGTCACCCTTTAGGCGTTAGACTCGAGAGTTAGTTCGATTTGGATTTTCATTGTTTGCTTTGAGTGTGCATTATGCGTTGCAAGGCCCTTAGGCATTATGTGACCATACCAAGTTATTAATAATAAAGTTGGACCTAAAACTTACACCTTTCGCCCCGCATAAGTTCCATAGTACTTGTCTATTCTTGTTTCCCTCTCATCTCTAAACCTAGAGCAAATCGACAGATGGTGAACAACCGTGGAAACTTTGGAGGCAATGGAAGTGGTTCTCGCCCCAGAAAACCCCAATGAGGGAGCACCAGCACCGCCATGGATGTGCAGAATTTGGAGCTTTTCTCGCTGCCCGGACTCGATTGATGCATGCTATGATGCAACAAATGCAACACGTCACCGCTCAGGCCATCGCTAATCAAGTTAATCAGGGACCACGCCGAGAATACAAGATCGAGTTCATGAGAACTCACCCACCCACTTTCTCTGGGAATGCCAATCCATTGGAGGCCGATGATTGGTTAAGATCAATCGAGAGGAAGCTACACATAGCTCAATGCATAGGAAATGAGAAGGTACTCTCGCTTCTCATCACCGAAGGAACAAATTGCCGAATGGTGGGAGAACTTCGTACACGCAAGAGAACCCTCAAGATATCACTTGGGAAGAGTTCACGATTGCATTCGACAAGTATCACGTGCTGAAGGAATCATGGACCTTAAGAAGGAGGAGTTCAGAGCACCAAGCAAGGTAATCAGCCGATGGCCGACTACGAACAAGTTCACACAGCCTAGCACGCTACGCACTGAGGATGTAGCGACGGATAAATCCAGGCAGTCGTTTTATGAAGGGACTTAACTCAGGATTGCAAGTAGGATTGATCACCCACACCTTTCCAGATTTCCAAGAGCTGGTGAATAAGGCACTTATTCTTGAGGACAAGCGCAAGGAACTGGATGAGAACAGGAACCACAGAATGCAACAAAGCAAGGATCACGCCAGGAACGCATAGCCGCCAGAGAGTTGCACCAAATCAATTCTTGATTCCAACCACAGAATGCAACAAGGACACCATCCCCAGCACCAAGACACATCAATCGAACTACGGACCCCGGCCCCGCTAGAAACACTACTCGAGCGATCGGCAAGGAACAGGTGAGACGCCGCTACAAGCGCAACGAGCCAGGACACTTTGCCAACAGCTTGTCCAAAGAAGACAGCGAGGAGTGACTCCGGTCGCTTCAATCTAGGAACCACCCAGCTAGGGCGCCAGGCCAGGAGCCACACCCTGCATCGTGGTGAGAGGCCGAGTCAACCATGTCACCGCAGATGCACCTTTGCAGAATGCTACTGACGTCGTCTTGGGTAAGTTACTTGTTAACTCAAGACTGCAGCGGTTTTGTTTGACTCACGGGGCTTCGCATTCGTTTGTTTCGCAAGGCTTTGCTAATAGAAATGATTTGAGGATTGCAAGACTTAGATGCATGCTTTTAGTTCAAACCCTGGTTCCGAACTCCGAGCGAAAGTAGGATGTTAGGGGTGAGAATACTAATAGATGGAATAGAGTTCCTAGCAAACCTTATTATTCTAGAAACCCGGACCTTAGACATCATATTGGGAATGGATTGGTTATCCAAGCACAAGGCCGTATTGGATTGTGGACGAAGGACTATCTCGATTGAGAGCCCTTGTGGAAAGAAAGTGGAATTTCAAGCTACTGCATTGTTAGAGAAGGACAATTGATGTTTAACAAGCACCAAGGCAATCGGCATAGAGGATGTCTCCGTAGTGAATGAGTACCCGTGATGTTTTTCCTGAAGATCTACAGTATGCCGCGCACGAGGGACATAGAGTTTGTGATAGAGCTTGTACTGCACAAAGACCGATAGCAAAGAGACCCTATCGGATGTCCACCGAGGAGTTGGTAGAGATGAAGAAAGCACTAGAAGAGTTAATGGAGAAAGGATTTATCAGACCGAGTTCGTCGCCGTGGGGAGCACCGCTTTGTTTGTCAAGAAAAAGGACGGAAGTTTCAGGATGTGCATCGACTACCGTGCACTCAATGAAGTCACCGTGAAGAATAAGTATCCGCTACCCAGGATTGATGATTTGTTTGATCACCGAGAGGAGCCGGAGTTTTCTCCAAGATTGATCTGAGATCGGGATACCATCGATTGAAGATCCGATCGAGAAGATATTCAAGACTCGCATTCTCGTCAAGATATGGACATTACGAGTTTACGCTATGTCCTTTGACCGATTTAATCGCCGCCTTATTTCATGAATATGATGAATAAGGTGTTCATGGAATATTTGGACAAGTTTGTCGTCGTGTTCATAGATGATATTCTAATCTACTCCAAAGCGGAGGATGAACATGCTGACACTTAAGGCGAGTTTTGGAAAAGCCGAGGAACAGCAACTTTTCGCCAAGTTCAGCAAGTGTGATTTTTGGAAGGACAAGGTGGAGTTTCTTGGACATGTAATGACCGCATGAAGGAGTCGCCAGTAGATCCAAGCAAAGTAGAAGCTGTGTTACATTGGGAGCACCAAGACCGTGACCCGGTCGGAGTTTCCTTGGAATGGCAGGATACTACCGCCGTTTCATCGAAGGCTTCTCGACAATTGCGAAACCTCTTACGCAATTGCTGAAGAAGGAAAAGAAGTTTGCATGGACGCCAGAATGTGAGAAAGGATTTCGGGAGCTGAAGAAGCGATTGACATCAGCACCGGTGTTAGTTCTATCGGATGTTGCTCAAAGCTTCGATATTTATTGTGACGCATCGCGCCAAGGACTTGGATGTGTGCTGATGCAGAATGGAAAGGTCGTCGCTTATGCATCAAGGCAGTTGAGGCCGCATGAGGAAAATTATCCGACACATGACCTAGAGTTAGCTGCCGTAGTGCATGCTTTGAAGATATGGCGTCACTATCTGTAACACCCCAAAATTTTTGCTTTTATTGAATTCATGTGTGATTGGGCACTTTGGTGAATTTTTGGAATTTTCTGGAATTTATTTGGATTTATTTGGAATTTATTTGAATTTATTCCATTTTGAAATAATTAAAGAATTTAATTTTGCAAATAAAATTTTGTTGGAAATATTTTATTTGAGTCCAAAATAATCCAAAATATTTTCCGTAATTTTTCGAATTTTTACGAGTCATTTGCTATTTTTAATGAATTAAATGAATTATCGAATTATTTTAAATATTAAATCGCTGGAAATTCAACTCGGTCGAAATCTTGTTCATCCGACCGAGTCGGAACCCGAGTCGGACTCGAGTCCGACCCGAGCCAGTTGACTCGACCAAACCAGCTCCCAACCCTAATCAATCCCAACCGTTGGATCAAGATCCAACGGCTGAGATCCGCCGTCACGGCTCGAGCGTGTCCGCCCGGATCCGATCGCGCCCCGTCTGATCGTGGCCGTTGATCGTGCCACGCGTGGGCCGGTGTCGTCGTCTCCGCCGAGACCGAGCCGGACTCCGCCGCCGCGCGCCAGCCGTGTAAATTAGGTTTCCGTCTCGGCACGAACGCCGAGGCTATTTAAAGCCCTGGTCACGCCGAGGTTGCCCTCATCCTTGCGCACCGTTCCCGAGCCATCTCGCCGGAGCCGCCGCCGTTTGCCGTCTGAGCTCGCCGTAGTTGAGCGCCACTCCGCCATGTTTTTGCCTCGTCTCGCCGCCGTCCGTCGTCTTCCGCCGAGAAGGAGCCCAGAACCGGACCCCCCGAAGCCAGGCGCACCCGAAGAGACCCCTCACTTCGCCCGGAACGACCCCGGAGCGCCGTCGGGCTCGTCGTCGTCTCCGTCTCCGGTGGCTGCAACTCCGCGCTGCCGCCATCGCCCTCGCGAACTCTGTGCGCCGTCCGATCTTGATCGTGCGGTTGAGGTGAGTTCACGTGTTCCAAACCCGATTAGATCTGGACCGTTGGATCAAGATCCAACGGTTCACAATCGCCACGTGCCGTGGTAGTGATTATTATAGGATTAGATCTGGACCGTCCGATCTAGATCGAACGGCCCACGATCATCGAGTAGATTCAACACGTTAACCCTGGATCTAATCGCGGCCGTTGAATTTCAAATCAACGGTCGAGATTGCGCCACGTGTCGGGAAGTTGGACCGACGCGGTCGTATGGCCCAGCGCTGGCGTGTAGGACGCCGACACGCCGCGACCGCTGCGTGTCGAGGGCCGCGTATGTCGGGCCGCCGACCAGCCAAGCGCCGACGTCACTCATGACGTCATCGGTGGAGTCCCACCTGCCAAGACTGCGGTCGAGCCCTCCGTCGACGCCGATGACGCTACCCGAAAGGGCCCGCATGTCAGCGACACGTAGAGTCGTGGACCGAGTCCACGGTGGACCCGAGCCAAGCGTGGACCAAGCCCATGGACCTACCGACGCCACCAACCAATCGAGGCTGCCACGTGTCCTCGCCGACGCAATAAAGGATTTTCCAAAAAGAAAATGATTTAATAAATCGGTTTAATAATTGATTTGAATTTCAAAACTTCAAACGCTTATAACTTTTTGCGTTTCAACTCCGATTTGAGTGATTCAAATTTCTAAATTTGTATAAAATTGAGATCTACCTAAATATGAATTTTATTTAATTTTTGGACTAAAGTTTTCCTCTGTAAAATTATTTAATTGATTATTTAAACTTTAAATAATCATAACTTTTAACGTCTTAACTCCAAATTTGTGATTCCAGTTTCTAAAAATCCATAAAATTATGTTCTTTCTGTTTATGGATTTTATTTGGATGTTTGGACACTTTTTGCCTATTGTTTATTTGTGTATTTGCTATTTGCACGCTTTACGAGTAGACGTTGAAGTGCGGAAGGATTCGAAGGAGAAGTATTGACTCAGATCCAACTCAAGACCAAGAGCAAGTACTTTTTGAAGGCAAGTTATGCTTTGACCATATTGATCCCATTTTGAAACCTATTTTGATTTAAACTATTGCATGCTAGTTCAATTAGAAAAATACTTGGTTTAAACATGGGGTTAGATAAGTACCAATTTCTTTGTATGACACCTTGATTATTTAAGTATGTGCCATGACCCTTGTCACCCTAGTTGTGGATTACTAGTTGGACATTATTAAATTGCCAACATGGGTTATAGACCGTTGTAGTATACTGCTTAGACCTGCTACGTGCTCATAACATGACTTTGGATAATCAAATGCTAATATTGACTTAATGATATATTGAACCTGTTTTGGAAAAGTATCATGTGATGTTGATGGCACGTGGTGCATGGTAATCAAGCGGGGTTTGATAAACGATTTCGGCCAGGGCATGTGGCAAGAGTAATCAGGTGGGCCAGTTGTGGCGTTGGGGATGTTGATTTGGTTCTTCGGGTAGTCTTGCCCTGGTCACCCTAAGGACTTAACCTTGCAAGCCTTTGAACTGGGTCTAACGTGCAACCACATGTCTGTAATGGGACGGACCTAGTTGACTAAGTTGCTAATAACGCACTGTGGGACCTCAGAGGTCAACTACACCCTTTGTGTAAGTTGTGCGGGAGCGTCATCTGGGCCGAGGCCAGTACCCATCTAACGGTTGATTGGCCTAGACTTCGCCTTAGAAGGGAAGGGTTAGTGCGCAATAACCGGGAGGACCACTTGTATTGTTAGAGGTTTAGAAAGACTTTATTACGAACTCGCCTTTGTGGTGTTTGACTTGTATCTTGTGGGTAAAGTGCATAACCTCTGCAGAGTTTAGAATCTATTCGAATAGCCGTGTCCGCGGTATTGGACATCGCTCGGGAATTACAGTCAAGGGTTAGATTTTCTCAAAAATAACTTTGGTTTGAAAAGTTGGGTTGGTTTAATAATGCAGATGATGGAAATGTGGTTTAGGATGGGGAAAAATGTTTATTAAACTTCTTGAAAAGTTATTTACGCTTTACTTATTTCTACTGCTTTTGAATCTACTTATATTACTTGTCAAAAGTCAAGCATCGCAAATATACCTTGAGCTATTCCTTTGTACCAAGCCATGCATATAGTATATTAGCTTGCATTACTGTGCATGACTTCTTGAGTACCAAGTACTCACCCTTGCCTCAACACAACACCGCTTGAAGAAGAGACTACGCCCGGCTTCGGAGGAGGAATTCCAAGAGGATCCGTCTACTTAGGGATGCGAGCCCGGTCGATTGCTGTGGTATACTGGATGGCGCCACGAAGCTATTTGATTTTCCGCTGCTATTATTTTTCTCTGAATAAGTTTCGCCTTGCGAGGCATACATTTGTAACTTGGCCATAAGGTCGAGTAACCACTTTGGTTATTTAAATAAAGTACTTTGATAATATCGAATGGTATGATTGTGATATTTACCAATGTTAAGACTGTGTGCACTAGCGCGTTCCTGGACTAGTGCTGAATACACAGAGGGTCCGGATTTGCAAATTCGGGGTCCCGAGAGAGGTGGTATCAGAGCCATCCTTGACTGTAGGCTCAACCCTAGCTAGAATGGTCGTAGTGAGGATAAAACCTATTTTCTAAAAGCTAAAAAAAAAATTGTCAAGATAAGAAATGACATCTCGACTTATCCCCTTCTCTCTTTTCTTGTCTCTTGCTGAAATTTTCCCTTACCTTGTCACAATTTAAAAATTCCGAGTTCTTACGTAAAGCACTCTTGTGACAGATGGAGGAAGAGTTCAACTACGTTGATCTCGGGAGTTGGTCACGCCGCGGAACTTTGGCATATGCTACGAGACTCGGAGATTTTGAGAAGCCCCAATACCAAGTGGAAGTGATCGGACAAGCGGGATTGATCAAGGCTTGTGACGTGAGGATTGAGGTACCGCTAGGAAAAAGGGCCTGTGCAATCGCTCGATACACCTGACCGCCAGAGATCTACAATGCAGATGGGTATCCAAGAAGTATCACGACGAGCAATGCGGCACATTACCCGTATCTACGCCAGAGAATTGGAGAGCACGGTGTTCCGTTATCATCCGCGCAGCGATAACCTTCTTGACCCGAAGGCGATTCAGGATGAGGATGCCACGGTTACACAGTTGGCACGATTTGTCGTCGCCCAGGAGGATGTACTAGATAATACAAGCAAGGAGCTACAGAAGGCCCGCAAGGAGATCACGACAGAGAAGAACAGATGGCGGGAAGCTCAAGAGTATGTGGCACACCTTCTACGAAGGATTGACGAGTTGGAGATGACCTTGTACGGACCAGACCCAGAGCCAGTACTCGAGCTACACGAGCCCGATCCAGAGGAGTCAGATCTCGATGAGGACACTGCTTCTTCGACTACCATAGAGGACACAGTTGCTGGACATGGCGATCGTTTCGCGCCTATGCCACAAAGACCCGCACTACCAGGCCGTGGAGGTTTTCTCGATGAGTGAGCATAGGTTCTATAGTGAGACTCCTTCGCCGAGTCGCGTCATAGAATAAAGAGTCACCCTTTAGGCGTTAGACTCCGTGAGTTAGTTCGATTTGGATTTTCATTGTTTCTTTGAGTGTGCGGTATGTGTTGCAAGGCCCTTAGGCATTGTAAGCAGCCATACCAAGTTATTAATAATAAAGTTGGACCTTAAAGTTACCCCTTTCGCCCGCATAAGTTCCATATTACTTGTCTATTCTTGTTTCCTCATCTCTAAACCTAGAGCAAATCGACTGATGGTGAACACCCGTGGAAACTTTGGAAGCAATGGGAGTGGTTCTCGCCCAGCCAGAAAACCCCAATGATGGAGCACCAAAGACCGCCTTTGGATATGCAGAATTTGGAGCTTTTCTTGCTGCCTGCACTCCGATTGATGCATGCTATGATGCAACAAATGCAGCAAATCCTTTGCTCGAGGCCACTTTGCTAATCAAGTTAATCATGGACAACGCCGTAATACAAGACTATCGAGTTCATGAGAACTCACCCACCCACTTTCTCTCTGGGAATGCCAATCCATTGGAGGCCGATGATTGGTTAAGATCAATCGAGAGGAAGCTACACATAGCTCAATGCATAGGAAATGAGAAGGTACTCTACGCTTCTCATCACCTGGAAGGAACAAACACGAATGGTGGGAGAACCTGCGCCACGCAAGAAGAACCCTCAAGATATCACTTGGGAAGAGTTCACAATGCATTCCAACAAGTATCACGTGCTGAAGGAATTATGGACCTTAAGAAGGAGGAGTTCGTGAGCATCAAGCAAGATTTCCAAGAGTTGGTGAATAAGGCGCTTATTCTTGAGGACAAGCGCAAGGAACTAGATGAGAACAGAAGCGCAGATGCAACAAAGAAGGATCACGCCAGGGAATGCAACGGCGCTGAGAGTTGCACCAAATCAATTCTTGATTCCAACCACGAGAATGCAACAAGGACACCATCCTCAAAGACCAAGACCTGCCAATCGAACTACTGCACCCGGCCCGCTTAGAAACACTACTCCAGGCAATAAGAAGGAACAGTGAGGACGCTGCTACAAGCGCAACGAGCCAGGACACTTTGCCAGCTTGTCCAAAGAAGACAGCAGGAGTGACCCGATTCGCTTCAACCTAGGAACCACCCTACTAGGACGCCAAAGACCAGAGCCACACCCTGCACCGTGGTGAGAGGCCGAGTCAACCATGTCACCGCAGATGCACCGCGAGAATGCTACGGACGTCGTCTTGGGTAAGTTACTTGTTAACTTCGATACACCACAGCTTTGTTTGACTCGAGCTTCGCATTCGTTTGTTTCGCAAGGCTTTGCTACTAGAAATGATTTGAGGATTGCAAGACTTAAGTGCATGCTTTTAGTTCAAACCCTGGTTCCGAACTCCGAGCGAAAGTAGGATGTTCCGGGTGAGAATCTTGATAGGTGGAATAGAGTTCCTAGCAAACCTTATAATTTTGGAGACCCGGACCTTAGACGTCATATTGGGAATGGATTGGTTATCCAAGCACAAGGCCGTATTGGATTGTGGACGGAGGACTATCTCGATTGAGAGCCCGTGTGGGAAGAAAGTAGAATTTCAAGCCACTGCAGCTAGAAATGGACAGTTGATGGTTAACGGTACCAAGGCAATCAGCATAGAGGATGTCCCAAAGAGTGAATGAGTACCCGATGTTTTTCCGAAGATCTACTTGGTATGCCGCCAGACGAGGACATAGAATTTGTAATAGAGCTTGTACAGTACAAAGACCGATAGCAAAGAGACCCTATCGGATGTCCACCGAGGAGTTGGTAGAAATGAAGAAACAAACTAGAAGAGTTAATGGAGAAAGGATTTATCAGACCGAGTTAGTCGCCGTGGGGAGCACCAATTTTGTTTGTCAAGAAGAAGGGCGGGAGTTTCGGGATGTGCATTGACTACCGTGCACTCAATGAAGTCACCGTGAAGAATAAGTATCCGCTACCCAGGATTGATGATTTGTTTGATCGGTTGAGAGGAGCCGGAGTTTTCTCTCAAGATTGATCTCGAGATCGGGATACCATCAGTTGAAGATCCGATCGAAGATATTCAAGACTGCATTCTCGTCAAGATATGGACATTACGAAGTTTACGATTATGTCCTTTGGGTCGATTTAATGCGCCGGCTTATTTCATGAATATGATGAATAAGGTGTTCATGGAATATTTGGACAAGTTTGTCGTCGTGTTCATAGACGATATCCTAATCTACTCCAAGACAGAGGATGAACATGCCGAACACTTAAGGCGAGTTTTGGAAAAGTGAGGAACAGCAACTTTTCGCCAAGTTCAGCAAGTGTGATTTTTGGAAGGACAAGGTGGAGTTTCTTGGACATGTAATGACCGCAGAAGGAGTCGCCAGTAGATCCAAGCAAAGTAGAAGCTGTGTTACATTGGGAGCGGTAGGACTGTGTCCCAGTTCGGAGTTTCCTTGGAATGGCAGGATACTACCGCCGTTTCATCGAAGGCTTCTCGACAATTGCGAAACCTCTTACGCAATCGCTGAAGAAGGAAAAGAAGTTTGCATGGACGCGAATGTGAGAAAGGATTTCAGAGCGAAGAAGCGATTGACGTCGGACCGGTGTTGGTTCTACCGGATGTTGCTCAAAACTTCGATATTTATTGTGACGCATCGCGCCAAGGACTTGGATGTGTCTGATGCGTAACGGAAAGGTCGCCGCTTATGCATCAAAGCGATTGAGGCCGCATGAGGAAAATTATCCGACACATGACTTAGAGTTAGTGCCGTAGTGCATGCTTTGAAGATATGGCGTCACTATCGATTGGAAACAGATGTGAAGTATATACGGATCATAAGAGCCTTAAGTACATATTCACCCAGTCGGATCTGAATATGAGGCAGAGGAGATGGTTAGAGTTGATCAAAGACTATAATGATGGAATCCATTACCATCCCGGGAAGGCCAACGTAGTAGCCGATGCCCTGAGTCGGAAAAGCCATACCGTGAGTACGTTGCTAGCCACAAGTCAGGATGAGTTATGTGAGGATTTTTCAGAAAATGAAGATTGAGGTAGTACCTAGGGGATTCTTGGCCGCATTAGAAGTAAAGCCTACCCTAGAGGATCAGATCCGAGAAGGACAGAAGGATGATGACAAGATCCGCAGGATTAAGTCCATCAAGGAGGAAGGCAAGGCAGAGGACTTCAAGTTGGATGAGCAAGGCACGTTGTGGATGAAGGATCGCATTTGTGTGCCTAACAAAAAGGAGTTAAAGCAACTGATTCTGGAAGAAGCCCATGACTCTAAGTACTCAATTCATCCTGGAAGCGCCAAGATGTATCAGGATCTGAAGGAGAGATTCTGGTGGCCGAGTATGAAACGTGAAGTTGCCGAGCATGTTGCATTGTGCGACGTATGCCAGAGAGTCAAGGCAATGCATCAGAGACCAGCGAGGATTGCTACAACCGCTGAAAATACCTGAGTGGAAGTGGGAGGAAATCGGAATGGATTTCATTACCGGTTTGCCAAAGACTCAAGGAGGTTATGACTCCATATGGGTTATAGTGGATCGCTTGACTAAAGTAGGCCATTTTATCCCCGTGAAGACCACTTACTCGGGAGATAAATTAGCAGAATTGTACATGATCAGGATTGTCTGTTTGCACGGAGTGCCCAAGAGGATCGTGTCGGACGAAGTACCCAATTTACCTCAAGGTTCTGGAATAAGTTGCATGAAGCCATGGGAACCCGTTTGAACTTGATCTGACTTATCATCCCGCGGACAGACCAGGCCGAAAGAGTCAACCAGATTCGGAGGATATGTTGAGAGCTTGTGCATTAGCTTATGCTACTTCTTGGGATAAGAGTTTACCGTATGCCGAGTTCGATTACAACAATAGTTATCAGGCTAGTTTACGATGTCACCTTTTGAGGCCTTTGTATGGTCGACCTGTCGGACACCATTGAATTGGAATGAGACCAGCGAGCGCCGTGTCTTTGGGCCTGATATTCTTCAAGAGGTCAAGAGCGGTCGCCATGATTAGGGAAAGGTTGAAGGTAGCCCAATCTCGGCAGAAGAGTTATCTTGACAATCGTCGCCGAGATTTGAGTTTTGAACGAAGACTTTGTATACCTCGAGTTACGCCTCTCGAGGGAGTTAAGAGGTTCCATGCCAAAGGGAAACTTCGCACCCGTTATGTTGGACCATTTAAGATTTTGAGTCGCAGAGGCGGTTGCTTATCACCGAGTTGCCACAGTCATTGGCGAGGAGTGCATGATGTATTCCATGTGTCCCGATTGAAGAAGTGCCTCAGAGTTCCCGAGAGCAGACACCGCTAGAGTTAATTGAGTTGCAAGAGGACTTGACTTATAAGGAGCATCCCGTGAGGATTCTGGACACAATGGATCGAGAAACTAGAAACAAGTCAACCCGTTTCAGAGTTCAATTGGAGCAACCATGAAGAAGCGAAGCGACTTGGGAGCGCGAAGAGGATTTGAAGAAAGAATTTCCAAACCTATTCCTTTAGTAAGCCCTGAATCTCGGGGACGAGATTCTATTAAGGGGGGGAGGTTTGTAACACCCCAAAATTTTTGCTTTTATTGAATTCATGTGTGATTTGGCACTTTGGTGAATTTTTGGAATTTTCTGGAATTTATTTGGATTTATTTGGAATTTATTTGAATTTATTCCATTTTGAAATAATTAAAGAATTTAATTTTGCAAATAAAATTTTGTTGGAAATATTTTATTTGAGTCCAAAATAATCCAAAATATTTTCCAGAATTTTTCTGGAATTTTTCTGAGTCATTTGCTATTTTTAATGAATTAAATGAATTACTGGGAATTATTTTAAATATTAAATCGCTGGAAATTCAACTCGGTCGAGTATCTTGTTCATCCGATCGAAGTCGAACCAGTCGGACTCGAGTCCGACCGAGCCGATTGACTCGACCAAACCAGCTCCCAACCTAATCAATCCCAACCGTTGGATCAAGATCCAGCGGTGAGATCCGCCGTCTGGTTCGAGCCGTATCCGCCCGGATCCGATCGCGCCGCGCGATCGTGGCGTTGATCGTGCCACGTGGGCGGCGTCGTCGTCTCCGCCGAGACCGAGCCGGACTCAGCCGCCCGCGCCCGCCCGCCGTGTAGAATTAGGTTTCCGTCTCGCACGAGCAGCGAGGCTATTTAAAGCCCTGGTCACGCCCGAGGTTGCCCTCATCCTTGCGCACCCGTTCCCGAGCCATCTCGCCGAGCCGCCGCCGTTTGCCGTCGCGAGCTCGCCGTGAAGTTGAGCGCCACTCCGCCGCGGTTTTTGCCCCGTCTCGACGCCGTCCGTCATCTTCCGCCGAGAAGGAGCCCGAGCGGAACCCGGCCAGCGCGCAGAAGAGACCACTCACTTGGCCGAACGACCGGGCGCCGTCGGGCTCGTCGTCGTCTCCGTCTCGGTCGCAGCTCCGCCCGCGTCGCCATCGCCCTCGCGAACTCGTGCGCCATCCGATCTTGATCGTGCGGTTGAGGTGAGTTCACATGTTCCAAACCCGATTAGATCTGGACCGTTGGATCAAGATCCAGCGGTTCCTAATCGCCACGCGTCGTGGTAGTGATTATTATAAGATTAGATCTGGACCGTCCGATCTAGATCGAGCGACCCACGATCATCGAGTAGATTCAACACGTTAACCTTGGATCTAATCGCGGCCGTTGAATTTCAAATCAGCGGTCGAGATTGCGCCACGTGTCGGGAAGTTGGACCGACGCGTCGGCGCCAGATCCAGCAGCAGCGTCGCGTGTAGGCCCGACACGCGAGGCCCGCGTGTCGAAGGGGCGCATGTCGGGCCGACCAGCGCCGACGTCACCCATGGCGTCATCGGTGGAGTCCCACCTGTCGGCAGTGGTGAGCCCGCCGACGTCGGCTGATGACGCTACCCGAGTGGGCCCACATGTCGGGCCGACACGTAGAATCGTGGACCGAGTCCACGGTGGACCCGAGCCAAGCGTGGACCAAGTCCATGGACCGGTGGCGTCGACCAACCAATCGAAGGCTGCCACGTGTCCTCGGCGCAATAAAGGATTTTCCGAAAAGAAAATGATTTAATAAATCGGTTTAATAATTGATTTGAATTTCAAAACTTCAAACGCTTATAACTTTTGCGTTTCAACTCCGATTTGAGTGATTCAAATTTCTAAATTTGTATAAAATTGAGATCTACCTAAATATGAATTTTATTTAATTTTTGGACTAAAGTTTTCCTCTGTAAAATTATTTAATTGATTATTTAAACTTTAAATAATCATAACTTTTAAGGCCTTAACTCCAAATTTGACGATTCCAGTTTCTAAAAATCCATAAAATTATGTTCTTTCTGTTTATGGATTTTATTTGGATGTTTGGACACTTTTTGCCTATTGTTTATTTGTGTATTTGCTATTTGCACGCTTTACGAGTAGACGTTGAAGTGCCGGAAGGATTCGAAGGAGAAGTATTGACTCAGATCCAACTCAAGACCAAGAGCAAGTACTTTTTGAAGGCAAGTTATGCTTTGACCATATTGATCCCATTTTGAAACCTATTTTGATTTAAACTATTGCATGCTAGTTCAATTAGAAAAATACTTGGTTTAAACATGGGGTTAGATAAGTACCAATTTGCTTTGTATGACACCTTGATTATTTAAGTATGTGCCATGACCCTTGTCACCCTAGTTGTGGATTACTAGTTGGACATTATTAAATTGCCAACATGGGTTATAGACCGTTGTAGTATCGCTTAGACACCTTTCGTGCTCATAACATGACTTTGGATAATCAAATGCTAATATTGACTTAATGATATATTGAACCTGTTTTGGAAAAGTATCATGTGATGTTGATGGCACGTGGTGCATGGTAATCAAGCGGGGTTTGATAAACGATTTCGGCCAGGGCATGTGGCAAGAGTAATCGTGGGCCGATTGTGGCGTTGGGGATGTTGATTTGGTTCTTGGGTAGTCTTGCCCTGGTCACCCTAAGGACTTAACCTTGCAAGCCTTTGAACTGGGTCTAACGTGCAACCACATGTCCGTAATGGGACGGACCTAGTTGACTAAGTTGCTAATAACGTACTGTGGGACCTCAGAGGTCAACTACACCCTTTGTGTAAGTTGTGCAGGGGAGCGCACTGGCCGAGGCCAGGTACTCCATCTAACGGTTGATTGGCCTAGACTTCGCCTTAGAGAAGGAAGGGTTAGTCTTGCGCATAACCCGGGAGGACCACTTGTATTGTTAGAGGTTTCCGAAAGACTTTATTACGGGAACTTCGCCTTTGTGGTGTTTGGTATGTATCTTGTGGGTAAAGTGCATAACCTCTGCAGAGTTTAGAATCTATTCGAATAAGCCGTGTCCATGGTATTGGACATCGCTCGGGAATTACAGTCAAGGGTTAGATTTTCTCAAAAATAACTTTGGTTTGAAAAGTTGGGTTGGTTTAATAATGCAGGATGATGGAAATGTGGTTTAGGATGGGAAAAATGTTTATTAAACTTCTTGAAAAGTTATTTACGCTTTACTTATTTCTCGCTTTCGAATCTACTTATATTACTTGTCAAAAGCTGTTTATCGCAAAAATACCTTGAGCTATTCCTTTGTACCAAGCCATGCATATAGTATATTAGCTTGCATTCTGTGCATGACTTGCCGAGTACCAAGTACTCACCCTTGCCTCAACACAACACCGCTTGAAGAAGAGACTACGCCCGACTTTGGAGGAGGAATTCCAAGAGGATCCGTCTACTTAGGGATGCGAGCCCACGATCGATTGCTGTGGTATCTTTGGATGGCGCCACGAAGCTATTTGATTTTCCGCTGCTATTATTTTTCTCTGAATAAGTTTCGCCTTGCGAGGCATACATTTGTAACTTGGCCATAAGGTCGAGTAACCACTTTGGTTATTTAAATAAAGTACTTTGATAATATCGAATGGTATGATTGTGATATTTACCAATGTTAAGACTGTGTGCACTAGCGCGTTCCTGGACTAGTGCTGAATACACAGAGGGTCCGGATTTGCAAATTCGGGGTCCCGACAGAGGTGGTATCAGAGCCATACTTGACTGTAGGCTCAACCCTAGCTAGAATGGTCGTAGTGAGGATAAAACCTATTTTCTAAAAGCTAAAAAAATTGTCAAGATAAGAAATGACATCTCGACTTATCCCCTTCTCTCTTTTCTTGTCTCTTGCTGAAATTTTCCCTTACCTTGTCACAATTTAAAAATTCCGAGTTCTTACGTAAAGCACTCTTGTGACAGATGGAGGAAGAGTTCAACTACGTTGATCTGGGAGTTGGTCACGCCGCGGAACTTTGGCATATGCTCTACTCTCGGAGATTTTGAGAAGCCCCAATACCAAGTGGAAGTGATCGGACAAGCGGGATTGATCAAGGCTTGTGACGTGAGGATTGAGGTACCTGCTAGGAAAAGGGCCAGGCAATCGCCTCGATACACCTGACCGCCAGAGATCTACAATGCGAAGGGTATCCAAGAAGTATCACGACGAGCAATGCGGCACATTACCCGTATTCACGCCAGAGAATTGAGAGCACGGTGTTCGTTATCATCCACAGCGGCGATAACCTTCTTGACCCGAAGGCGATTCAGATGAGGATGCCACGCGATTTACACGGTTGGCACGATTTGTAAATGCGCCAGGAGGATGTGCTAGATAATACAAGCAAGGAGCTACGGAAGGCCCGCAAGGAGATCACGGCAGAGAAGAACAGATGGCGGGAAGCTCAAGAGTATGTGGCACACCTTCTACGAAGGATTGACGAGTTGGAGATGACCTTGTACTTTAACTGCACTCCAGAGCTGCAAGATTGAAGCTACACGAAGCCGATCCAGAGGAGTCGATCTCGATGAGGACACCGCTTCTTCGACTACCATAGAGGACACACGATTCTTTGGACATGGCGATCGTTTACGCCTATGCCACAAAGACCTGCACTCCAGGCCGTGGAGGTTTTCTCGATGAGTGAGCATAGGTTCTATAGTGAGACTCCTTCGGCCAGTCGCGTCATAGAATAAAGAGTCACCCTTTAGGCGTTAGACTCCCGAGTTAGTTCGATTTGGATTTTCATTGTTTCTTTGAGTGTGCATTATGTGTTGCAAGGCCCTTAGGCATTGTAAGCGACCATACCAAGTTATTAATAATAAAGTTGGACCTTAAAGTTACCCCTTTCGCCCGCATAAGTTCCATATTACTTGTCTATTCTTGTTTCCCCTCATCTCTAAACCTAGAGCAAATCGACAGATGGTGAACACCCGTGGAAACTTTGGAAGCAATGGGAGTGGTTCTCGCCCAGCCAGAAAACCCCAATGATGGAGCACCGGCCGCCACTTGGATATGCAGAATTTGAGCTTTTCTTGCTGCCCGGACCGATTGATGCATGCTATGATGCAACAAATGCAGCACGTCCTTTGCTCAGGCCACTGCTAATCAAGTTAATCATGGACAACGCTTGAGAATACAAGACTATCGAGTTCATGAGAACTCACCCACCCACTTTCTCTGGGAATGCCAATCCATTGGAGGCCGATGATTGGTTAAGATCAATCGAGAGGAAGCTACACATAGCTCAATGCATAGGAAATGAGAAGGTACTCTACGCTTCTCATCAGCTGGAAGGAACAGCCGCCGAATGGTGGGAGAACTTCTGCGCCACGCAAGAGAACCCTCAAGATATCACTTGGGAAGAGTTCACAGCTGCATTCCAACAGTATCACGTGCCTGAAGGAATTATGGACCTTAAGAAGGAGGAGTTCAGAGCACTGAAGCAAGATTTCCAAGAGTTGGTGAATAAGGCGCTTATTCTTGAGGACAAGCGCAAGGAACTAGATGAGAACAGGAAGCGCAGGATGCAACAGCAAGGATCACGCCAGGGAACGCATAGGCGCTGAGAGTTGCACCAAATCAATTCTTGATTCCAACCACAGGAATGCAACAAGGACACCATCCCCAGACCAAGACCTGCCAATCGTAACTACTGCACCCAGCCCCGCTAGAAACACTACTCGAGGCAACAAAGAAGGAACAAAGGAGACGCCGCTACAACCGCAACGAGCCAGACACTTTGCCAACGATTGTCCAAAGAAGACAGCGAGAGTGACCCGATTCGCTTCAACCTAGGAACCACCCCAGCTAGGGCGCCCGACACGGGAGCCACACCCTGCCGTGGTGAGAGGCCGAGTCAACCATGTCACCGCAGATGCAACTGCAGAATGCTACGGACGTCGTCTTGGGTAAGTTACTTGTTAACTCAGTACACCTGTGATTTTGTTTGACTGGAGCTTCGCATTCGTTTGTTTCGCAAGGCTTTGCTACTAGAAATGATTTGAGGATTGCAAGACTTAAGTGCATGCTTTTAGTTCAAACCCCTGGTTCCGAACTCCGAACGAAAGTAGGATGTTCCGGGGTGAGAATACTGATAGGTGGAATAGAGTTCCTAGCAAACCTTATAATTTTGGAGACCCAGACCTTAGACGTCATATTGGGAATGGATTGGTTATCCAAGCACAAGGCCGTATTGGATTGTGGACGGAGGACTATCTCAGTTGAGAGCCCGTGTGGGAAGAAAGTAGAATTTCAAGCCACTGCAGTTAGAAATGGACAGTTGATGGTTAACAGTACCAAGGCAATCAGCATAGAGGATGTCCCAGTAGTGAATGAGTACCCCGATGTTTTTCCCGAAGATCTACTTGGTATGCCGCCAGACAGGGACATAGAATTTGTAATAGAGCTTGTACTGCACAAAGACCGATAGCAAAGAGACCCTATCGGATGTCCACCGAGGAGTTGGTAGAAATGAAGAAACAAATTAGAAGAGTTAATGGAGAAAGGATTTATCGAGGCCGAGTTAAATCGCCGTAGGAGCACCGGTTTTGTTTGTCAAGAAGAAGGGCGGGAGTTTCAGGATGTGCATTGACTACCGTGCACTCAATGAAGTCACCGTGAAGAATAAGTATCCGCTACCCAGGATTGATGATTTGTTTGATCGGTTGAGAGGAGCGGAGTTTTCTCCAAGATTGATCTGAGATCGGGATACCATCGATTGAAGATCCGATCGAGAAGATATTCAAGACGCATTCTCGTCAAGATATGGACATTACGAGTTCTGATTATGTCCTTTGGGTTAACGAATGCGCCCGGCTTATTTCATGAATATGATGAATAAGGTGTTCATGGAATATTTGGACAAGTTTGTAAATGCGTGTTCATAGACGATATCCTAATCTACTCCAAGGCAGGAGGATGAACATGCCGAACACTTAAGGCGAGTTTTGGAAAAGGCGAGGAACAGCAACTTTTCGCCAAGTTAAGCAAGTGTGATTTTTGGAAGGACAAGGTGGAGTTTCTTGGACATGTAATGACCCTTGAGAAGAGTCGCTGTGGATCCAAGCAAAGTAGAAGCGGTGTTACATTGGGAGCAGCCGAGGACTGTGACCCAGATTCGGAGTTTCCTTGGAATGGCAGGATATTACCGCCGTTTCATCGAAGGCTTCTCGACAATTGCGAAACCTCTTACGCAATTGCTGAAGAAGGAAAAGAAGTTTGCATGGGCGCCGTAATGTGAGAAAGGATTTCAGGAGCTGAAGAAGCGATTGGCGTCGGCCGGTGTTGGTTCTCTGGGATGTTGCTCAAAACTTCGATATTTATTGTGACGCATCGCGCCAAGGACTTGGATGTGTCTTGCTGAAGCGAAAAGGTCGTAAACTTATGCATCAAGGCGATTGAGGCCGCATGAGGAAAATTATCCGACACATGACTTAGAGTTAGCTGCCGTAGTGTATGCTTTGAAGATATGGCGTCACTATCTGATTGGAAACAGATGTGAAGTATGTACGGATCATAAGAGCCTTAAGTACATATTCACCCAGTCGGATCTGAATATGAGGCAGAGGAGATGGTTAGAGTTGATCAAAGACTATAATGATGGAATCCATTACCATCCCGGGAAGGCCAACGTAGTAGCCGATGCCCTGAGTCGGAAAAGCCATACCGTGAGTACGTTGCTAGCCACAAGTCAGGATGAGTTATGTGAGGATTTTTCAGAAAATGAAGATTGAGGTAGTACCTAGGGGATTCTTGGCCGCATTAGAAGTAAAGCCTACCCTAGAGGATCAGATCCGAGAAGGATGAAGGATGATGACAAGATCCGCGAGGATTAAGTCCATCAAGGAGGAAGGCAAGGCGAGAGGACTTCAAGTTGGATGAGCAAGGCACGTTGTGGATGAAGGATCGCATTTGTGTGCCTAACAAAAAGGAGTTAAAGCAATCGATTCGAAGAAGCCCATGACTCTAAGTACTCAATTCATCACGAAGCGCCAAGATGTATCGAGGATCTGAAGGAGAGATTACGGTGGCCAAGTATGAAACGTGAAGTTGCCGAGCATGTTGCATTGTGCGGCGTATGCCGAAGAGTCAAGGCAATGCATCGAGAGACCAGCGGGATTGCTACAGCCGCTGAAAATACCTGGGTGGAAGTGGGAGGAAATCGGAATGGATTTCATTACCGGTTTGCCAAAGACTCAAGGAGGTTATGACTCCATATGGGTTATAGTGGATCGCTTGACTAAAGTAGCCCATTTTATCCCGTGAAGACCACTTACTCGGGAGATAAATTAAGCGAGAATTGTACATGATCGAGATTGTCTGTTTGCACGAGTGCCCAAGAGGATCGTATCAGACGAGGTACCCAATTTACCTCAAGGTTAGAATAAGTTGCATGAAGCCATGGGAACCCGTTTGAACTTGATCTGACTTATCATCCTGAGGCAGACCAGACAGGCCAGAAAGAGTCAACCAGATTCTGGAGGATATGTTGAGAGCTTGTGCATTAGCTTATGCTACTTCTTGGGATAAGAGTTTACCGTATGCCGAAGTTCGATTACAACAATAGTTATCGAGGCTAGTTCTGAGATGTCACCTTTTGAGGCCTTTGTATGGTCGACCTGTCGGACACCATTGAATTGGAATGAGACCCGTGAGCCGTGTCTTTGGGCCTGATATTCTTCAAGAGGTGAAGAGCGGTCGCCATGATTAGGGAAAGGTTGAAGGTAGCCCAATCTCGACGGAAGAGTTATCTTGACAATCGTCGCCGAGATTTGAGTTTTGAACGAGAAGACTTTGTATACCTCGAGTTACGCCTCTCGGGGAGTTAAGAGGTTCCATGCCAAAGGAAACTTCGCACCCGTTATGTTGGACCATTTAAGATTTTGAGTCGCGAGGCGAAGTTGCTTATCAGTGGAGTTGCCCACGATCATTGGCGAGTGCATGATGTATTCCATGTGTCCCGATTGAAGAAGTGCCTCCGAGTTCCCGAGGAAGCAGAACACCGCTAGAGTTAATTGAGTTGCAAGAGGACTTGACTTATAAGGAGCATCCCGTGAGGATTCTGGACACAATGGATCGAGAAACTAGAAACAAGTCAACCCGTTTCTGTAGAGTTCAGTGGAGCAACCATGAAGAAAGCGAAGCGACTTGGGAGCGCGAAGAGGATTTGAAGAAAGAATTTCCAAACCTATTCCTTTAGTAAGCCCTGAATCTCGGGGACGAGATTCTATTAAGGGGGGAGGTTTGTAACACCCCAAAATTTTTGCTTTTATTGAATTCATGTGTGATTGGGCACTTTGGTGAATTTTTGGAATTTTCTGGAATTTATTTGGATTTATTTGGAATTTATTTGAATTTATTCCATTTTGAAATAATTAAAGAATTTAATTTTGCAAATAAAATTTTGTTGGAAATATTTTATTTGAGTCCAAAATAATCCAAAATATTTTCCAGAATTTTTCTGGAATTTTTCTGAGTCATTTGCTATTTTTAATGAATTAAATGAATTACTGGGAATTATTTTAAATATTAAATCGCTGGAAATTCAACTCGGGTCGAGTACTGTTCATCCGACCGAGTCGGAACCCGAGTCGGACTCGAGTCCGACCCGAGCCAGTTGACTCGACCAAACCAGCTCCCAACCCTAATCAATCCCAACCGTTGGATCAAGATCCAACGGCTGAGATCCGCCCGTACCGGTTCGAGCCGTATCCGGCCCGGATCCGATCGCGCCCGTGCGATCGTGGCCGTTGATCGTGCCACGTGGACGGCTGTGCGTCGTCGTCTCCGCCGAGTCCGAGCCGGACTCCGCCGCCGCCGTGTAGAATTAGGTTTCCGTCTCGGGCACGAACGCCGAGGCTATTTAAAGCCCTGGTCACGCCCCGAGGTTGCCCTCATCCTTGCGCACCCGTTCCTCGAGCCATCTCGCCTGAGCCGCCGCCCGTTTGCCGTGCGAGCTCGCCGTAGTTGAGCGCCACTCCGCCGCGGTTTTGCCTCGTCTCGCCGCCCGTCCGTCGTCTTCCGCCGAAGGAGCCTAACCGGAACCCGGCCAGGCGCACTGAAGAGACCACTCACGCCAGCGGAACGACCGGAGCGCCGTCGGGCTCGTCGTCGTCTCCGTCTCCGGTGGCTGCAGCTCCGCCGTCGCCATCGCCCTCGCGAACTCAGGCGCCATCCGATCTTGATCGTGCGGTTGAGGTGAGTTCACATGTTCCAAACCCGATTAGATGCGGGACCGTTGGATCAAGATCCAGCGGTTCCACAATCGCCGCGTCGTGGTAGTGATTATTATAGGATTAGATCTGGACCGTCCGATCTAGATCGAGCGGCCCACGATCATCGAGTAGATTCAACACGTTAACCTTTGATCTAATCGCGGCCTTAGAATTTCAAATCAACGGTAGAGAATTCGCCACGTGACTGGAAGTTGGACCGAAGCGGTCGTGGCCCACGCAGCAGCGTCGTGTGACCGACACGCGGCCCGCGTGTCGAGGGCCCGCATGTCGGGCGGCCGACCAATAGCGCCGACGTCACCCATGACGTCATCGGTGGGTCCCAATTGCCGCGACCGTACGAGCCCCGCTGACGTCACCCGAGTGGGCCCACATGTCCGCGACACGTAGAGTCGTGGACCGAGTCCACGGTGGACCCGAGCCAAGCGTGGACCAAGTCCATGGACCGGTGGCGTCGACCAACCAATCGAGGCTGCCACGTGTCCTCTTTGGCGCAATAAAGGATTTTCCGAAAAAGAAAATGATTTAATAAATCGGTTTAATAATTGATTTGAATTTCAAAACTTCAAACGCTTATAACTTTTGCGTTTCAACTCCGATTTGAGTGATTCAAATTTCTAAATTTGTATAAAATTGAGATCTACCTAAATATGAATTTTATTTAATTTTTGGACTAAAGTTTTCCTCTGTAAAATTATTTAATTGATTATTTAAACTTTAAATAATCATAACTTTTGCGTCTTAACTCCAAATTTGACGATTCCAGTTTCTAAAAATAAATAAAATTATGTTCTTTCTGTTTATGGATTTTATTTGGATGTTTGGACACTTTTTGCCTATTGTTTATTTGTGTATTTGCTATTTGCACGCTTTACGAGTAGACGTTGAAGTGCCGGAAGGATTCGAAGGAGAAGTATTGACTCAGGATCCAACTCAAGACCAAGAGCAAGTACTTTTTGAAGGCAAGTTATGCTTTGACCATATTGATCCCATTTTGAAACCTATTTTGATTTAAACTATTGCATGCTAGTTCAATTAGAAAAATACTTGGTTTAAACATGGGGGTTAGATAAGTACCAATTTCTTTGTATGACACCTTGATTATTTAAGTATGTGCCATGACCCTTGTCACCCTAGTTGTGGATTACTAGTTGGACATTATTAAATTGCCAACATGGGTTATAGACCGTTGTAGTATACTGCTTAGACCTGCTACGTGCTCATAACATGACTTTGGATAATCAAATGCTAATATTGACTTAATGATATATTGAACCTGTTTTGGAAAAGTATCATGTGATGTTGATGGCACGTGGTGCATGGTGATCAAGCGGGGTTTGATAAACGATTTTCGGCCAGGGCATGTGGCAAGAGTAATCAATTGGGCGATTGTGGCGTTGGGGATGTTGATTTGGTTCTTCGGGTAGTCTTGCCCTGGTCACCCTAAGGACTTAACCTTGCAAGCCTTTGAACTGGGTCTAACGTGCAACCACATGTCCAGTAATGGGACGGACCTAGTTGACTAAGTTGCTAATAACGCACTGTGGGACCTCGGGAGGTCAACTACACCCTTTGTGTAAGTTATGCAGGGGGGCGTCATCGAGTGAGGCAGGTACCCATCTAACAGTTGATTGGCCTAGACTTCGCCTTAGAGAAGGGAAGGGTTAGTCTTGCCAATAACCGGGAGGACCACTTGTATTGTTAGAGGTTTAGAAAGACTTTATTCTGAGGAACTCGCCTTTGTGGTGTTTGACTGTATCTTGTGGGTAAAGTGCATAACCTCTGCAGAGTTTAGAATCTATTCGAATAGCCGTGTCCGGTATTGGACATCGCTAGGAATTACAGTCAAGGGTTAGATTTTCTCAAAAATAACTTTGGTTTGAAAAGTTGGGTTGGTTTAATAATGCAGATGATGGAAATGTGGTTTAGGATGGGGAAAAATGTTTATTAAACTTCTTGAAAAGTTATTTACGCTTTACTTATTTCTCGCTTTGAATCTACTTATATTACTTTTCAAAAGCTGTTTCTTTGCAAATATACCTTGAGCTATTCCTTTGTACCAAGCCATGCATATAGTATATTAGCTTGCATTACTGCATGACTTGCTTTGAGTACCAAGTACTCACCCTTGCCTCAACACAACACCGCTTGAAGAAGAGACTACGCCCGGCCGGAGGAGGAATTCCAAGAGGATCCGTCTACTTAGGGATGCGAGCCCGATCGATTGCCTGTGGTATACTGGATGGCGCCACGAAGTTATTTGATTTTCCGCTGCTATTATTTTTCTCTGAATAAGTTTCGCCTTACGAGGCATACATTTGTAACTTGGCCATAAGGTCGAGTAACCACTTTGGTTATTTAAATAAAGTACTTTGATAATATCGAGTGGTATGATTGTGATATTTACCGATGTTAAGACTGTGTGCACTAGCGCGTTCCTGGACTA
The DNA here is from genome assembly GCA_036346355.1 of Rhipidocladum racemiflorum. Lineage (NCBI taxonomy): Eukaryota > Viridiplantae > Streptophyta > Magnoliopsida > Poales > Poaceae > Rhipidocladum > Rhipidocladum racemiflorum. The sequence goes on along the minus strand of CM070589.1, from coordinate 26,307,496 downwards.
GTGCTGAATACACAGAGGGTCGGATTTGCAAATTCGGGTCCCGACACTATCGATTGGAAGCAGATGTGAAGTATATACGGATCATAAGAGCCTTAAGTACATATTCACCCGATCGGATCTGAATATGAGGCGAGAGGAGATGGTTAGAGTTGATCAAGGACTATAATGTTGGAATCCATTACCATCCGGGAAGGCCAGCGTAGTAGCCGATGCTCGAGTCGGAAAAGCCATACCGTAAATGCGTTGCTAGCCACAAGTCGAGGATGAGTTATGTGAGGATTTTCTAAAATGAAGATTGAGGTGGTACCTAAGCGGATTCTTGGCCGCATTAGAAGTAAAGCCTACCCTAGAAGATCAGATCCGGAAGGATGAAGGATGATGACAAGATCCGCGAGATTAAGTCCATCAAGGAAGAAGGCAAGGCAGAGGACTTCAAGTTGGATGAGCAAGGCACGTTGTGGATGAAGGATCGCATTTGTGTGCCTAACAAGAAGGAGTTAAAGCAAGCGATTCTCGAAGAAGCCCATGACTCCAAGTACTCATTCATCACTGAAGCGCCAAGATGTATCGGGATCGAAGGAGAGATTACGGTGGCAGTATGAAACGTGAAGTTGACGAGCATGTTGCATTGTGCGACGTATGCCGTAGAGTCAAGGCAATGCATGAGAGACCAGCGGGATTGCTCTGACCATTGAAAATACCTGAGTGGAAGTGGGAGGAAATCGGAATGGATTTCATTACCGGTTTGCCGAAGACTCAAGGAGGTTATGACTCCATATGGGTTATAGTGGATCGGCTTGACTAAAGTAGCCCATTTTATCCCCGTGAAGACCACTTACTCGGAGATAAATTAGCGAATTTTACATGATCAGATTGTCTGTTTGCACGGAGTGCCAAAGAGGATTGTATCGGACAGAGGTACCCAATTTACCTCAAGGTTCGAATAAGTTGCATGAAGCCATGGGAACCCGTTTGAACTTCAAGATCTGACTTATCATCCCACAGACGGATGGGACAGGCCAGAAAGAGTCAACCAGATTCTGGAGGATATGTTGAGAGCTTGTGCATTAGCTTATGCTACCTCTTGGGATAAGAGTTTGCCGTATGCCGAGTTCGATTACAACAATAGTTAGCGAGGCTAGTTTACGATGTCACCTTTTGAGGCCTTTGTATGGTCGACTGTCGGACGCCATTGAATTGGAATGAGACCGGCGGCCGCCGTGTCTTTGGGCCTGATATTCTTCAAGAGGCTGAAGAGCGGTCGCCATGATTAGGGAAAGGTTGAAGATAGCCCAATCACGACAAAAGAGTTATCTTGACAACCGTCGCCGAGACTTGAGTTTTGAATCGAAGACTTTGTATACCTCGGAGTTACGCCTCTCGAGGAGTTAAGAGGTTCCATGCCAAAGGGAAACTTCGCACCCGTTATGTTGGACCATTTAAGATTTTGAGCCGCAGAGGCGAAGTAGCTTATCATTTGGAGTTGCCTTGATCGTTAGCGAGGAGTGCATGACGTATTCCATGTGTCCCAGTTGAAGAAGTGTCTCAGGAGTTCCTGAGAACAGACACCGCTATATTCAATTGATTTACAAGAGGATTTGACTTATAAGGAACATCCCGTGAGGATTCTAGACACAATGGATCGAGAGACCAGGAAATAAGTCAACCCGTTTCAGAGAGTTCGATTGGAGCAATCATGAAGAAAGCGAAGCGACTTGGGAGCGAAGAGGATTTGAGGAAAGAGTTTCCAAACCTATTCCTTTAGTAAGCCCCTAATCTCGGGGACGAGATTCTATTAAGGGGAGGTTTGTAACACCCCAAAATTTTGCATTTCTTAAATTCATGTGTGATTTGGCACTTTGGTGAATTTTTGGAATTTTCTGAATTTACTTGGATTTATTTGGAATTTATTTGAATTTATTCCATTTTGAAATAATTAAAGAATTTAATTTTGCAAATAAAATTTTGTTGGAAATATTTTATTTGAGTCCAAAATGTTCCAAAATATTTTCCAGAATTTTTCTCGAATTTTTACGAGTCTTTTGCTATTTTTAATGAATTAAATGAATTTCGGGAAATATTTTAATTATTAAATCATTGGAAAATGCGAGTGGGTTTGTATCGTTCATCCGACCGAGCCGGTCGGACTCGAGTTCGAGTCCGACCGAACCCGACCCGAGCCGGTGACTCGGCCGAACCGAGCTCCAACTCGGATCGGTCCGAACCGTTGGATCGAGATCCAACGGTCATGATCAATCCGCGCCCGATCCGGCCGCACCGAGCCAATCTCGGCGGCCCGATCATGCCACGTGGGCGGCCATCGTGCGTCCACGTCACCTCACCGTGTTCGAACGGACTCCGCCGCCGTCACCGCTCCGCCGCGAAACCGAGTGGATCTCGACGTCCGCGCCGGTATTTAAGCGTGGATCGTTGCGAGATCGCCCGACCCGTCGCATCGTCTTCCCCAACTCCCGAGCCTTATCGCCGCCGTCACCTCGCAATTGCTCGCCGGAGTTCTCTCTCTCCCCGCATGATTCTTTGCTTCATTCCGCCGTCGTTCGCCGTCTTCGCGGTTGAGCCCGAGACCCCAAGCCAAAGGCGTGCATCGTGCGGTACCTCTCACTCACGGAGCGGACCGAAACTGCCGTCGGGCTCGTCGTCGTTCTCATCTCCGGTGGCCTTGCTCGCCGCGTCGCCATCGTCATCCGCGATGGCCGTGGAGCCGTTGGATCTCCATCGCCGCGGTCCAAGATCACGCCACATCACCCGACGGTGAGATTCCGTCCAAAAATCCCAGATCCGTTCTCAACCGTTGGATCTAGATCCAACGGTCCAGATCAACCGCGTTCACCCCAAACGCGTGAGTCCAGATCCAATTTGGACCGTTGATTTTCAAATCAACGGTCGAGATCTAGCCACGCAGGCGAGAGATCGACCGCCGCGGCCAAGATACCTGCGCCGCAGCGTGAGCGTGTCTTCGACACGCTGGGCCCGCGTGTCACGGACAACCAAACCGCACCATGACGCCTGCATCAAGCGTCATGGCGGGCCCTGCATGTCGATGGTCGTTCCCAAGCGCCGACGCCAAGAATGACGCTACCCATGGGACTCCACTGCCGCCATCGTGGTGAGCCTCGGCCGACGTCGGCGGTGACGCCATCCAAGGGACCCACATGTCGAACGCCAGAGATTCGTGGACCGAGTCCACGGTGGACCCGAGCCGGCGTGGACCACGTCCATGGACCGGTGGCGTCGGCCAGACCAATCCAGTGCTGCCACGTGTCCATGCCGACGCAATAATTAATTTCGAAAAAGAAAATGATTTATTAATTCGAAATAATGATTTGATTTTGATTCAAACTTCAAACGCTTATAACTTTTATGCGTTTCAACTCCGATTTGAGTGATTCAAATTTCTAAATTTGTATAAAATTGAGATCTACCTAAATATGAATTTTATTTAATTTTTGGACTAAAGTTTTTCTCTGCAAAATTATTTAATTGATTATTTAAACTTTAAATAATCATAACTTTTGCGTCTTAACTCCAAATTTGACGATTCCAGTTTCTAAAAACTCATAAAATTATGTTCTCTCTGTTTATGGATTTTATTTGGATGTTTGGACACTTTTTGCCTATTGTTTATTCGTGTATTTGCTATTTGCACGCTTTTACGAGTAGACGTTGAAGTGCTTGGGAAGGATTCGAAGGAGAAGTATTGACTCAGATCCAACTCAAGACCAAGAACAAGTACTTTTTGAAGGCAAGTTGTGCTTTGACCATGTTGATCCTATTTCGAAATCTATTTTGATTTAAACTATTGCATGCTAGTTCAATTAGAAAAATACTTTGTTTAAACATGGGGGTTAGATAAATACCAATTTACTGTATGACACCTTGATTATTTAAGTATGTGCCATGACCCCTTGTCACCCTAGTTGTGGATTACTAGTTGGACATTATTAAATTGCCAACATGGGTTTAGACCGTTGTAGTATCTGCTTAGACACCTTTCGTGCTCATAACATGATTTTGGATAATCAAATGTTAATATTGACTTAATGATATATTGAACCTGTTTTGGAAAGGTATCATGTGATGTTGATGGCACGTGGTGCATGGTAATCAAGCGGGGTTTGATAAAGCGATTTCGGCCAGGGGCATGTGGCAAGAGTAATCAGGTGGGCAGTTGTGGCATTGGGAGTGTTGATTTGGTTCTTCGGGTAGTCTTGCCCTGGTCACCCTAAGGACTTAACCTTGCAAGCCTTTGAACTGGGTCTAACGTGCAACCACATGTCTGTAATGGGACGGACCTAGTTGACTAAGTTGCTAATAACGCACTGTGGGACCTCGGAGGTCAACTACACCCTTTGTGTAAGTTATGCGGGGGGCGTATCGGCTGAGGCCAGGTACCCATCTAACGGTTGATTGGCCTAGACTTCGCCTTAAGCGAAGGGAAGGGTTAGTCTTGCCAATAACCGGGAGGACCACTTGTATTGTTAGAAGTCTCAGAAAGACTTTGTTACGGGAACTCGCCTTTGTGGTGTTTGATTGTATCTTGTGGGTAAAGTGCATAACCTCTGCAGAGTTTAGAATCTATTCGAATAAGCCGTGTCCATGGTATTGGACATCGCTCGGGAATTACAATCAAGGGTTAGATTTTCTCAAAAATAACTTTGGTTTGAAAAGTTGGGCTGGACTAATAATGAAGTTGATGGAAATGTGGTTTAGGATGGGAGAGATGTTTACCAAACTTCTTGAAAAGTTATTTATGTTTTACTTATTTCTCTTGCTTTCGAATCTACTTATATTACTTGTCCAAAGCTTTTCTTGCAAATATACCTTGAGTTATTCCTTTGTACCAAGCCATGCATATAGTATATTAGCACACATTCTGTGCATGACTTGCCGAGTACCAAGTACTCACCCTTGCCTCAACACAACACCGGTTGAAGAGGAGACTACGCCGACTTTGGAGGAGGAGCTCCAAGAGGATCCATCTACGTAGGGAGCGAGCCCGGTCGGTTACTGTGGTATACTTGGATGGCGCCACGATGTTACCTTATTTGATTTTCATTGCTACTATTTCTCTTTTAATAAGTATCGATCTGCGAGGCGTACATTTGTGACTTGACCATAAGGTCGAGTAACTTGATTTAGTTATTTAAATAAAGTACTTATTTAGTATCGAGTGGTATGATTGTGATATTTACCGATGTTAAGGCTGTGTGCACTAGCGTGTTCTGGACTAGTGCTGAATACACAGAGGGTCCGGATTTGCAAATTCGGGGTCCCGACAGAGGTGGTATCGAGCCATCTTGTTGTAAGGCTCAACCCTAGCTAGAATGGTCGTAGTGAGGATAAAACCTATTTTCTAAAGCTAAAATTTGTGAAGACAAGAAATGACATCTCGACTTATCCCCTTCTCTCTTTTCTTGTCTCTTGCTGAAATTTTTCCTCACCTTGTCACAATTTAAAATTCCGAGTTCTTACGTAAAGCACTCTTGTGACAGATGGAGGAAGAGTTCAACTACGTTGATCTGGGAGTTGGTCACGCCGCGGAACTTTGGCATATGCTACAAACTCTCGGAGATTTTGAGAAGCCGCAATACCAAGTGGAAGTGATCAGACAAGCGGGATTGATCAGGGCTTGTGACGTGAAGATTGAGGTACTGCTTTCCGGAAAAGGGCCAGGCAATCGCTCGATACAACTGACCTTGCCAGGAGATCTACAATGCAGATGGGTATCCAAGAGGTATCACGACGAGCAATGCGGCCGCGTTACCCGTATCTACACCAGAGAGTTGGAAACACGGTGTTCCGTTATCATCCGCGCCAGCGATAACCTTCTTGACCCGGCGATTCAGATGAGGATGCCACGGTTACCACGATTGGCACGATTTGTTGTCGCCAGGAGGATGTACTAGATAATACAAACAAGGAGCTACGAAGGCCCGCAAGGAGATCACGGCGAGAGAAGAACGAGATGGCGGGAAGCTCAAGAGTATGTGGCACACCTTCTGCGAAGCATTGACGAAGTTGGAGATGACTTTGTGCGGACCGGACCCAGCCAAGATTTGAGCTACGAGCCAGATCCGGAGGAGTCGGATCTCGATGAGGACACCGCTTCTTCGACTACCACAGAGGACACGATTCTTTGGACATGGCAATCGTTTCGCGCCTATGCCACAGCACCCGTACCCAGGCCGTGGAGGTTTTCTCGATGAGTGAGCATAGGTTCTATAGTGAGACTCCTTCGCCGAGTCGTGATATGCTAAAGTAGAAACCAACATAATCAAGGAAAGCATCAGTGGATCCTCATTGAAGTAGAGGCCGGAGTATGGTGCCGAGGCGCGGGGCGGTGGCTCGAGGATCGAGCCAACGCGGCCGTGGCGGGTCGGGCCGTGGTGGCGCGAGGCCGGCAGCTCGGGCGCCGTGGCGAGCAGAGCCCAGCAGTAGCGGCGCCAGAGGCGGGAGGAGGGTCACGGCCGGGAGCCGCGGCCTGCGGAGCAGAGCCGGCCGAGCGCCGAGGCCAGTGCGAGCGCCTGGTGCAGGTCCGCGCGAGCGTGAAGAGGGCAGGAGGAGGCCGGCCGGGACAAGACGGCCAGCGGCGCCGATACTGCTGGCGAGGCAAGGCAGGAATTTTGGGGTGGGGGGTGGTTGGTGGGTGAGGGCAACGGTCCCCAAATCGTCGTCGGAGGAAAAATAGAGTAGGATGAAGAGCTAGGAGGAGCAGATAAGGAAAAGAAATGAGGAGGGGAAAAAGGGGAGGGAACGAAGAGAAAAAAAAAATAGGAAAAAGGATAGAATAGAAAATAAAAGAGAGTTTTTAATTAAATATTAATTCTAGGAAGTAAGATTAAATAAATAAATTAGTTGCGCTCATTTTTTTTGGAAATCGATTAATTTCGTCTCATTAAATCCTTTTGGAAGATCCTATGGAATCAATTATTAGATTATTCATATCTAATTAAATCTAACCCTAAAAATGAAAATTACGGTTTATGCTACTCGAATGGCCAATCAAACAATTAAAATCTTTTATAAAAAAGATAAGCTTAAAAGATCTCCTCTCCAAATAAAATGCTATTTAAGTGTAAATCAATAATCAAAGATATTCTCTCCTAACTATGGAGTAGTTAGTACTTTTATATTATATTTTTTATTGTACTTGGATCCCATGTATAATTAGTGAACCGAACTTGTAGCCTTGCGTGGTGATCGATTGTAATAAAGTTTTCATTTTAGTCTCTAATTATTGTTCTGTTGCAATACTCAAAACACAGTGTATTAACTGATAAAACATTGAGTGCGCTAGATGTTCTAATTAGTTAGTATGCTGATATTCGTGTAATTATCTTAGAGTACGTAATAGCGATGTTACTATCGTTATCTTGGACTACACCACAATAGTGTTATTCAATTTCTACCCGTGTCCATTTAACCATCGGTATAAATGTTTATTACAGACAACTGAGTACAATTTTGTGAGAGTGAAATAGTGAATAGGCGCTTAATGCAAGGTGAAAGAGAATATAAAATTATATATTTTTTACAGGAAGATAAATTTAAGCTACTAATCGTATGTGATTAGCCGATAACAGAATGAAGCAAATTGCAACGCACACTACTACAAAACCGGGCATCACAACCGGTCTATTAGAAACGGTTTGGTGCGAACCGGTTGTAATGCTCGCACCCGAAGCGGTTCATGGCAACAGGCCGGAGGGGATCTCTAGAAGCGGTTTGTGGCACGAACCCCTTCTAAAGCCCCATCTTTAGAAGCGGTTCGTGACACGAACCGCTTGTAAAGATCTTTAGAAGGGGTTCGTGTCACGAACCGCTTCTAAAGCTGGGGCTTTAGAAGGGGTTCGTGCCACGAACCCCTTCTAAAGACCCCTTTCAGAAGGAGTTCGTGTCACGAACCGCTTGTAGAAACCCAGTTTTAGAAATAATAAAAGGAATGGAGTTGGTGCCCTATTCTATCAGAGAGCATGCGTGGGTGGGTTGGCTAGATGGATGAGGCGGGTCACGAGGATGGAGTGCTGGTCATGGGTTCGAATTCCATTCCCACAATATTATTACCGCATTTTACCGCTTGGTGTCGCACCACGAACCGCTTGTGATACCCCTCGGGGTATCACTCACGGTTGCTTAGAAGCGGTTGTAACCGCTTCTAGAGGTGGTTTTCAACCGCTTGTGAAGCGCGATTTTGTAGTAGTGACACGGAATACAAATAATATTTTTATATAAAATTTAGGTTTCTCTTACAATACACGAGCATCCTACTGGTTAATCTGAAATAGTAAAACACTGCACTACTTAATATAAAAGTAGACAAAGCATGCACAACCACGTTGGGGTTATGTAATATATGATCAAACAAGTGTATATATATATCGATGAAACAACAGTGCTTACACGTTGGGGGTATATAATATATGATCAAACAAGTATATATGACATGTCGATGAAGCCACAGTGCTTACGACACTATACAATTAAAGCTTTACACGTAGTAATAAACGATCAAACAAATGACAATACACGATCGATCCAAGACCTACAATACTTATGACACTGACAACTAAACTTTCTGTATCATGACTCATGAACAAGTTCACACATATAATATAGAGGGATTTCAAAGCACATTCCATTACCATTCACGTCCGCCTTTGCTGTTATTCAATCAACACGTACGCTAGTTCACGGGAACAAAATTGGAACGTGACGGGTAGGTTTGAGCCATAGGTCCGCCTTCATCCCAGCAGTGATTCCCGTAGTTTCGGTCATGTCCAATTCACCGACATGAATTTCCTCCGCGAGATTCCAGTCAAAATAGAACAGAAGATGTGCGAGAGCCAGCTCGACAACAGAGAGGCCAAACAACATTCCAGGGCAGATCCGTCGCCCAGAACCGAACGGTGTGAACTCAAAGTCGCGCCCTTTGAAATCTCTCGTGCCAGTCTCAAATCTCCCTGGGTTAAATATTTCCGGTTCGTCCCAGTACTTTGGGTCCCTGGCGATTGCCCATGCATTCACGAGCACCATGGTCCCCTTGGGCACATCGTATCCCATGACACGGCATGCCTCTTCGCTCTCCCTTGGTAGAAGCAATGGCGCAGGAGGATGCAGTCGCAAGGTCTCTTTGATGACACAATGCAAATAGCTCAGTTTGCTTAGGCCCACCTCAGTTACCTTCATTTGCCCCATGAAAGCTTCCCTTATCTCAGATTGTGCCCTAGACATCACTGCCGGGTTCCTTATCAACTCTGCCATAGCCCACTGCAGTACTATAGTTTCGCCGTCCCCTGATAAAAGTTCCTACATAATTCCTTTTAGTTAGTAAGGGTAAATTAATTTATGAAAGCAGCACACATTAATACGATCAAGCTAGGAACATACATAAAGAATGCACTTGATTGTGCCCATGGTAATAGGGTAGCCTTCCCTTTGAATCCTCAGGAGGACATCTACCAGGTATTCCTCGTCATGTTCTTCCTTGTGCGTCGACCTTCTCTCTAGGTGCTGACTTATGATGCAATCCATCGTCTTAAATGAGTTTTCCATGCAGACCTCCACCCTGCGCATCGTTTGGCTTAGAGCGCATGCTAGCCGCGCGCGACGATGGGAACAGATCAGCCAGGCGGAATGTCCCCGCCAATCGAATGCCCTCGGAAACGCTGCGCCGGAAGGTGTCCTGGTCGTCGAATCGGTCACCCATGACGGAACGCATCGTCACATCGTTGACGTGCTTGCTGAGGACCTTGTAGAGGTTCACACGCGGAGCAGCCGCGGATGAGATGGCCTGGACAAGCCGCATCGCCTCCTCCTCACGAATGGGCCGGATGGACCGGATACGATTGGTATTTAGAAGCTCTTGCGCGCAAATTTTGCGAAGCTGCCGCCAGTGATCGCCATGGCGGGCTACAGAAATGAAGGGGCCTTGACTGGTCATAACCCTGACCGTTGCTGTCTGTGGCCTCGAGGCGAGCACGGCGTCATGGGTCTTCATTACCTCCTCAGCAGCCTCACGGGAAGAGACAACAACGACCGGAAGCTCACCGAACTTGAGGGACATGACAGGTCCATGGTGGAGCGACAAGTCGCGTAATGCGCGGTGTGCGGGTGTGCGGAGCAGATGGTGGAGGCTGCCGATGATGGGGAGTTTCCATGGGCCCGGTGGGAGCCGTAGGCCACAATGGCGAGAGCCTGTGGAAGCTATGAAAGCTTTTGTGATGTATAAGACAGGGACGAGAGCGAGTAGGAAGTAAGTACAATGACCTGCTATCCATGACACACAGCAATTTGGGCTATAATTTCGATGCCTCAAATTCTGTCGTGGATGCATATAGTTGCTAGTGGAGCTTCATACCGGCCTGGTTATGACTCATGGTGCATATATACTGCCATCCCACCCAATAAAGTATTAGGATTCTTTTCAATAAAGTCCATACATAGCTGGCTGCCGCTTTGTTCCAACGGTTTCTCAGGAAAGTAATGAATTTTCCTCGAGAGATGTGCCGTTTAATTTTGTCTAATTAAAGAATATACAATATGGTCCATACATGCCTGCTGACGGAGTCTACGCAGTCGCATAGAAATATATCTTCAGGCTTTGTTGCTAATGCAATGTATGGGGAGATTGTGGGCAGCCTGGATTTAGAGCCACGTGCCATCATACTTACAATAGAGCAGAGATTTCAGTACACCACAAGCTATGCGAAGGCATGGAGAGCAAAGCAGAAGGCATTGGAAGCAAAATTTGGTACGTACGAAGACTCCTATCAGAACTTGCTAGGTATGTTTCGGACGATCTATGAAAGGAATGGTTGCCACTACTGTGACCAGCAGCCCAGTCCACGCCATCTTGATGATCAACACTCTATGTGTGTGTCGTATGGTTACTCATTCGAGCCTCCAAATTGGGTCTACAACAGCCAGCATGACTTCTTTACAATTTCAAAATGCGTGCATGTATCTTAGCTGTAGTTTCCGTTCATGGTTTGTTTATGTCATCGCATCATGTCTCTTTTCACATTTTCTATGTCATGTTATGTTCACGATGTCATGCTATGTACACTATTATTTCTATATCATGTTATGTACCCTTATATATATATTTATACATGTTTTCTGTTATTGTTTCTCTATGTCATGATATTTTCTACCTAACAAACCTCTCTCCTAAATTTCTCTACGCCTTGTTATCTCTATGTAAAATTTTACTAACAAGTATATTATTTCTGTTTTTTTAATCTAGGCTGCGCTACTCTATTTTCGGTATACTTATTTTTAGATTTTCTTATTTTAACAACCATCAAATTGCTTCTGTTTTCATTCTTCCCTTTTTCTTTCTCTTTCCCTCTTCCCCTCACTTTTTTTGGCCGAGGTACTCTCTTTCGCCGTTTGGACTGGCGATAGAGGACATCCCGTTGAGTAAGACTCCTCTGTCGCAAGTTGAAATGGCGATAGGGGCTCTGTCGCCATTTCAAATGTCTATGAAGGTTTATTTTTTTTAACCGGCATATTACACTAGTACAGAAAACCTTATTACAGACGGTTCACAAACATCATCACAGACGGTTTTGTGAACCGTCAGTAAGAATGGTTAGTGATGAAAGAGATCATCAGAGATAGTTTTTGACCCATCTATGAAAATAGACATCACAGACAGAGCCGTCCGTGATGATCTTCATCACAGACAGTTCCTATTTAGAACCATCTGTGATATGCATAATTCGGCACTACATAATATATAATACATCGTCTAGGTATCTAAATTTACCATGTCTTGGATGTTACAAATTTAGCTAAGTCTCAAAATTTACCATCATATGGATGCTACAAATTTTAGCTAAGTCTCTAAATTTACCATAGCTTAGATTTAACTTCCCAAGAGGTCACCTATCCTAGTACTACTCTCATCCAAGCACGCTTAACTTTGGAACTTTGGAGTTTTTATAGGATCCAGTACTTTAGTGCTGGTATGATCGCATGTAACGTATAACGCGTTCCTCTCCCCTTAACCCTGCAGAGCACCCAAACACCGATTTTAATTTTATCATACTTCGAATACGGTTTGAACTATATTTTAGTGTTGTCTCATACTCCGAAATAGATACAAAACTTCGGATGCCATTTTGAGGTCGTAAACGATGTTTTTTTGGAATTCTGTCACTCCGCTCGCACTCATGCAAACCATCATTGAAAGACTTCCTGATTTTCAGACTTTCAGCATTTTTGGATGAAACTTCTCGTTGGTTTTCTAACGAGCCAAAGAAAACCACAATCGGAGGTATGAGTCAAAAGTTATGGCCATTTTACCGACGCAGATAATAGAATTACTATTTGTGTCGGTTTTTGGCTAGAACTGATACAAAAAAATTGGACTATTTGTATCGGTTTCAATACAAATATATTTGTATCATTTTTAATTGAAACCAACACAAATAATGTATTGTTTGTATCGGTTTCAATTAAAAACAAACACAAATAGTCTCCCGCCATTTTAAGTTATAGGACTAACACAAATAATGTATCATTCGTATCACAGACGGTTTGTAGCTAGAACCGTCTGTGATAATAATATATCATAGACGGTTCTATTTTAAAACTGTATGTGATATTTATAGGAGTCATCACAGATGGGTTTATACGAAAATCGTCTATGATATTGTTGTATATCACAGACGGTTTCTAAATATAACCGTCTGTGATGTTGTCACTGACGGTTGCACTATAGAACCGTCTGTGATGTTCCTCATCATAGACGGTTTAGTAAAATTGTCTGTGATGAGACGTCTAATATAAGTCTTTCTGTAGTAGTGTTACTTCTATAATTTTTTGTTAAAATATTATTATTAAAAAAAATTCCGGCCTGAAGGTAGCGTGAATGGCATGATCTTTTCTTGATTCTCCCTCCCAAAAAAATATCGACGTTGAGGATGGGTTTCCTGAGGATGGGTTTCCAGTTTTCAAAGCAACATATCTCTCCGTTGATTATTTAGCTATATAACATCTATTATGTCAGGAAGTTTTGCCGCACAGCCAAGGTGTCCACGTCAACCCTCTAGCATTTTGCAAAAAATGCTCGGCTTTCTCCAAATTACAAATAGGTCCCTGTAAAATTACCCTGTAAAATTTAAAAAAAGACCTCAACATTTTTTTATATTTTTTTACCCCCAAACTGTGAGAGCAAAAATAGTTTTTTGCAAAATAGACTATGTGTTCTTTGGATTTGCGTTTAGGTCCCTCCTTCATTATTTTACGAAAAAAACCTCCAGTTAAATACGAATCTCGAACGAGCCTAGGGTGTTAAACTCGGCATCGATATTTTTTTTTTGCACTCAATCTCTATTATTTTTCAAAACATATATTATTACCCGGTAAACGCATATGGTTTTAACTCAGCATCTATAATTTTTTTTTGCAGTTCGATCTCTAATATTTTTCAAAACATGTATTATTACCTGTTAATACATAGGGTGTTAAACTCAGCAACTATAATTTTTTTGATAACTCAAAATCTGATATTTTTCTGACAACTCAAAATCTGATATTTTTCGGAACGATCTCTAATATTTTCCAAAACATGTATTATTACCCGGTGAACGCATAGGGTGTTAAACTCGGCATCTATAATTTTTTTTTTGCAAATCGATCTCTAATATTTTCCAAAGCATGTATTATTATCCGGTGAACGCATAGAGTGTTAAACTCGACATCTATAATTTTTTTTCAACTCAAAAGCTAATATTTTTCGGAACATGTATTATTCGTTTTTTTTTTTTTTTTTGCAAAAAAGGCCCGTTGTGACGCCGATTAGTCGGCGGTTCCTACATAATGCATTTTTTTAAAAAAACTAAGAGACCAAAAAAAAAACTTAGATCTTCCTACCTTTTTTTACAAAAAAAAAAATTGATTCAAATTTCGCATGACGCAGCAACGCGCGCAATCCTACCTAGTAAAACACAAGCACACAAGATTCTCTCTTCTATTTAGTAGAAGAAGAATTAAGCACGCAAGTATATTGGAGAGAAATTTTAGAGTGCATAGTAAATAGTGAGTAATAGACTCTATTCATTTTGAAAGCACTGCGCAATTGAATTCATAATCTAAGGAAGCACATAAATCATAATGTCAAAAAATTAGTACTTAGTTAAACACTTTATCGATTCCATGTACCGATGTTATAGAGAATGACGATATATGCAAACAGCTTGAGAGACCACCATAATTACATACAAGTTTTTGATACGAATCAACTTGATGATTTCTTCTACGGAATAATCAAATATATAATCTTTTGGCGCATCTTAGCGGTCAAGCTTCGTGGCTGTTACGGTCAGGGTTCCCGAGGCGCTCACCATATGAGACTGGGGAATGGGATCTCTGACTTGCAAGGGGCAAGTTAGAGGTGTACATTACCTGTGACTTTGGATGGATCATAACTGTTGGATCGAGGAATACCAGCTCAGATCGGTGAATTTGCTACAGTACATGACAATTAATCAAATCACATTGCAGGTGTACAGACTGCCTTGGTCGGAGTATTGCTCTTCTAACTCTTCAAATCACGTAGCAGGTGTACATGATAATCTGCCTCCTTTGACTAATTATGGAACAACGGTGGCTCGAAAATTCTCTTGCTGTTGTTGTATTGCAGATGTTAGTATCGGACACATAGGGCACTGCCTAGGTATTGATCTTGGCCTTTACAAAGGAAACATGTAACATTGTTCATCAGACATTTTCCAATGGATGGTTCCCTTCATAGTTGGAACAACTGATTTCGTGTTTATCAACTGAATGTCCTATCTTTTCACAGTGAATACATGTACAATCTTTTGACTTGTTCGATTGGGAACACTTCAAAAACAACGTCTAAATCTGTTATAGGATGCAAATGTAGAATGCTTCTCTGGATTTGCTGTGATCACAATATCCTCTCAAAGAACATGAAGCTAATTAAGATGAATAGCACCTCAATTAAGTTTTCCATTGTGTGGCAACTAATGGCTAGTTCTCTCTCTCGAGGGAGAAAGGAATGGCGATTCTGGCTTTTGCGTTTGAATCTTCTTGCTCCATGGGTTCCTCCTCGCTTTTGATGTCTTGGTTGGATTTCTCTCCAGGTTTATCCTTATAGAAGGATGTCTGGTCGCGCCTTCGATCCACGGTACATTCCATTTCTCCCTCTTTCTTCTTTTGGTGGTTTTGATGTTAGAACACACAATAAACAAAGTTGATATCGTAACATATCGTATTAAATTTTATTCTTTTAATTATCAAAGTTTTACAATATTAATAGCTCGCAAGCCAACTGAAAATCAAGTAGCAGAAAACAAAAATAGTAGTAGAGCCCAGCAGAACTAGACATGTAGAGCTCCCCTTCTAAAAACAACAAATAATGCAAGGTGAGTATATAAAGTACTTGTAAGTCACATAAGAGTTGGTATAATATGGTTATTTTGAGCATAAAGAAATATTTTCATAAAAATAAGTACTTTTAAATGCGTAATTGATATAGTAAAACTAAATTTTAAATCAATTTTCCACACAGATCCATCCCGGAGTTTTAAACTCCACGTGGGATGTGCCATTTGATTGGTGATCTCTGTTTAGAGGATTCATTCCTGATTCTCGGGTTCTTTAATATATGGTTCATTGATTTGCTACACCTTCCGCGCCAGTACACGTGCATATAGGGGCCGTGAATTGCACGATCTTTCTTAAGTCTCCCTCCGAAAAAAATATCGACGTTGTGGCTGCATGGGTTTCCAGCTCTCAAAGCAACATATCTATCCGTTGATTTAGTAACTATAAAACACAAGCACGCAAATTTTTTTCTCTCTTCTATTTAGTAGAAGTAGCAGTAAGTATATTTAAGAGAAATTTTACAGTGCATTATAATATTATAATAGTAGTGCATGGTGGGTAGTAGACTCTATTTATTTTGAAAGCACTGCACAATTGAATTAATAATCTAACTAAGAAGGTAAATCATAGTGGCAAAAAATTAGTACTTAGTTAAACACTTTATCCATTATATGTTCCGATCACTACTATATGAATATACATCACAATCGGTTATTTTTTGTCATCCCAGTCGATTTTGGTGGCGATACAAAGTATTTAAACAGTGATGAGAAAGAATGAATAAATTATGGTAGTGCTGTGGCGTAAGAGATTTGAGTTTTCTAAGGAAAGTAAAATGTGTGCTCTTTGGATGTTGCCGAATTCTTCCCAAAGTGGTTTTTAGCGCTTTGGGGTTCGAGTTGTTGCATGGTTTATAGTTGAGTATGCTAAAGATGTATACTCTTGGGCTCATGGTTTATAGTTGAGTATGCTAAAAATGTATACTCTTGGGCTTGATTGTTAAGTGATAATTTGTATGGGCGAGACCCTCTTAAGAAAAGAGCCGATTGTGGTTTGGAAAGGTTTTACGGTCCTAGTTTGGGGCTAGGTGCTGGACATTAGGGGTATAAGGGTGGATTGTGATGGAGGTTGAAGATGTCTGGGTTCAAACTTTTATTTAAGAGTATCGATGGGTGATAGTGAGGATGATAATAATTCTGTTCATAAATGTCACTACAGGAATTCGTATTATTTTCGTCAGCCTATAATATTTTCGTCGGCTCTCTCCAAGCCGACGATAATTTACCAAATTTTCGTCGGTTTTAGGTTAACCGACGAAAACACTATTATTTTCGTCGGTTTAGATGGAGTAAGCGAATATACCTTTCTATTTTAAATCGGCCTAAAATTAGTAGCGAAAATACTTTATATTTTAAATCGGCCGGTGTCTTTGGCGCAAATCGGACGGATAGCACACGCTACCAACATTGCAAATAGTGTTGGCCTCAGCTCCCACCGCATCGATCTAGCCCTCCCGCCCTCCGCGCCCGCCGCCCCCGACCTCCGCGCCCCGCCCTTTGGGCCCGCCGCGCCCGGCCGCCGTCGCCTCCGACTCCGAGCCCAAGCCCAACCTTAGCCCCCCCCGCCGCATCCCACCCAGCCTCGCCCCGCGGGGAGGAGACGGTGCCCTAGGGCCTCGCGACGGCGACCCGGTGGCGCTGTTCCGCGGCTGTTTCTCCTTCGGGTCGGCGGGGCGGAGGAGGCCCGCCGCCTCGCCCTTGCCCTCCCCGCCGCGCGAGTCTGCCACAGCTGCAGCGGACGACGACGCCAAGATGAAGGGCCTTTTCAAGTCGAAGCCACGGACGTCGGCCTACGTCGGCGGCAGACGCGCGAGCTCCTCGTCTTCCTAGACATCCACTCTGGCTCCCGCGGCGCCGATGCCAAGCGTGACGAGAAGGTGAGATCAAATCCGCCCGATTTTTTGTTCCGATGCCCCTCACTGCCAGCGGATACGACCAGAGCTGGGACACATGAGTCGAGGCTGTTTGCTTTTGCTAGATTTGGTTGCCTTGCAAATATATACTTAGGGTGTCATACTACTATCCTACTTGACTAGCTCCCGATCCATGATGGGATTGTGTAGCAAATAGAAAGGGGATAGTTTATGGAACTCCACGAGATATATTTTTGGTATATGAGCATAATTAGGTTGCTTGGTTACGATAAGTCAATGCAAATATGAGAATTTGGTGGATGTCAACTGGCGACTTGCCATCATAACTCGCTTTAGGGTTCTCCAATGATCCAGTGACCATGAACAAGGGATTAAGCAACTGTATGAACCTGTGGTACTAAGATATCTCAACTTAATTAAGTAATAATGACAAAGTCATATCTGCTCTGAACCACGCATGGACAGATTTATGCTACATGTGGCCTGCAAAACTAGTAATGGTAACGAAACATAGAAACCTTAAAGTTGAGCAGTTAAAATCTTCCTCTAGTAAGCTTATTGATGGTCTTCCAAAGAAGACATGTTTGCTCAATTTTGTTATAAAACTAATACATATCAACTTGAAGGTTATATTCCTACACACTACCTATAGCTAAGAATATGTTTATATAGATGGCAGAATTAAGCAAAAATATCGTGGAATTGAAGTCTATTCTTTATGGCAATGACGAACAAGAGCGTGTCACTGAAGCATGTGTGCAATTGACCCAAGAATTCTTCAGAGAGAACACTCTACAACTACTAATTATCTGTCTTCCAAAATTAAACTTGGAGGTGCGTAACTTAATTTTGTTATTGGTAAATGTTGAGAATACGATAAGAGTCTTTTATTCCATAGATACTTTTCTTATTGGTGTTATTTAGATGGCTAATTATTTCATGGATACATCTCTACTTTGGATTGTTGCAGACCAAGAAAGATGCTACTCAAGTTGTTGCAAACTTGCAAAGACAGCAAGTCTCCTCAAGGATAGTTGCGTCTGAGTACCTAGAGTCAAATAAAGGTCTTTTGGACATCTTAATTTCTAGGTGAGTCTAAAGTAAGCATATGGTTATTGCAACTCAACTCAATTGTATATCATGGTGGTGCAGCAAATGTGGTTAGTTTTGTAATCTTGCATTAGCCAAATGGTTATTGCATCTGATTATTGTTTGTGTTTTTAATAAATTTGATTAGCTTTGTTTATTTCGCTCATTACTTGTACTTGCACAATTTATTTCTTCACCTCCCAGGTATGACAATATGGACATTGCTTTACATTATGGCGCTATGTTGAGGGAATGTATTCATCACCAAAGTATTGCAAGGTGACATTACTAAATAGAAATGCTGATATGTTTGTGATATGTGTGTGTAGTGGCTATTATGTTTACTATCAAATATATGATCCTTGGCAGATATGGTCAATGAAAAATACTCTGTAGCTCATCTTTTCGGACTATGTGTCAGTAGATTTTTTTTGACCAAATAACTCTATGTAGCTTGCATACTTCAAAGTTTGAATCATGAAGTGAAGTTAAGAAGTAGCTTGGCTCTGAACTTTCCTAGGACTTTTTCTGTCAGCCACTATTTTTTGACAACTAACAGCTATTCACTTTTTCCCTTGAAGGATCGTTTTTCTTGTAGCAGTGATAGTTTCTTTGGATATATCATTAGTAGTTTCTTCAAGATCTTGTATGCATTTTGTATTGGTCAAGTTTACCATGTTAATGTATTTTCTCCCATCCAGCTGTTGGGAGACATGCTGCTTAATAGATCAAATTCTGCAGTCATGATGCGATATGTTAGTTCAAAAGATAACCTTGCATGTACATGCTAACATTAGAAAATATCACTATTCCCATGCCCTGTTAGTGCTTTTCCCCCTTAATACTTTGTGTACCACGTTCATGAGACCTCGAATTACCACGTTGAAGCCTGCATTATGCATTGTTTGCAAATCCAACTATTTTTCCTTCGCCTCAATTTTGCTATTGCTCCCATCAATCTTTTCTAGCCTCACATGCTTTTTGATATATTTCGTACATGAAGATTACTTATTGTATGATTGGTATAGGAGTGCAAGTTTAATTGGCTTACTTTTATTATGAATTTTGACATTGATCAGTTAAAGATGAATTTCTGTTAATTTTCTGGGATTTTCATATTTTTCCTTTTTTTTAATTTTAAAATAGTATTTTCGTCGGCCTTGGCAGACGAAAATAATGACAACGATATTTTCGTTAGCCAAGGCCGACGAAAATATACTTGCCACATACGAGAGGTCAGGTTAACGGTCCTTATTTTTGTCGGCTCGAGGGGCCGACGAAAATAATCATATTTTCGTCGGTTGCCGACGAAAATATATGTATTTTCGTCAATATAATTTTGTCGGCCTATTTTCGTCGGTAAGCCAAAACTGTTTATTTTAAATCAGTTTTACCCTTATTTTAAATCGGTTTTACGGCCGACGAAAATAATACAGATTCCTGTAGTGTGTCCTGTCATGAGCAATTGTCTTAGCTAGTTGTCTCTGGATTTGAGATTTGCCTGGGAGTGGATGGAATGAAATGTTAGCGTGATTATGTATCGAAAAGGCAGATGTGCCTTAGTGAGTTATTTCTTTCGGTGGCCATTTCTCGGTAATGGTCCGTTCGATTTAAAAGGGCGCTCAATTGCAAGAGTTGAGAACTAGTGTTTTTTTGGTTCTTCGGGGGTCACGTTTAGAACCCCAGTTAGAAACAAGTTACCATTGATGATTTGGTGGTAGAGGTTGTTAAAAGAGATGCGACTCGCTTTGATTGTGTCATGTTGAGTTAAATGAAATGTGGTAGTCAGGTTGGTTGCGATAGTAGTGTGAAATGTTTGATGTGAGGTATTGGACGTATTTAGTATTTTCGATTGAGCCCTTTAGTGGGTGAAATCGAGAATTTTGGATGGGGAATTGGAAGGGATTAAAGGTGGAATCATGAGAGGCTGCACTTAGTTGAGTTATGTTAGCTCTTTCTCGCTAAGTGATGGTTTTGGGAGTTTATTTGTCGTTTGGTTCGGTTTCAGTCTTTGCATGGATGTTTTGTGTTGCAAAGAAATCTTTTGTCTCGTAGGGAATTTGTTTTGTTTTTGGCGTTCTTCGGATTCGAGGTCGAATCCTGTTAAGGGGGAGAGAATGTGACATTAGCGAATATAGCATTACGGTACGAGATTATGCCGTGTTTTTGGGCTTTTCCGAGTGTTTGAGCCTCTTTGGGGGAGTTTGCGCCTTCGGGGGATTGATTTTTGGGCTTTTCGGGAGAACTTGGGCCTTCTGTGGGGGGGGGGGGGGTTGGGCCTGGTGGGGACAGCAAACCTGCCTAACCCTAGACACCCCTCCCCCTCATGCGCCCCACCCTCCTTCCCCCTCCCAAGCCACCGCCCCCTCTCCCCTTGGTGCGCCCCCTCCCCTCCCTTCCTTGCGCCACCCCTCCACCCTAGCCGGCCCTAGCTAGGGTTCCTTCCCCACATAGCTGCCACACCTTCCCCCTCCATTGTTCTCTCCGTTGCGAAGACTTTCAACCGAGAGGATCCGGCGATTTCGGCGATTGGAGGGAGATCGTGGCCGGGAGGAGGAGATCCGTCGTTGTTTAATTTGTCAAGAAAAGGTAAGCCATGGTAGATTCGTTTGTGGTGTTTGGGTTCTATTTATATGGGGAAGATCATGGTTAAATTTGATGTTTAAGTGCTGTGATTAGAAGGATTTAGAGTGATTGCAACTCTGTCCTGCGTTCTGTCCTCGGACAGATTAGGTCATCGGTCTTTGGACGCGATTTTAATAATTTTAGATGCGTTTTATGATCGGCCGGCTATTACGAAAGTTGTAGGTAATTAAATTATCTTTCAGTGGACACTAAGAACGTTAAATTCCGTTTAGCTGTTTAAAAGTTATGGTTCTTTTACCAAACATTGTCAAATCTGTGACGTGATTGGGACAGATCGTGTTCATCTGTAGATTAGAGAATTTTAGAGGCCGGTTCAGTCTTCACGAATACTTAGAAAAAGCTAGAAAATTTCCTAAATTTTATAGAATGTACTCGTTTACTTGATTTGGAGTCTTAGAACTCAAGTTATGCTAGTTGCAAGCCCGCTGTTCCGACGGGACAGATCATCTGTTTTTGGGTTTTAGGAGTGGGTTGCGAGGTCGGTGTAGAAGATCGTTCTTGTTCTGTTTTGAGGGGTTTGTCTTGATTGTATTGTACCTTTGTGCAGGTGGTGTGACCCCGGGAGTGCCCTCAACCTCTCGCCACTCCGTCGCTTAGGGTTGAAGGCAAGTGTATTGGGATGGATTTGGGGTTTTGGGTGACCAATGAGTTGTGTAGTTTTGCTATGTTTCTAAATGATGCTCTATGTTGCCATGTTGTTCCTTGCAATTGTTATGATGATCATGTTTAGTTTAAGATACGTCGTGGTTATAATGTGTTTCCTTTATGCAAGTTTTAATATGATGTTGCATATGTGCATTCATAATGGAAGAGGCGTCCCATTTTGATGCGGGCTTCTGTGTTCACACGTAGTGAACATGTAAGACCTACCTCGCAATCCCATCCATGGTTGTGTATGGGAGCGGGTCAATAAGAGTAGGCACCCTCCTTCTACGGGATGGAAGGGGGAAGAGGGTACACACCGACGGGTGTGCACTCGGCAATACCGGTATGTGCTTCAAGGAGACATGTGCTTTGCATTGCATATGTATTCAATGTGGAAATGAAATGCTTATGATGTTGAATATGTGATGTAGTGATGATGGTATTGAAAACTATTTTCTCGTTCCATTGCAATATACTTGTTGAGTGATGAACTCACGCTTGTGTTTTATGATGTTTTTAGGTACCATGAAGTCGGCATGCGGGAAAGGGTCTTAGCGGCACAACTTCACATAACTTCATTTATTTAGACAACTACACTCTCCATTCGTAGTTGTAATAATAAGTTTATTGCGTTGAAACTTGGAGTATGCATTACATGTGTGCTTGGTTATGTCATTTTACTTTGTTTTAGTTCATGAAGTAGTTATATTCATTGTTTTGGAATTAAACTGTTGCTATATCTCTCGTTATTGCTGTTTTAGATGTCATTTATCATGTTATATCTTGTGATATTAATACTGTTGCTTCAAACCATGGAAAAACAAAGGAGATGCTGCCGAAATTTTCGGCTAAAGCATTTACGCCCTTGCTGTAATTTAATGTTAATTGTGGCATTTAGTTGCTGTTATTTCTATGTTTGGTGACATCCAGGGCATACTAGATGCCGGGGTGTTAAAGTTGGTATCAGAGCGGGCTTCAGGTCCGTGGTGTATGAACTTAGTAGAATACCATAGGGTTAACTAAAATTTTGAGGTGGGATAACCTAGAAACATGGCTTAGGTTATACTTAAAACTTTGTCATAGGATAGCAACATTAAAACTTGTGTAAGTGGAATAACTAATCTAAAAATTTGACACACATTGTCGCGCTCGGAATCGGAATTCTGAACACTCTGTGTGATACACCAGTCCAGGATCACGCTGGTGCTCACAGATACAACAGAGATGAATACCATCACACATACACAACGGAAACAAAAATAATAAAGTATTCAACTTATATAAAAATTGTTAAGACCTTATGGTCAGCCTTACAATTATAAAGCCGCACAGGGCTAAGTTTAGAGTAACATTAAAATAGCACCGGAATGAAAATTATTCGTGGCGCCTCAGTTTGCCACAGGCAACTGACTTGGCTTGCCCCTAGTTGTTCGCCTCATTGATCTGCTCCTCTTCATTGGCTTGCAGATCCTCTTCTTCTGGTGTCGTGAATTTGGAGGGGTGAGTACATTGGTACTCAACAAGCTATGCACAGAATGCAACCTAATATACTACATGCTAGGCTTATTCCAATAGAATGGCTTAATAGGTTTATTTTGCAGTAAAGCAGCTTTTAACGAGTAGCATAAGTAGATTCGAAAGCAGTAAAAACAAATCATATAACATTAACTTTCCCATGTATTAAGTAAAAGCATTCCCACATCGTAGTCCATACTTCCATCAACTTCATCTTTTATCCCAACCATATTTTAATAAAGTCTAACCCTTGACTATAATCCCCGAGCGTTGTCCAGTACCGTGGACACGGCTATTCGAATAGTTTGTACACTCTGCAGAGGTTATACACTTTACCCTCACGATATAGTTAAACACCACACAGGCGAGTAACCATAACAAAGTGTTTCCGAAACCTCTATCCTCTCATGCGTACCTCCTAGTATAGTCCCCGCTGTCCCTTCCCTTTTGCGGAGCGGAAGTACAGGGCCAACGTATACTATTGAAGAGATGTAAGACCAATCGGTAAACACTACACCCTTCTTTCCACATCTATAGCTACAAAAACCACATGAGGTCTCACATGCTAAGACTTCAGAATCATACTCAACTAGGTTTGTCCTACTCCAGACATGTGGTTGTATGTTAGGCTCAGTTCAAAGGCTTGCAAGGTTAAGTCCTTAGGTTGACCGTGGCAAGACTACCCAAAGTTTACAAAACCAAATTCAACAACATCTCTCCCATGTGCCACTTGCCACAGTCTAAACCATTCCCCCCAGTTGGTTACCATGCACCATGTGCCAACAACTTATCAACAACACATGTCACATTCTTTCAAAACAGGTTCTATAGTTCAGTAGTCAGTATTTAGCTTTCTTCCAAATTTATGTCATTAGTTCGAATGGCATGGCTAAGCAGAACTACCACGTTCTAACTACCCCATTCTGGTGATTAGTATTAACTAGTATATCTAATCCAACCTAGGGTGACAAATGGTTTATTGGCATACAAGTATTATGGACAAGGTGACAATATCAAGTGGTAATTATCTAATCCCAAATTACTTGAACGCATTATAGTTAAAATAGCATGCATAATTTAAATCAACATAACATTTAAAAACATAGGAGCAAAATGATCAAAGCATAACTTGCCTTCAAAGATCAGCTGGTTTTGGTCTAGATCTTGATCTTGAGCTTGTTCCTCGAAATCAACTCCCTCACACAGTTCGACGTCTACGCGTAATAGATAAAGAACCAGATAAACACGCAAAACAACGTACAAACAAACATTCAGGAAAATACTACAAATCAAACTAGCTTGTAATCTCATAAAAATTTCCAGATAATTAGTTTAGCATTTTCTAATATTTATAAAATTTATTTTGGTATTTTTGGACGTATAGTTTAGAAGTTATGAAATTCATAAATTGGGACATTCCGCGAATAATTTAATAGTATAAATTTAATTGTAAAATTGCAGTAAAATTAACGTAGAAAGGTATTAATTTTCACTAATTAATAAAATTTGTCGCATGCAATTTGGAACTAAAACGAATTTATAGCGAAAATGACAAATTTCACGATTTGGGGAAAAAGGCATGTACAAATGAGGTTCTAGTTCTACTATGTTTTTCTTGTTCATCATCAGGCACTCATCGTTCATCGTTCTCACGGATGAACGCTTTGGTTTTTTAGAAAAAAGAACAAGGCTTCGGTTTCTTTAACGTTGCACACGGTGGGAGAGATAAGAGGACTAACCGGCCAGTCAAGTGGTGGCGGCGCGATGTGGCGGACTCACCGGCGGCGGTGGTGGCGACGGCAAGGCGGCCGGTTGGCGGTGGTGGTCGGATAAACAAGAAGCACACACAAAAAAACAAGAACGCCAATCTTTGCAAAATCCGACGAAACGAAAGCGAGAGAGCTCTCGTGGAGGGAATGGACGTGTTGGCAACGAGGTGAGGAACCCATTGCCCCTTCTTATAGTGTGGGAGGAAGATCAAAGGGCTTGCATTTGCAGTGGAAACGCGAAACGGCCGCAAAATGTTTCTCCAGTTATTATGAATAGATTAGTGGGTGTTTAATTTTTCTAACAGCTGTGGAAGATTAAGGATGCATCGTGGATCTCGATTATGATTTTTATTAAATTTTTGATGATTTATTGGAGGTGATCTCGAAGATTTTCTATGCCTTCTAATGGAGGAGAGAGATTTGGCTGCCTTCTGTTCGTCGCCAAAGCTAGAAGATGAACAGTGCTCTTGACCGGTGAACCAAATAAAGAGTTTGAATAGTATTGAGACTAAAAGGCATGTGAGATAAAATAGTAGAATAGCTCCAAAAATCATAGAAAAATTCTCTAAAATATTAGGGAATATTTGGAACCTAACGAAATTGGTTTCGTAATTTTTTGATGTATAGATTTTTCGCAGAAAATCTTTTAATGAATCAGACACGTGTACATATTTTTATAAAATCAACAACTTAATTTATATAACATGTTTTTGAAAATATTTGAAAGAAACCTTCTCATTTTCTGAATATCTTTATTATAAACAAAATTTTAGATTTTATGCTTATGCAACAATGCATGATCTTTATTTAATGCAATTAGTTCAATAGGGCTCAAATTCAAATTAACCTCGACGATTCCAAATAAATTCTGGAAAATTCCAAATAATCCCAGAAACACACTAAATATATTAAAAGCAAATTTTGGGATGTTACAAACCTCCCCCCCCCCTTAACAGAATCTCATCCCCGAGATTCAGGGCTAACTAGAGAATAGGTTCGGAAACTCCTTCTTCAAATATTCTTCGCGTTCCCAAGTTGTTTCGCTTTCCGAGTGATTGCTCTACTGAATCCGGCAGAAGCGAATTGTCTTGTTCCTAGTTTCCCGCTCGGCTGTGTCCAGGATCTTAACTGGATATTCCTTATAAGTCAGATCTTCTTGTAACTCGATCTCTTCCAGAGGTGTCTGCTCTGTTAGCACTCGAAGGCACTTCTTAAGTTGAGATACATGGAACACGTCATGCACTCCTGCCATGGATGGCGGCAACTCTAACTGATATGCAACTTCACCTCTACGGCTCAAAATCTTGAATGGACCCACGTATCTTGGGGCGAGTTTTCCTTTAGTGTGGAACCTTTTAACTCCCTTGAGCGGAGTGACTCTAAGATATACATAATCCTCTGGCTCAAAGCTTAACTTCAGCGTCACTGTCAATCAGAACTCTTTTGCCTTGATTGTGCAGTCTTTAGTCTTTCTTTAATCAAAGCAATCTTTTTCTCAGCATCTGAGAGTATATCCGGTCCAAAGACTTGACGTTCCCCCGTCTCGTTCCAATTTAACGGTGTCTGACATGGGCGACCGTATAGAGCTTCAAATGGAGACATCTTCAAACTAGCTTGAAAACTGTTGTTATAACTAAATTCTGCGTATGGCAGGCATTTATCCCACGATGTAGTATATGACAAAGCACAGGCTCTCAACATATCCTCGAGTATCTAATTTACTCTTTTAGTCTGACCATCTGTCTGCAGATGGTATGCCGTACTGAAATTCAAACGGGTGCCCATTGCCGTATGCAACTTATTCCAAAATCTTGAGGTAAACTGAGTACCTTGATCCGATACTATCTTCTTTGGTACACCATGCAACACACAATTCTGGACATATACAACTCAGCTAGACGATCTCTGGAGTAAGTGGTCTTCACTGGAATAAAGTGGGCGACTTTGGTTAGGCGATCAACTATCACCCATATTGAATCAAATCCTTATTGAGTTATGGGTAAACCGGTAATAAAATCCATACCGATTTCTTTCCACTTCCACTCAGGTACTTTCAAGGGTTGCAACAGTCCT
The DNA here is from genome assembly GCA_036346355.1 of Rhipidocladum racemiflorum. Lineage (NCBI taxonomy): Eukaryota > Viridiplantae > Streptophyta > Magnoliopsida > Poales > Poaceae > Rhipidocladum > Rhipidocladum racemiflorum. The sequence continues at coordinate 26,280,445 of CM070589.1, read as the reverse complement.
GCTGGCCTTTGATGCATTGCCTTAACTCTTTGACATATATCACACAAGGCAACGTGTTCGGCAATTTCTCGTTTCATTTTTGGCCACCAGAATCTCTCCTTGAGATCCTAATACATTTTTGCACTTCCTGGATGGATTGAGTACTTGGAATCATGCGCTTCCTCAATGATCAACTGCTTCAATTCTGGTTTATGAGGTACACAGATTCTATTTTTCATCCACAAGGTACCCTGCTCATCTACTCTGAAGTCCTTGGCTAAGCCTTCATCCTTCTTGGATTTGATCCTGAGAATCTTATCATCATCCGTTTGACCCTCCCTGATATGCTCTTCGAGGGTCGGCTTTACTTCCATGGTAGCCAAATATCCGCTAAGTACGACCTCCAATCTTAGCTTCTGAAGCTCTTTACACAAGTCAGACTGATTTTCAGCAACCACTAGATTCAAGCTGTGGCTTTTCTGACTGAAAGCATTAGCCACCACATTTGCTTTTCCTGGATGGTAGTGGATTCCGATGTTATAATCCTTGATTAACTCCAACCATCTTCTTTGCCTCATGTTAGAAACAAGTTACCATTGGTGATTTGGTGGTAGAGGTTGTTAAAAGAGATGTGACTCGCTTTGATTGTGTCATGTTGAGTTAAATGAAATATGGTAGTCAGGTTGGTTGTGATAGTAGTGTGAAATGTTTGATGTGAGGTTTTGGGCGTATTTAGTATTTTTGATTGAGTCCTTTAGTGGGTGAAATCGAGAATTTCGGATGAGGAATTGGAAGGAAAGGTGGAACCGTGAGAGGCTGCACTTAGTTGAGCTAAGTTAGCTCTTTCTCGCTAAGTGATGGTTTTAGGAGTTTGTTTGTCGTTTGGTTCGGTTTGAGTCTTTGCGTGGATGTTTTGTGTTGCAAAGAAATCTTTTGTCCCGTAGGGACTTTGTTTTGTTTTTGGCGTTCTTCGGATTCGAGGTCGAATCTTGTTAAGGGGGAGAGAATGTGACATTATAGAATGTGACATTAGCGAATATGGCAATACGGTACGAGTTTATGCCGTGTTTTTAGGCTTTTCCGGGTGTTTGGGCCTCTCTGGGGAGTTTGGGCCTTCAGGGGATTGATTTTTGGGCTTTCCGGGAGAACTTGGGCCTTCTGTGGGGGGGGGTTGGGTCTTGTGGGGGCAGCAAACCTGCCTAACCCTAGCCACCCCTCCCCCTCATGCGCCCCACCCTCCTTCCCCCTCCCAAGCCGCCGCCCCCTCTCCCCTTGGTGCGCCCCCTCCCTTCCTTGCGCCACCCCCTCCACCCTAGCCGGCCCTAGCTAGGGTTCCTTCCCCCCATAGCTGCCATACCTTCCCCCTCCATTATTCTCTCCGTTGCGAAGACTTTCAACCGAGAGGATCCGACGATTCCAGCGATTGGAGGGAGATCGTGGCCGAGAGAAGGAGATTCGTCGTCGTTTGATTCGTCAAGAAAAGGTAAGCCATGGTAGATTCATTTGTGGTGTTTGGGTGCTGTTTAGATGGGTAAGATCATGGTTAAATTTGATGTTTAAGTGCTGTGATTAGAAGGATTTAGAGTGATTGCAACTCTGTCCTGCGTTCTGTCTTCGGACAGATTAGGTAGTCGGTCTTTGGACGCGATTTTGACAATTTTAGATGCATTTTATGAACAGCTGGCTGTTACGAAAGTTGTAAGTAATTAAATTATATTTCAGTGGACACCAAGAACGTTAAATTCCGTTCAGCCGTTTAAAAGTTATGGCTGTTTTACCGAACGTTGTCAAATCTGTGACGTGATTGGGACAGATCATGTTCATCTGTAGATTAGATAATTTTAGAGGTCCATTCAGTCTTCGCGAATACTTAGAAAAAGCTAGGAAATTTCCTAACTTTTATAGAATGTACTCGTTTACTTGATTTGGGGTCTTAGAACTCAAGTTATGCTAGTTGCAAGCCCACTGTTCCGACGGGATAGATCCTTTGTTTTCGGGTTTTAAAAGTGGGTTGCGAGGTCGGTGTAGAAGATCGTTCTTGTTCTGTTTTGGGGGGTTTGTCTTGAGTGTATTGTACCTTTGTGCAGGTGGTGTGACCCCGGGAGTGCCCTCAACCTCTCGCCACTTCATCGCTCACGGTTTAAGGCAAGTGTATTGGGATGGATTTGGGGTTTTGGGTGACCAATAAGTTGTGTAGTTTTGCTATGTTTCTAAATGATGCTCTATGTTGCCATGTTGTTCCTTGCAATTGTTATGATGATCTTGTTTAGTTTAAGATATGTCGTGGTTATAATGTGTTTCCTTTATGCAAGTTTTAATATGATGTTGCATATGTGCATTCATAATGGAAGAGGCGTCCCATTCTGATGCGGGCCTCTGTGTTCACACATAGTGAACATGTAAGACCTACCTCGTAGTCCCATCCACGGTTGTGTATAGGAGCGAGTCAATAAGAGTAGGCACACTCCATCTACGTGATGGAAGGGGGAAGAGGGTGCACACCGATGGGTGTGCACTCGGCAATACCGGTATGTGCTTCAAGGAGACATGTGCATTTCATTGCATATGTATTCAATGTGGAAATGAAATGCTTATGATGTTGAATATGTGATGTAGTGATGATGGTATTGAAAACTGTTTTCTCGTTCTATTGCAATATACTTGCTGAGTGTTGAACTCACGCTTGTGTTTTATGATGTTTTTAGGTACCATGAAGTCGGCATGAGGGAAAGGGTCTTAGCGGCACAACTTCACATAACTTCATTCATTTAGACAACTACACTCTCCATTTGTAGTTGTAATAATGTTAATTTGCTGTAATTTAATGTTAATTGTGACATTTACTTGCTGTTACTTCTATGTTTGGTGACATCCAGGGCATACTAGATGCCGGGGTGTTACGCCCTTACTAATGGCGGCAGAAGAATATTGTGTACAAAGTATGACGAACACATCGTCTTAGATGAACTAATCGTCTCTTTTCTTCCAATTAGTACGGCGTATACTGTTGCATTGGTATGTGTCTAACCCACACTTCTGTGTGGATACCCCTACGAGCAATCCAACGGGAACAGCTCGTGCTACTTCAGCCTTTCCAATGTGCAAAGTCAATTTTAGTTATAGCTGTCCCATACCAACATTATGGTTGCACGGTTATTTTTTGAACATACAACACTACGTTCGGTCATTAATCTGACCCGAGTGATAAATATCCCCCTAACTACGTGCAAGTATACTCTCGCACATCTGGCTATTGACAATAATCGCCCGCGTCCAAATCATAGTTTTATTTTCATTTTTATCAAAATATCGGTATCCTTTACTGTCATATCTAGCCTTTTTAAATCATGTGAACATTTAAGTTAACCATTCTAAGCACAACTTAGTGTATGTCATCATAAAGCGATTATACCTATTTTTCATGTTCATGTGTCATTCCATAAGCTAGGGTTTCAATGGATCGCATTGCAAAGTTGATTAAGGAAATCCATATTGAAGGGTTTAACTACTGTATCCCACAAAATAACATTGTAGAATATACAGCATGCATGAAAAACAGTTATGAAAGCATTTATGAAAACTGGGATCAATATGTTCAAGGAGGTGCTTGCCTTGCTGATTGTTGTCGTTGTCGAGTATGAAGTCAGATTCGTTAGTAGTAATATCGGTTACGTCGGATTCAAATAGTTATACCGCGGTACATAACAAATAACAAAACTCCAATAAGAACCAAATAATACAGATCAAATATCAAATAGCAAATCACACACATGACAAATATATTCTTTAAGGTTATTACTTCATGCCTCATTTTTAAACTAAAGAAATCTAGATTAATTAGGAACATGATACTAACTATTACATGTAGCATCAAGAAATCAATCATGGTACTCTAAGTAAATGCATTCTAACTGATACTCTACTGCTTTTAGACTATATACAAGGTGATTACATAAATTTTTAAAGTTTATAATCTTAATTTAAACAAGCATGCAAACTAGTACATAGAAAAAGTTTTAATTTATAAAATGATCTAATTCAAGTAGAAACCTAAATATTTTTACATATTTGAGTTGTTTACAGTACATGGAATCTATCAAAATTTGTTTCATTCAAATTGGAGTTTGTTTGCCCAAATTCTACTAATAGCTCATTTTAAACCTATTCTTTAAATTCAAATTCGAAATTCAAACAGAGGTCAAATATTCAATATTATCGCATCAACAGAAACTAGAGATCAAAATATATATTCAGAAATTTACTTTGTTGAATTTGGACCTTCCTAGCAAAAGATACAAAAAGAAGAAATAAAAGAGCAAAAATGAATAAAAAATCGGCTGATCTAGGAATCGATCACTGAACCTACCGAACCAGATGCTAGTGCACTTCCAATGAGGTACACTGTTATTTGTGCGTAAATGGCTAGCAACTACATTTGAAGTGTATGCAGCATGAAGCAACCAGGAAAAAGAAGAAAAACTTCAACAGTATTAAAAACCGGACTAGTGTTCGAACTCGAGACCGAATGAACCAAACACCTAGCAATCCTAAAACTGAACTATGTTGTTGCTTGAGGCAATGAAACTGAATAGTCCACTTGAGGTAACATGCAATGGCTATCATCTTCATGAGAAAAATCGCGACGGTAGCGGTTTGGGGGGGATTCGAACCCGGGTCTGCTGAACCAGGTGCAAGGATTCCCACAGCTAGGCTAGGTTGTTACCTGTGACATGGATGTATGCCCCAGTATCTGAGCTCACCTTGCTGCTATTTTTTTTTTTGCATGCAGTTCGTTGCTTATAGAAGTTGAAGATGAGAGATCAGTAGCTATTCGCTGGCTTCCTGGTTAGCATGCGTTACAAGCAGAGATGAAGAGGAACTCAGGAATTGGAGAGTGGCTCAGCTACGTCCAGTGGCGGATCTAGGATTTTAAGTTAGGGTATGCCGAACTAATACTATAATATACAATTCGGCAAAATCCAATAAACAATTCAGAGGGGGGGGGTGAATGATTGCGCGGAAGCTAAAACAAATTTTTAGTAATTATCACAAACACCCCTAAACAAATTATGAAAAACTGCTTTGGTTTCAGCAAAAACAGATTGACATACGTTCACTAAAATATTAATTAATGAAGATCTAACCGTTGGATTGATATGAAATTTTAACTGTAGAAACTAGATTCAATTTTAAAACTAACCTGACAAGAATAATCTCAATCGGATATACGGATTGAAAGTTATGATCTTAGCAAGTTGACTATATTAAATTATGACGGAAATCAATCTAACCCTAATTACGAAATTAATCAAAATCCATGAGGAATTACCCAATCAAACTTTTAGATCAATTACTTGATGCCCTAGTAAGGTTTTGAATAGATAAAATCAAAATTATATCGATCCTAAAAATTCTGGCCATCCAATTGGAAACTACGGGCAATACAAAAGTCTAAGCACTTGAGTGATACATATCAAGAACAGATGTGAAATATGAAACTTCGATCAAGTGCATATAAAGTACCTGACTTGCTCCTGTTGGCAGCTCACGAAAACGTAATCAAAAAACTATTGGAACTAGTCCATCATGTAGCCTCCGTATATTTTTCGTTCCGTGCATCTAAGATGTCAACGCTGTGCAATCCTAGACTACAACGCATATATAGGACTCAAAGCCCTTTTGTTTTTCCTGGTTGGCATATGGACTCATTGGTTGACACATGATTGAAATACACATAACACTGACGGTTGCGCTAAATCATATATACTATGACGGCAACATCGTTAACAACAAAACACCACATCGTGTGAAAACCCATCATCCATTTAAAACTAACCTTGCAAAACCTCGCAAAATCAAACTCAACCTTTTAGAACAGAACATCAACTCTAAAGTCAAACATCTGCACACACAACCACCGCAAATTCTCTTTTTTTTTCAAAGAGAAAGAGAAATTCATTTCAAAAGGGAACACTTCACTAACAAAATCACTTATGAACCATTCATAAAATCCACCTTGTGAAGCATTTTCAAACACCGCACACATTTTCAAATAACTCCAACTCTAGCCAAATGGAGTTACAAATTGAATCTCAAGAATCTCCAATACAACCCACTAAGACCTTCTGCTTCCTTTAAATTTTACTCCAAAAAATGATGCAGCGCGAACGCGAAGGAGCGCGATCTACTCCAGGACTTTTGGGTGTAAAACCATACTCATAGCATAAACTGAACAAATTAGCCAAAAACCAAAAATAGGCACCAATCTCTACGAGTTTTAGGGAAACTCTGAAATACAACATAAGGAATACTTTGACCAAAAGCATTCAACCAAGATAGCAAACAACCAAACCAGTCCAGAAGGTTTTAAACACCAGCTTAGCATAAATACAATCATCTCTAGTGTTCCACTACGCTTTCCATTAAAGACTTCAAAATTCACTACTTACTCATTGAGGAAGTCCAACCGGACTTAACAAAATTTACATAACAATTTCTTTCTCTAGTTACCATTCCCAACACTTATAAATAAAGTTTACGATGCTTATCAAAAAGGCAACTAACCAATACTACCTCATAAAGATCCCCACAGACCAACACATCATATAACAACGTATTCTCTATTTCAGACATAGTACTTCAACAGATACTTGAGCATGATCAACCTACCAATTTTATACAATTCATACGTAAATTTCTCTACAACAAAACTTACTCAATCAATAAATGACTTCAACACATAAATGTTATCTCTACAAGACAAAATTCGTGAGTATGATTCTAGGATATACATTCATCAAGAATAAAATCCTACATCACGTTAATTATCCATGGTCCACTCCATCACAACATGTTACAATAACCTCCATTTTTAACAAGGATTTTCAACAATTAATCTAAGCAATTACCACCACTACTAAGTCGTCAATATCAATAATTTGCATAATCATCAATCAACAACATTACCTTTAGCTACCCTATACATCGGTTATAACAAAATTACCACCACACAACATACTCTAACTATTTAAAAATAGATTGAATACTAGCATTAACACTGCCTTTAACAACATCATTAACAATAAGTCTTATGTCTTCTCAATTGATATCAATACTAGCATTGTATAGATACAACTGCATACTTCCAAATATACTAGTAGTTTGCAACAACATAAATGGCAACTCTAATCAACTTCCAAGTTAAAGTCACTAGTATACACGATTAAATTTCTCTATTAACATGTAAAATTAGTGCATCTTTAACAACCAGCAAAGTTTCTTTAACAATATCAGTAATTTACATCATCTTAATGTTCTAACTATGCATCAGGGTTTAAACTTTAAACATTATCGGGTGTTATAAGCACTTTTATAACAAAGCAACATATTCTAAGCTTGTACATTAACATATTCAATCATTCTCGCTAAGAGTAAACTACAACACTAGTAGTCCATTTATTCTCAAGCTAGAGATAACAACCGCATTGAATTATTTCAACTCATAAATTAACTTAACAATACGTCATCCCATAAACCACATTGGTACATGCTACATAACATGCTAAACAACAATTCTTACTAGGGACAAATGATTTTAGTCAAAAGAATACTTACTTTGTTTGCAGCATTTTAGTTTTAAAACTCATCCCAAATTCATAAGGAAACTTGACTCTCAAAATTGCAATGAGACAAACCCAAACTTGGTCATGCAAAAGGAATTCTCTAAAACACTTTTCAATCTCAAAGACTCCCACAGGAGGGAACCAAGCGATCAAATAAACCTTTGCGGACAAAGGCACAAAACATAAATCGACACAACTTAACTTTTTGCACACGCTTCAATAACTTCTTTTAAACTCAGAGTAAGACACACAAGAACCAAAACTATACTTTTCTTTGCAAGGCAACCAACAAAACCGGTGTCAAAGCCAAAAGGCGACTAAAAAGGCGCAATGCTAAATTCCTCTTCTTCGTCTTCAACCAAGGGAGACAAAACCAAGAAACACTGAAGGGACTCTCCGCGAAAAAATCCAATTCCAAACACTTTTCTTTTGATTTCAATCAACTAAAATCAAGAAAAACAACCAAAATCGACCGTCAGAACGGTAAAGAACATACGAAGGAATCCACCACCAAACTCTTCTATTTGACTCCAGTCAACTACCCGATTTACGACAGAAAGGGTAAACACTCTTCTCCTACAGGGGTTAATAGTTCTTCGGTGATGGATTTAACCGGCCATACCGTCAAACCACACCCTTACTATGAACAAAAGTGGTGACCGAAACCCTTCGGCACCACAACCCCACTTTATCACCACAACAAGCACAATTCAATCATTTATCTCATAGAGATAGCAACATACTCTATCAAATATAGCATTTAGCAACAAGGCTTAAATACAACATTTTAAGCGTAAACAACGATACCCACACCCTTCCTACTGTGCATCCATGTGTGTCAAATTTTTAGATTAGTTTTACCACTTTTGCAAGTTTTAATGTTGCTATCCTATGACAAAATTTTAGTTAAAACCTAAGCCATGTTTCTAAGTTATTCCACATCACTTTTTAGTTGTATCCTATAGCATGACACTAAAAATACACATTCCAGGGACCTACAGCCCGCTCTGATACCAACTGTAACACCCCGGCATTTAATATGCCCGAATGCTACCAAACATAGACTAAGCAACCTCTAAATACCACAAAATCAAGTAAATTACAGCAAAGACACTAATGCTAAAAACCGACATTTCGGCATCATCTCCTTTGTTTTTAACATGAATTGAAGGAAACACAATAGCATAGCAATATAAGGCATTATGAGAGACAACTAAAATAGCAATAATTAAAGACTTGACAACAATATAAGTCTAAATCCAAGCATTCAATGTCTCCATGCGCCAAACGAACAATAAGACTCTCATAACGCAAAGCTAAACCATAAAACAATAAGCATCACACTTAGTTTATTATCAAAACCCAATACTAAGTCGTCAATATCAATAATTTGCATAATCATCAATCAACAACATTACCTTTAGCTACCCTATACATCGGTTATAACAAAATTACCACCACACAACATACTCCAACTATTTAAAAATAGATTGAATACTCGCATTAACACTGCCCTTAACAACATCATTAACAATAAGTCTTATGTCTTCTCAATTGATATCAATACCAGCATTGTAGAGACACAACTGCACACTTCCAAATATACTAGTAGGTTGCAACAACATAAATAGCAACTCTAATCAACTTCCAAATTAAAGCCACTAGTCAACATGATTAAATTTCTCTATTAACCCGTTAGATTAGAACATCTTTAAACAATCGGCAAGGTTTCTTTAACAGTATCATTAATTTACATCATCTTAATGTTCTAACTATGCATCAAGGTTTAAACTTTTAACATTAACAAGGATCATAAGCACTTTTATAGCAAGGCAACAGATTCTAAGCATGTACATTAACCCATTTAAGCATTCTCGCTACAGAGTAAACTACAACACTAGTAGTCTATTTATTCTCAAGCTAGAGATAACAACCGTATTGAATTGTTTAAACTCACAAATTAACATAACAATACGTCATCCTATAAACCACATTGGTACATGCTACATAACATGCTAAACAACAATTCTTACTAAGGACAAACGATTTTAGTCAAAAGACTACATACTTTGTTTGCAGCATTTTAGTTTTAAAACTCATCTCAAATCCATAAGGAAACTTGACTCTCAAAATTGCAATGAGACAAACACAAACTTGGTCATGCAAAAGAATTCTCCAAAACACTTTTCAATCTCAAAGACTCCCACAGGAGGGAACCAAGCGATCAAATAAACCTTTGCGGACAAAGGCACAAAACATAAATCGACACAACTTAACTTTTTACACACGCTTTAATAACTTCTTTTAAACTCAGAGTAAGACACACAAGAACCACAACTATACTTTTCTTTGCAAGGCAACCAACAAAACCGGTGTCAAAGCCAAAAGGCGTCTAAAAAGGCGCAACGCTAAATTCCTCTTCTTCGTCTTCAACCAAGGAAGACAAAACCAAGAAACACCGAAGGGACTCTCCGCGAAAAATCCAATTCCAAACACTTTTCTTTTGATTTCAATCAACTAAAGTCAAGAAAAACAACCAAAACCGACCGTCAGAACGGTAAAGAACATACGAAGGAATCCACCACCAAACTCTTCTATTTGACTCCAGTCAACTACCCGATCTCTGACGAGAAAGGGTAAGCACTCTTCTCCTACAGGGGTTAATAGTTCTTCGGTGATGGCGCTAACCGGCCACACCGTCAAACCTCACCCTTACTATGAATAAAGAGAGGTGGCCGAAACCCTTCGGCACCATAACCCTACTTTATCACAACAACAAGAACAATTCAATCATTTATCTCATAAACAGAGCAACATGCATTATGAAATGAAGTATTCAACATCAAAGCTTAAATACAACATTTTAACGTAAAGAAACGATACCCATACCCTTTCCTACTGTGCATCCATTGTGTGTCAAATTTTAGATTAGTTATACCACTTTTGCAAGTTTTAATGTTGCTATCCTATGACAAAATTTTAGTTAAAACCTAAGCCATGTTTCTAAGTTATTCCACATCACATTTTAGTTGTACCCTATAGCAGGACACTAAAAATACACATTCCAAGGACCTACACTGCCTTCGATACCAATCAGAATAACACCTGGCATTTAATATGCCCGAATGCTACCAAACATAGACTAAGCAACCTCTAAATACCACAAATACAAGTAAATTACACCAAAGGCACGAATGCTAAAAACCGAAATTTCGGCAGCATCTTCTTTGTTTTAACATGATGTAACACCCCGGCATTTAATATGCCTGAATGCTACCAAACATAAGCTAACCAACATCTAAATACCACCATTTATCATAAATTCCAACAAGGATGCATATGCTAAAAATCGACATTTCGGCAGCATCTCCTTTGTTTTAACATGCTACGAAGAATCAATAATATTATAGCAATGTAAGGCAATATGAGAGACATCTAAAACAGCAATTATTAAAGACTTAACGGCAAAATAAGTCTAACATCAAGCACTTAATGTCTCCAAGTGTCAAATGAACAAATAAACTCTCAAATAGTAAAGCTAAACATTAAAGCAATGATCATCACACGCAATTTATTATCAAACTAATAGAATGACTTGTGGAATCATTATGGTGAAGCTACGTGTGGGCGTGTGACTATTTCCCTTCCCCGCATGCCGATCTCATGGTACCTAAAACAACAAGAAAACACAAGCGTGAGTTCGAAACTCAGCAAGCATATTGCAATGGACAACAAGAACATCAACATGGCAATAACATCTCCCATCATGTAAATCATCTTATTCGTAAACACTTAACATTGTCATCATCAATATGTATGCGATGTAATGCAATGCTCATGTCTCCTTGGAAACTCATACCGGTATGGTTGAGAACACACCCGTCGGTGTGCACCCTCTCCCCCCTTCCATCCCGAAGATGGAGGGTGCCTACTCCTTGCTTCCACAACCCACGGTAGATGGAATCACGATGTAGGACTTACTCTATTGGCTCTCCGGATTAGTCATAACTTTCTCACCGACCTTCCCGGATTAGTTAATGACTTTCTCACCGCTCGGGCCATTTAACATGTCATGTATGCAAGCATGCCAACATCATATAAAACTCATATATTAACACATGGCATCATAACATCTTAAACATGCTCATCATATCATAGCAATCATTAAAACATGGCAAGTGGACATATATCATGTAGACAATTCCATCTAATCTCAACATGCAACCTACAACTCACAATCCATCACAACACACTTGCCTCAACCACTTGCAACGGATTGGCGGGAAGTAGAGGCCACTCCCGGGGTCGCACCACCTGCACATAGGTATCACACACTCACAATCATAACCACAGAACAGTACGCATACCCTCATCTACCACGACATTGCCAACGACTCGCAAAACCTAAAAGCAGAGGTTCTGTCCCGGCGGGATAGCAGCCTTGCAAAAGGCATAACTTGGGCTCTGGGACTCCGAATCAATTAAACGAGTACATCCTCGCGTAGCTTAGGAAATTTCCCAACTTTCTCTAGGTATAAGGAAAGACTGATTCGGCCTCTAAAGTTGTTTAACCTACAGATTACCGAGATCTGTTCCAATCGCGTCACAGATTTTAATACGCTCGGTAAAACAGTGATAACTTTCAAACGGCTAGGCGGAATTTAACGTTCTTTATATGCACGTAAAGATAATGAAATTATCTACAACTTCGTAAAAGTCTGTACAGTCAGATTCGAATTCTAAATTGGCAAAAACAGGAACCCTAGGTCGACTGCTCATGCTGTCGCAAAACAGAAACGTGGCAACGTCTAGATCTAACCCAAATTACTCCAATCCAGCACCACCAATTGATCTAAAAACTTGATAATCACCCTAAGAATAGTACCTAGATCAACCCCAGGGAACCCCATGATCAAACCTTTGCCCGACGAACGAAAACTCCAATCGATCTCCTCTCCAATCGATCTGCTCGCTCCTCGCTCCTTGCTCCTTGGATGGATCCACGAGGATGCAGGGGTGGGTAGGCCACCCTAGGGCAGCAAGGGGGTGGAGGAGAGGTGGTGGGGAGGTGGAGAGGTGGAGAGGGCAAGGGCAAGGGGGCGCACGGCTAGAGGGGTGAGGGGAGGAGGCTAGGGCTAGGGGATTGGTGGGGGCGCACCAATGGGGCTATGGGGCGCAAGGGGCAGGGAGGAGCCCTTTACCAGCCCCCACTCTGAATCCTAGTCCTACAAGAAGTCCTAATCCATCCCACCAAAGCCCACAACCCCCCTTTAAGGCCCAAAATCCCGGAAACGGCCCGGAAACGTTATAAACCTCCAAATCCTATGGTTTTAACCTTATTTCCACATATCATACTGTTTTTGACCAAATCATGCACATTAAATCAGGTTACGACACTCCGTGGTGTCACATTCTTCCCCCCTTCAACAGGATTCGACCTCGAATCCAAACGCACCAACACGCAAACCCAGCAAAACCGGACATAGCTAGGTTTTCACATCACATACCTGTGGCGAAAAGCTCGGGATACTTCTCGCGCATGCGAGACTCCAGCTCCCAAGTCGCTTCTCTCTCGGTCTGATGTGACCACAATACTTTAACAAACTTGAGCGTCCGGTTCTTCATCACTCGCTCCGAAGTCCCTAGAATTTCCACAGGACGGGACTTGAAGGTGAGGTCCTGCTCAAGCACTAATGGTTTCAACGGAACCACCAACTCCGGATCATGCAAGTATTTCCTCAACATCGAGACATGGAACACATTATGCACACCTTGCATGGATTCCGGTAGCTCCAGATGATAGGCCAGCCTACCAACTCGGGCGATGATAGGAAAAGGCCCAACATACCTCGGACTGAGCTTTCCTTTGGTGCCAAAACGCACCACACCCTTGGTGGGAGATACTCGCAAGAGTACGCTATCACCCACCTCAAACTCCAAGTCTCACCGCCTCACATCGGCATAGCTCTTCTGTCTGCTCTGCGCTGCGAGAAGGTTCTGCCGTACCTCCGCCACGCGATCAACGATCTGAACCCAATCCGGTCCAAGAACTGCTCGCCGCCCATCGCATCCCAACAAAGTGGCGATCTGCACTTCCGACCATACAAGACCTCATAAGGAGCAGCCGGATCTTTGGAATGATAGCTGTTATTGTAAGCAAACTCCGCAAGAGGTAAATGATCCTCCCAGCTACCTTTCCAAGCCATCACACAGGCCCCGAGCATGTCTTCCAAAGTCTGGATGGTACGCTCAGGCGCCCATCCGTCTCGAGGGTGAAAGGCGGTACTAAGGCGAAGCTGCGTACCCAAAGCACTCTGCAAACTCTCCCGAACTTGGAGACGAACTTCGCATCCCGATCGTAAATAATGGTCTTGGGCACACCATGCAGTCTCACAATCTCCGCACATAGATAGGAGCCAACTCGCTCATTGAATTGGTAGTGCGTATAGGAATGAAATGCACGAGGACTTTGCCGAGACGATCCACCACAACCCAAACAAGATCCTTCCTCGTGGAGAACGAGGTAGACCAACCACGAAATCCATGGAGATGTCATCCCATGGCCACACAGAATCTCCAATGGCCGCAACAGATCGGGGACGCTTATGCTCGGCTTTGATCTTCTCGACAGATCCCACAAGACGCCACATACTTGGCAATATCCACTCTCTTCCTTTTCCACCGTAAATTCTTCTTCAAGTCCCTGTACATCTTGGTCTCCCAGGATGGACCGTGTACGGGTGCGATGAGCTTCTTTCAGAATGTCTTCTTTCACTTGAGATTTACGAGGCACGCATGCACGGCCCTGAAACCTCAAAGCTCCCGTATCATCAACGGTAAAGTCTCCAGACTTGCCATCCTCAAAGCGTTTCCTACTTTCTTTGGAATAAGCAGTCATCTTTCTTTGTGCCTCCCGCTGCAGCTCGGGAATCGGACTCAAGAATCAATCGAGTTTTAGCTTGCACGGTCCCGCCAAAGCGATGGGAGACCCCAAACGCTCAAAATCAGCAACAAGACAATCAACAACAGGGGCACTGTCTTGCGATCGAGAGCGTCGGCCACCACATTTGCCTTCCCTGGATGATACCGATAGTAAGGTCATAATCCTTTATCAATTCTAGCCACCTCCTCTGCCTCAAGTTCAAATCTTTCTGAGTAAAGATGTACTTGAGGCTCTTGTGATCAGTGAAAATATCACAAGACTCGCCATACAGGTAGTGCCTCCATATCTTCAATGCAAACACAACGGCGGCTAGCTCAAGATCATGTGTGGGATAGTTCTGCTCATGCTTTTTCAGCTGTATCAACGCATAAGCAATCACCTTGCCCTCTTGCATGAGCACACAACCAAGTCCCAACCGAGAAGCATCAGAATACACCGTGAAGCGCTTCCCCGGCTCGGGAAGGGTAAGAACAGGAGCAGTCACTAACTTCTCCTTCAAAGTGCAGAAACTATGCTCACACTCTGTAGTCCACTGAAATTTCATCCCCTTCTGAGTCAGCTGCGAAAGTGGCTTGGCAATGATAGAGAAATCCTGCACAAAACGCCGATAGTAGCCAACCAACCCAAGGAAACTATGCACCTCTTTGACATTGGAAGGCCTCTTCCAATCCAAAACCGCTGAGACCTTGCTAGGATATACAGATATGCCCTCTGGATTGATGATGTGGCCAAGAAAACCCACTTCTGAAATTCAGAACTCGCACTTTTTCAGCTTAGCAAAGACCTAGTTCTCCCTCAAGGTGCTCAGCACAAGCCTCAAATGTCGCTCGTGCTCCTCTTCTGATTTAGAGTAAACCAGAATGTCATCGATGAACACTACCACAAACTCATCAAGGTACTTGTGTAGCATACTGTTCATCACCTCCATAAAGACAGCAGGAGCATTAGTTAGTCCAAAAGACATAACTTTAAATTCATAATGCCCATACCTAGTGGAGAAAGCAGTCTTCTCAATGTCCTGCTCCCTCACACGGATCTGATTGTACCCCGACTGAAGAACAATCTTAGAGAACACCTTTGCTCCCTTCAGTTGGTCAAACAGATCCTCGATACGAGGCAAAGGTGTCGGGACCCCGAATTTGCAAATCCGGACCCTCTGTGTATTCAGCACTAGTCCAGGAACACGCTAGTGCACACAGTCTTAACATCGGTAAATATCACAATCATACCACTCGATACTAATAAAGTACTTTAAATAGTCAAACTGGTTACTCAACCTTATGGTCAAGTTACAAATGTATGATTTCGCATGGCTAAACTTATTAAGAGAGAAATAGTAGCAGCGGAAAATCAAATAACTTCGTGGCGCCATCCAGTATACCACAGGCAACTGACTGGGTTCGCTTCCCTAAGTAGACGGTTCCTCTTGGAGCTCCTCCTCCAAAGCTGGTGTAGTCTCCTATTCAACTGGTGTTGTATTGTGGCAAGGGTGAGTACTTGGTACTCAGCAAGTCATGCACAGAATGCAGGCTAATATACTATATGCATGGCTTGGTACAAAGGAATAGCTCAAGGTATATTTGCAGTAAACAGCATTTAACAAGTATCATAAATAGATTCGAAAGCAGTAGAAATAAGTAAAGCATAGATAACTTTTCAAGGAGTTTAATAAACATCTTTCCCATCCTAATCCACATTTTCATCAACATCATTATTAATCCAACCCAACCTTTCAAATCCAAGTTATTTTTGAGAAAATCTAACCCTTGACTGTAATTCCCGAGCGATGTCCAATACCGCGGACACGGCTATTCGAATAGATTCTACACTCTACAGAGGTTATGCACTTTACCCACAAGATACAGTCAAACACTACAAAGGCGAGTTCCCGTAACAAAGTCTTTCGGAAACCTCTAACAATACAAGTGGTCCTCCCCGGTTATTGCACACTAACCCTTCCCTTAGCTAAGGCGAAGTTTAGGCCAATCAACCGTTAGATGGGTACCTGGCCTCAGCCCCGGTACGCTCCCCCGTACAACTTACACAAAGGGTGTAGTTGACCTCCTGAGGTCCCACAGGTACGTTATTAGCAACTTAGTCAACTAGGTCCGTCCCATTACAGACATGTGGTTGCACGTTAGACCCAGTTCAAAGGCTTGCAAGGTTAAGTCCTTAGGGTGACCAGGCAAGACTACCCAAGAACCAAATCAACATCCCCAATGCCACAACCGGCCCACCCGATTATTCTTGCCACATGCCCTGGCCGAAAACTATTTATCAAACCCCAGTTGATTACCATGCACCACGTGCCATCAACATCACATGATACCTTTCCAAAACAGGTTCAATATATCATTAAGTCAATATTAACATTTGATTGTCCAAAATCATGTCATGAGCACGTAGCAGGTCTAAGCAATATACTACAATGGTCTAAAACCCATGTTGGCAATTTAATAATGTCCAACTAGTAAACCACAACTAGGGTGACAAGGGGTCATGGCACATAATTAAGTAATCAAGGTGTCATACAGCAAATTGGTATTTATCTAATTCCCCAAATTTAAATAAAGTATTTTCTAATTAAACTAGCATGCAATAGGTTAAATCAAAATAGATTTCGAAATAGGATCAACATGGTCAAAGCACAACTTTCCTTCAAAAAGTACTTGTTCTTGGTCTTGAGTTGGATCCTGAGTCAATACTTCTCCTTCAAATCCTTCCGGCACTTCAACGTCTACTCGTAAAGCGTGCAAATAGCAAATACACGAATAAACAATAGGCAAAAAGTATCCAATCATCCAAATAAAATCCATAAACAGAGAGAACATAATTTTATGAATTTTTAGAAACTGGAATCGTCAAATTTTTAAAACGCAAAAGTTATGATTATTTAAAGTCTAAATAATCAATTAAATAATTTTACAGAGAAAAACTTTAGTCCAAAAATTAAATAAAATTCATAATTAGGTAGATCTCAATTTTATACAAATTTAGAAATTTGAATCACTCAAATCGGAGTTGAAACGCAAAAGTTATAAGCGTTTGAAGTTCGAAACAAAATCTGAAATCATTATTTCGAATTAATAAATCATTTTCTTTTCGAAATTAATTATTGGCGCCACCGACACGTGTCATCCTGTGATTGGTCCACAGTGACCTGCTGACGTCAGCACCGAACGGTCTCCATGATGACGTCAGCATGACGTCATCATGCCACGTGGCATCACTCAGGTGCTGCCACATGTCCGGTCCATGGACTGGGTCCACGGGCGGCACGGTCCACGGTGGACTGGCGCACGGCTTGGTGCGGCTGACATGTGGGCCTGCATGTCAGCGGCCCACGTGCGCTTGCACGGTGCGGCGCACCTAGGCTACGTGGCACGATCGTGTCCGTTGATTTGAAAATCAACGGCCGCGATTAGATCCAGGGTTAACACGTTGAAAACTACACGGTGATCGTGGGCCGTTCGATCTAGATCGGACGGTCCAGATCTAACCCTACGTTAACGCTGCTACGGCTTGAGGTGATCGTGGGCCGTTGGATCTTGATCCAACGGTCCAGATCTAATCGGGTTTGGAAACACGTGACTCACCGCTGCCGTTCGATCGGGATCGGACGGCCCGTAAGCTTCGCGACCGGTGATGGCGACGCGGCGGGGCTCGGGCTCACGGAGACGAGGATCGGCGACCTTCCGTCGCGGCGTTCCGAGGGTCTCCGGCGAGGTGGATGGTGCGGTCCGACGCGCCTTGCTCGTGGTGGTTCAGATCCGGCTCCAACACGCGGAGACGGCTGACTGGCCAGCGGCGCGGCGCGACGAACCCGGAGCAAAGCCCTAACCCTACTACGGAGAGCAATTCCTCAGCAAAGACGGCGGCTCGAGCGGTGTGGCTTGGGGCAAAAGGTGCGGCGTCAAACGATGATTCTCGGGGACGGGTTCACGCCTTAAATATTGCCTCGACGTGCGCGCAAATCGGAACCCTAACCGTGTCCCGCTCGGTCACGGCGGAGCTCTCCGGCTTGGATTCGAACGAGGCGATGGCTGGGACCGCCCACGTGTCGCGATGAGCGGCTACGATTGCTCACGCACTGAACGGTCCGACCAGGACTCGGGCTCGAGCCGTCGCGGTCCAATCCGACCGTTGGATTCCGATCCAACGGTCGGGATCGATCGGGTTCTGAGTGGGTTTGGTCGAGTCGGCGCTCGGGTCGGACTCGAGTCCGACTTCGGGTTCCGACTTCGGTCGGATGAACAAGATTTGACCCGACTCGATTTTCCAAATAATTAATATTTAAAATAATTTCCGATAATTCATTTAATTCATTAAAAATAGCAAAATACTCGAAAAATTCCGGAAAAATTCCGAAAATATTTTAGGGTATTTGGGACTCAAATAAAATATTTTCAACAAAATTTTATTTGCAAAGTTTAATTCTTTAATTATTTCAAAATGGAATAAATTCCAAATAAATCCAAATAAATCTAAATAAATTCCAGAAAATTCCAAAAATTCACCAAAGTACCAAATCACACATGAATTTAAGAAAAGCAAAATTTTGGGGTGTTACAAAAGGATACTTGTTCTTGACTGTCACTTGATTAAGAGCACGATAATCAATGCACATACGCCAACTCCCATCCTTCTTCGCGACGAAGAGGACGGGTGCTCCCCATGGCGAAACGCTACGCCGAATAAAGCCCTTGGCCAACAGATCCTCCAACTGCTTCTTCAACTCGTCTTGAAAAGGACAAGCCAAGCGGTATGGAGAGATAGAAATAGGTCGAGTGCCAGGAATAAGATCAATACGAAACTCCACATTCCTCACAGGAGGTAAACCAGGCAACTCGTCAGGGAACACATCAACGAACTCCTTCACTACAGGAATCTCCTCAATGGAAACTGAAGAAGATGGCTTTTCTGACAAAGCCATGAGGAAACCCAAATGCCTCAAACGGCGCACTTAAAAACAGACTAGTCAAAGCAAAGACTGAGCTGGAAGGTATACCACCCTGAAAGGTCAACTCTACCCACTGACGGGCCTGGCAAGGCAACCGCCTTCCGTAAACAACAGATCTTGGCACCAGATCGATGCAGCCACCCATGCCCAAAATGACATCAAAGGGAGCCAACTGGATCACCATAAGATTGGCAAAGAAAACCTCATCATCAATGGCAATGGTGCAACCCGGCAAACCAAAGAGCTAGCAATCAAACCCCGGGAGAATCGACTAACACGGACTCGAAATCATTTGAACTCCCAACTTAGCTCTACTAGCAAATTCCGTCGACACAAAGGAATAGGATGCTCGAATCAAAGCAGAACAAAGGCATCAATGGAATCCACGAGCAGAGTACCGAAACCACCTCTCGATGCCCTACCGACTCGGGCGGCCGGCAAAGCGTACACTCTGGTGGCGCCGAGACAAGGGGAACCCGACTCGGTGATGCCCCAACAAGGTTGGGGCGGAGGAGGCAATCGAGGAGGAGCATACGGCCGCGGCACCAAGACGCTGGTGGCGCCACGCAAAGGGCGGCTGAGAAACAGGAGCAGCCATCATGTGCACCGATCCTCTGGAAGACGCCGCTGGAGTGGGAGGAGAAGGCACCGTCTCCCACTTGATGATGCTACCGTGATTCATCCGGCAGACTCGTCCCATGTGGCCGGGCTTGCCCGCAGTGGTTGCAACTCCCGGTCCAACCACACTCAAGCACGGTGCTCACCACCGCACTTGAAACACTTCATGCCCTGCCAGGGCACAGACGAACAACCGCTCGCGAAGAAGGCAGCCAGGCGGCCCCATCTTAGCCCCCGAGGAGGAGCCCTGTCCCCTTGAACTTCTTGAAGGTGGGTCTGAGAAGACCCACCTCCTCCACCAAAGGTCCTCTTTTGGCCCCCGCCTGGGGCCGCAGGAACCCCTGAACCACCCGGGTTTTGCTTCTCCCGGGAGAGCTCCAACTCAAGCTCCATGCCCTTCGCCTGCTCCACCACGGAGCAGAAGTCACGAGGACGAGTCGCCCCCATGACAACTCTGAACTCCTGGTTGAGGCCCCTACGGAACCTCCTCGCCTTCTCCCTTTCGTCGGCTGCCACGGCCGGCACGAAGCGCACCACGCTGTTGAACTCCACCTCATACTCGCCACCGACCTCTTTCCTCGGGAAAGAGTCATCGAGTATGCTCTATCCTCTCAAGAAAAGACTCAGGTAGAACTTGGCTCGAAGCGAGCCACAAAGTCCTCCTGGTGATCGACCAAGATCGGGGCTCTAGCGGCCAGAACCCCTTCCCACCAGATATCGCCTTGGCCTTTCAGTGAAAGGCCACAAAGCGAGCCCTGCTGGACCGAGGTCAACTCTAGGACCTCAAACCGCCTCTCCAAGTACTGCAGCCAATCTGCGGATCGGATCGGCGTGCCCGCTCCGTCAAAAGTGTCAAGACGGAGGGACATCCACTCCCGGAGACTCATCCTCGGCTCCGGCGCGGCGAGCGACAAGCGGGGCCAACTGCAGGGGAGGCACAACAGCGGGGCTGCCCGCACGCCGGGCGCAGCTCTGAATCTCCCTCTGCAGAGCTTGAACTAAATCATCATTGGCGGCGGGCACCCCGCCCCGATCTGGTGGAAGCTCCTCCTGAGCTGGCCCACGAGCATTGAGCGAAACGCTACCCTCAGCAACAGACTTCGCCACTCCCTGGGAGCCTCGCCCCTGACCTCCACGGCCACGGCGTCCACGGCCTCTACCCCTCGGCATGGCTGCTTCAGACAGACAACCATCCAAACACAAAAACATAAATACAACATCACACAACCAAGAACATAGATCAAACATCATCATAGACATATTATTTATCATATAATCAAGCGCGATGCAATGATGAACCAAAACCCCATCCTACTGTGCAACCAAGTGTGTCAAATTTTTAGATTAGTTATACCACTTTTGCAAATTTTAATGTTGCTATCCTATAACAAAGTTTTAGTTAGAACCTAAGCCATGTTTCTAAGTTATTCCACATCATATTTTAGTTGCAACTTAAGGTATGACACTAAAAATACATATTCCAAGGACCTACCAGCTCGATACCAATCAGAATAACACCCCGGCATTTAATATGCCCGAATGCTACCAAACATAAGCTAACCAACATCTAAATACCACCATTTATCATAAATTCCAGCAAGGATGCATATGCTAAAAACCGACATTTCGGCAGCATCTCCTTTGTTTTAACATGCTACGAAGAATCAACAATATTATAGCAATGCAAGGCAATATGAGAGACATCTAAAACAGCAATTATTAAAGACTTAACGGCAAAATAAGTCTAACATCAAGCACTTAATGTCTCCAAGTGTCAAATGAACAAATAAACTCTCAAATAGTAAAGCTAAACATTAAAGCAATGATCATCACACGTAATTTATTATCAAACTAATAGAATGACTTGTGGAATCATTATGGTGAAGCTACGTGTGGGCGTGTGACTATTTCCCTTCCCCGCATGCCGATCTCATGGTACCTAAAACAACAAGAAAACACAAGCGTGAGTTCGAAACTCAGCAAGCATATTGCAATGGACAACAAGAGCATCAACATGGCAATAACATCTCCCATCATGTAAATCATCTTATTCGTAAACACTTAACATTGTCATCATCAATATGTATGCGATGTAATGCAATGCTCATGTCTCCTTGGAAACTCATACCGGTATGGTTGAGTACACACCCGTCGGTGTGCACCCTCTCCCCCCTTCCATCCCGAAGATGGAGGGTGCCTACTCCTCGCTTCCACAACCCACGGTAGATGGAATCACAATGTAGGACTTACTCTATTGGGTCTCCGGATTAGTCATAACTTTCTCACCGACCTTCCTGGATTAGTTAATGACTTTCTCACCGCCCGGGCCATGTAACATGTCATGTATGCAAGCATGCCAACATCATATAAAACTCATATATTAACACATGGCATCATAACATCTTAAACATGCTCATCATATCATAGCAATCATTAAAACATGGCAAGTGGACATATATCATGTAGACAATTCCATCTAATCTCAACATGCAACCTACAACTCGCTATCCATCACAACACACTTGCCTCAACCACGTGCAACGGATTGGCGGGAAGTAGAGGCCACTCCCGGGGTTGCACCACCTGCACATAGGTATCACACACTCACAATCATAACCACAGAATAGTACGCATACCCTCATCTACCCCGACATTGCCAACGACTCGCAAAACCTAAAAATAGAGGTTCTGTCCCGGCGGGACAGCAGCCTTGCAAAAGGCATAACTTGGGCTCTGGGACTCCGAATCAATTAAACGAGTACATCCTCACGTAGCTTAGGAAATTTCCCAACTTTCTCTAGGTATAAGGAAAGACTGATTCTGCTTCTAAAGTTGTTTAATCTACAGATTACCGAGATCTGTTCCAATCGCGTCACAGATTTTAATACGCTCGGTAAAACAGTAATAACTTTCAAACAGATGGGAGGAATTTAACGTTCTTTATATGCACGGAAAGATAATGAAATTATCTACAACTTCTTAAAAGTCCGTACAGTCAGATTCGAAATCTAAATTGGCGAAAATAGGAACCCTAGGTCGACTGCTCATGCTGTCCCAAAACATAAACGTGGCAACGTCTAGATCTAACCCAAATTACTCCAATCCAACACCACCAATTGATCTAAAAACTTGATAATCACCCTAAGAACAGTACCTAGATCAACCCCAGGGAACCCCATGATCAAACCTTTGCCCGACGAACGAAAACTCCAATCGATCTCCTCTCCAATCGATCTCCTCGCTCCTTGCTCCTCGCTCCTTGCTCCTTGGATGGATCCACGAGGATGCAGGGGTGGGGAGGCCACCCTAGGGCAGCAAGGGGGTGGAGGAGAGGTGGTGGGGAGGTGGAGAGGTGGAGAGGGCAAGGGCAAGGGGGCGCACGGCTAGAGGGGTGAGGGGGGGGGAGGAGGCTAGGGCTAGGGGGATTGGTGGGGGCGCACCAATGGGGCTATGGGGCGCAAGGGGGTAGGGAGGGAGCCCTTTTACCAGCCCCCACTCTGAATTCTAGTCCTACAAGGAGTCCTAATCCATCCCACCAAAGCCCACAACCGCCCCTTTAAGGCCCAAAATCCCCCAGGAAGGCCCAAAATCCCGGAAACGGCCCGGAAACGTTATAAACCTCCAAATCCTATGGTTTTAACCTTATTTCCACATCTCATACTATTTTTGACCAAATCATGCACATTAAATCAGGTTACGACACTCCGTGGTGTCACACATGAATTGAAGGAACAACAACAGCATAGCAATATATGGCAATATAAGAGGCATCTAAAATAGCAATAATTAATGGCATGACAGCAATATAAGTCTAATTCCAAGCATTCAATGTCTCCATGAGCCAAACGAACAATAAGACTCTCATATCGCAAAACTAAACCATAAATCAATAAGCATCACACTTAATTTATTATCAAGACTCCAATTGAATGACTGTGGGAACAAATAAGTGAAGCTACGTGTAGAAGTGTGACTATTTCCCTTCCCCGCATGCCGGTCTCATGGTACCTAAAACAACAAGAAAGCACAAGCGTGAGTTCAACACTCAGCAAGTATATTGCAATGGTACAAAAGAACAATTACATGGCTACAACAACTCACATCATGTCTATCATCTTATTCATGTTCACATATCATTATCATCATCATCATGTATGCAATGCGATGCGATGCACATGTCTCCTGGAAACTCATACCGGTATGGTTGAGTACACACCCGTCGGTGTGCACCCTCTCCCCCCTTCCATCCCGAAGATGGAGGGTGCCTACTCCTCGCTACCATTCACCACGGTGGATGGAATCACGATGTAGGACTTACTCAATGGCGCCCCGGACTAGTCATAACTTTCTCACCGACCTTCCCGGACTAGTTATGACTTTCTCACCGACCCGACCATCCATCATGGCATGTATGTAAACATGCCAACATCATAGATAACTTGTACATTAACACATGCCACCATCATAGATAACTTGCACATTAACACATGGCATCATAACATAATAAACATATTCATCATATCAATGGCAAACATTAAAGCATGGCATGTGAACATATCATATATTCAACTTCAATCTCAACCAATCTAGCAAACTACGACCCGCTACCCATTCCAATACACTTGCCTCAACCACGGGCGACGGATTGGCGAGAAGTAGAGGGCACCCCCGGGGTCACACCACCTGCACATAGGCACCACACACTCAAAATCATGCCCACAAAACAATACGCAAACACCCTTCTACCCCGACTTCGCAAATTACTCGCATAATCCAAAAACAGAGGTTCTGTCCTGTCGGGACAGCAGACTTGCAACGAGCATAACTCGGGATCTAAGACTCCAAATCGATTAAACGAGTACATCCTCGCATAGGTTAGGAAATTTCCTAACTTTTTCTAAGTATATGGAAAAACTGATTCGGACTCTAAAGTGGTTTAATCTACAGAATACAGTGATCTGTTCCAATCACGTCACAGTTTTTAACACGTTCGGTAAAACGAGCATGACTTTCAAACGGCTGGGCGGAATTGGACGTTATTTATACCCACTGAAAGTTATTGAAATTACCTACAACTTCTTCAACAGGCGGCCGACCAAATTCCGAATCTAATTTGGCGAAAATCAAAACCTTAGGTCGACTGCTCATGCTGCCCGAAACAGAGAACGTGGTAAACTCTAGATTCTATCTAATCTACCCAATTACAGCACCACCAATTGATCTAAAAACATGATATTAACCCTTAGAACATATCCTAGACCAACCCCAAGGATCCCCGTGGCCATACCTTCGCCCGACGAACGAAAACCCAACGGATCTCCTCCTGGTTCGCGCAATCTCCTTTCTCGCTCCAAACCCACCGGATCTCCTCGTCGCGGAGCGCTCCAATGGACGGATCTTCGGGTTGGTGAGGTGGAGAACTCTCCTAGGGGCAGCAAGGGAGGTGGAGAGGTCGTGGTGGGGTGGTGGCGCAATGGGGAGAGGTGATGGGGGGCACGGCACGGCAAGGGCAAGGGAGGGGTGGCGGCTAGTTTGGGGAGAGGAGGGAGTGGGGAGGTGGCTAGGGCAGGGGTGGGGCGCAACCTAGGGCAGGGGGAGGCGCCCCAAGCAGCCCATGCTGGCCTCCCACTCCCACATGGGCCCAAACACCCTCCCACTAAAGCCCACGACTCTTTTCCTTCGGCCCAAACTTCCCCGAAAAGGCCCAAACTCCCGAAATCGGCCCGGAAACGCAATTAAACTTCATAGCGTATAGTTTTAACCTTAACATTCTCATTTTATAAGATTACGACACTCCGTGGTGTCACAAGAAATCTAGTGTGGGTTGGTAATGACCTAAGACATTAGGCGTTGCTAGTGGTTGATCGTAACTAGTTTGGAAGTGAAGAGTAAAGGAAGGTTGGGTATGACCCAATTCAAACTTTCCTGGAGAATTGTTTCATTGATGCGTCCTTTGGTAGGGGTCTTTTCCTTGTTGATTAAATTATTAGTGGACCACTTGGTGGTTGCTAGCAGTTGCTTTTCCTTTTCGAAGTGTATTGGATCTTTTTGTCGCTGGGCTATGTGCGAGTTGTGTCAATCAAGTGGATTGTTTCGGTTGTTACTGTTCATGCGGGTTTTAAGAACCCTAGTTGTAAAGTAAGCTTTCCCTTTCGGTGGTAGTGGTGGGTATTGGTCTTCTTGTGAAAGATCAATCTTCTTCAATGTTATAACCCCGATTGTTCTAGCAGTTGGTAATCTTGGAGTGTTGTGTCTCTCTTGGTTCGTGTCGTCTTGAGTACGATGAACCACATAAGGGAGGTTGGTACCGTGTTCTTCTGGAGAGTAGCATTAGTTAAAGGGATCGAGCACTTTTGTGCCAAGGAATGCATAGAATAACGAGTGTGGGATCGTTTCCCCTCGTTGTCCGTTTGGGAATCTATTCTATTGCTTGGGACGTTCTGAGTCCTTGTGTAGTGCTTTGTGTTTCAGTGTCGAGTAAGCTTCTAGTAAGATTTGATTGCAAGTTATCATTAGAGCCGTCAAACTTCGAGCCTTAACTCCTTGTTTTTGAGTTCTGGCTAGTGCAAATTGTAGGGATGTCTGAGCAGGTTCAGAGAAGTGAACCTAAGCTCCCCTCGATTTGGTTGTTTGTAAAGTGGTGTGTCTTGGATTCGAGGGCGAATCCTGTTGAAGGGAGGGGAGAATGTGACACTACGGAATGACAGTTTGAGTCGTTTTTGATTTCGGCATTAAGGTACGATTTTGGTATCATGTTTTTGGGCCTTTTTTCGTGAGTTTGGACCTTTCCGGGGGAGAATTTGGGCCTCCGAGGGAGTTTGGGCCTTGGGGGGATGAAGTGGGCCGTTGGTGGGGGAGTTTTTGGGCCCATGGGGGATATTTTCCTGCACAAAACAGCCCATGCGCCACCCCCCTCCTTGTGCGCCCCCCATCTCCCCTCCAACCCTAGCCGCCTCTCCCTCCCCCACATGCGCCTCCACCCCTTCCCCTTCCTCCTCCACCCTCCCACCACCCCCTAGCCGGACCTAGGAGAGCTCCACCCCCACCCCTTGTTGCCACACCCTTCCTTACTACTGTCCTCACCGTTGGCAAGCTCCACGACGAGAGGATCCGGTGGAATCGGCGCGTGGAAGGAGATCGGTGGACCGGGAGGAGAAGAGTCATCGTTCGAACGGTTCTTTGAGGGAGGTAAGGATTGGTAGATCCTTTGGTAGGGTTTTGATGCTGTTTAGAAGGAGGTTTTCATGCTTTAGATCCATGTCTAAGTGCTGTTCCTAGGTGAGATTAGGGAAATTGCTTTGCTGTCCCACGTTTATTGAAATTTATTTGGACTCAAGTTTATTGAAATAATCATATAAAATAAAAATCATGCATTTTGCATAAGCATAAAATCTAAAATTTTAGTTAAATAAAGATACTTGGAAGACGAGAGTGTTTCTTTCAAATATTTTCGAAAAATATGTTATATAACGTAAGTCGTTGATTTTACAAAAATCGGTACAGGTGTCTGATCCACGAAAAGAATTTTTGCAAAAAAATCTACACGTCGAAAAATCACGAAACCAACTTCGTTAGGTTCCAAATAGTTACTAGTAATTTAGAGGATCTTTCCAAAATATTTAGCACCTTTTTACTATTTTATTATAAACATGTTTTAATCATATACGTGTGTGAGTGTATATATATATATATATATATATATATATATATATATATATATATATATATATATATACGTTCGTGGGTGTGCACGTTTTTCACTTCCTAAATGCCTCTCCTATTCCATCCGAAGCTTCATTTCCATTTTCTCCAACCGTTACTAATCAATCCCAATATAGCTCTCTAGCCGTTGCATGCATGTGAAGAAACGACACTAGATTTTAGTAGTAGTTTCCGTTTTCAAGCGTTCATGCATGGAGCCCCCACATGCAAGCATGAAGCCCCACGTCCACGTTAATTAATTCCTCGCATGCCGTTTCTCCATTTGGTTTAATGGAAATTCATTCCAGCCGTATTCCTTTCTAGCATCTCCTTCCAGCCACTTTCTCCTGAATGCACGCAGTTGTCTTTTCCCTTTCCAACCGTTTCCTCAATCGCATGAAGCAATTTCCTGCCGTTTCCATTTCCTACGCATGAGCTTTCCCTTTACCATGCGTTCTCATTCTTTGCTCTTCAGCTATTTCATGCCCTTCTAGTATTCATCCAGTTTATATACGTGGGAGTAGCAACACCATTTCCTTTGCTCCCCAGCCATTTTCTCATTTCTTCATTCCCTAACCGCTCCACCATTTCTAGCCATTCTCTTATCGATCTTTCGCCTCTGCCCACCGCTGTCGTCTCGTCGCCGTCGTTGCCGCCGCTGTCGTCTAAATCGCCGCCCGATTCGTCGCGTCATCGTCTTCGCCGTCGTCACCGTCGCTGCCGTCTAAATCGCCGCCCGATTCGTCGTCGCCCGTCGTTACCGTCGTGTCTTGTCGGCGCCGTGTCTGTAAATCCATCGCCACCATTGATGTCGCCGTGCCGCTGGAGCCGCCGCCGCCGGTTACCTCGCCGTCGACGCACTCTCCGATCTCGCATCCCCTCGCCGGACGGTATACCTGTTTTTCTTTTCCTTCGTATGCGCTCTATCTCTACCGATCGGTT
Organism: Rhipidocladum racemiflorum; assembly: GCA_036346355.1. Classification (NCBI taxonomy): domain Eukaryota; kingdom Viridiplantae; phylum Streptophyta; class Magnoliopsida; order Poales; family Poaceae; genus Rhipidocladum; species Rhipidocladum racemiflorum. The sequence continues at coordinate 26,251,680 of CM070589.1, read as the reverse complement.
GATCTCTTTGCATGTATATGTAGTACGTACGCGTGTATGTCTATTGGTACTAGTATCGTATGCATGTATACGAATATATAATAGATGTATGCGTTTACACGTATATTTGTTGGCGTGGCTGATCGCGACTCCTCTCTAGTCTACATGCACAAGCGCGCCGTTGCCGTAGTCGCCTACGCGCCACAGTCACCGTCACCGTCGACTGATTCCGGCTGACCGCGTTCACTGCCGCCGTCGCTGCCTCCGACCGGCTGCGCTCGCTATCCCGCTCTGGTCGTCTGGCCGATCTCTGTTATTTTTTCTCACGTAGCAAATGCCCAAACTGAACCCATATGCAATCAAGGAGTATACACATATACAAGGGGGAATAGTGCCATGCAAAAATGTTACGTAATTCAATTTTTCTCCAAATTGTAAATTTTGTCTTTTTCACTAAAAATTCGTTCTAAGTCCGAATCACTTGCAACAAATTTTGTTAATTAGTAGAAATTAATACCTTTCTACAGTAATTTTTATGAAATTTTATGAATGAATTTATACTGTTAAATTATTCGCGGAATGTCGAAACTTGCGAATTTTGTATCTCTTAAACTATACGTCCAAAAATTCCAAAATAAATTTTATAAATCTTAGAAAATGTTAAAATAATTATTTAGAAATTTGCATGGGGATTTTAAGCTAGTTTGATTTGTAGCATTGTTTTCGAATGTGTGTTTGTACGTTGTTCCGAGTGTTTATTTGGTTCTTTATTTGCTACGCGTAGACGTAGAGTTGTGTGACGCTGTCGGAAGCGAAGATCAGGGCCAAGATCAAGATCCAGACCAAGACTCGCAGCTTTACGAAGGCAAGTTGTGCTTTGACCATGTTGCTCCTAAATTTTGAAATGTATTTTTATTTAAATTATGCATGCTATGTTGATTAAAATGAATTTAAATTAATTTGGTTAAAATAGTTAATAAACCTAATTGTTAATTCCACCCTTGATGTTAATATTTGTATACCATGTATTCCATTGTCATCTTAAGTTGGGTTAAAATAGTTGGATGATATGCTTGTGCCAACACGGGAGGCTAGACCGTGAATAGTTGCTTAGCCATGCTTATGTGAAATGTGGTTCAAATGGAAAAATAATATTGACTAATGATATACGGAATGAATTTTGGAATCAGTGTAATCTTGCCACGTGATGATGTGAAGTGTAGGTACCTTTGTGGTTCTACATGGTAACTAATATTATTGTTGGCATGTGTTGCACAATAATGGAACAGGGGTGGGAAAAGATTTAGTCTGGGGCAAGTGGTATGAGGCTTTACGCTAGGTGGGCCTTTATGGAACAGATTTTGAAATAACAGCCTTTGCGGCAATGGGATGAGTGATGTGAGAAGATTTTGGTCAGGGACCGTGAGGAGGATTTCTTGCCCTGGACAGTTAAGGACTTCACCTTGCAAGCCTTTGAACTGGGCCTTACGTACAACCACATGACTGGAGTGGGACGGTCCTAGTTTAGTAGGATTCTGAAATCTTACCTTTGATACCTCAGGGTGACAGTTACGTCGGGGTAACTGTGTGGGGGAGCGTACCGGAGCTACGGCTTGGTACCCTATCCAATGGTATGTCGGTCCTATACTTCATCTCTGCTGAGAGAAGGGATAGTGTATGGCAACCGGAGAGGGTCATAGGTGGAGATCGAGGTTTCCGAAAAGCTTTGTTAAGATCACTCATTCGCATACTCTTGTATGGCGATTCACGGCTGACGTGGTGAGTTGATTATATCTTGTGGGAAAAGTGTACAACCTCTGCAGAGTGTGTCAAAACTATTCGAATAGCCGAGTCCACGGTACTGGACAAAGCTCGGGGATTACAGTCAAGGGTTAGATCTTTTAAAATAAAATGTGGAATGGGTGGCTGTAGGCCAGAAATAATTGCCAAGGTGACATAGGGCTTTGTGCCAAACGGTTTGAGAAGAGATTGATAACTTATTATACAATATGATTTCATTACTTTTGAATCTATTAAGATTATTTGGTAAAAGCAAAATGCTGCTTGATGCAAAACAACCACTTAAGCCATTCCTTTGGAAGAAGCCATGCATATAGTAATAGAAATGCACCTCTGTGCATGACTTGCTGAGTATGTTGTATACTCACCCTTGCTTCCAACAAAATAATCAGTTGAGGAGAAGACTACAACTTCAAAGGAGGAGAAGTTCTGCGAGGAGGCAGTTATCTAGGAGTTGAACCTTGTCAGTTGCCTGTGGCATACTGATGGCTGTCACCGACGTTCTTTGTTCCGCTGCTGATTCTTTACTTTTGTTATTGTAAGCCCTGCGTGGCAGACTATTTGTAACTTGACCTTAAGGTCTTGTAACCAGTTTATTTAATGTTTGAAGTACTTTATTATTAATTCCTCTGTGTATGATTGTGGTACTTCATCCCTGTTTAACTGTGGGTACTAGCGTGATCCTGGACTAGTACAGAATACACAGAGGGTCCGGATTTGCAGATTCGGGTCCTGATATCCATCCTCTCAAGGAAAGACTCTAGGTAGAACTTGGCTCGGAAGCGATCCACAAAGTCCTCCCAAGTGACCGGTCCAAGAGCGGGGGCTCTAGCAGCAAGAACCTCCTCCCACCAGATATACGCTTGGCCCTTCAGCTAGAAGGTCACAAAGTGAGCTCTCTGGACCGAGGTCAACTCCAGAACCTCAAACTGCCGCTCCATGTACTGCAGCCAATCTGCGGATTGGACCGGCGTGCTCGCTCCGTCAAAAGTGTCCAGACGGAGGGACATCCACTCCCAGAGACTCATCCTCGGCTCTGGCACAGCGGGGGCAACAACTGGGGCCGCTACAGGGGGAGGCACAACAGCAGGGTCGGCTGCTCCAGCAGGTGAGAAAATGCCTTGAGGAAGGTAAAACTGGAGACTTTTCCATTGATGATGTGGGAGCTCTGAGGTTTCAGGGTCGCCTTTGTGTACCTTAGAAATCTCAAGTTAAAGATGATATTCTGAAAGAGGCTTATCACACCCCGTACACGGTTCATCCTGGAGAGACCAAGATGTACAAGAACTTGAAAAAGAATTTCTGGTGAAAAAGGATGAGAGTTGATATTGCCAAGTATGTGGCATCTTGTGGGATTTGTCAAAAGATTAAGGCTGAACACAAGTGTCTCGCTGGTCTGTTGCAGCCATTGGAGATTCCTGTGTGGCCTTGGGATGACATTTCTATGGATTTCGTGGTTGGCCTACCTCGTACTTCACGAGTGAAGGATGCTGTTTGGGTTGTAGTGGACCATCTTAGCAAGTCGGTGCATTTCATTCCTATCCGCGCTACCAATTCAGCGAGCGAGTTGGCTCCCATCTATGTGCGGGAGATTGTGAGACTGCATGGTGTACCCAAGACGATTGTCTCTGCTCGTGATGCGAAATTTGTCTCAAAATTTTGGGAGAGTTTGCAGAGTGCTTTGGGTACACAGTTTCGCCTTAGCACCGCTTTTCATCCTCAGACTGATGGGCAGTCTGAGCGTACCATCCAGACTTTGGAGGACATGCTCAGGGCCTGTGTGATGGCGTGGAAGGGTAGCTGGGAAGATCACTTGCCGTTGGTAGAGTTCGCTTATAATAACAGCTATCATTCCAGCATCTGGGCTGCCCCTTATGAAGTGCTTTATGGTCGGAAGTGCAGATCGTCGCTTTTTTGGGATGCAGTGGGAGAGAGAGCGGTCCTTGGACCGGATTGGGTTCAGCAGACTGTTGATCGGGTGGCAGAGGTACGGCAGAACCTTCTTGCAGCTCAAAGTAGACAGAAAAGCTACGTTGACGTGAGAAGGCGAGATCTTGAGTTTGCGGTGGGTGATAGTGTGCTCCTACGAGTATCTCCCACCAAGGGTGTGGTGCGTTTTGGCACTAAAGGGAAGCTCAGTCCGAGGTATGTTGGGCCATTTCCTATCTCAGCTCGAGTTGGTAAGTTGGCCTATCGCTTGGAGTTACCAGTGTCGATGCAGGGAGTCCATAATGTATTCCATGTTTCGATGCTGAGGAAGTACTTGCATGACCCATAGTTGGTGGTTCCGTTGGAACCATTAGTGCTTGATCAGAACCTCACATTTGAGTCTCGTCCTGTGAAAATTCTAGGGAATTCGGAGTGAGTGTTAAAGAACAGGATGCTCAAGTTTGTTAAAGTCCTGTGGTCGAATCAAACTGAGAGGGAAGCGACTTAGGAGCTGGAGACTCGCATGCGTGAGAAGTACCCTGTTGGCGTATTCTACACCAGGGTGCCCACTACACTTCGGTAGGAGCTACCAGCAGAACACGTGGCATCCAGACTACGCCGCTGGCGGTCAGCTATGTGATCGCCCAGCGGTCAGGTGGCGACCAGGTCACGCCGCTGGCGGTCAGCTGTGTGATCGCCCAGCGGTCAGGTGGCGACCAGGCCACATCGCTGGCGGTCAGCTGTGTTGATCGCCCAGCGGTCAGGTGGCGACCAGGCCATGTCGCTGGCGGTCAGCTGTGTGATCGCCCAGCGGTCAGGTGGTGACCAGGCCACGCCGCTGGGCGATCAGCAAGGTGGCCGCCTGGCGGACGCGCGGCGCCCAGTCCACACCGCTGGCGCTCAGTTCCCGAGGCCACCTAGCAACCTGCGCAGCCGCGCAGGAGGTCAAAGACATTTATTGCGTATCGTGCGCATTAAATGAAGGTAATGAAGGCCATAGTATGGTGGCGTGTGTTCCCAACACGTGCCATAATGACGAGTGATGTCATGGTGCAATTTCCCACCCCGGCAGAGCGGGCGACGCCGGCAGGCGCGGGGCCCGAGACGGGGAAGGGGACGGCTGTGCCAGGGCATTAAATGCAGTCTGCCTAGTGTATTCAATGTACTGCACTTTTGTAAAACCCATGCGCCCCAGTCAGAGTATAAAAGGTAGTTGGGGTGCATGGGAGAAGGGGTTCGGTCTTTTAGATTAGTTCATTCTCCTTTGGGGTGAAGGTCCGGAAGTTCCAGGTCCCTGGTTCTTTCAATTTTCCCCAAGAACACAAGCAAGAATACGCAGACAGGACTAGGGCTATTACTCTCAGGAGGTCCCGAACCTGGATAAAACCTGAGTGTCTCCTTGCAAGCTTCGCGATCATCCTCTCTCTCCATCGTTGAAGCAATCTCCACGAAAGGCCCTATTTGAACTTCACACACACCCGATCCAGAGGTGTCTGTTGGCTTACACGCTGACAGTGGTGCGCCAGGTAGGGGGCTCAGTGGCAGGATTATTCTTCCTTCTTCCATCTTCTTGCGAAGTTTGCAAGAAGTCTCGACGGTCAGTAGCATGGCGGCTTCTTGTTCCAAGCATGGCAACCTAAACGAGGAGAGCAGCGCCCGCAGCCGGTCCCGCTGGCCGCCCAGTATGCCTGACCCTCGGTTCCTCCGCCGGGAGGCGCGTGGTGCTTCCGCGCAGGGAGGTCAGCCCGTCCGGCGGCGTCTCCTAATGGGAGACGACACCCCGGCACGGAACCTTCACGCGGCCAGGCTTCGCCTCGATCACCCCCGGTTGCGCTAGGAGGCGAAACCCCGGCTGCTCCATGGCTGCGGGACATCGCTCGCCTAGTGGACGCCGCCCAACAGCAGGTGGAGGCGGCAAATTAGCCAGGGGCTTCCGGCGTCGGGCGGCGGGGCATCTGCCAAGAATCGACGCCAAGAAGCCTCCTCGATCGCCACGGCCACAACTTTCCGGTCGCGAGGGCCGGGATAAAGAAAGAGCGCCTGAGGTTGCAGCCCCTGCGGTCTGAGGGGCCTTGCACCACCCACTTCTTCCCATGGTACCCCTAAGCTGGCGGGGGGCCATGGGGATCTGAGGGCCCGCTTAGACGAAAGGAGGTCCCAGCACGGCAGTGACTTGCGCGGCGTCCTCGGGGGGCGTCGTGCACACGTGCAACACCGCGTGGGCCACCCGATGTCTAGTGGTCGGGGGGAGACCTCGCTCCCTGGCTCCAGGGAGAGCGTAGACTCGCACTCCTCGAGTCCATCTCGGGGCCGAGGGGCGGGCGTGTCGGGACCCCGAATTTGCAAATCCGGACCCTCTGTGTATTCAGCACTAGTCCAGGAACGCGCTAGTGCACACAGTCTTAACATCGGTAAATATCACAATCATACCACTCGATACTAATAAAGTACTTTATTTAAATAGTCAAACTGGTTACTCGACCTTATGGTCAAGTTACAAATGTATGATTTCGCATGGCTTAAAACTTATTAAGAGAGAAATAGTAGCAAATGAAAATCAAATAACCGTGGCGCCATCCAAGATACCACAGGCAACCTGACCGCTCGCTTCCCTAAGTAGACGGTTCCTCTTGGAGCTCCTCCTCCAAAGCTGGTGTAGTCTCCTCTTCAACTGTGTTGTATTGTGGCAAGGGTGAGTATTTGGTACTCAGCAAGTCATGCATGTAATGCAAAGCTAATATACTATATGCATGGCTTGGTACAAAGGAATAGCTCATGGTATATTTGCGATGAAACGACATTTGACAAGTAACATAAGTAGATTCGAAAGTAGTAGAAACAAGTAAAGCATAGATAACTTTTCAAGGAGTTTAATAAACATCTTTCCCATCCTAATCCACATTTTCATCAACATCATTATTAATCCAACCCAACCTGTCAAATCCAAGTTATTTTTGAGAAAATCTAACCCTTGATTGTAATTCCGAGCGATGTCCAATACCGCGGACACGGCTATTCGAATAGATTCTACACTCTGCAGAGGTTATGCACTTTACCCACAAGATACAGTCAAACACCACAAAGGCGAGTTCCGTAACAAAGTCTTTCGAAACTTCTAACAATACAAGTGGTCCTCCCGGTTATTGCACACTAACCCTTCCCTTAGCTAAGGCGAAGTTTAGGCCAATCAACCGTTAGATGGGTACTGGCCTCGGCCAGATGCGCTCCCAGTACAACTTACACAAAGGGTGTAGTTGACCTCCTGAGGTCCCACAGTGCGTTATTAGCAACTTAGTCAACTAGGTCCGTCCCATTACAAACATGTGGTTGCACGTTAGACCCAGTTCAAAGGCTTGCAAGGTTAAGTCCTTAGGGTGACCAGGCAAGACTACCCGAAGAACCAAATCAACATCCCCAATGCCACAAGCTGCCCACTGATTATTCTTGCCACATGCCCCTGGTCGAAAAACTATTTATCAAACCCCGCTTGATTACCATGCACCACGTGCCATCAACATCACATGATACCTTTCCAAAACAGGTTCAATATATCATTAAGTCAATATTAACATTTGTTTGTCCAAAATCATGTCATGAGCACGTAGCAGGTCTAAGCAGTTTACTACAACGGTCTAAAACCCATGTTGGCAAGTTAATAATGTCCAACTAGTAAACCACAACTAGGGTGACAAGGGGTCATGGCACATATTTAAATAATCAAGGTGTCATACAAAGAAATTGGTATTTATCTAATTCCCCATATTTAAATAAAGTATTTTCTAACTGAACTAGCATGCAATAAGTTAAATCAAAATAGATTTTCAAAATAGGATCAACATGGTCAAAGCACAACTTGCCTTCAAAAAGTACTTGTTCTTGGTCTTGAGTTGGATTCTGAGTCAATACTTCTCCTTCAAATCCTTCCGGCACTTCAACGTCTACTCGTAAAGCGTGCAAATAGCAAATACACGAATAAACAATAGGCAAAAAGTATCCAATCATCCAAATAAAATCCATAAACAGAGAGAACAAAATTTTATGAATTTTTAGAAACTGGAATCGTCAAATTTGGAGTTAAAATGCAAAAGTTATGATTATTTAAAGTTTAAATAATCAATTAAATAATTTTACAGAGAAAAACTTTAGTCCAAAAATTAAATAAAATTTATATTTAGGTAGATCTCAATTTTATACAAATTTAGAAATTTGAATCACTCAAATCGGAGTTGAAACGCAAAAGTTATAAGCGTTTGAAGTTAGAAACAAAATCTGAAATCATTATTTCGAATTAATAAATCATTTTCTTTTCGAAATTAATTGTTGCGTCGGCTGGACACGTGTCGACCTCGATTGGTTGGTGGCGTCGGTAGATCCATGGACTCGGTCCACGCTCGGCTTGGGTCTACCGTGGACTCGGTCCACGGCTCCTTAAGTCACTGACAGGTGGGTCCCCCTCGGGTGACGTCACTGCTGACGTCAGCGGGGCTCAACCACAATGGCCGACAGTGGGACCGGCTGTGGCGTCATTCTTGGCGTCGGCGCTTTCGGTGAGACGATCGGTGACATCGCCAGCCCGCCATGGCGTCGGTGTGGCGTCATGGTGCGGTGGTGGCGCGGCCCGACATGCGGGCCCCTCGTGTCGGCGTCACTGCGCCTGGCGTGTGGGCCAGCGCGGCCGGTCGGCCTTCCAGGCAGCGTGGCGCCAATCTCGGCCGTTGATTTGAAAATCAACGGCCCGGTCGATCTGGCTCTCAAGCGTTTGGGTTAACGCGTTTGATCTGGACCGTTGGATCTAGATCCAGCGGTCGAGATTGAATCTGGGATTTTGGGCGGAATCTCACCGTGAGATGACGTGGCGCATCTGGGGCGTTGGATCGAATCGGGCGGAGCGAGCTCGAAGTCGGCGATGGCTTCTTGGCGCGCTGGCTCGCCGGGATTAGGGGCAGCGACCACGGCAGCGGCGCTTCTGGGCGTGCTCGGCGAGGTGAGTGGTCTCCTCCGACGCGGCTTGACCTCCGATTACGGATCGACCTTAACGGGCGGCGGAGGACGACGGAGACAGCGGCAATCGGCGAAAAACTACGGCTGCACCTTCTCCTAACTCCGGCGAGCTCTAGCGGCGCCAACCACAGCGGCTTTCGAGCAGGGTGAGTTAGGGCTACGGAGTGCGCAATGAAGCGGCGATCCCGACACGGGTGGCGGCGCAATAAATAGGGCCCTCGGCGTCAGTGAAGCAGCGAAATCGAGGTCCTCTCCGTTCTTGGCCCGAGTCCGGCGGCGACAGGTAGGGTGGCGTGGCAGCGCCGCGGCCGTTGGATCGAGATCAACGGTCTTGCGCGATTTGGGTCGGTCGGACTCAGGCGAGTAGCTGGGCTCGGTCGGGCTCGGGCTCGGTGGCGTGGCTCAATCGTGGCCGTTGGATCAAGATCCAACGGTCCACGCGGTTAGGGTTCCAGCCAGCGGGTTCGGCTTGACCACGCGCGCGGTCGGGCTCGGGTCGGACTCGAACTTCGAGTCCGACTCGGGCTGATCGGATGAACAAGATGTCGACTTCGGTTTGATTTTCCAAATGATTTAATATTTAAAATAAATTTCCAATAATTCATTTAATTCATTAAAAATAGCAAAATACTCAGAAAAATTCCAGAAAAATTCTGGAAAATATTTTAGGGTATTTGGGACTCAAATAAAATATTTCCAACAAAATTTTATTTTGCAAAGTTTAATTCTTTAATTAATTCAAAATGGAATAAATTCAAATAAATTCCAAATAAATCCAAATAAATTCCAAAAAAAATTCCAAAAATTCACCAAAGTGCCAAATCACACATGAATGTAAGAAAAGCAAAATTTTGGGGTGTTACAAACCTCCCCCCTTAATAGAATCTCGTCCCCGAGATTCAGGGCTTACTAAAGGAATAGGTTTGGAAACTCTTTCCTCAAATCCTCTTCGCGTTCCCAAGTTGCTCCACTCTCCGTGTGGTTGCTCCATTGTACTCTCTGAAGCGGGTTGACTTATTTCTGGTCTCTCGATCCATAGTGTCCAAAATCTTTACGGGATGCTCCTTGTAAGTCAAATCTTCTTGCAACTCAATTGACTCTAGCGGTGTCTGTTCCTCAGGTACTCGGAGACACTTCTTCAGCTGGGACACGTGGAACACGTCATGTACTCTGCTAACGATCGCGGGCAACTCCGGTGATAAGCAACCGCCTCTGCGACTCAAAATCTTAAATGGTCCAACATAGCAGGGTGCAAGTTTCCCTTTGGCATGGAACCTCTTAACTCCCCGAGAGGCGTAACTCGAGGTATACAAAGTCTTACGGTTCAAAACTCAAGTCTCGCGGCGGTTGTCGGATAACTCTTACATGCGTGATTGGGCGATCTTCAACCTTTCCCTAATCATGGCAATCTGCTCTTGACTTCTTGAAGAATATCGGGCCGAAGACACGGCGCTCGCCGGTCTCATTCCAATTCAATGGCGTCAAGCGGGAGTTGACCATCTGATTGCCTCAAAAGGTGACATCTCAGAACTAGCTTGGTAACTATTGTTGTAATCGAACTCGGCATACGGCAAACTCTTATCCCAAGAGGTAGCATAAGCCAATGCACATGCTCTTAACATATCCTCCAGAATCTGGTTGACTCTTTCGGTCTGTCCATCCGTCTGGATGATAGGCCGTACTGAAGTTTAAACGGGTTCCCATGGCTTCGTGCAACTTATTCCAAAACCTTGAGGTAAATTGGGTACCTCGTCTGATACAATCCTCTTTGGCACTCCGTGCAAACAGACGATCTCGATCATGTACAACTCTGCTAACCTATCTCCCGAGTAGGTGGTCTTCCACGAGGATAAAATGGGCTACTTTGGTCAAAGCGATCCACTATAACCCATATGGAGTCATAACCTCCTTGAGTCTTAGGCAAACCGGTAATGAAATCCATTCCGATTTCCTCCCACTTCCACTCGTATTTTCAGTACTGTAGCAATCCTGCTGGTCTCTGATGCATTGCCTTGACTCTCTGGCATACATCGCACAATGCAACATGCTCGGCAACTTCACGCTTCATGCTCGGCCACCAGAATCTTTCCTTCTAATCCTGATACATTTTGGCGCTTCCAGGATGAATTGAGTACTTGGAGTCATGGGCTTCTTCCAAAATCAATTGCCTTAGCTCCTTTTTGTTCGGCACACAAATGCGATCCATCATCCATAACGTGCCTTGCTCATCCAACTTGAAGTCCTCTGCCTTGCCTTCCTCCTTGATGGACTTAATCCTGCGGATCTTGTCATCATCCTTCCTGGCCCTTCTCGGATCTGGTCCTCTAGAGTAGGCTTTACATCCAATGCGGCCAAGAATCCGCTAGGTACCACCTCAATCTTCATTCTCTGGAAATCCTCACATAGCTCATCCTGACTTGTGGCTAGCAACATGCTCACAGTATGGCTTTTCCGACTCAAGGCATCGGCAACTACGTTGGCCTTCCCGGATAGTAATGGATTCCAACATTGTAGTCCTTGATCAACTCTAACCATCTCCTTTGCCTCATATTCAGATCCGATTGGGTGAATATGTATTTAAGGCTCTTATGATCCGTATACACTTCACATCTGTTCCCGATCGGATAGTGGCGCCATATCTTCAAGGCATGCACTATGGCGGCTAACTCTAGGTCATGCGTCGGATAATTCTCCTCATGCGGCCTCAAGCGCCTTGATGCATAAGCGGCGACCTTTCCATTCTGACATCGACACATCCAAGTCCTTGGCGCGATGCGTCACAATAAATATCAAAGCTTTGAGCAACATCTGGTAGAACTAACACCGGTGCTGATGTCAATCGCTGTTTCAGCTCCTGAAATCCTTTCTCACATTCTGACGTCCATGCAAACTTCTTCTCCTTTTTCAGCAATTGCGTAAGAGGTTTCGCAATTGTCGAAAAGCCTTCAATGAAACGGCGGTAGTATCCTGCCATTCCAAGGAAACTCCGGATCTGGGTCACAGTCTTCGGCTGCTCCCAATGTAACACAGCTTCTACTTTGCTTGGATCTACGGCGACTCCTTCTGCGGTCATTACATGTCCAAGAAACTCCACCTTGTCCTTCCAAAAATCACACTTACTGAACTTGGCGAAGAGTTGCTGTTCCCTCAGCTTTTCCAAAACTCGCCTCAAGTGTTCGGCATGTTCATCCTCTGTCTTGGAATAGATTAGGATATCATCTATGAACACGACAACAAACTTGTCCAAATATTCCATGAACACCTTATTCATCATATTCATGAAATATCTTTGGCGCATTAAATCGATCCAAAAGACATAACTGTAAACTCGTAATGTCCATATCTTGACGAGAATGCAGTCTTCGGGATATCTTCTGATCGGATCTTCAACTGATGGTATCCCGATCTAAGATCAATCTTGGAGAAAACTCCGGCTCCTCTCAGCTGATCGAACAAATCATCAATCCTGGGTAGCGGATACTTATTCTTCACGGTGACTTCATTGAGTGCACGGTAGTCGATGCACATCCTGAAACTCCCGTCCTTCTTCTTGACAAACAAAACTGGTGCTCCCCACGGCGACGAACTCGATCTGATAAATCCTTTCTCCATTAACTCCTCTAGCTGTTTCTTCATCTCTACCAACTCTTCGGTGGACATCCGATAAGGTATCTTTGCTATCGGCGCTGTACCAGGTACAAGCTCTATCACAAACTCTATGTCCCTGTCTGGCGGCATACCAGGTAGATCTTCGGGAAAAACATCTGGGTACTCATTCACTACTGAGACATCCTCTATGCTGATTGCCTTGGTGCTGTTAACCATCAACTGTCCTTCTCTAACGGCAGTAGCTTGAAATTCCACTTTCTTTCCACACGGGCTCTCAACCGAGATAGTCCTTCGCCCACAAACCAATACGGCCTTGTGCTTGGATAACCATCCATTCCCAAAATAACGTCTAAGGTGCAGGTCTCCAAAATTATAAGGTTCGCTAGGAACTCTATTCCATCTATTAGTATTCTCACCCGGAACATCCTACTTTCGTTCGGAGTTCGGAACCAGGGTTTGAACTAAAAGCATGCACTTAAGTCTTGCAATCCCCAAATCGTTTCTAGCAGCAAAGCCTTGCGAAACAAGCGAATCATGAAGCTCCAGAGTCAAACAAAATCAAGCAGGTGCATCGAGTTAACAAGTAACTTACCCGATCTGACGTCAGTAGCATTCTGCAGTGCATCTGCGGTGACATGGTTGACTCGGCCTCTCACCACGGTGCAGGATGTGGCTCCTGGTCTTGGCGTCCTAGGTAGGGTGGTTCCCAAGTTAAAGCGGCGGGGTCACTCCTGCTGTCTTCTTTGGACAAGCTGTTGGCAAAGTGCCCTGGCTCGTTGCGGTTGTAGCGGCGTCTCACTTGTTCCTTCTTTGTTGCACGGAGGCGGCGTTTCTAGCGGGGGCTGGGTGCGGTAGTTACGATTGACGGGTCTTGGTGCTGGTGACGGTGTCCTAGTGGCATTACGTGGCTGGAATCTGAAAAATTGATTTGGTGCAACTCTCGAGGCATTGCGTTCCACAGCGTGATCCTGTTGTTGCATTCTGCGCTTCTGTTCTCATCCGGTTCCTTGCGCTTGTCCTCAAGAATAAGCGCCTTATTCACCAATTCTTGGAAATCTGGAAGGTGTGGGTGATCAATCCCACTGCAATCCTGAGTTAAGTCCCTTCATGAAGCGAGGCTATGCGGCTTTATCTGTCGCTACATCCTCAGGTGTGTAGCGTGCTAGCTGTGTGAACTTGTTCAGGTAGTCGGCCAATGGCTGATTACCTTGCTTCACTGCTCTGAACTCCTCCTTCTTAAGGTCCATGATTCCTTCTGGCACGTGATACTGGCGGAATGCAGTTGTGAACTCTTCCCAAGTGATATCTTGAGGGTTCTCTTGCGTGGCACAGAAGTCCTCCCACCATTCGGCGGCTGTTCCTTCCAACTGATGAGAAGCGTAGAGTACCTTCTCATTTCCTATGCATTGAGCTATGTGTAGCTTCCTCTCAATTGACCTTAACCAATCATCGGCCTCCAATGGATTGGCATTCCCGGAGAAAGTGGGTGGGTGAGTCCTCATGAACTCTGATAGTCTTGTATTCTGGCGTTGTCCCTGATTGACTTGATTAGCTGTGGCCTGGCAAAGGCGTGTTGCATTTGTTGCATCATAGCATGCATCAAGCGAGTCTGAGCGACAAGAAATGCTCCAAAATTCTGCATATCAATGGCGGTCTTTGGTGCTCCATCATTGGGGTTTTCTGTTGGCGAGAACCACTCCGTTGCTTCCAAAGTTTCCACGGGTGTTCACCATCTGGTCGAATTGCTCTAAGTTTTAGAGATGAGGGAATCAAGAATAGACAAGTAATATGGAACTTATGCGGGGCGAAAGGTGTAACTTTAAGGTCCAACTTTATTATTGATATTAATAACTTGGTATGGTTGCTTACAATGCCTAAGGGCCTTGCAACACATCTTGCACACTCAAAGCAAACAATGAAAATCCAAATCGAACTAACACCGAGTCTAACGCCTAAAGGGTGACTCTTTATTCTATGACGCGACTCGGCGAAGGAGTCTCACTATAGAACCTATGCTCACTCATCGAAAACCTCCACGGCCTGGTACGGATGCTTTGCGGCATAGGCGCGAAAGCGATTGCCATGTCCAAAGCAATCGTGTCATCTGTGGTAGTCGAAGAAGCGGTGTCCTCATCGAGATCGACTCCTCCGGATCTGGCTCGTGTAGCTCGAATCTTGCTCTGCAGTTGCGGTCATTACAAAGTCATCTCCAACTCGTCAATCCTTCGCAGAAGGTGTGACACATACTCTTGAGCTTCCCGCCATCTGTTCTTCTCTGTTGTGATCTCCTTGCGAGCCTTCTGTAGCTCTTTGCTTGTATCATCGAGTACATCCTCCTGGGCGACAACAAGTCGTGCCAACTGTGTAACCATGGCATCTTCATCCTGAATCGCCTTGGTCAAGAAGGTTATTCTTCTTGTGGTGATAACGGAACACCGTGCTCTCCAACTCTCTGGCGTGAATACGGGTAATGTGCGCATTGCTCGTCGTGATACTTCTTGGATACCCATCTGCATTATAGACCTCCTGGCGGTCTGGTGTATCGGGCGATTGCACAGGCCCTTCGCCTAGCAGTACCTCAATCTTCACGTCACAAGCCTTGATCAATCCTGCTTGTCTGATCACTTCCAATTGGTATTGCGGCTTCTCAAAATCTCCGAGAGTCTGAAGCATATGCCAAAGTTCCGCGGCGTGACCAACCTCTAGATCGACGTAGTTGAACTCTCCCTCCATCTGTCACAAGAGTGCTCACATAAGAACTCGAAATTTTAAATCGTGACAAGGTAAGGGAATATTCAGCAAGAGACAAGGAAAGAGAGAAGGGGGTAAGTCGAGATGTCATTTCTTGTCTTGACAATTTTTTTTTTAGCTTTAGAAAATAGGTTTTATCCTCACTACGACCATTCTAGCTTAGGGTTGAGCCTACGGTCAGTATGGCTCTGATACCACCTCTGTCGGGACCCGAATTTGCAAATCCGACCCTCTGTGTATTCAGCACTAGTCGAGGAACGCGCTTAGTGCACACAGTCTTAACATCGGTAAATATCACAATCATACCACTCGATACTAATAAAGTACTTTATTTAAATAGTCAAA
Source organism: Rhipidocladum racemiflorum (assembly GCA_036346355.1). Lineage (NCBI taxonomy): Eukaryota > Viridiplantae > Streptophyta > Magnoliopsida > Poales > Poaceae > Rhipidocladum > Rhipidocladum racemiflorum. The sequence continues at coordinate 26,236,266 of CM070589.1, read as the reverse complement.
GCGGTTACTCGACCTTATGGTCAAGTTACAAATGTATGCCTCGCAGGCAAAACTTATTAAGAGAGAAATAGTAGCGGCGGAAAATCAAATAACCGTGGCGCCATCCAAAGATACCACAGGCAACCGGTGGGCTCGCTTCCCTAAGTAGACGGTTCCTCTTGGAGCTCCTCCTCCAAAGCTGGTGTAGTCTCCTCTTCAACTGGTGTTGTATTGTGGCAAGGGTGAGTACTTGGTACTCAGCAAGTCATGCACAGAATGCAGGCTAATATACTATATGCATGGCTTGGTACAAAGGAATAGCTCATGGTATATTTGCAGTGAACAGCATTTGACAAGTAACATAAGTAGATTCGAAAGTAGTAGAAACAAGTAAAGCATAGATAACTTTTCAAGGAGTTTAATAAACACCTTTCCCATCCTAATCCACATTTTCATCAACATCATTATTAATCCAACCCAACCTTTCAAATCCAAGTTATTTTTGAGAAAATCTAACCCTTGACTGTAATTCCCGAGCGATGTCCAATACCGCGGACACGGCTATTCGAATAGATTATACACTCTGCAGAGGTTATGCACTTTACCCACAAGATACAGTCAAACACCACAAAGGCGAGTTCCCGTAACAAAGTCTTTCGGAAACTTCTAACAATACAAGTGGTCCTCCCCGGTTATTGCACACTAACCCTTCCCTTAGCTAAGGCGAAGTTTAGGCCAATCACCCGTTAGATGGGTACTGCCTCGGCCGATGCGCTCCCGCACAACTTACACAAAGGGTGTAGTTGACCTCCTGAGGTCCCACAGTAATGCGTTATTAGCAACTTAGTCAACTAGGTCCGTCCCATTACGGACATGTGGTTGCACGTTAGACCCAGTTCAAAGGCTTGCAAGGTTAAGTCCTTAGGGTGACCAGGGCAAGACTACCGAAGAACCAAATCAACATCCCCAATGCCACAACTGGCCCACCTGATTATTCTTGCCACATGCCCGGTCGAAAAACTATTTATCAAACCCAGGTTGATTACCATGCACCACGTGCCATCAACATCACATGATACCTTTCCAAAACAGGTTCAATATATCATTAAGTCAATATTAACATTTGTTTGTCCAAAATCATGTCATGAGCACGTAGTGTGCTCTAAGCAGTTTACTACAGCGGTCTAAAACCCATGTTGGCAAGTTAATAATGTCCAACTAGTAAACCACAACTAGGGTGACAAGGGGTCATTGCACATATTTAAATAATCAAGGTTTCATACAGCAAATTGTTATTTATCTAATTCCCCATATTTAAATAAAGTATTTTCTAAATGAACTAGCATGAAATAAGTTAAATCAAAATAGATTTTCAAAATAGGATCAACATGGTCAAAGCACAACTTGCCTTCAAAAGTACTTGTTCTTGGTCTTGAGTTGGATCCTGAGTCAATACTTCTCCTTCAAATCCTTAGGCACTTCAACGCTCTACTCGTAAGCGTGCAAATAGCAAATACACGAATAAACAATAGGCAAAAGTATCCAATCATCCAAATAAAATCCATAAACAGAGAGAACATAATTTTATGAATTTTTAGAAAGCTGGAATCGTCAAATTTGGAGTTAAAATGCAAAAGTTATGATTATTTAAAGTTTAAATAATCAATTAAATAATTTTACAGAGAAAAACTTTAGTCCAAAAATTAAATAAAATTTATATTTAGGTAGATCTCAATTTTATACAAATTTAGAAATTTGAATCACTCAAATCGGAGTTGAAGCATAAAAGTTATAAGCGTTTGAAGTTTGAAACAAAATCAAATCATTATTTCGAATTAATAAATCATTTTCTTTTTCGGAAATTAATTATTGGCGTCATCCTCGACACGTGTCGACCTCTGATTGGTTGGTGGCGTCGGTAGGTCCATGGACTCGGTCCGCCTTCGGCTTGGGTCTCAGTGGACTCGGTCCACGGCTCCTTGTGTCATCGATAGGTGGGTCCCCTCGGGTGACGTCACTTCTTGGCGTCGGCGGGGCTCACCTTACGGCCGGGTGGGACCAGCCCGTGACGTCATTCTTGGCGTCGGCGCTCGGCTGAGGCGATCGGCCGACATCGCGGGCCCGCCATGACGTCAGTGTGACATCATGGTGCAGAGTGGTTGGGCCGCGGACATGCGGGCCCCGCGTGTCAGCGTCACACGCACGCTGCGTGGCGCCAGCGGCGGCGGTCGGCCTTCCCGACGCGTGGCGCAATCTCACCGTTGATTTGAAAATCAACGGCCCCAGGTCGATCCTGGCTCTCACGCGTTTGGGTTAACGCGTTTGATCTGAACCGTTGGATCTAGATCCAGCGGTCGAGATTGATCTCGATTTTGGACGGAATCTCACCGTGAGATGACGTGGCGCACTGGGGCGTTGGATCGAATCGGGACGGAAGCGAGCTCGGGGTCCGGCGATGGCTTGCGGCGGCGCTGGCTCGCCGGGATTGGGGACGACGACCACGGCAACGGCGCTTCGGGCGTGCTCCGGCGAGGTGAGTGGTCTCCTCCGACGCGGCTTGACCTCCCGGTTCTGGATCTGACCTTAACGGCGGAGGACGACGGAGACGGCGGCAATCGGCGAAAAACCACGGCTGCACCTTCTCCTAACTCCGGCGAGCTCTAGCGGCGCAACCACGGCGGCTCAGGCGGGGTGAGTTAGGGCTACGGGTGCGCAATGAAGCGGCGATCCCGACACGGGTGGCGGCGCAATAAATAGGGCCCTCGGCGTCCGTGAAACGCGCGGAATCCGAGGTCCTCTCCGTTGCGGCGGCGGAGTCCGGCGGCGACACGGGTAGGGTGACGTGCGGCACGCTGCGGCCGTTGGATCGAGATCCAACGGTCGCGAGTTTGGGTCCGGTCGGACTCGCGAGCCGGCCTTGCGGCTCCGCCTCGGGCCGGTGAGCGTGGCTCATCGTGGCCGTTGGATCAAGATCCAACGGCCACGCTGATTAGGGTTCAGCCGAGCGGTTCGGCTTGACCACGCGCGCGGTCGGGCTCGGTCGGACCGAACTCGAGTCCGACTTCGGGCTCGATCGGATGAACAAGAATCACTTCGGTTTGATTTTCCAGCGATTTAATATTTAAAATAAATTTCCAGTAATTCATTTAGTTCATTAAAAATAGCAAAATACTCAGAAAAATTCCAGAAAAATTCTGGAAAATATTTTAGGGTATTTGGAACTCAAGTAAAATATTTCCAACAAAATTTTATTTTGCAAAGTTTAATTCTTTAATTAATTCAAAATGGAATAAATTCAAATAAATTCCAAATAAATCCAAATAAATTCCAAAAAAAATTCCAAAAATTCACCAAAGTGCCAAATCACACATGAATGTAAGAAAAGCAAAATTTTGGGGTGTTACAAACCTCCCCCCTTAATAGAATCTCGTCCCCGAGATTCAGGGCTTACTAAAGGAATAGGTTTGGAAACTCTTTCCTCAAATCCTCTTCGCGTTCCCAAGTTGCTCCACTCTCCGTGTGGTTGCTCCACTGTACTCTACAGAAACGGGTTGACTTATTTCTGGTCTCTCGATCCATAGTGTCCAAAATCTTTACGGGATGCTCCTTGTAAGTCAAATCTTCTTGCAACTCAATTGACTCTAGCGGTGTCTGTTCCTCAGGTACTCGGAGACACTTCTTCAGCTGGGACACGTGGAACACGTCATGTACTCCTGCTAACGACTGTGGCAACTCCAGCTGATAAGCAACTTCGCCTCTGCGGCTCAAAATCTTAAATGGTCCAACATAACGGGGTGCAAGTTTCCCTTTGGCATGGAACCTCTTAACTCCCACGAGGCGTAACTCTGAGGTATACAAAGTCTTACGGTTCAAAACTCAAGTCTCGCGACGGTTGTCAAGATAACTCTTACATCGTGATTGGGCGATCTTCAACCTTTCCTAATCATGGCAATCTGCTCTTCACTTCTTGAAGAATATCAGGCCGAAGACACGGCGCTCGCCGGTCTCATTCCAATTCAATGGCGTCCCGACAGGTCGACCATACAAAGGCCTCAAAAGGTGACATCTCAGTAAACTAGCTTGGTAACTATTGTTGTAATCGAACTCGGCATACGGCAAACTCTTATCCCAAGAGGTAGCATAAGCCAATGCACATGCTCTTAACATATCCTCCAGAATCTGGTTGACTCTTTCGGTCTGTCCATCCGTCTGTGGATGATAGGCTGTACTGAAGTTTAAACGGGTTCCCATGGCTTCGTGCAACTTATTCCAAAACCTTGAGGTAAATTGGGTACCTCTGTCCGATACAATCCTCTTTGGCACTCCGTGCAAACAGACGATCCTGATCATGTACAACTCTGCTAACCTATCTCCCGAGTAGGTGGTCTTCACGGGGATAAAATGGGCTACTTTGGTCAAACGATCCACTATAACCCATATGGAGTCATAACCTCCTTGAGTCTTAGGCAAACCGGTAATGAAATCCATTCCGATTTCCTCCCACTTCCACTCAGGTATTTTCAGCGGCTGTAGCAATCCTGCTGGTCTCTGATGCATTGCCTTGACTCTCTGGCATACATCGCACAATGCAACATGCTCGGCAACTTCACGCTTCATGCTCGGCCACCAGAATCTTTCCTTCAAATCCTGATACATTTTGGCGCTTCGGGATGAATTGAGTACTTGGAGTCATGGGCTTCTTCCAAAATCGCTTGCCTTAGCTCCTTTTGTTCAAAGACACAAATGCGATCCTTCATCCATAACGTGCCTTGCTCATCCAACTTGAAGTCCTCTGCCTTGCCTTCCTCCTTGATGGACTTAATCCTGCGGATCTTGTCATCATCCTTCTGTCCTTCTCGGATCTGGTCCTCTAGAGTAGGCTTTACTTCCAATGCGGCCAAGAATCCGCTAGGTACCACCTCAATCTTCATTCTCTGGAAATCCTCACATAGCTCATCCTGACTTGTGGCTAGCAACATGCTCACAGTATGGCTTTTCCGACTCAAGGCATCGGCAACTACGTTGGCCTTCCCGGGATGGTAATGGATTCCAACATTGTAGTCCTTGATCAACTCTAACCATCTCCTTTGCCTCATATTCAGATCCGACTGGGTGAATATGTATTTAAGGCTCTTATGATCCGTATACACTTCACATCTGTTCCCGATCAGATAGTGACGCCATATCTTCAAGGCATGCACTACGGCAGCTAACTCTAGGTCATGCGTCGGATAATTCTCCTCATGCGGCCTCAACTGCCTTGATGCATAAGCTTAATTTACCTTTCCATTCTGCATCGACACATCCAAGTCCTTGGCGCGATGCGTCACAATAAATATCGAAGCTTTGAGCAACATCCGGTAGAACTAACACCGGTGCTGATGTCAATCGCTTTTCAGCTCCTGAAATCCTTTCTCACATTCTGACGTCCATGCAAACTTCTTCTCCTTTTTCAGCAATTGCGTAAGAGGTTTCGCAATTGTCGAAAAGCCTTCAATGAAACGGCGATAGTATCCTGCCATTCCAAGGAAACTCCGGATCCGGGTCACGATCTTGGTTGCTCCCAATGTAACACAGCTTCTACTTTGCTTGGATCTACGGCGACTCCTTCTGCGGTCATTACATGTCCAAGAAACTCCACCTTGTCCTTCCAAAAATCACACTTACTGAACTTGGCGAAGAGTTGCTGTTCCCACAGCTTTTCCAAAACTCGCCTCAAGTGTTCGGCATGTTCATCCTCTGTCTTGGAATAGATTAGGATATCATCTATGAACACGACAACAAACTTGTCCAAATATTCCATGAACACCTTATTCATCATATTCATGAAATATGCTGGCGCATTCGTCAGTCCAAAAGACATAACTGTAAACTCATAATGTCCATATCTTGACGAGAATGCAGTCTTCGGGATATCTTCTGATCGGATCTTCAACTGATGGTATCCCGATCTAAGATCAATCTTGGAGAAAACTCCGGCTCCTCTCAGCTGATCGAACAAATCATCAATCCTGGGTAGCGGATACTTATTCTTCACGGTGACTTCATTGAGTGCACGGTAGTCGATGCACATCCTGAAACTCCCGTCCTTCTTCTTGACAAACAAAACTGGTGCTCCCCACGGCGACGAACTCGGTCTGATAAATCCTTTCTCCATTAACTCCTCTAGCTGTTTCTTCATCTCTACCAACTCCTCGGTGGACATCCGATAAGGTCTCTTTGCTATCGGCGCTGTGCAGTACAAGCTCTATCACAAACTCTATGTCCTGTCGCGGCATACCGGGTAGATCTTCGGGAAAAACATCCGGGTACTCATTCACTACTTGAGACATCCTCTATGCTGATTGCCTTGGTGTCGTTAACCATCAACTGTCCTTCTCTAACGGTAGCTTGAAATTCCACTTTCTTTCCACACGGGCTCTCAATCGAGATAGTCCTTCGTCCACAATCCAATACGGCCTTGTGCTTGGATAACCAGTCCATTCCCAAAATAACGTCTAAGGTCCGGGTCTCCAAAATTATAAGGTTCGCTTAGGAACTCTATTCCATCTATTAGTATTCTCACCCGGAACATCCTACTTTCGTTCGGAGTTCGAACCAGGGGTTTGAACTAAAAGCATGCACTTAAGTCTTGCAATCCCCAAATCGTTTCTAGCAGCAAAGCCTTGCGAAACAAACGAATCGCTAAGCTCGAGTCAAACAAAGCATTGCGAGTGCATCGAGTTAACAAGTAACTTACCCGATCTGACGTCCGTAGCATTCTGCAGTGCATCTGCGGTGATATGGTTGACTCGGCCTCTCACCTGATGCAGGATGTGGCTCCTGGTCTTGGCGTCCTAGCTGGGTGGTTCCCAAGTTAAAGCGAATCGGGTCACTCTGCTGTCTTCTTTGGACAAGCTGTTGGCAAAAGTGCCTGGCTCGTTGCGGTTGTAGCGGCGTCTCATCGTTCCTTCTTTGCTCGAGCGGCGTTTCTAGCGAAGTGGGGTCCGTAGTTACGATTGACGGGTCTTGGTGCTGGTGGACGGTGTCCTAGTGGCATTCTGTGGCTGGAATCTGAAAAATTGATTTGGTGCAACTCCAGGCGCTGTTGCGTTCCCTGGCGTGATCCTGTTGTTGCATTCGCGCTTCTCGTTCTCATCCGGTTCCTTGCGCTTGTCCTCAAGAATAAGCGCCTTATTCACCAATTCTTGGAAATCCGAAAGGTGTGGGTGATCAATCCCACCTGCAATCCTGAGTTAAGTCCCTTCATGAAACGAGACTGTCTGGCTTTATCTGTCGCTACATCCTCAGGTGCGTAGCGTGCTAGCTGTGTGAACTTGTTCAGGTAGTCGGCCAATGGCTGATTACCTTGCTTCACTGCTCTGAACTCCTCCTTCTTAAGGTCCATGATTCCTTACGCACGTGATCTTTGGCGGAATGCGGTTGTGAACTCTTCCCAAGTGATATCTTGAGGGTTCTCTTGCGTGGCACAGAAGTCCTCCCACCATTCGTGCTGTTCCTTCCAAGCGATGAGAAGCGTGAGTACCTTCTCATTTCCTATGCATTGAGCTATGTGTAGCTTCCTCTCAATTGACCTTAACCAATCATCGGCCTCCAATGGATTGGCATTCCTGAGAAAGTGGGTGGGTGAGTCCTCATGAACTCGATAGTCTTGTATTACGGCGTTGTCCCCGATTGACTTGATTAGTGTGGCCTGAGCGAAGGACGTGTTGCATTTGTTGCATCATAGCATGCATCAATCGAGTCCTGAAAGCAAAGCAAGAAATGCTCCAAAATTCTGCATATCAATCAAGCGGTGCTGGTGCTCCATCATTGGGGTTTTCTGTGGCGAGAACCACTCCGTTGCTTCCAAAGTTTCCACGGGTGTTCACCATCCTGTCGAATTGCTCTAAGTTTTAGAGATGAGGGAATCAAGAATAGACAAGTAATATGGAACTTATGCGGGCGAAAGGTGTAACTTTAAGGTCCAACTTTATTATTGATATTAATAACTTGGTATGGTTGCTTACAATGCCTAAGGGCCTTGCAACACATACCGCACACTCAAGAAACAATGAAAATCCAAATCGAACTAACATCGGAGTCTAACGCCTAAAGGGTGACTCTTTATTCTATGACGCGACTCGGCCGAAGGAGTCTCACTATAGAACCTATGCTCACTCATCGAGAAAACCTCCACGGCCTGGTACGGATCTTTGCGGCATAGGCGCGAACGATTGCCATGTCCAAAGAATCGTGTCATCTGTGGTAGTCGAAGAAGCGATGTCCTCATCGAGATCCGACTCCTCCGATCTGGCTCGTGTAGCTCGAAATCGCCTGCTCACGGTTACGAGTCCGTACAAAGCCATCTCCAACTCGTCAATCCTTCGTAGAAGGTGTGACACATACTCTTGAGCTTCCCGCCATCTGTTCTTCTCTGTTGTGATCTCCTTGCGGGCCTTCTATAGCTCTTTGATTGTATCATCGAGTACATCCTCCTAGGCGACAACAAGTCGTGCCAACTGTGTAACCATGGCATCCTCATCCTGAATCGCCTTCGGGTCAAGAAGGTTATTGCTGCGTGGGTGATAACGGAACACCGTGCTCTCCAACTCTCTGGCGTAGATACGGGTAATGTGCCGCATTGCTCGTCGTGATACTTCTTGGATACCCATCTGCATTGTAGACCTCCTGGCAGTGCAGTGTATCGGGCGATTGCACAGGCCCTTCTCGCCTAGCGGTACCTCAATCTTCACGTCACAAGCCTTGATCAATCACAGCTTGTCTGATCACTTCCTATTGGTATTGCGGCTTCTCAAAATCTCCGAGAGTCCAAGCATATGCCAAAGTTCATGGCGTGACCAACCTCTAGATCGACGTAGTTGAACTCTCCCTCCATCTGTCACAAGAGTGCTCACATAAGAACTCGAAATTTTAAATCGTGACAAGGTAAGGGAATATTCAGCAAGAGACAAGGAAAGAGAGAAGGGGGTAAGTCGAGATGTCATTTCTTGTCTTGACAATTTTTTTTTTAGCTTTAGAAAATAGGTTTTATCCTCACTACGACCATTCTAGCTTAGGGTTGAGCCTACGGTCAGTATGGCTCTGATACCACCTCTGTCGGGACCCCGAATTTGCAAATCCGGACCCTCTGTGTATTCAGCACTAGTCCAGAACGCAGCGCTTAGTGCACACAGTCTTAACATCGGTAAATATCACAATCATACCACTCGATACTAATAAAGTACTTTATTTAAATAGTCAAACTGGTTACTCGACCTTATGGTCAAGTTACAAATGTATGCCTCGCAGGGCAAAACTTATTAAGAGAGAAATAGTAGCAGCGGAAAATCAAATAACCGTGGCGCCATCCAAAGATACCACGTGCAACTGACTGGGCTCGCTTCCCTAAGTAGACGGTTCCTCTTGGAGCTCCTCCTCCAAAGCTGGTGTAGTCTCCTCTTCAACTGGTGTTGTATTGTGGCAAGGGTGAGTACTTGGTACTTAGCAAGTCATGCACAGAATGCAGGCTAATATACTATATGCATGGCTTGGTACAAAGGAATAGCTCATGGTATATTTGCAGTGAACAGCATTTGACAAGTAACATAAGTAGATTCGAAAGCAGTAGAAACAAGTAAAGCATAGATAACTTTTTAAGGAGTTTAATAAACATCTTTCCCATCCTAATCCACATTTTCATCAACATCATTATTAATCCAACCCAACCTTTCAAATCCAAGTTATTTTTGAGAAAATCTAACCCTTGACTGTAATTCCCGAGCGATGTCCAATACCGCGGACACGGCTATTCGAATAGATTATACACTCTGCAGAGGTTATGCACTTTACCCACAAGATACAGTCAAACACCACAAAGGCGAGTTCCCGTAACAAAGTCTTTCGGAAACTTCTAACAATACAAGTGGTCCTCCCCGGTTATTGCACACTAACCCTTCCCTTAGCTAAGGCGAAGTTTAGGCCAATCAACCGTTAGATGGGTACTGGCCTCGGCCCGATGCGCTCCCCGCACAACTTACACAAAGGGTGTAGTTGACCTCCCGAGGTCCCACAGTGCGTTATTAGCAACTTAGTCAACTAGGTCCGTCCCATTACGTACATGTGGTTGCACGTTAGACCCAGTTCAAAGGCTTGCAAGGTTAAGTCCTTAGGGTGACCAGGCAAGACTACCCGAAGAACCAAATCAACATCCCCAATGCCACAATGGCCCACTGATTATTCTTGCCACATGCCCCTGGCCGAAAAACTATTTATCAAACCCCAGTTGATTACCATGCACCACGTGCCATCAACATCACATGATACCTTTCCAAAACAGGTTCAATATATCATTAAGTCAATATTAACATTTGTTTGTCCAAAATCATGTCATGAGCACGTAGCGTGCTCTAAGCAGTTTACTACAACGGTCTAAAACCCATGTTGGCAAGTTAATAATGTCCAACTAGTAAACCACAACTAGGGTGACAAGGGGTCATGGCACATATTTAAATAATCAAGGTGTCATACAGCAAATTGTTATTTATCTAATTCCCCATATTTAAATAAAGTATTTTCTAACTGAACTAGCATGCAATAAGTTAAATCAAAATAGATTTTCAAAATAGGATCAACATGGTCAAAGCACAACTTGCCTTCAAAAAGTACTTGTTCTTGGTCTTGAGTTGGATCCTGAGTCAATACTTCTCCTTCAAATCCTTCCGGCACTTCAACGTCTACTCGTAAAGCGTGCAAATAGCAAATACACGAATAAACAATAGGCAAAAAGTATCCAATCATCCAAATAAAATCCATAAACAGAGAGAACATAATTTTATGAATTTTTAGAAACTGGAATCGTCAAATTTGGAGTTAAAATGCAAAAGTTATGATTATTTAAAGTTTAAATAATCAATTAAATAATTTTACAGAGAAAAACTTTAGTCCAAAAATTAAATAAAATTTATATTTAGGTAGATCTCAATTTTATACAAATTTAGAAATTTGAATCACTCAAATCGGAGTTGAAGCATAAAAGTTATAAGCGTTTGAAGTTTGAAACAAAATCTCAAATCATTATTTCGAATTAATAAATCATTTTCTTTTAGGAAATTAATTATTGCGTCGGCTACCGACACGTGTCGACCCTGCGATTGGTTGGGTGGCGTCACCGGTCCATGGACTCGGTCCACGCTCGGCTTGGGTCTACCGTGGACTCGGTCCACGGCTCCTTGTGTCACTGATAGGTGGGTCCCCTCGGGTAGCGTCCATCGGCGTCGGCGAGGCTCCGCCAATGGCCGAGTGGGACCATTGTGGCGTCATTCTTGGCGTCGGCGCTTTCGGCGGGACGATCGACATGCGGAGCCCGCCATGGCGTCGGTGTGGCGTCATGGTGCGAGGTGGGCCGCCGACATGCGGGCCCGTGATCATCGGCGTCTGACGCTGCTGTAGCGTGGAGCCCGGCCCAGCCGCTTGGCGGTCAGCCTTCCCGGCCAGCGTGGCGCCAATCTCGGCCGATTGATTTGAAAATCAACGGCCCCAGGTCGATCTGGCTCTCACGCGTTTGGGTTAACGCGCGTTTGATCTGAACCGTTGGATCTAGATCCAGCAACTGGCCGAGATTGAATCTCGATTTTGGGCGGAATCTCACCGTGAGATGGCGTGGCGCAATCTGGGGCGTTGGATCGAATCGGACGGCGGAGCGAGCTCGGTCCGGCGATGGCTTGCGCGGCTACTGCTCGCCGGGATTGGGGACGACGACCACGGCAGCGGCCGGGCGTGCTCGCGAGGTGAGTGGTCTCCTCCAACGCGCTTGACCTCCGCTCGATCTGACCTTAATCCCGGAGGACGAGCAGCGACGCAGCGGCAATCGGCGAAAAACCACGGCTGCACCTTCTCCTAACTCCGGCGAAGCTCTAGCGGCGCAACCACGGCGGCCAGCCAGGGTGAGTTAGGGCTACGGGTCGCGCAATGAAGCCAGCGATCCCGACACGGGTGGCGGCGCAATAAATAGGGCCTCGGCGTCGTGAAATGCACTAATCAGAGGTCCTCTCCGTTCTTGATGGCGGAGTCCGTGGCGACACGGGTAGGGTGATCGTAACGCAGCGCAAGACAAATGCCGCTGGATCGAGATCCAACGGTGCGCGAGTTTGGGTCCGGGTCGGACTCGGCGAGCCGCTGGCTCGGTCGGGCTCGGGCTCGGTGGCGTGGCTCAATCGTGGCCGTTGGATCAAGATCCAACGCCACGCTGCTAGGGTTCCAATGAAGGGTTCGGCTTGACCACGGGCGCGGTCGGGCTCGGGTCGGACTCGAACTCGAGTCTGACTCGGGCTCGGTCGGATGAACAGTAACCGACTCGGTTTGATTTTCCAGCGATTTAATATTTAAAATAAATTTCCATTAATTCATTTAATTCATTAAAAATAGCAAATTACTCAGAAAAATTCCAGAAAAATTCTGGAAAATATTTTAGGGTATTTGGGACTCAAATAAAATATTTCCAACAAAATTTTATTTTGCAAAGTTTAATTCTTTAATTAATTCAAAATGGAATAAATTCAAATAAATTCCAAATAAATCCAAATAAATTCCAAAAAAAATTCCAAAAATTCACCAAAGTGCCAAATCACACATGAATGTAAGAAAAGCAAAATTTTGGGGTGTTACAGGGCGAGCAGTGCTGCTCCCCCTACAACGTTGGATGCCAGGCGTTTTCCCTCCGCCTACGCCAAGCTGCGTGGCCGGAGAGGTTCCGTCCTGCGTCCATCAAGAAGTACGACGGCACCACCAACCCGGAGGAGTTCCTGCAGATCTATACCACGGTGGTGCGCGCCGCGGGAGGGTCCAAGAAGATCATGGCCAACTACCTCCCGACATCGCTGACGGGCTCCGCCCGCTCCTGGCTGTTGAACCTCCCTCGAGGCTCCGTGCACTCGTGGGAGGAATTATGCGACATCTTCATCGCCAACTTTCAGGGCTCCTACACTCAGCTGGGTGTGGAGAACGACCTTCATGCCCTGGAACAGACGAAGGGGTAGTCCCTGAGGGAGTTCATTCGGCGGTTCAGCCACTGCCAAAACATGATCCCCCGGATCTCCGAGCAATCGGTGATTATCGCCTTTCGGAGGGGGGTCAGAGATCAGAAGATGCGGGAAAAGATGGCTACCCACACCATTTCGACTAGCTTCGAGCTGTTCTCCCTGGCACATAAGTGCGCCAGGGCAGTGGAGGCCCGAGAGCGCACGGCGGGGCCGTCTGGCCACAGCGAGGCAGGAACCTCAAAGGCTTCCGAGCATAAGAAGAATAAAAAGTGCAAGGAAGTCGGTGCCGGGGAGGTCCTAGTCGCCGAGCCAGAAGACAAGCCCCAGAAGTGCGACCGCCAGGACAGGAGGGGTGATCGTCGAGGCCTGCGGGGTGATCACGGGGATCGCCGGTCCCCCGCCAAGAAGACGACGGAGGCAGACCATACTGCCCCATCCACAGGACCAATGGGCATGACCTAGCAGATTGATAGGTCATGTCCAAGCTGGTGGAGCAGCGGCTTAAGGAGCGCCGTGAAGATGACCGCGACGATGCGGATGAAGACCCCGCTCCGCTGGCCTTCTAGCAAGCGGAGCACATGGTGATGTTCATCCATGGTGGCTCCGCCACCTACTCTTCAAACTCGCAGTACAAGCGAGAGGTGAGAGAAGTGTGCGCCACCGTACCAACTACCGGGGCGAGCAGGCTACTGAAATGGTCGGAGGAGCCGATCACCTTCAGTCAGGCCGACCACCCGGAGAGCACTTCAGGCCCGGGCCATCTCCCAATCATGGTTTCTCCCACGATCCGGAATGCGAGACATGGGCGAGTGCTTGTTGATGGAGGGAGCTCCATCAGCTCATGTCTGTAGGGGCGTTCAAGGCACTCCAAATTCCTTATGAGGAGTTGCGTCCGGCCCCTCTCTTCTACGGAGTTGCCCCTGGAGTGGGCTTGACGCCCCTGGGGCAGGTTCGGTTGCATGTCACGTTCGGAAGTGTGGACAACTTCCGGACTGAAAAAATCAACTTCGAGATCGCGGACTTCGACCTTCCCTACAATGCTTTGCTTGGCCGACCAGCTCTGGTCAAGTTCATGGTGGCCACGCATTACGCCTACATGATGATTAAGATCCCTGGGCCTGGAGGCCTGATTACCGTGAAGGTGGATCGGCTGGAAGCCCTGCGCCTCAGCAAGCAGGTGCAGGACCTGGCCGGCACCACCTGCTTGGCTCGAGATGAGGACGATTGCCCAGAGCTCCCTCCGGTCAGGGCCCGTGCCTCACCTGGTCCCTCGGGTGAGGTGAAGGTGGTCCCCGTGGGTGAGGCTGGCTCTGGGAAGGTCGTGAAGATTGGTGCCAACCTCAGCGCCAAATAGGAAGACGCGCTCGTCACCTTCCTTTGGTCTAATCTAGATGTGTTCGTCTGGGAACCATCTGAAATGACCGAGGTCCCTAGGGAGGTGATCGAGAACCGATTGGCGATGCTCCCTGGAGTGCACCCAGTTCGGCAGAAGGTCCGGAGGCAGGCACCAGAGCGGCAGGATGCCATTCGGGATGATGTAGAGAAACTGCTGCAGGCGAGGATTGTACGGGAGGCCGCCTATCCCGTGTGGCTGGCCAACCCTGTATTTGTCAAGAAGTCGAACGGGACATGGCGGATGTGCATCGGCTTCACCGACCTCAACAAAGCCTGCCGTAAGGACCCGTACCCCCTGCCGCGGATAGACATCGTTGTCGATTCCACAGCAGGTACGAGGTCTTGTGCTTCCTACACGCCTACTCCGGCTACCACCAGATCAGCATGGCGCGGAAAGACGAAGAGAAGACAGCTTTTGTGACCCCTCTAGGCGTGTACTGCTATATCCGAATGCCTTTTGGGTTGAAGAACGCTGGCTCAACCTACCGGTAGCGCTATGCACACTGTATTTCGATCGCAAATTGGGAGAAATCTTGAAGTATATGTTGATGATTTGGTAGTAAAGACCAAAAAGACTGCTGGGCTTATCGAGGATTTAGAAGAAACTTTCTCCCACCTCCGGCAGTATTGTTTGAAGCTGAATCCTGAGAAGTGCATGTTCGGTGTGTCGTCTGGAAAGCTGCTTGGGTTCCTCGTTTCCAACCGTGGAATTGAGGTCAACCCAAAAAAGATCACGGCCATCGAGCGCATTCAACCACCCACCAGACTCAAGCAAGTTCAGTGCTTAGCTGGTCGCCTGGCCTCTCTCGGTCGGTTTATAGCCCGGCTGGGGGAAAAGAGCCTCCCCTTCTTCAAGTTGCTAAAGAAGACCAACTCCTTCGAGTGGACTACAGAAGCGCAGCAAGCACTTGAAGAATTGAAGCAATACCTCTCCTCCCCTCCGGTGCTGGTCGCCCCCGAGCCGGGCGAGCCGCTACTGTTATACGTGGCGGCCAGTCCGGCGGTTGTGAGCGCGGCACTGGTGGTGGAGTGTGAAGGGGTCCAGCGGCCAGTTTACTACGTCAGCAAGGTGCTACATGATGCAGAAACAAGGTACCCGCAGGCTCAGAAGATAGTATATGCCGTGCTGGTGGCGTCCCGGAAGTTGTGGCATTATTTCCAAGGAAGGAAGATCACGGTGGTGTCCGCCTATCCTTTACACGATATTCTCCATGTGAAATCATGTGCTGAAAAATTGGCTTTGAACTGAAAAATTAACTTAGATTTGAATTTGCAAAATGTGTTTGTTCATGTGTTTTGACAATTGACAAGAAACAGTAAGTTTTGCCTTGGCGCCGGACCAATCCTAAAGAAAACAGTAAGTTTCCCATCTACGACGGACAAACTTTCTTGGTCCTTTGTAAACATGCTTTTTGACAACCTCTTTCTCCTATGTACAACGGACAAAGTTTTTGTGTCCGTCGTGAACATGTTTTTGAGCGCATGAGCCAAACCCTATTTTCCAAGAATCCAGTAAGTTTCGCATGTACGACGGACAAAGTTTTTGGGTCTGTCGTGAACGGCTTTGAGGATTGATTTCGCATGTACAACGGACAAAGTTTTTGGGTCCGTTGTGAACGTGTTTTCACGGAATGTTTTCTTCTTGAACCGAGAGTTTCACATGTACGCCGGACAAAGATTTCTTGTCCGTCGTGAATGGACTTTTTCTAGGGTTTTTATTTCTTGTCCGTTGTGAACGTGTTTTGCTCAGTTTGGATGTTTTGCAAGAATTGAAATGGTTTGATCTTGAGATTATGAAATTTGTGATGATTTCATGATGTGTGTTTTGAAGTGGACTTTATGCAATGCTCATGTGAGTAGTTGCATGGATTGATGTGAGTCAAGTCGTGGACTTGTGCTCGGAATTATTTTGTGGTTTGTTCATGTGCAGGTATTACTCGAAGACGAATGTGGTCGATGACGGGACCGGAACTAGGTTCATGGAGGAACTAAGGTTCGGGACTAGGTTCAGGAGGAACTGAGGTCTTGGTGGTCAAGGATGTCATGCGGGACGTTCGGGCTAAGAGAATGGTGCACATGAAGAATGGTTAGTGTGAAATCATGTGATGAAAAATTGGCTTAATGATGAATTTGGTATTGCAAAGTGGTTGTGCTTATGACATGTGTGGTGCATGTGCATATGTTGTTTCAGTTGATTAATGGATATGCTTGTGATAGCATGGTAATGATTTTGCTTGATGCAATGCGCTCGTGTGAGTGGTTGCATGGATTGATCTTGAGTCAAGTCGTGGACTTGTGCTCGTACCTGCCATTGTGTGTTTGTTCATGTGCGGAGTATTGCTCGAGGGCGAGCGTGGTCGATGACGGACCGAACTAGGTTCATGGAGGAACTGAGGTTCGGGACTAGGTTCAGGGAGGAACTGAGGTCTTGGTGGTCAAGGATGTCATGCGGGACGTTCGGGCTAAGAGAATGGTGCACATGAAGAATGGTTAGTCACGTGAGAATGGCAGGTGGCCATGCGCGTGCAAAGGGTTAGTCACGTGAGTATGGCAGGTGGCCATGCGCGTGCAAAGTGTTAGTCACGTGAGTATGGCAGGTGGGCCATACGCGTGCAGTTGTAATCGTTTTGAGGTAGTTTGCATGTATTGGGCCATGTTGGGCCAAGTGGATATGCATGCGAACTCTTCTAGGGTTTTCTTATAAATAGGGGGAGGTGTCCCCTGTTTATTTTATGTGTGGATTAGGGTTGTACTCTTTTGTTGGGAGTACTGTAACCAGATTAGATAAAAGAAATAAAAATTATTTTTCTTCGAAGCCTCGGCTTTTGCGTCGGGAGGAATAGAAGAAAGTCTCCTCGCGACTCGGAGTGCTCACCAGAGGAAAGAGGAGGCGACGCTGTTCGGCTTGCACGACGAAACAAAAAGCGGCGCTTGGTGTAGAACAGAACCGTGCGGCAAGAAGAAAAAAATCAAGAGCTTTGGCCGTGGCGTAACGCATCAAAACTTGTTCGGCAGAGCACATCCAACCCAAGCGAAGATATCCGTGATCGGCTCCCTGAGGAGATTTTTCTCGCAGTCTTTGTTCGTGTACCACGGAGTGCTCTGGGCGAGCTAGTCGGCAAAGACAATAATAAACAGAGGTCAACCAGAGGTCACATGCTTCACGTAAGAATTCTTCAACACATGCATGCATAGAAAGATAAGTTTCTATTCTTCTTGCTTGATTAGCGTTAAACCAAAAATCTAGATTTCATATTTTGAGTCGTGATTGCTAGATTGTCACGATTGACATAGTGATTCATGATTTATTGTGGTTACTGATATTCACATGAATAATATGCGTTTGTAATCTCGTTGTTCGTTTGCATGCATATTTTGGTTCAAGATTGATTTATTATTTAATCATGGTAATTTTGATTTGATCGATTCCAAACCTTCCTAAGGTATCAAGTTATTGATCTACAAAGTTTGTTTGGTTAATTCCTTGAAGATTTTGTTTAATCACGAAATTAGGGTTTAATCTATTTTCGGTTTTATTGAGACAGTCAACTTGCAAAGCTTATAACTTTTAATCCGTAGATCCGATTGAGTCGATTCTTGTTGGGTTAGTTTCTAAATTGAATCTAGTTTCTCCAGTAAAAATTTCACATCAATCTAACGGTTGGATCTCCAGGAATTAGCTTTTTAGTGAGTGTCTGTCAATCTGTTTTTGCATTAAACCGAAGCAAATATTTGGTTCCGAATTGGGGTGAATTTTTAGTAGACCAAAAAAATTGTTTTTAGCTTCCGCACAATCATTCACCCCCCCTCTGATTGCTATACTAGTATATATCGATCCTACAAGTGGTATCAGAGCAAGGTTTTTCTAATTAATCTTAACCGGTGATTAGAAACCGTAGCGATGGATAGGTATTCGACAAAACCTTGTGTTTTCGATGGTGTTGATTTTCAGTTTTGGAAAGCAAGGATGGAGGCGTTCATCCAGGCGCAGGGCTTCACAATTTGGGAGAAGATCTTCAAGCCATATGAAGTCTCTGCAAACGACAACGTCAACGACACCAATCGCGCACATGTTGAAGCAAATAGTAAGGCGCGCAACTTGATCATCCAAGGCTTGGGACGCAGCGATTTTGATCGAGTGGTTCATCTTCGATCCGCATATGAGGTATGGAAATCTCTTTGTGATTACCATGAGGGTTCTAACACTGTCAAAGAGGTTCGTCAAGATATTTACAAAAAAGAATACATGCGTTTTGAGATGAAACCTAGTGAATCTGTAGATGACTTCTTTGCACGTTTCAATAAAATTCTTAGCAATCTACGTGCTGTTGGAGTTAGCTACACTGATGCTGAAAATGCTCGACAATTGCTTAGTGCTTTGGACATGTCGGTGTGGGAGATGAAAGTAACATTTATACAAGAATCTACTACCATGAGCACACTCACATTAGATGTTCTTTACTCTAAACTGAAGACTCATGAGTTGGATATTCTTGCTAGGAAGAATGGACATAAATCAATTGCTTTATCATCACAATCTAGCATGTCTCATCATAATGCTTCTTCAAATTTTGCCTTGTCTTTCTTGTCTTCACTAACCAATGAGCAGTTGAGGAATTTAGGAAGAAGACTTGGCATTATTCTCTTCTCGCTTTAACAAAGCTTTGCAGAATGTGAGAATGAGGAAGAGAAGTGGTGGTGGTCCTCCAAGATGCTATGAGTGTGGTGACCTCAACCATATTCGCACAAATTGTCCTAAACTTGCAGGTAAAGCATCATGGGAGGAGAAGGACAACGACAAAAGAAAAGAAAAGAAGAAGTTTGATAGAAAGAAAAAGAGCTTCATCGATGCAAGGTGGTTCACCGAAGTTCTTTCTGCTCTTGAACAAGTCAATTTGAGCGATGTGGATTCGGAGGAAGCAGCGAGGGCGATGCAACTCCAAGCAAGCATGAGTTGGCGGGATTGTGTCTCATGGCCAAAAGCAGCGACGGCTTCAGCGAGGACTGATCATGACAGCGACTTCAATGAGGTAGATCCTTCCTATGATGAATTAGCTATTCATTGTTGCTCGACTTGGTAAATTGCTTGATAAACGTGATAAGAAAATTAAGAAACATGATATTCTTGTGGAGTCATTGAATGCTGAAATTACTAGACTTAAGACTTTGATTCCTGATGATGATAATTGCAAATCATGTGACTTAATTTACAATGAGCTCACCTTGCTTAGGAAAGAACACGCTATTCTGTTACATCTAAATGAGAAAAATGAGAAACATGTTAAAGATGCTAGCTATTCCACTGATAATTTGCATGATTCGACTACTTGTTCTAAATGCTCAACTCTTAAATTGAAATTGAAAGATGCAAATGCTAGGGTTTCTCAATTGACTGATGATCTGCTTACACATGAGGTTCTTTCATGCTCAACTTATGCATAAACAAAAAGAAAAAGTGGGCGTTCTTTGTAATAACTGTTTAACTCTTTCTCAAAAGGTTGATTACTTGGAAAAGTCATTAGAACGTTTCACTAAAGGAAAGAAAAACCTAAACATGATTTTGGATCAATCAAAAGTCAGCACTCATAATAAAGGTTTAGGTTTTGATTCTTATGCTCATCATAAATCACATGCTCCTACTGTTGTTAAAACTCTTGAAAGTGGAAAATTTGAAATTGTCAATGAGCCTAAGAAGACTGTTTTTAAGTCTGCTGGAGTTTTATCCTCTGCTACGATGAATGCAAAATGTGCTTCTACTGTTAAAGCAAAACATCATGTGAAGTACACTTGCACTCATTGTGGTAGAGATGGACACTTAGTAGATTTTTGCTTTAGACTAGCCAAACAACAAAAGAAAGAAAGATCTAAGGCTAGGTCTAATTTTAGAAAGGCACGCTTTGCTTCTCATTATGTGCTTAGGGTGATGCAAACACCTTTTGTTGCTAAGAACACGAGAAAAGACAAATCTGTTTTTGTGCATAAGAATGCTCGTGTTGTGCCTACTGTTGTCTTGTCGTGTGTCTCGATCTTTGGATTCCTAAACATCTTATTTCTAACCCCAGTACCGAGACCTCGATATTTTCTGCTTCTATGTAGGCTTCTCACGCGAGGAAGGAGAACATATGGCTAGTGAATTTTGGATGCTCACGCCACATGTTCGGTGATAAGTTTTGGTTCTCCTTCACTCATGCATCTCGTGCTGAAAGTGTTATTTTTTAAAGATGCTTCTTCCACCTCTGTTTTACTTAAAGGCACTAGTCCAAATAGTGCAGATACAGGGCATATGTTCAGGGGGAGAGTATCTTTGTTCATGAAGATGGTGAGCCGGTTGATCAAAAGGACTATAGAAGCATGATAGGTTCACTTTTGTACCTCACTGCATCAAGACCGGATATTCAATTTGCTTTGTGCTTGTGTGCTCGGTTTGAAGCTTTCCCACGTGCTTCACATCGACAAGCTGTCAAAAGGATTTTCAGGTATCTTCATGGAACTCAAGATTTTGGCATTTGGCTTTCTGCTTCCTTATGCATTAGTTTAAGAGCTTATTCTGATGTTGACTTTGGAGGATGTTGAATTGATTTGGTTCGTGCCACCTCTTGAGTAATCCCCTTTCTTGAGCTTATTGATATTGGATTTCACTTTCTTAGAGATCATGTTGAAAAAGAAAATATTGTGCTTCACCATGTGGATACTGAACATCAATTGGCAGACTTTTTTACAAAACCTTTGTCTTCTTCTCGTTTTACTTTCATTCGGGGAGAACTTGGGATTGTTCATCCAATAGGTTTGTTTTGAGGGGGAGTTTCTTTGCCAAGTTCTTTCACTTGATGATCTCACTTTATCATATTTCTTTATATGTTATGTAATTGAGCTAATATATGATAATCTAATTATCTCACTTGAACTAAAAATGACATTGCGGAATTCCCTGGACTGATTGCCTATAGCTAAATACTCTGTGATATCTTACTCTTCTAGGCTTGATATTGAATCTTCTTGACAAATTTGGGCTATGAAGCAAGTGTGTTTTAGCTTTACTCTTTCATAAGACCTTTTAATCACTTTTGCATGTTTATAATCAAAGAAAAATGAAAAGAAAAGGGAATCAATAAAAAAGGGTTGTTAAAAGCAAAAGCATCAAGTTATGAGCTTCAGGAATGCTTTCCCTAAAAAGATAAGATGTATGCTCCAAGCATGCCATTCCCTCAAAGACAAGATGTATGCTTCAAGCATGCCACTTCAAGGAAATAAAAGAAGTATGCTTCAAGCATGCCACATGCTATTACTGTTTTAAAGATTAAATTGGTTTACTAGATTGGAGTTGAAACTACTTGCTCGCCCAGAGTTGTTAGTTGCTTCAACTTTGAGCCTTTGTTTTTCTACTAAAGGTTTTGCTTAGTACTTGGCTATAGTTGACTGATTTGAGGTTGAGATGCATGTCATTCCCTAACTTGCTAAAATCACATCAAGATCATGTATTTTGCATGTTATGTGATATATAAGGTTATATGATCGAATGAGCTTATCTTTTCCTATCTTGGCACTCCCTTGTTTCTCCTTGTGAAATCATTGTTTTAGAAAATTTTGAACATGTTCTCTCTTTTGTACTCTTGATGAATCCATTGTCAAAGGGGGAGAAATTTGGGAATCATTGAAAAGTTTAAGGAAAAAGGGGGAGAAGAAAAAGGGGGAGTTGTGTTTGGAAATTTGAGAATTTTGGGAGAATTTTGGAATTTTTGGGCACATTGCACATTCACACACATTTTCCTTCTCAGGGGGAGTTTTTGTTTTGCTTTTTGGTCAAAGGGGGAATTCTGTGTTTTCTTACTTTGGTCTTTGATCTTTTGGATTTCAAAATCTTTTGTAAAGTGAATGCCAAATGTTCAATTCTAAGTGGTGTTGCCAATGTTTTCATCAAGGGGGAGATTGTGAAATCATGTGATGAAAAATTGGCTTAATGATGAATTTGGTATTGCAAAGTGGTTGTGCTTATGACATGTGTGGTGCATGTGCATATGTTGTTTCAGTTGATTAATGGATATGCTTGTGATAGCATGGTAATGATTTTGCTTGATGCAATGCGCTCGTGTGAGTGGTTGCATGGATTGATCTTGAGTCAAGTCGTGGACTTGTGCTCGCACAGTTGTGTGTTTGTTCATGTGCAGGTATTGCTCGAGGCTTAACGTGGTCGATGACGGGACCGAACTAGGTTCATGGAGGAACTGAGGTTCGGGACTAGGTTCAGGGAGGAACTGAGGTCTTGGTGGTCAAGGATGTCATGCGGGACGTTCGGGCTAAGAGAATGGTGCACATGAAGAATGGTTAGTCACGTGAGAATGGCAGGTGGCCATGCGCGTGCAAAGGGTTAGTCACGTGAGTATGGCAGGTGGCCATGCGCGTGCAAAGTGTTAGTCACGTGAGTATGGCGGAGTGGGCCATACGGCGTGCGATTGTAATCGTTTTGATGTAGTTTGCATGTATTGGGCCATGTTGGGCCAAGTGGATATGCATCACGAACTCTTCTAGGGTTTTCTTATAAATAGGGAGGTGTCCTCTGTTTATTGTGTGCCAGGGATTAGGGTTGTACTCTTTTGTTGGGAATCTGTAACCAGATTAGATAAAAGAAATAAAAATTATTTTTTCTTGAAGCCTCGGCTTTTGCGTCGGGAGGAATAGAAGAAAGTCTCTCGCGACTTCGGAGTGCTCACCGGAGGAAAGAGGAGGCGACGCTGTTCGGCTTGCACGACGAAACAAAAAGGCGGCGCCGGTGTAGAACAGAACCGTCGGCAAGAAGAAAAAAATCAAGAGCTTCGATGCGTGGCGTAACGCATCAAAACTTGTTCGCAGAGCACATCCAACCCAAGCGAAGATATCCGCGATCGGCTCCTGAGGAGATTTTTCTCAGTGCTGTTCGTGGTATTACCTGAGTGCTCGACGAGCTAGCTCGGCAAAGACAATAATAAACAGAGGTCAACAGAGGTCACATGCTTCACGTAAGAATTCTTCAACACATGCATGCATAGAAAGATAAGTTTCTATTCTTCTTGCTTGATTAGCGTTAAACCAAAAATCTAGATTTCATATTTTGAGTCGTGATTGCTAGATTGTCACGATTGACATAGTGATTCATGATTTATTGTGGTTCTGATATTCACATGAATAATATCGTTTGTAATCTCGTTGTTCGTTTGCATGCATATTTTGGTTCAAGATTGATTTATTATTTAATCATGGTAATTTTGATTTGATCGATTCCAAACCTTCCTAAGGTATCAAGTTATTGATCTACAAAGTTTGTTTGGTTAATTCCTTGAAGATTTTGTTTAATCACGAAATTAGGGTTTAATCTATTTTCGGTTTTATTGAGACAGTCAACTTGCAAAGCTTATAACTTTTAATCCGTAGATCCGATTGAGTCGATTCTTGTTGGGTTAGTTTCTAAATTGAATCTAGTTTCTCCAGTAAAAATTTCACATCAATCTAACGGTTGGATCTCCAGGAATTAGCTTTTTAGTGAGTGTCTGTCAATCTGTTTTTGCATTAAACCGAAGCAAATATTTGGTTCCGAATTGGGGTGAATTTTTAGTAGACCAAAAAAATTGTTTTTAGCTTCCGCACAATCATTCACCCCCCCTCTGATTGCTATACTAGTATATATCGATCCTACAGTTAGTCACGTGAGAATGGCAGGAGGTCATTCGCGTGCAAAGTGTTAGTCACGTGAGTATGGCAGGTGGCCATACGCGTGCAAAGTGTTAGTCACGTGAGTATGGAAGGGTTACCATACGCGTGCAAGAGTTGTACTCGGCCTGGTTGGGCCAAGTAGAGTTGTGTTGGATACGGATTCCTTCTAGGGAATAGGAATCGTATTCAGAACTCCTTGTGGGTTGGTGCTTTAAATAGGTGGGGGGTCTCCTGTTGAAAGGCACCAAGTAGAGCTGGCGCATCAAGCTTTGAGCTTGGTTTTAGGTTTGTACTCTTTTGATGAGAGTATTTTAGACAAGAAATAAAGATCAATTCTTCCAAGATTTTTAAGTGCTACAAGAACCACGTCGCTACTGATATTTTCTGTTTTGGTTCTTGTTTGCATGCTTGTTCTAGTTCTAGATTGGTTTTTGTTCTTCAAGTTTTATCTTGATTTGATCCATCAAAAACCTCTCTAGGTATTGATCTAGTGTTTCTCAAAGTCTAGTTGATCAATCTTTTGTCGTTCTTGTTTAATCTTGAAGTTTTGATTAGATTGATTCTCGTCAAGTTCTGGATCAGCAAGCTTGCGAAGCTCATAACTTTTGATCCGTAAGTCCGATCGAGCTGATTCTTTTTGGGTTCGATTCGTATTGGAATCTAGTTTCTTGTGTCCAAATTTCAGATCGTTTCGACGGTTGGATCTCCGGAATTCTCATTTTACCAAACCTCTGTCATTCTGTTTTTGTCGAAAACGAGGCAATTATTTGGTTCTGTTTTTGGGGTGAACTTTTAATAGGTCAAGAATTTGGTTTTAGCTTCCGCACAATCATTCACCCCCCCTCTGATTGCTATATTCGTATACTTCGATCCTACAAGTGGTATCGGAGCAAGGTTTTTCTAATCTATCTTAATCGGTGATTAGATCAATGGATCATTATTCGACAAAACCTTGTGTGTTCAATGGTGTTGATTTTCAGTTTTGGAAGGCCAAGATGGAGGCGTTCATCCAAGCTCAGGGATTCGCAATTTGGGAGAAGGTCTACAAACCATATGATGTCCCTGCAAACGACAACGTCAACGACACCAATCGCACACATGTTGAAGCAAATAGCAAGGCGCGCAACTTGATCATCCAAGGCTTGGGACGCAGCGACTTTGATCGTGTGGTTCATCTTCGATCCGCATATGAGGTATGGAAATCTCTTTGTGATTACCATGAGGGTTCTAACACTGTCAAAGAGGTTCGCCAAGATATTTACAAAAAAGAATACATGCGTTTTGAGATGAAACCTAGTGAATCATGTAGATGACTTCTTTGCACGCTTCAATAAAATTCTTAGCAATCTACGTCTTTGTTGGAGTTAGCTACACCGATGCTGAAAATGCTCGACAATTGCTTAGTGCTTTGGACATGTCGGTGTGGGAGATGAAAGTAACATCTATACAAGAATCTACTACCATGAGCACACTCACATTAGATGTTCTTTACTCTTAGTTTAAAACTCATGAGTTGGATGTTCTTGCCAGAAGGGTAACATTAAATCAATTGCTTTGATCTCTAACCCTAACATGTCAAATGCAAATTCTTCTTCTAAGCTTTGCCTTGTCTTCCATGTCTTCTTTAACAGATGAGCAACTTGAAGAGTTTCTGAAGAAGATCTCGCACTACTCTCTTCTCGCTTTAACAAAGCTTTGCGTAATGTGAGAATGAGAAAGAGAGGTGGTCCTCCAAGATGCTATGAGTGTGGTGACCTCAACCATATTCGCACAAATTGTCCTAAGCTTGCAGGAAAAACATCAAAGGAGGAGAAGGACAACGATGAAGGAATGAGATGAAAAGGTTCTCGTCAAATGATAGGAAGAAGAAGAGCTTCATCAACCGCAAGGTGGTTCACCGAGTTCTTTCCGCTCTTGAACAAGTCAATTTGAAGCGATGTGGACTCGGAGAGCAGCGAAGATGATGCAACTCCAAGCAAGCATGATTTGATAGGATTATGTCTCATGGCAAAAGACAAGGATAAGCTTCACCGAGGACTCGACCACGACTTCAATGAGGTAGATCCTCTTATGATGAATTAGCTATTCTTTGTTGCTCGTCTTGGAAAATTGCTTGACAAACGTGATAAGAAAATTAAGAAACATGATTTCATTATTGAATCATTGAATGCTGAAATTGCTAGACTTAAGACTTTGATTCCTAGTGATGATACTTGCAAATCATGTGACTTAATTTACAATGAGCTCACCTTGCTTAGGAAAGAACATGCTCTTTTGTTGCATCTAAATGAGAAAAATGAGAAATATGTTGTACATGCTAGCTGTTCCACTGATGATTTGCATAGTTCAACTTCTTGTTCTAAATGCTCAACTCTTGAATTAAAATTGAAAGATGCAAATGCTAGGGTTTCTCAATTAACTGATAATTTGCTTTCACATGAAATTCTCTCATGCTCAACTTGTCGCAAGCAAAAAGGAAAAGTGAATGTTCCTTGCAATAATTGTTTAACTCTTTCTCGAAAAGTTGATTACTTGGACAAATCATTAGAACGTTTCACTAAAGGAAAGAAGAACCTAAACATGATTTTAGTTCAATCAAAAGTCAGCACTCATAACAAAGGTTTAGGTTTTGATTCTTATGCTCATCATAAATCACATGCTCCCACTGTTGTTAAAACACTTGACGGAGGAAAATTTGAAATTGTCAATGAGCCTAAGAAAACTGTCTTTAAGTCTGCTGGAGTGTTATCTTCTACTATGATGAATGCAAATGTTGCTTCTACTTCTAAAGCCAAACATCCTGTTAAATACACTTGCACTCATTGTGGTAGAGATGGACATTTAGTAGATTTTTGCTTTAGACTAGCCAAACAACAAAAGAAAGAAAGAGCTAAGGCTAGGTCTAATTTCGTAAAGGCACGCTTTGCTTCTCACTACGTGCCTAGGGTGATGCAAGCACCTTTTGTTGCTAGAAACACGGAACAGTGCAAATTTGATTTTGTGCATAAGATCGCTTGTGTTGTGCCTCATCATTGTCCGTCGTGTGTCTCAAGATCTTGGATTCCTAAACATCTTATTTCTAACCCTGATGCGAGACCTCGACACTTTCTGCTTCTATGTAGGCTTCTCACGCGAGGAGGGAGAACATGTGGCTAGTGAATTTCGGATGCTCACTTCATATGTTCAGTGATAAGATTTGGTTCTCCTTCACTCGTGCATCTCATGTTGAAAGTGTTGCCTTTGGAGATGCTTCTTCCACTTCTGCTTATGAGGCACTAGTTCAAATGATCGGTACACGTGCATATGTTCAGGGGAGAGTGTCTTTGTTCATAAAGATGATGATAATGCTTTGTTGAGGAATGAGATAATTAGAGGTTTACATGAGAGACTCTTCCCACGTGCTTGTGTGTGCTTGTTTTCAAGCTTCCCACGTGCTTCACATCGACAAGCTATCAAAAGGATTTTCAGGTATCTTCATGGAACTCAAGATTTTGGCATTAGGCTTTCTGCTTCCTCATGGATTAGTTTAAGAGCTATTCTGATGTTGACTTTCGAGGATGTTGATTTGATTTGGTTCGTGCCACCTCTTGAGTAATCCCTTTTCTTGAGCATATTGATATTGGATTTCACTTTCTTAGAGATCATGTTGAAAAAGGCAACATTGTGCTTCATCATGTGGATACTGAACATCAATTGGCAGACATTTTCACAAAACCTTTGTCTTCTTCTCGTTTTGCTTTTATTCGGGGAGAACTTGGAATTGTTCATCCAATGGGATTGTTTTGAGGGGGAGTTTCTTTGCCAAGTTCTTTCACTTAATGAGCTCACTTTATCATATTTCTTTATATATTATGTAATTTTGCTAATATATGATAATCTAAATTGTTCCACTTGAACTAAAAATGATATTGCGGAATTCCTTGGTTTGATTGCCTATAGCTAAATACTCTGTGATATCTTACTCTTCTAGGCTTGTTATTGAATCTTCTTGACAAATTTGGGCTATGAAGCAAGTGTGGTTTCAACTTTATTCTTTCATAAGACCTCCTAATCACTCTTGCATGTTTTACAATCAAAGAAAAAAGAAAAGAAAAGGGAATAAAAAAGGGCTAAAGCTTCAAGTTATTTGCTTCAAGCATGCTTTCCTTAAAATGGTTAAGATGTATGCTTCAAGCATGCCATTCCCTCAAAGATAAGATGTATGCTTCAAGCATGCCACTCCTAGAAAATAAAAGAAGTATGCTTCAAGCATGCCACATGCGATTTATTGTTTAAAGATTAAATTGGTCCACTAGATTGGAGTTGAAACTACTTGCTCGCCCTGATTTGTTATTTGCTTCAACTTTGAGCCTTTGTTTTTCTACTAAAGGTTTTGCTTAGTACTTGGCTATAGTTGACTGAATTGAGGTTGAGATACATGTCATTCCCTAACATGCTAAAATCACATCAAGATCATGTATTTTGCATATTATGTGATATATAAGGTTATATGATCGAATGAGCTCATCTTTTCCTATCTTGGCACTCCCTTGTTTCTCTTTGTGAAATCATTGTTTCAGAAAAATTTTGAACATGTTCTCTCTTTTACTCTTGATGAATCCATTGTCAAAGGGGAGAAATTTGGAAATCTTTGAAAAGTTTAAAGAAAAAGGGAGAGTTGTTAAATTTGAGAATTTTGGGAGAAGTTTGGAGATTTTTGAAATTTTTGGGCGCATTGCACATTCACACACATTTTCATTCTCAGGGAGATTTTGTTTTGCATGTTGGTCAAAGGGGGATTTCTTTGTTTTCTTACTTTGGTCTTTGATCCTTTGGATTTCAAAATCTTTTGTAAAGTGAATGCCAAATGTTCAATTCTAAGTGGTGTTGCCAATGTTTTCATCAAGGGGGAGATTGTGAAATCATGTCTTTGAAAAATTGGCTTTGAACTGAAAAATTAACTTAGATTTGAATTTGCAAAATGTGTTTGTTCATGTGTTTTGACAATTGACAAGAAACAGTAAGTTTTGCCTTGGCGCGGACCAATCCTAAAGAAAACAAGAAGTTTCCCATCTACGACGGACAAACTTTCTTGGTCCTTTGTAAACATGCTTTTTGACAACCTCTTTCTCCTATGTACAACGGACAAAGTTTTTGTGTCCGTCGTGAACATGTTTTTGAGCGCATGAGCCAAACCCTATTTTCCAAGAATCCAAAGTAAGTTTTGCATGTCACGACGGACAAAGTTTTTGGGTGCAGCTGTGAGCGGCTTTGAGGATTGATTTTGCATGTACAACGGACAAAGTTTTTGGGTCCCGTTGTGAACGTGTTTTCACCAGAATGTTTTCTTCTTAGGAACCGAGAGTTTCACATGTACGCGGACAGATTTCTTGTCCGTCGTGAATGGACTTTCTAGGTTTTTATTTCTTGTCCGTTGTGAACGTGTTTTGCTCAGTTTGGATGTTTTGCAAGAATTGAAATGGTTTGACCTTGAGATTATGAAATTTGTGATGATTTCATGATGTGTGTTTTGAAGTGGACTTTATGCAATGCTCATGTGAGTAGTTGCATGGATTGATGTGAGTCAAGTCGTGGACTTGTGCTCGGAATTATTTTGTGGTTTGTTCATGTGCAGGTATTACTCGAAGACGAATGTGGTCGATGACGGGACCGGAACTAGGTTCATGGAGGAACTAAGGTTCGGGACTAGGTTCAGGAGGAACTGAGGTCTTGGTGGTCAAGGATGTCATGCGGGCGTTCGGGCTAAGAGAATGGTGCACATGAAGAATGGTTAGTCACGTGAGAATGGCGAGGAGGTCATTCGCGTGCAAAGTGTTAGTCACGTGAGTATGGCAGGTGGCCATACAGCGTGCAAAGTGTTAGTCACGTGAGTATGGAAGGGTTACCATACGCGTGCAAGAGTTGTACTCGGCCTGGTTGGGCCAAGTAGAGTTGTGTTGAATCACAGTTCCTTCTAGGGAATAGGAATCGTATTCTAACTCCTTAATGGGTTGGTGCTTTAAATAGGTGGGGGTCTCCTGTTGAAAGGCACCAAGTAGAGCTAGCGCATCAAGCTTTGAGCTTGGTTTTAGGGTTTGTACTCTTTGATGAGAGTATTTTAGACAAGAAATAAAGATCAATTCTTCCAAGATTTTTGCGTGCTACAATAACCACGTCGCTCTGATATTTTCTGTTTTGGTTCTTGTTTGCATGCTTGTTCTAGTTCTAGATTGGTTTTGTTCTTCAAGTTTTATCTTGATTTGATCCATCAAAAACCTCTCTAGAGGGTATTGATCTAGTGTTTCTCAAAGTCTAGTTGATCAATCTTTTGTCGTTCTTGTTTAATCTTGAAGTTTTGATTAGATTGATTCTCGTCAAGTTCTGGATCAGCAAGCTTGCGAAGCTCATAACTTTTGATCCGTAAGTCCGATCGAGCTGATTCTTTTTGGGTTCGATTCGTATTGGAATCTAGTTTCTTGTGTCCAAATTTCAGATCGTTTCGACGGTTGGATCTCCGGGAATTCTCGTTTTACCAAACCTCTGTCATTCTGTTTTTGTCGAAAACGAGGCAATTATTTGGTTCTGTTTTGGGGTGAACTTTTAATAGGTCAAGAATTTGGTTTTAGCTTCTGCACAATCATTCACCCCCCCTCTGATTGCTATATTCGTATACTTCGATCCTACACTCCACAACCGCGAAGCTGAAGGCCGCATTGCCAAGTGGTCTGTGGAGCTAGGAGAGTTCGGTCTCAAGTTTGCCCCCCGCACGGCGATCAAGAGTCAAAGGCTGGCAGAGTTCATTGTTGAGTGGACTCCTGCCGAGTCCGAGACTGAGGAAACCCCGCGCCCTCCCCCTGGACACTCTACTTCGACGGTTCCTTCAGGCTCGAGGGCGCGGGGGCTGGGGTCCTCCTGGTTTCCCCAACCGGGGACCTCCTCAAGTATGTGGTCATCCTGGACTTCAAGGCCACCAACAACGTTGCCGAGTACGAAGGCTTGCTGGCGGGGCTTCGCGCCGCCGCAGCTATCGGAGTTCGGCATCTACAAGTCAAGGGTGACTCGCTGCTGGTCGTCAATCAAGCGAGAAAGGAGTTCTCCTGCTCTGATCCCGTCATGACAGAGTACTTGGCGGAGGTCAGAAGGATGGAGCGACACTTCGACGGGCTGGGGTATACTCATATCCCCCGACGCGACAATTACTTGGTGGACGAGCTCGCGCAGCTCGCCTCGACAAGATCTCTTGTTCCGGTCGAAGTCTTTGAAGAAAGGCTTCCGCGACCGTCCATCGCAGCCCCTGTTTCTGGTGGGGACGATGGTGACGCTGTATCAGCCCTTGTTCCGGAAGGGAAAGCAGTACCGGTGGAAATGCTAGGCCAGGCGGAGTACCCGGGCGACCACCCTGTGGTCGCCACACTTGACCGGGAAGGCACATGGATGGATCCGATCCTGGCCTACCTGCGGGATCAAGTGTGCCCCAACGATGATGCGTCAACAGAGAAGATAGCACGAAAGGCCAAGTGCTATACCCTGGTGGGCGGGGACCTCTACCGCCGGGGTAGAAACGGAGTTCTTCTGAAGTGCATCACTCGGGAAGAGGGGAGCAGTCTACTCTCTGATATCCATGGAGGCGTGTGCAGGAGCCATATGTCTAGTCGAACGATGGTGGGGAAAGCTTTCCGCCAAGGGCTCTATTGGCCAACCGCCCTCCAGGATGCTTGCGAGCTGGTGAGGAAGTGCGAGGCGTGCCAGTTCCACGCCAAGCAGATCCACCAACCAGCCCAAGCTCTGCAAACCATCCCGCTCTCATGGCCCTTCGCGGTGCAGGGGTGCAGATATCTGAGGCCCGTTCCCACGGGCCACAGGGGGCTACACCCATCTGTTCGTCGCCATCGACAAGTTTACCAAATGGGTGGAAGCTAAAGTGGTAAGGGCGATTACAGCCACCGCTGCGATCAAATTCATGCAAGTAATCTTCGCCCGCTTCGGGGTCGCCAACCGCATCATCACCGACAATGGCACGCAATTCACCAGCACCGCCTTCCTGGGTTTTTGTGAATAAATGGGCACCAAGGTTTGCTTTGCCTCAGTGGCCCACCCAAGGAGTAATGACCAAGTTGAGCGGGCCAATGCACTGGTGCTGAAGGGCCTCAAGACTAGGGCATTTGATCGACTCCACAAGCACGGAGCATGGTGGATTGAAGAGCTCCCGGCGGTGCTGTGGTCACTTCGTACCACCCCCAGCCAGGCCACCGGGGAAACTCCCTTTTTCTTGGTCTATGGTGCTGAGGCGGTCCTACCCTCGGAGCTGGCCTTGGGGTCACCGCGTGTGGCGGCGTTCACTGAGGAAGCCCAGGAAGATCTGCATCGAGAGGACGTCAACCTCCTGGAAGAAGTGTGGGGTCACGCGACCCTGCACGCTGCCCGATACCAGCAGAGCCTCAGGCGGTACCACGCCGCTTGGGTCAGCGAGAAAACACTGGCAGTTGGCGACCTGGTCTTGCGCAGAGTTCAGACGCATGCCGGGTTGCACAAACTGTCTCCCCAGTGGGAGGGCCCCTTTAAGGTGGTCTCAGTCTCTCACCCCGGGGTGGTCAAGTTGGCCACTGAGGACGGGGAGGAGTTGGCGAACTCACAAAACATAGAGCTTCTGCGCAAATTCTATCCCTGAGAGATTTGTAAGTCTGAGAGCTGCGCGCCTCGACCAGCCGAGTTGAGCCTTCCTCTCCGAAGCTGGTCGGAGGAAGCCTCTATCTAATCCAATGTCTAGTTTTCTATTCAAAGCAGTTGTCACCTTTGTTCTCTTTTTTCTGGTTTGCGCCCCGATGGGCCGTGTCTGCGTAATTGCCCTCAGTACATTAAGGCTCTCTGAGTTCTCGACGGTAAAGGTTGGCCCACTGGGTAAGCGTGGCGTGCATGGATGGGTGATCGGATGGCTGGTTTGACACGGTTTTCAACACGGTCATGACGCTCAGGGTGTCCCCGTGAGAACCGACGGTTCAAACACCATTACCGAAAGCCTACTACCCTGCCGGACCTCACCAAGTGTTCGGCCCCAAGAGACCGTGAGAGTAATTAATTTCACAGGGGCCTAAGGTCCTGAGATAGCGATATTCCGGCACGAGGGATCCGGGCCCTGCACTCCGGCTAACGCTTAACGCGCGCTGTTATCTTTTCGTTCGCCAGAACCAGCGTAGTGGCGGCGCGAGCAGGCACCCAAGCATGAGATGTGCGAAGGAAAGTATGTGCATTCATAAAAAAGAAACTAAACTGCAGAAGTCCTTTACAAGGGACGGCGAAACAGAAAAAGGAAGGTCTTCAATCTTCATCTGCCGCGGCTTCTACGGCCTCCTGGTCCTCTACCGGGGCGACGTCCAGCTCGAGTGCCACGTCCTCGGCCATTGCTTCCAGCGCCGGGTTGACCATCTCGAGCTGATCGGCAACCCGCTCGGCGGCGCTGCTGACCTGTGCCTCGGTGCAGGCCCAGTCTCCTTCCACTCCCTGGATGGCGACCAGGGGGTCGAAGTTGGCGTTCCGGCTGGTGCAACAGGCTAGCACGTACGACGCTGTGGCCGCCGCGACTGCCCACCGTTCTTGACTGGACCGGGTGGCTAAGGTGCCGGGCAGGAAGGTGAGGAAGTCGGTGATCCGGCTCATGCAGAAGGCATAGTGCCGGGCCGTCTGCTCGACCGGGGCCGGCTGCTCCAACCCCAATGGCGCCAAGCTGGCCACCATCCGGTCAAAGGCGGGGGCAGCATGGAGGTGACCTCGGCTTCCGCGCGGAGCCGCTCGCCCTTCTCCTCGTTGTGCTCTCGGGAGATCGCCTCGATGAGGAGGGCTCCCCGCTCCCTCTCCTGTTGCAGGTCTCGCTCCGACCTCTCCTCCCGGCCGCGCCAGTCCTGCACCTCCGTGCGGAGGCGGTTGTTCTCCGCGATGGCCTCCCTCAGCCTCTCCCTGCTCGTCGTGAGGCGGCCGCTCACGTTGGAGTGCAGTTCGCTGAGGGCGGCCAGCAGAGCGTCCGTCACGCCCGAGGGATCGGGGCTGCGGACGGACCTCGGAGTGGGCGGCAAGCCTATCCGCCTCCGGCGGTAAGACCCGCCCTGCGGCGGCCACAGTGGTCGCCACGGTGCTCGTCCGCGCGCAGCGACAACTTCTTGCCCGACGGCCATGCGGTGCCACTGATCGCCCTCACTGGAGCCTCGAAGTAAACGCCCAAGGTGAAAAAGAGGTAAGTCTCTCAAATTAAAAGAACTTAACGATTTCTTTGCGTATCTGCTTTTGCGTGCACCGTAGAAGGCCTCTTGAAATGAGGCATGGCCGAAGCGAGCGTTATTCTCCATGGCAGCGCCAGATGCTTGCGAAGCGACCCTTCGGCGGCGGAGGTAGAACCGGTGCCGTGGCGAGGCGGATCACCTGCGCCCGGTGGCGATTTCTTGGGCGGGTCTCCCTATTTGCGCGGCGGCGAAGCGCGGTCACCTGCTTGGCGGCGTGGCGGCGGCCGAATCCAACTCTGCCGCGGCGCGGAGGAAGAGACCGGTCTTTGGCGGCGGCGGAGGAGGATCGGTCTTGGCGGCGGCGGTAAGCGGGTCGACCTGTGCCACCGGCAGCGGAGGGTCGATCGGCGCCAGCGGCGGCGGAACCAGAACCGGAGCCAGTGGAGTTGTTGTCGGCACGACGCCAGCCGAAGGGGAAGCGGTGGCCGCCGTAGAGCTCCCTGCTCCGGTCGTGGTCGCCGTGCCCCCTGGCGCGACGCGGACCCTCCTGGGGCTGGTACCGGAGGCGTCGTCGTCAGCAGGGCATTTGCCTCTCCTCGGATCGCCAGCCGGAGGAGGGCCCCAGATTGTCAACGCCACTTGGCGGGGCGTGTTCACCAGCCCCATGGCGTCCATGATGGGCATGGCCCGTGTGATGATCGCCACGCTCCACCAGGCTCCACCTGGCGAGCGAGCGCCTCGTTGAAAAGGCGGGATGGGGCTGAGGACGCCCAGCTGCGCCATCCACGCATCAATCTTTGCAAGGGATAAATCCTCTGCAGCTGAAAAAAGAGAGAGAAAAAGGAATGGAGTCACCGTTAGTTCAGCGATAGTTACAAAAAAAACAACAAAACAAGGGACTTACCTCCGGGAGATGTCCGGGTCATGTCATGGGGCCGTGTCTTGCCAGCGAGCGGGGCGCGACGGCGTAGGGGCGATTCTCGGGAGGCGTAATCCCGCAGAACCATGGCCCCGTCAAGCCCGCTGTTGTGGTCCACGCGGCCAGCATCACCTGAGCTCAGCGCCTCGTTGGCGTGAGCTCCTAGGTAAAGTGCTGACCGCCCGATTGGCAACTCCAAGACCTCTACGCCGCTGTCGTCCTCGACGTAGAGCCACTCATTGCACCAAGACCTCCAGTTGG
Source organism: Rhipidocladum racemiflorum (assembly GCA_036346355.1). Classification (NCBI taxonomy): domain Eukaryota; kingdom Viridiplantae; phylum Streptophyta; class Magnoliopsida; order Poales; family Poaceae; genus Rhipidocladum; species Rhipidocladum racemiflorum. The sequence continues at coordinate 26,200,819 of CM070589.1, read as the reverse complement.
AGCGGAGATCCAGCGGAATGTAGCGGGAAGCTGCACCGTCCCGAAGGCGGAGGTGGCAGGAGCCTGCCATGGTGGAAAGGTCCTTGGTCGCGCGCAAGGAATAGAAGAAGCGAAAGAGGGGAAGATTGGGGGCCACTCCCACGAACATCTCGTAGAAATGGGCAAAGACAGCAAGGAGAACAACGGAGTTGGGAGGAAGGTGAACATTGTGGATGGAGTAGAAGTTGAGTATGGCGAGATAGAAGTCGAAGATCGGCGGAAGGAGGCCCGCCAGCATCCCCCATCCAAAGAAGATTACTTCCCTGACGGCAACGGCGCAAGGGCGGTCCCGCGGCGCGAAAGTATTACAAGGCCGCCGGCGATGCAGGAAAACCTCTCGGCGTCGACCTCCTCGGCAGTCGATGGAGAAGCGTAGTCTTTGGCGGCGCCATGTGAGCGAAGGAGCAGTTCGCTGGGAGTGAAGGCGAAGGAGCAGTTCGCAAGGAAGCAAAGACTAAGGAAAGAGCAAACCGCCTCCCCCCGGGCCCCCTACATATATGTGCGCATGGAGGAGCGCTTTAGCGGGAGACCCGAGGGGGCGCGGCGGTTCGAATAGCGGGAGACCCGAGGAGGCGCGGCGGTTCGCTGGCGGGAAACCCAAAAGAATCAGAAGAGGCGCGGGCGTGCTCCCCAGACCCGCGCCGGTTACGAGGCAGGGACGGCTGCACGTTCCACCTCGATGCCCGAAAACGGTGGCGGCATTTAAAAGCCACGGTGTTACGTGGGCACTTATAGTGAACCCACCCGTGAGACTGAGCCGTTTTTCGTTTCTGAAAAGGTAAAAAGGGGAGCTCCAAGGTGGGTCCGGGAGCTACTGTCAGCGTATTCTACACCAGGGTGCCCACTACACTTCGGTAGGAACTGCCAGCAGAACATGTGGCATCCAGACCACGCCACTGGCGGTCAGCTATGTGATCGCCCAGCGGTCAGGTGGCGACCAAGCCACGCCAGCGTGATCGGTATGTGATCGCCAGTCAGTGGCGACCAGGCCACGTCGCTGAAGTCAGTGGCGACCAGGCCACGTCGGCTGGCGGTCGGTATGTGATCGCCAGTCGGTGTGGTGACGAGGCCACGTCGCTGAGCGTCGGAAGGTGGGACGCTGGCGGGCGCGACGCCCGATCCACACCGGCGCTCGATTCCCGAACCACCTAGCAGCTTTCTTGTGCGCGAGAGGTCAAAGACATTTATTGCGTATCGTGCGCATTAAATGAAGGTAATGAAGGCCACAATATAGCGGCGTGTGTTCCCAACGCGCGCCATAATGACGAGTGATGTCATGGTGCAATTTCCCATCCCAGCAGAGCGGGCGACGCCGGCAGTCGCGGGGCCCGAGACAGGGAAGGGGACGGCTGTGCCAGGGCATTAAGTGTGCTGCAAGAACAGTGATCGGCGCATAAAATGCAGTCTGCCCAGTGTATTCAATGTACTGCACTTTTGTAAACCCCATGCGCCCCAGCCAGAGTATAAAAGGTAGTTGGGGTGCATGGGAGAAGGGGTTCGGTTTTTTAGATTAGTTCATTCTCCTTTGGGGTGAAGGTCCGGAAGTTCCAGGTCCCTGGTTCTTTCAATTTTCCCCAAGAACACAAGCAAGAATACACAGACAGGACTAGGGCTATTACTCTCAGGAGGGCCCGAACCTGGATAAAACCTAAGTGTCTCCTTGCAAGCTTCGTGATCATCCTCTCTCTCCATCGTTGAAGCAATCTCCACGAAAGCCCCTATTTGAACTTCACACACACTCGATCCAGAGGTGTATGTTGGCTTACACACTGACATACCCCGAGCTTTTCACCACAGGTATTGAAGGGAATATGCCCGAGAGGCAATAATAAATTGTTTATTATCTTATTCCATGTTTATAATAGATGTTTATTTCTCATGCTAAAATTGTATTAACCGGAAACGTTGATACATGTGTGTTTAATAAACAAAAAGGTTCCTAATAAAGCCTCTCTTTTAAACTAGCTCGTTGATTAACTGATGATCAAGGTTTCCTGATCATGAACATTGGATGTTGTTAATAACGGGGTCACATTATTAGAAGAATGATGTGATGAACACACACCCAAGTTGGTATAGCAAATTCGATCAAGTCATAAAAGTTTGTTGCTGTACTGAACATATACAAAATAGCTCTTTTCCTTAGACCATGAGATGATGTCAATCACTAACTCCGGAAGAGTACTTTGATGACATCAAACGTCACTCCATAACACGGTGACTATAAAGATGGATTTGGGTACTATGAAAGTATTAGTTGAGGCTCATGCATCAAGAGTGGGATTTGTCCATCCAGATGACGGAGAGATATACTCTGGGCCCTCTCGGTTATATCACATTGACATCGCTTGCAAGCACGTGACTAGGTCACAAGAATGTCATATCACGGAACGAGTAAAGAGTACTTGTCGATAGCAGGATCGAACTAGGTATAGTTGATACCAATGATCGGATCCGGATAAGTAATATATCGCGAGACAAAAGGAATTGGTTATGTTGTTTTTGGTTCACATGATCACTAGTTCATCGTTGAGTAAGTGGGAGTCATTATGGATCTCCGGATCCGGCGATGATTATTGATCGAGAGGTGTCTTGATCATGTCCATTTTATTCATGAACCGTAGGGTGACACACTTAAAGTTCATCGGCGTTTTTGAGTGGAGTGCAGAACACGAGAGAAAAGTTTGGACAGCAGACCGAATAGTTTGGGATATCGGAATAGTTCAAGGGGTATGTGTTAATTTTTGTTAATTAAAAGAATTAACAAATATTAAAATAACAGAAATAAAATTGTTTATTTATTTAATGGAGAGTCCATTCACATGAAGAGAATGGAGAGTCCATTCACATGAAGAGAATGGATAGTTCATTCACATGAAGAGAATGGAGAGTCCATTCACATGAAGAGAATGGAGAGTCCATTCACATGGAGAGAGTGGAGAGTCCACTCACTCCTATAAAAGGGAGGGTGGAGCTCCTCTCTTAGGGACTAATCTCCATAACCTTTTGGTTGGTCCTTTCTCCCTCCTTCTGCTGTTCCACCTTTCAAGCAGTAGCTTAAGCGGCCATTTCTTGAAATAGTTTCTCTACCACCACCACTAAGTCGTAGTGTTGTTGGAGTTTCCGTGGATCCTCTACTTCGCCTTGCCCATTGGATCGAGGGATTGGAGGTGCGTCTTTGTTCCGTGCGTGTGACCAAGTAATGCGGGCTGCCGTTTGTGGCGCTCATCTTCGCGACTTTGAAGTCGGGCGTGTACCTCTACTTCAACCACGTTTGTTTGCGGGAACGTTATTCCCGCTTTCGGTCTACGAGGGTGAGTCCTTCTGAAACCGTTTGCATGCATCTCCTAGATATGATCTTGGTGTTTGGTTGCATTCGTAGTAAAAATTTTTGTTTTCCATGCTTAGAACCCATCAGTGGTATCAGAGTCGTGTTTATGCGTAGATGTTATGTACGGTTAAAACACATATGGATGTGGGCGTTGATGATCATGTTATTGCATACTTTCGTGTTTTTTGGATCATGGTGGCATAGTGGGATTTGAAGTGGTCCGGACTAACCTTACATGTCCTCGCACATGAGACTTGTTCCACACTCGACATGCAACTTGCTTTGCATAAGTGGCTTTGCGGGTGTCAGTTTCTCCTACTATAGTCATGATCTAATTTACAACGGTTTGCTAATAATGTTTTTATCACCGTTGTGGTTCTTGTTCGTAGGTAAGAACGGTTCTTTCCTAGAAAACCCAAAACTGCGTAAAATATGAAAGAAAAAAAAATAAATTAGAGGCGTCTAACTTGTTTTTGCAGGGCATGTGATGTGATATGGTCATTGATACAAAGATTGTTGTATGAAATAAGATTTATTGTAAATTTAAACAACCGGCAGGAGCCATTTGGTTGTCTTTTCTTTTATGGCCTGCGTGCTAAGTATATGTCCATGTGATATATTGTAATGGAGGAAGACAATCAAGATGGAAGCACCATGGACCTTGGTGCCACGCCGGTGGAATGATGGAGATCATACCATGACGCACAAGATGGAGATCAAGTGCTAGAAGGACCATATCATATCACATTATTCATGCATGTGATGTTAATCCTTTTTATGCATCTTATTTTGCTTGGATGTGATCGCGTCGTTAGCACTATAAGATGATCCCTTCAACTTAATATCAAGATAATAATGTGTTCTTCCATAGTATACACCGTTAAGAAAGTTCGTCGTTTCGAAGCACCACGTGATGATCGGGTTTGATAGGCTCTACGTTCGCATACAACGGGTGTAAGCCAGATTTACACAAGCAAATACTTTGGTTCTACTTGGCGAGCCTAGCATGTACAGACATGGCCTCGGAACACGAACCGAAAGGTAAAGCATGAGTTATATGGATGATATGATGAACATACTGATGTTCGCCTTTGAAACTATGCCGTCTCACGTGATGATCGGTTTCGGTATAGTGAATTTGGTTCGTGTAATCACTAAAGATGACTAGAGGGATGTTGTTTTTGAGTGGGAGTTCTCGTAGTAATTTTGAATTAAACTTGAACTTAATCTATTATGAACTTAGTCTAAGTAACTTTGCAAATACGTTGTAGATGGCACCACCTACTTTCAATTTCAATCTGTTCATGGAGAAAGAGAAACTAGCCACCAACGGTAGCAACTTTACCAACTGGGCCCTTAACCTGAGGATTCTCCTCAGCGCTGCTCAAAGGAGCTATGTGCTTGATGCGCCACTGGGTGCCCCGCCCGCTGATGATGCCCCCGAGGAGGAGAAAAATGTTTTCTTGACTCGCAAGGAGGACCACATTTTAGTTCACTGCGGCATTTTGTACGGCCTTGAGCCTGAGCTGCGAAAATGTTTCGAGCACAACAATGCTTTTGATACAATGGGAGAGTTGAAAATGATTTTCGACACCCATGCCCACGATGAGAGTTATGAAGCTTGAGAAAAGTTCTTTAGCTGCATGATGGAGGAAAACAGCTCCGTTAGTAAGCACGTACTCAAAATGTGCAGATGCGCCGATAAACTCATAGCTTTGGGAATAACGATCCCCATTGAGCTAGGAATTCATCGTGTTCTCCAGTCTCTGCCACCAAGCTACAAGAGGTTTGTGATGAACTACAACATGCAGGGCATGAAGAAGTCTCTCCCGAGCTTCATCAATGCTGGCTATTTGAAGTAGAGATCAGAAGGAACATCAAGTGTTGATGGTCCATAAGACCACCATTTTCAAGAAGAATGGCAAGAAAGGCAAGGTTAAGGGTAACTTCAAGAAGAAGGTCAAGTCTGTTGCCACATCTGAGAAGAAGACCAAGGCTGGCCCTAAGTCGAATCTTGAATGTTTTTACTTGCAAGGAGCCTTTGAGCATTTAGGCGCAAGCGCCCAAAATATCTCGGTGATAAGAAGGACGGAATGTGAACAAAGGTATATATGATATACATGTTATTGATGTGTACCTTACTAGTACTCGCAGTAGCGCCTGGGTATTTGATACCGGTTCGGTTGCTAACATATGTAACTCGAAACAGGAGCTAAGGAACAGGCGACAACTAGCAAGGGATGAGGTGATGATGCGCGTTGGTAATGGATCAAAGGTTGATGTGATCGCCGTCGGGACGCTACCTATCCAATTACCATCAGGATTAGTTATGAACCTAAATAATTGTTATTTGGTGCCTGCGTTGAGCATGAACATCATATCTGGATCTTGTTTAATGCGAGACGGTTATTCATTCAGGACAATGGTTGTTCAATTTATATGAATAATATCTTTTATGGTCATGCACCTGAGAAGAATGGTTTATTTATTTTGAATCTTGATAATAATAGTACACATGTTCATAATGTGAATGACAAAAGAATTAAGTTGAATGATGATATTGCTGCATATATGTGGCATTGCCGCTTATGTCATATTGGTGTTAAACGCATAAAGAAGCTCCATTCTGATGGACTACTAGAATCACTTGATTATGAATCATTTGAGACATGTGAACCATGCCTCATGGGCAAGATGACTAGAACCCCATTTTCCTAAAATTTACAATGGAGGCGGGCAACCGACTTATTGGAAATCATACATACCGATGTGTGTGGTCCAATGAGTGTGTCAGCGCGTGGTGGATATTGTTACTTCGTTACTTTCACGGATGATTTGAGTAGATATGGATAAATTTACTTAATGAAACACAAGTCTGAAACATTTGAAAAGTTCAAAGAATTTCAGAGTGAAGTAGAAAATCATCGTAATAGAAAGATCAATTTTCTACGATCCGATCGTGGAGGAGAGTATCTTAGTTACGAGTTTGGCACACACATGAGACAATGTGGAATAGTTTCACAACTCACTCCTGCTGGAACACCACAGCGTAATGGTGTATCCGAGCGTCGTAATCGTACTTTATTGGATATGGTTCGATCTATGATGTCCCTTACAGATTTGCCACTATCATTTTGGGGTCATGCACTAGAAACAGCTGCATTCACTTTAAATAGGGCACCATCTAAATCCGTTGAAATGACACCGTATGAATTATGGTTTGGCAACAAACCTAAGTCATCATTTCTAAAAGTTTGAGGATGCGATGTTTATGTGAAGAAACTTCAACCTGATAAACTCGAACCCAAAGCGGAAAAATGCGTCTTCATAGGATACCCTAAAGAAACAATTGGGTACACCTTCTATCACAGATCCGAGGGCAAGGTTTTCGTTGCCAAGAATGGATCCTTTTGGAGAAAGAGTTTCTCTCGAAGGTGTGAGTAGTAGGAAGGTAGAACTCAACGAGGTTTTTGAACCTTCTCTTCGTAGAATGGCAAGTGCGATGGCGCGGAAGTTGTTTGGAGTTGACTTCACCAGATGAAGAGGGAACTAATGATGAGGATCATGAAACTCAGAAAGAGAACACTACCACACCTCGCAGTCAACAAGAGCGCGTAATGCTCCTGATTTTTATGTTTCTACTATGAATGTCATGGTAATTGAGAATGATGACCCTGCGACGTATGATGAAGCGATGATGAGCCCAGATTCCGACAAATGGCTAGAAGCCATGAAATCCGAAATGGGATCCATGTATGAAAACCAAGTATGGACTTTGGTGGACCTACCCAATGACCGTAAGGCCGTTGAGAACAAATGGATTTTCAAAGAAAATAGACGCCGATGGTAATGTGACCGTCTATAAAGCTCGACTTGTCGCAAAGGGTTTTCGACAAATTCAAGGAGTTGACTACGATGAGACTTTCTCACCCGTAGCGATGCTAAAGTCTGTTAGGATTATGTTAGCAATTGCTACATTTTTCGATTATGAAATCTGGCAGATGGATGTAAAAACCGCGTTCCTTAATGGAAACATTGAGGAAGAGTTGTATATGATACAACCCAAAGGTTTTGTTGATCCTAAGGATGCTGATAAGGTATGCAAACTTCAGCGATCCATTTATGGACTGAAGCAAGCATCACAAAGTTGGAATCTCCGTTTTGATGAGGTAATCAAAGGTTTTGGATTTGTCCAAACTTACAGAGAAGCTTGTATTTACAAGAAAGTGAGTGGGAGCTCTATAGCATTTCTGATATTATATGTGGTTGACATATTGTTGATTGGAAATGATATAGAACTTTTGAAAAGCGTAAAAGATTACTTAAACAGTAAGTTTTCAATGAAGGACCTTGGTGAAGCGGCGTATATTTTAGGCATCAAAATCTATAGAGATAGATCGAGACGCTTGATTGGGTTATCGCAAAGTACATACCTTAACAAGATTCTAAAGAAGTTTAGAATGGACGAAAGTAAGAAAGGGTTCTTACCTATGTTGCAAGGCAAGACGTTGAGTAAGACTCAGAGTCCAGCTATAGCAGAAGATAGAGAAGTAATGAATAAGATTCCCTATGCTTCAGCCATAGGCTCTATCATGTATGCTATGTTGTGTACAAGACCGGATGTGGCACATGCTATTAGTTTGACTAGCAGGTACCAATCTAATCCAGGTTTGGAACACTTGACAGCGGTCAAGAATATCTTTAAGTACTTAAGAAGAACTAAGGATATGTTTCTCATATATGGTGGTGAAGAAGAGCTCGTCGCAAAAGGTTACGTCGACGCTAGTTTCAACACTAATCCGGATGACTCTAAGTCACAAACCGGGTATATTTTTTAAATGAATGGAGGAGCAGTGAGCTGGAGGAGTTCCAAGCAATCTGTGGTGGCGGGATCTTCAACAGAGGCGGAATATGTTGCTGCTTCAGAAGCAGCGCAGGAAGCAGTTTGGATGAAGATGTTCATATCCGAACTGGGTGTGGTTCCGAGTGCGTTGGACCCAATGGTTATCTATTGTGACAACAATGGTGCCATAGCCAATGCTAAAGAACCAAGGTCACACAAGAATTCCAAGCATATTAAGCGCCGGTTTCACTCCATCCGTGAACATGTCAAGGATGGCGATGTAAAGATTTGCAAAGTGCACACGGATCTGAATGTGGTAGACGCGTTGACTAAAGCTCTCCCAAGGGCAAAACATGATCAGCACGTAACTCAATGGGTGTTAGATTCATCACAATGTAATCTAGATTATTGACTCTAGTGCAAGTGGGAGATCAAGGGAATATGCCCGAGAGGCAATAATAAATTGTTTATTATATTATTGCATGTTTATAATAGATGTTTATTTCTCATGCTAAAATTGTATTAACCTAAACGTTGATACATGTGTGTTTAATAAACAAAAAGGTTCCTAGTAAAGCCTCTCTTTTAAACTAGCTCGTTGATTAAGCGATGATCAAGATTTCACGATCATGAACATTGAATGTTGTTAATAACGGGTCACATTATTAGAAGAATGATGTGATGAACACACACCCAAGTTGCTATAGCAAATTCGATCAAGTCATTAAAGTTTGTTGCTGTGTCTTGAACATATACAAAATAGCTCTTTTCCTTAGACCATGAGATGATGTCAATCACTAACTTCGGAAGAGTACTTTGATGACATCAAACGTCACTCCGTAACACGGTGACTATAAAGATGGATTTGGGTACTATGAAAGTATTAGTTGAGGCTCATGCATCAAGAGTGGGATTTGTCCATCCAGATGACGGAGAGATATACTCTGGGCCCTCTCGGTGATATCACATTGACATCGCTTGCAAGCACGTGACTAGGTCACAAGAATGTCATATCACGGAACGAGTAAAGAGTACTTGTCGGTAACGGGATCGAACTAGGTATAGTTGATACCAATGATCGGATCTCGGATAAGTAATATATCGCGAGACAAAAGGAATTGGTTATGTTGTTTTTTGGTTCACACGATGACTAGTTGATCGTTGAGTAAGTGGGAGTCATTATGGATCTCCAGATCCCGCTGATGATTATTGATCAGAGAGGTGTCTTGATCATGTCCATTCTATTCACGAACCGTAGGGTGACACACTTAAGGTTCATCGACGTTTTTGAGTGGGTACGGAACACCGGAGAAAAGTTTGGACAAAGACCTAATAGTTTCGGGATATCGGAATAGTTCAAGGGGGTATGTGTTAATTTTTGTTAATTAAAAGAATTAACAAATATTAAAATAACAGAAATAAAATTGTTTATTTATTTAATGGAGAGTCCATTCACATGAAGAGAATGGAGAGTCCATTCACATGAAGAGAATGGATAGTGCATTCACATGAAGAGAATGGATAGTCCATTCACATGGAGAGAGTGGAGAGTCCACTCACTCCTATAAAAGGGACGGTGGAGCTCCTCTCTTAGGGACTAATCTCCATAACCCTTTGGTTGGTCCTTTCTCCCTCCTTCTGCTGTTCCACCTTTCAAGCAGTAGCTTAAGCGAAGCGCTGCTGAAATAGTTTCTCCACCACCACCACTAAGTCGTAGTGTTGTTGGAGTTTCCCGTGGATCCTCTACTTCCGCTACCCCGCTGGATCGAGGGATTGGAGGTCGTCATTGTTCCGTACGTGTGACCAAGTACGGAGGCGCTGCCGTTTGTGGCGCTCATCTTCGCGACTTTGAAGTCGGGCGTGTACCTCTACTTCAACCACGTTTGTTTGCGGGAACGTTATTCCCGCTTTCGGTCTACGAGGGTGAGTCCTTCTGAAACCGTTTGCATGCATCTCCTAGATATGATCTTAGTGTTTGGTTGCATTCGTAGGAAAGAATTTTGTTTTTCCATGCTTAGAACCCATCAGGTATGACATGTGAAGCTTAACTGTTTTTTGTTTTGCCTAGTTGCATAGTGGCGTGTCTTGGATTCGAGGGCGAATCCTGTTGAAGGGGGGGGGAGAATGTGACACTATGGAATGTCGAGACATTATAAAATGTGAAATTAGAGAATAAAAAACTTTACAATTTGAGGTTTAATCGCGTTTCCGAGCCGATTTCGGGAGTTTGGGCCTTTCCGGGGCGATTTGGGCCTTAGGGGGTACGCCACTTGGGCCAAAGGGGGGGTTTCGCAGCCCATGAGGGGGAGGAGGGCAGCATGAAACCTTCCATGCACCCCCCTTCCCTTATGTGAGCCCCCACCTCCAACCCTAGCCGCCCCTCCCTCTTCCCCCTCCTCCCCCTCACGCCTCCCCCTCTAGCCGCCCTCCCCCATGCGCCACCTCTCCTCCCCTCTCCTCTCCACCCCTTTCTGGCCTAGGAGAGCTCCTCACCTCGCCACCCTGCTATTCTCTCCATCGGGAAGCTCCACGACGAGGAGATTCGGCGGTTCCGGTGCGAGGAAGAAGATCGGGGGAACCGGGAGGAGAAGATTCGACGTTCGTTGTTCGTCGGGCGAAGGTATGGCTATGGGTAATCCTTGGGGATGCACTAGGTGCTGTTTTAGAGAGTATTTTGGTGCTTTTAGATCGAAAGGTGCTACGACGTGATTGGAACAGATCTGGTTGATCTGTAGATTAGGTAATTTTAGAGGCCGAATCAGTTTTTCCCAATACTTAGAAAAAGCTAGGAAATCTCCTAAGCTTCACGGTGATATACTCATTTACTTAATTTGGAGCCTTAGAACTCAAGTTATGATTGTTGGAAGCCTGCTGTCCCGACGGACAGATTGGTCTGTTTTTCAGGTTTTTGGGGTTTCTGGTAGAATCATTGTGTTCTGAGTTTTGTACTTGATTGGGTGGTATGATATTGAGTGGAAAACATGTATGTGCTGGTGGTGTGACCCCAGGAGTGCCCTCATCCTCTCGCCAATCCGTCGCCCACGGTTAAGGCAAGTGTATTGTAGTGGTTGTGGCTTAGGGTGCCATAGTGTTTGACATTGAGATAGTTTACATATGTTTATGATATGATGCCATGATTGATTCTTGCATGTGACATGATGAAAATGGTTTGTTATAAAGCTATGCAATGATTAGTTGAGTTTATGTGCAAGTTGTTTATGTTTATGTCATATGTGCATTCATAATGGAAGAGGCGTCCCATGCTGATGCGGGCCTCTGTGTTCACACGTAGTGAACACGAAAGACCTACCTCGTAGTCCCATCCACGGTTGTGCATGGGAGCGAGTCAGTAAGAGTAGGCACCCTCCATCTACGAGATGGAAGGGGAAAGGGGGTGCACGCCAACGGGTGTGTACTCGGCAATACCGGTATGTGCTTCGAGAAGATATGTTCATTGCATTGCATAAATGATGATGATAATGAGATATGTACAATGATGTTTGGGCATGATTATGAAGTTGAATATGTACTTATGCCATGATTATGATGAATGTGATATGAAGTGATGTTAGCATTGAAACTGTTCTATGTGTTCCATTGCAATATACTTGCTGAGTGATGAACTCACGCTCATGTTTTATGTTGTTTTTTTAGGTACCATGAAACTGGCATGCGGGAATGGGGTTTAGCTACACTTCTAGATGTAGCTCCACACTTACAGACAATTTTATCGTTTGGATTCATGATAATAAGAATAGTGCCATGAAACTTGGTGTATGATTAAATTGTGGGCATGATTTCCTCACTTGCTTTGTTATAGTTTGTGGAGTGGTTGGACATAGTATTATTGCTTTAAGATGTTGCTATATCCATTGTTATTGCTGTTTTAGATGTCTTATGTTATGATATATCTTGCCATGTTATTGCTATTGCTTCAATTCATGACAAAACAAAGGAGATGCTGCCGAAATTTTTGGTTTAGCATTTGCACCTTTGCTGTAATCTTTATTTGTGGTATTTAGATGTTGTTTAGTCTTTGTTTGGTGACATTCAGGGCATACTAGATGCCGGGGTGTTACACCAATAGTGGTGCTGGATTTTGGAGAGGGTTACCGGATTGAGAGTAATCGACGACGAACGGAGCTTGGGTTAGTGACTTCAAACGCGAAATCCGGAGTCAATTCTTGACGAAACATGAAATTTCTTAAGGGATTTAGATCATGGCGACGAGACGCACAAGATGACATGAACGAATTTGCAAATGACTCACCAGATCAAAAGATATCACAATGATGTCAATGGTGGACGTCCGGCACTGGTTCTCACAAGTTTCTGGAAGATTGGAGTTGAGGGACAGTGTGGGGAGGTGAGCACGGTGTAGAGGAAGGTGAGATGCTTCTATAGGAGGTGATGGCACTCAAAATGGCAGAGAAATGGCTGAGTAATCAAAGGAACCATGAATGCAGTTTAAGAGCTAAATGCGAACGTTTCAACGGGTTTTATGGAGATTGATGACCAGGAATTGAATCCTTGCGCTAATGCGGTCATCATGCATTTGGTCTCGCTCAATTTGGTGCAAGATTCGCGGAGTTAATGAGGTTTAAACAGGGGGTGTCCATGGAAGGGAAGAGGAAATCGTGTTCTGCACTTTGGCTGAAGGAAGAAGACAATGAACAGTGCATGGACAGTTGTCCCACTCCCATTGCTTGATTTTGAATAGTGTTGAGACAATTAGCGCGAGATAAAATAGCAGAAATGCTCTAAAAATCCTAGAAAATTCTCAAAAAGACTATGAAATATTTGGAACCAAATGAAATTGGTTTCAATGTTTTTGGATAAACTTTGGAATTTTGAATGACACCAGGATAAAATTTGAATTTGAACCATGTTTTGAGGAAGAGCACGAAAGATAAAATACCAAAGAGACTCTATAAATCTTGTAAAAATTCCCAAAAATATTATAGAATATTTGGAACCTAATGCAATAGGTTTTGGGATTTTTGAGACATTTTAGAATTTGGAAGGAATTTCAAATGAGGTTTGAAATTTGGATTTTGCTTTTGCAGAGATGAATGGAATAGATTCTGTCGGGACCCGAATTTGTAAATCCGGACCCTCTGTGTATTCAGCACTAGTCTAGGAACATGCTAGTGCACACAGTCTCAACATTGGTAAATATCACAATCATACTCAGCGAAATAATAAGTACCTTAATTAGTTAACCAAACGGGTTGCTCGACCTTAAGGTCAAGTTACAAATATATGCCACGCAGGGCGAAAACTTATTAAAAGAGAAATAACTGCAGCGGAAAATAAGATAACTTCGTGGCGCCATCCAGTATACCACAGGCAACTGACTGGGCTCGCTCCCTAGATAGACGGTTCCTCTTGGAGCTCCTCCTCCAAAGCTAGTGTAGACTCTTCTTCAACTGATGTTGTATTGTGGCAAGGGTGAGTGCTTGGTACTCAGCAAGTCATGCACAAAATACAAACTAATATACTACATGCATGGCTTAGTACAAAGGAGCAACTCATGGTATAATTGCAGTAAAACAACATTTGACAAGTAACATAAGTAGATTCGAAAGCAGTAAAAACAAATATAAGATCAATAACTTTTCCAGGAGTTAAATAAACATCTTTCCCATTCCTAATCCACATTTCCATCAACGTCATTATTAAACCAAACCAAACCTTTCAAGTCCAAGTTATTTTCAAGAGAGTCTAACCCTTGACTGTAATTCCCGAGCGATGTCCAATGCTGCGGACATGGCTATTCAAATAGATTTTACACTCTGCAGAGGTTATGCACTTTACCCACAAGATACAGCCAAACACCACAAAGGCGAGTGTCCGTAACAAAGTCTTTCGGAAACTTCTAACAGCACAAGTGGACCTCCCCGGTTATTGCACACTAACCCTTCCCTTAGCGAAGGCGAAGTTTAGGCCAATCAACCGTTAGATGGGTACCTGGCCGCAGCCCCGGTACGCTCCCCCGTACAACTACACAAAAGGTATAGTTGACACCCCGAGGTCCCACAGGTATGTTATTAGCAACTTAATCAACTAGGTCCGTCCCATTACAGACATGTGGTTGCATGTTTGACTCAGTTCAAAGGCTTGCAAGGTTATGTCCTTAGGGTGACCAGGGCAAGACTACCCGAAGAACCAAATCAACGCTCCCGGTGCCACAACTGGCCCACCCAATCATTCTTGCCACATGCCCCGGTCGAAAACTATTTATCAAACCCCCAGTTGTTTATCACGCACCACGTGCCATCAATATCATCATCAATAACACATGACACTTCTCAAAACAGGTTCCATATCTCATTAAGGCAAGGAAGAAAAGCAAAATCCAAACATAAATGCAAGAGAGCTCGACCCTCAAATATCCAATCATAGTAGCCAAAACTCTTCAAGAAATCCAAAACCTACACTTTCCACAAAGGAAGACAGATGCAAAAGGGAAGACCAAATGTCCAACTAAAATTTTCCGATAAAGATTCAAACTTAGCTCCATCCAGCTTGATCTGCAACAGGAGAAACTCCAACCCCCTTCTTTTTTTAAAAAAAAAAATCGGGGAAACAACAACCACAGAAATTTCCTCCCAACGACAGTCCATCACAATAAATTAGGTGCCAAAGCAAAATTGTGACCAAAAGACGCGCAACGTAGAACTCTTCTTCTGTGTCTTCACTCAAAGGAGACAAAACCACAAACCGCCAAAAGGACAAATCAGCGAGTGCTCAAAACTAAGCATTTTCCTCGGTTCGAACCAACCACATACCCGAAAACCAACCAAAACCGACCGTCGGCCGACGGTAAAGAACATCCGAAGGAATCCATCACCAACCTCATCTATTTGACTCCAGTCACTACCCGATCTACGACAGACACGGATAAGTACTCTTTCCCTACAGGGGTATAATAGTTCTTCGGTGGTGACTCTACCCGGCCACACCGTCAAACCACAGCCTCACTACAAACAAAATGTGACCGAAACCCTTCGGCACCACAACCACACTTTATCACAAATGAAGCAACTCAATCAAATCTATCATAAATATAGCATTATACATCATCAAAAGTAGCATTCAACAACAAAGCTTAAATTCAACCTTTAAGCATAAGGCAACGATACCATACCCTTTCCTCAGTGCATCCATGTGTGTCAAATTTTAAATTAGTGATTCCACTTACACAAGTTTTAATGTTGCTATCCTATGACAAAATTTTAGTTAAAACCTAGGCCATGTTTCTAAGTTATTCCACACCACATTTTAGTTGTATCCTATAGTATGACACTAAAAATAGACATTCCAAGGACCTACAAACCGCTCACGATACCAATCAGTAACACCCTACAAATCTAAACTGTCGTACAAGAAAATTTCGACAAAGATCTCTCCTAAAATTAGGACAAAAGCGGGCGACAACAAGATTCATAATAACCATTATAAACAGGAATAACATAAAAGCATCAATACTAGAGATAACAAGTCTAAATCAACCAGGAAAACAAACATAAGCGTAAAACAGCTCCAAAGAGGACATCAACAGGTCTATGATTAATAAAATTTCAGCAAGCTAATGAATTATTAAATGCACTAGTCCATGTGATTCTTGATGACCCGGAGGGTTGATTGTGCTACTAAGCCCACCCTTCAAGCTTACGACTCATGAGAACTACCTGAAAACAACAAAATAACAAGGTGAGATTGGGTAATCTCAGCAAGCGGAACAACTTCTAACGAATAACACAGCCACAGTAAAACTAGCATACCAAATTCCTCATGTCCAATACCACATTATAGAGTCCACACAACCTCAGTAAAATGCATATGATTGTGCACATGCTTATGCCATGATCCTCCTCACCGTGCCCTTTCTCAGAACACACGGTGTTGTACTGGCATTTGATCGCGCCGCTGGCGTCGACAAACTTCCAATGCATGATTATGCAGTTAATGCTTCATGCATAAATACATTCATAACTTCCCACTCTGAATTCACATGCTTGCATACCATCAAATAACATGGATAGAATGCGAACATCATTGAGATAGAATATCTCCACAATTCATCTTGCAAACAACATCTTTCTTCATTCTTACTCATGATTCAAAAGCCAAACAACCACATCACAATGCAGGATAGGATATTGTAATCTCATAAACAAGTAGTTAAACCATGTAGGTGTGCTGCAATTAAGGTTTATATTGAAGACGAAACAAATAGCGAGTTATAGTTTAGCAAGACCGCTACTTCCACTTGCCTTTACCAACGTGGATGACGAACCTAGTTGCGTCCAGAAGGGGCACCACCTGTACAAGTATTATTTCAGTACATAGCGACATCACAAATGATCACACAACTCGAACACACGCTTCCTAATCCCCGTTCCCTTCTTAAGCGCCAAAAACCCCAATCTGTCCGGGTCAAACAGCATCACCATCTCTTCACAATTTCGTATCTTTTTTTATACAGATCATAAAAATACAAAAAAAATTACAGTAGCTAGATATTGACGAGATCTACAACTTTCATGAAGATCACAAATTTCAATTCCACATTTAAATATGCCTAAACAAACGTCCAACACAGTGGACAAAATCTGTTTCCAGATTCTGTCCATCATCTTGCAACAGCGATAACTCTCAGACCCTTGCCCTAAAAATTCTGAAAAAATTACAAAAGCTAGATCTCGACGTTATCTACAACTTTCTAGTTATAGGTTTTTGCAGGAAAAATCTTCTATTCCACGTAAAATGCGAAACAATCCGCGCTACACAATCTCCCCTTCCAAAAACAGCACCACGTGAACATCTACCCTTCTCCCCCATCAAGATCCATCTAAATCACTCACCACCAGATCTAATACACTCCTAATCCCTAGGTAGAACAGGGGTAAAAGATTGGGAATTTTACCTTTAGTTCTCCCTTGAGAACTCCACTTAACGCCGACGATTCCCCAACGGAAATCTGCTCGTCCTCCACGCCTCCACGGATCCTCTTCTCGCTTGCTCCTTCGCGTTTCGCGGTGGATCTTGAGCCACCACGCAAGGGGAGGAAGAGGAGGGTGGTGTGGCTACTAGGAGGAAGGGGGTGCCCTAGGGCTTTTGGGGGTGACACCCTTTTATATGGTGGGCCGGCCCACTAGGGGAAAAGAGAGAGAGGTGGGGAGGGGATTCGCAGCCCAGGCCCAGGTTTTCCTCGGCCCACTGTTTCTAGCCCGACAACTCCAAATTTAATATTAATACGCCGGATAAACTTCAATTATTTCATTCCCCGACAAATCCTTCATTCCTCTCCCGAAACAAAACCAGGAAAAGGAACCCTAGATCGCTCTGACGCTCTAAGGCATCACAAACATGGTCAAAGCACAACTTGCCTTCAAAGAGTACTTGTTCTTGGTCTTGGGCTGGCTCCTGGGTCAACACTTCACCTTCGAAGCCCTCGGGCACTTCAACATCTACTCGTAAAGCGTGCAAATAGCAATAAATAAATAAAAAGTGGACAAAAAGTGTCCAAACATCCAAATGAAGTCCATAAACAGAGAGAGCATAATTTTATGATTTTTTAGGAATTTGAATCGGCAAAATCGGAGTTGGAACGCAAAAGTTACAAGCGTTTAAAGCTTAAATAATCAATTAAATAATATTACAGAGAAAAACTTTGGTCCAAAAATTAAATAAAATTCACCATTAGGTAGATCTCAATTTTATAAAAATTTAGAAATATGAATCACTCAAATCAGAGTTAAAACGCAAAAGTTATAAGCGTTTGAAGTTTGAATCTATATTTGAAATCAATAAACCGAATGAAATAAATAATTTCTTTTTCGAAAAATGATTTTTTGCGTCAGCATGACACGTGGACCAATCAGAGACCGCCACGTCGCCTTGGGTCCATGGAACCGGCGCACGGTTCGGCTCGGTCCACCGTGGACCTGGTCCACGGCACGTGTGCCTCTGAGAGGTGGGTCCCTCGGGTGATGTCAGCGCTGACGTCAGCGCACGGCTCGGCCGAGGGGTCTGACATGCGGGTCCCACCGTGACGTCAGCATGACGTCATTGGTGATGTAATGGTGCGGTTCGGCGGTCACTAACGTGTGGGTCCCACGCTGACGTCACGTGCTGACGTCAGCGGCGACCGGGGCTGACCGCGCTGACCGCGACGGTCAGACTTCTGGCCACGTGGCTCGATCTCGGCCGTTGATTTGAAAATCAACGGCCCAGATCGCATCTGGGTTTCACGCGTTAGGAAACTACACGGTCAATCTGGACCGTTCAATCTTGATCGGACGGTCAAGATCAAATCTAAAGCTACAACGCGGTTTAATCCTAGCCGTACATCTAAATCTAACGGCTGAGATCTATCCAAGCACGGTGTAGTTACGGCTACGTCGCGCGATCTAAACCGTTGGATCTAGATCCAACGGTTGAAAACAGATCTAAAAACTAAAACGTGAAAATTTACCCAAGGATGACGTGGACGAATCTGGGCCCTCGGATCTTGATCGGACGGTGGAGAGAGCTCGAGAGATGGCGATGGCGTGCGGCGGCGCTAGCAGACCAGAGACGAAGACGACGACCACGGCAACGGCGTTGCGGAGCTCCTTCGGCGGAGTGGATGGTACTCCGAGGCGCGGCTTGACGCAACGGTTCCGGATCTGGACTCAACGGCGGCGGAAGACGGCGGAGACGGTGGCAAACAATGAAAACGCGGCGAAGCCTAACCCAACTACGGCGAGAGATTGCGGCGCAACCACGGCGGCTCAGGCGTGATGGACTAGAGCAACGGGTGCGCAAGGAAACGGAGAACACGATGGCGGCAGCGCGACAAGTAGGGGCCTCGGCTTTGTGAATCTCGGAGATCGAGGTCCACCCGGCCATGGCGGCGAATCCGAATCCACCCGGATTCGGTGACATGGCTCAACGTGGACCGTTGGATCAAGATCCAACGGGCACAGGGTTTGGGCTCGGGTCTGGCCTGGCGACCTGGCTGGCTCGGTCGGGCTCGGGTTCGGGTGACGTGGCACAATCGTGGCCGTTGGATTTCGATCCAACGGTCACGCGGTTAGGGTTAGGTTGGGCTCGGGTCCGACTCAAACGCGGCTCAGGTCGGGCTCGAGTCCGACTCTGGTTCGGGCTCGGTCGGATGAACAGTGAAACCAACTCGATTTTTCCAGCGATTAAATATTCAAATTAATCTCCAGTAATTTATTTAATTCATGAAAAATAGCAAAATACTCAGAAAAATTCCAGAAAAATTCTAGAAAATATTTTAGGGCATTTGGGACTCAAATAAAATATTTCAAACAAAATTTTATTTGTAAAATTAAATTCTTTATTTATTTCAAAAGGGAATAAATTCAAATAAATTCCAAATAAATCCCAAAAAATTCCAAAAATTCACAAAAGTGCCAAATTTCATTTAAACTCATGAAAAGCAAAAATTGGGGTGTTACAGATACCATTTTAGGAAGGATAAGAAATGCCAGGATAAATAGAACTCCGAAGAAAAAACCAAACCTTTAAATTAATTAGTTTACATTAATTTTGGGCAAGGAGTCCGAAAATGGGGATGTTACATACGCCACACAAAAACAAAGAAATGATAGTGACTACACCATTCACATACGTGCGGTGCACAACTCAGGATATTTCTCGCGCATGCGGACTCCAACTCCCATGTCGTCTCTTGCTTTGACTGAAACACACAACTCTACTTTCCTCTCTCTACCTCTCTACCACATTTGTCGTACTCAAAGACGACATGAATGACTCTAGAAAATTCACTCTAGCACGCCTTTGAAAAAATTCCCAACAAATCACCAATAACATCCATTTGAAAATTCAATGTTCCAGACTTCTCCCAAGAAACTAAGATACAGATTTTGTAACATCCCAAAATTTGCTCTTAATATATTTAATGTGTTTTTGGGATTATTTGGAATTTTCTGAAGTTTATTTGGAATCTTTGAGGATTATTTGAATGCATGCCTTATTGAACTAATTGCATTAAATAAAGATCATGCATTTTTGCATAAGCATAAAATCTAAAATTTTGTTTATAATAAAGATAATTGGAAGATGAGAGTGTTTCTTTCAAATCTTTTCAAAAACATGTTATATAAATTAAGTTGTTGATTTTATAAAAATCTGTACAAGTGTATGATTCACAAAAATAATTTTTGCGAAAAATCTATATGTCAAAAAATTACGAAACCAACTTTGTTAAGTTTCAAATAATTCCTAGTATTTTAGAGGAATTTTTCAAGATTTTTAGAACCTTTTTACTATTTCATCCTAAACGTGTTTCGTTTCAGCATCATTTAAATTTTAGCTTTGGAAATATCAATGACCTGGATGCTTGAATGGTCACGTACATTAATTACTCCACGCACGGAACTCCTCTCCATTGAAGCGTCGTGAGTTACTCCACACATGGAACTCCTCCCCATTGAAACACCATGAATGCTTTAAAGCATTGAAACGTGCAAGAAGGAAATTTCCTTCTTCCAGCCGTTCTTGCCTTTCCTTCATTCCATCAGTTTCTAGTCACATTAATTTCATTCCATTAGTTTCTAGTCATACTAAATTCCTCCATCAGTTTCTACTCTCACGTAATGGCCTAATGGGCAGCTATACTAGTTCTAGTATTTCCCTTGGTTGTCTAAATGACCATAGTGATAGGACCGCGTAAGTTTCCAGCCGCACAAAAGAAATCCCAGTGACTGCTCATTCCAGTGAGTGTTTTCTGTTTCCAATTCCTCCGTCTCCGGCGACGAGCGCTCCGGCGAGTGCTGGAATAGCCGCCGCCGACGCCGACCTCTGGCCGATGGTCTGCGCTACCGCCTGCGCCGAACGGTACCCTTTTTCTTTTTCCTCTCACACGCGCTCTATTTTTATCAATCGGATGACTTTGCCCGTGTGTATTTGTGCATGTACATGTGTGTATACTTGCAGATTAGTCAGGTTTGGATATATGTGTTAGGCTTGTATACGTATGTATATATATATATTAGGACGAATCATAAACACACACATATATATGTTAGTATGTATGCATATCTACGTATATATTAGGCCGCATGCAAGTATATATATACACACAAGAGTTTAGGACTATACGCATGTGTATATATAAGTATATGTTAGACGTGTGTGTGTTTGCATATATATGGTAGGGTATATACATATATGCCAGGTGCATACATGTACTTATAATAGTCGCAGCATGTCTACACATATATATACACTATGATGTACATATATATATGTATACATGTGGATATATTCGGCTGATCCGCATGTATATATTCGGCTGATTCGCAAGTATAAGTTCCCATAGGTATGTATACGTGTATTATTAGGATGATTTGCATATATATATATATATATATATATATATATATATATACTAGCTACGACGTTTGGTTCCAATTTCCTGCTGTCAACGGACAACTCTAATCATGTCTTGGTGCCGTCGCCACTACCGTTGATGCCGCCGCCGACCTGCGCTCGCCGGGCCGCCCATCGATCTCCCTCTATCTCTTCATCTCTAGCATAGACAGAACCAAGCCGATCAACATGCAACCGAAGAATATACACATATACATGATGAATAGTACCATGCATGCATTCAACGGCACTTTCATTTGTTAGGTTCACCAAAATTTTGAATTTTATCTTTTCCGCTACAAATTTGTTCTAGATCCAAATAGTATGCGACAAATTTTGTTAATTAATAAAAATTAGTACTTTTCCACAGTAATTTTTATGAAATTTTATAAATAAATTTATATTGATAAATTATTCGCGGAAAGTCCCAAATTACGAATTTTGTAGTTCTTAAACTATACGTCCAAAAATATCAAAATAAATTTTATAAATATTAGAAATGCTAAACTAATTATCTGGAAGTCTTCATGAAATTACGCATTAGTTTGATTTGCGGCATTTCCCGAATGAGTGTTTATTCGTTATTTTTGGATGTTTATTTGGTTCTTTATCTGCTACGCGTAGACGTTGAACTGTGTGAAGTTGCGGAAGTTAAAGATCAAACTCAAGATCAAGTCTTAGATCAAGACCAGTTGCTCTTTGAAGGCAAGTTATGCTTTGATCATATTGATCCTATTTGTGAAAATTATATTGATTCAAGTTATTGCATGCTAATGTAATTAGAATTGTTTTGAATAATTCTGGGAATTAGTTAAATGCCTAATTGTTGTATGCCACCTTGTCGTATATAATTGTATGCCATGAATCCTTTGTCACCCTAGATTGTGGATTAATAGTTGGACATTAATAATTTGCCAACATGGGTTAATTAGCTCGTTGGTAGTATGCTTAGCCATGCCACATAGATTTGCCATAATTTTGGATATTAAAGTTAATATTGACTTAATGACATATGGAACATGTTTTCGAGAATGTGACATGTGTTGTTGAGTTTGATGATGGTACGTGGTGCATGGTAAAGAACTGGGGTGATAAAATGCTTTAGACTGGGGCAAGTGGCAAGATTGATCTGGTGGGCCATGATTGGTACTTGAAAAGTCATTTTGGTTTTTGGATAGTCTTGTCTTGGTCAACCTAAGGACTTAACCTTGCAAGCCTTTGAACTGGGTCATTCATACAACCACAAGTCTGGAATGGGATAGCCCTAGCTGATTAATTTGTTGATTCTAAACTTTAGTACTATTATGGTGGTGTGAGGCCCAGGTAGTGGTAACCAGTCCTCGCACGGGTTGGCTCACATGGCGCAAGAGGGGTGCCCTGGATGTGGTAAACAGTACCACCAGTGTTGAAACCTCAGTGAGTAGTACTGGGTTTAGATAGGCATTTGAAAGGCTTTGTTACGGACACTCGCCTTTGTGGTGTTTGACTGTATCTTGTGGGTAAAGTGTATAACCTCTCCAGAGTGCAAAATCTATTTGAATAGCCGTGTACATGGCATTGGACATTACTCAGGGATTACAGTCAAGGGTTAGACTTTCATGAAAATAACTTGATTGGTGGAAAATGGTTGGAATTGGTGAACTTGACTTAGGTTGAGAAATACTTTACTTGTGAAATATTGTGAAAGTTATTATTCTTATTATTGTTTTACTGCTTTGGCAATCTATTATTGTAATTGTCAATGCTGCTTTACTGCAAATAAACCATAGCGTATCCTTTGTAATAAGCCATGCATGTAGAATATTAGAACTACATTCTGTGCATGACTTACTGAGTGCTCAAAGTACTCACCCTTGCAACAATACAACATCAGTTGAAGAAGAAGCGACGCCAGCCTTGGAGGAGGAACTCAGGAGGAGCCGTCTACCTAGGGAGCAGCCTAGTAAGTTGCCTGTGGCAAATTGGAGGCACCACGAATCTATTTTTATTCCGCTGCAATTGTCTACTTTAATAAGTCTTCGCCCTGCGAGGCATACTTTTGTAACTTGACCATAAGGTCAAGCACCCAGCTTGATTATTAATTAAAATACTTTATTATTTCGCGGAGTATGATGGTGATATGTACCGATGTTGAGACTGTATGCACTAGCGTGATCCTAGACTAGTGTTGGATACACAGAGGGTCCGAATTTGCACATTCGGGTCCCGACAGATTCCCACCTTTTGCATTTTGTTGAACTATCAATAAATGGACCATTACCATCGAAAGGAATAGCCCACTAAGGCACAATTTCTTTTTCCTACCATTTCCACAATAATTTTTTTTCTTTACTCAATCTTCTTCTAGGACAACTCCAGAAGATAAATGTCCACAACAGAATATCTCACTACAAATTGTCATAACATTAGCTACAAACCATGAAACCAAATACTCAGACATACTACGGAATCGATGACATAAATTCCAACCACTTCCTAGTGGTTCACCATTATAGCTTAAACAAGCACGACCCTCCCACGAAGGTTTGGACTGAGACACACAAAAACCTCCATTACTCTCCACTCTTAAACCATTTACGATCAACCACTAACAAAACCTAGGAACTTAGGTCATTACCAACTAACACTAGATTTTTCTTTCTAAGAAGGTCCCGCCCTCACATTATTCCACTCAAAGAACTAGGAAAAGAGTACAATCCTTTAATATATTCAACCATATACCATAAACATTCATTTTCTTATCCCAGGCTTGAATGCAAAAGAAATCTCAATTCTCTTTAACACAATGAACCACATTCATCACCTTAAAACCAAGGCACCAAAATTTACCTCGTGGAGAAACTCAATTTAAAAGAGAAACATCACACAAGTCAATTATAGAAACATTCACTATAACCAAAAACAAATCATCTCGCTTTTACCCAAGTAAATCATCTCACATTTACCCAAAGCCAAGGATTTTGGAAAGAGCAAACCGTTCTTGGAATCAAACACCTTTCCACACCACAACCTTCATCTTTCTCATGAGAAAGGAAAAAAAACCTATTTCCCAGCAGAAAACCTTCCCACCATCACAAATCACTTATGAAACAATCATATGAATCACCTTTAAGAAACATGCTCAAAGACCGCACACATTTTTAGTCAAATCCAACTGTAGCTGAAATATAAATACAAGTATTCCCAGATCAAAAGCTTTTAAAAATTTACATTAAGTCTTATTGTTTTCTTACAGGTAATGTCGAAGATAACTTATCTTTGTACACTAAAGAGCACCAACTAGCCATACAGCTTTAAGGATACATTCCACAATCATATCTTCAGTAAAGCTCTTAGCAAAAATAGTGGAATGGCATACTCAAAAAAATAAAGCATTCAAAAACCACTAACATAATACTTCATGGTTAAACAATCCTTCATTCTCATTTTCAAAACCCCTCACTTGATTTCATGCTTCTTGTAATGTAGCACCATAATCAAATCTTCTTCTTCATCTTCGATTGCCACTTTTGATGAGAAACCCTTCCATCTCTAGTGAGTCTCAGCTTTGATCATGGTCCTTTCTAGCTTCTCCATGACATGGCGAAGCTAATGACAGCCTTCTTCTTCACTAGTTCTCTCCATGCTTGGGCACTGCCATGAAGCTCAAACTACTACACAAACTGTTTGAGATGAGTCTCAGGCATATCACAGACGGTTGTAACCAAGCACCGTCAGCGACAAGGGTACCCCACATCACAAACGGTTTTATCCACAAACCGTCTGTGATAACGGCACACATCACAAACGGTTTGTCGATAAAACTGTCTGTGATGTGGGGTAGCCTTGTCGCAGATGGTGCTTGCTCACAACCGTCTATGATATGGAACTCATCATAGATTGATCATGGATTCAACCGTCTGTGATATGCCCGGGACTCATCACAGACGGTTTGTGTTTAAAATAGTTAGTGATCACTCAGACAGAGTGATATTGACTTTTTTCACATCTGTAACTTCTCACATTTTTTTATCATTTTACGCGATCAGAAAATGAATGAGATTAGAAAGGCCATCATTTGGGCAAACAATGCAATAGCTTCGGTGAGAGCAAACCCCAAAAAGGCATAACCAAATGATTGTTTAGCCAATGATCGATGGATTTTGATCATGCCACGGAATGAATCGAGAAACTAATTAAGGATGTTTTGGTCTAAAACCACGGAACAAATCATAGAGGGAAAGCGAAGCACAGAAAGCATTGAAAATACTAGCTGTAGTAATATTGCAAGGACCGACAGTATATATTAATTACAATAATTAATAACATATATGTAACATCCCAATTTTTTCTTTTCTTGCATTTAACGTGAATTTGGAATTTTTGAGAATTTTTAGAATTTATTTGGAATTAATTTGGATTAAGTCTTTTATTGAATTATTTAAATATTTTGAATTTTCATATTAAGTTTTGTTGGAAATGTTTTATTTGAGTTCAAAATGACTCAAAATAATTTCTAGAATTTTTCTGGAATTTTTCTGATAATTTTGGTATTTTTCTCGCTTTATTTGAGTTACTACAAGTATTTTAAATAATAAAATAGCAAAAAATTTCAAAACCCTAAATGGGTCGAGGCCCGTTGGGCCCAGGACATTAGCACCAGCCAAGCCCAAAACCGCGCCAGGTGAAACCCTAACCCTATGCCCTAACCGTTGGATCTCGAATGCATGGTCCAGATCCCGCCAGGTGAAACCCTAACCCGTTGGGCTATGATTCATCCATGTTTTCGTGTGCGTGGAGCCATCGGATCGCGTGGTGCGTGGAAGCCCCAGATGCTGCCACGTAGCCTTGCTGTGTTGAGGTCAGACTCCGCTACAGCAACGACCGCTTCACGGTATCCGGGTGGATCACGCACACCCAAGGGCATTAAATACCCCAGGCAGCTTCGCCGCACCATCTTCTTTGCTTTGCCCTAGGTGTTGGAGCACGAGCTGTCACCTGCTGCTGATTCCTCGCCAAAGTTCAAAGACTGCCGCCGCGTTCTTCCTTCGTTTTGGTCGCTGTTGTTGCCTTTCCGTCCATTTTGGCTCTGGATTCGAGGTCACTGTGACGAGGCGAACCGAACCCGATATTCCACTTCACTGGAGAGGCGCTGAATTGCTGTGGCTTTGGTCATCATCTTCCCCTCCAGCTAGCCAATCCTGCCACACCCCACCAGAGTATCACAAACTTCATCAGCCGTCCGATCAGCATCGAACGATCTAGGTGAGTCCATGTTGCGATTAACCGTAATCGTTAGATTAGATCTTAACAATTGATCTTAGATCCTAGGGCCTAGATGATGCCACGTAGATGTAACCTCATACCATAGATCAAACCAATCTAGACCATTAGATCCTTAGATGTGCGGCTCAGATTGAACGGTGTAGATTTAGCTCCGGGTAGATCTTAGCCGTTGGATCAAAATCGTGCGGTTTAGATGAGTATGTATAGATGCAGTAGATCTAATCTTAGCTTTCCAATCTAGATTCAGTGGCTTAGATGCTCCCATGTGGCGTCCATCGGGACTATCCATGTCACCCTTAACCTTAGCCGATTAGATTCAATCCCAGCCGTAGGATTTGGATTGAACGGTTTAGATTGAATCAAGTAGTGCTGCTTAGATTAGTTCCCAGCTGTGTGATCTGAATCGCATGGTCCAGATTGTGCCACATAGGTCATTAATCATGCAGAGTAGAGTCCATCTGGAACGTCGGATTTCGAATGCATGGTCCAGATCACGCCGCGCGTGAGCCAACCAGAGGCTGCCACATGCACATGGAAACCGAAGCGCCGTGGAGCCTGCCGTGCGCGCATGTTGTCAGGGCTGATGTCATCCTAACATCAGCCATGATGCCAATAGCGGGCCCATCCGTCAGTCGAGCCAGTCGCGCTTGATGACATCATCCGAGCGGCCCCACCTGTCACCTCTAGTGAGTCGCGTGAACCGGGTTCACGGTGAACCGAGCTGGGTCGTCGACCCAGTACATTGACCCGCAGTGACATAGCCACACCAGAGCGTGCTACATGTCCCGTGACGCAAGCATGGCGCAATAGTTCAGAATTTCCAATAGAAAAATAATTCATTTAATTCGGATTTTCCTTTTTAATATTTATTCAAATTTCAAATTGCTCGTTCTTGCTCATACAAACTCCAATTGAGCTGATTCCATAGCCTAAAAATTTGCAAAATTATGGTCAATTTGATTATGAATTTTATTTAATTTTTGGAGTTATGTTTCTATCTATTTTTGCATATTTATTGTGTATTTATCGTTACGCGTAGACGTTAAATTGCCCGAAGGCTTCGAGGGAGAGGTGTTGACTCAAGAAGAAGGTTCAGAGCTTAACCAAGACCTTTTCCAAGGCAAGTTGTGCTTTGACCGTGTTGATCTATTTTTGAAACTTATGTTGTTTTAAATTACTGCATGCTAGTTTTAATTAAAATGCTTTCAATTAATTTGGGCGATAGTTAAACACCCATTTTAATTACGCCACCTTGTCTTAATTATTGTATGCCCTAATTCATTTTGTCACCCTAGATTGTGGAATAATAGTTGGACATAAATACTTGCCAACAGGGGTTAATTAGACCGTAAGTAGTTTGCTTAGCCATGCATCGTGTTATTGATATAATTTTGGAATGCAAACTTAATATTGATTAATGGAATGTGGAATGTATTTTTCAATTAGTGTGATGTTGCCACATGATAAAGTTGATATGTAGAAGCATGTGTGGGTCTACATGGATGTTGAGTTGTTGCTGGCATGTGTTGCGTAATAATCAAGCCCAGGGTGGGAAATGATTTAGACGGGGGCAAGTGACATGGAAACGGTGGGCCTGTGTGGCAATGGGTGATGAGTGGTTGTGAGGGCTGTGTGCCATTTGAGTGTTGGAAGTCTTGCGTCGATCATCTAAGGACTTAACCTTGCAAGAATTTGAACTGAGTCTAGCATACAACCAAATGTCTAGAATGGGACAGACCTAGTTGAGTAAGTTACTGATACCTTGCATGTGGTACCTTGGGGTCATAGTTACAAAAGGGTTTAGCTGTACGAGTGAGCGTACCTGTGATAAGGTTTGATACCCATCCAATGGTATGTGTCGATCCTATACTTCGGCTCTGTGTGAGGGGAGTGATAGTGAGGGCAATACCGGGGAGGTTCACATGTTAAGCTATAAGTTTCCAAAAGGCTTTGTTATGGTTAATTGCCTGTGTGGTGAGAGACTATATCTTGTGGGTAAAGTGTATAACCTCTATAGAGTGTCAAAACTATTTGAATAGCCGTGTCCATGGTATTGGACTTTGCTCGAGGATTACAGTCAAGGGTTAGACTTTCATAAGAATAAACTTGGGATGGTGGACACTTGGCATGCAGATGATGAAACTGATTAAGGATGATAAATGTTCTACTTAAGAATTTAATATGTTTTACTGCTTTTCAATCTATTATGATTATTTGTGAATGTTGTTTACTGCAAAACAATCATATAGCCTGCCTTTGGAATAAGCCATGCATGTAGTAATAGCTTGCATTCTGTGCACAACTTGTTGAGTGCTTTAAGTACTCACCCCTTGCAACACCACAAACATCAGCTGAGGAAAAATCCACGCCAGCTCTGGAGAAGGAGTTCTAGGAGTAGCCGATGAACTAGGGAGCAAGCCTAGTCAATTGCCTGTAGCATATTGATTGGACATCATTATTTTTCTTTATTTTCCGATGCAAGTTTATTTAAGTGAGACTTAGCCTTGCGAGGTGTATCTTGTAAGTTGACCATAAGGTTGACTCAATCGGTTATATTTTAAATAAAGACTTTATTTAGTATTCCACTGTGTATGATTGTGATATTCATCTGTGTTGAGACGATGTGCACTAGCGAGATCCTGGACTACTGTGGAATATGCCGAGGGTCCGAGTTTGCACATTCAGGTCTCGACAATGTATAAACATTATATATTAGTTACAATATGCTGTAGTGGTGGCGCGCACGCGCGATCACAGCCACCACTCTCTGCTGCTGCCCGAGAGGCTGTTGTCGTCGTCCCACGTTGTGTAGTAGTACTCGGAGGAGGAGTCACTATCCTCTGATGTGCTCCCCTAGCGGATGACGATGCGCTCCTCATCCTCCTCGTCCTCCTCCTCGTCCTCCTCGTCGACCTCCTCCTGCACGCACTTCATTCCACTGGTGGCGGTGAAAGCGCCCGTGGCAGAGGTGTAAGACCCCGGCACCTCACTGGCCCGAAGTGCTACCAAAAACCTATCTTAATTTTCTAAAAAAATGGTAAGACATCCCCTGCTGAATGGACATCCACTCAGCAGACATAGAGATCACAATCAACATAATAGCGACAATAACAACATGTCATGGAATCAATCAACCATCATGACATCTCAACATAATCAACTACAATAACAAGTATCCAAAGATAAATACTAAGCATCAAGAGAGAACTACTAACATAAACACATACATCTAAGCAAAAGAGCATCCATCATCAATTAAACTTAACTACAACACGATTACAAAAAATGAATTCAACTAGTTAACAAGGTGAACCGATTAACCCAACTAATCTGTTAACATGTCATGAGCATGAGTGGAAGTGCAGCTAAGTCCCATCCCGGCAAGTCGCTCTCAGGGTACCTAAAAACATTAAGCAAACAAGTGTGAGTCCAAGACTTAGCAAAGTGCATCACAAAAAACAATTAACATAATTAACTCAACAGTAAGAGCATATTTGATATTCGAATGCACAAATTCATAAAACACTCATATCAACCACATTGACCTCTTTTCACATCATTACTAATTCTTACACATACCTCTCTAAATCTTTTTGAATGAGTCCACGACTCGATCCCAACCCTACACATTTCCATTCAACTCCAAATCATCATTAGGATGCAATGCGATATGAATGCTCTTTTCGATGCACATAACGGTACTGCCGAGTGCACATCCATCGATGTGCACCCTCACGTCCCTTCCATCCCGTGGAAGGTGCCTACTCTTACTATCTCGCTCCCATTCATCTCGATGAATAGGACTACGAGGTAGGACTTTCGTGTTCACTACATGTGAACAAAGAGGCTCGCTTCAGAATGGGTCGCATCTTCCATTATGAATGCACAAATGCAATTGACACAAGTAAATTGCAAACCACATTTGTTTCTAACATTATTGCATAGTCATAACCAAATGCATAAACACAGCCAATTCTCACATTCATAAGTTACCATCCATACAAGTCTAACCAATTCAAGAATAAAGCATGGTAACACATCATATCATACAATTAAATCACAACAATAAGCAATCATATGGCCACCAAGCCGCATTCATCACAATACACTTATACATTGACATACTCTTGTATGTATAAACATAGCATTTACCTCATCATAAACATGATCATGCGCACAAACACCATGGTAGAAGGCATTTCAATTAGTTAGGACAATTAAAAAGCATTCATAAGGTAATTATGAATCACCCAAGCGTCAATCTATATGATACACTTGCCTTCTACCGAGAGAAATGGAGTGGCGGGAAGAAGAAGCCACTCCCGGAGCTACTCCCCCTAGAAACACAATGTCGAACACAATTATACCGGCTATAAAGCTTAACAACAACACAAACAACACTTCTACTCACTAAATCAAAATTTTGCCCCATACTCTGAATTTCATACAAACTAGTTTGGATAGCCTACTTAGCCATAGCATAACTATTGCTATACAACTTGAAATTGAACAAACAAATACATTTTAAGTATCTACACAGAATTTCCTATCTATCTTTAGGCAATTGAAAATTATAACTTGGCCTAGTCACAATTTGGATAGCAAAAGGTAAAACTTGCACAACTTTTTAATGGTTGAACCAAAATTCAAGTTCTTAGACTCCAAATGAGCACAAGAGGATAACCTATAGTTACACCACATCCATTTTCTCAGCACCTGAAAGTAAAGTCCTCAAACTGCCCTCTGAACATCAGACCAAATTCTAAACATTCAGCAAAGTTTCAGTTCTGGACAGCAACTTCAACATGCTATAACTTTTTATTCATAACTCCAAATCAAGGAAACAAATACATTTGCTAAATCTACAGGAAATTTCCTAGCTTTCTCTAGGCAAATGGAAAGTCCAATTAGGCATGTAGTTAGCTCAAATCCTCAGTTGAACATTTCGGGTACAATCAAAGACACAATCTAAAGGGGAAAGGATAATATACAACTTATTCTACATCCAAAGAATCATGAGACCATTCTAACTACCTCAAATCGGAGCTGCAAAAATAGACAGAATCCTGCTCGAAAAACAGCAAAGGTTTCCCTCCACTTTAGAACTAGTTTCCCTCCAAAAACCTCCGAAGAGGTTGGAAGCTGAAGGTGATGAAGAGTGAAGTTGAAGAGTATACTACAAAGACATGGTTTATTATATAGGTGGCCAGGAAGATGAAGAGACAGAAGTTGTGTTGAAGACGAAGAGTTTCTGATGGAAAGGCGCGTGGGAAACAAATTGTTAAGAGGTGGCCGGGAAATGAAGCGTTCACAGACGATTTTGTGTTAAAACTGTAACATCCCAGTTTCTATAGTTAAGCTTAATGAAGCTAACTAAGTGTGATTAGTACTCTGATTTGTTTTCGAATCTTAATCTAGAGTTATTCGCTTTCGATTTTCCCTTTTGTCATTTTGTTCGGTCGTTTCCCCAATCGGGGCCTTCGCTTCGAATTCGGGTGAAATCTCGATTCGCCTAGGTTAGAACCTAACCTTAAGTTTATGAACCTTCATTAGGATTCCCCGAACCCATTCCAGAAGTCCCCGAAGCAATTGGTTGAGTGCCATTGCGAAAGCCACAAAAGATCCAGGATTTTTAGACCTGGAGCGACAGTACCACAGGCGTAAGCCCGGTACTGCTGGGCGAACGGCTGTACCAGCCTGCCCAGGCGGTACTGACGGTCGAGCGATGAGAGCTAGGGGACAAACCCCTATTTTTGCACATCGCCAGCCATGCCTCCTTTCCTCGATTCCCGTGCACCCCACATCGCCCTGCTCCCTCCCTCTCTCTTCTAAAACCAGGGGAGAGCCCCCTCCCTCTCTCCCTCTCCCTCATTTCCTCTCCTCCCTCTCCATTTCCTTCCTCTCCTCCTCCATTTCTTTCTCCTCCCGTGCTCCACCTTTCCTCCTCCACTTCCAACCGGTTTGAGCAAGGTTGGAGCAAGAAGACCCAAGTTCAAGGTGCAAGGAAGTTTCATCAAGACCCTAAGAAGCATCTTGCTTGGTGGATTCAAGGTTTGAGCTCATTCCTTAGGGTAAACCTCAAACCCATCCCCTCCTCTTCTTTTCCCTTTGATTAGACCCTAGGAAACCTAGTCCTAGTAGTAGATTATTGTTTCGTCGTGTTGCTAGACCTAGGTTAGGGTTAGAAGGATTATTTTGCATGGTCGACTCATTCTGGAAACCCCGATCTACCTCTCGTTAGGTTCATTCGCCTCAAAACGTCGTTTCTCGAATTTTCGGAGACTTCCCTTTTTGAAACCCTAGCTCCAGGAAATCGAGAAGATGACTCGCGAATATACCCCACACCATGAAGGTCGATTCTCACGGAAGAATCGAGTTTGGACTCGATTCGGGTTTAGAATCGAATTCGGGATAAATTAGGGTTTTCGAGTTTCGGAAGTCCGATCATCGTGTATCGAAGATCATAGCCGATCTCTCGGTCGAGTGGGACCATATTGCTATATCGGAATAGATACGCGAGTTGCAAGTTCGCTGTCGCGGTCGATTTGCAAAAAGATGCATTTTGGGCATTCGGAGCAATTTCGCGTTCCGAAGTCCCAAAATCCTTGAAACTAATGCGTATGGGTCCCTAATGCCGTAGAGGTCCCATTATCGCGACAAGAATCGGATTTGGGCTCCTTTTGAGTTGAAATCAGATTTTCCGTCGATTTCGCTCTCCGTTATGTCCAACAAGGGAAAATTCGAGTAATCGAGCTCGAAACTTGTCGTGGTCGATGTAAATAAGTCCCTAGCGTTGCTAGGAACCTATCTATGCCTTTGTCGCAAAGTTCTGGACTCAATTGCGCGGAATTCAACTGTTTGGAAAAACCTTTTCCCTGTGGCCAGCACTACCGACGTGTGAGGCCGGTACTACCGCCCTCGCCGGCAGTACCGCTCGCATAACGTCGGCGTTAATTTCCAGAGAGCACCCTTTTTTGGTTCCTGGCCAGCGGCACTACCGGATTTGCTGGACGGTACTGCCGGCCTGAGAGCGGCACTACCGTTCAACAGTAACCGGTACTGCCGGACTGAGACGACAGCTGCGCTGAACCGAAGGGTTTGGTCCGGTGTACAAAGACCTCTCCAACCCTAGGGCGGCACTACCGCTCAACAATAGCTGTTACTGCCGGGCTCACGGTAAAACCTTGACTTCCTTTTTCCGTTGAGTTCTCATTTTCCGTTTTTGGTTCTTATTGGTGTTTGATTGCTCCTCTTCCTGTTGTTGATCGAGCTATTGATCTTATTTGCTTTCCGCGTAGACGTTGATGTGTCGAACGCCGCCGACGACCCTAACTTCGTCCCGGAGTCTGATTACGTTGAAGAGCAAATAGGCAAACACCTCCTTTGACCATTTTGATCCCATATTTGCAAATCATATTTTCTGCTTGTCAAAACTATTATGCATGCGTGTATGTTCAATTACAATACTAGTTTGTGGGAATTCGTAGTTAGTCCTAGATTTGGTGGATCTCCTTAATCTTAATTGAATTGAGAACCTTGTTTAACCATAGAGTGATATTAAACAAAACTATAAATGTTGAGATGATAATAAAGTGTAAAATATCTGCATACGCTTAGCCTTGCAGTAGTAATCACTGCAGGAGATCATGACACACACTCAACTACATATCCCCTGGAGCTAAATGGTGGTTTGTTTGGGTTATGGATGGGATTTGGGTTCTAGTTTAGAAATTCAAATGGTGTTTTGGGTTTGGTTGAAAAAGGAAAAGGTTGCATAAGTAAAACGGAAAAATTGGAGAGTTTAGACCGGGCGAGATGTATGGAGTTTGGTGGTTCGGAAATGGTTTGGTCTGGTTGTTTCGGTTGTAGGGATGGTATGTGTAACACCCCAATTTTTGTTTTTCTTGTATTTAAATGGAATCTGGCATTTTTGAGAATTTTTGGAATTTTTTGGAGTTTATTTGGATTTAATTTGAACTTATTCACTTTTGAGATAATCAAATAATTAAAAGTTTAAATAAAGTTTTATTGGAAATGTTTTATTTGAGTCCAAAATATCTCAAAGTTTATTCCAAAATTTTTGTGGAATTTTTCTAAGCATTTTGCTATTTTTCTCGATTTATTTGGATTTCTAGAATTATTTTAAATATTAAAACACTGAAAAACCCTAATGGGTTTCATTGTTCATCCAACCTGCATCAGACTCGAGTCCGACCGAGCCACGTTCCAGCCAAACCCGAGCTGGACCTAAACCCTAATCCCGCGACCGTTGGATCTTGATCCAACAGCCAATAGTGCGCCACGTCACCCTCTCCGTATCGCCGCCGGATTCCACTGCCCCGTGCGGGTGGGCCTCATTTTCCATGGATTTCACGGACATCGAGGGGGCTATTTAATGCACCGCCACCCGTGTCGTGATCCCCTCTTCCGTGCGCACACGTTGCCCTATGTCACTGAGCTCAAGCCGCCGCCGTCCACCCGCAATCGCTCTCCGAACTTGCGCTAGGGCTCTGCCATGGTTTTTGCCGTTTTTCGCCGCCGTCCATCGTCCTCCGCCATAGTGGTGCCCAGATCCGAAGTCCTCACGTCGAGCCGCGCCCGAGGGGACCATTCACTTCGCCGGAGGAGCCCTAAACCGCCGTCCCAATGGTCATCTTCCCCAACCCCGGTGACCACGAGCCGCCGCGCCGCCATCGTCACCCACGAACTCCCTCAGCTGTCCGATCGAGATCCTACCGCCACGGTGAGTCCACATCGCCCTAATCCCCGTAGAGATTAGATGCAATCTAGACCGTTGGATCCAGATCCAACGCATTAGATTAGGCCACGTAGGCTCGATAAGTTCGGACCGGTCCGATCCTAGTTTGATCGTGACCGTGATATCTGAGTTGAACGGTTCAGATTGAATAGCACGCCACGGCTAGCAAAATAGCACGCCATAGCACATTTGTTTTGACCATCGAATCAAAATCGTATAGTTAGATTGAATTGCGTAGTTTTGTTATTTCACAAGATTAGATCCATTACCAACCGTTGGATCCTAGATCAATGGCTCAGATTGCGCCACGTATGCCTGTTGAGTTCGGACTGCCCCGAACTCGGTAGAATCGTAACTAGGGATGGCAAAAATACCTGGGGGTCCGGGTACCCGCAGGTACCCGACCCGACAGGTACGGGTCCGGATCCAAATTTGGACCCACGGGTATACGAGTTCGGGTCCGGGTCTCATGTTGGACCCGTGGGTACCCAGACCCAGACCCGATTCCAAGGTAGAAGGTGAGGTGAGTTCAAAATAGATTAGCATGTACCCATATCACAAGCCACACTATAGCTCAATGGAAGGAACCATGTGATTGAATCAAGAGGTCTTGTGTTCAAGACCCATTCTAGCTAATTTTTTTCATGTTATTTGAATACCTCATGCATGCATACTCAACTAACGGGTTCGGGTCCGGGTACCCGTCGGGTCCAGGTCTGAGATTGGACCCGTGAATAAATTCGGGTTCGGGTCCACATTTCGGGTCTCAGGTCTGGGTCCACGAAGGTTGGATCCGGAGGGACCCGGACCCGTTGCCATCCCTAATCGTAACTGTAGGATTGAGATTGTACGGTTCGGATTAGGCCACGTATGCTTTTTAAGTTGGGACCGTCCGAACATTGCATTAAGTTCGGACCGCTCCGAACTCGGTGAAACTGTAGCCATTGGATCTGGATTGTACGCCGTAGATTGAGCCACGTATGCTTCATTAAGTTCGGACCGGTCCGATCTCGATTAGATTTGGACTGTCGGATTTTGAATCAATGGTTTAGATGGAATAGCACGCCTGTCCGTGCGTGACGTCATCGGTGGGTCCACATGTCAACGACACATTATTTTACGAAAAATATATTTTTATTTTTATCGTTTCATTGTTGACGTCATAATACGGATTTTCCTTTAGAAAGATAATTCGGCCGAAAGTCAATTTCGGGCTGGTGCAAGCATGACGTCATAATTCCGAATTATCAATTCAAAAATAAATGAGTTAATTCGGTTTATTCTTTTTAATTGATTTTCAAACTTCAAGTCGCTATAACTTTTGCGTTTTAACTCCGATTTGTGTGATTCCAATTTCTAAAATTTTGTAAAATCAAGCTTTATTTGATTCTGAATTTTATTTTATTTTTGGACTTGAGTTTCCCTCTGTTTTATTTATTTATTGCTATTTTCATCTGTTACTCATAGACATCGAAGTGCCCGAAGGCTTCGAAGGAGATGTTTTTGACCCAGGAGTCAACTCAAGACCAGGAACAAGTACTTTTTGAAGGCAAGTTATGCTTTGATCATGTTGATCTAGTTTTTGAAAATTATTTTGATTCAAATTATTGCATGCTAGCTTAATTAGAAAATGATTTAAATAATTCTGGGAAATTAGATAAATGCCTAATTGATGTATGACACCTTGACTATTTAATTATATGCCATGAAACCTTGTCACCCTATTTGTGGATTATATAGTTAGACATTATAAATTTGCCAACATGGGTATTTAGACCAATGTAGTATGCTTAGCCCTGCCACGTGACATGATTTTGAATAAGCAAATGCTAATGTTGACTTAATGAGATATGGAACCTATTTTGGAGAAGTCATGTGCTATTGATGATGATGTTGATGGCACGTGGTGCATGGTAATGAACTGGAGGTTTGATAACTGTTTTAGACCAGGGCAAGTGGCAAGAATGGTTAGGTGGGCCATAGTTGGTTCTAGGGAAAGATGTTTTGGTTCTTCGGGTAGTCTTGCCTTGGTCACCCTAAAGACTTAACCTTGCAAACCTTTGAGCTGAGTCAATCGTGCGACCACATGTCTGGTATGGGACGGACCTAGTTGAGTAGTTTGTTAATAACTTGCATGTGGTACCTCGGGGCGTTAACTAAGTCAATCGTGCGACCACATGTCCGCTAGGTACCCGTCCAACGGTTGGTTGGCCTAGACTTCGCCTTTCCTAAGGGAAGGGATAGTGTGCAACAACCGGGAAGGTTCACTTGTTTAGTTAGAGGCTTCCGAAAGACTTTGTTACAGGCACTCGCCTTTGAGGTGTTTGACTATATCTTGTGGGTAAAGTGCTTAACCTCTGCAGAGTGTAAAATCTATTCGAATAGCTGAGTCCGCGGTATTGGACACTGCTCGGAGATTACAGTTAAGGGTTAGACTTTCATGAAAATAACTTGGCTTTGGTAAATGGTTGGGTTGGGTCTGAGAATTGGACTTAGGCTATGAAATGCTTTACTTGTGCAATGATTGTGAAGGTTATTACCTTTACTATTCTTTTACTGCTTTGCAATCTATTATTGTATTCATGAATGTTGTTTCACTGCAAATGAACCATGAGCCTGTCCTTTGTACTAAGCCATGCATGTAGAGTATTAGCTTTGCATTCTGTGCATGACTTGCTGAGTACCAAGTACTCACCCCTTGCAACAATACAACACCAGTTGAAGAAGAAGCGACGCCAGCATTGGAGGAAGAACTTCAGGAGGAGCCGTCTACCTAGGGGCGAGCCCAGTCAGCTGCCTATGGCATATTGGTTGGCGCCACGCGTTTCTTTATTTTTCCGCTGCAGTTATTTCTTTTAATAAGTTTCCGCCCTGCAAAGCGCACTTTTGTAACTTGATCGTATGGTCGAGCAACCAGTTTGGTTAATTAATTAAAGTACTCTATTATTTCGCTGAGTATGATTGTGATATTTACCAATGTTGAGACTGTGTGCACTAGCGTGATCCTGGACTAGTGCTTAATACACAGAGGGTCCCGATAGTATGGTATTTGGAATGGATCACAAGCCAAGGGCTTGTTTGGAATGATTGTGGTTTCGGTTGGTCCCTTGCTATGGGGAGGTTGCGAACTAGTGGGAGCTTAGTGGGGCCGCTAGTGCCGATCCTCTGTGGCTATAGCAAGTGGGTTTGGAAGATCTCGCCTAAGTCACCCTAAGGATTGAACTTGATGTTATCACTAAGTCAAAAACGTGCAACCACATGTGCCAGTATGGGATGGCCTTAGCCTAGTACGGTGAAAAGGATCCGGTCTTGCATTCAAGGAGGGCCAAGGGGTACGGATACACCTGTGGTAATGGTGTATTCTAGGGACTCTCTCGTCGAGGCGTTGAGGGAGAGTTTGCCCAACACAACGGTAATGCCTCCTATGGGGCGGTTGTGGACTGGTGAGAGCACGTGGGGACCACTGGTGACCGTTGTGGTCATAGGAAGGGACGCACATTATCAGGCCGGTGCAAGATTCAAACCCTAATCTCTCGAAAGGTTTCGTCACTGTCTAGCAAAACGGATACTTCTAGTATTGCGTGACATGGCTGACATGATTGCTAGAACGTGGTATAGTGTACAGTCTCTGCAGAGATAAATAAACTAATTGATTAGCCATGCTCATTGTCAATAGTAGCTTGGGAAGTACTGTCAAGTATAGACTCTGGTCTGGATTTCCGTTTTGGAAAATGGTTGCAAAGGAAAAAGGTTTGGGTGGGGTTTGGTTTTGGTTTTGGTTCGATCTTGTTTCGTAAAAATGGAATGGAATAAGGTGAATCGGATGGAAATTGGTTTACGGATCAAATGTTATTGTTTACTGTTACTTTAAAATGTTCTCTTTTAACCGCTTGTTAACTGCGATGATTTGGAATCTATTATTGTATTGCAAATAAATCTAGCTTTGTGCTCAAATAGACTTAGTGTAGAAACCTGCATTTATATATTATCTTTTCCATACACTAAAGTCTTGCGAGTACATACGTGTACTCACCGTTTGCTCTAACGAATTTTGGCTAGAAGAAGGAGAAGGTAATGAAGACAATCCCGTCGAGTCTAAGTTCGCGTCAGAGTCTGACGAGTTTGCTGAGGGTTAACTGGACTTCCCTCCAGTCAGTTGCCTGAGGGTGGACGACACATTGCGCATCTTACTTTTGAACTTACGCTGTGTTTTATTCTGTCTTTTGGACTCGTGTAAGCCATGAGGTTATAAGTTGTAAGATTAAATAGTTGTAATAACTTTACCTTTCAAATGTAAATTATTTAATCTTGCATGGATGTGATCCGTCTCATTAGACAACGTGTGGGTACTGGGCTACTGATCCAGGGAACCAGTACTAGACACATAGTTGTGGGAAGCTCGGGTCGTGCTCAATCGGTTGGCATATGCACTTGCCTCGAGTGTTGCCGATCAATTGGCCTCAATCCGAGTACGGATTTAGTTTAGCGGTCGGAAGTTATTACAGGTTGCACTAATTACCAGTCGGATGCAACAGTAATGACCCGGTTCGCTAATCCAAGTCCGGAGCCCCCACAACAAAAACCGTCTGTAAAGTGACTAATCATAGATGGTTTTGTTTTTAAAACCATATGTAAATGTTTCCACATCATAGACAGTTTTGTTTGTAAAACTGTTTGTAAATGTTTCCGCATCATAGATGGTTTTATTTTTAAAACCATATGTATACGTGCCTCATCATAGACAATTTTGTTTGAAAACCGCCTGGAACAGCTATAATATCACACAGCCCGGCCTGACCTCGATCTGTATTTTCAGTGTTTTCGAGCTATTTTTGAGGTGGCTACGAGTGATTGGCGATCTGGTGGAAAGTGACCCTGGATTTGGAGTTATGATTGTAGATCCTTATGTTCTAGGTTATCTAAGGTTAGTAATTGGTTCAAATTTGCATTATATTTAAGATCTAGCTTGGTAAAGCGGGAAATGAAGATGTTTTTACATCTAGGTTGGTGTAGATGCATTAATTGTTCTCTGTGACGTAAAGAAGGAGAAGATGGTTTTGATATAGCTAGTTTGGTGTAGATCCATTTGTTCTCATCAATCTAAAGTAGTAATTGGTTCTAACTGCATATACTCAAGACGTAGCTAGCTATATATGTAAAGAGAGAATTGAGCTAGGATCGATGATGAGGTTAACTGTAGGTTATATATATGTGGCTAGCTATATAAAGAGAATCAAATTTTGAGTTAATCGGCGAGTTTAAATGTAGCTTATATGTAGCAATATGTGTGCATGTGCACTCCAAGTGAACTTCATTCATTATTTAAGTGCACCCCGAGTGTACTGCATTCATTATTTAACACATATTGTTATATTCATAGCGTACATGGACCGAAGCTGGATGTACGCTGAGAACCGTGTGAGCGCCGAGTACATTAATGGCATCTCCACTTTTATAAGAGCTGCAGAGGAAGATATGTTGAACAAGGGGTAGAATTTATGCCTTGTCCATGCATTGACTGGGAGAATCTGAGGATGTTTCGAAACTAGCCCAATTCGAAGTACACTTGATTCTACAGGGTTTCAAAAGGGGGTATACATGTTGGACCAGTCACGGTGAAGAGTAGATTATGCAAGCAGCAAGTAGTACTAATACACCAAATGATATCGACTGTACTTTCGATAAGGATATTTTTCATGATGACAATCTGGATCGGATGCTCTGAGGATTTAGAAGGGAACCGTGATGAGCATGAATATGTAAAATTCTAGGAGACAATGGATGACTCAGAGAAACCTTTGTTCCCGGGCTACAAGTCCAAATACACAAGATTGTCATCTGTGCTGGAACTGCTGAAATTAAAGGCAAGCAACGGTTGGTCCAACAAGAGTTTCACGGCGCTGTTGGGCCTGTTATCAGACATGCTTCTAGAGGGAAAGAATACATGCCTGTCTAAACGACTGTATCCTTTACCGCAAAGAATATGCAAAGTTGCATGTATGTTTGGTGTGCAACGCATCTCAGTACAAGTGTAAAGAGAGATTAGATGATGACGATGAGGGCATCGAGGTGAAGAAAATACCTCCTGTTAAGGTGGCGTAGTATCTACCTATAATTGCCTGTTTGAAACGTTTGTTTTCGAACCCAAAAGAGGCAAAACTGCTTCGGCGGCACTCGGATGAGCGCAAGAATGATGGAATGATAAGGCACCCTGCTTGTGACACTATGGTATGGTGTGACATTATAAAATGTAAAATTAGAGAATAAAAACCTTATGGTTTGAGGTTTACTCGCGTTTTTGGGCTTCCGGGGGAGTTTGGGCCTAGCGGGAGGTATTTGGGCCTTAGGGGGATGAAGTGGGCCGAAGGTGGGGGAAGTTTTGGGCCGTTTGGTGGAACTTTTGGGCAGCAAGGGCTGCTGCCCACACCCCATGCGCCAGCCCCTCCACACTTGGGCGCCCCACACCCTCCTCTTCAAACCCTAGCAGCCACCCCCACACCCCATGCGCCTCCTCCCCCATCTCCTCTCCCCATTGCGCCACCACCCCCTCCACCCCCTCTCCACCACCATTGCTGCCCCTAGGGGAGTTATCCACCTCACCACCCCGAAGATCCGTCCATTGGAGCGCTCCGTGACGAGGAGATCTTGTGGATTTGGAGCGAGGAAGGAGATTGCGCGAACCGGGAGGAGATCCATTGGGTTTTCGTTCGTCGGGCGAAGGTATGGCCACGGGGATCCTTGGGGTTGGTCTAGGATCTGTTATAAGGGTTAATATCATGTTTTTAGATCAATTGGTGGTGCTGTAATTGGGTAGATTAGATGAAATCTAGAGTTTGCCACGTTCTCTGTTTGGGGTAGCATGAGCAGTCGACCTAGGGTTTGGGTTTTCGCCAATTTAGAATCAGAATTTGGTCGTCCGCCTGTTTAAGAAGTTGTAGGTAACTTCAATACCTTTAAGTGGGTATAAAGAACGTCCAATTCCGCCCAGCCGTTTGAAAGTTATGCTTGTTTTACCAAACGTATTAAAAACTATGACGTGATTGAAACAGATCACGGTATTCTGTAGATTAAACCAGTTTAGAGTCCGAATCAGTTTTTACATATAATGAGAAAAAGTTAGGAAATTTCCTAACCTACGCGAGGATGTACTCGTTTAATCGATTCGGAGTCTTAGATCCCGAGTTATGCTCGTTGCAAGTCTGCTGTCCCGACGGGACAGAACCTCTATTTTTGGATTGTGCGAGTAGTTGCGAAGTCAGGGTAGAAGAGTGTTTGCGTTTTATTTGTGGGCATGATTTTGAGTGTGTGGTGCCTATGTGTAGGTGGTGTGACCCCGGGGGTGCCCTCTACTTCTCGCCAATCCGTCGCCCGTGGTTGAGGCAAGTGTATTGGAATGGGTAGCGGGTTGTAGTTTGCTAGATTGGTTGAGATTGAAATTGAATATATGTTATTGTCGGGACCCCGAATTTGCAAATCCAGACCCTCTGTGTATTCAGCACTAGTCCAGGAACGCGCTAGTGCACACAGTCTTAACATTGGTAAATATCACAATCATACCACTCGATACCAATAAAGTACTTTATTTAAATAACCAAAGTGGTTACTCGACCTTATGGCCAAGTTACAAATATATGCCTCTCAAGGCGAAACTTATTCAGAGAAAAATAATAATAGCAGCGGAAAAACAACGAAGGTAACATCGTGGCGCCATCCAGTATACCACAGGCAACTGACTGGGCTCGCATCCCTAAGTAGACGGATCCTCTTGGAATTCCTCCTCCGAAGCTGGCGTAGTCTCCTCTTCAACTGGTGTTGTGTTGAGGCAAGGGTGAGTACTTGGTACTCAGCAAGTCATGCACAGAATGCAAGCTAATATCCTATATGAATTGCTTGGTACTAAGGAATATCTCAAGGTATATTTGCGATGCTTGACATTTGACAAGTAATATAAGTAGATTCGAAAGCGGTAAAAATAAGTAAAGCATAAATAACTTTTCAAGAAGTTTAGTAAACATCTTCCCCATCCTAAACCACATTTCCATCAACTTCATTATAAAACCAGCCCAACCTTTCAAACCAAAGTTATTTTTGAGAAAATCTAACCCTTGACTGTAATTCCCGAGCGATGTCCAATAC
The DNA here is from genome assembly GCA_036346355.1 of Rhipidocladum racemiflorum. Lineage (NCBI taxonomy): Eukaryota > Viridiplantae > Streptophyta > Magnoliopsida > Poales > Poaceae > Rhipidocladum > Rhipidocladum racemiflorum. Next base: position 26,157,037 of record CM070589.1, on the reverse strand, counting down.
CGCGGACACGGCTATTCGAATAGATTCTAAACTCTGCAGAGGTTATGCACTTTACCCACAAGATACAGTCAAACACCACAAAGGCGAGTTCAGTAACAAAGCCTTTCGAAGCCTCAAACAACACAGGTGGTCCTCTCAGGTTCGTGCTCTACACCATCCCTTCCCTTAGCCAAGGCGAAGTATGGGACCAACACACCGTTAGATGGGTATCTGGCCACGACCACGATACGCTCCCCGTACAATCACACAAGCGGTGTAATTGACACCCTGAGGCTCCACAAGTGAGTCCTTAGCGACTTAGTCAACTAGGGCCGTCCCATTCCAGCCATGTGGTTGCAAGTATGACCCGAGTTCAAAGGCTTGCAAGGTTAAGTCCTTAGAGTGACCAGTGGCAAGACTACAGAAGAACCAAATCAACATCCCCAATGCCACAATGGCCCACCTGATTACTCTTGCCACATGCCCTGGCCGAAATCGTTTATCAAACCCAGTTGATTACCATGCACCACGTGCCATCAACATCACATGATACTTTTCCAAAACAGGTTCAATATATCATTAAGTCAATATTAACATTTCATTGTCCAAAATCATGTCATGAGCACGAAAGCGTGTCTAAGCAAAGATACTACAACGGTCTAAAACCCATGTTGGCAATTTAATAATGTCCAACTAGTAATCCACAACTAGGGTGACAAGGGTCATGGCACATACTTAAGTAATCAAGGTGTCATACTGACAAATTGGTATTTATCTAACCCCATGTTTAAACAAAGTATCTTTCTAATTGAACTAGCATGCAATAGTTTAAATCAAAATAGATTTCAAATAGGATCAACATGGTCAAAGCACAACTTGCCTTCAAAAAGTACTTGTTCTTGGTCTTGAGTTGGATCTGAGTCAATACTTCTCCTTCGAATCCTTAGGCACTTCAACGTCTACTCGTAAAGCGTGCAAATAGCAAAACACAAATAAACAATAGGCAAAAACATCCCAAAACTCCAAATAAAATCCATAAACAGAGAGAACATAATTTTCTGGATTTTTAGAAGCTGAATCGTCAAATTTGGAGTTAAGACGCAAAAGTTATGATTATTTAAAGTTTAAATAATCAATTAAATAATTTTACAGAGAAAAACTTTAGTCCAAAAATTAAATAAAATTCATATTTAGGTAGATCTCAATTTTATACAAATTTAGAAATTTGAATCACTCAAATCGGAGTTGAAACGCAAAAGTTATAAGCGTTTGAAGTTTGAATCTAAATTTGAATCAATATTTCGAATTAATAAATCATTTTCTTTTTCGGAAATTAATTATTGCGTCAGCATGGACACGTGGCAGCCTCTCGATTGGTCGGTGGCGTCGGCCGGTCCATGGACTTGGTCCACGCTTGGCTCGGGTCTCACCGTGGACCGGTCCACGGCTTCCATGTGAGGCCCGACATGTGGGACCCGATGACGTCATGGGTGGCGTCGGCGCTTGGCTGGATTAGCCAGCGACATGCGGGCCCCTCGACACGCGCGGGCCCGCGTGTCGGCGTCTACTGCCACGCGTGGGTGGCGCTGGCCGCGTCGGTCCAACTTCCCGACACGTGGCGCCAATCACGGCCCGTTGGTTTGAAAATCAACGGCGCGGATTAGATCCAGGGTTAACACGTTGAAACTACTCGTTGATCGTGGGCCGTTCGATCTAGATCGGACGGTCCAGATCTAATCCTATAATAACACTACTACGGCACGTGGCAATTGTGAACCGTTGGATCTTAATCCAACGGTCCAGATCCAATCGGGTTGGGGACACGTGAACTCACCTCAACCGTCCGATCTGGATCTAACGGTTCACCGAGCTCGCGAAGTCCGGCGATGGCGCGGCGAGGCTTGGGCACCGGAGACGAGAACGACGACGAACCCGACGGCGTTTCGGGGTTGCTCCGGCGAAGTGAAGGGTCTCTTCGGGTGCGTCTCGTCACGGTGGTTCCGGATCTGGGCTCCTTCTCGGCGGAAGACGACGGACGGCGGCGGAATCGAGCAAAAACCGCGGCGGTCACTTCCTCCAACTCTGGCGAGCTCGCACGGAATAAGCGACGGCGGCTCGAGCGAGATGGCTCGGGAACGGGTGCGCAAGGATGAGGGCAACCTCGGGCGTGACCGGGCTTTAAATAGCCTCGGCGTTCGTGCGAGGCGGAAACCTAACTCTACGGCGGCGGCGGCGGCGAGTCCGGCTTCGGTCTCGGCGGAGACGACGACGCCTGGCCCGTCCACGTGGCACGATCAGCGGCCCACGATCGCCTGCGCGATCGGATCCGGGCCGGATCACGGCTCGAAGCCGTGCAGGCGGATCTCTGCCGTTGGATCTTGATCCAACGGTTGGGATTGATTAGGGTTTTGAGCTGGTTTGATCGAGTCAACTGGCTCGGGTCGGACTCGAGTCCGACTCGGGTTCCGACTCGGTCGGATGAACAGTACTTGACCCGAGTTGAATTTCCAGCGATTTAATATTTAAAATAATTCCCAGTAATTCATTTAATTCATTAAAAATAGCAAAATACTCAGAAAAATTCCAGAAAAATTCTGGAAAATATTTTGGATCATTTTGGACTCAAATAAAATATTTCCAACAAAATTTTATTTGCAAAATTAAATTCTTTAATTATTTCAAAATGGAATAAATTCAAATAAATTCCAAATAAATCCAAATAAATTCCAGAAAATTCCAAAAATTCACCAAAGTGCCAAATCACACATGAATTTAAGAAAAGCAAAATTTTGGGGTGTTACAGTTATGTTCACATGCCATGCTTTAATGTTTGCCATTGATATGATGAATATGTTATTATGTTATGATGCCATGTGTTAATGTACAAGTTACCTATGATGTTGGCATGTGTTAATGTACAAGTTATCTATGATGTTGGCATGTTTGCATACATGGCATGATGCATGGCCGGGTCGGTGAGAAAGTCATAACTAGTCCGGGAAGGTCGGTGAGAAAGTTATGACTAGTCCGGGGTGCCATTGAGTAAGTCCTACATCGTGATTCCATCCACCGCGGTGAATGGAAGCGAGGAGTAGGCACCCTCCATCTTCGGGATGAAAGGGGGGAGAGGGTGCACACCGACGGGTGTGTACTCAACCATACTGCATTATGAGTTTCCAGGAGACATGTGCATCGCATCGTATTGCATACATGATGATGATGATAATGATATGTGATCATGAATAAGATGATAGACATGATGTGAGTTGTTGTAGCCATGTAATTGTTCTTTTGTACCATTGTAATATACTTGCTGAGTGTTGAACTCACGCTTGTGCTTTCTTGTTGTTTTAGGTACCATGAAACCGGCATATGGGGAAGGGAATTAGCTACACATCTACATGTAGCTCCACACTTATAGACAATTTATTCATCTTGGTCATGATAATAAGAGTAGTGCCATGCAACTTGGTGCAATGGTTAATTTGTGTGCTTGGTTTTCCTCATTTACTTCGTTTGGCTCATGAGATGGTTGGAATCTTTATTCTAGGCTTATACTACTGCTATAACCCTTGTTATTGATGATTTAGATGTCATTATTTATACTATATCCTGTGATCATATTGTTGTTGCTTCAATTCATGGAAAAACAAAGGAGTTGCTGCCGAAATTTTCGGTTTTTGCATTTACTCCTTTGCTGTAATTTATCTTAATTTATGGTATTTAGATGTTGTTTAGCCTATGTTTGGTAGCATTCATGCATGCTAGATGCCGAGGTGTTACACTGCTGATTCCACCCAGTAGAGAAACATCAATAGGAGGTTTGAAGAATTTGCATCGGATCCGAGGAATATAAGGTTCGGATTGAGTATGGACGAAATGAATACTTTCTATAACATGAGCAGCCATCATAACACTTGGTCTTTTGGTACATGGGAATTCTCAAGTCTTACATACGGAATTGATCTTGCCTGGAGGGTAGCATTGTCGAAGGTTATGTAACCGAAGAGGTCATCGAATTCTGCGTGAATTACATGGCTCAGGTCAAGCCGATAGGTGTACCTCGATCGTGCCATGAGGGGAGGCTCCAGGGTATCAGGACCATCAAAAGAAAATCAATCACTCCCACACTACAGGAATCCGAATTGTTTTCGTCGGTCCTAATTAGTTTCGTCGGCCAATTTGGGGCTGACGCAAATAAGCTTCTATTTTCGTCGGCAACATCGGGCCGACGCAAATAAGCTTCTATTTTCGTCGGCAACATTGGGCCGACGCAAATAAGCTTCTATTTTCGTCGGTCAGAGCCGGACCGACGCAAATAGCCCGCCATTTTCGTCGGCCAAGTGGACCGACGCAAATACCCCTGCTATGAAACCCTCAGCCCGAGTTCATTATCCTCACTCCACCCCTCACGCCGCCCCCCATAACGCCGCCCCCCAATCCGCCGCCCCCGGCTCCCCAGCGCCTCGCCTCGCCGCTTGCCGACGTGCCGCGCCGCCGCTTGCGAGTGCCCCGCGCCGCCATGAAAGTGCCCTCGCCCCCTGCTGCCCGGCGTGCCCACGCCCCAGCCGGCGCTGCCGTCCGTGCCCCGGCACTCGGCCATCGCCGCCTCCGGCAGGCCCCGGCACTCGGCCGTCGCCGCCTCCGGCAAGAAGAACCTGCAAGGTATGCATCTACGGCGATTAGATTATTGTGTGGTAATGTTTACGCGGAGTATACATCTACCTGCAGTGTTGTTGAGTTTTGTGGTGATTGTGCAATGGCTTTGATGAGTACTAGGACTGGTTGCATACAGCTTGTAAACAATGGCGCGTGTGAGAACGTTCAGGCTAGTAAACCCTAACTAAATCGTGCATGCGCGCATGCATTTGCTGGGAAAAGGTTTGGTAAGTGGTAAGGTCAGGATGGCAACAGTGCGTGCTACTTTAGAAAGATAAAGGGAAAATTCAGATTGTTGCATATAACATAGACATTAAGCTTTATTAATAGACTTCTATTACATATTTGTCCTCAAGGTAAAGGGGAAATTCAGATTGTTGCAGATGAGAAACCAAAATGTAGTAAATGAAAGTATAATTATGTAACATTCATGGATCTATCACCTTCTTAGATTGTTAACTTAAAGGAATCAATATCAAATGGAAATGCGACATCTAATTAATTAGGTAACACTCTTCCCTGCTAATGATAAAGGAAAAAGTGCGGCAAAGCCTGAACAAGAGCCAGGGACAAATGTAGGAAAGCTATAGGCCTGCAAATGATATTGTCGACTGTGAAATCAGAGGCATGTGGGCTATAGTCAGCAGGGGAAATTATAGCAACAGTAGGATGGTCTGGTGTAACTTGGGATGAAGAAAAGATTTAATGTATAGCAATATGCTAATATATGTGTGTGTGTGTGTATTTTTAAACGTATAATACGCTAGTTAAGAACTTCACTGATAATGATTCCCTTCTCATCCTGATCATACAACTCTCATGAAATGGATGATATGGTAAATATGCAGGGCTCAATGCAATGCAGGGCCAGACGGCCCTTTTTTTTGGGTAAAGAAAAGCTAGGAATACTTTACTTTTGGTTTAAACTTGTGGGTTTGCACTTTCAGGCAATAGAATGCTCGTAGAAAATCTGCCAGGTTAAGTGATAGCATCGATCATGTGTTACTAAGTATATGGATCCTGGCAGGGAGGCATGCATGAATTGATCCTTTGCGTGTTTGCAGGTGAGGAAGGAGAGGCTAGGGGATAGAATAACTACACTTCACAAGATAGTTTCCCCATTTGGCAAGGTAAAAAGAATGGAAACTTTGCTTAACAATTTATCATGCAATTTGTCCATGTTTGTAGTATATAAAGAAATGTTAGCTGTCACCATCTACATTGCGGATTACTCCATCGCTATCTACCATATAATATGTGTATTTTTGCTGTTATATGATCTAGATTAATTTCTAGTTTGCTGCTTTGTTCTGAGCATTAATTAGTTGGTTCGGTTGGTAAATTATCTAGTGACCGATGCTATTTTCTAAATTGGAATCGACACTACTTATCTAAATTGTATTTTCATCAATTAGAATATCCTCTAGTAATTCTCTAATTGAAACTTGATGATGCTATCATATCGTATGGTTCTCGAATTGTGTAGGTCCTGAATTGTCCACGTTTTTGGATAATCTGGGGATGAACGACGAAGCATGGTTTTCATGACATGTTGTAGCATCTGAGTGAAATTTAATTAGCAAACCCAGTGCGCGAAAAATGGGAGATGACCGTGCATGGATGTACAGTGGTTGGAGAAGTAATCAGATGCCCACAAAAGAGTGGATGGTGAATACACAAGCTTTCGTGGATGTTGTGTACTCCTCATCTCCAGGTGGCGATTTGGCAAAGTGCCCGTGCTCTAGGTGTCGGAATTATGCTCGGCATGTCAAGTCTGATATGGAGCGCCACCTATGCAAATATGGTTTCATGCCGGATTATCAGACATGGTATGAGCATGGTGAGGCCCCACAAGGACATATGTCCAATCAAGTCGATGCTTTCGATGACCCAGAGGATCGGATGGATGAAATGATGGGTGATTTTGTTCGACAGTTTGAGGATCAACCTGGGCCGGAGGTTAAGGAATTCTTTAATCTTCTTTCAGCTTCAGAAGGACCTTTGCATGAGTCCACGAGTGTTACGCAGCTTGCTGCCGTGACACGACTAATGGCTATCAGATCAAAGTACAACTTCTCTATAAGCTGTTACAATGATCTGATCGATTTGATATCTGAAATTCTACCAAAACCTCATAAGATGCCCAAGGACTTCTACAACTCCAAAAAACTTCTGTCTGGCCTTGGAATGCCTTACCAGAAGATTGATGTGTGCATCAATAATTGTATGTTGTTTTGGAAAGAAAATGCAAATGCAAATCATTGTACATCTTGCAAGAAATCTAGGTATGTGGAACTACTGAACAGAGAGGGAATTGTGCTGCCAACAAGAGTACCCGTCAAGGTGTTACGATACCTACCTCTCACACCAAGGCTCCAACGGTCGTACTTATCAAAGTCGACTGCTCAACATATGAGGTGGCATAAGGAAGGAGTACGTGTCAACAAGGGTTCTATGGGTCATCCATCGGATGGAGAGGCGTGGAAGGCTTTAGATAGATATGACCCAGATTTCGCCAAAGAACCTCGGAATGTGCGGATTGGGTTGGCCACTGACGGTTTCACACCTTTCAACACAAGTGCTGCCTCATACTCTTGTTGGCCCGTCTTTGCAATTCCATACAATCTTCCTCCCTCGCTATGCATGAAGGATGAGTTTGTATTTCTAACCCTTGTCATACCAGGACCTGATCATCCAGGAAAGTACTTAGATATGTTCATGCAACCTTTGGTTGATGAGCTGAAGCAGTTGTGGAATGGGGTGAGGACATATGACAATAGTAGAAAAGAGTATTTTACCATGCGTGCCGCATATCTTTGGTCCATACATGATTTTCCTGCATACGGCATGTTCTCGGGATGGAGCACACACGGTCGGTTATGTTGTCCAATATGCATGGATGATAGTGATGCATTTCGTTTGAAAAATGGTGGCAAGTTCTGCTTCTTTGATTGCCATAGGTGTTTCACGCCTCGTGATCACCCATTTAGAACGCAGAGAAATGCATTTCGTAAAGACACAATCATTATGAAAGGTCCACCGAAGCATCGTAACGGCCATGAGATCGTTGCTTGGCATAATCAACTAGTCCGAACAGATGATGGGTTTGAAGGGGTTAAACAAACACACAATTGGACTCACATATCTTCCATTTGGAATCTTCCATATTCCAAATATCTAATTCTCTTGCATAATATTGATGTTATGCACCAAGAACGAAATGTTGCGGAGAGCATCGTCAGCATTTGTTTTGACTTCAAAGATAAGACAAAAGACAATATGAAGGCACGTAAAGATATGGCCGAGATATGTGACCGCCCAACCCTAGAGGTGAGAGAAGATAAAGAAGGACGTAGAGGAAAACCACGAGCTCCATATTGCCTTAAACCGGCAGAAAAGAAAGAGATACTTGTGTGGTTGAAGAATATCAAATTTCCTGATGGTTACGCATCAAACCTGAGGCGTGCGGTGAGCATTGTAACTGGAAAGTTAAATGGCCTGAAGAGTCATGATTACCATATTATGATAGAAAGGCTACTCCCTGTAATGTTCCGTGGTTACTTCAAAGAAGAAGTTTGGACAATAATAGCAGAACTTAGTTTTTTCTATAGGCAGTTATGTGCTAAGGAAGTATCCACTACAATGATGAGAAAATTGAAGAAGGATATCACGGTGCTTGTATGCAAGATGGAGAAGGTATTCCCACCGGGCTTTATGAATGCAATGCAACATCTGTTGGTGCATTTGCCATATGAAGCGGAGGTTGGCGGTCCTGTGCAATATCGATGGATGTATCCAATAGAACGAAATCTTAAACAAATTCGGGCAACCATCCGTAATAAGGCCCGAGTTGAAGGATGCATCGCAGAAGCATTTTATCTTAAGGAGATATCGTACTACACAAGCACATATTTCGCTGATGAACACAACATCAATATTCATGTACCACGATATCACACCTCTCAAGACATTCCTGCCAGTAATCTGAGAATATTCCAGTGGAAAGGCAAGGTTGTTGGTGGAAGTTCGAATCATGCTCTACCTTCAGAGGAATGGAATGGCACATTGTTGTATATGTATGCGAACATTGAGGAAATGGACAAGTATTTTGAGTAAGTATTAGCATTTCGTTTGACTACTTTCTTTCTTGACAATCATGTTAACCTCAATAAATTTTTGATAGGTTGTTTGATCAACAATATTGGAGATCAACCCAACAACCTACCCCTAAACAACTAGACAAATTACGACGTGAAGGTCTACGAGGAGGCCCTAATTTTGTCACGTGGTTTCGACAACATGTAAATTTCTTTCAATACATACAAACAATTCATTAAGTTAAATACGTGGTTGAACGATCGCTCTACCTCTTGCAGTGTATGAGTGACAACACCGCTCATGAAGACCTAGTACAGCTATCCCACGGAAGCATTACAGCGAAGAGCTTTGGACGCTACGATGTAAATGGATTTCGCTTTCGCTCTGCAAAATTTGAAGCAACACATCCACAATTAGCAACAACAAATAGTGGAGTTGTCACTAAAGCCTATGATGTCAATGGGCGCGAAACTGAGTACTATGGTGTGATTCAAAACATAGTACAATTCAAGTTCGGGGGAGCTAAAGACCTGAGAGTAGTATTCTTTTATTGCGACTGGTTTAGTACAGTACCAGGGGTAGGGATAAAGCGTAACAATAAAATCGGTTTGGTCGAAGTTAATCATCAATCACGTCTCACTGGCTATGATCCATTTGTGCTCGCTCACCAAGTTGAACAGGTGTATTACTTGTCGTATCCATGTACCTTGGAAAATTTGTCATCTTGGTGGGTTGTTCAAAAGGTTAATCCCCCTGGTCGTTTGCCCACTCCTAGAGGTGACGACTATGTTGAAACTGATGTTGACAACACGGTTCACGAAGCATATCAAGCAGATGGTTTGCCGAGCTCCTTTCAGGTTGATACTGGGTTAGGAATTGACGAAATAGTTGCCGATACAACAGATGTTATTGTTGAAAAAGTTAGAAGCAAGAAACGCTCTCGTCGTGGCTCAAATGGCTCGCAAAATCGTCAAAGATCCATGCCTCGTCGTAGTGCACAAAATATTTCCATTGAACCTCCTCAGGACGAGGACTTCTAATAAGTATGCCTACATATTGTGTTATATATCCTTCATTTATTATTTCAATTTCAAAATATTTCATTTTCTTTTGCTAATAATATCTTGATATATTTTTCATGCAGGATGAGGTCGTTTACTCACATCGGCAGTAAGTTCCTCTCAAAAGGAAAGAAGAAAGATGAATCTTCATCTTCGAAAGGTTCAGAAGGCGGTTCTATCTTTAGAGGCTGTAGCTCTCAACAGAGCAGGCGAAGTGCGCTCGAGAGATGCCTTGAGGAGGCTCAAAACGAGGTTACTCTACCAGTAGAGGCTCGAATAGAGGAGGTAATGTTATATTTTTTCTAATATTATGCTCATATATAACATGAAAGTCACATCTTATTTCTTTGGCCCGAGAGTAGGAGGCAAGGAATGATGGGAACGGAGCTGGCCAGGAGACAAGAGGTGGTGGGGATGGAGCTGGCCAGGAGACGGGGGACGATGGGGATGGAGCTGGCCAGGAGCCGGGGGACGATGGGGATGGAGCTGGCCAGGAGACGGGGGACGATGGGGATGGAGCTGGCCAGGAGACGGGGGACGATGGGGATGGAGCTGGCCAGGAGACGGGGGATGATGGGGATGGGGAAGATGAAGGGGATGGAGAAGGTGCTGCACCTGTGTTTAGGTTTAGAGGATCTAACCTGATCAGTGAGGTTCCAACGGACCTTTGGGCACGGAGACAGATTGTGCCACATGGTGAATGGTGAGTAAGTGATGTAAATTTTGTTATCATTTTGTGATTAATCATTTAGTAACCACAAACTTGTAATTTTCAGGCAATGGGTTGATCTTATGTGGGAAGGAAGAAACCGGTTGCGACCCGTTAATGCTACCTTGGGAAGTCTTTGTCGGTACCACTATCCAGGGTTGGTCTTGGTGGGCGGTGTTTCTCAACCGACAATGAAGTGGGAGCACTACAAGTTGGCTACAGATGGCCAACACGGCACTGTTGCCATGCGGGTGTGGGCAGATTTTTGGGTAATGTTCTTAATTCTGACTTTTCTTGTACAATGTTAGTTTCGGAATAAAGATGTCTAACAATATTGTGTTTCCACAATTAGTTGAGGTATCGTTTGCCTGATGAGCAAGAGCAATCATTGGCAGCTAAGTCAAAGTATGTATTTGAGAATGCTGCCAAAAGGGTGGTGAAGGACATGATGTCCAATGCTCGTATCCAAGTAGTGTGTACGTACTATAAGATGTTCAAACATCAGGATATGAGCAAGAAGTTAGGTGCTTCAAAAATCTACCTTCGAGAAGATGAGTACCTACAGGTGGACCTGTCTTGGCTTAGGAAGTGTCCTGATGCTTGGCGAGCACTTTGTGCCTACTGGGCCTCGCCTGCCTTCGTGGAGCAGTCTAGGATGAAGAGGGGGAATCGCCAGGCAGGCCCTAGGGTAACTCAGCGGTATGGCGCCGATGGACATCTTCGTCTCGCTAAGCGTATGGTATGTTTGTTATATCATAGTTGCTATCTCTTTAGGGTATATCTTACAATTATACTCACTAACACAATTGAACATTGAATTATAGGAGGCTCAAAGTGGAGTTGCGCCAAGCTCTATTGAGACGTATCTTCGGGGCCACTACGGAGCTGATCCTACACAACCTGATCAGCTTTGTAGTGCTACAGCTTCACAAAATTTGGTCAGTGCAATTTTCAACCTCCCAACTTAATGCAATTTCAAGATTTCTCCTAAATTGCACATATTGTAGGCTCGATACGGAGAACTGATGGTCGAACGTCATGGGGAAGACTATGATTGGAGGAAAGAGGAGATCGACATGGTTGCTTTGTACTCGAGTGGTGGTGGCAAGAAACATGGCAGATTTCCCATGTTCAACGGGATCGTCGATTCCAGCGAAGCCTTAGCCGAGGCAAGATCATCTCATTCTTCTCAAAGCAGCTCACAAACTTCTCGTGATGTTAGGTAGGACGAAGAGATGTTGAGGCGACAACAGGAAGCAATAAGGCTGCAAGAAGAACTATTGAGACAAGCAGAAGAAAGGATGAAACAACGCGAACAGTACATGATTGAATGGCAGAGATCACAACAACAACATATTCAAGTAAGTACACCAAACTGTAAATACAAATAAATACATATGCAATGTTCAGATGTAGCCATTTCCACTTAGAATTATTTAATGCTACTAGATTTTAAAATTTGCACACGAAATTGAAGTTCTTACTTTTCAGGATATTTTATCTGCTCACTTGGGATCGGCTGTGTCACTCCCACCATTTCAACCTCCTTCACCTCCTGCCTTTTTCTTCCCACCTACAAATATGGTATATTTCATTCCAAATGTTTGGTTATTTACATTAATAGTGACATTTTTTTACAAACTTATGGATACATCACATAGGGGCCACCACCGCCTCGTGAAGCCAGAGGCGGTATTGATAGTAATTCTGGGTCACCATCAGTGGGTGAATATTTCACCTCAGGCGGCGATGCGGGTAGCGGCCATGACTTCCACACCTCACCACGTTGAATTTGAATTTTTGTGGTAAACTTGTGGCATGTCTGTGCGATTGTGATATGATGAACTTGTTTGGTTGTGATGTGGATTTTGTCAATTTGTAACTTGTGTCATGTGGATTTGTGTTGGAGACTATATATATATGGTTGTGTGACGTGGATTTGGGAACTTGGACACTATTGTGGTGAATTTATAATATGAATGTCTGTAATGAACTTGTGATGGAGAGACTATGGTTGTTATAATTTTTTAGAATTTTTGTGGAATTAGCCAACAAACTACACGTAAGATCTTCCAATTCAACAAAATTCTTGGGACAACAACCCCTCAAGGTATGTGTATGGCAACTCATATTTTGTACAATAGCTCCCTATTTGCCTGGCTCTTTATTCGATCACATCTAATTGTACTTTTTTTCTTTGCATGTTGGGAATTAGTGCAGATGAAGCTTACCAACAAGAAGATTATGGCGAGGAGGCACTCTTTTGCACCCTTTGCAATGCGAACTGAAGTATCCTGCTGTTTGTTTCAAATCATTTCAGGTAATGAACAAGGAACAAATATTTCTTTTCTGTCGATGATTTCCGCTCTCTATCAAAATATATTATGATTGTTTGAAGTTCTGTTATAATGAATCATCCTTTTTATTTGTTGATTATTTTAACAAACGATCTTTTCAGGAGTTTCGATCCTTGATAGTGATAGTTCTGCTGTCACTATGGGGCTTGAGTTGCAGTGGGATGGTAATCCCAACATAGTACTTGACATCCAAACAACACTTGGAATTTCACCTCAGGTAATTCACAATTGTTGCAATATAAAATTAAAACAAATAAGGGTATATAGAACACTGCAGCATAAAACATAATGGTAAGTGGTCCACTAAGGAGCATACTTGTTTTTTGTCACGTACAAAACATGTGGCAGTTATACTTGTGCCTAACAAATGGAATTTTAAGAATTTCAATTTTCTTATTATTAGAATTGAATGTACACACTATTTTTGGTTTCAATTTGTGAACTGGAGAAGGAAATACATTGTCACAATTGACTGAGCTGCATTATTGAGGCTTTATTCACTAAATTGTGTTATGCTACACTAATCTTGTCATATAAGTAGTTTTTTAGATCATGGTATAACTTGTCCTGCTATCTTGTTTGAATGGGAGTAGGCATATGCACACTCTTTTATCAAAGCTGGGCTATTACTTTGAGTGGTATTGCCATATACCTTTTACAAACTAGTCACGTTTTGCCTAATGATAACCTTGACCTCATTTTCTCTACCAGTTATCGTTTTAGCTGGATTTTGGTAATTTACCTGGTGATATGGTATGTTACTACACTATATAAAATTTCTGCTAGGCCATAACCTTGATGCTGAGGATGGGTAGATTTTCCGATTGGGGAAATATTATCCTCTACATTTTCTTAACTTGTACTTTGGTAGAAGAGAACCTAAAACAAAGGTTGGCAATTATCTGGGCAATTGGGTTAGGATGAAGTGAAAAGGACAAAGGTTGGCAATTATCTGGGAAATTGGGTTAGGATGAAGTGAGTAACCTTTGTATAATTTGCATAGTGGTAATTAGCCTTTTGTACAAATATTGACCTATGCCTTACGTTTCTTCATTTTGTTTGATTGGATTATGGAGAAGGTTTATCTAACTTCTTGTGCTACATGAATATTTCAGATTTGGGCCATACCTCTGCCAGCCAGTTATTGCTGGACTTGGAGATGACAATGAGCCATTTATTTGTACCATGGACTGCCTTGGTGCAAAGTAGGTATCGATTTCATCTGTGTTTTTTTCCCCTGAAATATTTTTCTTTTGCATGTATTTCATTCACATCTGGTTGATTATCTGCTTCTCATGTGTTGCTGTTTATTCTACCAAGCATTATCTGCTTCTCTATATGGTGCTTGTGAATCCATGTACAAGCCAAACATGGTATGTGTTTTGTGGCCAGTTTTAGCCAACGTAGTATGTTTTATTTACTTGCTTTTGTCAGATGAAATTATGGGAGACATCAAATTTGCATTTGTGCCATGGGTCTGCCAACTTCATTGCTTTGTCATGTAGGCTGTAGCTTTTCTACCATTATTTTGAATGATACAAGTCGCATGACACCATCTTATTTTTCATGACAAAGGAACCTGACGAACTCTTCGAGACTATATCACAAGCTCTGCTGTCATCAGTTGATCGTGATTGCCACCCCCGGCGCGAATTTTTGCCATTATCTTGTCATACTTGTGCTGTATATTGTTGCCTTTCTTCACAATGGTAGGAAGATTTCCAATATGCTGCAAGTAGTTGGGAAATGGCACAATAAAAAATGTTATTAGTATGTTTTCCCAAGAGAAAAATGCAGTTGTAGGTACTAATAGATGCAAAGGAAACATCTGCTAGTTCACATTTGCCACAGTTTTCTTGTTTTCTTTGCTAGTATGTTTTCTTTGCCATAGTTGTAGGTACTAATAGATGCAAAGGTCGAATTGCTTGTCATTGTCTTTCCTAACCTTTGTTTTACCTATATGCATACAATTCTAAGTCAATGATAGCTAATGGCATGAATATATGGTAGCTTCAGAGTAGATGGAGTGGATTATAATCATCTCCGGCCAGTGGGTTCTGGTGGCCTTCACGGTCATTCCTTTGATCAAAATAATGAAGGTAAAACTTCTAAGGAAAAATGGTAGCATAACCACTTTGTTGTAGATCTGTATCCTATTTTGGTCCTAAACATAAATTTGATGTTTATGTTTGCTACGAATTTCTGTATTCTATTCTGTGATTGAAGCTAATTTGATTTTATGTTTGCTACGAATTTCTGTTACCTTTCAGGGATTTTTATATTTTTCGTATTTTTTTTTAAATTCAAAATCGTATTTTCGTCGGCCTAGGCCGACGAAAATAATAGAATCTGGCTGACGAAAATACCCCTGGCCACGTCAGCACTTATTTTCGTCGGCTCGTTCAACTGACGAAGCTAAACCTATTTTCGTCGGTGTAGACCGACGGAAATAAACTGGTCACGACAGGGAACGGGTTAACGGCTACTGTTTTCGTCGACTAGGGTGGCCGATGAAAATACCTATATTTTCGTCGGTTGCCGACGAAAATATTTGTATTTTCGTCAACAGAATTTCGTCGGTATATTTTCGTCGGCAAACCGACGCAAATAAATATTTTCGTCGGTTTGGCCCTTATTTTCGTCGGTTCTTGGCCGACGAAAATAATACGGATTCCTGTAGTGCCAATCCAGCTGTGTGTGCTATAGCCCATTTCATTGTTTTGCAACACATGGCTATTGTGGACCCATATATCGATGAGCATAAGAACTGGCTACGGCAAGAGAATCCATCGCGGTAGGAGTCCTAGATCATCAGACAGCATAACCTTCAATTCAACAGATGGTTGAAGAAGCGACAACCCATCACTAGAAGCTTGGCCAGAGATACCCTGACATGGTTGGAAAAAGGGCCAACATTTATGGTTGTAACATGGAAAGGATACCACTTAAATGGATACACATTTTACATGAGAGATCAGGACATGAAGAGCACAAACCAGAACATCGGTGTTCGCATAGATGCACTGAATACTGCTGGGTCGATGAGGAGCTTGTACTTCATTGAGGAAAATTGGGAGCTGGACTACATATTGTTCAAGATCCCCTTATTTCGGTGTCGTTGGGTTCACCTGCGATGTGGAGGTTGACAAGTCTGAGTGTCATTACTGTGGACCTCGAACGCATTGGATACCAAGACGAACCGTTTGTTTTCGTTAACCAAGTTGTTCAAGTCTTCTATGTAACCGACCCATCGAACAAGAGGCGCCACGTGGTGCTTCAGGGATAAAGGAGGATTGTCGGAGTTGAAAATGTGGTAGATGAGGAATATAATCAATTTGATGAGTTGCCTCTTATTGGTACTTGCACTATCGAAGCCATGTGCTACACCGAAAGAGCCCACCAAATTGGCTACCGTGTCCTGTCAGGTATAAGCCAAGTCATCTCCCGTGAAGACGACATTTCATAGACAACAAGGAGGCGATCAGGGCGCAAATCGAAACGGATGACCAGCTAAGCCTTTGACTTTCTGTTTGCCCCGTTGGTGCGGTAATTCGAGCTGGGACAGCCTTTCATACTGAACGAGTGCTCGGAGACACTTTCATTAGCCTGTGTTAGATTACAAGAGTGGTGCATGGAACAAGCCAACAAGCCAGTGGCACAACGGGCATCGAGTATCCTGGTCAGCTTCAAGGAGGAGCTTTTCTCACACCGGTTTTTAGATGGCTTGTTCTGGTCGGCTTCAACGACTTGTTCGATTTGTACAACCTCAATGCCCTCGACGCTTCACTCATGAGATGTTGGACATTGTAAGTGTGTTCAATCACAATGTAGATTCGTGTCATGCCGATAAATGGCATATATATATGATCCTTGATTTTGTATATATATGTAGATACATGATCATGGAGGCAAAAACAAAGCAAGATCCGGTGGGTTTCTTCAACCCACACATGGTGTCCAAGCAAACCATGGATGAAAATATACATTTCGTCCAAGAGTACGTGGAAAAAGTATTGCTGGAGCTATGGGACAAAAATTACCTAATTTTACCCCCACAATCCGAGGTAAGTGCTTCATCCAGTTGTTATATTTTGATATATACTATATAATGCAGCTTGAAGTTAGGTTGAATGACCATGGCAACATACCTGTGTAGGTTTCACTGGGTTGTACTTGTAATTATACCAAGAAAGAACCGGGTAATTTACTTTGATTCCAAAAAGGGCAGCACCCACGACTTGGTGCCTATCAAAAATTTACTTAACGCGTCATTCTCTGTCTACAAAGCTCATGGAAGGCCACACAGGAAGGACCCAGCGAAGCTGAAGCATATTTATAACTTTCCAGTATCCGCTAGTACGCAATAATCCTTCACACTCCTTAATGAAACCTTTGAACTAATTAACCTATTTATATTTTGGCAGTACCACCAGTAGTCACAGGCCACTAACCTATGTGTATTCTACGTTTGCCACTACATGCAACTCCTCATTGGTTCAAAGAAGACCAATGACATGGAGGTCTGTCAATCTTGAAACAATTGTTTCCACTTATTAATTTTATATATGCAAAGACTTTACTCTTCCCATCGACAGGTGTGGCAACGCGCTGAATCTGTGTTCGAATAGGCTGACCTGCTAGGTATTCGAGGACAACTCTGTGCCTTCATGAATCGTGAGGTCATTAATAAAAAAGGCAAGTTCCACTCAGGCCTCGCCTGATCAGTTGTGAATTTGTTTGATACTATTTGGATTAATTTGTGAACCTTGTGCTATGAATTTGTTAGTTGTAGTTATGAATTCAATTGGTGAGTTGGTTTCTGAAATGGATGTGTTGTACATTATAATTTGCGATCAGATTTGATTTCTAAAATGGATGTGTTGTATATTGTAATGTGCGATCAAATTTGATTTCTGAAATGGATGCAATATGTGATCCGATCAAGTTCATTTCTGAAATGTATGTCATACTAATATACTGGTACTATCTTTTGTTTCAGAGGGCATGGCTAGCATTTCCTAAGTCTAGCCAATAAATCAAAATTAGTGTAAGAAACTAAAATCAACATCACAGACGGTTCCCAAACCAGAATCGTCTATGATAGGTACCTTACCATAGACAGTTCTAGTTTAGAACCGTCTGTGATAAATTACTCATTACAGATGGTTACAATCTGGAACCGTCGGTGCTATATGGATCATCCCAAACGATTCCAAAATAGAACCGTTTGTGATGTATGTATCATCCCAGATGGTTCCAAACTAGAACTGCCTGTGATGAATTTTTTCACAAACGGTTCGAAAACCGTCTGTGATGACTTATAGTCATCACTGACAGTTTGCTACAGACGGTTCACAAAACCATCTGTGATGTGGTTTGTGAACCGTCTGTGATGAGGGTTTGCATAGTAGTGTCACCACCACTGCTATTCTCTAGTGAATCACTGCTCCAAGCTTCCTCCACCATCACCAAGCCTTCCTGCGCAACCAAGGTAAGCTCTTGATGCTAATGCACCCGCAGTTTAGCCTTACCGATAACCTATCAGTCTACCATGGGAGCTTACTTTGAGCCACTGTTATTTTGAGTCATTGGTGTTGCTCCAATGACCATTGGTCCCCGCGCCATGACTATAGCTTTGCCAAGGCCCTAGCAAGATAACACGATGACCTGGTGTTCTTGGATTACCCTCATTTTCTTAGTCGCCCCACTAACCAGAGGAACATTGCTGCTTTCCACTGCTGTGCCGCCACCTCCTTCCACCTCTCCAGCCACCATCATGCCCCAGATCTTTGCCATGAACCCCTCTAGACATTTCCAGCCTTGCCCCATCCTTTCCACCATTGCATTGCTATCAACGAGCACGGGAATGAGCTCTGCCATGGCGTTAGAGCTCTGTCTCTATGGCATGTGGGCCCCAGTTGTCAGAAACACTATTAAGATTAAGATTAGCTTACTTAATTCAGTTTAAAACTAATGAGTCTATGACATGTGGGGCAATTAAGAATATATAATTTAGTTTTAATTCAAACTAGTACTTAAAAGATGAGTCACCGACATGCAGGCCCCACCTGTTAGTCATTTTTGAAAAATAATTAAATCCTCACATATGGACCCCACATGTTAGTCTCTGTAGAATTAGGTTTAAATACCTAAAAATAAGAAGTGCATTTTCAATTTAGTATAAAACAAACCCTCTCTATTGAGAAGCGTAAACTCTAAAAATATGCTTTTGATGTCACCCCTCTTTTCATATAATTTTCATCCAATTTATATTCAAAAGCTCATGAATTTTGCATACAAACTCCAAATTGAGTGAAACTAGTTTATAATTTTTTTTTCTAAAATCTTACTCTTTCTGAATATACAAAAATATTTGAATTTGATCTCTATTTGGAATTCATTTGGTTCTTACAAGTGCTTTACAATACTTTGTGTGTAAACACCAGCGTCCCAGAAACCCTTCTCTTCGACCTCGAACAAACCCAATAATTCAATGAACAAGGCAAGCACCTCCTCTGACCATATCGATCCTATTATTTTACTTATTTTGTGTTGTTTTACAAATTTATATATGCATGCATATTTTCAGTAAAATGACTATATATTTTGTGTTGGTAGATACTCTTGCTTGTTGCATGGAACTTCTATGATAAATACGTAAAATTTAACATTAAAATCTATAAGGTATGGGTTAAATAATAACTAATGTCAACTTTGGGAATATTGAAACATATGTACATATGCTTAGCCATGCTTTAGAATTGGGGAGAACAAACGATCGGTTATAACATTTGTTCGGGAATGGAATTTTTGACATGTTGACGAGTTACCTCTATTATTTTTGTATAAAAATCACAAATGAAAAGTAGGTTTTAACACATGTGAGTTATTTATAAAATATGAAGTGTGAGAGATGGACTAGCACGTAGTGTATGGGGAGTTCTCGCTCGAGTCAATTAAAGACTGAACATAGTGTTGCATAATCCAAGATATCTGTGCAACCACAAGTACTATTTATGGGGTGGTTCTTACCTACCAAGTTGTCTAGGTCTAGCTTTGCACATTGGAAGGCTAGGGTGGTACATGCATTCAGGGTAGGTTTGCTCACTGGGGTGCCCTCACCGAGGTGTTGGAAATAACGCTTGCTAATACAATGATACATGCCTTGCTATGTGTAGAAATGGTTATGACAAAGACGGCCTGCCATGGTTACTATTGTAATATTATTTCGGCAGTTCAATATATATATTTTTATTTTGGCGTCTTTGGCTAAGTGGTTGTTTCTAACTTGGCAAAATTTGTACTTCTTTGTGAAAATATTTTATTGCATCTTTAGCATTTTCATTTGAAGTATTGGTTTCTTCTCCTGCCAAAAGAAAAAGGGGGGAGCTTCTTCCTTTCTTCTCCCAGCCGAACAAGGGAGAGTAGTGAGCTCTTAGCGCCACTCCTCCTCTCCAATGGAGCCCCCTTGGCCGGCCTCCCTTGCTCCCCCTCCAGCTCCGACATTCCTTGCTGCAACTTCGGCCGGCCACCTCTCTCCCGAGCAGCAGCTGCCTCCCCTCCTCTTCCTCCTTGAAGATAAGCTTTGGAGATTGCTTGCTGCTCTAATGGAGGCCCTTGTCTGGTTGGTTGAGTTCTAGGGTTCTTAGGATTGAAATTTTGGAGGGAAACTAGTTGTAAAGTGGAGGGAAACCTTTGTTGTTTTTTGAGCTGAAATATGTCTGTTTTTGCAGTTCGGTTTTGGGGTACATAGGTTGGTCAAATGGATTTTTGGCTATGGAAGAAGTTGTAGATTATCCTTTCCGCTTTAATTTGTGTACAAGAACACTAAAATCCGATCAGCCATTTGAAAGTTATGCCACTTTTGGTGTTGACTGTCCAGATTAGGTTGTGGATTGTACCCGAAATGTTCAACTGAAGACTAGACAGATACAAGCCGAATTAGGATTTTTGGTTGCCTAGAGAAATATAGGAAATTTTCTTTAGATTTAGAAAATGTATTTGTTTTCTTGATTTGGAACAAGGAATCAAAAGTTATGTTGAATTGAAGATGCTGTCCAGAAATGATTTTCTGCTTCAGAGTTTGGTCTAAAGTTCATAGTGCAGTTTGAGGACTTCAATTTCAGTTGCTGAACTAATGGTTGTGTGGTAACTATAGTTTATCCTCTTGTGCTCATTTAGAGTCCAATAACTTGAATTTTTGTTCAACCATTAAAAAGTTATGCAAGTTTTACCTTTTGCTGTCCAAATTATGACTAGTAGCAGATTCAATTTTGTTCTGTGTTTTAGGACAAGTTAGAGGCCGAGTTGGAATTTTCAATTGCCTAGAGGTAGACGGGAATTTCTGTGTAGATGCTTAAAATGTCTTCGTTTGCTTAATTTGAAGTTGTATAGCAATAGTTATGCTTTGGCGAAGTGGGCTATCCTAACTAGTTTGTATGAAATTCAGAGTTTGGGGCAAATTTTGTTGTAGTGAGTAAAAAGTGTTGTTGTTGGCTATAGATTGTATGAAAACAAATGTGCGGTGTTTATTTCAGGATGTGTGGCTTTGGAGGTCGCTTCAACCTCGCGCCACATCGCTTTGTGAGGTTAAAAGGCAAGTGTATCATATAGATTGATGCTTGGGTGATTCATCATTACTTTATGAATGCTTTCTAATTGTCCTAACTAATTGAAATGCCTCATACCATGGTGTTGGTGCACATGATCATGTTTACGATGAGGTAAATGCTATGCTTATGCATGCAAGAGTATGCCAATGTACAAGTGTATTGTGATGAATGTGGCCTAGTGGCCATATGATAGCTTCTTGTTGTGATTTAATCTTATGATACGATGTGTTACCATGCTATATTCTTGAATTTGATTAGACAAGTATGGATGGTAACTTATGAATGTGAGAATTGGCTATGTTTATGCATTTGGTTATGACTATGCAATAATGTTATAAATGAATGTAGTTTGCAATTTAATTGTGTTAATTGCATTTGTGCATTCATAATGGAAGAGGCGACCCATTCTGATGCAGGCCTCTATGTTCACACGTAGTAAACACGAAATTCCTACCTCGTAGTCCCATTCATCAAGGTGAATGGGAGTGAGACAATAAGAGTAGGCACCTTCCACGGGATGGAAGGGATGTGAGGGTGCACGCTGACCGGTGTGCACTCGGTAGTACCAGTACATGCATCGAAAAGAGCATTCATGTTGCATTGCATCGCTAACGATAAGTTTTGTGTGTTAAATGGTAATGTAAGGAGTTATCCAAAGGAGGTTGAATGGGGTACATGTGTGAAATAAGCAATGAGGTAAATGGTAGTGATATAATTGTTTTATGTATTGGCTAAGTCATGTAAGAATTTGATCTCGTTGTTGATTTGAAAATGTTAATTGGTTAATCCTATTGATTTGATGCACTTTGCTGAGTTTTGAACTCACACTTGTTTGTTTAATGTTTTTAGGTACCCTGAGGTCGACTCGCTGGGTTGGGACTTAGTTCACCTTCACTCACTTCAGGACACACATTAAATTCATAGCTTGGAAGAATGTATCTTGATGATAATTAATGTTGGATCTTTGTGGTAGTATGCTTGTGTTTAAGCTATTCTTGTTATGGTTATGTGATGTTTATGTTGGTAGTTCTTTTTATGATGCATCGTAATTACCTTTTGATTGTTTAGTGTAGTTGTTTATGCTGAAATGGTCATGATGGTTGATTGATTCCATGATATGTGATATTGTTACTATTATGCTTATTGTGATCTCTTTGCCTGCTGAGTGGATGTCCAGGTTTTTAGGGAAAGTGTTGCCGAAATTTTCTATTAGTTCGGCAACATAATAGCATGTTTAGGTTGATTTGCGGTTTCTCTTATGTCTTTATGTGTTGTGTCACTTGTTAGTGTAACATTCAGGGCACGTGGGGTGCTAGGGTGTTACATAGTGTGTGTGGATTTTATTTCTACCACCATAGTGAGGATAGAATATTATAAGGCTGGTGTAAAGTTAGGTCTAGATGATGTAATGATATTATCATGTGCCGCACACCAGAGGAAGTGTGTTAATAGCTTGGCAAAAAGACTTGGTTATGACTTATGGGTAAAGCTATACACCTCTGTAGAGCGTAAATCTTTTCGAAAAGCTGTACTTACTGTTATGAGAGACTTGGTTTTTTTTACACTAGTTAGTTTTGAATTTTAAGCAAACTCTTTAATATGAAAATGGTGGGTAGCCTTGTTATGAATGTTGTGCCAGGTATGGTAGGAGAAGGATTGTTGATCACAATCATAGAGGATTGTGATTTTGCTTATATTTATGTTATATACTTGTTATTTACATATTTGTCAACTGCTCTTTACAAATTCTATTTGTGATCTACTACTTGTTATTGTTGAATAAATCTCGCTTTATAAAAAATCTGAGAACATGGTAGGATAGCCATTCCTTTTACATAGCCGTGCATATACTTATATTGTGATACACTACAAGTCTTGTTGAGTGCATATGTACTCACCCTTGCTTATTGATATTCAGAGGGCAAAGAAACTGTGGTCCCTGATGATGCATATTTTACAGTAGGTTACGGGGAATACAATGGCAAGCTTTTCTAGGACTTAATCTAGTTGGTTCCGTATGGATATTTTTGGGTTGAGGCATACTGCTAGACTTTAATGTTTATTTCACTACCTTTCCACTGCATTTTATTCAGCTGATGGATATATTATTGTAAGAACTATGTACTAATGACCTATGTTTTTATATTCATGTGATATTATATGGATGTGATGAGCATGTTGTGAATATGTGTACTAGCCATTAATCACGGGACTAGTGCAGTATACACATGAGACCCTCGAATATTCCACGCCCGGGTGGCAGTCTCGACACTACTGATGGTATCGCGTGACATGTTTCTACATGGTGGGATGTTTAAGTCATGTGGGTAAAGTTGAATGACCTTTATAGATTGTAAATCTATTCAAATAGCCATGTCCCCGATTATGGACGACCTGGTGAATGCTCCACCTTAGTAGTGTTATGTTTTCAAAAGGGGTCAACAGATGGACTTGTCATGGTTTATTGTTTATGGCAGCACGCCACGTACTTATATTTGTTACATATGCTCTATAATTACTTGTTATCAAATATCAAATGCTCTTACAACTTTCTGATTGCAATCTAAGCTCGCTTTATACAAAACTGGAAAACTTGTTAGGATAGTCATCTCTCTTGTTATAGCCATGCACCATGCATGTTACATAACCTTTGATTAGAAGTCTTGCGGAGTATGGTTGTTCATACTCACTATTACTTGTTAAACATATTGAGAGGATGAGGAAGAAGACCCATCGCACGGTTACTTTTAGACATAGGTTTCGGTGACGATAACATCAATTTCTAAGGATCATACCCTAGTTAGTCGCCTGTAGTTGGGCTAGGCATATGAACTGGATTTGGTTGCTTTCTTACTCTTGCTTCCGCTATAGACTTTACCTTGTGAAACTATTTGGCTGGTCAGCCTCTTTTGTTGTAAAAACTGGTCATATAGGCCTATGTTTAATGCTACTTATATGTGCCACTTCCTGTATTGATTATCGACTATGGATGTGATATGTAAATGTTGAATGTGTGTGATAGCAATTGATCGTGGGGCTAGCATGGTATACATATAAGGGCTGCATTCACAATTCGGATCTCGACACCAAAATCCTTGCAATGTTGATTAATTAGATCTAAACAATTTAAGTGGTACTCTCTCCATCCAAAAATATATAGTATTCCCTCCGTCCAAAAATTTTAGGTATGTTTTGTCTTGCACATAGTCAAATGACATATTGAAAATGACTAACTATCCCTAGTTATTATCTCTAACTACCATATTCAATGCATGCATATAGGGAATACAAAGTAAAGTTAGATATTTATAGGGTATAAAGGGAACAACACACTTATTTTGTATTGAAATATAAAATGTATCGTATATTTATGGAAAAGTCCATTCAAAATATACTCTCTGTGACACTACGGTATGGTGTGACATTATAGAATGTGAAATTAGAGAATAAAACCTTTCAGCTTGAGGTTTACTCGCGTTTTTGGGCCGTTTGAAGTGATGTGTCACCACGGAGTGTCGTAACCTTTTAAATGGTGCATGTTAAGGTCAAAAACTTTATGAAATATGGTATGGCAGGTTAAAACCATAAGGTATGGAGGTTAATAACGTTTCCGGGCCGTTTTCGGGGTTTTGGGCCTTCCCGGGGGAGTTTGGGCCTTAAGTGGGCTTTGGTGGGATGGAGTAGGTCTCCGTAACGGACTAGGATTGGGTGTGGGGGCTGGTAAAAGGGCTCCCCACCAGCCCTTGGACGTTCACCCCTGCCCCTTGTGCGCCCTTCCCCCCACTTGCCCTTTTCCTAGCCGCCTCCCTCCTCCCTTGGCCGTGCGCCTCCCCCTCCCTTTGCCCCATTGCTCCCCAACTCTCTACCACCTCTCCTCCACCCCCTTGATGCCCTAGGGTGGTCTCCACACCTCTGCACCTTGTGGATCCATACGGTGGAGCGAGGAAGCGAGGCGTGGAAGCGAGGAGCGATCCGCGAGGAGATCTATTGGAGATTCGTTCGTTGAGCAAATGTATGATCATGGGGATCCTTGGGTTTGATCTAGGTACTGTTCTTAGGGTGTTTATGAAGTTTTTAGATCAATTGGTGGTGCTGGGTTGGAGTTCTTTGGGTTAGATCTAGACGTTGCCACGTTTCTGTTTTCGGGCAGATTGAGCAGTCGGGCTAGGGTTCGAGTTTTCGTCGATTTAGAATCCGAATCTGTCCGTACGGACTTAAAAGAAGTTGTAGATAATTTAATTATCTTTCCTTGGACATAAAGCACGTTAAAATCCGATCATCCGTTTGAAAGTTATGGCCGTTTTACCGAGCGTGTTAAAATCTGTGACGCGATTGGAACAGATCGTAGTAATCTGTAGATTAAACAATTTTAGAGTCCGAATCAGTCTTTCCGTATAACTAGAAAAAGGTAGGAAATTTCCTAAGCTTCGCGACGGTGTACTCGTTTAATCAATTTGGAGTCCCAGAACTCAAGTTATGGCCTTTGCAAGGCTGCTGTCCCGCCGGGACAGAACCTCTGTTTTTAGGTTTGCAAGTAGTGGGCAATGTCGGGTTAGATGGGGATTTGTGTACTGTTTTGCGGGCATTATTGTGAGTGTGTGATGCCTATGTGCAGGTGGTGTGACACCGGAGTGCCTCTACGTCCCACAAATCCGTCGCCCTTGATTGAGGCAAGTGTGTTGTAATGTATAGCGGATTGTAGGTTGTTTGTTGATATTGGGTGAAAGATTGAACACTTGCTATGCTCACTTGCCATGCTTGCTGTTTTCCAATGAAATATTGAGTATGATTATCATGGTTCGATGCCATGTGTTTATATTTGTCATGATGAGTTGCCATATGTTTATGTACATGTGAAATATGATAATTGGCATAGTTGCATGCATGACATGTTACATGGCCCGGGCGGTGAGAAAGTAATTAACTAATCCGGGAAGGTCGGTGAGAAAGTTATGACTAATCCGGAGAGCCATTAGAGTAAGTCCTACATCGTGATTCCATCTACCGTGGGTTGTGGAAGCGAGGAGTAAGCACCCTCCATCTTCGGGATGGAAGGGGGGAGAGGGTGCACACCGACGGGTGTGTACTCAACCATACCGGTATGAGTTTCCATGGAGATATGAGCATAACATTGCATTGCAACACATTTTTTTTTTAATGATGATGATGTTGTTATGTGCTCAAGTATGAGATGTTATATGTGATGTGAGGTATTATTGTCTTGTAAATGATCTTGTTGTCCATTACAATATGCTTGCTGAGTTTTCGAACTCATGCTTGTGTTTTATGTTGTTTTTAGGTACTTTGAGATCGGCATGCGGGAAAAAAGGGATCTAGCTACACTTCTACACGTAGCTCCACCATCATAGTCCATAATTAATCACTTGGAGACATGATATTAAGAGTTGTGCCCTAAACTTAATGTATGGTTTAATCTAGCATGCTTGTGAATCCTTATTTGCTTCGTTATAGTTTATGAAGTGGTTAAGCATGGTATTATTGGCGTAACTTGATGTTATGTCCATTTATGTTGTTGTTTTAGATGTTGTGTGCTATGATATATATATATATATATCTTGCCATGATATTGAGATTGTGTTAATTCATGGAAAAACAAAGGAGATGCTGCCGAAATATCGGTTTTTAGCATATGAACCTTTGCTGGAATTTATGTTTAATTGTGGTACTTAGATGTTGCTTAGCTTATGTTTGGTAGCATTCGGGCATATTAAATGCCGGGGTGTTACAGTTGGTATCAGAGCGAATTTGTAGGTCCTTGGAATGTGAATTTTTAGTATCATGCTATAGGGTACAACTAAAATGTGATGTGGAATAACTTAGAAACATGGCTTAGGTCTTAACTAAAACTTTGTTATAGGATAGCAACATTAAAACTTGCAAAAGTGGTATAACTAATTTAAAATTTGACACACATGGAGCCTGATAGGAAAGGGTATGGGTATCGTTTCTTTACGCTTAAATGTTGTATTTAAGCTTTGATGTTGAATGCTTCTTTTGACAATGCATGTTGCTATGTCAATGATATATGTTGTGGTGATAAGAGTGGGGTTGTGGTACCGAAGGGTTTCGGTCACCTCTTGTTGTTTATAGTTAGGGTGAGGTTTGACGGTGTGGCGGTTAGCGCCATCACCGAAGAACTATTAACCCCTGTAGGAGAAAAGCGCTTACCCTTTCTGCGTAAATTGGGTAGTTGATTGGAGGCGAAAAGGAAGAGTTAATGGTGGTTTCCTTCGGATGTTCTTTGTCGTTACGACGGTCGGTGTTTGTTGCTTTTCTTGGCTTTAGCTGTTTTGAACCAAATGAAAAGGTGATGGGCTTTCGCGGATCGTTCCGTATGCGGTGTGTGGTTTTGTCTTCCTTGGGTGAAGACGAAGAAGAGTAGTCTAGTGTTGCGCTTTTTTTGGGCGCCTTTCCAGTTTTTGATGCCTGTTAATTGCTTTATGAAGAACAAACATTCGATTTATTCCTGTGGTTGTCTGTCTCCAAGGCTAAAGGAGTTTTGTTCGGAGTTGTGCCAGACACTGGGCCGAGGCTGAAGTTACGTGGCCGTAGTAGTAAGTGGTGTTTGATTTCATCATTTTACTGGTTTGAGAAATCATCTTTGAAAGCCCCTCTTGAGTCGTGAAAGTTAGGGGTTTGGTGTTAAGGTTTTATTTGAAAAGGTTAATGGAGCACTTGGTTCCCTTTTGAGAAAAGTTGTCTTCCAACCAGTTTCCTCTATGGAAGTCTTTGAGATTGAAAAGTGTTTTGGAGAATTCCTTTGCATAACCAAGTTTGGGTTTGTCTCATTGCAATTTTGAGAGTCAAGTTTCCTTATGAATTTGGGATGAGTTTTAAAACTAAAATCTTGTAAACAAAGTAAGTAGTCTTTTGGTGAAATCGTTTGTCCCTAGTAAGAATTGATGTTTAGCATGTTATGTAGTAGGTAACAATGTGGTTTATGGATTGATGTGTTGCTAAGTTAAATTTTGAGTTGAATCAATTCAATGTGAGTAAAATCTCTAAGTTTGAGAATAAATAGACTACTAGTGTTGTAGTTCACTCTTAGCGAGAATGATTGAAAGTGTTAATGTTCATGCTTAGAATCTGTTGCCTTGCTTTAAAAGTGCTTATGATCCTCGTTAATGTTAAAAGTTTAAACCTTGATGCATAGTTAAAACATTAAGATGATGTAAAGCTGATATTGTTAAGAAGCTTTGCTTGGTGTTTAAAGATGTGCTAATCTAACAGATTAGTAGAGACTAGCGACTTTAATTTGGAAGTTGATTGGAGTGGTTATTTATGTTGTTGCAAACTACTAGTATATTTGGAAGTATGCAGTTGTGACCCTTCAATGCTAGTTTTCAATCTATTTTAAATAGTTGGAGTATGTTGTAATTTTGTTATCACCTATGTATAGGGTAGCTAAAAGTAATGTTGATCGGTTGATGATTATGCCCATTTGTTTTTATTGATGACTTAGTAGTGGTGGTAGTTGTGTAGAATACTTGTTGGAAACCATTGACTAAATGGAGGGTGTTGTAACTTTGTGGTGATGGAGTGAACCATGGATAATTAACCTGATATAGAGTTTTATCCTTAATGAATGTATGCCTTGGAATCCTAGCTATGAACTTTGTCTTGTAGAGATAATATTTACATGTTGAAGTCGTTGTTTAAGCTGAATAAGGTTCGGTTATAGAGGCGTGAATAGATAGGAGGTATGAAATTTATATGTTGATCTTCTTTGAAAGATTTGTGGAAGTACTATGTTTCAAATTTAGAATAAGAAGTATTATGATTCGGTGATCCGTGGGGATCATATCATTATAGTCTTGGTTGGGTGCCTTCTTGATAAGCATCATAAACCCTTATTAAAAGTTTTGGGAATGGTAACTAGAGGAAGAATTTGTTGTGAAGCTTTTGGTTGAATTGTGTTGGGGCTCCTCAGGGAGTAAAAAGTGATTATTAAAGTCTTTTAATGGAAAGCGTAGTGGAATTCTAGATACGGTTCTTTTTATGCTGAGCTTGTGTTTAAAAGCTTTTGGACTGGTTTGGTTGTTTGCCATTTTGGTTGAAGGGTTTTCGGTCAAGGTGTTCCTTATGCTGTGTTTCAGAGTTTCCCCAAAACTCGTAATGTTTGGTGTCGACCTTTGGTTTTGGCGAATTTGTTTAGTTCGTGTTGTGAGTTTGGATTTACATCCAAAAGTTTTGAGTCGATCGCGCCCTTCGCGTTCGCCTGGATTATCTTTGGAATTAATTTTAAAAGGAAGCAGATGGTCTTAAAGGGTTGTGTTGGAAACTTTTGAGTTGAGCCCTTAATGTGTAACTCTTTTTGGCTAGAGTTGGAGTTGTTTTGAAAATGTGTGTGATGTTGCGAGTGCTTCAAAAGGTGGACTTTATGAAAGTTTTACAAAGTGATTTTGTTAGTGAGGTGTTCCCCTTTTGGGAATGAGTTTCCCTCTCCTTGAGGAAGTTCGTGATGGTTGTGGGAGCAGATGCTCGACTTGAAATTTTGATGTTCTTTTCCAAAATGTTGAATTTGGATGAAATGCAATGTTGTGCAAGTTCGATTTTCAACTGATGTGGGGTCTTTTACGACGTGGTGTTTCTTGTCAACTATCTTTGCCGTCATAGTCTATATGAATTTCCGCAACCTTCGATGTTAATTGTGTTTTCATCATTTGATACTGAGGAAGAAGTCATTTGGTGAATGACTATTCGGTGCCGTTGTTACATGATGAATGAAGGGTGAAAAAGGAAAAGCGAGACATTGTTTATGCATAATTAATCATAAAGGAGTCGACGAGCCAGGTCGGTGAGAAAGTCATATAAGGATATATGACTAATCCGGAGTGCTCTTGAAAAGTGTGCATGCATGTCAAGAATCGAGATGTCCATTTCTTTCTAGTATGAAAAGAAAGAATGAAGAAATTATGGTATTTTGGTTGTAGTGTAGGGGATTTATGCTTCCTTTGTGATTTGGCTTGGATGTTGCCGAATTCTTTCCAAAATGGTTGTTAACGCTTTGGGTTTGAGTTGTCGTGTGTACACTTAGGGTTGATACCTAAGTGTTTTTGTGTGGCGAGACCCTCTTAAGAAAGGAACCAATTGTGGTTTGGTAAGGTTTTTCGATCCTAGCTTGGGGCTAGGTGTTGAACCCTAGTGGTATAAGGGTGGTTTGTGATGGAGGTTGATGATGTATGTGTTTAACCATTATTAAGTGTAGCGATGGGTGGAAGTGAAGTTGACGGTAGTTCGGTGATATTTGTCCTGCCGTGAGAATTTGTCGTCACTAGTTGTTCTTGGATTTGAGTCTTGTATGCAGGAAAGGATGGAATAAAATGTTAGTATGATGGTGTATCGGAAGGGCAAGTGTGCCTTAATGAGTTTTCCCCTCGATGGAAATTTTCGGGAATGTAGAAAGGTCGTTAAAGGAATTGTGACTTCCTTTGATTATGTCATGTTGAGTTTAATGGAGTATGGTAGTCAGGTTGGTTGTGATAGAAGTATGAAGTGTTTGCCGTGAGGATTCGAGCGTTTTGGGTTGATGGAGCCCTTTGTGGTTGAAATGCAGATTATGTTGGGGAATTGAAGTGAAGGTTGATTTGTGAGGGGTTGCCCTTAGTTGAGCTAGATCAACACTTTTTCTCTATGTGTTGGTTTTGGGAACTCGTTTGTTGTTTGTTCCGGTTTTAGTCGTTGTGTGAATGTTTTGTGCTGCAGAGAAGCCGTTTGTCCCTTGGGGATTTTGTCATTGATTTTGGCGTCCTTCGGATTCGAGGTCGAATCCTGTTGAAGGGGGGGAGAATGTGACACTACGGTATGGTGTGACATTATAGAATGTGAAATTAGAGAATAAAACCTTTCGGCTTGAGGTTTACTCGCGTTTTTGGGCCGTTTGAAGTGATGTGTCACCACGGAGTGTCGTAACCTTTTAAATGGTGCATGTTAAGGTCAAAAACTTTATGAAATATGGTATGGCAGGTTAAAACCATAAGGTATGGAGGTTAATAACGTTTCCGGGCCGTTTTCGGGCCGTTTTCGGGGTTTTGGGCCTTCCCGGGGGAGTTTGGGCCTTAAGTGGGCTTTGGTGGGATGGAGTAGGTCTCCGTAACGGACTAGGATTGGGTGTGGGGGCTGGTAAAAGGGCTCCCCACCAGCCCTTGGACGTTCACCCCTGCCCCTTGTGCGCCCTTCCCCCCACTTGCCCTTTTCCTAGCCGCCTCCCTCCTCCCTTGGCCGTGCGCCTCCCCCTCCCTTTGCCCCATTGCTCCCCAACTCTCCACCACCTCTCCTCCACCCCCTTGCTGCCCTAGGGTGGTCTCCACACCTCTGCACCTTGTGGATCCATCCGTTGGAGCGAGGAGCGTGGAGCGAGGAGATCTATTGGAGATTCGTTCGTTGGGCAAAGGTATGATCATGGGGATCCTTGGGTTTGATCTAGGTACTGTTCTTAGGGTGTTTATGAAGTTTTTAGATCAATTGGTGGTGCTGGGTTGGAGTTCTTTGGGTTAGATCTAGACGTTGCCACGTTTCTGTTTTCGGGCAGATTGAGCAGTCGGGCTAGGGTTCGGGTTTTCGTCGATTTAGAGTCCGAATCTGTCCGTACAGACTTAAAAGAAGTTGTAGATAATTTAATTATCTTTCCGTGGACATAAAGCACGTTAAAATCCGATCATCCGTTTGAAAGTTATGGCCGTTTTACCGAGCATGTTAAAATCTGTGACGCGATTGGAACAGATCGTAGTAATCTGTAGATTAAACAATTTTAGAGTCCGAATCAGTCTTTCCGTATAACTAGAAAAAGGTAGGAAATTTCCTAAGCTTCGCGGCGGTGTACTCGTTTAATCGATTTGTAGTCCCAGAACTCAAGTTATGGCCTTTGCAAGGCTGCTGTCCCGCCGGGACAGAACCTCTGTTTTTAGGTTTGCAAGTAGTGGGCAATGTCGGGTTAGATGGGGATTTGTGTACTATTTTGCGGGCATTATTGTGAGTGTGTGATGCCTATGTGCAGGTGGTGTGACACCGGGAGTGCCCTCTACGTCCCACAAATCCACGCCAGCGGTTGAGGCAAGTGTGTTGTAATGTATAGCGGATTGTAGGTTGTTTGTTGATATTGGGTGAAAGATTGAACACTTGCTATGCTCACTTGCCATGCTTGCTGTTTTCCAATGAAATATTGAGTATGATTATCATGGTTCGATGCCATGTGTTTATATTTGTCATGATGAGTTGCCATATGTTTATGTACATGTGAAATATGATAATTGGCATAGTTGCATGCATGACATGTTACATGGACCGGGCGGTGAGAAAGTAATTAACTAATCCGGGAAGGTCGGTGAGAAAGTTATGACTAATCCGGAGAGCCATTAGAGTAAGTCCTACATCGTGATTCCATCTACCGTGGGTTGTGGAAGCGAGGAGTAGGCACCCTCCATCTTCGGGATGGAAGGGGGGAGAGGGTGCACACCGACGGGTGTGTACTCAACCATACCGGTATGAGTTTCCATGGAGATATGAGCATAACATTGCATTGCAACACATTTTTTTTTAATGATGATGATGTTGTTATGTGCTCAAGTATGAGATGTTATATGTGATGTGAGGTATTATTGTCTTGTAAATGATCTTGTTGTCCATTACAATATGCTTGCTGAGTTTTCGAACTCATGCTTGTGTTTTATGTTGTTTTTAGGTACTTTGAGATCGGCATGCGGGAAAAAAGGGATCTAGCTACACTTCTACACGTAACTCCTGTAGGACCGAGTAGGCAACTAGAGGGGGGGGTGAATAGATGCCGAATAAAATTCAACTATTTCTTTCGGAAAATTAAAGACCCCTAAATAGCGGAAGAATATCTAATATCGTAGAGAACAAAACCCTAGATTAATTAGCGAGACAAATCGAACATAAATCAAAACTAGTTCTAACAAAAGAAGAACAAATTTTCTAATCAAGAATCAAAGCAAAAAGGATAAAAGAATTGTATAACCCTTTTCTTTATTCCAAAGCCATCTTCCACATGATGACACCAAAAATCTTCTAATCTCAAAAGATTAGAAAACTCTACTATAAACCAACTAGATAGAGCACACAAGCTCTTCTTTGTTGTAGGCACCTTTTGCTTCTTGCCCTTTGCATTTGATGATTCTCTAAGCCCCTAGAACCCCCTATTTAAAGGGCTCCATAGCGATTGATTCCTTCTTGTATACGGATCAAAATTGGACATCAACCTACTTTGCCAAACTCGAACAGCTCCTGCCTCCTTCTCGGACCACGGCACTAAAGCGGTTCTTTGCACTGTACTCCCAGCACCGCCCGGGGCGGTGGGCTGGTGGCCAGCGCCACGATCGCCGGTGGCTCTGCCGCAGCTTTGCTCGGCCAGCTGTCTCCACGCGCTAAATGCGCCTCGCCAAGGCGCCGTGCTCGCTGCACTAGCTCCACTTACGCCTCTGAGGCTCCCTGCACGCGCCGGCCTGCACATCATGATTTGCTGCCGTCCGTTGGCGTATCGTATTGGACTCGGAGACTTTCCAGAGCCGGATGCAAACACGACACCACCTGCATGCAAACACACACAATGCCACACTCACCACACACACATGCATGCAGCACTCACGCCATGCTCACACACACACATGATGCACATGCACACACACTATGCACATGCACACACACACATGCATGCACTCACGCACACACACTATGCACATGCACACACACTATGCACATGCACACACACTATGCACATGCACACGTATGGCCCACCTGCCACTAAGCTGCAACGATCTCGACCTCACGTACACTGTCCTCTAGTCCAAACATCTCGTATGACATCCTCGACCTTCACGACCTCAGTTCTTCCCTGAACCTAGTCTCGGTCCCGTCATCGACCACGTTCGACCTCGAGCAACACCTGCACGTGAACAAAAATACAAAAACAATTTCCGAGCCCAAGTCCACGACTTGACTCAAATTAATCCATACAACCAACTGGTTTCAGATCTTTTTCAAATAAAGAAACCAAAAATAAATCGGTTCAAATTGGTTTCAAATCTTTTTCAACATCTGAGCCAAAATCAAATCAACTCAAATCTTTTCAAATCTCTTCGAATATTCAAATACTCATCATCAAAAACACATGGATCAAAAAACAATGATCCTTCAATCTCCCCCTTGATGAGTAATTTGACAAAACACAATAAGATTTGACAAGAGTAAAAAAAAATTTTAGACCCAAAAGATTCCAAGACCAAGTAAAGACCAAGTAAATCCAAATTCTTAAATAGTTTGAAATTCTCCTCTCTTTTTATTTTTCTTCTTCTTGACTTTTGCTCTCCCCCTTTTTGACAAAATAGTCATCAAGATCTCAAAACTCCCCCTTAATGAATGCAGTATCTCAAACTTTGAAGTATATTCAAGGTATATAAAGTAAAGCATTTGGAGAGTTTTTATAAGAGTTTTCACATTTTGTATCAATTTATCCAATGAGAAAGCAAATTGTGAGAATATGGAGGCTCTAACACATAGAATAGTTGTTGCATAAGCAAATTAGAGCAAACAAGTAAAATGTCATAAACTGATTTTGCCAAAGCTAAAAAGAAATCTATCATGAGCAAAGAGAGACTTTCAAATTCACTAATGTTTGTCTCAAGCCTTTTCAAAAATTTGAATTTCCTTTTTCTCTTTTAGCAAGTTTGACAATTTTGCTTTGATCAACAGGATGACAAGTAATCGCACACTAGCCCATACTTGTGTATGAGTAGGTAGTTCTTTCTTGTATCTTTCTCAGTTTAAATTGGCAAGTGGCTTCACATTGTTCTGAACTTTTGTTTAGACAAGTAGCCTTTTCTTGCATCTTTTGAATTTAAATCCTGGCAAGGAAGCTGCACATTGTACTAAACTTGTGTTTAGCCAAGTAGCTTTTGCTTGCATCTTTTCAACTTGCTTTTATCATTTAAAACACTGATTTTGCTTGAGACTCATAATGATCATTTGAAGTCCAACAAAAAGCTCACACATAGTTTCTAATCAGCTCTAGCCTTTCAACAGATGACAAGAAACTTTTAAGCCTATTTCACAAATGTAATACCATAATGAACAAGAGCCAAAATATTCTCGAAAAGCATCTCAAATTGAATTATTTTAGTTTTTTAGTCTTTTAGTGAGAAGTGAAGCAATGTAGCATTAATTTGACTATA
This sequence comes from Rhipidocladum racemiflorum, assembly GCA_036346355.1. Classification (NCBI taxonomy): domain Eukaryota; kingdom Viridiplantae; phylum Streptophyta; class Magnoliopsida; order Poales; family Poaceae; genus Rhipidocladum; species Rhipidocladum racemiflorum. The sequence continues at coordinate 26,121,355 of CM070589.1, read as the reverse complement.
TACACAAGAATAGTCAACAAAGCTTTGTACTACATGATGCAATGAAAACAGGGGAGTTTTCTTTAAGTGTAACGACAAAATAGCTCCTTGTAGTAACCAAAGTCAAGTAACACAAATGAAAGAGTTAAAATCAAGACTCCCCCTCAAATCAACCCATGGGGATGAAAGAACCCAAGTTCACCACGTAAGAAAGCAAAACGAGAAGAATCAAGCGGTTTAGTGAAAATATCAGCAAGTTGAGCACCCGAATCAACAAATTTCAGTTCAATAGCTCCTTTTTCAACAAGATCTCTAAGAAAGTGAAATCTGATGTCAATGTGTCCAAGAAAGAGAATTACTCAAGAAGTGGCATGAACCAGATGTACTTTTTCTATCAATTCTACATCCTCCAAATTCAACATCAAAGAAAGCTCTTAAACTAATGCATGAGAGCGAAAGCCAAATGCCAAAATCTTGAGTACCACGGAGATACCTTAAAATCCTCTTGATAGCTTGTCGATGTGAAGCACGCGGGGAAGCTTGAAAACGAGGACACAAGCACACAGCAAACTCCAATTATCTCATCCTCAACAGCATCATCATCATCATCATCTTCATCAACAAAGATACTCTCCCTCTGAACATATGCACATGTACCAATTCTTATCATCGGACAAGTGATGTGAGCATCCGGAATCCACTAGCCATATGTTCTCCTTCCTCGCGTGAGAAGCCTACATAGAAGCAGAAAGTGTCGAGGTCTCGATCAAGTTAGAAATAAGATGTTTAGGAATCGATCTTGAGACACACGACGCCTGTGATTGGCACAACACGAGCATTCTTATGCATAAAAGCAGATTTGTCTTTTCTCGTGTTCTTAGCAACAAGAGGTGTTTGCATCACCCTAGGCACATAATGAGAAATGAAACGTGCCTGTCTGAAATTAGACCTAGCCTTATGTAACACCCCAAAATTTTACTTTTCCTAAATTCATGTGTGATTTGGCACTTTGGTGAATTTTTGGAATTTTCTGGAATTTATTTGGATTTATTTGGAATTTATTTGAATTTATTCCATTTTGAAATACTTGAAGAATTTAATTTTGCAAATAAATTTTTGTTGGAAATATTTTATTTGAGTCCAAAATGATCCAAAGTATTTTCCAGAATTTTTCTGGAATTTTTCTGAGTCATTTGCTATTTTTAATGGATTAAATGAATTACTGGGAATTATTTTAAATATTAAATCGCTGGAAAATCAAACTCGGGTCAAGTACTGTTCATCCGACCGAGCCCGAGTCAGACTCGAGTTCGAGTCCGACCCGAACCACGTGACTCGACCGAACCCACTCCTAACCCTAATCAATCCCAACCGTTGGATCAAGATCCAACGGCTGAGATCCGCCTGCTCGGTTCGAGCCGTATCCGGCCGGATCCGATCGCGCCCGTCGCGATCGTGGCCGTTGATCGTGCCGCGTGGGCCGGTGAGAGTCGTCGTCTTCGCCGAGACCGAGCCGGACTCCGCCCGCGCGCCCGCCGTGTAGGATTAGGTTTCCGTCTAGGCACGAACGCCGAGGCTATTTAAAGCGTGAGACGCGTCCCGAGGTTGCCCTCATCCTTGCGCACCCGTTCCCCGAGCCATCTCGCCTGAGCCGCCGCCCGTTGAGCCGCAATCGCTCGCCGGAGTTGTCTCTTTCCTCCGCCAAGGTTTGCGCTAGTTTTAAAGTCGTCGTCCGTCGTCTTCCGCCGTGAAGGAGCTCGGATCTGGGATCCCCGCGACGAGACGCACCGAAGGACCCTTCATCTCGCCGAGCAACCCCGAACGCGCCGTCGGGCTCGTCGTCGTTTCGTCTCCGTGCCCAAGCTTCGCCGTGCCATCGCCAGGACTCGCGAGCTCGAGAGGACCGTCGGATCCAGATCGGACGGTTGAGGTGAGTTCACGTGTTCCAAACCCGATTAGATGCTGGACCGTTGGATCAAGATCCAGCGGTTCCTGTCGCCACGTCTTGTAGCAAAGTGCTATTATAGGATTAGATCTGGACCGTCCGATCTAGATCGAACGGCCCACGATCATCGAGTAGTTTAACGTGTTAACCCTGGATCTAATCCGCGCCGTTGATTTTCAAACCAACGGTCGCGATTGCGCCACGTGTCGAGGAGATGGACCGACGCGGTCAGCGCCGTACGCGTGTAAGCGCGTGTCCCTGACATGCGGGCCCCGCATGTCAGAGGGCCCACACGTCAGCCGCGTTTGCGTGAGACCCTGCACTGACAGGTGGGTCCCACATGTCAGTCTCACGTGGAGCTGTGGACCGGGTCCACCGTGGACCGAACCGCGCCGTGAGCTGAGCCCATGAGCCGGCTGACGTCAGCCAGCCAATCAGGAGATTACACGTGTCATTGCTGTCGAAATAATTAATTTCCGAAAAAGAAAATGATTTATTAATTCGAAATATTGATTCAAATTTAGATTCAAACTTCAAACGCTTATAACTTTTGCGTTTCAACTCCGATTTGAGTGATTCAAATTTCTAAAATTGTATAAAATTAAGATCTACCTAAATATAAATTTTATTTAATTTTTGGACTAAAGTTTTTCTCTGTAAAATTATTTAATTGATTATTTGAACTCTAAATAATCATAACTTTTGCGTCTTAACTCCGAATTTGACGATTCCAGTTTCTAAAAATCCATAAAATTATGTTCTCTCTGTTTATGGATTTTATTTGGAGTTTTGGGATCTTTTTGCATAGTGTTTATTTGTGTATTTGCTATTTGCACGCTTTACGAGTAGACGTTGAAGTCTTGGGAAGGATTCGAAGGAGAAGTGTTGACTCAGGATCCAACTCAAGACCAAGAACAAGTACTTTTTGAAGGCAAGTTGTGCTTTGACCATGTTGATCCTATTTCGAAATCTATTTTGATTTAAACTATTGCATGCTAGTTCAACTAGAAAGATACTTTGTTTAAACATGGGGGTTAGATAAATACCAATTTGCTGTATGACACCTTGATTACTTAAGTATGTGCCATGACCCTTTGTCACCCTAGTTGTGGTTTACTAGTTGGACATTATTAAATTGCCAACATGGGTTTAGATCGTTGTAGTATCTTGCTTAGACACTCACGTGCTCATAACATGATTTTGGATAATCAAATGCTAATATTGACTTAATGATATATTGAACCTGTTTTGGAAAAGTATCATGTGATGTTGATGGCACGTGGTGCATGGTAATCAAGCGGGGTTTGATAAACGATTTCGGCCAGGGCATGTGGCAAGAGTAATCAGGTGGGCCAGCTTGTGGCATTGGGAGTGTTGATTTGGTTTTTCGGGTAGTCTTGCCTGGTCACTCTAAGGACTTAACCTTGCAAGCCTTTGAACTGGGTCATACTTGCAACCACATGGGTGGAATGGGACGGCCCTAGTTGACTAAGTCGCTAAGGACTCACTTGTGGAGCCTCAGGGTGTCGATTACACCGTTTGTGTGATTGTGCGGGGAGCGTATCGTGGCTGTGGCCAGATACCCATCTAACGGTGTGTTGGTCCCATACTTCGCCTTGGCTAAGGGAAGGGATGGTGTAGAGCCTGAACCGGAGAGGACCACTGTGTTGTTTGAGGCTTCGAAAGGCTTTGTTACTGAGGAACTCGCCTTTGTGGTGTTTGACCAGTATCTTGTGGGTAAAGTGCATAACCTCTGCAGAGTTGAGAATCTATTTAAATAGCCGAGTCCACAGTCTTTGGACAATGCTCTGAATTACAATCAAGGGTTAGATTTTCTGAAAATAACTTGGATTTGAAAAGTTGGGTTGGTTTAACAATGAAGATGATGGAAAGCGTGGTTTAGGATGGGAAAAATGTTTGTTAAACTTCTTGAAAAGTTATTTATGCTTTACTTATTTCTCTGCTTCGAATCTACTTTTATTACTTGTCAAAAGTCATTTCTTGCAAAAATACCTTGAGCTATTCCTTTGTACCAAGCCATGCATATAGTATATTAGCTTGCATTCTGTGCATGACTTGCTGAGTACCAAGTACTCACCCTTGCCTCAACACAATACCAGTTGAAGAGGAGACTACGCCAGTTTCGGAGGAGGAGTTCCAAGAAGACCCGTCTACTTAGGGAAGCGAGCCCAGTCAGTTGCCTGTGGTATACTGGATGGCGCCACGAAGTTTATTTGATTTTCCGCTGCTGTTATTTCTCTTTTAATAAGTTTCGCCTTGCAAGGCATATATTTGTAACTTGGCCATAAGGTCGAGTAACCAGTTTGGTTATTTAAATAAAGTACTTTATTGGTATCGAGTGGTATGATTGTGATATTTACCAATGTTAAGACTATGTGCACTAGCGCGTTCCTGGACTAGTGCTGAATACACAGAGGGTCCGGATTTGCAAATTCGGGGTCCCGACAGAGGTGGTATCAGAGCCATACTTGACTGTAGGCTCAACCCTAAGCTAGAATGGTCGTAGTGAGGATAAAACCTATTTTCTAAAAGCTAAAAATTTGTGAAGACAAGAAATGACATCCCGACTTATCCCCTTCTCTCTTTTCTTGTCTCTTGCTGAAATTTTCCCTTACCTTGTCACAATTTAAAAATTCCGAGTTCTTACGTAAAGCACTCTTGTGACAGATGGAGGAAGAGTTCAACTACGTTGATCTGGGAGTTGGTCACGCTGCAGAACTTTGGCATATGCTACAGACTCTCGGAGATTTTGAGAAGCCCCAATACCAAGTGGAAGTGATCAGACAAGCAGGATTAATCAAAGCTTGTGATGTGAAGATTGAGGTACCTGCTAGGAAAAAGGGCCCAGGCAATCGCCCGATACACTGCACTGCCAGGAGATCTACAATGCAGATGGGTATCCAAGAAGTATCACGACGCGCAATGCGGCACATTACCCGTATCTACGCCCGAGAGTTGGAGAGTACGGTGTTCCGTTACCATCCGCGCAGCAATAACCTTCTTGACCCGAAGGAGATTCAGGATGAGGATGCCACGGTTACACAGTTGGCACGATTTGTCGTCGCCCAGGAGGATGTACTAGATAATACAAGCAAGGAGCTACAGAAGGCCCGCAAGGAGATCACGACAGAGAAGAACAGATGGCGGGAAGCTCAAGAGTATGTGGCACACCTTCTACGAAGGATTGACGAGTTGGAGATGACTTTGTACGGACGCACCCGAGCCAAGATTACTCGAGCTACACGAGCCAGATCCAGAGGAGTCAGATCTCGATGAGGACACTGCTTCTTCGACTACCACAGAGGACACAGTCGCTGGACATGGCGATCGTTTCGCGCCTATGCCACAGCACCCGTACCCAGGCCGTGGAGGTTTTCTCGATGAGTGAGCATAGGTTCTATAGTGAGACTCCTTCGCCGAGTCGCGTCATAGAAGAAAGAGTCACCCTTTAGGCGTTAGACTCCAGAGTTAGTTCGATTTGGATTTGCTTTGTTTCTTTGAGTGTGCGTTGTGTTGCAAGGCCCTTAGGCATTGTAAGCAGCCATACCAAGTTATTAATAATAAAGATGGACCTTAAGGTTACACCCTTCGCCCCGCATAAGTTCCATATTACTTGTCTATTTTCCCTCTCATCTCTAAACCTAGAGCAAATCGACAGATGGTGAACACCCGTGGAAACTTTGGAAGCAATGGGAGTGGTTCTCGCCCAGCAGAAAACCCCAATGATGGAGCACCAGCACCGCCACTGGATATGCAGAATTTCGGGCGTTTCTTGCTGCCCAGACTCGATTGATGCATGCTATGATGCAACAAATGCAGCACGTCCTTTGCTCAGGCCACGCTAATCAAGTTAATCAGGGACCACGCGAGAATACAAAGGTCGTCGAGTTCATGAGGACTCACCCACCCACTTTCTCTGGGAATGCCAATCCATTGGAGGCCGATGATTGGTTAAGATCAATCGAGAGGAAGCTACACATAGCTCAATGCATAGGAATGAGAAGGTACTCTCGCTTCTCATCAATTTGGAAGGAAAACCGCCCGAATGGTGGGAGAACTTCGTGCCACGCAGAGAACCCTCAAGATATCACTTGGGAAGAGTTCACGGTGCATTCCGACAAGATCACGTGCCTGAAGGAATCATGGACCTTAAGAAGGAGGAGTTCAGAGCATCAAGCAAGGTAATCAGCCGGTGGCCGACTACCTGAACAAGTTCACCACAGCTAGCACGCTACGCTTTGAGGATGTAGCGACAGACAAATCCAGGCAGTCTCGTTTTATGAAGGACTTAACTCGGGATTGCAAGTAGGGTTGATCACCCACACCTTTCCAGATTTCCAAGAGTTGGTGAATAAGGCGCTTATTCTTGAGGACAAGCGCAAGGCCCTGGATGAGAACAGAAGCGCGAGGATGCAACGGCAAGGATCACGCCCGAGGAACGCAACGCTGAGAGTTGCACCAAATCAATTCTTGATTCCAACCACAGAATGCAACAAGGACACCATCCCGGCACGGGACCTGCCAATCAGAACTACTGCACCCCACCCCGCTAGAAACGCTACCCTGTGCAACAAGAAGGAACCGTGAGGCGCTGCTATAACTGCAACGAGCCAGGACACTTTGCCAACAGTTATCCGAAGAAGACAGCAGGAGTGACCCCAGTTCGCTTCAACCTAGGAACCACCCCAGCTAGGACGCCAAAGATCAGAGCCACACCCAGGCATCAGTGGTGAGAGGCCGAGTCAACCATGTCACCGCAGATGCACTTTGCAAAATGCTACTGACGTCGTACTAGGTAAGTTACTTGTTAACTCAGTACTGCAACCTGCTTTGTTTGACTCTGGAGCTTCGCATTCGTTTGTTTCGCAAGGCTTTGCTACTAGAAATGATTTAAGGATTGCAAGACTTAAGTGCATGCTTTTAGTTCAAACCCACAGTTCGAACTCCGAGCGAAAGTAGGATGTTCCGGTGAGAATCTTGATAGGTGGAATAGAGTTCCTAGCAAACCTTATAATTTTGGAGACCAGGACCTTAGATGTTATATTGGGAATGGATTGGTTATCCAAGCACAAGGCCGTATTGGATTGTGGACGAAGGACTATCTCTGGAGAGCCCGTGTGGGAAGAAAGTGGAATTTCAAGCCACTTTGCGATTAGAGATGGACAGTTGATGGTTAACAGTACCAAGGCAATCAGCATAGAGGATGTCCGGTAGTGAATGAGTACCCGATGTTTTTCCCGAGGATTTACAGTATGCCGCCAGACAGGGGACATAGAGTTTGTGATAGAGCTTGTATGCAAGATGCAGACCGATAGCAAAGAGACCCTATCGGATGTCTACCGAGGAGTTGGTAGAAATGAAGAAACAGTGGAAGAGTTAATGGATAAAGGATTTATCGAGACCAAGTTAAATCGCCGTGGGGAGCACCGGTTTTGTTTGTCAAGAAGAAGGACGGGAGTTTCAGGATGTGCATTGACTACCGTGCACTCAATGAAGTCACCGTGAAGAATAAGTATCCGCTACCAGGATTGATGATTTGTTTGATCGATTAAGAGGAGCCGGAGTTTTCTCCAAGATTGATCTGAGATCGGGATACCATCGATTGAAGATCCGATCGTAAGATATTCAAGACCGCATTCTCGTCAAGATATGAACATTACGAGTTTCTGATTATGTCCTTTGGTCTCGACGAATGCGCCACTTATTTCATGAATATGATGAACAAGGTGTTCATGGAATATTTGGACAAGTTTGTCGTCGTGTTCATAGACGATATCCTAATCTACTCCAAGACAGGAGGATGAACATGCCGAACACTTAAGGCGAGTTTTGGAAAAGCTGAGGGAACAAAGAACTTTTCGCCAAGTTCAGCAAGTGTGATTTTTGGAAGGACAAGGTGGAGTTTCTTGGACATGTAATGACCGCAGAAGAGTCGCCGTAGATCCAAGCAAAGTAGAAGGCTGTGTTACATTGGGAGCAAAGAAGACTGTGACCCAGTTCGGAGTTTCCTTGGAATGGCAGGATACTACCGCCGTTTCATCGAAGGCTTTTCGACAATTGCGAAACCTCTTACGCAATTGCTTTGAAGAAGGAAAAGAAGTTTGCATGGACGCTTGAGAATGTGAGAAAGGATTTCAGAGTGAAGAAGCGATTGACATCGGCCGGTGTTAGTTCTACCGGATGTTGCTCAAAGCTTCGATATTTATTGTGACGCATCGCGCCAAGGACTTGGATGTGTCTTGTCTGAGAATGGAAAGGTAAATCGCCTATGCATCAAAGCGATTGAGGCCGCATGAGGAAAATTATCCGACACATGACCTAGAGTTAGCTGCCGTAGTGCATGCTTTGAAGATATGGCGTCACTATCTGATTGGAAACAGATGTGAAGTATATACGGATCATAAGAGCCTTAAGTACATATTCACCCAGTCGGATCTGAATATGAGGCAAAGGAGATGGCTAGAGTTGATCAAGGACTATAATGTTGGAATCCATTACCATCCCGGGAAGGCCAACGTAGTAGCCGATGCTCTGAGTCGGAAAAGCCATACCGTGAGTACGTTGCTAGCCACAAGTCAGGATGAGTTATGTGAGGATTTCCAGAAAATGAAGATTGAGGTTGTACCTAGCGGATTCTTGGCCGCATTGGAAGTAAAGCCTACTTTAGAGGACCAGATCCGAGAAGGACAGAAGGATGATGACATGATCCGTAGGATTAGGTCCAAAAAGGAGGAAGGCAAGGCAGAGGACTTCAAGTTGGATGAGCAAGGCACGTTGTGGATGAAGGATCGCATTTGTGTGCCTAACAAAAAGGAGTTAAAGCAATCGATTACGGAAGAAGCCCATGACTCCAAGTACTCGATTCATCACCGAAGCGCCAAGATGTATCGGAGATCTCAAGGAGAGATTCTCGTGGCCGAGTATGAAGCGTGAAGTTGCCGAGCATGTTGCCTTGTGCGATGTATGCCAGAGAGTCAAGGCAATGCATCGTAGACCAGCGGGATTGCTACACCGCTAAAAATACCTCGAGTGGAAGTGGGAGGAAATCGGAATGGATTTCATTACCGGTTTGTCAAGACTCAAGGAGGTTATGACTCCATATGGGTTATAGTGGATCGCTTGACTAAAGTAGCCCATTTTATCCCCGTGAAGACCACTTACTCGGAGATAAATTAGCGTAATTGTACATGATCGGGATTATCTGTTTGCACGGAGTGCCAAAGAGGATTGTATCGAGACAGGTACCCAATTTACCTCAAGATTCTGGAATAAGTTGCATGAAGCCATGGGAACCCGTTTGAACTTCAAGATGCCTTATCATCCACAGACGGATGGACAGGCCAGAAAGAGTCAACCAGATTCGGAGGATATGTTGAGAGCTTGTGCATTGGCTTATGCTACCTCTTGGGATAAGAGTTTGCCGTATGCCGAGTTTAGTTACAACAATAGTTATCAGGCTAGTTCTGAGATGTCACCTTTTGAGGCCTTTGTATGGTCGACCCTGTCGGACGCCATTGAATTGGAATGAGACCGTGGCGCCGTGTCTTTGGGCCTGATATTCTTCAAGAGGTGAAGAGCGGTCGCTATGATTAGGGAAAGGTTGAAGATAGCCCAATCACGACAAAAGAGTTATCTTGACAATCGTCGCCGAGATTTGAGTTTTGAACCGTAAGACTTTGTATACCTCGAGTTACGCCTCTCGGGGGAGTTAAGAGGTTCCATGCCAAAGGGAAACTCGCACCCGTTATGTTGGACCATTTAAGGTTTTGAGCCGCAGAGGCGAAGTTGCTTACCACCGGAGTTGCCCACGATCGCTAGCAGGAGTGCACGGCGTATTCCATGTGTCCCGGTTGAAGAAGTGTCTCCGAGTTCCCGAGAGCAGACATCGCTAGAGTCAATTGAGTTGCAAGAGGACTTGACTTATAAGGAGCATCCCGTGAGGATTCTAGACACAATGGATCGAGAAACTATAAACAAGTAAACCCGTTTACGTAAAGTTCGATTGGAGCAACCATGAAGAAAGTGAAGCGACTTGGGAGCTGCGAAGAGGATTTGAAGAAAGAGTTTCCAAACCTATTCCTTTAGTAAGCCCTGAATCTCGGGGACGAGATTCTATTAAGGGGGGGAGGTTTGTAACACCCCAAAATTTTACTTTTCCTAAATTCATGTGTGATTTGTCACTTTGGTGAATTTTTGGAATTTTCTGGAATTTATTTGGATTTATTTGGAATTTATTTGAATTTATTCCATTTTGAAATACTTGAAGAATTTAATTTTGCAAATAAATTTTTGTTGGAAATATTTTATTTGAGTCCAAAATGATCCAAAGTATTTTCCAGAATTTTTCTCGAATTTTTCTCGAGTCATTTGCTATTTTTAATGGATTAAATGAATTATCGGGAATTATTTTAAATATTAAATCGCTGGAAAATCAAACTCGGGTCAAATCTTGTTCATCCGACCGAGCCCGAGTCGGACTCGAAGTTCGAGTCAGGCCGAAACCACGTGACTCGACCGAACCCACTCCTAACCTAATCAATCCCAACCGTTGGATCAAGATCCAACGGTGAGATCCGCCTGCTCGATTCGAGCCGTATCCGGCCGGATCCGATCGCGCCCGTCGCGATCGTGGCGCTGATCGTGCCACGTGGGCCGGTGAAGTCGTCGTCTTCGCCGAGACCGAGCCGGACTCATGCCGCGCGCCGCCGTGTAGGATTAGGTTTCCGTCTAGGGCACGAACGCAGAGGCTATTTAAAGCGTGAGACGTCCCGAGGTTGCCCTCATCCTTGCGCACCCGTTCCCGAGCCATCTCGCTCGAGCCGCTGCCGTTGAGCCGCAATCGCTCGCCGGAGTTGTCTCTTTCCTCCGCCAAGGTTTGCGCCGTTTTAAAGTCGTCGTCAGTCGTCTTCGCCGTGAAGGAGCTCGGATCAGGATCCCGCGACGAGACGCACCGAAGGACCCTTCATCTCGCCGAGCAACCGGAGCCGCCGTCGGGCTCGTCGTCGTTCTCGTCTCCGGTGCCCAAGTTTCGCCGTGCCATCGCCGGACTCGCGAAGCTCGAAGGACCGTCGAGATCCGGATCGGACGGTTGAGGTGAAGTTCACGTGTTCCAAACCCGATTAGATCTGGACCGTTGGATCAAGATCCAACGGTTCACAATCGCCACGTGCCGTAGCAGTGCTATTATAGGATTAGATCTGGACCGTCCGATCTAGATCGAACGGCCCACGATCATCGAGTAGTTTAACGTGTTAACCCTGGATCTAATCCGCGCCGTTGATTTTCAAACCAACGGTCGCGATTGCGCCACGTGTCGAGGAGATGGACCGACGCGGTCAGCGCCGTACGCGTGTAAGCGCGTGTCCCTGACACGCGGGCCCCGCATGTCAGAGGGCCCACACGTCAGCCGCGTTTGCGTGAGACCCCGCACTGACAGGTGGGTCCCACATGTCAGTCTCACGTGGAGCCGTGGACCGGGTCCACCGTGGACCGAACCGCGCCGTGAGCTGAGCCCATGAGCCGGCTGACGTCAGCCAGCCAATCAGGAGCTGACACGTGTCCATGCTGACGCAATAATTAATTTCCGAAAAAGAAAATGATTTATTAATTCGAAATATTGATTCAAATTTAGATTCAAACTTCAAACGCTTATAACTTTTGCGTTTCAACTCCGATTTGAGTGATTCAAATTTCTAAATTTGTATAAAATTAAGATCTACCTAAATATAAATTTTATTTAATTTTTGGACTAAAGTTTTTCTCTGTAAAATTATTTAATTGATTATTTGAACTCTAAATAATCATAACTTTTGCGTCTTAACTCCGAATTTGACGATTCCAGTTTCTAAAAATCCATAAAATTATGTTCTCTCTGTTTATGGATTTTATTTGGAGTTTTGGGATCTTTTTGCATAGTGTTTATTTGTGTATTTGCTATTTGCACGCTTTACGAGTAGACGTTGAAGTGCCGGAAGGATTCGAAGGAGAAGTGTTGACTCGGGATCCAACTCAAGACCAAGAACAAGTACTTTTTGAAGGCAAGTTGTGCTTTGACCATGTTGATCCTATTTCGAAATCTATTTTGATTTAAACTATTGCATGCTAGTTCAACTAGAAAGATACTTTGTTTAAACATGGGGGTTAGATAAATACCAATTTGCTGTATGACACCTTGATTACTTAAGTATGTGCCATGACCCTTTGTCACCCTAGTTGTGGTTTACTAGTTGGACATTATTAAATTGCCAACATGGGTTTAGATCGTTGTAGTATCTTGCTTAGACACACTTACGTGCTCATAACATGATTTTGGATAATCAAATGCTAATATTGACTTAATGATATATTGAACCTGTTTTGGAAAAGTATCATGTGATGTTGATGGCACGTGGTGCATGGTAATCAAGCGGGGTTTGATAAACGCTTCGGCCAGGGCATGTGGCAAGAGTAATCAGGTGGGCCAGTTGTGGCATTGGGAGTGTTGATTTGGTTTTCGGGTAGTCTTGCCCTGGTCACTCTAAGGACTTAACCTTGCAAGCCTTTGAACTGGGTCATACTTGCAACCACATGGCTGGAATGGGACGGCCCTAGTTGACTAAGTCGCTAAGGACTCACTTGTGGAGCCTCAGGTGTCGATTACACCGTTTGTGTGATTGTGCGGGGCGTATCGTGGCTGTGGCCAGATACCCATCTAACGGTGTGTTGGTCCCATACTTCGCCTTGGCTAAGGGAAGGGATGGTGTAGAGCACGAACCGGAGAGGACCACCTGTGTTGTTTGAGGCTTCCGAAAGGCTTTGTTACTGAACTTCGCCTTTGTGGTGTTTGACTGTATCTTGTGGGTAAAGTGCATAACCTCTGCAGAGTTGAGAATCTATTTAAATAGCCGAGTCCACGGTACTGGACAATGCTCGGGAATTACAGTCAAGGGTTAGATTTTCTGAAAATAACTTGGATTTGAAAAGTTGGGTTGGTTTAACAATGAAGATGATGGAAACGTGGTTTAGGATGGGAAAAATGTTTGTTAAACTTCTTGAAAAGTTATTTATGCTTTACTTATTTCTACTGCTTCCGAATCTACTTTTATTACTTGTCAAAAGTCATTTCTTTGCAAAAATACCTTGAGCTATTCCTTTGTACCAAGCCATGCATATAGTATATTAGCTTGCATTACGTGCATGACTTGTCGAGTACCAAGTACTCACCCTTGCCTCAACACAATACCAGTTGAAGAGGAGACTACGCCAGCTTTCGGAGGAGGAGTTCCAAGAAGACCCGTCTACTTAGGGAAGCGAGCCCGGTCGATTGCACTGTGGTATCTTGGATGGCGCCCACGGGTTTATTTGATTTTCCGCTGCTGTTATTTCTCTTTTAATAAGTTTCGCCTTGCAAGGCATATATTTGTAACTTGGCCATAAGGTCGAGTAACCAGTTTGGTTATTTAAATAAAGTACTTTATTGGTATCGAGTGGTATGATTGTGATATTTACCAATGTTAAGACTGTGTGCACTAGCGCGTTCCTGGACTAGTGCTGAATACACAGAGGGTCCGGATTTGCAAATTCGGGGTCCCGACACCTTAGTTCTTTCTTTCTTTTGTTGTTTGGCTAGTCTAAAGCAGAAATTCACCAAATGACCATCTTTCCCACAATGAGTGCAATTGTACTTAACATATGGTTTGGCATTAGAAGTAACTTTTGCACTTGAAATAGTGGGAGATAGAGTGCCGCCAGATTTAATCAAAGTTCTTTTAGACTCATTATCAATTTTCACATTTTTGCTCTCAACAGGTTTAGTAGAAGCATGAGAGTTAAAACCTAAACCCTGTTTGTTGAAGCTCACTTTAGATTGATCTAAAATCATGTTCAAATTTTTCTTCCCTTTAGTGAACCTAGAAAGAGAATCTTGCAAGTAGTCAACCTTTTAGCAAGATTTAAACAATTATCACAAGGAGTGTCAATTTTAGCTTTACTGCTTACGGCAATTTGAACACGAGTTAATTTCATGAGTGAACATGTCATTTGTTAATTGGATAACTCTACAATTTGCATCTTTTAATTTCAACTCAAGAATAGAACATTTAGAGCAAGCAATTTGATCATGTAAACTATCAAGAGAGCAACCAATATTTTTCACAAGTTTTTCATTTTTCAATTGTTCGGCATAAACTTGTTCTAGTTTAATCACATGTTCCTCTTTTAGTGACTTAATTTCAAATTTGAGATCTAAGCAAGTATCACAAATATTTTCCGAATTTGAATTTTTAAGATCAAAGTTTTCAGTTTTTAGCATGGATAGATCTTTTTCTAAGCTTTTATTTTTGAGTGAAGATTTTCTTAAAGATTTTCTCAATATGACTAAAACTTCACAAAGCTCATCGTATGAAGGTATTACCTCATCACCGTCATTTGGAGGTCTTTGTCGTTGTCACTAGAATCACTAGTGTTCCCTTTGCCATGAAGCATAGTCCGTGAGATCCTTCTCATTCAGCTTTGTTTGCTTCGCTTCCTTCTCATCTTCGGTTGAGTCATCAATGTCGCTTAAGTCTAAGCGACCAATTGCCTCAAGACTTTGTTGAGCATCTTCTTTGTCCGTTGTTTATTTTTATCCTTGCTCTCTCTTGGCCTAAGGACTTGGAGGAGTTGCTTTGCTCCTTCTCCTCTCTGTCTTTGTTCTTGAAAGCAATTAGCACGGATGTGCCCTGCCTTGCCGCAGCTTGTAGCAAAGTGGATGGAGGCTCCTCTTCTCTCCCTTGATCTCATGTACGCTGCATTGACACGCTTGGAAAGAAGAGCAAGTGTATCTTCTGGTATTTGATCTAGCTGTTCATCACTAAGAGCACTCAAAGCAATAATGGAATATGATGATGAAGAACTATTATCATATGAAGAATTAGCATTAAGAGCCATAGAGTTATCATTGGAAGTTCTTGAAACAATGTCTATCTCAAAAGTCTTGAGACTAGAATATAGTTTATCCAAAGTCATTTCACTCATCTTATGAGCTTCCCTAAAAGCAGTCACTTTCATTTGCCAGATTTTAAGATCAAGAGATGATAGGAAATGTCTAGCATTTTCAGAGTCAGTGTACTTTACATCTACAGCTCTAAGATTGTTTAAGATTATGTTAAAGCGAGCAAAACAATCATCTAGAGATTCTCCAGAGTTCATTTCAAATCTAGTGTATTCCTTTTAAATTGATCTTGCCTAGCTTCTTTTTACAGAGTCAGTGCCCTCATGATAATCTTGAAGAGATTTCCAAATTTCATGAGCAGTGAGTAAATGACAGACTCTATCGAATTCTTTTCTAGCAAGTCCTTGAAGCAATATGTTTCTAGCTCTATTATTGTTTTCAACATCTTTCTCAAACTCGATTTTATCAATATCATCATTAGAAGGAAGCTCGCATTTAAATTTTTACCTTGCGCCAAATCGCGTTACCTTGAGCTTGAAGATATGCAGTCATTCGGATCCGCCAGTGGGGGAAGTCTGTGCCATCGAAGATTGGCGGCTTGTTCGAGTATTTCTCCGTTGCCATAACTTACCGTTTACTAATCACCTGTTAAGATGGATTAGTAGAGCCTTGCTCTGATACCACTTGTAGGACCGAGTAGGCAACTAGAGGGGGGGGTGAATAGATGCCGAATAAAATTCAACTATTTCTTTCGGAAAATTAAAGACCCCTAAATAGCGGAAGAATATCTAATATCGTAGAGAACAAAACCCTAGATTAATTAGCGAGACAAATCGAACATAAATCAAAACTAGTTCTAACAAAAGAAGAACAAATTTTCTAATCAAGAATCAAAGCAAAAAGGATAAAAGAATTGTATAACCCTTTTCTTTATTCCAAAGCCATCTTCCACATGATGACACCAAAAATCTTCTAATCTCAAAAGATTAGAAAACTCTACTATAAACCAACTAGATAGAGCACACAAGCTCTTCTTTGTTGTAGGCACCTTTTGCTTCTTGCCCTTTGCATTGGATGATTCTCTAAGCCCCTAGAACCCCCTATTTAAAGGGCTCCATAGCAGTTGATTCCTTCTTGTATACGGATCAAAAATTGGACATCAACCGCACCTGCCAAACTCGAACAGCTCCTGCCTCCTTCTCGGACACGGCACGAAACGGTTGCTGCCTGTACTCCCAGCACCGCACGCCGGGGCGGGTGGGCCTGGTGACGCGCACGATCGCCGGCTGGCTCCTGCACGGCCTGCTCCAGCTTCGCTGTCTCCACGCGCTCGTACGCCTCGCCAAGGCGCCGTATCGCCTGCACTAGCTCCCGCACGCATACAGGCTCCCTGCACGCGCCGGCCTGCACATCATGATTTGCTGCCGTCCGTTGGCGTATCGTATTGGACTCGGAGACTTTCCAGAGCCGGATGCAAACACGACACCACCTGCATGCAAACACACACAATGCCACACTCACCACACACACATGCATGCAGCACTCACGCCATGCTCACACACACACATGATGCACATGCACACACACTATGCACATGCACACACACACATGCATGCACTCACGCACACACACTATGCACATGCACACACACTATGCACATGCACACGTATGGCCCACCTGCCACTAAGCTGCAACGATCTCGACCTCACGTACACTGTCCTCTAGTCCAAACATCTCGTATGACATCCTCGACCTTCACGACCTCAGTTCTTCCCTGAACCTAGTCTCGGTCCCGTCATCGACCACGTTCGACCTCGAGCAACACCTGCACGTGAACAAAAATACAAAAACAATTTCCGAGCCCAAGTCCACGACTTGACTCAAATTAATCCATACAACCAACTGGTTTCAGATCTTATTCAAATAAAGAAACCAAAAAATAAATCGGTTCAAATTGGTTTCAAATCTTTTTCAAATACTGAGCCAAAATCAAATCAACTCAAATCTTTTCAAATCTCTTCGAATATTCAAATACTCATCATCAAAAACACATGGATCAAAAAACAATGATCCTTCAACTCCACCATCATAGTCCATAATTAATCACTTGGAGACATGATATTAAGAGTTGTGCCCTAAACTTAATGTATGGTTTAATCTAGCATGCTTGTGAATCCTTATTTGCTTCGTTATAGTTTATGAAGTGGTTAAGCGTGGTATTATTGGCGTAACTTGATGTTATGTCCATTTATGTTGTTGTTTTAGATGTTGTGTGCTGTGATATATATATCTTGTCATGATATTGAGATTGTGTTAATTCATGGAAAAACAAAGGAGATGCTGCCGAAATATCGGTTTTTAGCATATGAACCTTTGCTGGAATTTATGTTTAATTGTGGTACTTAGATGTTGCTTAGCTTATGTTTGGTAGCATTCGGGCATATTAAATGCAAAATTATTCTTACAAACAAAATCACTAAAAACATTCAAATATCCTACAGCAACCTCCATCTCCATAGCAGGTGATTACTAATATGAACAGCAAACAGCAAACAGAAAAATTTGTTTCATTCATCACTAATATGAACAGCAAACAGCAAACATGAAAATTTGTTTCATTCATCACTAATATGAACAGCAAATAGGAAAATTTGTTTCATTCATCACTAATATGAACAGCAAACAGGAAAATTTGTTTGGAGCCAAATAACAGAATACATTACATAAATAACAGATCACCTTCATATAATGCTGCCAGGTTGTTGAAGAGAAGGAATGGCTTATTGCGATACCTTTTCACCTTTGGATGATCCTATTAAAATCAACAAAAGAATACAGTTAGTATCAAAATGCAGCACAAAAAATACTATTAGTTAATGAGAGAAAAGGGTCGTACATGAATAATTTTATCCCAAATACTTGGTTCAGCAACAATAGCACCAATGCAATTCTGTACATAAATATAGGAAAATCTGGAAAAAAGTTAGGTGTCTATTGTGTATGAATTTACCTGAAAGTAAGGCCAAAACCGTGGATCCGATATAATCTTCAGGTGAGTTTGATTTGAACTTGGGAGCTTGACAAATCTATGAGTTAGAGCAGGAATTATCTCAAAGACTTCCTTTATTTTCCTATGAACTGTTTCACCACTATGTTGGAATGCTTATTGAAGCTTTTGGTTGCTAGCATTGTGAGAGATCATGTACATAAACATCCCTAGCTGCTCCTCAATAGTAACTCCTCTTGTGTCGTGTAACAAACCCTCAACTCTAAGAAAATTTGATGTAGCCCTGAATATCTCCGGCTCCATACGAAACTCAACCCTACACCAACTCTCATGGCCTTCTAAGATCTCTTTAACTTTTTTAGCGCCGGTAAGTGATGATGTGTGGACTGGTCTTTTTTCATCATAAAAGCATGAAAGTAATGTAGAAACCAACACAAAAAATAACTCATCGTCGTCCTCTTCTTCCTCAAGCATAAATTTCCTAATGAGCTCCTTTCTAGTGTCCATTTGCTAATACATACAAATATAACATATTATGAATTAGTACATTGTTAAAACAGAACCAAAAATAGCAACAAACAGAACATGTAGCTTACATGAGGATTGACTAAGGGGGAAAGATTTAGTATGATAATCTGAAGGATACATGATATTGTTAGCAAGATAAGATTTAGTATGATAATCTGAACGACACAAGCAGAATAGTATGATAATGAGAAGATAAGATTTAGTATGATAAGATTTAATAAGATGAGATTTAGTATGATAATCTGAAAGATTTAGTATGATATTGTTATCAAAATAAGATTTAGTATGATAAACAGTGTGTCAAACCATCAATCACAGTATCAAAATAGAACAAGCAGAATAGCTTTATCCAACAACTAATAGAACATGTACTACAGTAATAGGTCACCAATCTTATCAAGTTGTCAGACGAAATCCAAAATAATTGAGTACCTCTCAAGCCACTTCAGCTTCAAACAACCATTGATCAGCTCGGAAATCTAAAATAACTAAAACATCGCCTAAAAAAACAAGATAGTGATGTTATCTCACTGATGCATCTTGTGAAACACAGAAACATTTATTTTTGCATCATATGAAACACATAATACACCAACATATCAGATCAGATCAGTAGCATCAAATCTCAATACCAATTCATGCCATACCAGATCAAGTTGCATTAGCATCAAATGTCAATACTAATTCATGTCATACCAGATCGAGTTGCATTAGCATATCAAATCGAGATTTCTTTTTACGCTTGACTAATTCAGAGCAGAGCAAATAGATAGAAATTCAGAGCAGAGCATATTAGATCGAACCTAGTAGGAAGGGGATCTCGAACCCTAGCCATGCCTAGTGTGCTCTCCCCAAAACCCCACCGTCACCTTCACCTCTAGTCACCGCCTTCCACCGAGATCTACGAGAAACAAGATGAGATGTGACGAACCCTAGTGGGAGAAGGAGGAGACAAAGAAGAGGACTTACCGGTGAGTTCCGTCGGAGTGGGAGTAGGAAGGGCGCGGTGGAGGCAGCGGTCGGAAGGGAGGCGTGGTCGAGAGAGGGAGAGAGACGCCGAGCGGTTGGGAGGGAGGCGCCGTCGCGAGAGGGAGGCATCGACGCGAGAGAGAGCGATGGGGAATCGGAGCCCGAGCTGGTGAGTCGAGGTTTGCTTTCCCGTGGAAACGGAAGGGATGGGCGGAATATCCCTGTCGGGGTTGGGCTCCCAAATGTGCGATCGAATGGGCCAGGGAAAACTAGCCCACCGGGAATAGCCCACCGGGAATAGCTCGGGATCCTGGCCGGGAATAACGTTTCCAAACAAGCCCTCAGTATTTTTGGATGGAGGGAGTAAAACCTCTAAGCCAAATTCATATTGATTTATTCCTTCTAGACAAATTCAAAGTCAAGGCTTGTAGGAAACGTCAATGTGATCCAATAATTTGGACTCGCTTGTCTGAATCGAGGTGGGTTAACATCCTTCAACTACGCGCTATAAAAGAATAACAAGATACATAGAAGTATCCAAACGAAGCCGGCGATGCATGTCTTCTTTCATACGGACTGATTCCCTAATACGTACTTCTTCATCATTGAAAAGAAGAAACATTAAGAAAGGATAGTATTGCACGCATCTAGATAACCGTAATAAACACACACACTTACTACTCTTATGTAGTTCGTGAATAGGAGCACTATTTTGTTTAATGTTTATTAGATGTTAGACTGACCAATCTGAAAAGTATCCAAATTTGCTGTTTCAGCGACGGTTCTATAATTTTTACTTGTAATTTATTTTTATATTCTAAACAGCTTGTCATGATCTTTGTAGGGCTCATACATATATACAATTTTTTAGGAGTACAGAAGCACTTCCGGTTATGGAACTTATCCTAAATTACACATATGCACTCTAACATATTTGATCGTTTCTATGTTTTTCCTCCTAATACAAGTTAGACAAATCTTGAAGCAAACAAAGAAGTAGGTAATCATCATCTATCCTTTCATTCATGCTTTAATATTTATGCAACTTTAAAAAAGAAAAGCATGATTTTTTTCAAGTGTAGGCTGACTAAATATATGGAGGAATCAATGTTTTGACACTTGGAAACAAAGGACATGAAGCCATTGCAAAGCAAACATCGAAAGTGACAACTACTCACAGAAAAAAAAATGTACTTATCCTACCACAAGACGGCAACCCAACGTTAATGCCAGGATCTAGCTAGCAGCTAATTAACTAGCAAAGAGACAATTTTTTAAGAGCAGGAAAGACAATTCTTATGATCGTGGATAGCTGTATATAAGTGTGACATACTTGAAATTTCCTCCATGGAATTAAGATTCTAAGTCACCTATATAGGTATCCATTTCCATGTCAAGGTTACAACTTTCAGGTTCTAGGATCTAAGTGCGTTCTTCACACATTCCATATGGAGAAGGGGCAGGAGATAGCAGCATCAGCCGGTGAGAAAAGTCCAGAGCAGCACGCCATTGAGGTCGGCCTTGACGAGCATGGCGAAGGAAAACGCATCGATGGCGCCGACGTTGAGGCGGTCGAGGAGAGATTGGCTGTTGTTGAGGAGCCCCAGAAGAAGAAGAGCAGGAGGGTGGCAGCACTTGATGCCTTTAGAGGGCTAACCATTGTGGTATATATCAATATCCATCCATGTATGCATATATTAATATTTTATCTCGCACTAATAATCAGAATAAGTGGATGTCCTCCTAGTTGCACCTTGCTATGGCTGTTTTATGTTTATGAAACTATTTCGAAGAAGTTTCATTCATAGATCCCAAGGAAAAAGAGGAGCTAGAAGTAACTAATGCTTATATGTGTTTTATGATCTGTGCAGTTTTCCTTTTACGACATGTAGAAACTAGCACTCTTTCTTTTTAGCGAAAACAGAAGGTAGCAATCCTATAAAATGTTTATAGTCACCATATAAACTGTCGAGTTTTCTGTACGTATGCAGCTGATGATACTGGTGGACGATGCTGGAGGGGCTTACGAGCGGATGGACCATTCGCCGTGGAACGGTTGCACTTTGGCAGACTTCGTCATGCCTTTCTTCCTCTTCATCGTCGGGGTCGCTATCGCTTTTGCGTTGAAGGTTAGTAAGTGCGCGACGCACATTCTTTCATAAGGGCTTAAGTTATCAGGGAGATGGTGGTCGTCCTCTACTGTTTTTGCACCTGTTGCTAAGTTCCATGTCAATATTTCATGCCGATAGATTTTGGAGACTGATCACCAGGTGAACATGATTGCAGAGAATTCCAAAAATGGGTGCCGCTGTTAAGAAGATCGTTATCAGAACACTGAAAATGCTCTTCTGGGGCCTGCTACTGCAAGGTAATTTAAGTCTTCCATGAACATGTACACTGTTGAATGCCATGTGTATATTGACATAATTCAGTTTGCATCTATGTTGCTTGAAGCAATCTCTGACACTGTTGAATTCGATATGTGACATGGATAAGGTGGATACTCCCACGCTCCGGATGACCTCTCTTATGGAGTGGACATGAAGAAGATAAGATGGTGTGGTATCCTCCAGGTTCACTTTATCCACCAAAGAAACAAAATTGCCTCTCCCTTTCATTTATCTTGGTCATGACTCAGGGTTGTTTCCTTCTGTTTTACATTGGTTCATCAGAGAATAGCCTTGGTGTACTTTGTGGTTGCTCTGATAGAAGCATTCACTTCCAAGGTGCGGCCTACCACCGTGCGGTCCGGTTCTTACGCCATTTTCGACGCATACCGGTGGCAATGGTACACAAATATTACCCTGCCACTTGGCTAATACTGTGACTGAACATATCTGTCCATTTTTCTTACGTCTGAAAATGACGAACATTTCTGGCCCTTTCTCATGACCGACAGGTTAGGCAGTTTCATCGCCTTTGCCATATACATGGTCACAACATTCTCACTATATGTCCCAGATTGGAGCTTTGTTTACCACAATGATGGTGATATTAACGATGGGAAGCAATTTATGGTACATGGAACTTTCCATGAGCATACCTGCAAGGCCAAAGATTCGTATTTGACACAGTACTAACTTGTTCTTGTAGGTACAATGTGGTGTGAGAGGCCACCTAGACCCTGCCTGCAATGCAGTTGGCTATGTTGATAGGCAGGTTTGGGGTATTAATCATCTCTATACACAGCCCGTTTGGATACGATCAAAGGTACAACAGTAATCTTACTATGATCAGATAGAAAGTAATAGTTGTTACATTACATTACAATGAAGTCTAGCATTTTATTTTATTAACTAATTGATCTACTATAGATTAAGCTAGGACCAGCAAGTCTGAAAATTTGTGCACTGAAATCACCTTGATCAGGATTGTACATTTAGCTCACCAAGCACCGGTCCTCTAAGAGCCGATGCTCCAGCATGGTGTCTGGCGCCTTTCGAACCAGAAGGCTTGTTAAGGTTGGAAATTTCACAACATGTACCAACTGAATCTGAAGTTGAATTTATCTCAGGTGTTTCTTCGTAGTCAAGAATTCGGGTACCTCACAATGTGTAGTTTTTCAGTTCGATATCATCCATTCTATCAGGGACAATCGGGATCCACTACGGCCATGTTCTTATTCATTTCAAGGTTATTATTCAAAACTTCATTCTACTATGAAATTAATTTATAACAAATATAATATTTTTTGTGGGAAAAAAAATTGCATTTTGACATGAACGTTTCTGATTTTTAGACCCACAAGGAGAGACTGAAACATTGGCTTCTGATGGGCTTCTCACTCCTTGTACTCGGCATTCTCCTTCACTTCACAAATGGTATTTCTCCCCAAAATCTGTTTCTAAAAAATGAGCTAATAGTTATATATATGAACTTAGAATTTTACATCCACTGGCTTGCAGCCATTCCAATCAACAAGCAACTCTACAGCTTCAGCTATGTCTGCTTCACGGCCGGCGCGGCCGGAGTTGTTCTATCAGCTTTCTACATACTGGTACAGTTATCTTTAGAACCTGCAGTTTCATGAAATGTTTCACCATAAATTATTTTTTCATTCTTTGCTTGATAGATTGATGTATGGGGCCTAAGAACACCATTCTTGTTCCTGGAGTGGATTGGCATGAACGCCATGCTTGTGTTTGTTCTAGCAGCACAGGCAATATTTCCCGCGTTTGTGAATGGATGGTACTATGGGTCACCAAGCAATACTCTTGTAAGTAATGGATGCAAGAGATTTTTTTTTTGGGTAACTATATTGTGACATCTGGAGGTGCTGTTTTGGTATCAGCTTGATTTGTTTATCTGTTTGTAATTTTTCAGGTCCACTGGATCCAGAAGCATGTGTTTATTAATGTATGGCATTCACAGAGGCTGGGAACTCTGCTGTATGTCATGTTTGGAGAGATTGTCTTCTGGGGTGTTGTATCAGGCATTTTGCACAAATTGGGGATTTATTGGAAACTATGAGGGTTCTGGAAGCAATATTTGTTGCATTTCCAGCCGTGAATTTGTTTGCTAATTTCAATATTACATTGTTTTGTATGATTGTTGTGAAAATGAGCTATATATGTTTCAAGCTCCCTTACGGATGCTGATGTTGTGTACTCTCTTAGTCTTACTATATTATGTCTACAACAATGGGCACTACTAATTTAGAGACGGACAATATGACAGTTAGCTAATGATTAATATTATCAATGTATTTTGTGCAAGTCCGTGTGCTACTGAGTACAAGCCTGAAGCTTGTGTTTCAGTTCCCAATCAAATTAACTACGAAAGTGGGCGCGACGCTGCCGCACAAGTTAAAATGGGACGTTTATTTTTCTGGGAAAATTGGAAGCTAAAAGCATAAAATCGGTTAAAATCACAACCAAAAAGGATTCCGATTACGCAAAAAAAGAATTCGGAGAAAAACAAAGAACCTTTATGCAATCTCGCGGACTTATGCGGGCCTTTTTTGGGGAAAAACAGGGGGAAATGGGAATTTTGGATTGGGATGTAATTTCTTTGAAGAATTTACAAAAATAAATAAATTTCGAGGACCTTTACGCGAAGAAAACCTTCCCGCACAAACAAATAACCTTTATGCAATTTCGCGTATTTATTCTCCATACAACTAGAGTCCGTGGTACTCTGTTCTCCATGTGTCCGTGGTACTCTGTTCTCCATACTTCCCGCCAAATGCCAATCATGCACATTTTCTCTTTTTGTTGTACGCTGATCTGTTATATTGTTCTTTTGCATTACCGAGAAAAGTCCTGTTTAGAACTGCTAGGGCAGTATTGGTGTCGTCTGTCATGGCGCCTAAAATTTTCAGAAATATGTCTGGTATCTAATGCCACTAAATGCTGAAAAGGGTTTTACAAAACAAGACTTAACCACCCAGGATACAAGCGAGACACAACGAGATCACGTATAAGAGATTGCACAATGTCCAAGGTGGATCCCACGATTTATCATGCCTAGCCATGGTTGATCCTCGCATCTCGTCCGGGGATGATCACCCGACCTTATCCCGGGTGTATCTCGAATGTGCCCTCGTGGCACACTTCAGTGCACCTTTTCTATATGAAGTCATCGTTGGCTCGACGCTGGAATCCTCCCCAACACCACTATTGTTGAATTACTACTAGCTTACGAGCTTTCGGATAAGTAGGTTGTTCCATAAAACTGAAGTAAATCTATCTGTGCATATTACTTACAAATATAAGTTCAGCTGTTCGAACACCACTGAATGCACGCACGAAAACTTATATTCCAGTCTCAGCAGATCAACATGAAAAAGGTGCAATGCAAGACTTGCGACAGCGTGGGCTGAAAACGTCGATTGGTTCCCGTTTGTCAGATTGTCTTGTCTTGATTGTGTGACCCCTGCTGGGAGCCTCTCTCGGCCTTAATTTGCCATGCTACCAGCTAACATCTTTGTCAGAGTCACAGATCTCCAAAGCAAGCATGCATGCATATTCCTGTTAGACAACCTCGCTATTGAATAGTCCGGAGTTGTCTAATAGATCTAATGTGGAGAACAGAGAGAGAGGGAGAGAGACACAATATAAGGAGGGACTGCTCTGCTTTATTATTCTGATTGCATCCGTGTCCACGGGGTGAACCCCTGCCTCCTATCTATAGCCTATAGCTAGGGTTTCGGAAGAGTCCACATAGGCCACGACGGGCTGGTTTCCTAACACTCCCCCTTGGACTCTTCACTGCGAGATGCATATGCCTCATCAAAACTCCAAGAAAACCCAGTGGGAAAAAAATACTTGGAGAAAAAGTACATAGCATACGCTTGCTGTGTTGCACGGATTGCCTCATCAAAAACCTTATGTAAGAAAACTTCAATGAAAAACTTAGTAAGGAAAAGAATACAATCCACCCAAGCTTCAATGCTAATCTTCAAGATTCACGTTGGGTACTCAAACTTCATGTTCGAGATTCATGTAGGAGTGTGTGAAAGTTCTCCCCTTGAAATCTACACTTCTCTGTCGGGACCCGAATTTGCAAGTCTGGACCCGAATTTGCAAATCCGGACCCTCTGTGTATTCAGCACTAGTCCAGGATCACGCTAGTGCACACAGTCTCAACATCGGTAAATATTACATTCATACACATCGATAACAATAAAGTACTTTAATTAAGATAACCAAACTGGTTGCTCGACCTTATGGTCAAGTTACAAGAATACGCCACACAGGGCGAAAACTTATTAAGGAAATAAATTGCAGCGGAATAAAAGCATCAACGTGGCGCCATCCAGTATACCACAGGCAACTGTCTGGGCTCGCTCCCTAAGTAGACGGCTCCTCCTGAAGTTCCTCTTCCAAGGCTGGCGTCGCTTCTCCTTCAACTGATGATGTAGTGTGGCAAGGGTGAGTACTTGGTACTCATCAAGTCATGCACAGAATGCAGCTAATATTCTATATGCATGGCTTATTACAAAGGATAGGCTAACAAGTACATTTGCAGTAAACAGCAATTTAACAAGTAGCATGAGTAGATTTGAAAGCAATAAACGTAAAGGTATTATCAATAACTTTTCCAGGAGTTAAGTAAACACTTTTCCTTTCCCAATCTTCATTTCCATCAATGTCATTAATCAACCCAATCCAACTTTCCAAGCCCAAGTTGTTTTCATAAAAGTCAAACCCTTGACTGTAATCCCCGAGCAATGTCCAGTACCGCGGACATGGCTATTCGAATAGATTTTACACTCTGCAGAGGTTATGCACTTTACCCACAAGATATAGTCAAACACCAGAAAGGCGAGTGATCGTAACAAAGCATTTCAGAGACCGCAAACCACACAAGTGAACCTCTCCGGTTTTTGCCATACACCATCCCTTCTCTTAACAGAGGCGAAGTCTAGGACTGACATACCGTTGGACGGGTACCATGCCATAGCACTGGTACGCTCCCCTTTCAAGCTACACAAAAGGTGTAGTTGACACCCGGAGGTACCACATGCAAGTTATTAGTAACTTACTCAACTAGGTCCATCCCATTGCGGACATGTGGTTGCACGCTTGACTCAGATCAAAGGCTTGCAAGGTTAAGTCCTTAGGATGACCAGGACAAGACTACCCGAAGAACCAAAATGGCATCCCCAGTGCCACTCATGGCCCGCCATATCATTGTTGCCACTTGCCCCAGCCTAAATCTATTTATCAAACCTAGTTGATTACCATGCACCACGTGCCATCAACAATCACAACACGTGATACTTCTCCAAAACAGGTTCAATATCTCATTAAGTCAACATTAACATTTGATTGTCCAAAATCATGTCATGTGCACGTAGCAGGTCTAAGCAATATACTACAACGGTCTAAATACCCAATGTTGGCAATTTAATAATGTCCAACTATATAAATTCCACAACTAGGGTGGCAAGGGTTCATGGCACATAATTAGATAGTCAAGGTGTCATACTCCAATTTGGCATTTATCTAATTCTCATAAATAATTTAAACAAGTTCTAATTAAGTTAGCATGCAATAATTTAAACCAAATTAATTTCAAAAATAGGATCTATATGGTCAAAGCATAACTTTCCTTCAAAAAGTACTTGATCTTGGTCTTAAGCTGGCTCCTGGGTCAACACTTCACCATCGAAGCCCTCGGGTACTTCAATGTCTACTCGTAACGCGTGCAAATAGCAATAAATAAATAAAACAGTATATACACATTGCTCAAAAATTCAAGTAGAATTCACAAACAAGAAGAGCAAAATTTTACAAATTTTTAGAAATTTGAATCGCCCAAAACGGAGTTAAAATGCCAAAGTTATAATCGTTTAAAATTTAAAAAATCTACTAATTAAATAAAAACAGAGAAAATTTCATATTCAAAAATTAATTAAAATTCATATTTAAGTAGATCTCATTTTTATAAAAATTTAGAAATTGGAATTGTACAAATCGGAGTTAAAACACAAAAGTTACAAGCGTTTGAAGTTTGAAAATTCAAATAAAAGAATAAACCGAATTAATTCATTTATTTTTCTATTGAAAAATCCGATTTATGACATCACCATGACGTCAGCACGGGATTTGATTTTCCACCGAATTATTTTTATATTGAAAAATCGAATTATGACGTCAGCTGGTCCATGGACTAGGTCCACGGCTCGGTTTTGGTTCACCGTGGACTTGGCCCACGGGCACGTGTCACACTGACATGTGGGACCCCTCGGGTGACGTCAGTGCTGACGTCATCGTGCTTCGGCCGAACGGAACTGACACGCGGGCCCCACCCGTGACGTCAGCATGACGTTACAGATAACGCCATGGAGCCGTTGGCCACCGGCCGATATCACGGGCCCCACGCCGACGCCCGGCCGACGGGCGTGACCACGCCGACGCGCCGGCCCGGCTCTCAAGACGTGGCGCAACCTGGGCCGTTGGTTTGAAAATCAACAGTCCAGATTGGATCTAAAACCACACGTTGCGAAGCAACGAGGTTAACGCTAACAACCGATCTAGATCTAACTACCGAGAACCAATCTGAGCACGGTGCGATTTACGACTCGTGGCACAATCTAGGGCGTTGGATCTAGATCTAACGGCTGAGATTAGATCTAAAGATTTACACATGAGGTTTACCCGCGGTGACGTGGACGAATCCCGGCCGTGCGATGAAGATCCAACGGCTGAAAAGCTTCGAGGTCACGGCAGAGCTCGGTGGCCGGAGATGAAGACGATGACGAGCCCGATGGCGTTGCGAGCGCGTTCGCTCGGCGGATGGTACCCCAGTGCAGCTCGTCGCGACGGTTCGGATCTGGGCACCAACACGGCGAAGGGCGGCCAGGCGGCGGCGAAGCGGCGAGAAATAGCGCGAACGCAACTCCAACTACGGCGAGCTCTAGCGAAGCGAAGCAGCGGCGGCTCGGGCTCGATGGGTTAGGGCTACTGCAAGTGCGCCGCGGAAGAGGGCTTCATGATGGCGATGGCGGCACTTTAAATAGGGGCCTCGGCTTCCGTGGAACTCGCGCAAACGAGGCTCACTTCGTGGCCGGATTCCGACGAGGATACGGAGAGGGTGACGTGGCGCAATCTCGGCTGTTGGATCGAGATCCAACGGTGGAGCGGTTAGGGCTGGGTCGGGTTCGAGTCGGACTCGGACTCGGTCGGAGGAACAGTACAAACCCACTCGGCATTTTCCAGCGATTTAATATTCAAATTAATTTCTAGAAATTCAAATAAATCAAGAAAAATAGCAAAATACTTTAAAATTCCAGAAAAATTCTGGAAAATACTTTGAGACATTTTGGACTCAAATAAAATATTTCCAACAAAATTTTATTTATAACTTTTAATTCTTTAATTATTTCAAAAGGGAATAAATTCAAATTAAATCCAAATAAATTCTAGCAAATTCCAAAAATTCACCAAAGTGCAAAATTTCATTTAAATTCATGAAAAGCAAAATTTGGGGTGTTACAAACCTCCCCCCTTAACAGAATCTCGTGCCCGAGATTCAGAGCTAGCTAAGGAATAGGTTCGGAAATTCTTTCTTCAAATCCTCCTCGCGCTCCCAAGTCGCTTCGCTCTCCGCATGGTTGCTCCACTGGACTCTACAGAAATGGGTTGACTTATTTCTCGTTTCTCGATCCGTGGTGTCCAGAATCTTCACGGGGTGCTCCTTGTAAGTTAGATCCTCTTACAGCTCTATCGACTCTAACGGTGTCTGCTCATCTGGTACTCGAAGACACTTCTTCAGTTGCGACACATGGAACACATCATGCACACCTGCCAACGACTACGGTAACTCCAACTGGTAAGCAACTTTGCCTCTGCGGCTCAAAATCTTAAATGGTCCGACATATCGGGGTGCGAGTTTTCCTTTGGCGTGGAATCTCTTAACTCCCTTGAGAGGTGTAACCCTAAGGTACACGAAATCTTCCGGTTCAAAGCTCAAGTCTCGGCAATAGTTATCGGCGTAACTTTTCTGTCTTGACTGTGCTATCTTCAGTCTTTCCCGGATCATGGCAATCTGTTCTTCAGCTTCTTGAAGAATGTCCGGCCCAAAGACACGGCGTTCACCTGTCTCATTCCAGTTCAATGGCGTACGACATGGTCGACCATACAGTGCTTCAAAAGGTGACATCTCAGAAGCGGCACGATAACCATTGTTGTAGCTGAACTCAGCATACGGCAGACTTTTATCCCAAGAGGTAGCATAAGCCAAAGCACAAGCTCGTAGCATATCCTCTAAAATCTGATTTACTCTTTCCGTCTGTCCATCCGTCTACGGATGATATGCAGTACTGAAGTTCAAACGTGTCCCCATGGCTTCATGCAACTTATTCCAAAACCTTGAGGTAAACTGGGTACCTCTGTCTGATACAATCTTCTTCGGTACTACGTGCAAACAGACGATTCTGGTCATGTACCGTTCTGCTAGTTTATCCCCGGAGTAGGTGGTATTTACATGAATAAAATGGGCGACCTTAGTCAGGCGATCCACTATAACCCATATGGAGTCATATCCTCCCTGAGTCTTCGGCAATCCGGTAATAAAGTCCATTCCGATTTCCTCCCATTTCCATTCAGGTATCTTCAATGGTTGTAGCAATCCTGCTGGCCTCTGATGCATTGCTTTGACTCTCTGACATATGTCGCATAATGCAACATGATCGGCGACTTCCCGCTTCATGCTTGGCCACCAGAATCTTTCCTTCATATCTTGGTACATCTTGGCACTTCCTGGGTGAATAGAATACTTGGAGTCATGGGCTTCTTCCAAAATCAACTGCTTCAGCTCCTTCTTGTTTGGCACACAAATGCGATCCTTAATCCATATCATGCCTCGCTCGTCCAGTCTGAAATCCTTAGCCTTGCTTTCATCCATCTGGGACTTAATTCTGCGGATCTTGTCGTCATCCTTCAGTCCTTCTCGGATCTGGTCTTCTAAGGTAGGTCTCACCTCCAATGCGGCCAAGAATCCTTCCGGTATCACTTCAATCTTCAACCTCTGAAACTCCTTGCATAGCTCATCTGGACTTGCGGCTATCATCATATTCACTGTGTGGCACTTCGACTCAAGGCGTCAGCCACCACATTGGCCTTTCCGGGATGGTAATGGATTTCGACATTGTAGTCCTTGATCAGTTCCAACCATCTTCTTTGCCTCATGTTCAGATCCGATTGGGTGAAGATGTATTTAAGACTCTTATGGTTCGTATACACTTCGCATCTATTCCCAATCAAGTAGTGTCGCCACAACTTCAAGGCATGCACTACAGCTGCTAACTCTAGGTCATTCGTCGGGTAATTCTCCTCATGCGGCCTCAGCTGCCTAGATGCATATGCAACAACCTTCCTGTTCTGCATCAGCACGCAACCAAGTCCTTGGCACGATGCATCACAATAAATATCGAAGCCTTGATTAACATCTGGTAGGACTAACACCGGCGCTGATGTCAATCGCTTTTTCAGCTCTTGAAAACCTTTCTCACATTCCGGCGTCCAGTTAAACTTCTTATCCTTTTTCAACAATTGCGTGAGAGGTCTCGCAATCGTCGAAAAGCCTTCAATGAAGCGGCGGTAGAAACCTGCCATCCCAAGGAAACTCCGAATCTGGGTCACTGTCTTCGGCGGTTCCCAATGTAACACAGCTTCTACTTTGCTTGGATCAACGGCGACTCCTTCTGCGGTCATTACATGTCCGAGAAACTCCACCTTGTCCTTCCAAAAGTTGTATTTGCTGAACTTGGCGAAGAGTTACTGTTCTCTCAACTTCCCCAAAACTCGCCTCAAGTGCTCTGCATGTTCATCCTTTGTCTTAGAGTAGACTAGGATGTCATCTATGAACACAACAACAAACTTGTCCAAATATTCCATGAAGACTTTATTCATCATATTCATGAAATAAGCTGGCGCATTCGTCAGACCAAAGGACATAACTGTAAACTCGTAATGTCCGTATCTTGACGAAAATGCGGTCATCGGAATATCTTCTGATCGGATCTTCAACTGGTGATACCCCGATCTCAGATCAATCTTGGAGAAAACTCCGGCTCCTCTCAACTGGTCAAACAGATCGTCGATCCTGGGTAGCGGGTACTTATTCTTCACGGTGACTTCATTGAGTGCACGGTAGTCAATGCACATCCTGAAACTCCCGTCCTTCTTCTTGACGAGCAGAACTAGCGCTCCGCAAGGCGACGAGCTAGGTCTAATGAATCCTTTTTCGATCAAATCCTCGAGCTGTTTCTTCATCTCTACCAATTCTTCGGTGGACATCCGATAAGGTCTTTTCGCTATCGGTGCTATACCAGGTACTAACTCAATGACAAATTCTATGTCCCTTTCTGGCGGCATACCCGACAAATCTTCAGGAAAAACATCCGGATACTCATTTACCACGAGAACATCTTCTATGCTGACTGTCTTTAAACTGTTGACCCTCAACTGTCCAACTCGAACGGCGGTCGCTTGAAACTCCACTTTTCTTCCACACGGGCTCTCAATTGATATGACTCTTGGATAATCAATCCATTCCCAAGATAGCATCTAGGGTCTAGGTTCCCAATATAATAAGGTTCGCTAGGAACTCTACCCCATCTATTAGTATTCTCACCCCAGAACATCCTACTTGAGATCGGAGTTCTGACCCAGGGGTTGAACTAGAAGCATGCATTTAAGATTCACAATCTCCATATCATTCTTAGAAACAAAATCTCGGGAAACAAACGAATGCGAAGCTCCAGAGTCAAACAAAACTATTGCAGGTACTGAGTTGACAAGTATCTTACCCAGTATGACGTCCGTGGCATTCTGAAGTGCATCTGCGGTCACATGATTGACTCTACCTCTCACCACGGTCTGGGGCGTGTCTCCTGGCTGTGCTACTCCGCGGTTTGCTCCTGGTGCGGGTGTCCTAGCTGGTGTGGATCCCAAGTTGAAGCGAACTGGGGTCACTCCTGCTGTCTTCTTGGGGCAATTGTTGGAGAAGTGCCCTGGCTCATTGCATGTATAGCAACGCCTCACTTTGCCCTGCTGGTTACTTACAGCGGCGTTCCTGGCTGGGGCTGGAGTCTAGAAATTCTGATTAATGGGTCTCAGTGCTGGCGACGGTGTTCTTGCTGCATTCTGCGGCTGAAATCTGAAAAACTGATTCGGCGCAACTCTCAGATGTTGCTGCGCTCCCTGGCGTGATCCCTACTGTTGCATCCTACGCTTTTGGTTTTCATCCAGCTCCTTGCGCTTGTCCTCAAGGATGAGTGCTTTGTTTACCAGCTCTTGAAAGTCGGGGAAGGTGTGGGTGATCAGTCCCACCTTTAGACTGTCTGGCCTTGTCTGTCGCTACGTCTTCAGGTGCGTAGCATGCAAGCTGTGTTAACTTGTTCAGATACTCGGACACCGATTGATTACCTTGCTTCAGCGCCCTAAATTGTTCCTTTTTAAGTCCATTATTCCTTCCGGTACGTGATACTGGCGAAATGCGGCGATAAATTCCTCCCATGTGATATCCTGTGGGTTCTCCCATGTGGCGCAGAAGTTCTCCCACCACTCTGCTGCAGTCCCTTCCAAT
This sequence comes from Rhipidocladum racemiflorum, assembly GCA_036346355.1. Taxonomy (NCBI): domain Eukaryota; kingdom Viridiplantae; phylum Streptophyta; class Magnoliopsida; order Poales; family Poaceae; genus Rhipidocladum; species Rhipidocladum racemiflorum. The sequence continues at coordinate 26,087,959 of CM070589.1, read as the reverse complement.
TGATGAGAGGCATAGAGTACCCTCTCATTTCCTACACATTGGGTAATGTGTAGCTTCCTCTCAATTGATCTTGCCAATCATCCGCCTCCAGTGGATTGACGTTCCCAGAGAATGTGGGTGGATGAGTCCTCATGAATTCTGACAACCTCGAGCCCTGACGCTGTCCTTGATTGACTTGATTAGCGGCGGCCTGAGCAGTGACTTGCTGCATTTGCTGCATCATGGCATGCATCAGTTGGGTCTGTGCAGCAAGAAAGGCTCCAAAGTTCTGCATGTCAACTGGCGGTGCTGGTTGGGGTGTAGGTGCTCCATCATTGGGGTTTACTGCGGGGCGAGAACCACTCCCGTTGCCTCCAAGGTTTCCGCGGGTGTTCACCATCTGTCGATTACTCCAAGGTTTAGAGATGAGAGGGAATAAGAATAGACAAGTAGTAGAGAAACTTATGCGAGGAAAAGGTGTAAATCAAAATCCAACTCTATTATTTAATAATAACTTTGTATGGTTGCTTACAATGCCTAAGGGCCTTGCAACACATACTGCACACTCAGCAAGCAATGAAAATCCAAATCGACTATCACACTGGAGTCTAACGCCTCTAAGGGTGACTCTTATTCTATAACGCGACTCGACGAAGGAGTCTCAACTTCAAAACCTACGCATACTCGTCGAGAAAACCACACTGCCTACTTGCGGCGGGTGCGGCGGCATAGGCGCGAAGCGATCGCCATGCCCCACAACGGCAGTAGTCGAAGAAGCGGCATCATCATCAGGTTCAGGCTGTGGTGCCGGCTGGTGCTCCTGCTCAGGTGTTGGTTCCTCCGGGTCTGGGGTGTCCAACTCTAACATTGGCTCCAGGCCCTGCCCATACAGTGCGGTCTCCAGCTCTGCGATCCTCTCCGCAGCATTGGCAATGTACTCACGAGCATTCTCCAGGTGTTTTTTCTCCTCCTCGACCTGTTCGCGAGCCTTCATCAACTCCTAGACTGTGTCATCGATAAGCTCCTCCTGGGCGACGACGAATCTGGCCAAGTGTGTGACGGTGGCATCCTCATCTTCTATCGGCTTCCGCTGAGCTATGCTGTCCCGGCGGGGGTGGTGACAAATTACTGTGCCTTCCAGCTCTCTGGAGTAAGTGCGAGCAAATTGTTGCATCGCTCGACGTGACACCTCCTGGATTCCCATATCAAACGTCGACCTCCTAGCGGTAAAGTGAAATGGACAACTGAACTTCGTCTTCTCTCGAGCATACACTGTGATCTTAACGTCCCATCCGATGACCAATCCTGCCTGCACGATCGTGGTCCCTCAGTAGAGCGGTCTCTCAAAACCTCCAAGCAAATGCAGCATACGCCACAACTCGGCAGTGTAGCCTCCTTCACGCTCGCCGTAGTTGTTCTTCATCAACATCTGCCAAAGACACTCACGTAAGAACTCAAAAGTTTGAAACCATGGGATAGCAAGAAAAATTCAGCAAAAAGGGGTATGAAAAGAGAGAAGGGGATGAGTCGAGATTTCATTCATTGTCTTGTCAAATTTTAACTTTTAGAAAATAGGTTTTATCCTCACTACGACCAATCTATCTATGGGTGAGCCTGCAGTCAGTATGGCTCTGATACCACTTCTGTCGGGACCCGAATTTGCAAATCCGAACCCTCTGTGTATTCAGCACTAGTCCAGGGTCACGCTAGTGCACACAGTCTCAACATCGGTAAATATCACATTCATACACATCGATAGCAATAAAGTACTTTAATTAAGATAACCAAACTGGTTGCTCGACCTTATGGTCAAGTTACAAGAGTACGCCACACAGGTCGAAAACTTATTAAGGAAATAAATTGCAGCGGAATAAAAGCATCAACGTGGCGCCATCCAGTATACCACAGGCAACTGTCTAGGCTCGCTCCCTAAGTAGACGGCTCCTCCTGAAGTTCCTCTTCCAAGGCTGGCGTCGTTTCTCCTTCAACTGATGATGTGTTGTGGCAAGGGTGAGTACTTGGTACTCAGCAAGTCATGCACAGAATGCAGCTAATATTCTATATGCATGGCTTATTACAAAGGATAGGCTAACAGGTACATTTGCAGTAAACAGCAATTTAACAAGTAGCATGAGTAGATTCGAAAGCAATAAACGTAAAGGTATTATCAATAACTTTTCCAGGAGTTAAGTAAACATTTTTCCTTTCCCAATCCTCATTTCCATCAATGTCATTAATCAACCCAATCCAACTTTCCAAGCCCAAGTTGTTTTCATGAAAGTCTAACCCTTGACTGTAATCCCCGAGCAATGTCCACTACCGCGGACACGGCTATTCGAATAGATTTTACACTCTGCAGAGGTTATGCACTTTACCCACAAGATACAGTCAAACACCACAAAGGCGAGTGATCGTAACAAAGCATTTTAGAGACAGCAAACCACACAAGTGAACCTCTCCGGTTTTTGCCATAGACCATCCCTTCCCTTAACAGAGGCGAAGTCTGGGACTGACATACTGTTGGACGGGCATCACACAGATCGCCCAAATGTACACCTCCGGATCGGGTGTGTGTGAAGTTCAAACAGGGGGGCTTTCGTGGGGATCGCTCGAAAGACGGAGGAAAGGAAACGATGACGAAGCTTACGAGAGGACACTGAGGTTTATCCAGGTTCGGGCCCTCCTGAGAGTAATAGCGCTAGTCCTATCTGTGTGTTCTTGCTTGTGTTCTTGGGGGAAACTGAGACACTCTTTACAAACCGAATGGTTCTTCAGAGGTTGAAAAACCAGAACTGAATGCTCTCTCTCTGACACCCTCTCCAATGCACCCTGGCTCCCTTTTATACTTGGGTTGGCTGGGGCGCATGGGGGTTTACATCTGTGTACTATACTCATTACACGACCATACAGCATTTAATGCGCCTGTCACTGTTCTTATGCCACACTTAATGCTCTAACACAGCCGACTTTGCCCTGGCCTTGGGACCCGTGTGGCTGCCGGCTCCGCACGTCTTGCCAGGGAGGGGATTTCGCTATGACATCACTCACATTAAATGCGCGTGTTGGCAACACGCGCTGTCACACTGTGGCCTTCATTACCTCCATTTAATGCGCACGATGCGCATTAAATACCCTTGACCCCATGAGTGGCGGCACGGACCACTAGGTGGCCTCGGGAACTGAGCGCCAGCGGCATGGCCTGGAAGCCACCTCGTCTGGCCGGGCGATCGCTTGTTTGCCGGTCGCCGCATGGCTCGACGCCACCGCCTACCGGGCAATCACCTTTATCGACCGCCACGCGCGTGGTTTAGACGCCACTGCCGCCGGGCTATCCCCTTGCTGAGCGCCAGCGTCTTGGCCTGGACGCCACCTGTCCTCTGGGTGATCACCCTTGCTGACCACTAGCGGCGTGGCCTGAACGCCGCCGTCCGGGCGATCACTTTATCGATCGCCACGGGCGTGGCTCAACGCCACTGTCCGCTGGCTATCGCTTTATCGACGTGAAGTGGGCACCCTGGTGTAGAATACACCGACAGTAGCCCCCGGGCCTACCTGAGAGTGGTTTTGACCCTTTTTGGACAACGTTTCGGTCTCCCAGGTGGGTCCATCATAAATGCCCACGTAACGCCGCAGCTTTAAATGCCCGCCGTCGTTTCTGGGCATCAAGACGGAACATGCAACCGCCCCTGTCTCGTAACCGACGCCGAAACTTTGGGGAACGTGCCCACGCTTTGGCAACCTTTTGGGCTTCCCGCTTTTGAACCGCCGCGACGCTTCGGATTTGCCGCCAGATCCACCTCCCGTGTGCCTCTATATATATAAGTTGCCACGGGGGTGGGGCAGTTTCTTCTTTCAATTTCATTCATCCGCCAAGTCCTTAGCCGTGCTTCGTGCGAACTACCTCCTTCTTGCACTCCGCCTCCTTCGCTAGAATGGCACCTCCAGCACCCTTGCTCCCGCCGTCGACCGTCGAGGAGCAAGACGCCACAAGGTTTTCCCAGCACATTACCGGCGGTACCCTCCGCGTTCGTGCCGGACTATCAAGCGCCTACCGCCACCCAGGGAAGTGATCTTCTTCACTGGCGATACCGGGCGGGCCTAATCCCGCCGATTTCCGACTTCTACATTTCCGTCCTCAATTTCTACTCCATCCACAACATTCATCTTCCTCCCAACTCCATCGTCCTCCTTGCTGTCTTCGCCTACTTCTGCGAAATGTTCATGGGAGTGGCGCCCAACCTTCCTCTTTTTCGCTTTTTCTACGCCTTGCGCGCGGCCAGGGATCCTTCCACCCCGTCGTGGTGCTGCCACCTCCCTCTCCGAGACGGTGCGGCTTCGTGCTACATCCCGTTGGACTCCAGGTCCAACTGGAAGACCTGGCGTAACGAGTGGCTTTACGTCGCGGACGACAAGAAGATCGGGTCCTGGAATTGCCGACGCCGACGGTCAAGAACCCACTGGGAGCGCGACGCCGACGACGCCCGAGCCTGCATAATGCCGCCCGCTGCGTGGACTAGCCGCGACAAATGGGCCGGGCCTGACGGGAGGCATGGTTCTCCAAGACTTCATATCTCGAAGAATCAGCCCCTCGCCGCCAGTTCGCCTCGACTGGCAAGACACTGCCTCGACGACGTGACCCTGACGGCTCTGTGGAGGTAAGCTACTTGTCTTCCTTTCTGGGGCTTTTGGTGACTGCTGCCAAGTTGATGATGTTCTTTTCCTCTTTTTATTCTCTGACAACTGCAGGGGACTTAAACTCCTCAAAAGTCGACGCTTGGATGGGGCTGTTGGGCGTCCCTGGCGCCATCCCTCCTTTCCCGGCGGGTGCACACCCACTTTGCCTCGTGGAGCCCCGGGAGCGCGTGGCGATCACCCGTGCCATGCCTGTCATGGACGCCACGGGACCGGTGAACACGCCACGCCCAATGGCCTTGACGATCCGGGACCCTCCTGCTTCTGGCGACCAGGGAAGGGGCAAACGCCCCATTGACGACGACGCCCCTAGCGCCAGCCCCAAGAGGGTTTGCGTCCCAACAGGGGACGCGGCGACCTCGACCGCCCCGCAGGGCTCGACCGGGGTGGGGAGCTCTACGGCGGCTGCAGCTGCAACTTCGACTGCTCCTGTCGAGGTGGTTGAAGTCGACGCCACTCCGGCCATAGCTCCGCCGGCACCGATCCTTCCTCCGTCGCCGCCGGCGCGGGTCGATCCGCCAGCCCCAGTTCTTCTGCCTGCGCTAGCTGCACCGGTCCTACCGCGGCCGCCGCTGCTGGGAGGAGTGCTGAATCTCCCTCCGGCCGCGCCACATTTCAGTAGACCTCCTGCCGGGTACTTAAACCAAAGCAAAAAAACCGTTAAGTTCTTTTTAATCTGAGAGGCTTACCTCCTTTTGGTCTTCTTCAGGGCGACTACTTTAAGTGCCCTGGCCGGAGGCGATCAGGGGACCGCAGCGGCCGTGATAGCGCCAGCTGTGGTGGAGGAGCCTCAGGGCAATGCGGGTGACCGCCCAGTAGCCACCACGGGGGCGATCATCGCGCCGACCGAAGGTGAGTTGGGCGTGCATCCCACTCCGGAGGCCTCCACCGCTTCAGTTTCCTCGGTGGACGCGGACGCTCTGCCGCCGCTCGGCCGAGCTGCACTCCAGCATGAGCAACCACTTTGCGTCGAGCAAGGAGAAGTTGAGGGAGGCCGCCGTGGAGATCAACCGCCTCCGCAAGGAGACGCAGGACTGGCGCGGCCAGACTGAGCGGCTGGAGCAGGAACTGCAGCAGGAGAGGATGCAATGGACCCTCCGCGTCGAAACGCTCACCAGGGAGCGCGACGCGGGGAGGAGTGACCGGCTCCACGCGGAGGTCGAGACCACCTCCATGCTGCGCCCCGCCTTCGACCGAATGGTGGCCAGCCTGGCGCCGCTTAGGGCCGAGCCGCCCTATTGAGCAAAGAGCACGACACTATGCTTTCGCATGGGCCGACGCCGACTTCCTCACCCTGATGCCCGCCGCCTTAGCCACCCGGTCCAGCGAAGAAGGGCGCGCCATCGTGGTAGCCACAAAGAAAGTACGTCTTTGGCGTTGCCGCGCCACCGACGCTAACTCGACTTCACAGCAGCCATCCAGGGGGTGGAAGGGGATCGCCTGCAGAATCAAGAGGTCCACGATGCCGCCGAACAGGTCGCCGGGCAGCTCGACATGGTCAACCCGGCGCTGGAGGCGGTGGTCGAGGACGTGGCTCTTGGGCTGGACGACGGTCTGGCAGAGGACCAAGGGGCCGCGAAAGCTGTGGCAGGCGAGGAATGAAGACCCTCGACTTAGCCTCTCCCCCCTTTTTTTGTCCTTTGTTTTGTCTGTCTATAAAAAACACTTGCAAGTTAGTTCTTACTTATAAATGCACATGCTTCCCTTTACGCGTCTTATGCTTAGATGTTTGTCTGCACGCCCCCACTTTGCTGGTTCTGCACGTGCAAAAAGGCGGCCGCACGCTTTAAAGGTTAGTCGGGATGCAGGGTTCGAGATCCTCGCGTCGGGATACCGCCACCTCAGAACCTTAGGACCTTGTGAATTTAAATACTCTCGCGGTCTCTTGGGATCGAACACTTGGTGAGGCGTGGCAGGGTGGTAGGCTCTCGGTAGCAGTGTTTAAGTCGCTGTTTCTCACGGGGATGCCCGGAGCGTCATGACCGTGTTGAGAACCGTGCCAAACTAGCCACCCGATCGCCCAACCCTGCTCGCCGCGCTCACCTAGTGGTTCCACTTTTACTGTCGAGGTTTCAGAGAGTCGCAAGGTACAGAGGGCGACTATGTGGACGTGGCCCACCGGGGGCGCAAACCAGAAAAAGAGAATGAAGATGATAACTGCTTTGAATAAAAACCGAACACTTGATTAAACAGAGGCTTCCCCCGACCAGCCCTGAAGAGGAAAACTCAACTCGGCCGGTCGGGGCACACAGCTCTGCACTTACAGTCATTTTAGGGATAGAACTTGCGTAGAAGTTCTATGTTTTGGGAGTTCGCCAACTCCTCCCCGTCTTTAGTGGCCAACCTGACCACCCCGGGGTGAGAGACTGAGACCACCTTGAAGGGGCCCTCCCACTGGGGAGACAGTTTGTGCAACCCGGCATGCGTCTGAATTTTGCACAAGACCAGGTCACCCACTGCTAGTGTCCTCTCGCTGACCCGGGCGGCGTGGTACCGCCTGAGACTTTGCTGGTACCGGGCATCGCGAAAGGCTACTCGGTCTCGCACTTCTTCCAGGAGATTGGCTTCCTCTCGACGCAGATCTTCCTGGCCTTCCTCCGTGAACGCCGCAACTCGCGGTGACCCTAAGGCCAGCTCCGAAGGTAGGATGGCTTCCGCGTCGTAGACCAGGAAAAAGGGAGTTTCTTCGGTGGCCCGGCTGGGGGTGGTACGAAGCGACCACAATACCGCTGGGAGCTCTTCAGTCCACCGGGCCCTCGCTTATGGAGTCGATCAAACGCCCTAGTTTTGAGGCCCTTCAGCACCAGCGCATTGGCCCGCTCAACTTGGCCATTACTCCTCAGATGGGCCACCGAGGCAAAGCAAACCTTGGTGCCCATCTCCTCACAGAAGCCCAAGAAGGCAGCGCTGGTGAACTATGTACCATTGTCGGTGATGATGCGGCTAGCAACTCCAAAGCGGACGAAGATTCCTTGCATGAACTTGACTGCGGTAGCGGCGGTAATGGCCCTCACCGCTTCGGCTTCCACCCACTTGGTAAACTTGTCGATGGCGATGAACAGATGGGTGTAGCCCCTTGTGGCCCGCGGGAACAGGCCCAGAATATCCAGCCCTGCATCGCCGAAGGGCCATGAGAGCGGATGTTTTGCGAGCCTGGTCGTCGGTGGATTTGCTTACGTGGAATCGCACGCCACACTTCCTCACCACCGCAAGCATCCTGGAGGGCGGTTGGCCAATACAACCCTTGGCGGAAAGCTTTCCCGACCATCGCTCGACCGACATATGGCTCCCGTGACACGCCTCCATGGATATCGAGAGCAGATCGCCCCTCTTCCCGAAAGTGATGCACTTCGTAAGAATTCCGCTTCTACCCAAATGCCGTACAGTCCCCGCCCACCAGGGTATAGCACTTGGCCTTTCGTGCTATCTTCTCTGCTAACGCATCATCGTCGGGGCACACTTGATCCCGCAGGTAGGCCAGGATCGGATCCATCCATGTGCCTTCCCGGTCAAGTGTGGCGATCACTCGGTGATCACCCGGGTACTTCGTCTGGCCAGACGTTTCCGCCGATACTACTCTTCCTTCCGGAGCGAGGGCTGAAGTAGTGTCACCATCGTCCCCACCAGAAACGGGGGCTGTGACGGATAGTCGTAGAAGCCTTTCTTCAAAGACTTCGACCGGAATAGGGGATCTTGTCGAGGCGAGCTGCGCGAGCCCATCCGCCAAGTAGTTGTCGCGCCGGGGGATATGAGTATACCCCATCCCATCGAAGCATCGCTCCATTTTTCTGACCTCTGCTAGGTACACTGCCATGACTAGATCAGAGCAAGAGAACTCCTTTCTCGCCTGGTTGACGACCAGCAGGGAGTCGCCCTTGACTTGTAGGCGCCGTACACCGTTGGCTGCGGTAGCGCGAAGTCCCGCCAGCAAGCCTTCGTATTCAGCAACGTTGTTGGTGGCCTTGAAGTCCAGGATGACCACATACTTGAGGAGGTCTCCGGTTGGAGAAACCAGGAGGACCCCAGCCCCCGCGCCTTCGAGCCTGAAGGAGCCATCGAAGTAAAGTGTCCAGGGGGAAGGCACAGGGATCTCTTCAGTTTCAGACTCGGCAGGAGTCCATTCAACGACGAACTCCTCCAATTTGTGACTCTTGATTGCAGTGCGGGGGGCGAATTTGAGGCCGAACTCCCCCAGCTCCACGGACCACTTGGCAATGTGGCCCTCTGCTTCACGATTGTGAAGGATCTCACGCAGGGGGTAGGCAGAAACCACCGTGATTTCCCTTCCTTGGAAATAATGCCGCAACTTCCTGGATGCCACCAACATGGCATACACCATTTTCTGGGCTTGCGGGTACCTTGTTTCTGCATCATGCAACACCTTGCTGACGTAGTAAACTGGCCGCTGGACTCCTTCCCGCTCCGCCACCAGTGCCACGCTCACAACCGCAGGACTAGCCGCCACATATAACAGCAGCGGCTCGCCTGGCTCGGGGGCGACTAGCATCGGCGGGGAGGAGAGGTACTTCTTCAGATCTTGGAGTGCTTGTTGTGCTTCTGTAGTCCATTCGAAGAAATTGGTTTTCTTTAACAGCTTGAAAAAGGGGAGGCTCTTATCTCCCAGCCGGACTATGAACCGGCCGAGAGAGGCCAGGCGGCCAGCTAAACACTGCGCTTGCTTGAGCCGTGTGGGTGGCTGCATGCGCTCGATGGCCACAATCTTGTCCGGGTTGACCTCGATTCCACGACTGGAAACGAGGAACCCGAGTAGTTTTTCGGAGGAGACACTGAACACACACTTCTCAGGATTCAGCTTTAAACAATATTGCCGGAGGTGGGAGAAAATCTCCTCTAAATCTTCAATAAGCCCCGCAGTCCTTTTGGTCTTCACTACCAAATCATCAACATATACTTCATGGTTTCTTCCAATCTGTGGCCGAAAAACAGTATGCATAGCTTGCTGGTAGGTTGAGCCAGCGTTCTTTAGCCCGAAGGGCATTCGGACATAACAGTACACGCCGAGAGGGGTCACAAAAGTAGTCTTTTCCTCGTCTTCCCGCGCCATGCTGATCTGGTGATAGCCGGAGTAGGCGTCCAGGAAGCACAAGGCCTCACACCCTGTTGTGGAGTCGACGATGACGTCTATTCGCGGCAGAGGGTACGGGTCCTTGGGGCAGGCTTTGTTAAGGTCGGTGAAGTCAATGCACATCCGCCACTTCCCGTTTGATTTCTTGACAAGCACGGGGTTGGCCAGCCACTCAGGGTAGGTGGCCTCCCGTATGATCCTTGCATGCAGCAGTTTCTCCACCTCATCTCGAATGACATCTTGCCGCTCTGGTGCATGCCTCCGGACTTTCTGGCGGACTGGGTGCACTCCAGGGAGCGTTGGCAATCGGTGCTCAATCACCTCCCTGGGGACCCCGGTCATTTCAGATGGTTCCCAAGCAAACACATCTAAGTTGGACCGGAGGAAGGTGACGAGCGCGTCTTCCAATTTGGTGCTGAGGTTGGCGCTGATCTTCACGACCTTCCTAGAACCGTCCTCACCCACGGGGACCACCTTCACCTCACCCGAGGGACCGGGTGAAGCGCGGGCCTTGACCGAGGGGAGCTCCGGGCAGTCGTCCTCGTCTCGGGCCGAACAGGTGGCGCCGGCCAGGTCCTGTACCTGCTTGCTAAGGCGCAGGGCTTCCAGCCGATCCACCTTCACAGTTATTGGGCCTCCAGGCCCAGGGATCTTCACCATCATGTAAGCATAATGCGTGGCCGCCATGAACTTGACCAAAGCTGGTCGGCCAAGCAAAGCGTTGTAGGGGAGGTCGAAGTCGGCGATCTCGAAATTGATTTTCTCTGTCCGGAAGTTCTCCATGCTTCCGAATGTGACAGTACCGACTTGTCCTGTGGGCGCCAAGCCTACCCTCAGGGCAACTCAGAGAAGAGAGGGGCCAGGCGCAACTCCTCATAGGGAATTTGGAGTGCCCTGAATGCCCCAACTGACATGAGGTTGATGGAGCTTCCTCCATCAACAAGCACTCACCCGAGTCTCGCATTTCGGACCGTGGGAGAAACCACGATCGGAAGATGGCCCGGACCGGAAGTGCTCTTCGGGTGGTCAGCTTGACTGAAATTGATCGGCACCTCCGACCATTTCAGCGCCTCGCCGCCGGGTGGGCACGGTGGCGCACACCTCCCTCAGCTCTCGCTTGTATTGTGAGTTTGAAGAGTAGGTGGCGGTGCCGCCGTGAATGAACGCCACCGTGTGCTCCGCTTGCTGGAAAGCCAGCGGAGCAGGGTCTTTACCCGCATCGTCGCAGTCGTCTTCGCGGCGTTCCTTGAGCTGCTGTTCCACTAACTTGGACACGACCTGGCAGTCCGCCAGATCGTGTCCGCTGGTCCTGTGGATGGGGCGAGGGATCTCGCCTCGCCTTCTTCTCTCGGCTGGTGAACGGCGGTCCTCGCGATCACCCCTCCTCCGGCCAATGGCCGCGCCTCTGGGGCTTGGCTTCCGGCTTAGTGACTAGGATCTCTCCGGCTCTGGCCTCCTTGCACTTCTTCTTCTTCTTTTGATCGGAGGCTTTTGAGGTTCCCGCCTCGCTGTGGCCGGAAGGCCTTACTGCGCCCACCCGGGCCTCTGCTACCCTGGCGCACTTATGCGCTAAGGAAAACAACTCGGAAGTGGTCGATATAGTGCGGGTAGCCATCTTCTCCCGCATCTTCTGATCCCGGACCCCCCTCCGGAACGCGATGATGACTGATTGCTCGGAGATCTGGGGGAATGTGTTACGGCAGTGGCTGAACCATCGGATAAATTCCCTCAGGGACAACCCCTTCGTCTGTTCCAGGGTGTGGACGTCGTCCTCCATGCCTGGCTGAGTGTAGGAGCCCTGGAAGTTGGCGACAAAGAGGTCGCACAGTTACTCCCACGAGTGCATGGAGCCTCGCGGGAGGTTCAGCAGCTAGGAGCGGGCAGAGCCCGTCAGTGACGTCGGGAGGTAGTTGGCCATAACCTTTTCAGATCCTCCCGCGGCGCGCACCACCGTAGTGTAGATCTGCAGGAACTCCTCCGGGTTAGTGGTGGCATCGTATTTTTCGATGGACGCAGGGATGAATCTCTCCGGCCACACAGCTTGGCGTAGGCGGAGGGAAAACGCCTGGCATCCAATGTTGTAGGGGAGCAGCATCGCTCGCCCGCTCCTTGGCCCCGAGAGGGGGTCGAGGAGTGCGAGTCTACGCTATCCCCGGAGTCAGGGGCGAAATCTCCCCCCGACCACTAGGCGTCGGGCGGCCAGCGCGATGTCGCACATGCTCGCGACGCCCCCTAAGGACATGGCGCAAGTCATCATCGCGCTAGAGCCGCCTTTCGTCTAGACGGGTCCTCAGATCCTCGTGGCCCCCCGCCGGCTTGGGGGGACCGCGAGAAGGGGTGGGAGCGTGTGCATGTCCCTCAGATCCGAGGGGCTGCAACTCGCGCACCCTTCCTTTGTCCCGGCCCTCGTGGGCCGTAAAAACTTTGACGGGCGGCCTGAAGCCTCGCGCATGTCTCGCCGCCAACGCTGAAGCCCTCACCGGTTTGCCGCCTCTACCTGCTTCTGGGTGGCCTCCACTAGGCTGGTGATGTCCTGTAGCCATGGGGCGGCAGGGGTTTCGCCCCCTAGCATGACTGGAGGGTGGTCGAGGAGCAGCCGGGCCGCATGAAGGTTCCGCGTTGGGGTGTCGTCTCCCATCAGCAGGTGCCGCCGGACGGGCTGTCCTCCGAGCGTGGAACCGACATGTGTCCCTCCCAGGACGGAGGGACCCGGGAGGTCCGACGCCCTGGCCGGGCGCCGGGATCGGCTACGAGCGCTGCTCTCTTCATGTAGGTCGTCGTGCTTGGAACGTGAGTCCGCCATGCCGGCGGCCGGCCAAGCTTCTTGCAATTCCCACGAGAAGGTTGAAGAAGGAGGGGCGATCCAGCCACTGAGCCCCCTACCTGGCGCGCCACTGTCAGCATATCAGCCAACAGACACCTCCGGATCGGGTGTGTGTGAAGTTCAAACAGGGGGGCTTTCATGGGGATCGCTCGAAAGACGGAGGAAAGGAAACGATGACGAAGCTTACGAGAGGACACTGAGGTTTATCCAGGTTCGGGCCCTCCTGGGAGTAATAGCCCTAGTCATGTCTGTGTGTTCTTCCTTGTGTTCTTGGGGGAAACTGAGACACTCTTTATAGATCGAATGGTTCCTCAGAGGTTGAAAAACCAGAACTGAATGCTCTCTCTCTCTCTCTCTGACCCCCTCTCCCATGCACCCCGGCTCCCTTTTATACTTGGGCTGGCTGGGGCGCATGGGGGTTTACATCTGTGTACTATACTCATTACACGGCCATACAAAGCATTTAATGCGCTTTGTCACCGTTCTTACGCCTACGCTTAATGCTCTCACACAGTCGACTTTGCCCCGGCCTCAGGACCCGTGTGGCTGCCGGCTCCGCACGTCTTGCCAAGGAGGGGATTTCACTATGACATCACTCGCATTAAATGCGTGTGTTGGGAACACGCGCCGTCACACTGTGGCCTTCATTACCTCCATTTAATGCGCACGATGCGCATTAAATATGTAATACCCCGGCATCTAATATGCCCTGGACGTCACCAAACCTAGACTAAACAACATCTAATAACCACATCTAAAGGTAAATTACAGCAAAGGAGTACATGCAAAAACCAAAAATTTCGGCAGCATCTCCTTTGTTTTTCCATGGTACAGATCATCAACAATAATATCACAAGTTATATCATAATGGGAAGCATCTAAAGCAGCAATAACAAAGTATATAGCAACTATTTAAGTCTAGCATAATGAATTTAACCACTCCATGATCTAAAACAAAGTAAATAATATGACCAAGCACACAAATAAGTCAAACTCCAAGCTCTCAACGCAATAACTTATCATTACAACTACGAATGGCAAAATTGCATATATCTTAATGAGTGAAACTTTGTGAAGATATGCCACTAAGCCCTTTTCCCGCATGTTGGTTTCATGGTACCTAAAAACAACATAAAACACAAACGTGAGTTCATCACTCAGCAAGTATATTGCAATGGGTCATACAGAGCAATTCAAATATTATCATCACTACATAACAAACTCAACATCATGATCAAGTCATACTTCATATGCAACATCATATTCATGTCTCAACCTCATCGAGATCATTTCATCATCATCATCATCATGAATGTAATGCAATGCAATGCACATGTCTCCTCGACGAAAATATCGGTATTGCCGAGTGCACACCCGTCGGCGTGCACCCACGTCCCCCTTCCATCCCGTAGACGGAGGGTGCCTACTCCTCACTTCCACTCACCGCGTGGGTGGAATCACGAGGTAGGTCTTACATCCATGGCGCTCCAGATTAGTCATAACTTTCTCACCGACCTTACCGGAATAGTTATGACGTTCTCACCGCCCGGGGCAAGTTTCATGCCATGTATGCAACATATGCCGTAATCATAGATAACATGTACATTAACACATGGCATCACAACATAATAAACCATATTCATCATATCAATGGCAAACATTATGGCATGGCATGTGAACATATCATATATTCAATTTCAACTCAACAAAACTAGCAATCTACAACCCGCTACCCATTCCAATACACTTGCCTCAACCACGGGCGACGGATTGGCGAGAAGTAGAGGGCACTCCCGGGGTCACACCACCTGCACATAGGCACCACACACTCAAAATCATGCCCACAAAATAATACGCAAACACTCTTCTACCCCGACTTCGCAAACTACTCGCAAAACCCAAAAACAGAGGTTCTGTCCTGTCGGGACAGCAGACTTCCAACGAGTATAACTCGGGTTATAAGACTCCAAATTGATTAAACGAGTACCTCCTTGCATAGCTTAGGAAATTTCCTAGCTTTTTCTAAGTATACGGAAAAACTGATCTGGCCTCGAAAGTGGTTTAATCTACATAATATCGTGATCTGTTCTAATCTCATCACAGTTTTTAACACGTTCGGTAAAACGAGCATAACTTTCAAACGGCTTGGCGGAATTGGACGTTCTTTATATCCACTGAAAGGTATTGAAATTACCTACAACTTACTCAAAAGGAGGCCTACCAAATTCATAATCTAAATTGCGAAATCTCAAACCCTAGGTCGACTGCTCAATCTGCCCGAAACAGAGAACGTGGCAAACTCTAGATTTCATCTAATCTACCCAATCATAGCACCACCACATGATCTAAAAGCATCAAATAGACCTCTAGAACAGTACCTAGATCATCCCCAAGGATCTCTCATGCCATACCTCAACCCGAAGAACGACGAACGCCGAATTCCTTCCTCCCGGGCTCCCCGATCGCTTTCCTCGCGCCGGAACCGCCGGATCTCCTCATCGCGGAGCTTTCCGAGGGGAAGATCAGTGGGATGGCGAGGTGAGGGGCTCCCCAAGGACAGCAAGGAGGGTGGGGAGGTGGTGGAGGGGGTGGTGGCGCAAGGGGATGGGAGGGGAGGCGCATGGCAAGGGGCAAAAGGGGTGTGGCGGCTATGGGAGGGAGAGGAGGAGGTGGAGGCTGCTAGGGCAGTAGGGGGCACCCCAAGGGCATCATGCTGCCCTCCTCTCCCCTCATGGGCCAGAGAGCCCCACTTTTGGCCCACGAGGGGTCCCCCCTAAGGCCCAACACGCCCCGGGAAGGCCCAAACTCCCGAAATCGACCCGGAAACGCGATTAAACGGCATAACGTAAAGTTTTAACCTCTATTTTCACATTTTATAATGTCACATTCCCCAATTTCACCTTTTACGGTGTCCCGACATTCCGTAGTGTCACAAAATACCCTTGACCCCATGAGTGGCGGCACGAACCACTAGGTGGCCTCGGGAACTGAGCGCCAGCGGCGTGGCCTGGACGCCACCTGCCCACCGGGCGATCACCTTGCTGACCGCCAGCGGCGTGTCCTAGACGCCACCTGTCCGCTGGGCGATCACCCTTGTTGACCGCCAGCGGCATGGCCTGAACGCCACCTGTCCACTGAGCGATCGCCTTTACTGAGGTGAAGTGGGCACCCTGGTGTAGAATCCACCGACAGGTACCATGCCATAGCACTGGTACGCTCCCCTTTCAAGTTACACAAAAGGTGTAGTTGACACCCCGAGGTACCACATGCAAGTTATTAGTAACTTACTCAACTAGGTCCGTCCCATTGCGGACATGTGGTTGCACGCTTGACTCATATCAAAGGCTTGCAAGGTTAAGTCCTTAGGATGACCAAGGCTAGACTACCCGAAGAACCAAAACGACATCCCTGATGCCACTCATGGCCTGCCATATCATTCTTGCCACTTGCCCCAGCTTAAATCTATTTATCAAACCCAGTTGATTACCATGCACCACGTGCCATCAACAATCACAACATGTGATACTTCTCCAAACAGGTTCAACATCTCATTAAGTCAACATTAACATTTGATTGTCCAAAATCATGTCATGTGCACGTAGCAGGTCTAAGCAATATACTACAACGGTTTAAATACCCAATGTTGGCGATGTAATAATGTCCAACTATATAAATTCCACAACTAGGGTGGCAAGGGTTCATGGCACATAATTAGATAGTCAAGGTGTCATACTCAAATTTGGCATTTATCTAATTCCCATAAATAATGTAAACAAGTTCTAATTAAGTTAGCATGCAATAATTTAAACCAAATTAATTTCAAAAATAGGATCAATATGGTCAAAGCATAAGTTGCCTTCAAAAAGTACTTGATCTTGGTCTTGAGCTGGCTCCTGGGTCAACACTTCACCTTCGAAGCCCTCGGGTACTTCAACGTCTACTCGTAACGCGTGCAAATTGCAACAAATAAATAAAAAAGTACATAAACATTGCTCAAAGATTCAAGTAGAATTCACAAACAGGAATAGCATAATTTTACAAATTTTTAGAAATTTGAATCGCCCAAAACAGAGTTAAAATGCAAAAGTTATAATCGTTTAAAGTTTAAAGAATCTACTAATTAAATAAAAACAGATAAAATTTCATATTCAAAAATTAATTAAAATTCATATTTAAGTAGATCTCATTTTTATAAAAATTTAGAAATTGGAATCGTTCAAATTGGAGTTAAAACGCAAAAGTTATAAGCGTTTGAAGTCTGAAAATTCAAATAAAAGAATAAACCGAATTAATTCATTTATTTTTCTATTGAAAAATCCGATTTATGACGTCAGCATGACGTCTGCACGGGATTTGATTTTCCATTGAATTATTTTTCTATTGAAAAATCGAATTATGACGTCAGCATGACGTCAGCGGGTCCATGGACTAGGTCCACGGCTCGGTTTTGGTCCACCGTGGACTCGGCCCATGGGCACTGTCACACTGACATGTGGGACCCCTCGGGTGACGTCTGGCCGACGCTATCGCGCTTGGCCGAATCTAAATCGACACGCTGGTTCTACCCGTGACGTCAGAGATGACGCCATGGAGCCGTTGGCCAGCCGCTGACATGCGGGCCCCACGCTGACGTCAACGACGGCCGGGCGCGACCACGCTGACCTCGCCAGTCCGGCTCCCGCGCACGTGTAACACCTCGGCATCTAGTATGCCCGAATGGTACCAAACATAGACTAAACAACATCTAAATACCACAAATAAAGATAAATTACAGCATTGGCACAAATGCTAAAACCGAAATTTCGACAGCATCTCCTTTGTTTTAACATGAATTGAAGCAATAGCAATAACATGGCAAGTTATATCATAACATAAGACATCTAAAGCAGCAATATAAATGGATATAGCATCAACATAAACCAATAATACCAAATCCAACCACTCCATAAACTATAGCGAAGCAAATAAGGAACACAAGCACACAACTTAATCCATACACCAAGTTTCATGGCACTTACTATGATCATGACTCAAATTGGTAAATGTGACTATAGGTGTGGAACTACGTGAAGATGTGTAGCTATTGCCCCTTCCCGCATGCCGGTGTCATGGTACCTAAAACAACATAAAACACAAGCGTGAGTTCTTCACTCAGCAAGTATATTGCAATGGACCATAAAGAACAATTCAATGTTGTCATCACTACATACCATGATCAACATCATGAACAAGTCATAATTTCATATACCACATCATACTCATGTCTCAACATCATTGTACTCATTTCATCATCATCATGTATGCAATGCAAATGATCATATCTCCTCGAAGCACATACCGGTATTGCCGAGTGCACACCCGTCGGCATGCACCCCCTTCCCCTTCCATCCCGTAGATGGAGGGTGCCTACTCTTACTGACTCACTCCCATGCACACCCGTGGATGGGACTACGAGGTAGGTCTTTCGTGTTCACTACGTGTGAACATAGAGGCCCACATCAGCATGGGACGCCTCTTCCATTATGAATGCACATATGACATAAACATGTAAAGATTGGCATAAACATTAAATACAACGCAATCATGATCAATATGTAATCATGTCCATCATGTCATAGGCAAACATCAATCTTAGCATCATTGTCGGGACCCCGAATTTGCAAATCCGGACCCTCTGTGTATTCAGCACTAGTCCAGGAACGCGCTAGTGCACACAGTCTTAACATCGGTAAATATCACAATCATACCACTCGATACTAATAAAGTACTTTATTTAAATAGTCAAACTGGTTACTCGACCTTAGGTCAAGTTACAAATGTATACCTCGCAGGGCGAAACTTATTAAGAGAGAAATAGTAGCAGCGGAAAATAAGATAACAACATGGCGCCATCCAGTATACCACAGGCAACTGACTGGGCTCGCTTCCCTAAGTAGACGGTTCCTCTTGGAGCTCCTCCTCCAAAGCTGGTGTAGTCTCCTCTTCAACTGGTGTTGTATTGTGGCAAGGGTGAGTACTTGGTACTCGAGCAAGTCATGCAATGTAATGCAAAGCTAATATACTATATGCATGGCTTGGTACAAAGGAATAGCTCAAGGTATATTTGCAGTAAAACAAAGATTTAACAAGTATCATAAATAGATTCGAAAGCAGTAGAAATAAGTAAAGCATACATAACTTTTCAAGGAGTTTAATGAACATCTTTCCCATCCTAATCCACATTTCCATCAACATCATTATTAATCCAACCCAACCTTTCAAATCCAAGTTATTTTTGAGAAAATCTAACCCTTGACTGTAATTCCCGAGCGATGTCCAATACCGCGGACACGGCTATTCGAATAGATTGTACACTCTGCAGAGGTTATGCACTTTACCCACAAGATACAGTGTCGGGACCCCGAATTTGCAAATCCGACCCTTCAGGTATTCAAGCACTAGTCCAGAACGCCGCTAGTGCACACAGCCTTAACATCGGTAAATATCACAATCATACCACTCGATACTAATAAAGTACTTAATTAAATAGTCAAATCGGTTACTCGACCTTATGGTCAAGTTACAAATATATGATTTCGCAGGCTAAACTTATTCAGAGAGAAATAATAGCAATGAAAATCAAATAGCTTAGTGGCGCCAACAAGATACCACAGCAACTGATCGGGCTCGCTTCCCTAAGTAGACGGTTCCTCTTGGAGCTCCTCCAAAGCTGGTGTAGTCTCCTCTTCAACTGGTGTTGCATTGTGGCAAGGGTGAGTACTTGGTACTCAGCAAGTCATGCACAGAATGCAGCTAATATACTACATGCATGGCTTAATACAAAGGAGTGGCTCAAGGTATTTTTGCAGTAAACAGCATTTAACAAGTATCATAAGTAGATTCGAAAGCAGTAGAAACAAGTATAGCATAGATAACTTTTCAAGGAGTTTAATAAACATCTTTCCCATCCTAATCCACATTTCCAACAACATCATTATTAATTCAACCCAACCTCTCCAAACCAAATTATTTTTGAGAAAATCTAACCCTTGACTGTAATTCCCGAGCGATGTCCAATACCGCGGACACGGCTATTCGAATAGATTCTACACTCTGCAGAGGTTATGCACTTTACCCACAAGATACAGTCAAACACCACAAAGGCGAAGTTCCCCAGAACAAAGTCTTTCGAAACTTCTAACAATACAAGTGGTCCTCCCTGCTATTGCACACTAACCCTTCCCTTAGCTAAGGCGAAGTCTAGGCCAATCAACCATTAGATGGGTACTGGCCTCACCCAGACGCCTCCCGCATAACTTACACAAAGGGTGTAGTTGACCTCCTGAGGTCCCACAGGTACGTTATTAGCAACTTAGTCAACTAGGTCCGTCCCATTACAGACATGTGGTTGCACGTTAGACCCAGTTCAAAGGCTTGCAAGGTTAAGTCCTTAGGCTGACCAGGGCAAGACTACCCAAAGAACCAAATCAACATCCCTTGTGCCACAACTGGCCCACCTGATCATTCTTGCCACATGCCCCGGTCAAAAACTAGTTATCAAACCCCAGTTGATTACCATGCACCACGTGCCATCAACATCACATGATACCTTTCCAAAACAGGTTCAATATATCATTAAGTCAATATTAACATTTGTTTGTCCAAAATCATGTCATGAGCACGAAAGTGTGTCTAAGCAAAGATACTACAACGGTCTAAAACCCATGTTGGCAATTTAATAATGTCCAACTAGTAATTCACAACTAGGGTGACAAGGGGTCATGGCACATATTTAAGTAATCAAGGTGTCATACAGCAAATTGGTATTTATCTAATTCCCCAAATCTAAATAAAGTATTTTCTAATTGAACTAGCATGCAATAGGTTAAATCAAAATAGGTTTCAAAATAGGATCAACATGGTCAAAGCACAACTTGCCTTCAAAAAGTACTTGTTCTTGGTCTTGAGTTGGATCCTGAGTCAATACTTCTCCTTCAAATCCTTCCTAAGACTTCAACGCCTACTCGTAAAGCATGCAAATAGCAAATTCACGAATAAACAATAGGCAAAAAGTATCCAAACATCCAAATAAAATCCATAAACAGAGAGAACATAATTTTATGAATTTTTAGAAACTGGAATCACAAATTTGGAGTTAAAATGCAAAAGTTATGATTATTTAAAGTTTAAATAATCAATTAAATAATTTTACAGAGAAAAACTTTAGTCCAAAATTAAATAAAATTCATATTTAGGTAGGTCTCAATTTTATACAAATTTAGAAATTTGAATCACTCAAATCGGAGTTGAAACGCAAAAGTTATAAGCGTTTGAAGTTTGAAACAAAATCAAATCATTATTTCGAATTAATAAATCATTTTCTTTTTCGGAAATTAATTATTGCGTCGGCTACCGACACGTGTCGACCTTCACCGATTGGTCTCTGGCGACGTCACCGGCCCATGGACTTGGTCCACGCCGGCTCGGGTCACCGTGGACCTGGTCCACGGCCACGTGAGATCGACAGTGGGTCCCTCGGGTGACGTCATTGCCGACGTCACGGACTCGGCCACGCCGACAGTGGGACCCGCGGACGCCATTGCCGACGCCGCCGCCGGGACAACCACGACATGCGGGCCCGCCATGACGCTGCGTGGACGTCATGGTGCGCTTTGACCAAGCCGCCGACACGCGGGCCCGGCGTGTCGGTCGCCACACGACGGTGCATCGATCACGGCGGTCGAGGCTTCCGACACGTGGCGCATCTCGGCCGCTGATTTGAAAATCAACGCCCGGATTAGATCTCGACTCACGCGTTTGGGTTAACGCGTTTGATCTGGACCGTTGGATCTAGATCCAACGGTTGAGAACGGATTCGGGAATCGCACGTGGTTCTCACCGGGGATGACGTGGCGCAATCTGGGCCCTTGGATGAAGATCCGACTACCGAGGGAGCTCGAGGTCCTGGCGATGGCGAAGCGGCGGCGCTGGTCACCGGCGGACGACGACCTGGCCGACGAAGCGCCGGCGCGCTCCGTGAGGTGAGTTGGACTCCCGACGCTGCCTTGACCTCCCGCCTCGGGATCTGGGGTCAATCGGCGACGAGGATTCGGTGGGACGGCGGAATTCGACGAAAACCGCGGCGGCTCCTTCTCCCTACTCCGGCGAGCTCTAGCGGCGCAACCACGGCGGCTCAAGCGACGTTGTCTAGGGCTACGGGTGCGCAATTGTAACACCCCAAAATTTTACTTTTCCTAAATTCATGTGTGATTTGGCACTTTGGTGAATTTTTGGAATTTTCTGGAATTTATTTGGATTTATTTGGAATTTATTTGAATTTATTCCATTTTGAAATAATTATAGAATTTTATTTTGAAAATAAATTTTTGTTGGAATTATTTTATTTGAGTCAATAATGATCCATAGTATTTTCCAGAATTTTTCTGGAATTTTTCTTAGTCATTTGCTATTTTTAATGAATTAAATGAATTATCGGGAATTAAATTAAATATTAAATCGCTGGAAAATCAAACTCGGGTCAAGTAATCGTTCATCCGATCGAGCCCGAGTCAGACTCGAAGTTCGAGTCCGACCGAGCCACGTGGTCGAGCCAAACCCGCTCGCCGAACCCTAGTTACGCGATCGCTGGATCAAGATCCAACGGTTGTGATTCTGCCGCCTGTCGCCCCTAGTCGAGTCCGACCAACCGGTTCACGCCGCGATCGTGGCCGTTGGTCGTGCCACGTGTACGGCTCCACGTCTTCGTCTCCAGCCGGATTCGCCGCGGACTCCGTTCGCCGTCGCCGCCGTCTCGGACACGGACTCCAGGGCTATTTAATGCTTGGAGCTGCCCCCGAGGTTCGCCTTCCCATACTGAGCTCGTTGCCCTAGTCCACGCCTACAGGGAAACCCTAGAGCCGCCGCAATTTCTCGCCGGAGCCAAAGAGCGCCGCCGCGAGTTCTTCAACCTTCGCCGCAAACCAGCCGTGCTCCGCCGCTTCCGTAGCCAGATTCGGAACCCCCGCGACGAGACGAACCTGGGCTCATACTTCATCTCGCCGGGACTGCGTCGGAACGCCGTTCGGGACGTCGTCTTCCCCGGTTCCGGCCGCAGCAAGCCGCCGCACGCCATCGCCGTCCCCGAGCTTCGTGCACCGTCGGATCCAGATCGGACGGCAACGGTGAGTTCACGTGTTTTCCCAAACCCTAGAAACCCGATTAGATCTGGACCGTTGGATCAAGATCCAACGGTTCACAATCGCCACGCGGCCGTTTATGCGATGCGATTATAGGATTAGATCTCGACCGCCCGATCTAGATCGAGCGGCCCACGATCATCGAGTAGTTTAACGTGTTAACCCTGGATCTAATCCGCCGTTGAATTTCAAATCAACGGCCGTGATTGCGCCACGCGTGTCGGGAAGTTGGACCGACGCGGTCGCCGCCGCCCACGCTGCAGCGTGCGTGTACGCCGACAAGCGGGCCCGCGTGTCGAGGGCCCGCATGTCGCTGGCTGACCCATCGCCAAGCGCCGACGCCACCCATGACGCCACAAAGGTCCCACTGTCGACCGCGGTCGTGAGCCTCGCCGACGCCGGCCGATGACGCTACCCGAGCGGGCCACATGTCGGGCCTCACGGAGTCGTGGACCGAGTCCACGGTGGACCCAAGCCGAGCGTGGACCAAGTCCATGGACCGGCCGACGCCACCGACCAATCGAGGCTGCCACGTGTCATTGCTTGACGCAATAATTAATTTCCAAAAGAAAATGATTTATTAATTCGAAATATTGATTCAAATTTAGATTCAAACTTCAAACGCTTATAACTTTTGCGTTTCAACTCCGATTTGAGCGATTCAAATTTCTAAATTTGTATAAAATTGAGATCTACCTAAATATGAATTTTATTTAATTTTTGGACTAAAGTTTTTCTCTGCAAAATTATTTAAATGATTATTTAAACTTTAAATAATCATAACTTTTATGCTTTAACTCCAAATTTGATTTATTCAGCTTTCTAAAAATCCACAAAATTATGTTCTCTCTGTTTATGGATTTTATTTGGAGTTTTGGGATCTTTTTGCATAGTGTTTATGTGTGTATTTGCTATTTGCACGCTTTACGAGTAGACGTTGAAGTGCCGGGAGGATTCGAAGGAGAAGTGTTGGCTCAGGATCCAACCCAAGACCAAGAACAAGTACTTTTTGAAGGTAAGTTGTGCTTTGATCATATTGATCCTATTTCGAAATCTATTTTGATTTAAACTATTGCATGCTAGTTCAATTAGAAAAATACTTTGTTTAAACCTGGGGGTTAGATAAATACCAATTTGCTATATGACACCTTGATTACTTAAGTATGTGCCATGACCCTTTTTCACCCTAGTTGTGGTTTACTAGTTGGACATTATTAAATTGCCAACATGGGTTTAGACCGTTGTATTATACTGCTTAGACACACTTTCGTGCTCATAACATGATTTTGGATAATTAAATGTTAATATTGACTTAATGATATATTGAACCTGTTTTGGAAAAGTATCATGTGATGTTGATGGCACGTGGTGCATGGTAATCAATCAGTTTGATAAACGGTTTTCGACCAGGGCATGTGGCAAGAGTAATCAGTGGGCCGATTGTGGCGTTGGGAATGTTGATTTGGTTCTTGGGTAGTCTTGCCCTGGTCACTCTAAGGACTTAACCTTGCAAGCCTTTGAACTGGTCATACTTGCAACCACATGGTGGAATGGGACGGCCCTAGTTGACTAAGTTGCTAAGGACTCACTTGTGGAGCCTCAGGGTGTCAGTTACACCGTTTGTGTGATTGTACGGGGGAGCGTATCGTGGCTGTGGCCAGATACCCATCTAACGGTGTGTTGGTCCCATACTTCGCCTTGGCTAAGGGAAGGGATGGTGTAGCACCTGAACCTGAGAGGACCACCTGTGTTGTTTGAGGCTTCCGAAGGCTTTGTTACTGAACTTCGCCTTTGTGGTGTTTGACTGTATCTTGTGGGTAAAGTGCATAACCTCTGCAGAGTGTAGAATCTATTTGAATAAGCCGAGTCCACTGATCGACAATGCTCGGGAATTACAGTCAAGGGTTAGACTTTCTGAAAATAACTTGGATTTGAAAATTGGGTTGGTTTAACAATGAAGATGATGGAAATGTGGTTTAGGATGGGAAAAATGTTTGTTAAACTTCTTGAAAAGTTATTTATGCTTTACTTATTTCTACTGCTTTCGAATCTACTTTTATTACTTGTCAAAAGTCAAGCATCGCAAATATACCTTGAGCTATTCCTTTGTACCAAGCCATGCATATAGTATATTAGCTTGCATTCTGTGCATGACTTGCTGAGTACCAAGTACTCACCCTTGCCTCAACACAATACCAGTTGAAGAGGAGACTACGCCAGTTTCGGAGGAGGAGTTCCAAGAGGACCCGTCTACTTAGGGATGCGAGCCCAGTCAGTTGCCTGTGGTATACTGGATGGCGCCACGAAGTTATTTGATTTTCCGCTGCTATTATTTCTCTCTGAATAAGTTTCGCCTTGTAAGGCATATATTTGTAACTTGGCCATAAGGTCGAGTAACCACTTTGGTTATTTAAATAAAGTACTTTGATAATATCGAATGGTATGATTGTGATATTTACCGATGTAAAGACTGTGTGCACTAGCGTGTTCCTGGACTAGTGCGGAATACACAGAGGGTCCGGATTTGCAAATTCGGGGTCCCGACAGCAATGAAGCGGCGATCCCGACACGGGTGGCGGCGCAATAAATAGGGCCCTCGGCGTCCGTGAAACGCGCGGAATCCGAGGTCCTCTCCGTCGCGGCGGCGGAGTCCGGCGGCGACACGGTTAGGGTGACGTGGCATGCGCACAGCCGTTGGATCGAGATCCAACGGTGCGCGAGTTTGGGTCCGGGTCGGACTCGGGCGAGCTGGCTGGCTCGGTCGGGCTCGGGCTCGGTGACGTGGCTCAATCGTGGCCGTTGGATCAAGATCCAACGGTCACGCGGTTAGGGTTCCAGCGAGCGGGTTCGGCTTGACCACGGGCGCGGTCGGGCTCGGGTCGGACTCGAACTCGAGTCTGACTCGGGCTCGGTCGGATGAACAGTACTTGACCCAACTCGAATTTCCAGCGATTTAATATTTAAAATAATTTCCAGTAATTCATTTAATTCATTAAAAATAGCAAAATACTCAGAAAAATTCCAGAAAAATTCTGGAAAATATTTTAGGGTATTTGGGACTCAAATAAAATATTTCCAACAAAATTTTATTTGCAAAATTAAATTCTTTAATTATTTCAAAATGGAATAAATTCAAATAAATTCCAAATAAATCCAAATAAATTCCAGAAAATTCCAAAAATTCACCAAAGTACCAAATCACACATGAATTTAAGAAAAGCAAAATTTTGGGGTGTTACATACAGTCAAACACCACAAAGGCGAGTTCCCGTAACAAAGTCTTTCGGAAACTTCTAACAATACAAGTGAGCCTCCCCGGTTATTGCACACTAACCCTTCCCTTAGCTAAGGCGAAGTCTAGGCCAATCAACCGTTAGATGGGTACTGCCTCGGCCCGATGCCTCCCCTGTACAACTTACACAAAGGGTGTAGTTGACCTCCTGAGGTCCCACAGGTATGTTATTAGCAACTTAGTCAACTAGGTCCGTCCCATTACAGACATGTGGTTGCACGTTAGACCCAGTTCAAAGGCTTGCAAGGTTAAGTCCTTAGGGTAACCAGGGCAAGACTACCCGAAGAACCAAATCAACATCCCCTGTGTCACAACTAGCCCACCTGATCATTCTTGCCACATGCCCCGGTCAAAAACTAGTTATCAAACCCCAGTTGATTACCATGCACCACGTGCCATCAACATCACATGATACCTTTCCAAAACAGGTTCAATATATCATTAAGTCAATATTAACATTTGTTTGTCCAAAATCATGTCATGAGCACGTAGCAGGTCTAAGCAGTTTACTACAACGGTCTAAAACCCATGTTGGCAAGATAATAATGTCCAACTAGTAAACCACAACTAGGGTGACAAGGGGTCATGGCACATACTTAAGTAATCAAGGTGTCATACAGCAAATTGGTATTTATCTAATTCCCCAAATTTAAATAAAGTATTTTCTAATTGAACTAGCATGCAATAGGTTAAATCAAAATAGATTTCGAAATAGGATCAACATGGTCAAAGCACAACTTGCCTTCAAAAAGTACTTGTTCTTGGTCTTGAGTTGGATCCTGAGTCAATACTTCTCCTTCAAATCCTTCCGGCACTTCAACGTCTACTCGTAAAGCGTGCAAATAGCAAAACACGAATAAACAATAGGCAAAAAGTATCCAATCATCCAAATAAAATCCATAAATAGAGAGAACATAATTTAATGAATTTTTAGAAACTGGAATCGTCAAATTTGGAGTTAAAACGCAAAAGTTATGATTATTTAAAGTTTAAATAATCAATTAAATAATTTTACAGAGAAAAAATTTAGTCCAAAATTAAATAAAATTTATATTTAGGTAGATCTCAATTTTATACAAATTTAGAAATTTGAATCACTCAAATCGGAGTTGAAACGCAAAAGTTATAAGCGTTTGAAGTTTGAAACAAAATCTGAAATCATTATTTCGAATTAATAAATCATTTTCTTTTTTGGAAATTTATTATTGCGTCAGCCTGGACACGTGTCGGCCTCGATTGGTCTGCCGACGTCGGTAGGTCCATGGACTTGGTCCACGCTCGGCTCGGGTCTCACCGTGGACTCGGTCCACGGCTCCACGTGTCGGCCGATAGGTGGGTCCCCTCGGGTGGCGTCCTGGCGGCGTCGGCCGAGGCTCAGCCACGGCCGAGTGGGACCAGCTAGTGACGTCATTCTTGGCGTCGGCCTTTCGGCCGAGACGGCCGTGACATGCGGGCGCCATGGCGTCGGCGTGGCGTCATGGTGCGGTGTGGTGGGCCATCGACATGCGGGCCGCGTGTCGGCGTCCTGCTGTGCCAGCGTGGGCCGGCAGCCGACGCTGCGGTCAACCTTCCCGGACGCGTGGCGCAATCTCGGCCGTTGATTTGAAAATCAACGGCCCATATTAGATCTGGCTCTCACGCGTTTGGGGTAACGGGTTTGATCTGGACCGTTGGATCTAGATCCAACGGTCAAGATTGGATCTGGGATTTTGGACGGAATCTCACCGTGAGATGACGTGGCGCAATCTGGGACGTTGGATTGGAATCGGACGGCGGAGCGAGCTCGGGGTCCGGCGATGGCTTGCGGCGGCGCTGGCTCGCCGGGATTGGGGACGACGACCATGGCAACGGCGCTTCGGGCGTGCTCCGGCGAGGTGAGAGATCCCTTCCGACGCGGCTTGACCTCCGGTTCGGATCGACCTCAACGGCGGAGGGCAGCGGAGACGGCAATCGGCGAAAAACTACGGCGGGGCGCTACGGCAACCGGCGGCGATTGCGGCTAGGCAGACGGCGACTCTGGCGGCGTTGTCTAGGGCTACAGGCGCGCAATGAAGTGGCGGTCACGACGGCGGCGACAGCGCAATAAATAGGGCCCTCGGCGTCAGGTAAACGCCGGAAGCGAGGCGTGCTCGTTCTTGGCGGCGAGTCCGCGGCGACAGTAGGGTGACGTGGCACGCCGCGACCTTTGGATCGAGATCCAACGGTCGCGCGAAGTTTGGGTCCGGTCGGACTCGGGCGGTGTGGCTCGGTCGGGCTCGGGCTCGGTGGCGTGGCTCAATCGTGGCCGTTGGATCAAGATCCAACAGTCCGCAGGATTAAAATTCCAATGAGCGGGTTCGGCTTGACCACGAGCGCGGTCGGGCTCGAGTCGGACTCGAACTTCGAGTCGACTCGGGCTCGATCGGATGAACAAGATAGCAGGCTTCGGTTTGATTTTCCAATGATTTAATATTTAAAATAATTTCCGATAATTCATTTAATTCATTAAAAATAGCAAAATACTCGAGAAAAATTCGGAAAAATTCGGAAAATATTTTGGAACATTTTGGACTCAAATAAAATATTTTCAACAAATTTTTATTTGCAAAATTAAATCCTTTAATTATTTCAAAATGGAATAAATTCCAATAAATTCCAAATAAATCCAAATAAATTCCAGAAAATTCCAAAAATTCACCAAAGTACCAAATCACACATGCATTTAAGAAAAGCAAAATTTTGGGGTGTTACAATCATATCATAAAGCAAGTTGCATCTAATCAAGTCTAGCAACAATCAAAACGATACCCATTCCAATACACTTACCTTAACCTCGGGCGATGGATTGGCGAGAGGTTGAGGGCACTCCCAGGGTCACACCACCTGCACAAGCATACCATACACTCAAAACGTGCCCCCAAAACAGTACGCAAAAGCTCGTCTACCCGACTTCACAAACTACTCCCAAAACCTAAAAACAGAGAATCTGTCCCGCCGGGACAATAGGCTTCAATCTAGAATAACTTTAGTTCTAGGACTCCGAATCGATTAAATGATTACATCATCGCGAAGCTTAGGAAATTTCCTAGCTTTTTCTAAGTATTTTCAACAAATTTTTATTTGCAAAATTAAATTCTTTAATTATTTCAAAATGGAATAAATTCAAATAAATTCCAAATAAATCCAAATAAATTCTAGAAAATTTCAAAAATTCACTAAAGTACCAAATCACACATGAATTTAAGAAAAGCAAAATTTTGGGGTGTTACAAACCTCCCCCCCTTAATAGAATCTCGTCCCCGAGATTCAGGGCTTACTAAAGGAATAGGTTTGGAAACTCTTTCCTCAAATCCTCTTCGCGCTCCCAAGTCGCCGCTCTGCATGATTGCTCCACTGAACTCTACAGAAACGGGTTGACTTATTTCTGGTCTCTCGATCCATTGTGTCTAGAATCTTTACGGGATGCTCCTTGTAAGTCAAATCTTCTTGCAACTCAATTGACTCTAGCGGTGTCTGTTCCTCAGGAACTCGGAGACACTTCTTCAACTGAGACACATGGAATACGTCATGTACTCCTGCTAACGACTGTGGCAACTCCAGCTGATAAGCAACTTCGCCTCTGCGACTCAAAATCTTAAATGGTCCAACATAACGGGGTGCCAGTTTCCCTTTGGCATGGAACCTCTTAACTCCTCTGAGCGGCGTAACTCTGAGGTATACAAAATCTTCTGGTTCAAAACTCAAGTCTCGGCGACGGTTGTCAGCATAACTCTTCTGTCGTGATTGGGCTATCTTTAATCTCTCCCTGATCATGGCAATCTGCTCCTCAGCCTCCTGAAGAATATCAGGCCCGAAGACACGGCGCCGCGGTCTCATTCCAATTCAATGGCGTCCGAGCAAGGTCGACCATACAGGCCCTCAAAAGGTGACAGCTCGAACCTAGCCTGGTAACTATTAATGTAACTAAACTCGGCAGATCGCAAACTCTTATCCCAAGACGTAGCATAAGCCCATGCACAAGCTCTTAACATATCCTCCAGAATGGTTGACTCTTTCTGGTCTGTCCATCTGTCTTTGGATGATAAGATTTATTGAATTTTAAACGGGTTCCCATGGCTTCATGCAACTTATTCCAAAACCTTGAGGTAAATTGGGTACCTCTGTCCGATACAATCCTCTTTGGCACTCCGTGCAAACAGACGATCCTGATCATGTACAACTCTGCTAATTTATCTCCCGAGTAGGTGGTCTTCACGGGGATAAAATGGGCTACTTTGGTCAAACGATCCACTATAATCCATATGGAGTCATAACCTCCTTGAGTATTAGGCAAACCGGTAATGAAATCCATTCCGATTTCCTCCCACTTCCACTCAGGTATTTTCAGCGGCGGTAGTAATCCTGCTGGTCTCTGATGCATTGCCTTGACTCTCTGGCATACATCGCACAATGCAACATGCTCGGCAACTTCACGCTTCATGCTTGGCCACCAGAATCTTTCCTTCAAATCCTGATACATCTTGGCGCTTCCAGGATGAATTGAATACTTGGAGTCATGGGCTTCCTCCAAAATCAGTTGCTTTAATTCCTTCTTGTTGGGCACGCAAATCCGATCCTTCATCCATAACGTGCCTTGCTCATCCAACTTGAAGTCCTCTGCCTTGCCTTCCTCCTTGATGGTCTTAATCCTGTGGATCTTGTCATCATCCTTCTGTCCTTCCCGGATCTGGTCCTCTAGGGTAGGCTTTACTTCCAATGCGGCCAAGAATCCGCTAGGTACCACCTCAATCTTCATTCTCTGGAAATCCTCATATAGCTCATCCTGACTTGTGGCTAGCAACATGCTCACAGTATGGCTTTTTCGACTCAAGGCATCGGCAACTACGTTGGCCTTCCCGGGATGGTAATGGATTCCAACATTGTAGTCCTTGATCAACTCTAACCATCTCCTTTGCCTCATATTCAGATCCGACTGGGTGAATATGTACTTAAGGCTCTTATGGTCCGTGTAAACTTCACATCTGTTTCCAATCAGATAGTGACGCCATATCTTCAAGGCATGCACTACGGCAGCTAACTCTAGGTCATGCGTCAGATAATTCTCCTCATGCGGCCTCAACTGCCTTGATGCATAAGCGACGACCTTTCCATTCTGCAAGACACATCCAAGTCCTTGGCGCGATGCGTCACAATAAATATCAAAGCTTTGAGCAACATCCCAGGTAGAACTAACACCGGTCTTGATGTCAATCGCTTTTTCAGCTCTGAAATCCTTTCTCACATTCTCGACGTCCATGCAAACTTCTTCTCCTTTTTCAGCAATTGCGTAAGAGGTTTCGCAATTTTAAAAGCCTTCAATGAAACGGCGGTAGTATCCTGCCATTCCAAGGAAACTCCGGATCTGGTCACGCCTTCTTGCTCCCAATGTAACACAGCTTCTACCTTGCTTGGATCTACGACGACTCCTTCTCATGCGGTCATTACATGTCCGAGGAATTCTACCTTGTCCTTCCAAAAATCACACTTGTCGAACTTGGCGAAGAGTTCTTTGTTCCTCAGCTTTTCCAAAACTCGCCTCAAGTGTTCGGCATGTTCATCCTCTGTCTTGGAGTAGATTAGGATATCATCTATGAACACGACGACAAACTTGTCCAAAAATTACATGTCCGAGGAATTCTACCCGAAGCAGAGAATTAAGAAACATCTAGTTTTCAACCAATATACCCAATCACAGCACCACCACTTGATCTAAAAGCATGAAATCAACCTCTAGAACAGTACCTGGACCATCCCCAGGGATCACCCATACCATACCTCTGCCCGACGAACAACGAACGCCGAAATCCTTCCTCCCGGGTCCCCGATCGTCCTCCTCGCGCCGGAACCGCCGAATCTCCTCGTCGCGGGGCTTCTCGATGGATGGATCTGGGGGGTGGCCAGGTGGGGATCTCCCCTAGGGAAGCAAGGGGGCCTGGAGAGGAGAGGGGAGGGGTAGTGGTGCAAGGGGAAGGGGACGGGGAGGCGCACGGCAAGGGCAAGGGGGCGGCGACTAGGTGGGAGGGAGGAGTAGGGGCGGCTAGGGCAAGGGATGGGGTGCAATGAGGGAAGGGGGAGGCACCCAGGGCTGAAATACCTGGCCCCCCTCTCCCTCATGGGGCCAATTCCCATCCCACTAAAGCACACGACTCTTCCCCTTGGGCCAAAACTCCCCCGGACAGGCCCAAACTCCCGAAACCAGCCCGGAAACGCGATTAAACCTCATACCTTATAGTTTTAACCTCAAATTTCACAATTTATAAAGTTACGACATTCCGTAGTGTCACAGCACGTGGCGCAATCTGGGCCGTTGGTTTGAAAATCAACGGTCCAGATTGGATCTAAAACCGCACGTTGGGAAGCAATGCGGTTAACGCTAACCGTCCGAGCTAGATCGAACGGCTGAGAACCAATCTAGGCACGGTGCAGTTATGGCTACGTGGCACAATCTAGGGCGTTGGATCTAGATCTAACAGCTGAGATTAGATCTAAAGATTAACACGTGAGGCTTACCCGCGGTGACGTGGACGAATCATGGCCGTGCGATGAAGATCCAACGGTTGAAAAGCTTCGAGGTCACGGCGATGTGCACGGCGGAGCTCGGTGGCCGGAGATGAAGACGATGACGAGCCCGACGGCGTTGCTGGCGTGCTCCGGCGAAGTGGATGGTACCCCCAGGTGTGGCTCGTCGTGACGGTTCTGGATCTGGGCACCAACACGGCGGAGGACGACAGACTATGGCGGAAAACGGCGAGAAATAGCGGCGGAACGCAACTCCAACTACGGCGAGCTCTAGCGGGTGAACGGCGGCGGCTCGGGCTCAGTGGGTTAGGGCTACGGGTCCACACAGAAGAGGGCTTCACGATGGTGGCGGCGGTGCTTCAAATAGGGGCCTCGGCTTCCGTGAAACTCGCGTGAAACGTGGCCCACTCGGCTGCAGCGGCGGAGTCCGACAAGGACACGGAGAGGGTGACCTGGCGCAATCTCGGCTGTTGGATCGAGATCCAACGGTGGAGCGGTTAGGGCTGGGTCGGGTTCGAGTCTGACATGGGCTCGGTCGGAGGAACAGTACAAACCCACTCGGCATTTTCCAGCGATTTAATATTCAAATTAATTTCTAGAAATTCAAATAAATCAAGAAAAATAGCAAAATACTCAGAAAAATTCTGGAAAATACTTTGAGACATTTTGGACTCAAATAAAATATTTCCAACAAAAATTTATTTAAAACTTTTAATTCTTTAATTATTTCAAAAGGGAATAAATTCAAATTAAATCCAAATAAATCCAAATAAATTCCAGAAAATTCCAAAAATTCACCAGAGTGCAAAATTTCATTTAAATTCATGAAAAGAAAAAATTGGGGTGTTACATTCTCTAAGCCTCATCATCCCGATTCCTCTAACGCATCTTTCAAATGAAGATGCTTTGAGTGACTTACTGAATAAATCTGCGAGATTTTCACAAGATTTAGTGTGCAGTATCTTGACCTCGTACATCTTATGCATTTCATGGGCATAAAAGAACTTGGGGTTGATATGCTTTGTGAGATTACTTTTCACATATCCCATTTGCACTTGAGCAACACAAGCTGCATTATCTTCATAGATAATAGTGGAGGTTTGTTCCATGTTCAAACCACATGACTTCTGAATGTGGTGAACCATTCTTCGAAGCCATGCACATTCTCGAGAGGCTTCATACAAGGCAATTATTTCTGAGTGGTTTGTCGACGTCGAGACAAGAGTCTGCTTAGACGACTTCCAAGAAATTGCTGTTCCACCGCAAAGGAAAACATACCCGGTTTGTGACTTGCCAGTATGCGGGTCTAATAGGTATCCGGCATCGGCATAACCAACCAAATTCAATTTATTATTCCTTCTATAGAACAAGCTGAGATCTTTGCTTCCTTGGAGGTAACGAAAGATGTCCTTCACCCCTTTCCAATGCCTTTTGATGGGTTCTGCATTGTACCGCGCTAGCAAATTCACGGCGAACACAATGTCCGGCCTAGTGCTATTTGCAAGGTACATGAGCGCTCCAATTGCACTCAAATATGGGAATTCCGCTCCCAGGACTTCCTCCCCCTCTTCTCTAGGCCTGTATGGGTCTAGGTCTGCTTGGAGTGACCTTCCGACCATTGGGGTCTTTGCGGGGTATGCCTTTTCAAAACCAAATTTCTCCAATACTTTCTGCGTGTAGGAAGATTGGTGTACCAAGATTCCGCCTTGGACATGTTCAAGCTGCAAGCCTAAACAGAACTTGGTTTTACCCAAGTCTTTCATTTCAAACTCAGACTTCAAGTATGAGCATGCTTCTTCAATTTCTTCATCCGTCCCAATGATGAAGTCATCTATATAGACGGAGATTATACAAAATTCATTCGTGGATCGTTGTATAAATACACATGGACAATCTTCGCTATTCGTGTAGCCTTTTTTTCAAAGAAAGTCATTCAAGCGATTGTACCACATTCTTCCTGACTGTTTCAGCCCATACAGTGATTTTTCCAATTTCACACTGTATATGTTTCTGTTTGCTCTGTCTTGGTTCGGGATAGGGATACCTTTCGGAACTTTCATGTATATCTCCGAATCCAAATTTCCATACAAATATCTTTGTGACAACATCCATTAGCTTCATTCTCAACTTCAAGTTGACTGCCATTGAGATCAAGTATCTAAAGGTAATTCCACCCATGACCGGAGAATAGGTTTCTTCATAATCAACCCCAGGACGTTGAGTGAAACCTTGAGCAACAAGCTATGCCTTGTACCTTACAACTTCATTGTTTTCATTTCTCTTCCGAACAAAAACCCATTTGTGACCTACAGGGTTTATATGGGGAGGTGTGCGGCACACAGGCCCAAACACCTCTCTTTTGTTCAGAGAGACTAACTCTGCGGTGATTGCTTTCTTCCAATCTTCCCAATCGAGCCTTTTCTTGCACTCTGCGAGAGATGCGGGCTCGGGATCACGATTAATGATCGTGGCAATCTTCTTTGCAAA
Organism: Rhipidocladum racemiflorum; assembly: GCA_036346355.1. NCBI lineage: Eukaryota > Viridiplantae > Streptophyta > Magnoliopsida > Poales > Poaceae > Rhipidocladum > Rhipidocladum racemiflorum. Next base: position 26,052,887 of record CM070589.1, on the reverse strand, counting down.
TTATGCATCGACATTGGTTGTTGCTCTATTCGTCGGTTCTCCTGTTATTACAAAATTTATGGCCATTTCGTCATGGTGTGCTTCATGCACTTCTACTTGTTCTTTACTGCTATTTCCCATTCCAGGAGCAAGTTCCTTTAGTTTTTCTCCGCCAATGTGTGCGCACACATTATTTCCGGCGGTTTCTTCCAATGGAAGATTCAGATCTGGAATTGCCTTTTCTACAGGCTTCTTTCCAGTGCCAGGTCTCAACTGGCTCCCCTTCTTGCTTTGAGGCACTTTTGTGATTGGCTGTGGTAAGTCCTCTTGCCCAGTTTTCCCAGACGTCTTAGGGTACTTTGGGTTTGAGAAGCCAGATTTCCTGTTCTTTTTCTTTGAGGCCTCTGAACAAGATGTGGGATACCTTCTGCTTTCTTTGGTATTTCCACCCTCCCTGGTGCATTTCTTGCTGGTACATGCGACTTAACCATGCTCTTCAGATCACAAAAATGATTAGGCGGTTCATTTGCTAAATTCTGCAAATCAATTATCTTCTGGACTTCTTGGTTTGCTTCATTAGTGCGGGGGTCATGCGCGGGGATCCCAGTGGAATGCCATATTATTTCCCAGCATTTTTCATCCAATGGTTGATTCTCTCCCCCTAATGACGGGAAACGGTCCTCGTTAAAAATACAGTCAGCGAATCGGGCTGTATGCAAGTCTCCAGTCATGGGTCCCAAATACCTAATTATGGATGCACTCTCATAACCAACGTATATTCCGGACTTGCGGAGAGGGCCCATTGCGATCCATTGTGGGGGTGGTATATGCACATAGACCATACAACCAAATTTTCTAAGATGGGAAATCTTCGGGATGAACCCTTGCACTAGTTGCATAGGTGAATGGATGTTGTAGGCCGATGGTCTATAATTGATGAGTGCTGCTGCATGCAGGATCGCATGTCCCCAACAAGTGTTAGGCAAGTTACAACTCTACAAGAGCGGTCTAGCAATGAACTTAATCCTCTTTATTAGTGCTTGAGATAGCCCATTTTGCGTATGGGACGTGCGGTACAAAGTGCTCAACAGATTATTCGATCGTTGTGCAATAATCATCAAATGCCTTGGAAGTAAATTCGCCGGCATTGTCCATTCGAATGGACTTCACGCGATGATCAGGAAAATCATTCTTAATTCTGATGATCTGCGAGATCAGCTTTGCGAATGCATGATTCCTTGTTGACAGCAAACATACATGCGACCATTTTGAGGAAGCATAAATGAGCACCACGAAGTACCAAAACGGCCCCGACAAGGGCTAAATCGGGCCGCAAATATCCCCCTAAATGCGTTCTAGGAATGCAGGGATTTCATGTTGCACTTTCATAACAGAGGGTCTAGTTATTAATTTCCCGGTGGCACATGCATGGCACACAAAATCTTCATGATTCAGAAATTTTTAACATTAATGCCATGACCTTGTGAGTTGTTAACTATGTTTCTCATCAATCTAAGACCAGGATGGCCTAATCTACAATGCCATAAAGAAAATAATTCAAAGCTTCTAAAGACAGTCTTCAAAGAAGTATACACTGCGTGTGCATGATTCTCGTGTAGTACAACCCAGATTCATATGAGGGACATTTTTTTAGTACCATTTTTTTCATATTCCGCGTGCTTCACAATGCACAAGTGTTCTTTGCCATTTTCTTCATTGGTTTCTACGTGAAACCCATTGGCGCGGATATCTTTGAAACTTAAGAGAGTGCGAGTTGATTCAGGGTACAAGAGGGCTTCTTCAATTACCAAAGTTGTACCCATTGGCAATATAATTGTGGCCCTTCCTGAGCCTATTATATATATGCGTATCGCTTCCTGCGATTGTTGTAATCCTTCCAGCGTTCTTCGTGATCGTCTGGAAGTATTTCGACTCTCTTAAGATGGTATTTGTTGTGCCACTATCAACAATGCATATTTCCTCCATTGGGTGCTACACGATTTCTAGATGAAAAGAAATATAATTCTAATCAGATAATTGCAAAGTAATACAAACATTACTTGCAAATAAAGAATACTGGAATAAAAGAATAAATTGCAATTCTTATTCATGAGAAAGTAAAAGTATGCTCTTCGAGAGCTTACAATTATTCAATATTGATTAATCAACCACAATCTAAAGAAAAGCTAGTAATGCTATTCATGTACAAAATGGAATCTGTAAAGTATGCATTCACTTCTGCCTCTATGTTATCCATAGATGTGTTCTCTTCATTGGCCAAGAGCTTGGCTACTTCATTGATGTCTAGGCCGGACTACGAGGATGAAGCATGTGGGGTGTCGACATTCATAGTGTGAAATCATGTGCTGAAAATTTGGCTTAGAATTGAATTTGCAAAATGTGTTTGTTCATGTGTTTTGACAATTTGACAAGAAACAGTAAGTTTCGCTTTGGCGCCGGACCAAACTTAAAGAAAACAGTAAGTTTCCCATCTACGATGGACCAAATTTGTTGGTCTATCGTAAACATGCTTTGGCAACCTCATTTTCCCATGTACGACAAACCAAGTTTTTTGGTCTGTTGTAAACATGAATCTGAGTCCTTTTGCGCCGAACCGATTTTGTGTTTGCGCCGGACCAAGTTTTTGGGTCTGTCGTAGACATGTTTTTGAGCTCATGAGCCAAACTTTTTCTTCCAAAGAATCGAGACTTTCACATGTACAACGGACCAAGTTTTTGGAGTGCATGTCGTAGACATGTTTTTGAACTCATGAGCCAAACTCTTTTTTCCAAAGAATCAGAGATTTTCACATGTTCAATGGACCAAGTTTTTGGGTCTGTTGTGGACATGTTTTTGAGCTCATTCAATTTTCCAAGAAACCAGTGAGTTTTGCATGTCGACGGACCAATTTCTTTGGTCGATCGTGAATAACTTTTGAGGATTGATTTCGCATGTACAACGGACCGATCTTGTTGGTCCGTCGTGAACGTGTTTTCGCCGGAATGTTTTCTTCTTGAAACCGAGAGTTTCACTTGTACAACGGACCGATTTTGTTGGTCCGTCATGAATGGACTTTTTCTAGGGTTTTTATTTTTGGCCCGTTGTGAACGTGTTTTGCTCGGTTTGGATGTTTTGCAAGAATTGAATTGAGTTTTTGGTTTGACCTTGAGATTATGAAATTGGTGAGAATTTCATGATGCTTGTTTTGAATTGGACTTTATGCAATGCTCATGTGAGTAGTTGCATGGATTGACCTTGAGTCAAGTCGTGGACTTGTGCTCGGATTTGTTTTGTGGCTTGTTCATGTGCAGATATTGCTCGAGGGCGAACGTGGTCGATGACGGGACAGGAACTAGGTTCATGGAGGAACTGAGGTTCGGGACTAGGTTCAGGGAGGAACTGAGGTCTTGGTGGTCAAGGATGTCATGCGGGACATTCGGGCTAAGAGAATGGTGCACATGAAGAATGGTTAGTCACGTGAGAATGGCAGGAGGTCATTCGCGTGCAAAGTGTTAGTCACGTGAGTATGGCAGGTGGCCATACGCGTGCAAAGTGTTAGTCACGTGAGTATGGTAGGGTTGCCAAACGCGTGCAAGAGTTGTACTCGGCCAGGTTGGGCCAAGAGGAGTTGTGTTGAATATATAATCTTTCTAGGATTAGGAGTGGGACTCCTACTAGGATTAGGAATTGTATTCAGAACTTCTTGTGTTTTGCTCCTTTAAATAGGAGGGGTGTCTCCTGTCGAAGGGCATCAATCGGAGCTGAGCGCATTGAGAGCCTCAAGCTCAGTTTTAGGGTTTGTACTCTTTTGATGAGAGTACTTTAGACAAAAGAAATAAAGATCAATTCTTCTAGATCCTTGCGTGCTACAGTAATCGCGTTGCTACAGTGTTTCCTGTTTTGGTTCTTGTTTGCATGCTTGTTCTTTTCTAGATTGGTTTTTGTTCTTTGAGTTTAATCTTGATTTGATCCATCAAAACCTTTCTAGAGAATTGATTTAGGGTTTTTCTAAGTTTAGTTGATTAAACTTTTGTCGTTTCTGTTAAACCTTGAAGTTTACGTTAGATCAATTCTCGTCATCTTCTGTTACAGCAAGCTTGCGAGGTTCATAACTTTTGATCCGTAAGTCCGATCGAGCTGATTCTTTTTGGGTTCGATTCATATTGGAATCTAGTTTCTTGTGTCCAAATTTTAGATTAATCTAACGGTTGGATCTCCAGGAATTCTCGTTTTACCGAACCTTTGTTATTCTATTTTTGTCGAATACGAGGCAATTATTTTGTTCTATTTTGGGGTGAACTTTTAGTAGATCAAGAATTTGGTTTTAGCTTCCACACAATCATTCACCCCCCCTCTGATTGCTATATTCGTATACTTCGATCCTACACATAGCATCATCATTGCCTACTTCGGCAAAATGTGCCTCTGCTGGTGCATTTGCTTTGGCCTTCTTCTTGGCCTAATATGCATTGACCACTTCTTTCGATTCCTGACTTATTTTTGACCAATGCCCCCAATGAGCCTTCTGAAGATCCTCGCAGTGGATGAGAGCAAACTTACGCTCTATAAATGCGCACGATCGTCGACCTCCAACGGATCACTGGCCCGGGAGAAGGTCGGTGGTTGAGTGTGCAGAAAATCCAAATAGCCATTCGGTCAGCCTCGCCCTTCAACGCGGCCACCTGGAGCAGCCTGATTCTGGACAAGCATCTCCAAAATCCGGTTGGTAGTCTACTGGTTCTGCTTTGACTGCAGCAATACATCCAGTAGGTTGGGAGGAGGAGGTGGATCGCTACCGCCAGGCTGCGATCGCCCAACGCCATCATCACCTCCCATACCACCGCGGGTCCTCATTCTGTCGTCAACCAAAGTTAGACAAAAAGAGTCAGACCCACACGGAGGGGATAGGTCTTAAATTTGATAAACCCGCGAACTAAACCGAAGTCAGACTGTAGCACTTCAAACCAACTCCACTGCGGGGTGCTATAGGCCCAACATACCCAAAACACAACTTATGATGCAAGATGGCATGGCTCAAGCATGATATGACATGAAATGCGCGATTCCAATGTAACCCACACTCACCACCTATAAACATATGGCGGGAATAAGTATTACCTTCTACATAATGCATGACACAAGTCCTAATCAATCCCTAAGTTATCGTCGAGTTTGGGTTCGTCTTCATGCACCTTGCTCTGATACCAACCCTGAGAGGAGCCGCCCAGACCGTCCTCGGGTTATCTGAAGCCTCGGCCGAACCCATCGGATTTGGGGGCTAACAACGGATCGCCGAGGGCGCTCGCAGTGTTAGCACCCAAGCCCAACTGAGACGGCAGTGAGACCCTTCGAATAACTCGACAATAATCCAGGTATTCCCCCAGTACGCGACCCGAACTCGCCCAGGATCGTCCCACGTACCGGCTTACAAGCCATTTCAAACCAATTTACATAAAGGGGGCAACGAACTCGGAACCCCCACAACCAGACACGCGGCGCGGAAGCAAAACTAACCAAACGACTACAGCATGAAGGCAAAACCCCAACAACCACACCACTACCACAAAGGCACAAAGCTAACAAGGGTAGGACGATACATCAACATGAGATGAGTACCAAAGTACACCAAGGTCAATCATAAAGGAAACAAGTACTCGAACCTAGAACATAACATAACTTACGACTAACTATACAACAAAAGAATACACGGCTACCAAAATAAACCAAAAGTAAAACATCTCCGGAAGTGTCCTGCCTCTGAACACTTCCGGCCGTTCACGACGACGTAGGTAGCCTATATTCGGTGCCCCGCTCGGTAACCGAGAGGCAGTACGAACAGAACTCACATCCGTCCAAAGCAGAAAGCATGAGTACAGAAGGTACTCGCAAGACTTACCCTTGGTCCATATATGACCGACTCGAAAGGATATGCATTTGGATGTAGCAAGGGATCAAGCTTACGGTAAAAAGTGCGGAAAAGCTTAACTTTGTTGTTTAATTACAATCCACTACTCAATTCACCAATTTCTTAGCATTTATGGACAACATCTATTACTAGAGTGAGATCTAAAACTTACAGTTAATGCAAAGCAAGAGTCAACATAAACCAGTAGCATCACCATAACCAGCTCGCATTAAGTTAAAGTTCTTACTACGTTGAAGTGTGCTAAGATCAAGCATGCTCATATCCAACAGCGCGTCAATTCAAATCGCTTATTCACCCTACAGGGGATCATCAATCGCACGACATGTGCCACAAGGAACCTCATGTCAACCCTCCTCCCATCCATACCAACCCGTTGGGGCATCTTCATGTGGTCCGAGCACCTAGCACCCCCTCGAGCGGCCCAAGCCCGGCTTGGCCCTCGAGGGTCGGCCTAAGCCTCGCCCTCAACCACGTCCAACCGCATGAGGCAATGGCCCATCGAATGGCATGCGATGAAAGAATAGCTTTACCGTCCCATTCCGGCATCACGATCGACAAAGTGTGCTCGATCAAAGGGCAAACAACGGATCGGTCCTCAATCGACACAAAGTGAGACTACCACACTTGAGTCTCCACACCCAAGTGATCCAACTCTCTCGCCAAGTCTCATTTCATAGTCCACTTCTGCTCATAACCATAACCATTGCAACTCGACAAATGTGAAGTAAATTAATCTCAAGAGATGGAACCATCCACCACTTGGCCCATACCCGACATCTAAGCAAACTAAGCATGGACACAATATAGTTACCCATACTGGCTCCAAGGAAGGTGTTCATCAAGTATGAAGGAGTGTATGTGCAACAAATAAGATCTAGTACCATTCCCACAATTAAACTCCTAATGCATACTTAAACATCCAATAAGCAGTTCATTCACAAAAATAGAATTACAATTAGGGTTGAATATGCTTAGGTGCTTGCCTGATGCTTACCTTGCATTATCAACCACGACTTGCTCTTCGGCAATCCCCTCAACCACGGTCCGCGTCGGTCACCGCGGTCTCGTTCTCTACACGAGTACAATGCATAAATAAGATGCATGCAATGAAGATGAAAAGAAATGCAATTGCAAACCCCCGCCGAAAAACAGCACATCCGGCGAAAATGCGCGAGTCACAGATCAGCCAACCCGGACAGTCTTAGTTTAATATCCGGACAGTACGGATAAGCCGGACACTCCGGACAATTTATCCGGACACTCCGGATGATCCAAGACTTGGAAAATGGCGTGCAAGATTGAGGTGCTCCCAAGTCTTACGGCACCGCGAGGGCCCGATCTACAACCTTTCTACACATGGCTAAGCCGGAGAAGCTCCGAGCTAGCCCAAATCACGACGAATCGAGGCTCATTCCTACAAACCACCACCAAATCCTAATCCAATGGTAAGGGTGGTATCACCACTACCCGATCTCTAACCCTAGCATCCCAACATTCCCCTAATCCAACCCCCAAATCCAACCACACACCCAAAACCCTAACATTCCCAAGATTGGCCCCCCAAACCCCCAATCTACAAAACCTAGCCACCAAATGCTCCTAGAACCTCAAGAACCAAGGAACCAACTCCAAGAAGAGGTCTCAGCTTCAAGGAGGACGAAGAAGATGGAGAGGAAATCGGGTAGGGGAAGGAGGACACCGGCTTGGGGAGGAGCTCGAGGACACCGGGGTGAGGTTGTCGCCGGGGAGGAGCACGGGAGGACGCCGGCCGGTGGGGAGTCGCCGGAGATGAGCTTGGGGTGGAGGAGAGGCGCACAAGGGTGGAAAGCACGGTGGGAGGAAATGAATGAAGAAGCCACGAAATGGGACTTTTATACTCAACCCCCGCACAGTCCGGACTCTCCGGACAATTAGTCCGGATACTCCGGGTTGGGGTGTTCAGTCAACCCAATCCGGACACTCCGGACATTTAATCCGGACATTCCGGGTTTGGGCTTTCGGTAGACCCAGTTCGGATACTCCGGATGATTCATCCGGATACTCCGGGTTATATCTGGACATTCCGGATGTTTAATCCGGATACTCTGGATTTTCCAGAATTTTGAAATTGGGGCCTTGACAAACCCCCCCTTAAAGGAATCTCGCCCCGAGATTCAGAACAAACGCATAGGCATAATGGAATGCAAATAGACAGTACGGGTACATACCGATTGATTTGCCATGAATTATGAAGCACATGTACACTAGCACCTCACAAGGTATGGAAGAACTCGGGATACTCGGTCTTCAAACGATTTTCGGGCTCCCAAGTAGCTTCGTCTTCGGTGTGATTACTCCACTGAACCTTATAGAACTTAAGAGTCCTTCGACGGGTCTTGCATTCAACTTCATCCAAAACCCGAATAGGATGTTCTTGGTACGAGAGATCAGGTTCAGGCAGAACCTCGACTTCACCCACCTCCAATGATTCGAAAGGAGTACGGAGGCACTTCTTCAATTGAGAGATATGGAAGACGTCGTGGACCATTGCTAGAGAAGGAGGAAGCTCCAGCTGATATGCCACTTGACCACGCCTCGCAAGGATCTGAAAAGGTCCTATGTAGCGAGGTGCCAATTTCTCCTTAATTCCGAAACGACGGGTGCCCTAGAGAGGAGACACCTTCAAATAGACATAATCACCAACGTCGAAGGAGAGAGGTCTCCTACGGTGGTCAGCATAGCTCTTCTGCCGCGATTGTGCTACCCTCAGATTCTCTTGCATGGTCTTCACCTTCTCTTCCGTAGCTTTAACCATATCAGGTCCAAAGAATGGCCGTTCCCCACTCTTGGACCAGTTCAAGGGTGTCCGACAGCTACGGCCATAGAGTGCTTCGAAAGTAGACATTTGGATGCTGGTCTGGTAGCTGTTGTTGTAAGCAAACTCGGCATATGGAAGGCACTCGTCCCATTTCTTCCCAAAAGACAGAACACAAGCCCTCAACATATCCTCAAGGATCTGATTGACCCTTTCGGTTTGGCCGTCAGTTTGCGGATGATATCTTTGGTGTGTAACGACTTGGTGCCTAATGCCTCATGCAAACTTTTCTAGAATCGCGAGACAAACTGAGAGCCTCTATCTGAAACTATCTGCTTAGGCACCCATTGAAGGCACACAATTCAGGAGATGTACAATTCCGCATAATTCATGGCCCGATAGGTGGTGCGACGGCTAAGAAATCTTGCAGACTTCGTCAACCGATCGACTATAACCCATATCAAGTCGTGACCCGAAGAAGTCGTTGGAAGCTCGGTGATGAAATCCATACCAATATCTTCCCACTTCCACCTTGGAATGGGCAGCAGCTGAAGAGTGCCCGCTGGCTTAAGATGCTCAGCCTTCACCCTTTTGCAGACATCGCATTCAAACACATAGAGAGCAATCTCGCGCTTCATGCGAGTCCACCAAAACCGTTGCTTCAAATCCTGATACATTTTTGTTGCTGCCCGGATGAATTGTGAGCAAGGAGTTGTGGGCTTCATCAAGAATCTTCCTTCGCAATTCTTAGTTCTCGGGGACGACCAAGCGCTCACCGAACCACAAGGTTCCACGATCATCAAGATGGAATCCCGTGGCTTGGCCGGAACTCAGTTTTCTACATATTTGGGCAACGTCACTGTCCCCCTTTTGAGCTTCCCTAATCTGATCCAATAGCGTGGAATTCGAATCCAGATTTGCCAACACTAGTAGAAACTTCACTTTCTGTGATGAAGGAAATGCGTCATAATATGCCAAAAAATCGTCACAGTTAGGTTTTTATGACGTACTTATGACGGAATAGCAAGCGTCATAGTATCCGCGTCATAGAAAGTTTTTGTTGACGAAACAAGTACTATTCGTCATAGATTGTCAGAATAATCCATGACGCCTCAATATGCGTCATTGAATTACGCATTCTATGACAATTTGGTATGTCATACAAGGTTATAAAAATGTCGTTAATAAGATCGATTTCGTCATAAAAAGAGCATCACGAAGGCTTTCCCGGGCCGTTGACCAACTATTTTGTGACGATTTTGTTCATCATTGATGGCTGCCACGTAGGAAAAAATTTTCGTCACTAACACGTCAATGACACGTCAACATAGTACACGTTAGCTGATGCGACATTTTTTTAGTGACGATTTTGGTCGTCATAGAAGGACAAGTTGTCTAGTAAGAAACCAGCGTGTAGGATGAGTGGGTGACATGGCACGTTTTTAGTGACGAAATTTGTCATCATTTAAAGGTTTCCAGGTGATTATTTTCTTGACACGTTCATCGTCATAAAATTATAGAACATGTACATTGATAGAAACTATTACTTTATACAATATCACAAATCATAATTGTCTAAAGGTGACTTCAATACATAACAAGAATAAGTTCACATGGCACATTGACAGAAACTAGTACTTTATACAATATCACAAATCATAATTGTCTCAAGGTGACTTCAACACATAGCAAGAATAAGTTCACATGCATCCAGACACATAGATAAAATCCTTATAAAGTGTTTGAACCACTTCCAACAATTAACCAAAATAAGTCCAGATGCAACCAGACACATAACTGATAAGTCTAACTTATATATCTTGTTGTACTACTTCCAACAGGTAACCAAAATCATAACTTGTTGATTACTAGTTAGGTTTCTGAAGGCACAAGAGCTTCCTCAGTAAAACATTGGTTTCTTCTTGCTGCTTTTTGAGAGCCTCCATTTCTTCTTGGGTTTTGATCAAGGCTTCATCTGATGCCTGAGATTTTTGCTTCAGGCCCTCAATCTCGTGCTGTTCTTGCCCATAGGTGATCGCTAATCCCATCTCTCCTCTCGCTCAAGTGGTTCTTAAACCATTTCAGAAAACCAACCATCATCCTTTTCTCCATATCATGTGTCCCTTCTTTTTCTATCTCCTGTCTAAACAATCTGCAAAATAGCAAAATTCGACTAACCATTATTTTACACAAAAGTAAGTTTATATTTAGCACTAAATTCAAATGTAGATAGTATTAGTTACTCACTTCACGTAGGGATCAACCTCCTCGCAATTATTTAGGACATACCAAACAAGCTTGTCAAATTCTTCAGAAGGTATGTAATTACATTGGCTCCTATTAAATTAACACCATGTGTAAAAACAGAGACGTCACAATCCACCGAAATTCCTAGAGATCCATCACCACTTTTGTCCCCTTGATTAAATCTAGTGTTTACATCATTCATATATCTTGAACAAAATGTCAATGCTTCATCGGCTATGTATCCCTCCGCAATGGAACCTTCAGGCCTCGCCTTGTTCCTCACGAAACCCTTTAAAGTGCATAGTCGACGCTCTATTGGGTACATCCGACCAAATTGTACTGGACCTCTCAAAATTGCCTCATCTGGTAGATGAACAGCTAAGTGCACCATCACATCAAAGAAAGCAGGAGGGTATATTTTCTCAAGCTTGCATAAAATGATTGGGATTTGTGCTTTAAGTCATCGCAATACATCTATCTTCAGATTTCTACTGCACAATTCCCTAAAGAAGTTCCCCAACTCCACAATTGCTTCATATATATCCCTACGCACCACTCCCCGAAGGCCAACGGGTAATAATCTTTGTATAAGGATATGACAATCATGTGTTTTCAGCTCCTGTAACTTCAATCCATCTGCACTAATACATCTAGCTAAGTTGGAACCAAAGCCATCTGGTAATTTCACCTCTCTAATAAAATCACAAAATGCAAGCTTCTGCTCCTTTGTCAACGTATAGCATGCATACGGGACTCTATAAGACGTTCCACTCTCCTCTAAATGCAATTCCCTCCTTATGCCCATATCTTGCAAATCAAGCCTAGCATTCAGAGTGTCTTTTGTCTTCCCCTGTACGTTTAGAAATGTAGCAAGAATGTTCATGCATATATTTTTCTCGATGTGCATCACATCAAGATTATGTGCCAACATCAATTCCATCCAATATGGCAAATCAAACAATCTAACCTTCCTCTTAAATAATGCAGGCTCATCATTCTCATCACGCTTCCTTTTCTTATTTGAAGGAGGACAAGGATGCTTTCCTGGTTTGACATCTTTCACTTTCTCCACTGCTCCAAAAGCTCTTGTCTACTAAACTTCCTGGCTTCTCACGCTTCTCATGGTGTCCATCAAAAGCTAAGCTTCTTCGCATACTGATGCGTCCATTGAGAGGTAACGACGGTGGCCAATGTAATGAGATCTTATTCCCTAATGCCCGTGATAGTGGATCTTTGTCACAATGAATGCATGCATAATATCCTTTTGTAATTCGACCCGATAAAGTACTTAAAGCAGGGTAATCATGGATACACCAAATAAGCTGCGTACGCATATTAAACACCTCGGTTAACGCATCATAAGTAGGGACACCTTGCCATAGTTCAAGCAACTCATCAATGAGAGGTTCCATGAATAGGTCAAAATCCTTCCCAGGACATTTTGGACCAGGGATGAGTAATGCCATCATGCAGTTCGATTGATCCATGCATACCCATGGTGGCATGTTGTAAGGCATTACAAGCACCGGCCACATGCTGTATGACGTACTCATAATTCCAAATGGATTGAAACCATCCGTAGCTATGCCAAGCCTCAAGTTCCTTGCATCTTCAGCAAAATCTGGATATTTTCTATCAAAGTCTTTCCATGCCTCTCCATCAGCTGGATGACTCATCTCATTATCATTTGGCTGTCGCTTCAACTTGTGCCATTGTGTATCCTCTGCTATTTGTTTTGAAGTAAAATATCTCTGCAATCGTGGTCTCAGCGGAAAATATCTCAACACCTTTTGAGGCACCCGCCTATTGACATTCCCATCTATCCACCTTGATTCACCGCATATAGGGCATTCATCTCTATTCTCAAATTCCTTTCTAAATAGCACACAGTTATTGAAGCAAACATGGATAGACTCATATCCAAGACCCAATTCAGTAAGGTATTTCTTCACTTCATAAAATGAACTTGGAAGCTTGCAATGGGGGAATGCTTGCGACAGTAGCTTTACTAGTGCATCAAAAGCGGAATTGCTGATTCGATAGTATGACTTCACATGAAGTAACTTGACGAGAAAAGAGAATCTTGAAAATGGTGATTGAGAACAAAGTACCTGCTTCGCATCTGCCAGCACTCTAGCAAAATTAGGATGTTCTCCACCTTTCTCTGAAGCTGTGTAGAGCTCCTTTATCATATCAGGCAACCCTTCCTCCTCATCATCATCCTCACTCCCAATGAAGCCATCGTGACCAGAACTTTCCATATCACAATTAATTTCATTGACATGCACCGGAGAATCCACACCTTCAACATCAAATGATTCTCCATGATGAACCCACCTCGTGTATGTACTTGACATGCCTATCGGGACCCCGAATTTGCAAATCCGGACCCTCTGTGTATTCAGCACTAGTCCAGGAACGCGCTAGTGCACACAGTCTTAACATCGGTATATATCACAATCATACCATACAATATTATCAAAGTACTTTATTTAAATAATCAAAGGGTTACTCGACCTTATGGCCAAGTTACAAATATATGCCTTGCAAGGCGAAACTTATTAAAAGAGAAATAGCAGCAGCGGAAAATCAAACAAACTTCGTGGCGCCATCCAAGATACCCACGAGGCAACTGACCGGGCTCGCATCCCTAAGTAGTCGGGTCCTCTTGGAGTTCCTCCTCCAAAGCTGGCGTAATCTCCTCTTCAAGCGGTATTGTGTTGAGGCAAGGGTGAGTACTTGGTACTCAAGAAGTCATGCACAGAATGCAAGCTAATATACTATATGCATGGCTTGGTACAAAGGAATAGCTCAAGGTATATTTATGTAAACAGCATTTGACAAGTAATATAAGTAGATTCGAAGCGGTAAAAACAAGTAAAGCATAAATAACTTTGCAAGAAGTTTAAATAACATTTTTCCCCATCCTAAACCACATTTCCATCATCTTCTTTGTTAAACCAACCCAACTTTTCAAATCCAAGTTATTTTCAGAAAGTCTACCCCTTATTTGTAATTCCCGAGCATTGTCGATCACAGTGGACTCGGCTATTCAAATAGATTCTACACTCTGCAGAGGTTATGCACTTTACCCACAAGATACAATCCACTCACCACGTCAGCCGTGAATCGCCATACAAGAGTATGCGAATGAGCGATCATAACAAAGCCTTTCGGAAGCCTCAAACAACACAGGTGGTCCTCTCCGGTACGTGCTCTACACCATCCCTTCCCTTAGCCAAGGCGAAGTATGGGACCAACACACCGTTAGATGGGTACCTGGCCCACGACCACGATCGCTCCCCAGTGCAATCACACAAGCGGTGTAATCGACACCACTGAGGCTCCACAAGTGAGTCCTTAGCGACTTAGTCAACTAGGGCCGTCCCATTCCAGCCATGTGGTTGCAAGTATGACCCAGTTCAAAGGCTTGCAAGGTTAAGTCCTTAGAGTGACCAGGGCAAGACTACCCGAAAAAACCAAATCATCACTCCCAATGCCACAACTGGCCCACCTGATTACTCTTGCCACAAGCCCGGCCGAAATCAGCGTTTATCAAACCCCGCTTGATTACCATGCACCACGTGCCATCAACATCACATGATACTTTTCCAAAACAGGTTCAATATATCATTAAGTCAATATTAGCATTTGATTATCCAAAATCATGTCATGAGCACGTAGCAGGTCTAAGCAGCATACTACAACGTTCTAAACCCATGTTGGCAATTTAATAATGTCCAACTAGTAAACCACAACTAGGGTGACAAGGGATCATGGCACATACTTAGATAATCAAGGTGTCATATAACAAATTGGTAGTTATCTAACCCCCATGTTTAAACAAAGTATCTTTCTAATTGAACTAGCATGCAATAGTTTAAATCAAAATAGATTTCGAAATAGGATCAATATGGTCAAAGCACAACTTGCCTTCAAAAAGTACTTGCTCTTGGTCTTGAGTTGGATCCTGAGTCAACACTTCTCCCTCGAATCCTTAGGCACTTCAACGTCTACTCGTAAAGCGTGCAAATAGCAAATACACAAATGAACACTATGCAAAAAGATCCCAAAACTCCAAATAAAATCCATAAACAGAGAGAACATAATTTTCTGGATTTTTAGAAACTGGAATCGTCAAATTTGGAGTTAAAACGCAAAAGTTATGATTATTTAAAGTTTAAATAATCAATTAAATAATTTTACAGAGAAAAACTTTAGTCCAAAAATTAAATAAAATTCATATTTAGGTAGATCTCAATTTTATACAAATTTAGAAATTTGAATCGCTCAAATCGGAGTTGAAACGCAAAAGTTATAAGCGTTTGAAGTTTGAATCTAAATTTGAATCAATATTTCGAATTAATAAATCATTTTCTTTTTTCGGAAATTAATTATTGCGTCAGCATGGACACGTGGCAGCCTCTGATTGGCCTGCTGACGTCAGCCGGTCCATGGACTTGGTCCACGCTCAGCTCGGGTCCACGGCTCACGTGACTGACATGTGGGACCCACCCGTCAGTGCGGGGTCTCACGCTAACACTGGCGACGTGTGGGCCCTCGACATCACGGGGCCGGCGTGTCGGCGTCACGCCTGCCAGCGTGGGCCGGCGTTGACCGCGGCGGTCCATCTTCCCGACACGTGGCGCAATCTCAGCCGTTGGTTTGAAAATCAACGGCGCGGATTAGATCCAGGGTTAACACGTTGAAACTACTCGTTGCTCGTGGGCCGTTCGATCTAGATCGGACGGTCCAGATCTAATCCTATACTCGCACTGCTACAGCACGTGGCAATTGTGAACCGTTGGATCTTGATCCAACAATCCAGATCTAATCGGGTTTGGAAACACGTGAGCTCACCTCAACCGTCCGATCTGGATCCGACGGTCCTCCGAGCTCGCGGACGGCGATGGCTTCACGGCGGCGCTGGCTTGACCGGAGAGGGCGGCACGACGAGCCCGGCGGCGTTTGGGGCGTGCTCGACGAGATGAAACCTCCTTCGCCAGTGCGTCTCGTCGCGGGGACTCGGATCTGAGCTCCTTCTCGGCGGAAGACGACGGACGACGGCGGAAACCGGCGCAAACCGCAGCGGAGGAAGAGACAACTCCGGCGGCGATTGCGGCTCAACGAT
This sequence comes from Rhipidocladum racemiflorum, assembly GCA_036346355.1. Classification (NCBI taxonomy): domain Eukaryota; kingdom Viridiplantae; phylum Streptophyta; class Magnoliopsida; order Poales; family Poaceae; genus Rhipidocladum; species Rhipidocladum racemiflorum. Next base: position 26,036,810 of record CM070589.1, on the reverse strand, counting down.
GGCGGCTCCGGCGAGATGGCTCGAGGAACGGTGCGCCAAGGATGAGGGCAACCTCGGGGGCGTCTCACGCTTTAAATAGCCTCGGCGTCCGTGCTAGACGGAAACCTAGTTCGCTACGGCGGGCGCGCGGCGAAGTCCGGCTCGGACTCGGCGAAGACGACGAAATCGTGGCCGTCCACGTGGCGCGATCAACGGCCACGATCGCCGCGAGCGCGATCGGATCCGGCCGATTCTGGCTCGAACCGTGCCGGTGATCTCGGCCGTTGGATCTTGATCCAACGGTTGGGATTGATTAGGTTTAAGTGGGTTCGGTCGAGTCAAGCGGCTCGGTCGGGTTCGTCGGACTCGAGTCCGACTTCGATCGGATGAACGATTTGACCCGAGTTGGATTTTCCAGCGATTTAATATTTAAAATAATTCCCAATAATTCATTTAATTCATTAAAAATAGCAAAAGACTCAGAAAAATTCCAGAAAAATTCTGGAAAATATTTTGGAACATTTTGGACTCAAATAAAATATTTCCAACAAAATTTTATTTGCAAAATTAAATTCTTTAATTATTTCAAAATGGAATAAATTCAAATAAATTCCAAATAAATCCAAATAAATTCCAGAAAATTCCAAAATTCACCAAAGTGCCAAATCACACATGAATTTAAGAAAAGCAAAATTTTGGGATGTTACAAACCTCCCCCCCTTAATAGAATCTCGTCCCCGAGATTCAGGGCTTACTAAAGGAATAGGTTTGGAAACTCTTTCTTCAAATCCTCTTCGCGCTCCCAAGTCGCTTCGCTTTCTTCATGGTTGCTCCACTGAACTCTACAGAAACGGGTTGACTTGTTTCTAGTTTCTCGATCCATTGTGTCTAGAATCCTCACAGGATGTTCCTTATAAGTCAAATCCTCTTGCAACTCAATTGACTCTAGCGGTGTATGCATTCCTCGAGGAACTCGGAGACACTTCTTTAACTGGGACACATGGAATACATCATGTACTCCTGCCAACGACTGTGGCAACTCCAGCTGATAAGCAACTTCACCTCTGCGACTCAAAATCTTAAATGGTCCAACATAGCAGGTGCGAGTTTCCCTTTGGCATGGAACCTCTTAACTCCCCGAGAGGCGTAACTACGAGGTATACAAAGTCTTACGGTTCAAAACTCAAATCTCGGCGACGATTGTCAAGATAACTCTTACATCGAGATTGGGCTATCTTCAACCTTTCCCTAATTATGGCGATCTGCTCTTGACCTCTTGAAGAATATCAGGCCCAAAGACACGGGCGCCACGGTCTCATTCCAATTCAATGGCGTCCGACATGGTCGACCATACAGTGCCTCAAAGGTGACATCGTAAACTAGCCTGATAACTATTGTTGTAACTAAACTCGGCATCACGGCAAACTTTTATCCCAAGAGGTAGCATAAGCCAATGCACAAGCTCTTAGCATATCTTCCAGAATCTGGTTGACTCTTTCTGGTCTGTCCATCCGTCTGTGGATGATAAGTCATCTTGAAGTTCAAACGGGTCCCCATGGCTTCATGCAACTTATTCCGAACCTTGAGGTAAATTGGGTACCTCTGTCCGATACAATCCTCTTTGGCACTCCGTGCAAACAAACAATCTGATCATGTACAACTCTGCTAATTTATCTCCCGAGTAAGTGGTCTTCACGGGGATAAAATGGGCTACTTTAGTCAAGCGATCCACTATAACCCATATGGAGTCATAACCTCCTTGAGTCTTTGGCAAACCGGTAATGAAATCCATTCCGATTTCCTCCCACTTCCACTCAGGTATTTTCAGCGGTTGTAGCAATCCTGCTGGTCTCGATGCATTGCCTTGACTCTCACGGCATCGTCGCACAATGCAACATGCTCGGCAACTTCACGTTTCATACTCGGCCACGAATCTCTCCTTGAGATCTGATACATCTTGGCGCTTCCAGGATGAATCGAGTACTTAGAGTCATGGGCTTCTTCCAGAATCAGTTGCTTTAACTCCTTTTTGTTAGGCACACAAATGCGATCCTTCATCCATAACGTGCCTTGCTTGTCTAGCTTGAAATCCTTTGCCTTGCCTTCCTCCATTTTGGACTTAATCCTACGGATCTTGTCATCATCCTTCTGTCCTTCTCGGATCTGGTCCTCTAAAGTAGGCTTTACTTCCAAGGCGGCCAAGAATCCGCTAGGTACAACCTCAATCTTCATTTTCTGGAAATCCTCACATAACTCATCCTGACTTGTGGCTAGCAACGTACTCACGGTATGGCTCTTCCGACTCAGAGCATCGGCTACTACGTTGGCCTTCCCGGGATGGTAATGGATTCCAATATTATAGTCCTTGATCAACTCTAGCCATCTCCTTTGCCTCATATTCAGATCCGACTGGGTGAATATGTACTTAAAACTCTTATGATCCGTATATACCTCACATCTGCTTCCAATCGAGATAGTGACGCCATATCTTCAAAGCATGCACTACGGCAGCCTAACTCTAGGTCATGTGTCGGATAATTTTCCTCATGCGGCCTCAATCGCCTTGATGCATAAGCGGCGACCTTTCCATTCTGCATCGGACACATCCAAGTCCTTGGCGCGATCGTCACAATAAATATCGAAGCTTTGAGCAACATCCGGTAGAACTAACACGGTCTTGATGTCAATCGCTTCTTCAGCTCTGAAATCCTTCCTCACATTCTCAAGGCGTCCATGCAAACTTCTTTTCCTTCTTGACAATTGCGTAAGAGGTTTTGCAATTGTCGAAAAGCCTTCGATGAAAGCAGCGGTAGTATCCTGCCATTCCAAGGAAACTCGAATACGGGTCACACTTCTTGGTTGCTCCCAATGTAACACGACTTCTACTTTGCTTGGATCTACTGGCGACTCCTTAGCGGTCATCACATGTCCAAGAAACTCCACCTTGTCCTTCCAAAAATCACACTTATCGAACTTGGCGAAAAGTTGCTGTTCCTCGACTTTTCCAAAACTCGCCTTAAGTGTTCGGCATGTTCATCCTCTGTCTTGGAGTAGATTAGGATATCGTCTATGAACACGACGACAAACTTGTCCAAATATTCCATGAACACCTTATTCATCATATTCATGAAATAGTAGGCGCATTCGTTAGCCCAAAGGACATAATCATAAACTCGTAATGTCCATATCTTGGCGAGAATGCAGTCTTGAATATCTTACGATCGGATCTTCAATCGATGGTATCGATCTCGCATCAATCTTGGAGAAAACTCGGCTCCTCTTAATCTGATCAAACAAATCACCAATCCTGGGTAGCGGATACTTATTCTTCACGGTGACTTCATTGAGTGCACGGTAGTCGATGCACATCCTGAAACTCCGTCCTTCTTTTTGACAAACAAAAGCGGTGCTCCCCACGGCACGAACTTGGTCTCGATAAATCCTTTCTCCATTAACTCTTCTAGTTTGTTTCTTCATCTCTACCAACTCCTCGGTAGACATCCGATAGGGTCTCTTTGCTATCGGTCTTTGTGCAGTACAAGCTCTATCACAAACTCTATGTCCTGTCTGCGGCATACGGGTAGATCTTCGGGAAAAACATCAGGTACTCATTCACTCTTTGGGACATCCTCTATGCTGATTGCCTTGGTACTGTTAACCATCAAGCTGTCCATCTCTAAGCTATGGTGGCTTGAAATTCCACTTTCTTCCCACACGGGCTCTCAACTGAGATAGTCCTTCGTCCACAATCCAATACACCTTGTGCTTGGATAACCAATCCATTCCCAATATAACATCTAAGGTCCGGTCTCCAAAATTATAAGGTTTGCTAGGAACTCTATTCCATCTATTAGTATTCTCACCCGGAACATCCTACTTCCGTTCGGAGTTGAACCAGGGGTTTGAACTAAAAGCATGCACTTAAGTCTTGCAATCCTTAAATCATTTCGAGTAGCAAAGCCTTGCGAAACAAGCGAATCTGAAGCTCGAGTCAAACAAAAGCTGCTGCAGTCTTGAGTTAACAAGTAACTTACCCGGCTGACGTCAGTAGCATTTTGCAATGCATCCGCGGTGACATGGTTGACTCGGCCTCTCACCACGCATGCAGGGTGTGGCTCCTGGTGCTTTGGCGTCCTAGCTGGGGTGGTTCCTAGATTGAAGCGAACTGGGTCGCTCCTGCTGTCTTCTTCGGACAAGCTGTTGGCAAAGTGTCTGGCTCGTTCGTTGCGATTGTAGCGACGTCTCACCTTGTTCCTGTTGGCCTGCACAGGGTAGCGTTTCTAAGCGGGGGCTGGGGTTTGGTAGTTACGATTGGCGGGTCTTGGTGCTGAGGATGGTGTCCTTGTTGCGATACGTGGTTGGAATCAAGAATTGATTTGGTGCAACTCTCAAGCGTTGTGCGTTCACTGACGTGATCCTTCTTTGTTGCATCCTGCGCTTCTGTTCTCATCCAGTTCCTTGCGCTTGTCCTCAAGAATAAGCGCCTTATTCACCAACTCTTGGAAATCTGGAAAGGTGTGGGTGATCAACCCTACTTGCAATCCTGAGTTAAGTCCCTTCATAAAAGCGAGGCTATGCGGATTTATCTCGTCGCTACATCCTCAGTGCGTGGCGTGCTAGCTGTGTGAACTTGTTCGGGTAGTCGACCCTTTGGTTGATTACCTTGCTTGATGCTCTGAACTCCTCCTTCTTAAGGTCCATAATTCCTTGAGGCACGTGATCTTGTCGAATGCATTTGTGAACTCTTCCCAAGTGATATCTTGAGGGTTCTCTGCGTGCACGAAGTTCTCCCACCATTCGTGTTTGTTCCTTCCAACTGATGAGAAGCGTAAAGTACCTTCTCATTTCCTATGCATTGGGCTATGTGTAGCTTCCTCTCAATTGATCTTAACCAATCGTCGGCCTCCAACGGATTGGCATTCCCAGAGAAAGTGGGTGGGTGAGTCCTCATGAACTCGACGACCTTGTATTCTGGCGTGGTCCCTGATTAACTTGATTGGCAGTGGCCTGAGCAGTGACGTGCTGCATTTGTTGCATCATAGCATGCATCAACTGGGTCTGAGCAGCAAGAAATGCTCCAAAATTCTGCACATCCAGTGGCGGTGCTGGTGCTCCATCATTGGGGTTTTCTGTTGGGCGAGATCCACTCCCATTGCTTCCAAAGTTCCCACGGGTGTTCACCATCTGTTGATTTGCTCTAGGTTTAGAGATGAGAGGGAAACAAGAATAGACAAGTAATATGGACTTTATGCGAGGCGAAAGGGGTAACTTTAAGGTCCATCTTTATTATTAATAACTTGGTATGGCTGCTTACAATGCCTAAGGGCCTTGCAACACATACTGCACACTCAGCAAACAAAGCAAATCCAAATCGAACTAACTCTGGAATCTAACGCCTAAAGGGTGACTCTTTATTTTAGGGCCGACTCGGCGAAGGAGTCTCACTATAGAACCTAAGCTCACTCATCGAGAAAACCTCCACGGCACAGAGTGCAGGTCTTTGCGGCATAGGCGCGAAACGATCGCCATGTCCAAATGACTATGTCATCTGTGGTAGTCGAAGAAGCGATGTCCTCATCGAGATCTGACTCCTCTGGATCGGCTCGTGTGGCTCAATCTTGGCTCACGGGTCTGGTCCGTACAAAGTCATTTCCAACTCATCAATCCTTCGTAGAAGGTGTGCCACATACTCCTGAGCTTCCCGCCATCTGTTCTTCTCTGTCGTGATCTCCTTGCGGGCCTTCTGTAGCTCCTTACTTGTATTATCTAGTACATCTTCCTGGGCGACGACGAATCGTGCCAAGCTGTGTAAGTGGCATCCTCATCCTGAATCGCCTTGGTCGAGAAGGTTATCGCTCTTGCGGATGATAACGGAACACCGTGCTTCCCAACTCCCTGGCGTAGATACTGGTAATGTGCCGCATTGCTCGTCGTGAAACTTCTTGGATACCCATCTGCATTGTAGATCTTCTAGCGGTCACGGTGTATCGAGCGATTGCACTGGGCCCTCTTCCTGGCAGGTACCTCAATCCTCACGTCACAAGCCTTGATCAATCCCGCTTGTCTGATCACTTCCACTTGATATTGGGGCTTCTCAAAATCTCCGAGAGTTTGTAGCATGTGCCAAAGTTCTGCAGCGTGACCAACTCCCAGATCAACGTAGTTGAACTCTTCCTCCATCTGTCACAAGAGTGCTTTACGTAAGAACTCGGAATTTTCGAATTGTGACAAGGTAAGGGAAAATTTCAGCAAGAGACAAGAAAAGAGAGAAGGGGATAAGTCGAGATGTCATTTCTTGTCTTCACAAATTTTTAGCTTTAGAAAATAGGTTTTATCCTCACTATGACCATTCTAGCTTAGGGTTGAGCCTACAGTCAAGTATGGCTCTGATACCACCTCTGTCGGGACCCCGAATTTGCAAATCCGGACCCTCTGTGTATTCAGCACTAGTCCAGGAACGCGCTAGTGCACACAGTCTTAACATCGGTATATATCACAATCATACCATACGATATTATCAAAGTACTTTATTTAAATAATCAAAGGGTTACTCGACCTTATGGCCAAGTTACAAATATATGCCTTGCAAGGCGAAACTTATTAAAAGAGAAATAGCAGCAGCGGAAAATCAAATAAACTTCGTGGCGCCATCCAGTATACCACAGGCAATCGATCGGGCTCGCATCCTAAGTAGTCGGGTCCTCTTGGAGTTCCTCCTCCAAAGTGGCGTAATCTCCTCTTCAAGCGGTATTGTGTTGAGGCAAGGGTGAGTACTTGGTACTCGACAAGTCATGCACGTAATGCAAGCTAATATACTATATGCATGGCTTGGTACAAAGGAATAGCTCAAGGTATATTTATGTAAAACAGATTTGACAAGTAATATAAGTAGATTCGAAAGCGGTAAAAACAAGTAAAGCATAAATAACTTTGCAAGAAGTTTAAATAACATTTTTCCCCATCCTAAACCACATTTCCATCATCTTCTTTGTTAAACCAACCCAACTTTTCAAATCCAAGTTATTTTCGTAAAGTCTACCCCTTGATTTGTAATTCCCGAGCATTGTCGATCTGTGGACTCGGCTATTCAAATAGATTCTACACTCTGCAGAGGTTATGCACTTTACCCACAAGATACAATCCACTCACCACGTCGGTAGTGAATCGCCATACAAGAGTATGCGAATGAGCGATCATAACAAAGCCTTTCGGAAGCCTCAAACAACACAGTGGTCCTCTCAGATGCGTGCTCTACACCATCCCTTCCCTTAGCCAAGGCGAAGTATGGGACCAACACACCGTTAGATGGGTACTGGCCACGACCACGATCGCTCCCCGTACAATCACACAAGCGGTGTAATCGACACCCTGAGGCTCCACAAGTGAGTCCTTAGCGACTTAGTCAACTAGGGCCGTCCCATTCCCGACCATGTGGTTGCAAGTATGACCAGTTCAAAGGCTTGCAAGGTTAAGTCCTTAGAGTGACCAGGGCAAGACTACCCAAAAACCAAATCATCACTCCCAATGCCACAAGCGGCCCACTGATTACTCTTGCCACATGCCCGGCCGAAAATCGCTTATCAAACCCGATTGATTACCATGCACCACGTGCCATCAACATCACATGATACTTTTCCAAAACAGGTTCAATATATCATTAAGTCAATATTAGCATTGGATTATCCAAAATCATGTCATGAGCACGTAGCAGGTCTAAGCAGCATACTACAACGTTCTAAACCCATGTTGGCAATTTAATAATATCCAACTAGTAAACCACAACTAGGGTGACAAGGGATCATGGCACATACTTAGATAATCAAGGTGTCATATAACAAATTGGTAGTTATCTAACCCCCATGTTTAAACAAAGTATCTTTCTAATTGAACTAGCATGCAATAGTTTAAATCAAAATAGATTTCGAAATAGGATCAATATGGTCAAAGCACAACTTGCCTTCAAAAAGTACTTGCTCTTGGTCTTGAGTTGGATCCTGAGTCAACACTTCTCCCTCGAATCCTTCCGGCACTTCAACGTCTACTCGTAAAGCGTGCAAATAGCAAATACACAAATGAACACTATGCAAAAAGATCCCAAAACTCCAAATAAAATCCATAAACAGAGAGAACATAATTTTCTGGATTTTTAGAAAGCTGGAATCGTCAAATTTGGAGTTAAAGCATAAAAGTTATGATTATTTAAATTTTAAATAATCAATTAAATAATTTTAAATAGAAAAACTTTATTACAAAAATTAAATATAATTCATATTTAGTTAGATCTCAATTTTATACAAATTTAGAATTTTGAATCGCTCAAATCGAGTTGAAGCATAAAAGTTATAAGCGTTTGAAGTTTGAATCTAAATTTGAATCAATATTTCGAATTAATAAATCATTTTCTTTTTTCGGAAATTAATTATTGCGTCAGCATGGACACGTGGCAGCCTCTGATTGGCCTGCTGACGTCAGCCGGTCCATGGACTTGGTCCACGCTCAGCTCGGGTCCACGGCTCACGTGGCCCGACATGTGGGACCCACCGTCGGTCGAGGTCTCACGCTAACACGGTGCCGACGTGTGGGCCCCTCGACATCGCGGGCCAGCGTGTCGGCGTCTGCCTGCCAGCGTGGGCCCAGCGTTGACAGCGGCGGTCCATCTTCCGGACACGTGGCGCAATCTCGGTAGTTGGTTTGAAAATCAGCGGCGGATTAGATCCAGGGTTAACACGCGTTGAAACTACTGCGTTGCTCGTGGGCCGTTCGATCTAGATCGGACGGTCGAGATCTAATCCTATACTCGCCTTTCGCTACGGCCGTGGCAATTGTGAACCGTTGGATCTTGATCCAACAATCCGAATCTAATCGGGTTTGGAAACACGTGAGCTCACCTCAGCCGTCCGTCTGGATCCGGCGGTCCTCCGAGCTCGCCAGGCGATGGCTTCACGCAGCGCGCTGGCTTGGCCGAGAGGCGGGGGCGGCAGCGAGCCCGGACGGCGTTTGGGGCGTGCTCGACGAGATGAAACCTCCCGCCAGTGCGTCTCGTCAGCGGGGACTCGGATCTGAGCTCCTTCGGCGGAAGACGACGGACGGCGGCGAAGCCGGCGCAAACCGCGGCGGAGGAAGAGACAACTCCGGCGGCGATTGCGGCTCAACGGTGGCGGCTCGGCGAGATGGCTCGAGAGCAGTGCGCAAGGATGAGGGCAACCTCGGGGGCGTCTCACGCTTTAAATAGCCTCGGCGTCCGTGCCTGAGACGGAAACCTAGTTCGCTACGGCGGCGCGGCGGCGAAGTCCGGCTTCCGGACTCGGCGAAGAGCAGCGAAATCATGGCCGTCCACGTGGCGCGATCAGCGGGCCCACGATCGCCGCGGCGCGATCGGATCCGGCGATTCTGGCTCGAGCCGTGCGGTGATCTCGGCCGTTGGATCTTGATCCAGCGGTTGGGATTGATTAGGTTTAGGAGTGGGTTGGCCGAGTCAAGCTGGCTCGGTCGGGTTGAGTCGGACTCGAGTCCGACTCGATCGGATGAAACGATACTTGACCGAGTTGGATTTTCCAGCGAATTAATATTTAAAATAATTCCCAGTAATTCATTTAATTCATTAAAAATAGCAAAAGACTCAGAAAAATTCCAGAAAAATTCTGGAAAATATTTTGGAACATTTTGGACTCAAATAAAATATTTCCAACAAAATTTTATTTGCAAAATTAAATTCTTTAATTATTTCAAAATGGAATAAGTTCAAATAAATTCCAAATAAATCCAAATAAATTCCAGAAAATTCCAAAAATTCACCAAAGTGCCAAATCACACATGAATTTAAGAAAAGCAAAATTTTGGGATGTTACAATGCCATTTATATGAATGTGGTCTTCCACAATGGACTGAGGTCTCCGTACGTGATTAAGACATTCACGACATGGGCAAGGTATCTCATTATTCCGACCAAATCTTTCTTGAACAAATGTCATGAATTCTCCCACGCCTTTGACATATGCAGGGGTAAATTGTTTAGCATTGATCCAACTTCTATCCATCTTTTCAACATCATGCATGAGAAGAATAAAGCATAATTAGGCAAGTATTTCCAAAGTAATGTAGATATATATATATATATCACCAAGTAAACTAGGAGGTACTAAAAAATTGTGCAAAAATGAACCATAATTAACCACAATAGTATATATAATAGAGCTTAAGGGCAATAGGTTGTACTTGTGAAATACAGAGCTCCCAGGTCTAAATACTTTACTTTGTTTTCGTTGCTCTGCCTCTGTTCACAGCTTTTGTAGGATTGTATTGCACATATTTAATGGCTACAGATTTCAGAGACCGACTCTGTTTTCATTGCTCTGCTTCTCGGTTGCATCAGCAAAGTTGGACTCGGAATGTGACTACCATACCAGTCGTTCTCCTCAGCCTCATTGAGTCCAGCGCCCTAGAGAAGTAGAGAGAGACTCGGTTTCTAATCTTGCTCAGCGCTAGACCTAGGTCGCGCCCACACCTTGCCTGGCAGGGGCTGTGGCGGCGGGGAGATGGCGCCTGCGGAGGAGGCGGGCGGCGGGGAGTTCCTCGTGGGGATGAAGGTGCTGGTGGTGGATGACGACCCTACGTGCCTCGCCGTGCTCAAGAGGATGCTCATCGAGTGCCACTACGTCGGTGAGCAGCTTGCTTTGCCAACCCCCCTCCCCTTGCCGTCTCGCTTAGGAGTTTGATTTGCTCTTCCCGTGATTACGGGAATTTTACACAGTCTGTAGTTCTCAATTTTTGAGAGATTTTGCTACTTTTTAGGTTTCTATATCTGAGAGTGGATTTGTGACGTATATTTGCTTAAGGATTAGTGATTGCATTGGAGATCTGAGATTCTGAGTCGATTCGTGTGTGAGAAAAATCTGAGCAGGCGCATGGCTACTGTTGCTGATTGCTAACTCCGAGCACTTATGCCTTAAGGAAAAGTATTAAGGATTAGATTATTGGGATTCATGTGAACTTCGAATTATGATTCTAGTATCGTTACTAGACTTGCATATCTTAGGAATATATCTTTGATTAACCTATATTACAATATCTTAGGAATGGATCGTTCATTAACCCATCTTTTGCTCTTTATCCGGATAACGTTATGTTAGGTCTAATGACTGCAAAATGCGGCAGAAAGTTTTTGGGGATCACCAAGTTAGTACAAGTGCTATGCATCACCTAATCGGGGTCATAATAAGATATCTTCCACACGGTTCGTTACATTTGTGGGACACTTTGTTGTCAACATGAATAATATATAGACTCCATGTTCTTTAAGGCGTTCCTATGGTCTTCTAGTTTCGTTTACGCACACGAAGACTGATGTAGCTGGAATCAATCTCAAGTTGTGCTCCAGTCGTGTTATTGATTTCTCCTTGTGAATATATATGAACATAATCCACCATATAATACGTTTTATATATTTTTGCAGCAACAACGCCACTTGATACTTTGGGGAGTTTGGCATCGGCATCTATTTTGATTGATGCTTCGGGAGACATGGTACAGATACATGAATTTTTATTTATCTTGTGATTCAGATCTAATTATTCATGACATGTTGTCAGATTTGGCATGGAGAAAATAAACTGTTACAAGGCATGTCCGTTTTGCTGTTGGTCGCGAATCATATGCATCAGGATCAGAAGATGGCACTGGTAATATATTGCTATGCTTTGCTGTGGTTATAAAAATGTCGTGCACTGTACATATAGGAGTATTAGCTGATAATTTTGTTACTAACAACATTGCTATATAGGCATGATTCAAGTATGCTCTTATTCTGGTTTATAATGTCAGACCTACCTTCGAAGGTGTCAAAAACCAGGTTTGGTCATTGAAGCCATACAACATAGTGCATATTTCCTTTTGTTTGTGTGATCAGATTGTTTTTGTGTTCACATAGAAAATGTATTGGTATATCCATTGTTTGGAAAGCTGTCAAGATGGTTATCACTGTTTCCTGCTGCTAATGTTAGATTTAGAATTAGACAATCCTCATAGTTGATTCATTTTTCCATGTGTGTCACTTCCTTGGATGGTAGTAGATCTCACATTTGGTGGCTTCCATGTAGCAGAGGAGGGCAACGCAATGGTGGTGGTGATGGATCGGTTGCTGACCTCGATATCACTTCTCCAAAAGATTGTTTTGTCCAAATCTGTGATCTCAAAAGTATTTGGCTCGGTGAGAGATTCTATAGCAGAAAAATACGGAGGGTTAGCTATTCTCTTGTCCAACTAGAATGATCCAATCTTATGTGGAATTTAACCACTGATCCAATCTTGTGTGGAATTTAACCACTGATCCAAATCTGTTCATGTTCATGCTTTTGGTTTCCAAATCTGAAAGACTTTGTTTGCTGTTGGTTTTGATAACCATTAGTCTACTTTCCTTTACATGTTGTTTCTTCCTTTTTCTGTTAACTTTCTTGGCAAATTTATAAACTACACTTATTTTTGCTTCCTCTTGATGGAATCCTATCCTGTTAAGAACTCTTGATGGAATCACTAAGATCTACCTGCAGTATAACATTAAGAAAGCAATTGTTGCTAAGATTTTTTAGGACTCCAGTGTAGTATGCTTTCTCTCATTCTGAAAAGAACTTTTTCCGAGAAACCCATGGTATGACAAAAATGATATGAAGTGCTTTGCACAACCCAGCCACTCCTATTCCGAAGCCAGGTAGAGATGTATATAACCGATCCTGGTTAGCAATTTCACTTATCATCGAACTGTTGATTACCATAGTAAATTAGTAATGTATAATGAAACTTGGCACATGCCATATTTACGAAAAATGACTTAGTGATTAAATTGTAATGTATAATGCAAAGCAATGTTCTGAAATAAAGAAAAGGACTTGATAACATTGCAAGAAGCACTTGAGCTGCAACTTGGCTATTTGCCCAACTAAGATAGGTGAAACATTAATCCATTAGTTGAAAGCAGGATTATATCATGGGTTATTGCAGGCATGTTGCCGGATCTGTTTTTCTACATTCTCTTGCAGGGTGTGCTACATATTGACTTTTTGAATTCTATAGTGCATCACCTACATCACTACATTTTTGATGAAGAAAGTGGTAAAAAATGATGAAGAAAGTACTATACCATCTTTTTCTTATGAACTTGTTTACTTATACCTGGTAGATGGGTCATGTATATATCTTTTTACCCCCCTTACATGTAATCAACAAATATGACCATCAGTTACAAAATTACAAAATTAAATGAATTAGTTTGTCTATATTTTTTAAAATCTTTGATGCTTCCAGGTTCCACATTTTTGTTTGCTAATATTTTTATTATATTTTGATAGAATGAAAGTAGTGTGCAAGTCGTGGAACAATCTTCCTTGTCGACGACAATGAGGCCGAGCCTCGATAGGGTGTGTGACATCGTTGAGAATTGGAGTGCAGCCCGCGGCGTGTGTGTAGTGCAAAGTGCGACGGTGAACCCGGCCAGTTGGGAGACTAGGCTATTAGATTTAATATTGTTGTTAGTTACTTAGATTCGATCTTTCGATTAGTTTCAGTTTTCAATTTGTTTTCTTGATTACATGCGGTCAGGTAGAAGTAGTAGTAGTTTTCGGACTATTAGTAGAAGCTCTCCAAGTAAATTCAGACGAAGGTGTTTTGATGGAACACGATATATTAATGTAAGACTAGCTTGTAATTGGTCACAAGGCTATAAATAAAGCACAATCTGGGTGGAAGCATTGACAGGAAAAGCAATTGAGTCTCTGTTTGTTCTGCAATCAGAAGTGCAATCAAAATCTGGCTGCACTCCACACGCCACCTGCACTAATTTGGTTACTGCCGTGCGTTGATGCCGGATTGCTTATGGCCGATTTTTTCATTATGAGCTATGTCCTGATATTTAGGGATGGCTATTGTCAATATTTGTTTGAAGTTAACGCTGGAATCAAGTGTATAAAATTTTTTTGTAGTTAATGGATTGTTTTTGTTGTTAGCAATAAGGAAAAACGCAATCCCATTAAATATTAAAACAAGCTGCTAATGATGTTAAAAGTTTGCTTATGGAATTGTTTGAACCAATTGTTGATACTTCAACTTCGTCTTTTTGAGCTCAGCGGATGTGTGGAGTGTAAGCGGCCAAATGGATCGGCTGGCTAGGAGACTGGGACGAGTTTATCTATGTATATCAAAAAAGTAAAAACCTAATCAATAGTTGCCCATTGGCGCGACGGTAAGGCGATGCGGTGTATTGGAGAGGTCCCGAGTTCGAGCCACGAATCAGCAATTGTGTTTTTCGGTTTTTTTCTCTGTCCTTAACATGTGGACCCCAAATATGGGTCCCACATGGACCACATCTGACGTGTTATGTGTAACCCACATGTATATGGGCTCAACAACACCACGTTGGAGAAGGGGCCGACTAGGCCTAGCGACTCGCAAATATAATTATCCTGACGAAAGTATATTGTCATAGAAAATACATACATATGACGTCATGGTGCGACTAGGAACCCCAACATGATTTTCACTATCTATGACGATTTGTTTTGTTATGTTATGTCGGGACCCCGAATTTGCAAATCCGGACCCTCTGTGTATTCAGCACTAGTCCAGGAACGCGCTAGTGCACACAGTCTTAACATCGGTATATATCACAATCATACCATACGATACTATCAAAGTACTTTATTTAAATAATCAAAGGGTTACTCGACCTTATGGCCAAGTTACAAATATATGCCTTGCAAGGCGAAACTTATTAAAAGAGAAATAGCAGCAATGAAAATCAAATAAACTGTGGCGCCATCCAAGATACCACGAGGCAATGGCCCGGGCTCGCATCCCTAAGTAGACGGGTCTTCTTGGAGTTCCTCCTCCAAAGTGGCGTAATCTCCTCTTCAAGCGATATTGTGTTGAGGCAAGGGTGAGTACTTGGTACTCAAACAAGTCATGCACAGAATGCAAGCTAATATACTATATGCATGGCTTAGTACAAAGGAATAGCTCAGGGTATATTTGCGAAATGTACTTTTGACAAGTAATATGAGTAGATTCGAAAGCGGTAGAAATAAGTAAAGCATAAATAACTTTTCAAGAAGTTTAATAAACATTTTTCCCATCCTAAACCATATTTCCATCATCTTCCTTGTTAAACCAACCCATCTTTTCAAAACCAAGTTATTTTCGTAAAGTCTACCCCTTGATTTGTAATTCCCGAGCATTGTCCAAAGACAGTGGACTCGGCTATTCAAATAGATTCTACACTCTGCAGAGGTTATGCACTTTACCCACAAGATACAGTCAAACACCACAAAGGCGAAGTTCAGTAACAAAGCCTTTGGAAGCCTCAAACAACACAGTGGTCCTCTCCCAGACGTGCTCTACACCATCCCTTCCCTTAGCCAAGGCGAAGTATGGGACCAACACACCGTTAGATGGGTACCTGCCACGACCACGATACGCTCCCCCGTACAATCACACAAAAGGTGTAACTGACACCCTGAGGCTCCACAAGTGAGTCCTTAGCGAGTTATTCATCTAGGGCCGTCTCATTCCAGCCATGTGGTTGTAAGTATGTCCCAGTTCATAGTCTTGCAAGGTTAAGTCCTTAGAGTGACCATGTCAAGACTACACGAAAAACCAAATAATCACTCACAATGCCACAAGTGGCCCACCTGATTACTCTTGCCACATGCCCCGATAAATCATTTATCAAACCCGCTTGATTACCATGCACCACGTCAGTCAACATCACATGATACTTTTCCAAAACAGGTTCAATATATCATTAAGTCCATATTAGCGTTTGATTGTCCAAAATCATGTCATGAGCACGTAGCAGGTCTAAGCAGCATACTACAACGATCTAAACCCATGTTGGCAATTTAGTAATGTCCAACTAGTAAACCACAACTAGGGTGACAAAAGGTCATGGCACATACTTAAGTAATCAAGGTGTCATATATCAAATTGGTGTTTATCTAACCCCCAGGTTTAAACAAAGTATCTTTCTAATTGAACTAGCATGCAATAGTTTAAATCAAAATAGATTTTGAAATGGGATCAATATGGTCAAATCACAACTTGCCTTCAAAAAGTACTTGCTCTTGGTCTTGAGTTGGATCCTGAGTCAACACTTCTCCCTCGAATCCTTCCGGCACTTCAACGTCTACTCGTAAAGCGTGCAAATAGCAAATACACAAATGAACACTATGCAAAAAGATCCCAAAACTCCAAATAAAATCCATAAACAGAGAGAACATAATTTTCTGGATTTTTAGAAACTGGAATAAATCAAATTTGGAGTTAAAGCATAAAAGTTATGATTATTTAAAGTTTAAATAATCAATTAAATAATTTTACAGAGAAAAACTTTAGTCCAAAAATTAAATAAAATTCATATTTAGGTAGATCTCAATTTTATACAAATTTAGAAATTTGAATCGCTCAAATCGGAGTTGAAACGCAAAAGTTATAAGCGTTTGAAGTTTGAATCTAAATTTGAATCAATATTTCGAATTAATAAATCATTTTCTTTTGCGGAAAGTAATTATTGCGTCGGCATGGACACGTGGCAGCCTCTGATTGGACCGCTGACGTCAGCCGGTCCATGGACTTGGTACACGCTTGGCATGGGTCCAACGTGGACTCGGTCCACGACTCACGCGTGTCGCCGACATGTGGGCCCTCTCGGGTGACGTCATCGGCCGACGTCGGCGAGGCTCACCACCGCAGTCGACAGTGGGACCCATTGTGACGTCATGGGTGACGTCGGCGCTGGCGGGTCAGCCAGCGACATGCGGCCCCTCGACAGCGGGCCCGCGCTGGCATCGGTCACGACGCCAGCGTGGGCCGGCGTTGACCGCGGCGGTCCATCTTCCCGACACGTGGCGCAATCTCGGCGCTGGTTTGAAAATCAACGGCGCGGATTAGATCCAGGGTTAACACGCGTTGAAACTACTGCGTTGCTCGTGGGCGTTCGATCTAGATCGGGACGGTCCAGATCTAATCCTATATTCGCATCGCTACAAAGACGTGGCAATTGTGAACCGCTGGATCTTGATCCAACGATCCGCATCTAATCGGGTTTGGGAACACGTGAGCTCACCTCAACCGTCCGATCTGGATCCGACGGTCCTCCGAGCTCGCGACGGCGATGGCTTCACGGCGCGCTGGCTTGACCGTGAGACGGACGACGACGAGCCCGACGGGCGTTTGGGGCGTGCTCGGCGAGATGAAGCCTCCTTCGGTGTGTCTCGTCGCGGGGACTCGGATCTGGGCTCCTTCTCGGCGGAAGACGACGGACGACGGCGGAAACCGCAAACCGCAGCGGAGGGAAGAGACAACTCCGGCGGCGATTGCGGCTCAACGGTGGCGGCTCGGCGAGATGGCTCGAGAGAGCAGTGCGCAAGGATGAGGGCAACCTCGGGGGCGTCTCACGCTTTAAATAGCCTCGGCGTCCCGTGCTCTAGACGGAAACCTAGTTCGCTACGGCATGGGCGCGGCGAAGTCGGCTCGGACTCGGCGAAGACGACGAAATCGTGGCCCGTCACGTGGCGCGATCAACGGCCACGATCGCGCAGGCGCGATCGGATCCGGCCCGATTACGGCTCGAACCAGATGCAGGCGGATCTCGGCCGTTGGATCTTGATCCAACGGTTGGGATTGATTAGGTTTAGGAGTGGGTTGGTCGAGTCAACTGGCTCGTCGGGTTCGGTCGGACTCGAGTCCGACTTCGGACCCGAGGAATAGTAACCCGACCCTGTCGGTCCTTTTCAGCCAATTAATATTTAAAATAATTCCCGATAATTCATTTAATTCATTAAAAATAGCAAATGACTCGAGAAAAATTCGAAAAATTAAGAAAATATTTTGGATCATTTTGGACTCGAATAAAATATTTCCAACAAAATTTTATTTGCAAAATTAAATTCTTTAATTATTTCAAAATGGAATAAATTCAAATAAATTCCAAATAAACCCAAATAAATTCAGAAAATTCCAAAAATTCACCAAAGTGTCAAATCACACATGAATTTAAGAAAAGCAAAATTTTGGGATGTTACAAACTTCCCCTTAATAGAATCTCGTCCCGAGATTCGTGGCTCACTAAAGGAATAGGTTTGGAAACTCTTTCTTCAAATCCTCTTCGCTCCCAAGTAAGCTTCGCTTTCTTCATGGTTGCTCCACTTGAACTCTACAAAAGCGGGTTGACTTGTTTCTAGTTTCTCGATCCATTGTGTCTAGAATCCTCACTGATGCTCCTTATAGGTCAAATCCTCTTGCAACTCAATTGACTCTAGCGGTGTCTGTTCCTCAGAACTCGGAGACACTTCTTTAAGCTGGGACACATGGAATACATCATGTACTCCTGCCAACGACTGGCAACTCCGGTGATAAGCAACCGCCTCTGCGGCTCAAAATCTTAAATGGTCCAACATAACGGAGTGCGAGTTTCCCTTTGGCATGGAACCTCTTAACTCCCCCGAGAGGCGTAACTCGAGGTAAACAAAATCTTACGGTTCAAAACTCAAGTCTCGCGACGATTGTCAAGATAACTCTTTTGTCGAGATTGGGCTATCTTCAACCTTTCCCTAATCATAGCGACCGCTCTTGACCTCTTGAAGAATATCAGGCCCAAAGACACGGCGCTCGCCGGTCTCATTCCAATTCAATGGCGTCCGACATGGTCGACCATACTGATGCCTCAAAAGGTGACATCTCAGAAACTAGCCTCGATAACTATTGTTGTAATCGAACTCAAGATACTACGGCAAACTCTTATCCCAAGAGGTAGCATAAGCCAATGCACAAGCTCTTAGCATATCTTCGAATCTGGTTGACTCTTTCGGTCTGGTCCATCCGTCATGGATGATAAGGCAGTACTAAAGTTCAAGCGGGTTCCCATGGCTTCATGCAACTTATTCCGTAACCTTGAGGTAAATTGGGTTCCTCGTCGATACAATCCTCTTGGGCACTCCGTGCAAGCAGACAATCCTGATCATGTACAATTCTGCTAATTTATCTCCGAGTAAGTGGTCTTCACGGGATAAAATGGGCTACTTTAGTCAAGCGATCCACTATAACCCATATGGAGTCATAACCTCCTTGAGTCTTGACAAACCGGTAATGAAATCCATTCCGATTTCCTCCCACTTCCACTTTGGTATTTTCAGCGGTTGTAGCAATCCTGCTGGTCTACGATGCATTGCCTTGACTCTCTCGGCATACGTCGCACAATGCAACATGCTCGGCAACTTCACGTTTCATACTCGGCCACTGAATCTCTCCTTCAGATCCTGATACATCTTGGCGCTTCGGGATGAATCGAGTACTTGGAGTCATGGGCTTCTTCCGAATCGATTGCTTTAACTCCTTTTGTTAGGCACACAAATGCGATCCTTCATCCACAACGTGCCTTGCTCATCCATCTTGAAGTCCTCTGCCTTGCCTTCCTCCTTGATGGACTTAATCCTGGATCTTGTCATCATCCTTTTGTCCTTCTCGAATCGATCCTCCGAGTCGGTTTACTTCTAATGCGGCCAAGAATCCGCTAGGTACAACCTCAATCTTCATTTTCCTGAAACTCCTCACATAACTCATCCCGACTTATGGCTAGCAACATACTCGCGGTATGGCTCTTCCGACTCGAGCATCGGCAACTACGTTGGCCTTCCCAGGGATGGTAATGGATTCCAACATTATAGTCCTTGATCAACTCTAACCATCTCCTTTGCCTCATATTCGATCCGATCGGGTGAATATGTACTTAAAACTCTTATGATCCGTATATACTTCACATCTGCTTTCCAATCGATAGTGACGCCATATCTTCAAGGCATGCACTACGGCGGCTAACTCTAGGTCATGTGTCGGATAATTTTCCTCATGCGGCCTCAAGCGCCTTGATGCATAAGCGGCGACCTTTCCATTCTGCAGACAAGACACATCCAAGTCCTTGGCGCGATCGTCACAATAAATATCGAAGCTTTGAGCAACATCCGTAGAACTAACACCGGTCTTGATGTCAATCGCTTCTTGACTCCTGAAATCCTTTCTCACATTCGGCGTCCATGCAAACTTCTTTTCCTTCTTCAGCAATTGCGTAAGAGGTTTTGCAATTGTCGAAAAGCCTTCGATGAAAGCGGCGGTAGTATCCTGCCATTCCAAGGAAACTCCGAATGCAGGTCACGATCTTGGTACTCCCAATGTAACACGCTTCTACTTTGCTTGGATCTACGGCGACTCATACTGCGGTCATTACATGTCCAAGAAACTCCACCTTGTCCTTCCAGAAATCACACTTGCTGAACTTGGCGAAAAGTTGTTGTTCCTCGGCTTTTCCAAAACTCGCCTTAAGTGTTCGGCATGTTCATCCTCTGTCTTGGAGTAGATTAGGATATCGTCTATGAACACGACGACAAACTTGTCCAAATATTCCATGAACACCTTATTCATCATATTCATGAAATAAGTCGCGCGTTAAATCGGCCCAAAGGACATAAGCGTAAACTCGTAATGTCCATATCTTGACGAGAATGCAGCCTTTCGGAATATCTTCTCGATCGGATCTTCAATCGATGGTATCCTCGATCTCGAGATCAATCTTGGGAAAACTCCGGCTCCTCTTAACTGATCAAACAAATCATCAATCCTGGGTAGCGGATACTTATTCTTCACGGTGACTTCATTGAGTGCACGGTGAGTCGATGCACATCCTGAAACTCCCGTCCTTCTTCTTGACAAACAAAGCGGGTGCTCCCCACGGCGTAACTTGGTCTCGATAAATCCTTTCTCCATTAACTCCTCTAGCTGTTTCTTCATTTCTACCAACTCCTCGGTAGACATCCGATAGGGTCTCTTTGCTATCTGGTGTGCACTGTGCAGTACAAGCTCTATCACAAACTCTATGTCCCTGTCTCGCGGCATACCAGGTAGATCTTCGGGAAAAACATCGGGTACTCATTTACTCTTTGGGACATCCTCTATGCTGATTGCCTTGAATGCTGTTAACCATCAACTGTCCATCTCTAATCTGCAGTGGCTTGAAATTCCACTTTCTTCCCACACGGGCTCTCAATGAGATAGTCCTTCGTCCACAATCCAATACGGCCTTGTGCTTGGATAACCAATCCATTCCCAATATAACATCTAAGGTGCAGGTCTCCAAAATTATAAGGTTTGCTAGGAACTCTATTCCATCTATTAGTATTCTCACCCGGAACATCCTACTTCCGATTCGGAGTTCTAACCAGGGGTTTGAACTAAAAGCATGCACTTAAGTCTTGCAATTCTCAAGTCATTTCTAGCAGCAAAGCCTTGCGAAACAAGCGAATCTGAAGCTCCAGAGTCAAACAAAATCAAGCAGGTGTATGAGTTAACAAGTAACTTACCCAAGACGACGTCAGTAGCATTCGCGGTGCATCTGCTGCGGTGACATGGTTGACTCGGCCTCTCACCACGATGCAGGGTGTGGCTCCTGATCTTTGGCGTCCTAGCTGGGTGGTTCCTAGATTGAAGCGAATCGGGTCGCTCTGCTGTCTTCTTGGACAAGCTGTTGGCAAAGTGTCTGGCTCGTTACGGTTATGCTTGGCGTCTCACTTGTTCACTTCTTTATTTGCACAGGGTAGCGTTTCTAGCGAAATTTGAAGTGCAGTAGTTCGATTGGCGGAGTCTTGGTGCTGAGGATGGTGTCCTCGTTGCATTACGTGGTTGGAATCTGAAGAATTGATTTGGTGCAACTCTCGAGGTATTGCGTTCCACTGACGTGATCCTTCTTTGTTGCATCCTGCGCTTCTGTTCTCATCCAGTTCCTTGCGCTTGTCCTCAAGAATAAGTGCCTTATTCACCAACTCTTGGAAATCCGGAAGGTGTGGGTGATCAACCCTACTTGCAATCCTGAGTTAAGTCCCTTCATAAAACGAGGTATGCCTGGATTTATCTGTCGCTACATCCTCAGTGCGTGGCGTGCTAGTGTGTGAACTTGTTCGGAGTAGTCGACCCTTTGGCTGATTACCTTGCTTGATGCTCTGAACTCCTCCTTCTTAAGGTCCATAATTCCTTCAGGCACGTGATCTGTCGGAATGCGGTGTGAACTCTTCCCAAGTGATATCTTGAGGGTTCTCTGCGTGTACGAAGTTCTCCCACCATTCGTACATTGTTCCTTCCAAGCGATGAGAAGCGTAAAGTACCTTCTCATTCCCTATGCATTGAGCTATATGTAGCTTCCTCTCGATTGATCTTAACCAATCATCGGCCTCCAATGGATTGGCATTTCCAGAAAGTGGGTGGGTGAGTCCTCATGAACTCACAGCGGCCTTGTATTCGCGTGGTCCCCGATTAACTTGATTAGCGATGGCCTGAGCAAAGGACGTGCTGCATTTGTTGCATCATAGCATGCATCAACTGGTCTGAGCAGCAAGAAATGCTCCAAAATTCTGCACATCCGATGGCGGTCTTTGGTGCTCCATCATTGGGGTTTTCATTTGGCGAGATCCACTCCCATTGCTTCCAAAGTTTCCACGGGTGTTCACCATCTGTCGATTTGCTCTAGGTTTAGAGATGAGAGGAAACAAGAATAGACAAGTAATATGGAACTTATGCGGGGCAAAGGGGTAACTTTAAGGTCCAACTTTATTATTAATAACTTGGTATGGCTGCTTACAATGCCTAAGGGCCTTGCAACACATCTTGCACACTCGACAAACAAAGCAAATCCAAATCGAACTAACTCGAGTCCTAACGCCTAAAGGGTGACTCTTTATTCTATGACTTCGTGAAGGAGTCTCACTATAGAACCTAAGCTCACTCATCGAGAAAACCTCCACGGCCTGGAGTGCGGGTCTTTGCGGCATAGGCGCGAAAGCGATCGCCATGTCCAAATGACTATGTCATCTGTGGTAGTCGAAGAAGCGATGTCCTCATCGAGATCGACTCCTCTGGATCACGGCTGCGTGTGGCTCAAATCTTGGCTCAAGTGCAGTCCGTACAAAGTCATCTCCAACTCGTCAATCCTTCGTAGAAGGTGTGCCACATACTCTTGAGCTTCCCGCCATCTGATTTCTTCTCTGCCGTGATCTCCTTGCGGGCCTTCAGCGCTCCTTGCTTGTATTATCTAGTACATCTTCACAGGTGACGACGAATCGTGCCAAGCGTGTATGGCGGGCATTCTCATCCTGAATCGTCTTGGTCAAGAAGGTTATCGCTGCGCCGGATGATAACGGAACACCGTACTCTCCAACTCTCTGGCGTAGATACTCGTAATGTGCCGCATTGCTCGTCGTGAAACTTCTTGGATACCCATCTGCATTGTAGATCTTCTAGCGGTCACGGTGTATCGAGCGATTGCACAGGCCCCTCTTCCTGACAGTACCTCAATCCTCACGTCACAAGCCTTGATCAATCCCAGCTTGTCTCGATCACTTCCACTTGGTATTGGGGCTTCTCAAAATCTCCGAGAGTTTGTAGCATGTGCCAAAGTTCCGCGGCGTGACCAACTCCTAGATCAACGTGGTTGAACTCTTCCTCCATCTGTCACAAGAGTGCTTTACGTAAGAACTCGAATTTTTAAATTGTGACAAGGTAAGGGAAAATTCAGCAAGAGACAAGAAAAGAGAGAAGGGGATAAGTCGAGAGGTCATTTCTTATCTTGACAACTTTTTAGCTTTAGAAAATAGGTTTTATCCTCACTACGACCATTCTAGCTAGGGTTGAGCCTACGGTCAAGTATGGCTCACGATACCACCTCTGTCGGGACCCGAATTTGCAAATCCGACCCTCTGTGTATTCAAGCACTAGTCCAGGAGCAGCGCTAGTGCACCGCAGTCTTAACATCGGTATATATCACAATCATACCATACGATACTATCAAAGTACTTTATTTAAATAATCAAAGGGTTACTCGACCTTATGGCCAAGTTACAAATATATGCCTTGCAAAGGCGAAACTTATTAAAAGAGAAATAGCAGCGGAAAATCAAATAAACTTAGTGGCGCCATCCAAGATACCACAGGCAACTGAGCTCGCATCCCTAAGTAGGCCAGGTCTTCTTGGAGTTCCTCCTCCAAAGTGGCGTAATCTCCTCTTCAAGCGATATTGTGTTGAGGCAAGGGTGAGTACTTGGTACTCGGCAAGTCATGCACAGAATGCAAGCTAATATACTATATGCATGGCTTAGTACAAAGGAATAGCTCAGGTATATTTGCGATGCTTGACTTTTGACAAGTAATATGAGTAGATTCGAAAGCGGTAGAAATAAGTAAAGCATAAATAACTTTTCAAGAAGTTTAATAAACATTTTTCCCATCCTAAACCATATTTCCATCATCTTCCTTGTTAAACCAACCCATCTTTTCAAAACCAAGTTATTTTCGTAAAGTCTACCCCTTGACTGTAATTCCGAGCATTGTCCGATCACAGTGGACTCGGCTATTCAAATAGATTCTACACTCTGCAGAGGTTATGCACTTTACCCACAAGATACAGTCAAACACCACAAAGGCGAGTTCAGTAATAAAGCCTTTCGGAAGCCTCAAACAACACAGTGGTCCTCTCCGATGCGTGCTCTACACCATCCCTTCCCTTAGCCAAGGCGAAGTATGGGACCAACACACCGTTAGATGGGTACTGGCCACGACCACGATACGCTCCCCGCACAATCACACAAAAGGTGTAATCGACACCGAGGCTCCACAAGTGAGTCCTTAGCGACTTAGTCAACTAGGGCCGTCCCATTCGACCATGTGGTTGCAAGTATGACCAGTTCAAAGGCTTGCAAGGTTAAGTCCTTAGAGTGACCAGGCAAGACTACCCGAAAACCAAATCATCACTCCCAATGCCACAATGGCCCACTTGATTACTCTTGCCACATGCCCCGATTAAATCTGTTTATCAAACCCGATTGATTACCATGCACCACGTCAGTCAACATCACATGATACTTTTCCAAAACAGGTTCAATATATCATTAAGTCCATATTAGCGTTTGATTGTCCAAAATCATGTCATGAGCACGTAGCGTGTCTAAGCGACATACTACAACGATCTAAACCCATGTTGGCAATTTAGTAATGTCCAACTAGTAAACCACAACTAGGGTGACAAAGGTCATGGCACATACTTAAGTAATCAAGGTGTCATATATCAAATTGGTGTTTATCTAACCCCCAGGTTTAAACAAAGTATCTTTCTAATTGAACTAGCATGCAATAGTTTAAATCAAAATAGATTTTGAAATGGGATCAATATGGTCAAAGCACAACTTGCCTTCAAAAAGTACTTGCTCTTGGTCTTGAGTTGGATCCTGAGTCAACACTTCTCCCTCGAATCCTTCCCAGGCACTTCAACGCTCTACTCGTAGCGTGCAAATAGCAAATACACAAATGAACACTATGCAAAAAGATCCCAAAACTCCAAATAAAATCCATAAACAGAGAGAACATAATTTTTTGGATTTTTAGAAACTGGAATCGTCAAATTTGGAGTTAAAACGCAAAAGTTATGATTATTTAAAGTTTAAATAATCAATTAAATAATTTTACAGAGAAAAACTTTAGTCCAAAATTAAATAAAATTCATATTTAGGTAGATCTCAATTTTATACACATGTAGAAATTTGAATCGCTCAAATCGGAGTTGAAGCATAAAAGTTATAAGCGTTTGAAGTTTGAATCTAAATTTGAATCAATATTTCGAATTAATAAATCATTTTCTTTTCGAAATTAATTATTGCGTCGGCATGGACACGTGGCAGCCTCTCGATTGGCTCGCTGGCGTCAGCCGATCCATGGACTTGGTCCACGCCGGCTTGGGTCTCAGTGGACTCGGTCCACGACTCTCGTGTCGCCGACATGTGGGCCCTCTCGGGTAGCGTCATCGGCCCGACGTCGGGGCTCACCACGGTCGGCGGCAGTGGGACCCATTGTGACGTCATGGGTGACGTCGGCGCTGGCGGGTCGACCAGCGACATGCGGCCCCTCGACGCAGCGGGCCCATGGCGTCGGCGTCCTGCCTTGCCAGCGTGGGCGGCGTTGACATGGCGGTCCATCTTCCCGACACGTGGCGCAATCTCACCGTTGGTTTGAAAATCAACGGCGCGATTAGATCCAGGGTTAACACGTTGAAACTACTGCGTTGCTCGTGGGCGCTCGATCTAGATCGGACGGTCGAGATCTAATCCTATATTCGCACTTTGCTACGGCGCGTGGCAATTGTGAACCGTTGGATCTTGATCCAACGATCCGAATCTAATCGGGTTTGGGAACACGTGAGCTCACCTCAACCGTCGATCTGGATCCGACGGTCCTCCGAGCCTCGCGACGGCGATGGCTTTCCTGCCGGCGCCGGCTTGACCGGAGACGGGGACGCACGACGAGCCCGACGGCGTTGGGGCGTGCTCGGCGAGATGAAGCCTCCTTCGGAGTGCGTCTCGTCAGCGAGGACTCGATTCTGAGCTCCTTCTTCGGCGGAAGACGACGACGACGGCGAAACCGCAAGAAACCGCGGCGGAGGGAAGAGACAACTCCGGCGAGCGATTGCGGCTCAACGGTGGCGCTCCGGCGAGATGGCTCGAGAGAACGGTGCGCAAGGATGAGGGCAACCTCGAGGGGCGTCTCACGCTTTAAATAGCCTCGGCGTCCGTGTTCTAGACGGAAACCTAGTTCGCTACGGCGTGGGGCGCGGCGAAGTCCGGCTCGGACTGGCGAAGACGACGAAATCGTGGCCGCCCACGTGGCGCGATCAACGGCCACGATCGCCGCGGCGCGATCGGATCCGGCCCGATTGCGGCTCGAGCCGTGCAGGCGGATCTCGGCCGTTGGATCTTGATCCAACGGTTGGGATTGATTAGGTTTAGGAGTGGGTTCGGTCGAGTCAACTGGCTCGGTCGGGTTAGTCGGACTGAGTCCGACTCGGACGAGGAATAATAACCGACCGGTCGGTCCTTTTGTCGGGACCCGAATTTGCAAATCCGACCTCTCATTGTATTCAAAGACTAGTCCAGAACGCAGCTAGTGCACACAGTCTTAACATCGTAAATATCACAATCATACCAATCGATATTATCAAAGTACTTTATTTAAATAACCAAATCGTTACTTGACCTTATGGCCAAGTTACAAATATATGCCTCATAAGGCGAAACTTATTCAAAGAGAAATAACAGCAGCGGAAAATCAAATAAACTTAGTGGCGCCATCCAAGATACCACACAGCAACCGACCGGGCTCGCATCCCTAAGTAGACCGGGTCCTCTTGGAGTTCCTCCTCCAAAGCCGGGCGTAATCTCCTCTTCAACCGGTATTGTGTTGAGGCAAGGGTGAGTACTTGGTACTCTGCAAGTCATGCATGAGAATGCAAGCTAATATACTATATGCATGGCTTAGTACAAAGGAATAGCTCAGGTATATTTGCAAAGAAATGCTTTTGACAAGTAATATAAGTAGATTCGAAAGCAGTAGAAATAAGTAAAGCATAGATAACTTTTCAAGAAGTTTAACAAACATTTTTCCCATCCTAAACCATATTTCCATCCTCTTTATTGTTAAACCAACCCATCTTTTCAAAACCAAGTTATTTTCAGAAAATCTAACCCTTGACTGTAATTCCCGAGCATTGTCCAGTACCGTGGACTCGGCTATTCAAATAGATTCTACACTCTGCAGAGGTTATGCACTTTACCCACAAGATACAATCCACTCACCACGTCAGCCGTGAATCGCCATACAAGAGTATGCGAATGAGCAATCATAACAAAGCCTTTCGGAAGCCTCAAACAACACAGGTGGTCCTCTCCGGTACGTGCTCTACACCATCCCTTCCCTTAGCCAAGGCGAAGTATGGGACCAACACACCGTTAGATGGGTACCTGGCCACAGCCACGATACGCTCCCCGCATAATCACACAAAAGGTGTAATCGACACCTGAGGCTCCACAAGTGAGTCCTTAGCGACTTAGTCAACTAGGGCCGTCCCATTCCAGCCATGTGGTTGCAAGTATGACCCGAGTTCAAAGGCTTGCAAGGTTAAGTCCTTAGAGTGACCAGGCAAGACTACCCGAAAAACCAAATCAACACTCCCAATGCCACAACCGGCCCACCTGATTACTCTTGCCACATGCCCTGGCCGAATCAAGCTTATCAAACCCGGTTGATTACCATGCACCACGTGCCATCAACATCACATGATACTTTTCCAAAACAGGTTCAATATATCATTAAGTCCATATTAGCATTTGGTTGTCCAAAATCATGTCATGAGCACGTAGCGTGTCTAAGCAAAGATACTACAACGGTCTAAACCCATGTTGGCAATTTAATAATGTCCAACTAGTAAAACCACAACTAGGGTGACAAGGGATCATGGCACATACTTAGATAATCAAGGTGTCATATAACAAATTGGTATTTATCTAACCCCCATGTTTAAACAAAGTATCTTTCTAATTGAACTAGCATGCAATA
Organism: Rhipidocladum racemiflorum; assembly: GCA_036346355.1. Classification (NCBI taxonomy): domain Eukaryota; kingdom Viridiplantae; phylum Streptophyta; class Magnoliopsida; order Poales; family Poaceae; genus Rhipidocladum; species Rhipidocladum racemiflorum. Next base: position 26,008,373 of record CM070589.1, on the reverse strand, counting down.
GTTTAAATCAAAATAGATTTCGAAATAGGATCAACATGGTCAAAGCACAACTTGCCTTCAAAAAGCACTTGCTCTTGGTCTTGAGTTGGATCCTCGAGTCAACACTTCTCCTTCGAATCCTTCCCAAGCACTTCAACGTCTACTCGTAAAGCGTGCAAATAGCAAATACACAAATAAACACTATGCAAAAAGATCCCAAAACTCCAAATAAAATCCATAAATAGAGAGAACATAATTTTCTGGATTTTTAGGAACTGGAATCGTTCAAATTGGAGTTAAAAGCATAAAAGTTATGATTATTTAAAGTTTAAATAATCAATTAAATAATATTACAGAGAAAAACTTTAGTCCAAAAATTAAATAAAATTTATATTTAAGTAGATCTTAATTTTATACAAATTTAGAAATTTGAATCGCTCAAATCGGAGTTGAAACGCAAAAGTTATAAGCGTTTTAAGTTTGAATCTAAATTTGAAATCATTATTCGAATTAATAAATCATTTTCTTTTCGAAATTAATTATTGCGTCGGCATGGACACGTGTCACCCTCGATCGGGCTGGTGACGCCAGCGGCTCATGGGCTCAGCTCACGGCGGCAGTTCGGTCCACGGTGGACCCGGTCCACGGCTCCACGTGAGGCGACATGTGGGACCCACTCGTGACGTCATCGCCGACGTCGGCCGGGACTCGGCCCACGGTGTCGATGGTGGTCCCACCGATGACGTCCTGGGTGACGCGTCCGCGGCATCGCCGACACGCGCGGGCCTGCGTGTCGGTGACTGCCACGCGCTGCGTGGCGCGACGGCCGGCTTCACGCCAGCGTGGCACAATCGTGGCCGTTGGTTTGAAATCCGGCTACCGGGATTGAGTTTGGCCTCATGTGCTTGGGGCGCACGTGACTGATCGGGGGCCGTTGGATCTAGATCCAACGGTTGGGATTAGATCTAGGATTGTCAACGGGGAAACTCACCGAAGTGACGTGGCACGATCTGGGCCTTTGGATCTTGATCGGACGGTTGGTGGAGCTCGGTCGGCGATGGCTTCACGGCGGAGTTGCGCTGCCGGCGCCGAGGCAGCGACCACCCAAACGGCGGTTGGGGCGTGCTCGGCGAGATGGATGGTGTCTTCGTGCGCCTGGCTTCGGGTTTTCAACTGGGGTCAATGGCGGCGGAGGGCGGCGGGCGCGGCGGCGAGGCAAGGACCGTGGCGGCGCTTCACGCAACTACGGCGAGCGATTCCGCGAACCTACGGCGGCTAGAGCTCGGCGGGTTAGGGCAAGAAGTGCGCGAGTCACGGCGGTCCTCGGGTGCGATCCGGCATTAAATAGCCCCGGATGCGTGCTCGTATGAGCCCTAGTCGGTTCTGGCGGCGCACTCGGCGTGAGTCGGCTCGATCACGGAAGACGACGAAATCGTGGCGTCCGCGTGTCGCGATCAACGGCCACGCGATCGCGGCGCGATCGGGTCCGTCCGGACACGGCTCGGTCGGTCAGGCGGATCTCACCGTTGGATCTTGATCCAACGGTTGGGACCTGTTAGGAGTTAGGAGTGGGTTCGATCGAGTCAATCGGCTCGGTCGGACTCGAGTCCGACTTCGGCCGGATGAACAAGATTTTTGACCGAGTTGGATTTTCCAATAATTAATATTTAAAATAATTCCCGATAATTCATTTAATTCATTAAAAATAGCAAACGACTCGTAAAAATTCAGAAAAATTCTGGAAAATATTTTGGATCATTTTGGACTCAAATAAAATATTTCCAACAAAAATTTATTTGCAAAATTAAATTCTTCAATTATTTCAAAATGGAATAAATTCAAATAAATTCCAAATAAATCCAAATAAATTCCAGAAAATTCCAAAAATTCACCAAAGTGCCAAATCACACATGAATTTAAGATAAGCAAAATTTTGGGGTGTTACAAACCTCCCCCCCTTAATAGAATCTCGTCCCCGAGATTCAGGGCTCACTAAAGGAATAGGTTTGGAAACTCTTTCTTCAAATCCTCTTCAGCTCCCAAGTCGCTTCGCTTTCTTCATGGTTGCTCCTTTGAACTCTCTGAAGCGGGTTGACTTGTTTCTAGTTTCTCGATCCATTGTGTCCAGAATCCTCACAGGATACTCCTTATAAGTCAAATCCTCTTGCAACTCAATTGACTCTAGCGGTGTCTGTTCCTCAGGAACTCGAAGACACTTCTTCAACTGGGACACATGGAATACATCATGTACTCCTGCTAACGATTGTGGCAACTCTAGCTGATAAGCAACTTTGCCTCTGCGGCTCAAAATCCTAAATGGTCCAACATAACGGGGTGCGAGTTTCCCTTTGGCATGGAACCTCTTAACTCCCCTGAGAGGCGTAACTCTGAGGTATACAAAGTCTTCTGGTTCAAAACTCAAATCTCGGCGACGATTGTCGGATAACTCTTTTGTCGAGATTGGGCTATCTTCAACCTTTCCCTAATCATGGCGATCTGTTCTTCACCTCTTGAAGAATATCTGCCCAAAGACACGGCGCTGCCGGTCTCATTCCAATTCAATGGCGTCCGACAGTGGTCGACCATACAAAGGCCTCAAAAGGTGACATCGTAAACTAGCCTCGGATAACTATTGTTGTAACTAAACTCGGCATACGGCAAACTCTTATCCCAAGAGGTAGCATAAGCTAATGTACAAGCTCTTAGCATATCCTCCGAATCTGGTTGACTCTTTCGGCCTGCCCATCCGTCTGTGGATGATAAGTCGTATCAAGTTCAAACGGGTTCCCATGGCTTCATGCAGCTTATTCCGTAACCTTGAGGTAAATTGGGTACCTCTGTCCGATACAATCCTCTTTGGCACTCCGTGCAAACAAACAATCCTGATCATGTACAACTCGCTAACTTATCTCCGAGTAAGTGGTCTTCACGAGATAAAATGGGCTACTTTAGTCAAGCGATCCACTATAACCCATATGGAGTCATAACCTCCTTGAGTCTTGACAAACCGGTAATGAAATCCATTCCGATTTCCTCCCACTTCCACTCGGTATTTTCAGCGGTGTAGCAATCCTGCTGGTCTCGATGCATTGCCTTGACTCTCCGGCATACGCCGCACAATGCAACATGCTCGCAACTTCACGTTTCATACTCGGCCACCGTAATCTCTCCTTCAGATCCTCGATACATCTTGGCGCTTCGAGGATGAATCGAGTACTTAGAGTCATGGGCTTCTTCCAAAATCAGTTGCTTTAACTCCTTTTGTTAGGCACACAAATGCGATCCTTCATCCATAACGTGCCTTGCTCGCCCAACTTGAAATCCTTTGCCTTGCCTTCCTCCATTTTGGACTTAATCCTACGGATCTTGTCATCATCCTTCATCCTTCGGATCTGATCCTCTAGGAGTAGGCTTTACTTCCAATGCGGCCAAGAATCCGCTAGGTACAACCTCAATCTTCATCTTCCTAAAATCCTCACATAACTCATCCCGACTTGTGGCTAGCAACGTACTCACGGTATGGCTTTTTCTGGCCGTAGCGTCGGCTACTACGCTGGCCTTCCCGGATGGTAATGGATTCCAACATTATAGTCCTTGATCAATTCTAGCCATCTCCTTTGCCTCATATTCAGATCTGATTGGGTGAATATGTACTTAAGGCTCTTATGATCCGTATATACTTCACATCTGCTTCCAATCGATAGTGACGCCATATCTTCAAGGCATGCACTCTACGGCTAACTCTAGGTCATGTGTCGGATAATTTTCCTCATGCGGCCTCAATCGCCTTGATGCATAAGTTTAATTTACCTTTCCATTCTCAGACACACATCCAAGTCCTTGGCGCGATGCGTCACAATAAATATCGAAGCTTTGAGCAACATCCTAGAACCAACACCGTCTTGATGTCAATCGCTTCTTCAGCTCCTGAAATCCTTTCTCACATTCTCAAGGCGTCCATGCAAACTTCTTTTCCTTCTTCAGCAATTGCGTAAGAGGTTTCGCAATTGTCGAGAAGCCTTCGATGAAACGGCGGTAGTATCCTGCCATTCCAAGGAAACTCGAATGCAGGTCACGATCTTGGTGTTCCCCATGTAACACAGCTTCTACTTTGCTTGGATCTACGGCGAATCATTCTGCGGGCATTACATGTCCAAGAAACACCACATTGTCCATCCAAAAATCACACTTGTCGAACTTGGCGAAAAGTTGCTGTTCCTCGCCTTTTCCATAACTCGCCTTAAGTGTTCGTCTTGTTCTTCCTTGGTCTTGGAGTAGATTAGGATATCGTCTATGAACACGACGACAAACTTGTCCAAATATTCCATGAACACCTTATTCATCATATTCATGAAATAAAATTTGGCGCATTAAATCGGCCCAAAGGACATAATCAGAACTCGTAATGTCCATATCTTGACGAGAATGCGATCTTCGGAATATCCTCGATCGGATCTTCAAGCGATGGTATCCCGATCTCGATCAATCTTGGAGAAAACTCCGGCTCCTCTTAATCGATCAAACAAATCATCAATCCAGGTAGCGGATACTTATTCTTCACGGTGACTTCATTGAGTGCACGGTAGTCAATGCACATCCTGAAACTCCCGTCCTTCTTCTTGACAAACAAAACTGGTGCTCCCCACGGTGACGAACTTGGTCCGATAAATCCTTTCTCCATTAACTCTTCTAGCTGTTTCTTCATCTCTACCAACTCCTCGGTAGACATCCGATAGGGTCTCTTTGCTATCGGTCTTTGTGCAGTACAAGTTCTATCACAAACTCTATGTCCCTGTCTGGCGGCATACCGTAGATCCTCGGGAAAAACATCTGGGTACTCATTCACTCTTTGGGACATCCTCTATGCTGATTGCCTTGGTGCTGTTAACCATCAACTGTCCATCTCTAATCTGCGGTGGCTTGAAATTCCACTTTCTTCCCACACGGGCTCTCAATCGAGATAATCCTTCGTCCACAATCCAATACGGCCTTGTGCTTGGATAACCAATCCATTCCCAATATAACATCTAAGGTGCAGGTCTCCAAAATTATAAGGTTCGCTAGGAACTCTATTCCATCTATTAGTATTCTCACCCGGAACATCCTACTTCCGTTCGGAGTTCGAACCGAGGGTTTGAACTAAAAGCATGCACTTAAGTCTTGCAATCCTTAAGTCATTTCTAGTAGCAAAGCCTTGCGAAACAAACGAATCTGAAGCTCGAGTCAAACAAAATCATAGTGTATCGAAAGTTAACAAGTAACTTACCCAAAGATTTATCGTCTCAGTAGTATTTCGCAGTTGCATCTGCGGTGACATGGTTGACTCGGCCTCTCACCACGGTGCAGGGTGTGGCTCTGGTGCCGGGCGTCCTAGCTGGGTGGTTCCTAGATTGAAGCGAATCGGGTCGCTCCTGCTGTCTTCTTCGGACAACTGTTGGCAAAGTGTCCTGGCTCGTTGCGCATTGTAATGGCGTCTCACTGTTCCTTCTTTATTGCCGGGGTAGCGTTTCTAGCGGGGCTGGGTCGGTAGTTTTGATTGGCAGGTCTTGGTGCTGAGGAGGGTGTCCTTGTTGCATTCTCGTGGTTGGAATCAAGAATTGATTTGGTGCAACTCTCAGCGCCGCTATGCGTTCCTCGACGTGATCCTTCTTTGTTGCATCCTGCGCTTCTGTTCTCATCCGGTTCCTTGCGCTTTGTCCTCAAGAATAAGCGCCTTATTCACCAACTCTTGGAAATCTGGAAAGGTGTGGGTGATCAACCCTACTTGCAATCCCGAGTTAAGTCCCTTCATGAAACGAGACTGCCTGGATTTATCTGTCGCTACATCCTCAGTGCGTAGCGTGCTAATCAGTGTGAACTTGTTCAGGTAGTCGACCATTGCTGATTACCTTGCTTGATGCTCGAACTCCTCCTTCTTAAGGTCCATAATTCCTTCAGGCACGTGATCTCGCTTTAATGCACCGTGAACTCTTCCCAAGTGATATCTTGAGGGTTCTCTCAAGCGTGGGCACGAAGTTCTCCCACCATTCTAATTTGTTCCTTCCAACTGATGAGAAGCGTAAAGTACCTTCTCATTCCCTATGCACTGAGCTATGTGTAGCTTCCTCTCGATTGATCTTAACCAATCGTCGGCCTCCAACGGATTGGCATTCCCAGAGAAAGTGGGTGGGTGAGTCCTCATGAACTCGACACCTTGTATTACAGCGTGGTCCCCGATTAACTTGATTAGCGTGGCCTGAGCAAAGGACGTGCTGCATTTGTTGCATCATAGCATGCATCAACTGAGTCTGAGCAGCAAGAAATGCTCCAAAATTCTGCACATCCAAGGCGGTCTTTGGTGCTCCATCATTGGGGTTTTCTGTTGGGCGAGATCCACTCCCATTGCTTCCAAAGTTCCCACGGGTGTTCACCATCTGTTGATTTGCTCTAGGTTTAGAGATGAGAGGGAAGCAAGAATAGACAAGTAATATGGAACTTATGCGGGCGAAAGGGGTAACTTTAAGGTCCAACTTTATTATTAATAACTTGGTATGGCTGCTTACAATGCCTAAGGGCCTTGCAACACATACTGCACACTCAGCAAACAAAGCAAATCCAAATCAAACTAACTCTGGAGTCTAACGCCTAAAGGGTGACTCTTTATTCTATGACTCGACTCGGCGAAGGAGTCTCACTATAGAACCTAAGCTCACTCATCGAGAAAACCTCCACGGCCTGGGTGCGGATGCTGCGGCATAGGCGCGAAATGATCGCCATGTCCAGCGACTATGTCATCTGTGGTAGTCGAAGAAGCAGTGTCCTCATCGAGATCTGACTCCTCTGGATCTGGCTCGTGTAGCTCAATCTTGGCTCTGGGTCCGGTCCGTACAAAGTCATTTCCAACTCGTCAATCCTTCGTAGAAGGTGTGCCACATACTCTTGAGCTTCCCGCCATCTGCTCTTCTCTGTCGTGATCTCCTTGCGGGCCTTCAGAGCTCCTTGCTTGTATTATCTAGTACATCTTCTGGGCGACGGCAGATCGTGCCAACTGTGTAACCGTGGCATTCTCATCCTGAATCGCCGGGTCGAAGGTTATCGCTGGCGCGGATGGTAACGGAACACCGCATTTCCAACTCTCTGGCGAGATACGTAATGTGCCGCATTGCTCGTCGTGAAACTTCCTGGATACCCATCTGCATTGTAGATCTTCTAGCAGTGCAGTGTATCGGGCGATTGCCTGGGCCCTTCTTCCTAGCAGGTACCTCAATCCTCACGTCACAAGCCTTGATCAATCCTGCTTGTCTGATCACTTCTACTTGGTATTGGGGCTTCTCAAAATCTCCGAGAGTTTGTAGCATGTGCCAAAGTTCCGCGGCGTGACCAACTCCTAGATCAACGTAGTTGAACTCTTCCTCCATCTGTCACAAGAGTGCTTTACGTAAGAACTCGGAATTTTTAAATCGTGACAACGTAAGGGAAAATTTCAGCAAGAGACAAGAAAAGAGAGAAGGGGATAAGTCGAGATGTCATTTCTTATCTTGACAAACTTTTAGCTTTAGAAAATAGGTTTTATCCTCACTACGACCATTCTAGCTAGGGTTGAGCCTACAGTCAAGTATGGCTCTGATACCACCTCTGTCGGGACCCCGACTTTGCAAATCCGACCCTCATGTATTCAAAGACTAGTCCAGGAACGCGCTAGTGCACACAGTCTTAACATCGGTAAATATCACAATCATACCAATCGATATTATCAAAGTACTTTATTTAAATAACCAAACTGGTTACTTGACCTTATGGCCAAGTTACAAATATATGCCTCGCAAGGCGAAACTTATTCAAAGAGAAATAACAGCAGCGGAAAATCAAATAAACTTCGTGGCGCCATCCAGTATACCACAGGCAACTGACTGGGCTCGCATCCCTAAGTAGACGGGTCCTCTTGGAGTTCCTCCTCCAAAGCTGGCGTAATCTCCTCTTCAACTGGTATTGTGTTGAGGCAAGGGTGAGTACTTGGTACTCAGCAAGTCATGCACAGAATGCAAGCTAATATACTATATGCATGGCTTAGTACAAAGGAATAGCTCAGGGTATATTTGCAGTAAACAGCTTTTGACAAGTAATATAAGTAGATTCGAAAGCAGTAGAAATAAGTAAAGCATAGATAACTTTTCAAGAAGTTTAACAAACATTTTTCCCATCCTAAACCATATTTCCATCCTCTTTATTGTTAAACCAACCCATCTTTTCAAAACCAAGTTATTTTCAGAAAATCTAACCCTTGACTGTAATTCCCGAGCATTGTCCAGTACCGTGGACTCGGCTATTCAAATAGATTCTACACTCTGCAGAGGTTATGCACTTTACCCACAAGATACAATCCACTCACCACGTCAATGAATCGCCATACAAGAGTATGCGAATGAGCAATCATAACAAAGCCTTCTAAGCCTCAAACAACACAGTGGTCCTCTCCAGACGTGCTCTACACCATCCCTTCCCTTAGCCAAGGCGAAGTATGGGACCAACACACCGTTAGATGGGTACCGGCCACAGCCACGATACGCTCCCCGCACAATCACACAAAGGTGTAATCGACACCCTGAGGCTCCACAAGTGAGTCCTTAGCGACTTAGTCAACTAGGGCCGTCCCATTCCAGCCATGTGGTTGCAAGTATGACCCAGTTCAAAGGCTTGCAAGGTTAAGTCCTTAGAGTGACCAGGCAAGACTACCCGAAAAACCAAATCAACACTCCCAATGCCACAACTGCCCACTGATTACTCTTGCCACATGCCCCGGTCGAAAACTGTTTATCAAACCCCAGTTGATTACCATGCACCACGTGCCATCAACATCACATGATACTTTTCCAAAACAGGTTCAATATATCATTAAGTCCATATTAGCATTTGGTTGTCCAAAATCATGTCATGAGCACGTAGTGTGTCTAAGCAAAGCATACTACAACTGGTCTAAACCCATGTTGGCAATTTAATAATGTCCAACTAGTAAACCACAACTAGGGTGACAAGGGATCATGGCACATACTTAGATAATCAAGGTGTCATATAACAAATTGGTATTTATCTAACCCCCATGTTTAAACAAAGTATCTTTCTAATTGAACTAGCATGCAATAGTTTAAATCAAAATAGATTTCGAAATAGGATCAACATGGTCAAAGCACAACTTGCCTTCAAAAAGCACTTGCTCTTGGTCTTGAGTTGGATCCTGAGTCAACACTTCTCCTTCGAATCCTTCCCAGACTTCAACGCTCTACTCGTAAAGCGTGCAAATAGCAAATACACAAATAAACACTATGCAAAAGATCCCAAAACTCCAAATAAAATCCATAAATAGAGAGAACATAATTTTCTGGATTTTTAGGAACTGGAATCGTTCAAATTGGAGTTAAAACGCAAAAGTTATGATTATTTAAAGTTTAAATAATCAATTAAATAATATTACAGAGAAAAACTTTAGTCCAAAAATTAAATAAAATTTATATTTAAGTAGATCTTAATTTTATACAAATTTAGAAATTTGAATCGCTCAAATCGGAGTTGAAACGCAAAAGTTATAAGCGTTTTAAGTTTGAATCTAAATTTGAAATCATTATTCGAATTAATAAATCATTTTCTTTTTCGGAAATTAATTATTGCGTCAGCATGGACACGTGTCAGCTCTGGTCGGCTGGTGACGTCAGTAGCTCATGGGCTCAGCTCACGGCGCGGTTCGGTCCACGGTGGACCCGGTCCACAGCTCCACGTGAGACTGACATGTGGGACCCACTCGGGTGACGTCATTGCTGACGTCAGCGGGGCTCAGCCCACGGTGCTGACAGGTGGTCCCACCGATGACGTCATGGGTGACGTCACGGTACTGTCGCTGACACGCGGGCCCCGCGTGTCAGTGACCACGCACGCGCGCGTGGGCGCGACGGCTCGGCTTCCTGGACGCGTGGCACAATCGTGGCCGTTGGTTTGAAATCCGACGGCTGGGATTGAGTTTGGCCTCATGTGCTTGGGGCGCACGTGACTGATCGTGGGCCGTTGGATCTAGATCCAACGGTTGGGATTAGATCTAGGATTTTCAACGGGAAAACTCACCGGCGACGTGCACGATCTGGGCCTTTGGATCTTGATCGGACGGTTGGTGGAGCTCGGGTCGGCGATGGCTTCACGGCGGAGTTCGCGGCCGCCGGCGAGGTGGCGACCACCCAAACGGCGGTTAGGCGTGCTCGGCGAGATGGATGGTGTCTTCGGTGCGCCTGGCCGGGGTTTGAATCTGGGGTCAATGGCGGCGGAGGATCGCGGACGGCGGCGAGGCGAGGCAAGGACTGCGGCGCTTCACGCAACTACGGCGGCGATTCCGCGAACCTCTGCCGCTAGAGCTCGGCGGGTTAGGGCAAGAAGTGCGCGGGTCACGGCGGTCTCGGTGCGATCCGGCATTAAATAGCCCCGGATGCGTGCTCGTGGCTGAGCCCTAGTCGGTTACTGGCAAGACTTGGCGCGGAGTCCGCTCGGCCACGGAAGACGACGAAATCGTGGTCGCCCACGCAGTCGCGATCAACGGCCACGATCGCACGGCGCGATCGGTCCGGGTCGACACGCTTTCGGCCGGGTTTCGGGCGGATCTCGGCCGTTGGATCTTGATCCAAATTCGGTTGGGACCGGTTAGGTTAGGAGTGGGTTCGATCGAGTCAATCGCTAGGTCGGACTCGAGTCCGACTTCGATCGGATGAACAGTACTTGACCCGAGTTGGATTTTCCAGTGAATTAATATTTAAAATAATTCCCAGTAATTCATTTAATTCATTAAAAATAGCAAACGACTCAGAAAAATTCCAGAAAAATTCTGGAAAATATTTTGGATCATTTTGGACTCAAATAAAATATTTCCAACAAAAATTTATTTGCAAAATTAAATTCTTCAATTATTTCAAAATGGAATAAATTCAAATAAATTCCAAATAAATCCAAATAAATTCCAGAAAATTCCAAAAATTCACCAAAGTGCCAAATCACACATGAATTTAAGATAAGCAAAATTTTGGGGTGTTACACTTTTCCAGCGAATTAATATTTAAAATAATTCCCAGTAATTCATTTAATTCATTAAAAATAGCAAATGACTCAGAAAAATTCCAGAAAAATTCTGGAAAATATTTTGGATCATTTTGGACTCGAATAAAATATTTCCAACAAAATTTTATTTGCAAAATTAAATTCTTTAATTATTTCAAAATGGAATAAATTCAAATAAATTCCAAATAAACCCAAATAAATTCCAGAAAATTCCAAAAATTCACCAAAGTGTCAAATCACACATGAATTTAAGAAAAGCAAAATTTTGGGATGTTACATGTTATGACGAAATTTTATGTTTCGTCACTAAAATTCGATGGGCCGAGGGGCACGCCATGACGAATTTCAAAAATTAGTCATAGAAGATTGAACATTTATGACAAAATGTCAAAACGTCACGACATTTTCGTCATAGATAAGCACTTCTCTTGTAGTGCAAGGACCCTTTTTCAACCATCTCTAAGCCGAGTTTCTGGAATTCGGCACAGAGGGTGGCACTCCGGGGTTGAAGAGTGAGACAGTTGCATCGAGCCTTGCGACTCAACGACGCCCACCACATTGGCTTTTCTCGTGGTAATGGACTTCCAAATTGTAGTCTTTGATCAACTCAAGCCATCTTCTTTGCCTCATATTTAGATCTGCTTGAGTGAAGATGTACTTGAGACTCTTGTGATCGGTGTAGATATTGCATTTGTTCCCAAGGAGATAGTGGCGCCAAATTTTTAAGGCATGGACCACTGCAGCAAGCTCCAGGTCATGAGTTGGGTAGTGCTCTTCATGATGTTTCAATTGTCGAGATGCATAGGCAACAACCCGACTTTCTTGCATAAGCACGCAGCCAAGGCCGATACCAGATGCATCGCAATACACATCGAATGGTTTGTGAATATTAGGTTGGGTGAGAATAGGAGCCGTAGTCGGTATTTGCTTGAGTTTGGAATGCTCGCCACAAATTTAATCGACCATTTAAACTCAAGACCTTCTTTCAAGAGCTCTGTCATAGGCTTGGCAATCTTGGAGAAGTCCTGAATGAAACGGAAATAATAGCCGGCAAGCCCAAGAAAACTACAGGACCTCGGTGACAGTGTTGGGCTGCTCCCACTTAAGAACATCCTGCACTTTACTTGGGTCAACAGCGACACCTTGCTCCGAGAGGACGTGTCCCAAGAAAGATACTGTAGGATCGAAGTACACGAATATAATAATCAGAGAGGGGGTGAATGATTGTGTGGAATCTAAAATCAAATTCTTGATATACTAAAAGTTCACCCCAAAACGGAACCAAATAATTACCTCGTATTCGACAAAAATAAAATGATAGAGTTTTGGTAAAATGCAAAATCCTAGAGATTCGACTGTTAGATCGATCTAAAATTTGGACACAAGAAACTAGATTCCGATACAAATCAAATCCAAAAAGACTCAACTTGCTCGGACTTACGGATCAAAAGTTATGAGCTTCGCAAGCTTGCTGTTCCAGAACTTGACGAAATATCAAAACTTCAAGATTAAACAAGATCTTCAAAAGATTAATCAACTAGATTTTGAGGAACTCTAAATCAATACCCTAGAAAGCTTTTTGATGGATCAAATCAAGATAAAACTCAAGGATCAAAAAACCAATCTAGAATTAGAACAAGCATGCAAACAAGAACCAAAACAGAAAACACTGTAGCAACGTGGTTACTGTAGCGCGCAAGAATCTTGGAAGAATTGATCTTTACTTCTTTTGTCTAAAGTACTCCCATCAAAAGAGTACAAACCCTAAAACTGAGCTTGAGGCTCTCAATGCGCCTTGCTCACCTTGATTGCCCTTCAACAGGAGACACCTCTCCTATTTAAAGGGGCAAAACACAAGGAGTCCTGAATACAATTCCTAATCCTGGTAGGAGTCCCACTCCTAATCCTAGAAAGAGTATGTATTCAACACAACTCCACTTGGCCCAATCTGGCCAAGTACAACTCTTGCACGCGTATGGCAACCCCGCCATACTCACGTGACTAACATTTTGCACGCGTATGGCCACCTGCCATACTCACGTGACTAACCATTCTTCATGTGCACCATTCTCTTAGCCCGAACGTCCCACATGACATCCTTGACCACCAAAACCTCAGTTCCTCCTGAACCTAGTCCCGAACCTCAGTTCCTCCATGAACCTAGTTCCGGTCCCATCATCGACCACGTTCACCTTCGAGCAATACCTGCACATGAACAAACCACAAAACAATTCCGAGCACAAGTCCACGACTTGACTCACATTAATCCATGCAACTACTCACACGAGCATTGCATAAAGTCCACTTCAAAACAAGCATCATGAAATTCTCACAGATTTCATAATCTCAAAGTCAAACCAAAAACTCAATTCCAAATTTGCTCAAACCCTAATCGAGCAAAAACCATTCACGCGGACCAAAAATTCGGTCCGGCGTACACATGAAATCAGTCAAAAACCGGTTCACGACGGACCAAAAATTTGGTCCGCGTACACATGTAACTTACTATTTTTGGAAGTTTTAGTCCGGCTCAAAAACGTTCAAATTCACGTTGTCGGCGGACTAAAGGAAATTTAGTCCGGCGCAAACGTGCCACGCTCGGTTGCATGAAACTTGGTCCGACACGAAAACCCTAGAGAAAGTCATTCACGACGGACCAAAAGGATTTGGTCCGCGACACGGAAATCTTACTATTTTCATTGTGAATGTGGTCCAGCTCAAATGCATCAAACGCGACGTCTCACGACGGACCAAATATTTGGTCCGGTGTGCATGGGAAAACGAGGTTTTCGAATGTCAAAAGCACGCTACTGCGGACCAAAAATTTGGTCTGGCGTACATACCAAAACGCACTTCGAAGGAACTTGAAACCTCAAAACACGTTCACGCTTAGACGAAAGGTTTAGTCTGGCGTAGTAGCGAAGACCGTCCGCGCCAATTGAAACTTACTGTTTCTTGAAAGTTTGGTCCGGCACAAAAGAGAACTTCACTGTTTCTTGTCAAATTGTCGAACTCATGCATAAAACACATTTTTCAAGTTCAAATCTTAGCCAATTTTTCAACACATGATTTCACAATCTCCCCCTTGATGAAAAACATTGGCAACACCAATTAAAATTGAACATTTGGCATTCACATCACAAAAAAGTTTTTTGAACAAACCAAAGAGAAAAACACAAAAACTCCCCCTTTGACCAAAATTCAAAATAACAAACTCTCCTGGGAACTCCCCCTAAGAAGGAAACTGTGTGTGAATGTGCAATGTGCACAAAAGTCCAAAATTCTCCAAACTTCTCCCAGACTTTTTCAAATTTCCAAAAATTTCTCCCCTAAAACTTCTCCCCCTTTTTCTTTAAACTTCAAAAGATTCCCAAACTTCTCCCCCTTTGACAATGGATTCATCAAGAATACAAAAGAGAGAACATGTTCAAATTTTTATAGCAATGATTTCACAAAGAGAAACAAGGGAGTGTCAAGATAGGAAAAGATGAGCTCATTCGATCATATAACCTTATATATCACATAATATGCAAAATACATGAACTTGATGTGATTATAACACATTAGGAATGACATGCATCTCAACCTCAATTCGATCCAATCAGAGCCAAGTACTAAGCAAGATCTTAGTAGAAAGTCAAAGGCTCAAAATTGAAGCAACTAACAATTCTGGGCGAGCAAGTAGTTTCAACTCCAATCTAGTAAACCAATTTAATCTTTAACCAGTAAAATGCATGTGGCATGCTTGAAGCATACTTCTTTTATTTCCTTGGAGTGGCATGCTTGAAGCATACATCTTGTCTTTGAGGGAATGGCATGCTTGAAGCATACATCTTATCTTTTTAGGGAAAGCATTCCTGAAGCTCATAACTTGAGGCTTTTGCTTTTAACAACCCTTTTTTTATTGATTCCCTTTTCTTTTCCTTTTTCTTTGATTGTAAACATGCAAAAGTGATTGAAAGGTCTTATGAAAGAGTAAAGCTGAAAACACACTTGCTTCATAGCCCAAATTTGTCAAGAAGATTCAATATCAAGCCTAGAAGAGTAAGATATCACAAAGTATTTAACTATAAGCAATTAGACCAAGGAATTCCGCAATGTCATTTTTAGTTCAAGTGAGACAATTTAGATTATCATATATTAGCTCAATTACATAATATATAAAGAAATATGATAAAGTAAGCTCATCAAGTGAAAGAACTTGGCAAGGAAACTCCCCCTCAAAACAAACCCATTGGATGAACAATCCCAAGTTCTCCCCGAATGAAAGCAAAACTAGAAGAAGACAAAGGTTTTGTGAAAATGTCTGCCAATTGATGTTCAATATCCACATGATGAAGCACAATGTTGCCTTTTACAACATGATCTCTAAGAAAGTGAAATATGATGTCTATGTGTTTTGTTCTAGAGTGTTGCACGGGGTTCTTAGCAATGCAAATTGCACTAGTGTTATCACACAAAAGAGGAACACTATCCAAATTAATCCCATAATCTTTAAGTGTAGCTACTATCCAAAGAATTTGAGAACAACAACTAGCAGCAGCCACATATTCAGATTCAAGAAATTGATTGTGGAACAGAAGATTGTTTTCTTGATGACCATGCAATAAGGGAGTTACCCAAGAAATGGCATGTACCAGATGTGCTTTTTCTATCAATTCTACATCCTCCAAAATCAACATCAGAAAAAGCTCTTAAACTTATGCATGAGGAAGCAGAAAGCCAAATGCCAAAAACTTGAGTACCATGGAGATACCTGAAAATTCGCTTGACGGCTTGTCGATGTGAGTCACGTGGGGAAGCTTGAAAACAAGCACACAAGCACACAGCAAATTGTATATCCGGCCTTGATGCAGTGAGGTACAAGAGTGAACCTATCATGCTTCTATATTCCTTTTGATCAACCTGCTCACCATCTTCATCCGGATCAAGTGTGCAACTGCTTTCCATGGGTGTCATGATTGGCTCGCTGTTTTCCATCCCAAATCGATGTAACAAGTCTTTTGTGTATTTGCTTTGATGCACAAAAGTACCATCCTTTGTTTGCTTGATTTGTAGTCCCAAAAAGTATGTCAACTCACCCATCATACTCATCTCAAATTCGTCCCTCATAGTTTCTGTAGGCCCCTGATCGGCTATCCGAGTCCTTCAGGTATTTCTGCACTAGTCCCGGATCGTTAGCTAGTACACACATACCAAAAGTGATGAATCAACAACCATATCACGAATACAAATAACTAAATAAGAAATAATACCAAATAAAAGCAAAGACCTTATGGTCAAGGTTTACCATTATGGCCTGGACAGGCTGAACAACTTGAACAACCGCAGCGGAAGACACAAACGCCAATGCGACCCATCCAATTGCCCACAGGCAATCGAGTGGAGAACGCACCCTAGTCGTTGGAAATCTTGAACAGCTTCTTTCACTTCTGAGAGAGGATTAGAATGTAGCACGTGAGTACATAAAGTACTCAGCAAGTCTGGGAAAAATATGCACAATGTAGGCTATCCAAAGATGGCTTGATATGGTTTATTTGCACAAAGCCAAGTTTCAACAAAACATACTTGTTAATAATTTTCACAAAGCATCATTGAGCAATTCTTTTTAATAATTGAATTATGTAATATTGTAGTGAAGGTTCTAACCACCACTCACTAATATACAGGCTCTATCCGCCACATCTCAACAAAATCAGGGTTCCATGCAATCACATGGCTCTGCCCGCCATGGTTCACAAAATCAGGTTCCTTCCACCTACCTGGCTTTAGCCGCCAGAAGCACACCCGAGAGTTCTAACCGCTCCCTGATCCCAAAACGAAACATTGTTTAGTTTGAAACCAAAAACCAAAGTCTACCAGTATGAAAGCATTCTTCGCTTTGCCTTTGACCGTAGGCACGGCTATTCGAATAGTTTTAACTCTGCAGAGGTGTACAACTTTACCCACAAGACACGATCATCTCCTCATGCCAAGCTATTAGCACACTTCCTTTGGTGTGCCGGCAGAGAGATCGTGACAAGGCCGTTACAATGTTTCTACCTAGCTAGACCCAATTACCGAGGTTTCACCGCCGTTAGGGTTCTCTCCACCCAAAGATGTAAGCCCCTCTTGCGCCGTGTGAGCAAAACAACAACCACAACAACAATGCCTCCTTCCGGCTCTCACACAACAACCGAGTGGTGAGTCTAAACTAGGCTTCTACAAATTAGTGGGCCAGTCGTACTCATTATAGACATGTGGTAGTACGGTTATGCTTAAAATGGCAATCATAAGCGTCGGTCCTTATATGACTTGGGGCGGTACTTGCACAAAAGGATCAAGGCTTGATCCGCTTCCACCCGACATTCCATGCCGCCAAGTCGAAATCATTTTTCATTTTATTTTTAATTTTGTAAACCATTGGCAATACTCCTTGCCTATAACTTCCAATACAAGTTTTCAAGAGATAATTGAAATCCCACCCATAGGTGAATATTGACCGCTTATAGTCTAAGCATTTCTACCGTACTATTCTATTCCACCAATAGTTTATTTTTATAAAATACAAATCTCAGGGTTTAATGACAATTCTTAAAATCAATTTTGTAATCTCCAATAATCATTAAATGGCCCCAACTCTACAATCATAAGCATAATCCAATTCGATATAGTATCCACCAAGTAGGAAGTACATCATGGTACTATTATAACTCCAAAATCTTATGGAACTACAATCATATTTGCATAGGAAATCTTTCCCTTGAACTCTAACTTGTATTATTGATTTATCCCCCTATCATACGGCGATCAATCTTATCATCCACTAAGAATATTTCACAAGGTCATCTACTAAACCACCGAAAATACTTCACGATGTCATACCTCTAAATATCTAGAATACAATCCACCGATATTACTTCATAATAGCATATGACTAATCCTTCACATCATCACCTCTAGATCATCGACTTTAATCCATCAAGAATACGGAATATTATCATTTACTAAACCACCAAATATTCTGAATCATTCACTATTCTCCATAAATGATTAGTACATATCTATATCTTCATAATCATCTGTTTCTTAATCAATCTGTTAAGAATAAACCCCAACAAACACTAATAATCCAACTAACTCTGATTCTCACCTCCTACTAGTTTATCAACCCAAGAATCCAAGTCGACATATTATTTACTTGCAATGATGTGAGACCCCGGATCAGTTATCCAGAATCTCCTGTGTATTTCCGTACTAGTCCCAGATCAGTAGCTAGTACACACAGTCACAGTGATACTTCATTGCTGAACAAAACGAAACTGTAATATAAATAGTCAAGTATGGGCCACATGGCCACTTATTACAATACTCGGTCCAACGACCGGACACACAAAACAGTGGAAGCAAAAGAAAGCAACAAGCGAATGCCACAACGCCACAGGCGACGACTAGGAACGCAACTAGTCCTCCTGGCAGTCCTCCTCGAAGAACTCCTCCTCCTCGGCATCTTGATAAATTTCTGATGATTACAATGTTGGTGTAGCACGTGAGTACAAAAGTACTCAGCAAGTCGGGAAAGAATGATCATGAGGGGCTTTCCAAAGGAAGCTTAATAGGGTTTATTTGCATCAAGCCACATTTGATTAAATCATACTTAAGTAATAAATTTCACAAAGCATCTTTTTACAATTCTTTTAACAATTGAATTATTTAATATTGCAGTGAGGTTCTATCCACCATCACTAATATAAGGGCTCTAACCGCCAACTTTTCAAAGATCAGGGTTAATCATGTGACTCCATCCGTCAAATGCAAAACAGGTTCTATCCACCTGGGTTGGCACTTTCCGCCAAACAACATTCGAGAGTTCTAACCACTCCCGAACCCCAAAACAAAACACTTTTCGGTTTTGAAAACAAAATCAAAGTCTACCAATATGAAAGCATTCTTCGCTTTGCCTTTAACAGTAGGCACGGCTATTCGAATAGTTTATACTCGCAGAGGTGTACAACTTTACCCACAAGACAAGATAGACCCTTGTTGCCATGCAATTAACACACTTCCTTAGGTGTGCCGGCAGGATATCTTGACAAGGCCGTTACAATGTATCTACCTAACTAGACTCCACCTCACGAGGTTTCACCGCCGTTAGGGTTCCCTCCACCCAAGATGTAAGCCCCTCTTGCGCCGTGTGAGAAAAACCACCTTGCCTCCGGGCCCCATTCACATTCAACCAGGTGGTGAGTCTAAGATAGGCTTCTACAAATTAGTGAGCCAGGTCGTACCATTATAGACATGTGGTAGTACGGTTATGCTTAAAATGGCAATCATAAGCGTCGGTCCTTATGTGACTTGGGGCGGTACTTGCACAAAAGGATCAAGGCTTGATCCGCTTCCACCCGACATTCCAGGCCGCCCAAGTCAAAATCATTTTTCCTTTTCTTTTTATTTTAGAAAACAGTACCAAACTCATAGTAATAAACTTTAAATCACATTTAATATCATTCTTTTTTGAATAATCCCACCCATGGGGTGTTTTTGTCGGAAAAGGTCCTAAGCAATTCTATCGTACTACATAGCAACGGATACCATATAAACATAGGCATGGTATAAACAATGTTCTAGGGTTACAATGGATATGATTATCAATGTCAAGGAGGAATTAACAATTTCGGTATAACTAGGACTTATATTTGACATATTTCATTAAACATAGCCATGCAACTTTATAAACAATTTAAATCATTTTGTAAACATAGGAGCAAAGTGCATCAAGGAGACTTGCCTTCTTCGGCGGTGGGAGTGTCGAACTCGAGAAGTCCGGCGGCGGAATCGGCGGTCGCGGAGGGATCGTCGACTACACGCAAAACGAGGCAATAAATAAATAACAGAAAATAAATAAAATCCAAAAATTATAAAATTAGTACTGGCAGGTAGATCTTGATTTTAGATGAATTTAGGAAGTTGAATGGGTTCAAACGGAGTTCGGATGAGAAAGTTATGAGCTTCCGAAGTTTGAATTTCGAATAAATCGAAAACCGAGAATATTCCCGGAATATTCCACTGTTGACTGGGTCAAAGTTTGACTGAGGACTTTTGACTGGACAAGGCTAGGGTCTATGGCATGTGGGGTAGCCTTGTCATTGTGATGGGGCTTCATCCTCAAGTTCTTGGCCATGGAGAAGAAAACAGAGGAGAGGGAGAGGGCAAAGGGCGCCGGCGAGGTAGGGCCGGCCGGCGGGGAGGCGGCAGAGCGCCGGGCGGCGACAAGGCGCGGCGCCGGAGGCGGAGGCTGGGTCGGCGCTGGGGCGGGCGCTGGCGCTGGCCGCCGGGCGACGGCGGCGGCGGGCGGTATCGCTGGCGGCGGAGGCTAACCGGCCAGCTGGCCGGCCGGCGTTTTGGGCGGCTCGGGCGCTCTGGCGGGCGGGCGTAAGGCAGGCGCTGGGAGGCGCCGGCGCTATGGACCGGCGCACGGGACCAGGGCGGCGCGCGGGTCGCCGCCGCCGGCCGGAACGGCGGCGACGGCGGCGAAACGCCGGCGAGCGCGCGCGGGGTTAATCCAAGAACAGAGAGCACCGTTTTAGCCCAAAAACTCAAATTTTCTCCAAATTTTGAACATGACCACCACAACTAATTGTAGAATCATGCAAAGGACCCCTTAAGGAACCTAGGGATGGAAGGAATCGAACTAATTCTCACTGGAGAAGATGAACTCGACGATGAACACGGGTTCGGTCGAGACGAGCAAAAACCGAAATTCGTCGTCCACAGATGATGAAACCTAAAACCAACGATCGGGTTAGAAGCTAGACATCCATGCTAACACAAAGAAACGATCGGGAGGAAGAAAGATCCACCGGAGTGGAAGATATGAGCAAGAACACGAAGAACGCGAAGAACAACAAAAGTTCGCTTGCTTTCTTGATCTTGCGCCAATTGGATTTGAGAGGCTAACGGAGAGCTACAACACCGGAAAGAGGGTTATTATACGGAGAGATGAGGGGCGGAATCACGCGAAACGGATTAGAAACGGCCGCTCTATCACCATAAAGGTTGATTTTGGTTTCCTTGGAACCGCTCAAAATCCAATGAGATCTCGGTGCATTAACCCCATGGATAGAAAGAGGAGGCCGCTGCGATTCCAACGATCCGACGGTGATTGATTTGGTGCAATATGGAAGGAGATACACGGATTTGGATCTATGGAGGAGAGAAGAGAAGCTTCTCTGTTCTTTCTCCCAGAAAACATACGTACAAGGCCATCCCAAGGTTAGGGACGACATCAGTAGCGCAACGTGGCGGCCTCGCTGGTCTCGCTTATACGCGAAAGTTCAGCCCTAGAGAAAAATTAGGAAAAATGGTCTAAAAATTCCGGAAAAATTCCTAGAGCCATTTTAGATTATTTGGAACTCAATGGAAGTGGTTTGGTTGAATTTGGATGATTTTTGTGGAATTGGATATTCGGGCGCGGATCGCAGGCATTAAACAAAAGCCGCGCGAGATAAAATAGGAACGGATGTCCAAAAATCCGGGGAATGATTCCTAAAATCATTTTGGAATATTTGGAGCATTTTAGAAGTGGTTTGGAGATTTTTGGAGCACTTTTGGACTCGGGTGAATTTTCGGGTCCCGGCGGGAACTGGAAAACCCGATTTTTTCGCCCGGGAGGGAATTAATTCCCGATTTCGAAGGAGAATGGATGCCAGGTTAAAATAAACACCAAAGAAACTCCAACTTTTGAATTTACTTTATTTAAATTAGGTTTTTCTCCAGAAAGCCAAAAAGAGGATGTTACAAACCTACCCCCTTAGAGAGAATCTCGTCCCCGAGATTCAGACGGAGAAAGAAAAAGGTTAGGGAACTCTGCTCGAAGATCTTCTTCACGCTCCCAAGTAGCTTCCTTCTCAGAATGGTTGCTCCACTGAACCTTGCAGAACTTGATCACTCGGCTTCGTGTCCGACGCTCTGCTTCATCAAAAATCTTGACTGGGTACTCCGGGTAAGACAAGTCTTCTTTCAGTTCCATGCCTTTCAACGGCAATTGATGTTCCGCACTGAGACACTTCTTTAATCGAGACACGTGAAAGACATCATGTACCCCCGATACCGTGTGGTGGCAATTCCAATTTATAAGCAACTTCGCCTTTTCTGCAATCACCTTGAATGGTCCGATATAGCTGGTGCTAATTTTCCACTGACGTGGAACCGTTTCATTCCTTTCATCGGGGATACCTTCAAGTACACATGATCTCCTGGTACAAAGCTTAAGTCCCGTCGACGATTATCCGCATAACTCTTTTGTCTTGACTGAGCTGTTTTCAGATTTGCACGGATCTGTCTGACTTGCTCTTCAGCTTCTTTCGTAACATCCGTCCGAATGATTTGTCCTCCGCTTCGCTTTTCCAAAACAGCGGTGTCCTGCACTTTCTTCCATACAAAGCTTCAAAAAGTGCCATCTTCAGACTGGCTTGATAACTGTTGTTATAGGAAAACTCTGCATAGGGCAAATTCTGATCCCACGAGCCTTTATATGTTAGAGCACAAGCTCTCAACATATCCTCTAAGATTTGATTGACCCTTTCGGTCCGCCATCCGTCTGGGGGATGATATGCAAGATCAAATTAAGATTCGTGCTCAACACGCCATGCAATTGCTGCCGTAATCTCGAGGTGAATCGGGAACCTCGATCGGACACAATCTTCTTTGGCACACCGTAAACACACAATCTTAGCCATATACAACTCGGCAAGCTTATCTCCGAATAGGTGGTCTTTACCGATAAAGTGGGCTACTTTGGTTAATCGATCCACAATAACCTGTGATGGAATCATAACCGGATTTAGTTTTAGGTAATCCAGCTTATAAAATCCATTCCAATTTCCTCCCATTTCCATACAGGCACTTGCAAAGGCTGCAATAGACCAGCGGGTCTCTCGATGCTCGCTTTTACTAATCGCACACGTCACAACGTGCCACAAAATCTGCAACTTCCTTCTTCATATTGGGCCACCAATACTTCTCTTTCAAATCAGCATACATTTTGGTGCCTCCCGGGTGAATGGAATAAACTGAATCATGAACTTCCTTCAAGATCACATTCTTGATTTCTTCTTGGTTAGGGACCTCTATTCTTTTCCCGAACCAGACAGTGCCTTGGTCATCTTCTGAAAATCCGGGGTGTTTTCCTTTCTTTAGACCTTCCTTCAAGTCGGCAATACCTTTATCGTCCTTCTGAGCCTCCCTGATTTGATCTTCCAAGATTGATTTGACCTCCAAATGATAAATACACCCTTCGTTTACCAATTCCAGGTTAAGGCGCCAAAATTCATCGTGAAGTACTGGTTGGCTTGCTTGTATTATCACATTGTTGCAGTGAGCTTTCCTGCTCAAAGCATCCGCAACAACGTTTGCCTTTCCAGGGTGATAATGAATTCCAACGTTATAATCTTTCACTAACTCCAACCATCTTCTTTGCCTCAGGTTGAGATCAGGTTGAGTGAAGATATACTTCAGACTTTTATGATCCGTATAGATTTCACATCTATTGCCGATCAAGTAATGCCTCCATATCTTGAGCGCGTGCACAACTGCGGCTAACTCCAAGTCATGAATAGGATAGTTTTCTTCATGGGGTCGCAGTTGTCTTGACGCATAGGCTATTACCTTTCCTTCTTGCATCATAACACATCCAAGTCCTTGCTTCGAAGCATCACAATACACTTCAAAGTCCTTATGGATGTCTGATAAAATCAACACTGGGGCTAAGGTTAATCTCTTTTTCAACTCCTGAAAACTTTGCTCACAGGCTTTAGTCCATTCAAACTTCTTTTCCTTTTTCAGAAGCTGAGTAAGAGGTCTGGCTATCTTCGAGAAACCTTCAATGAATCTCCGATAATAACCAGCTAATCCAAGAAAACTTCGGATCTCCGAGACTGACTTGGGTTGGGTCCAATCCAAAACATCTCTCACTTTCGCTGGATCTACTGCTACTCCTGCAGCAGAAATGATATGACCCAGGAAAGACACTTCCTTCAGCCAGAAGTCACATTTGCTAAACTTAGCATACAGCTGATGCTCCCTTAGTGTTTCCAAGACTATTCGCAGATGGTCTTCATGTTCTTTTCTGCTCTTGGAATAGACAAGAATGTCGTGGATGAAGACTATGACGAACTTGTCTAAATACTCCATAAACACCTTATTCATCAGATTCATGAAATAAGAAGGAGCATTGGTTAACCTAAAAGACATGACTGTGAACTCATACAGTCCATATCGGGTGGTGAAGGCTGTTTTCGGAATATCTTCCTTTCTTATCTTCAGCTGATGATATCCCGATCTCAGATCTACCTTGGAAAAGACTTGAGCTCCTTTCAACTGATCAAACAGATCATCAATCCGAGGCAACGGATACTTGTTCTTGATTGTGACCTCATTCAACGACCTGTAGTCTATGCACATCCTCAGACTACCGTCTTTCTTGGTGACAAAGATCACAGGCGATCCCCAAGGTGACGAACTGGGTCTGATGAATCCTTTCTCTTGCAGTTCTTCAATCTGCTTCTTCATCTCGACCAACTCATTGGACGGCAACCGGTACGGTCTCTTTGAGATGGGAGCGGTACCGGGTATTAGCTCAATCACAAACTCTACATCTCGATTTGGTGGCATACCAGGCAACTCATCAGGGAACACATCCGGGTACTCATTGACTATCGGTACCTTCTCCAACGAAGTACCCTTCAAACGGTTTAGGGTGCTACCCCCCTTAGAGGCAAGATTAGATAGAAACTCCACTCTAATCCCCTCAGGGCTGGTAAGAGAGATAGCTCTACTAGCACAGTCTATCGACTTTATACTTGGTTAGCCACCCATTCCAAGGATTACTTCTATACCCTTAGTATCCAATGTAATTAAGTTCGCTAGGAACTTTACCCTTTTATTACTATATCCATCTTCTGATGCATGAGTTGTTCTTAATTCTTTTCCAGGATTGCACTAGCAAAGGGTTTCTTAATCGTAAGGTGTCCTGGCTTATGCTTTTTAACCAGTACTGATATGAAAGAATGGGTTGCACCGTAATCAAACAGAATCAAGCGTAATCGAGTTCACATGGAACTTACCATAGACCACGCCTGACGATCCTGAAGCTTCCTCCGCGGTGATGTGGTTCACACGCCTCTTCCTGCAGTCCTTGGCGTCGCGAGTCTCGAGGGGTTCCTCTTCCTTGAGCCGCGCAGGCGCGGGATGGCGTCGATCCCAGGTTGAACCTCACCGGGTGACGGGCTGCCGCTTAGGGCGCTTGTTGGCGAGTGCCCCATCTCCTCGCAGCTGAAACATCGCACTCGCCATCGCTGTCCCACTCTTCGAGCTTGAGCTCCTGCACTTCGCCGCAGGGGCTTGTCCAAAGGGGGCGCGGTAGACATTGGGGTCCTGGGCCACCGGCCGCCGCTGGCCTACCGGATCGCTGCCGCTGAAAAGTGCGGGCCTAGAATCGCAGTGCACCGCGCTGACTCAAATCGCATCTTCCGCTATGGACTCAAAAGTCGACGCCGGGCATCCTCTTGAATCAGCGCCTTGTTGATCATGTGTGCCGAACGACGGTAGTCGCTGAAACCAGCCGTACCTTCAAGTTGGGGTCAAGGCCCTCCATGAATCGCCAAATCTTGGCCTCATCGCTGGCGCATCTCGCGTCGCTGCATCGATAGCTGAGTGAAGCGGTTCAGTACTCCGAGACAGACAAGTTTCCTTTGTCAAGCTTGTGAAACTCCGGCGCTTCATTTCCATAATTCCTTGGGATATGGGTAGCCCTCAAGGCTTCCACGAACTCATTCCATGGAATGTTCTCTGGTCGGCATGGGCGGCACAAGAGTTCTCCCACCGCTTGGTCAGCCGCATTCTTCACCGATGAGATGCGATCGCACACTCTCTATGTCATCGACTGAGCCAAGTGCGCTTTGTGCTCAACTTCCTTGAGCTACTATCCGCATCCAATGGATCTCATGGATCCAAAGAAAAGTCGGGGTCGAGTCTCATGAACTCCCCAAACTTGGATTGGGGCGGTTGAGCTTGAGCTGGTATCGCAGCGGCTTGGGGTTGGTTCAGACGCTCGAAGCTAACGCTCAAGAATCTGGCCGCATCGCCATCATTTGCTCCATGTTCGGCGGCCGAGCCGTGGTGGGGCGGGCGGCGGATCATGCTGAGCGGCAGTGGTGTTGCACTTGCTCTTGTCCGCGGCCGCGGTGGCTCCACATACTCGCTTCCTCTTGAAAGTGCACCGGTCCACGGGCTCATCCACGGCCTCTACCACGGCCTCGCGGGCCTTCCACGACTACCACGACCACGACTCCACGCTCTCCATCTCGCACAAGGCGGTCAAGCACAAGGAAAGAGGGAGAAGCATAGGTAAGCAATGGGGAACTAAACCACATCCTCCACACACCTAACACAACCACAAAAAGCACACAAATGTAAGGGAAAACAATCAACTTCAATTAAAATCAAATAGTTTTGGAGGTGGTCAGATCACAAATGCCTAAGGGCACGATACAATCCAAAGCAATCACTTATTCAACGCCTAACGCGACAAAATTAAGATCCCGCAGACTAAAACATCTAAGAACTCGCGTCACTGCTAAAGACGCGCGGACGAAGTCCTCCTCCTCCTCGCTCTCCGCGGGAAGGTGAAGCCGCCGCCAAGATCCCGCTTCCTTCAGGGGCAGCCAAAGCAATCGTGAGAAAACCCGGGCGAAGGGAGACGAATGGACTTGCGCAGCCGTCCAAGCCTCGCACCTTGATGATGCTTGGGTGGCGGCGCGCCCTTCCGATGTCGCGGGTCGGGCGGGTCCTCCCGAATCGGCTGGTGGCGGCGGCACTATCGGCTGTGCCTCTCGTGACACAGCGCCGCGGTGGAGGCGATGGATGCTCCTCCTCTCCTCCTCGAGCCGAGATCGCCTCTTCGCCGCTGGCCAAGTCCCGACCCAAAGCAGCTCGCCGACATCCTGACGTAGGCCTCATCCTCGCGCTCGACGAGTGACCCCAAGTGCACCACGGTCGGGTCACCTCCTGGGCCAAACTCCTAAACCGGTGTACACCCGCCCAACTCGAAGCGGGAAACAAATGCAGACGAGAGTTCTCTCCAAAGATATCGCGGTAGCTCGCCCCAACATGAGGATAGCCTTTCCGCCGCTGGGCCCTGAAGCGCTGACGCCAGACGCTGGTCTCTCGGCCGTGAAGTAAAACGGCCGGTCCTCGACGCTGGCACGCCTCGCGAAGACTAGCAAGCGGACTCGCCACATGTCTCTGGACAAGACCAGGCATCGACTGGTAGCGATACTCCGGGCGATGGGGAAATCCCAGCTCCTGGAGCATCAGTGACAGCTCCTCGCAAAAGCCTCCAGCCTGGCCGGCAAAGGTGGTGTAAATCGACATCTACAAATTTTGAAAGAAGACAGAATTAGTAACCAAAATTTAAATAAAAGAGAGGATGAGCACAAGATACTAAGATAGAAGAGATAGAAGCAAAGAAACTTAAACTTTTGCAAATACATTTTTATAAAATATAAGTCCTTAAGGCTTTGCCATGCTAACTAGGTCACGCCCTACAGTCGTCCAGGCTCTGATACCACCGCTGTGAGGCCCCGGATAAGCTATCCAGAATCTCATGTGTATTTCCGTACTAGTCCCAGATCAGTAGCTAGTACACACAGTCACAGTGATACTTCATTGCCGAACAAAACGAAACTTGTAATATAAATAGTCAAGTATGGGCCACATGGCCACTTATTACAATACTCGGTCCAACGACCGGACACACAAAACAGCGGAAGCAAAAGAAAGCAACAAGCGAACGCCACAACGCCACAGGCGACGACTAGGAACGCAACTAGTCCTCCTGGCAGTCCTCCTCGAAGAACTCCTCCTCCTCGGCATCTTGATAAATTTCTGATGATTACAATGTTGGTGTAGCACGTGAGTACAAAAGTACTCAGCAAGTCGGGAAAGTATGATCATGTGGGGCTTTCCAAAGGAAGCTTAATAGGGTTTATTTGCATAAAGCCACATTTGATTAAATCATAATTAAGTAATAAATTTCACAAAGCATCTTTTTACAATTCTTTTAACAATTGAATTATTTAATATTGCAGTGAGGTTCTATCCACCATCACTAATATAAGGGCTCTAACCGCCAACTTTTCAAAGATCAGGGTTAATCATGTGACTCCATCCGTCAAATGCAAAACAGGTTCTATCCACCTGGGTTGGCTCTTTCCGCCAAACAACATTCGAGAGTTCTAACCACTCCCGAACCCCAAAACAAAATACTTTTCGGTTTTGAAAACAAAATCAAAGTCTACCAATATGAAAGCATTCTTCGCTTTGCCTTTAACCGTAGGCACGGCTATTCGAATAGTTTATACTCTGCAGAGGTGTACAACTTTACCCACAAGACAAGATAGACCCTTGTTGCCATGCAATTAACACACTTCCTTAGGTGTGCCTACAGGATATCTTGACAAGGCCGTTACAATGTATCTACTCTAACTAGACCCACCCGCCGAGGTTTCACCGCCGTTAGGGTTCCTCCACCCAGCATGTAAGCCCCTCTTGCGCCTGTGAGAAAAACCACCTTGCCTCCGTCCCATTCACATTCAACCAGGTGGTGAGTCTAAGATAGGCTTCTACAAATTAGTGAGCCAGGTCGTACTCATTATAGACATGTGGTAGTACTGTTATGCTTAAAATGGCAATCATAAGCTGCCGGTCCTTATATGACTTGGGGCGGTATTTGCACAAAAGGATCAAGGCTTGATCCGCTTCCCACCCGACATTCCATGCCGCCCAAGTCAAAATCATTTTCCTTTTCGCTTTATTTTAGAAAACAGTACTAAACTCATAGTAATAAACTTCAAATCACATTTAATATCATTCTTTTGAATCATCCCACCCATGGGGTGTTTTTGGTTTTAAAAGGTCCTAAGCAATTCTATCGCATTACATAGCAACGGATACCATATAAACATAGGCATGGTATAAACAATGTTCTAGGGTTACAATGGACATGATTATCAATGTCAAAGAGGAATTAACAATTTCGGTATAACTAGGACTTATATTTGACATATTTCATTAAACATAGTCATGCAACTTTATAAA
Source organism: Rhipidocladum racemiflorum (assembly GCA_036346355.1). Lineage (NCBI taxonomy): Eukaryota > Viridiplantae > Streptophyta > Magnoliopsida > Poales > Poaceae > Rhipidocladum > Rhipidocladum racemiflorum. The sequence continues at coordinate 25,979,192 of CM070589.1, read as the reverse complement.
CAATTTAAATCATTTTGTAAACATAGCAGCAAAGTGCATCAAGGAGACTTGCCTTCTTCGGCGGTGGGAGTGTCGAACTCGAGAAGTCCTGGCAAGGAATCAAGGTCATGAGGGATTGTCGACTACACGCAAAACGAGGCAATAAATAAATAAAAGAAAATAAATAAAATCCAAAAATTATAAAATTAGTACTGGCAGGTAGATCTTGATTTTAGATGAATTTAGGAAGTTGAATGGGTTCAAACGGAGTTCGGATGAGAAAGTTATGAGCTTCCGAAGTTTGAATTTCGAATAAATCGAAACCGAGAATATTCCCTAATATTCCATCGTTGACTGGGTCAAAGTTTGATCGAGGACTTTTGACCGACAAGGCTAGGGTCTATGGCATGTGGGGTAGCCTTGTCATTGTGATGGGGCTTCATCCTCAAGTTCTTGGCCATGGAGAAGAAAACAGAGGAGAGGAGAGAGGCAAAGGGCGCCGGCGAGGTAGGGCTACCGGCCGGCCGGCGACCGCGACGCGGCGGTGGCGGCGGCCGGAGGCGGCGCGCGACGCTGGTCGGGGTGGCGGCGCTGGCGCGGGCGCTGGGTCCGGCGCGACGGGCGGGGCGGCGGTGGTATCGCCGGGCGCGGAGGCTAACCGCCGGCTATGGTCGCCGGCGCTTTTGGGCGGGCGGGCGCTACGGTGGGCGCGGCAGCGCGGGAGGCGCCGGCGGCAGCGGCGGGCGCTATGGATCGCGCGGCGGGACCAGTGGCGGCGGCGGGTCGCCGCCGCCGGCTGAACGGCGGCGACGGCGGGCAACGCCGCGAAGGAGTTAATCCAAGAACAGAGCACCATTTTAGCCCAAAAACTCAAATTTTGTCCAAATTTTGAACATGACCACCACAACTAATTGTAGAATCATGCAAAGGACCCTTAAGGAACCTAGGGATGGAAGGAATCGAACCAATTCTCACCGAGAAGATGAACTCGACGATGAACACGCTGCCTCGCCGAGACGAGCAAAAACCGAAATTGGCCGTCTACAGATGATGAAATCCTAAAACCAACGATCGGGTTAGAAGCTAGACATCCATGCTAACACAAAGAAACGATCGAGGAAGAAAGATCCACCGAGTGGAAGATATGAGCAAGAACACGAAGAACGCCAAGAACAACAAAAGTTCGTCGGTTTTCTTGATCTTGCGGCCAATTGGATTTGAGAGGCTAACGGAGAGCTACAACACCGGAAAGAGGGTTCTTATACGGAGAGATGAGGGGCGGAATCACGCGAAACGGATTAGAAACGGCCACTCTATCACCATCAAGGTTGATTTTGGTTTCCTTGCAACCGTTCAAAATCCAAATGAGATCTCGTGCATTAACCCCATGGATAGAAAGAGGAGGCCGTTGCGATTCCAACGGATCCGACGGTGATTGATTTGGTGCAATATGGAAGGAGATACACGGATTTGGATCTATGGAGGAGAGAAGAGAAGCTTCTCTGTTCTTTCTCCCAGGAAAACATACGTACAAGGCCATCCCAAGGTTAGGGACAACACTGTAGGGCCACGTGGCGGCTCGCGGCTGGCTCCGCTTTATACGCGAAAGTTCCGCCTAGAGAAAATTAGGAAAATGGTCTAAAAATTCTGAAAAATTCCTAGAGCCATTTTAGATTATTTGGAACTTGATGGAAGTGGTTTGGCTGAATTTGGATGATTTTTGTGGAATTGGATATTCTAAGCGTGATCGCAGCATTAAACAAAAGCCGCGCGAGATAAAATAGGAACGGATGTCCAAAAATCCGGGGAATGATTCCTAAAATCATTTCAGAATATTTGGAGCATTTTAGAAGTGGTTTGGAGATTTTTGGAGCACTTTTGGACTCGGGTGAATTTTCGGGTCCCAGCGGGAACTGGAAAACCCGATTTTTCGCCCGGGAGGGAATTAATTCCCGATTTCGAAGGAGAATGGATGCCAGGTTAAAATAAACACCAGAGAAACTCCAACTTTTGAATTTACTTTATTTAAATTAGGTTTTTCTCCAGAAAGCCAAAAAGAGGATGTTACAAATGATCTGTTTAATCCACCCTGAATACTTTACAATCCCATACATCTTCCAAAATCTCCCACGACTATATTGTTTAAATTGAGAACTACTATCACTGTCCATCTCCTTAGTATTTCAACGATCATCATTCAAAGATCAATTTCATATTAACAACCCCCACATTATCACTACTATTCACCCATCTCCAATTACATTCCATACTATGGGTTCTATTCAAACTATCCTCCAAATAGTCATTTTCCTAATCGAAGGGTATTTTGTTAAAAATATTTATTATGGTGGATCACTGTTCTAGGGCGACAAAGGGTTATGGATAGTAATTTCAAGGAGGTATAAACAACAGGTATAACTAACAACCTAACGTTTGACATCATCATTTTATATAAATAGCAATGCAATTTGTAAAACATGGTAAAACATTGATAAAACATGGGATCAACATGCGTCAAGGAGACTTGCCTCGGTCACAGCGAGAATGTTGAACTCTTTGAAGCCCGGCAAGTGGTCGGCGGATCTGGCTAAGCGTCGACTACGCGCAAAACGAGGCAACAAATAAATAAAAGAAAATAAATAAAATCCAAAAATTACAAAATTAGTACTGGCAGGTAGATCTTGATTTTAGATGAATTTAGAAATTTGAATGGAGTCAATCGGAGTTCGGATGAGAAAGTTATGAGCTTCCAAGTTTGAATTTTGAATAAATCTAAAACCGAGAATATTCCCTAATATTCATTGCTTGACTGGGTCAAAGTTTGACTGAGCTTTGACTGACTTTGACTGAGCTTTTGACTCTATGGCAATGGGCCCAACATGTCATAGGTGGAAGGGCTTCTTCAAGCTTGCTTCATGGCATCCATGAATGGAGCGAGGTGGAACTTGGGAAGGATGGCGGGGGCTCGCCAGAGGGGAAAGACCGACGCGCGGGGGGGTCACTGGCGGCCAAGCCGGGCGGCGAGGGCGGGTAAGGCATGACGGCGACGGCGCACGGGCGGCGAAGCGGACGGCGCGCCTCGCGCGGGCGGCGGCACGGCGGCGAGGCTGGCGTCGCCGGCGGCGCACGGCCATGGCCCAAGCACAGGAGCAAAGCTCCATGCACAAGAACAGAGAGCAACAAAAAGAAAACAAGGAACTCCACTTCATCCAAAAACTTGATTTTCCAACCAATTTTGCATGGAATTGATCCAAACCAAAGCCTAGAATCTCTCGAGGACATCCTTAGCAACATCTAGGAGGAAGGAATTGAGCCAAACTCGCTTCGGATTTGGAGAAATCGACGACTAATCTACAAGCTCGGCCGAAAGCACCAAAACTCGAAATTCGTCGCCCACGATTGATGGAACCTAAAATCGATGGATGAGTTAGAATCTCAACAACCCCACGAACACGAGGAATCACACGGAATAAAGAATGGATCACCGAGGAGAAAGATTTAACCAAGAACATGAAGAACATGAAAGCTCCTATTCCTCGCGGTTCCTTCGATCTCACGGATGATTGAGTGCGAGAGGCTAAAGGAGAGCTGTACCACCGGAAAGAGGACTCTCTCACGGAGAGTTGAGAGATGGAAACGCACGAATCGGAGTTGAAACGGCCGATTAATGGCAAGATGAATGCATTTCGGTTTTTTGTGAACTGCGCGTATTCCGGCGAGATTTGGGCTTAATGACCACCGGGAATGGAAGGGTCGCGCCGTTACGGATTCAACGGATCCGGCCGTTCGCAATTTGGGTGATTAATGAGGAAGTTATGGAGGTTTGAATCCATGGAAGCAAGAATGGAGGTGTTCTGTTCTTTCCCTGGGAAAAAGATCGATCGGGAAGATGAATAAGATTATGTGCTATCAGAGCACGACGCTACAGCACTTATGCTACGCACCCGCCACGTGGCAAGCTCCGGTTGGTTCTCTTTTACGCGAATGAACCGCCCTAAAGAAAAATAAGGAAAAATGGCCTAAAAATTCCGGAAAAATTCCTAGAGCCATTTTAGAATGTTTGGGACCCTATCATACCATGTTCTAGGGGCTTGTTTCAAACCATACAACGCTTTTGACAGTTTGAACACATGATTTGGAAACTTCAGATTTTCAAAACTAGGTGGTTGCTTGACATAAACCTCCTCATTTATGTAGCCATTAAGAAAAGCACTTTTCACATCCATTTGATACAATTTGAAACCTTTGGATGCAGCAAAAGCTAAAAGGATTCTAATGGCTTCAATTCTAGCAACAGGAGCAAAGGTTTCATCAAAATCTAAACCCTCAACTTGAGTAAAACCTTGAGCAACCAATCTAGCCTTGTTTCTAACAACAACACCATCCTCACATTGTTTATTTTTGAAAACCCATCTAGTTCCATTTACATTAAAATCAGGAGGTGGTGAGACTAGTTTCCAAACTTTATTTCGTTCAAAATTCTCTAATTCTTCATGCATGGCATTGATCCAAGATTCGTTAGATAATGCATGAAATATATCTTTGGGTTCAAAAGATGCAACTAAAGCAGAATGAGCATGAGTGTCAGAATGAATAAACCTGGATCGGGTGATTCTCTCATTCAGGTCTCCAATCATTTGTTCAGATGGATGCATTTTCTGAATATGCAAAGGAGCTTTGACTTTTGAGACTTCTTCTCCTTCTTCATTTTCAGCATGTACAGATGATGTTGTAGCTTGAGGATGATTAGCTATAAGTGATGTCAAAGTAGGTGCCAATGGTGCTACAGCTTGTTGTGCATTAGGAAGAGTCAAGACCTCATCTTCAACACCAACATCATCATTGTCTTCAAATATTTTCTCCCCTTGAACATATGTGCCTATACCTGCATCACTTGGACTAGTGCCTGGACTAGCCTCATCAAAAGTAACTTCACAAGTTTCCACAATTTTGTTAGTCTCCAAAACAAGCACACGATAGCCACGAGTATGAGCAGGATATCCAAGAAAAATACCATCCATTGATTTAGCTTCAAATTTATCAATATTTCCAGATTTCAAGACAAAGCATTTGCATCCAAAAACCCTAAAGTGAGAAACAGTAGGCCTATGCCCAAACCGAAGCTCATATGGAGTCTTACCCAATTTTGATCTCAAAAACACACGGTTTGAAACATAACATGCAGTTGAAATCGCTTCAGCCCAAAAGTTTCTAGGAGTGTGATGTTCATCTAGCATGGTTCTAGCCATCTCAACCAACGCTCTGCTTTTCCCTTTCAACTACACCATTCTCGTTGAGGCACTCTAGGTGATGAAAATTGATGATCAATTCCTTTTCAAAGACAAAAGTGATCAAAAGACTAATTTTTAAACTCGGCCCATTATCACTTCTAATCGCCTAAGAGTTCCCGGATGATCAATGTAAAGCCTAAGAATAAGACTTCTAAAATGACTAAAAGCCTCATCCTTAGATGCCATAAAGTATACCCAAGAGTATTTGGAAAAGTCATCAACAATCACAAGCACATAACATTTGCCTCCAAAAGATTGAACTCGAGATGGTCCAACCGTGTCATGATGTAGTAGCTGTCCTGGAGCGTTTGTCATCACCATGGTAAGAGGTGGATGTGAGCCTGCAATCATCTTACCATGTCTACAAGAAGAACATACTAGATTTCTATCACCCTTAAGCTTATGCAAGCCACGTATGAGATCTAAACCACTTACACGAGTAAGATGATCAAAACCAACATGACCAAGTCTACAATGCCAAAAGAATAAATCTTTAGAAACATTGGCAACTAGACACCTATTCTTAGAAGAAGGTGATGCATCAAAATCAGCTTTAAATACTCTTCCAAAACGAGAAATCTTGAACACAAGATCACCTGAAGTATCTAACACTTTACATTCATTTTTCTTAAAGCTTATCTCAAGATCTTCATCAATCATTTGTGAAATAGAGAGCAAGTTATATTTCAAGTTTTCAACCAAAGCCACATCCTTGAACATAAACTTGTCACTTACCTTTATTGTACCTTTTGCTACAACAGAAGAGGAAGAAGCATCTCCAAAAGTAACACTTTCAAAGACGTAGATGCACGAGTGAGGAGGAGAACCAATTCTTATCATCGGACATGTGGCGGAGCATCCGGAATCCACTAGCCATATGTTCTCCTTCCTCGCGAAGCCTCATTGAAGTCGCTGCTTTGATCATCCTCGTGAAGCTATCCTTGCCGCTTGCCATGAGACACAACCCTGTCAAGTCATGTTTGCTTGGAGTTGCATCGCCCTCGCCGCTTTCAATCCACATCGCCAAATTGACTTGTTCAAGAGCAGTAAAGAACTCGTGGACCACTTTGCGGTTGATGAAGCTCTTCTTCTTTCTATCACTTGAAGGGAACTTCTTCTTCTCTTTTCTTCCGTCGTTGTCCTTCTCCTCCCATGATGTTTTACTCCGCAAGCTTTGGACAATTTGATCTCATATGGTTGAGATCACCACACTCATAGCACCTTGGAGGACCACCTCTCTTTCTCATTCTCACATTCTGCAAAGCTTTGTTAAAGCGAGAAGAGAGTAGTGCCAAGTCTTCTTCAGGAAATTCTTCAATTTGCTCATCTGTTAAAGAAGACAAGGAGGACAGGGCAAAGCTAGAAGAAGAATTTGCATTTGACATGTTAGGGTTAGAGATCAAAGCAATTGATTTAATATTACCCTTCCTGGCAAGAACATCCAACTCATGAGTTTTCAACTTAGAATACAGAACATCTAATGTAAGTGTACTCATGATAGTAGATTCTTTAATGAATGTAACTTTCATCTCCCAAATAGACATGTCTAATGCACCAAGAAATTGTCTAGCATTAGCAGCATCATCAAAGCTAACTCCAACAGCACGCAAATTGCTAAGAATCTTATTAAAGCATGCAAAGAAATCATCTAGTGACTCACCAGGCTTCATCTCAAATCGCATGTATTCTTTTTTGTAAAGATCTTGACGAACCTCTTTGATAGTGTTAGAACCCTCATAGTAATCACAAAGAGATTTCCATACCTCATATGCGGATTTGAGATTGATCACACGGTCAAAGTCGCTGCATCCTAAACCTTGGATGATCAAGTTGCGCGCCTTGCTGTTTGCTTCAACATGTGTGCGATTGGTGTCGTTGACGTTGTCGTTTGCAGTGACTTCATATGGCTTGTAGACCTTCTCTCAAATTATGAAGCCTTGTGCTTGGATGAACGCCTCCATCTTGGCCTTCCAAAACTGAAAGTCAACACTATCGAACACACATGGTTTTGTTGAATAACAATCCATTGATCTAATCACCGGTTAAGATAGATTAGAAAAACCTTGCTATGATACAACTTTTAGGATCGAAGTATACGAATATAGCAATCATAGGGGGTGAATGATTGTGTGGAAGCTAAAACCAAATTCTTGATCTACTAAAAGTTCACCACAAAACGGAACCAAATAATTGCCTCGTATTCGACAAAAACATAATGATGGAGGTTCGGTAAAATGCAAAATCCTAGAGATCCGACCGTTAGATCGATCTAAACTTTGGACACAAGAAACTAGATTCCGATAAAAATCAAACCCAAAAAGAATCAGCTCAATCGGACTTACGGATCAAAAGTTATGATCTTCGCAAGCTTGCTATTCCAAAACTTGACGAAAATCAATCTAATCAAAACTTCAAGATTAAACAAGATCTTCAAAAGATTAATCAACTAGATTTTGAGAAACTCTAAATCAATACCCTAGAAAGGTTTTGATGGATCAAATCAAGATGAAACTCAAGGATCAAAAAACCAATCTAGAATTAGAACAAGCATGCAAACAAGAACCAAAACAGAAAACACTGTAGCAACGTGGTTACTGTAGCGCGCAAGAATTTTGGAAGAATTGATCTTGATTTCTTTTGTCTAAAGTACTCCCATCAAAAGAGTACAAACCCTAAAACTGAGCTTGAGGCTTTCAATGCGCCTTTGCTCACCTTGATTGCTCCTTCAACAGAGACACCTCTCGCTTATTTAAAGGAGCAAAACACAATGAGTCCTAAATACAATTCCTAATCCTAGTAGGAGTCCCACTCCTAATCCTAGAAAGAGTATGTATTCAACACAACTCCACTTGGCCCAATCTGGCTAAGTATAACTTGCACGCTGCATGGCAACCCCGCCATACTCACGTGACTAACACTTTGCACGCCAGATGGCCACCTACCATACTCACGTGACTAACCATTCTTCATATGCACCATTCTTCTTAGCCCTAACGCCCCGCATGACATCCTTGACCACCAAGACCTCGCCTTCCTCGAACCTAGTCCCGAACCTCGCTTCCTCCATGAACCTAGTTCCGGTCCCGTCATCGACCACGCTCACCTTCGAAAGCAATACCTGCACATGAACAAACCACAAACACCCGAGCACAAGTCCGCGACTTGACTCAATATTAGTCCATGCAAATACTCACACGAGCATTGCATAAAGTCCACTTCAAAACAAGCATCATGAAATTTTCACAGATTTCATAATCTCAAAGTCAAACCAAAAATTTAATTCCAAATTTGCTCAAAACCCTAACCGAGCAAAAACCATTCACGCCGGACCAAAAATTCGCTCGGCGCACACGTGAAATCACCGCCAAAGAGCTCACGACGGACAAAAATTTTGTCCTACAGCATACATGTAATCTTCATCGCTTTTGGAAGTTTTAGTCCGCTCAAAAACGTTCAAATTCACGTTGTCGATGGACTAAAGAAAATTTAGTCCGGTGCAAACGTGCCACGCTTGGTTGCATGAAACTTGGTCCGACACGGAAACCTTAGAGAAAGTCATTCACGACGGACCAAAAAGGATTTGGTCTGGCGTACATGGAAATCTTACTGTTTTCATTGTGAATGTGGTCCACCAAATGCATCATCGCGACGTCCCACGATGCACTCAAATATTTGGTCCGCAGGTATGGGGAAAACGAGGTTTTCGAACGCCTGTGCATCAAAGTGACGGCGACTAAAAATTTGGTCCGCGCATATACCAAAAACGCGATTTCTGAAGGAACTTGAAACCTCACAAACACGCTCACGCTTAGACGAAAGGTTTAGTCCTGCCAAGAAGAGCAAAGATCGGTCCGCGCTCAAGGGAAACTTATCGCTTTCTTGAGAGTTTGGTCCGGCACAAAGGAGAACTTCACTGTTTCTTTTCAAATTGTCGAACTCAAGCACAAAATACATTTTTTAAGTTCAAATCTTAGCCAATTTTTCAGCACATGATTTCATAGATACCTCCTTCAGCCAAAACTCGCACTTGCTGAATTTGGCGTAAAGGCGATGTTCCCGGAGTCGCCCGAGAACGATGCGAAGATGTTTTGCAAGCTCTTCCTCGTTGGCTGAATAGACGAGGATGTCATCGATGAATATGACCACAAAAGAATCGAGCTCCTCCATGAAGATGGAGTTCATGAGGTACATGAAGTGCGCCGGTGCATTCGTCAAACCGAACGACATGACGGTGTACTCATATAAGCCATATCGTGGAGAAAGTCAGTCTTTGGGATATCCTCGGCTCGAATCTTGATCTCGATGGTACCCAAGCCTCAAGTCAATTTTTGGAGAACACCGTGCACCAAAGCAAGTCGATCAAACAGATATCGATCCGAGGCGTAGGGTACTTATTCTTGACAAAGGACGGCGCTTCACGGCCGATAATCAACACGTAGTCTAAGGGAACCGCCCTTCTTGGTCACGAAGAGAGCCGAGCAAATTTCTGTGGTGAGGAGCTCGGCGAATGAATCCCTTGTCCATCGGGCCTTTAGTTTAGTCTTCAGTTCGGCCAATTCATTGGGTGGCATTCTATACGGCCACTTGGACACAGGGGCAGTCCCGGGCTGAAGCTCAACTACGAACTCAATATCCCGATCGGGCGGCATCCCTGGCAATTCGGCTGGGAACACATTCGGCACTCCAAATCATGAAAATGGACTCTAGCTCCTCAATTTCAAAGGCCATTCAAGGAACAAAGAGCTACCTCGCCATCATCGAGAAGCGTAGCTAGCGCGCCACCCTTTGGTCCCTTGAGCAAGATGGAACAATGAGAACAATTGTAATGGCCTCGCCGCATAACCAATTCATGCCCAAAATGACATCCATCCCACGAAGATCAAGGAGCAAAGAGTTGACAAGGAACCCCTTGGATTTGCATAGTGGCTTTTTGGACCACTAGATTAACAATAATCCTTGAACCTGGTGCTTCAATTAGGAATGAGGTGTGGCTGCAACTCACTTTCATTTGATGTTGCATGAAAAATCTTTGCTAATGAAGGAATGGGAAGCCCTTGAGTCGAATAACACCCTAGCAAAGCATGTCCTCATTGCATAACGCACTGGCCAACACGGTGGCGCTTCAGAATCGCCTCAGATCCACATAGTTGACACGGCCACGGTTCGGCGCAGAAGTGGAGGTGGTGCAATCGCGCCTTGAGGTCTCGGGGCGTTGGAATTGTTGCCCCTCCTTGGAAAGGGACAATCGCGGATGAAATGCCCCGCACGCCCATAGTTGTAGCATGGGCCCGGTCCAGAGTTCGTCACCACACGCACTCCGGACTGTGGCAGAGGAGGCCGAGGAGTAGCGACAGGAGGTCGGGCCATTCCAGTCGGTAGGGGAGGCACAAGAGCAGGGGCCCTCGGTGGTGGAAGAGGGACAGTCCGGGCCTGCTGTGAGCTGCTGCCCGCCGCAAATTGTACCGCTCTCTTTCGCTTCTTCTCATCTTGATGGCTCCTCATCTTATGCTACACGGTGATCGCCCGACTCACCAAGGCATTGAAGTCGGGGAAGTCACACACAGAGAGCTTATCTTGCATCTTTGTCGTCAGTCCGTTCATGAAGCGGTCTTGCTTCTTCTGATCGGTATTGACTTCCTCCGGCGCATACTGAGCCAAGTAATTAAACTCCCGTGAATAGTCCATCACGGACTTGTTCAACTGTCTAAGGGCAAGGAATTGTTGCTTCTTGATATCCATGAGTCCTTTCGGGATATGGTACGCCCGGAAGGCCTCACGGAACTCCGCCCAGTGACCGGTAGGCTGCATGACCACAAAGTTAGCCCACCAAGCCCCAGCTGGGCCCTAAAGCTGCTGCGCTGCGAAAGGAGCCTTCTGAAGATCCTCGCAGTGGATGAGAACAAACTTCTGCTCTATCGTACGCAGCCAGTTGTCAGCCTCCAACGGATCACTGGCCCGAGAGAAGGTCGGTGGTTGAGTGTGCAGAAAATCCAAATAGCCATTCGGTCGGCCTCGCCCTTCACCGCGGCCACCTGGAGCAGCCTGATTCTGGACAAGCATCTCCAAAATCCGGTTGGTAGTCTATTGGTTTTGCTCTGACCGCAAAGAATACATCCAAAGAGGTTGGGAGGAGGAGGCGGATCGCTACCGCCAGTCGCGATCGCCAACGCCATCATCACCTCCCATACCACCGCTGGTCCTCATTCTATCGCCAACCAAAGTCGACAACAAGAGTCGACCCACACGGAGGGGATAGGTCTTAAATTTGATAAACCCGCGAACTAAACCCAAGTCAGACTGTAGCACTTCAAACCAACTCCATTGCGGGGTGCTACAGGCCCAACATACCCAAAACACAACTTATGATGCAAGATGGCATGGCTCATGCATGATATGACATGAAATGCGCGATTCCAACGTAACCCACACTCACCACCTATAAACATAGGGCAGGAATAAGTATTACCTTCTACCTAATGCATGACACACGTCCTAATCAATCCCTAAGTGATCGTCGAGTTTGGGTTCGTCTTCATGCACCTTGCTCTAATACCAGCCCTGAGAGGAGCCGCTCAGACCGTCCTCGGGTTATTTGAAGCCTCGGCCGAACCCATCGGATTTGGGGGCTAACAACGGATCACCGAGGGCGCTCGCAGTGTTAGCACCCAAGCCCAACTGAGATGGCAGTGAGACCCTTCGAATAACTCGACAATAATCCCGGTATTCCCAGACGCGAATTCGAACTCGCCCCAGACTGCCCCACGCACTCACTACAAGCCATATCAAACCAATTTGCATAAAGGGGGCAACGAACACGGAACCCCCACAACCAGACACGCGACGCGGAAGCAAAATCAACCAAACGACTACGGCACGAAGACAAAACCCCAACAACCACACCACTACCACAAAGGCACAAAGCTAACAAGGGTAGGAGGATACATCAACATGATATGAGTACAAAAGTACACCAAGGTCAACCATAAAGGAAACAAGTACTCGAGCCTAGAACATAACATAACTTACGACTAACTATACAACAAAAGAATACACAGCTACCAAAATAAACCAAAAGTAAAACATCTCCGGAAGTGTCCTGCCTTTGAACATTTCCGGGCGTGCACGACGACGTAGGTAGCCTCTACTCGGTGCCCCGCCCGGTCACCGAGAGGCAGTACGGACAGAACTCACATCCGTCCGGATCCTCACCTGAAAACCACAAAGTAGAAAGCATGAGTACAGAAGGTACTCGCAAGACTTACCCTTGGTCCATATATGACCGACTCGAAAGGATATGCATTTGGATGTAGCAAGGAATCAAGCTTATGGTAAAAAGTGCGGAAAAGCTCAACTTTGTTGTTTAATTACAATCCACTACTCAATTCACCAATTTCTTAGCATTTATGGACAACACCTATTACTCGAGTGAGATCTGAAACTTACAGTTAATGCAAAGCAAGAGTCAACATAAACCAGTAGCATCACCATAACCAGCTCGCATTAAGTTAAAGTTCTTACTACGTTGAAGTGTGCTAAGATTAAGGGTGCTCATATCCGAGAGCGCGGCAATTCGAATCGCTTATTCACCCTACAGGGGATCATCAACCGCACAACATGTGCCACAAGGAACCTTATGTCAACCCTCCTCCCATCTATACCAACCCGTTGGGGCATCTTCATGCGGTCTGAGCACCTAGCACCCCCTCGAGCGGCCCAAGCCCGGCTTGGCCCTCGAGGGTCGGCCTAAGCCTCGCCCTCAACCACGTCCAACCGCATGAGGGCATGGCCCATCGAATGGCATGCGATGAAAGAATAGCTTTACCGTCCCATTCCGGCATGCGACTGACAAAGTGTGCTCGATCAAAGGGCAAACAAAGGATCGGTCCTCAATCGACACAGGCGAGACTACCACACTTGAGTCTCCACACCCAAGTGATCCAACTCTCTCACCCGGTCTCATTTCATAGTCCACTTCTACTCATAATCATAACCATTGCAACTCGACAAATGTGAAGTAAATTAATCTCAAGCGATGGAACCATCCACCACTTGGCCCATACCCGACATCTAAGCAAACTAAGCATGGACACAATATAATTACCCATACTGGCTCCAAGGAAGGTGTTCATCAAGTATGAAGGAGTGTATGTGCAACAAATAGGATCTAGTGCCATTCCCACAATTAAACTCCTAATGCATACTTAAACATCCAATAAACAGTTCATTCACAAAAATAGAATTACAATTAGGGTTGAATATGCTTAGGTGCTTGCCTCGATGCTTCGCTATGATCAACCACGACTTGCTCTTCGCAATCCTCAACCACTGGCCATGTCTTCACCGCGGTCTCATTCTCCACGAGTACAATGCATAAATAAGATGCATGCAATGCAGATGAAAAGAAATGCAATTGCAAACCCCCTAAAAAATAGCACATCCGCTAAAATGCGCGAAGTCACAGATCACCAACCCGACAATCCGAAGTTTAATATCCTGACAAGACGGATAAGCCGACACTTCGGACAATTTATCCGACACTCCGGATGATCCAAGACATGGAAAATGGCGTGCAAGATTGAGGTGCTCCCAAGTCTTACTACACCAGCGAGGGCCCGATTTCCACAACCTTTCTACACATGGCTGTCGAGAAGCTCCGAGCTAGACCAAATTACAACGAATCGAGGCTCATTCCTACAAACCACCACCAAATCCTAATCCAATGGTAAGATTGGTATCACCACTACCCGATCTCTAACCCTAGCATCCCTACATTCCCCTAATCCAACCCCCAACTCCCCCCCCACCCCCAAAACCCGAACAGTCCCAAGAGTGGCACCCCCAACCCCCAATCTACAAAACCTAGCCCCCAAATGCTCCTAGAACCTCAAGAACCAAGGAACCAACTCCAAGAAGAGGTCTCAGCTTCAAGGAGGACGAAGAAGATGGAGAGGAAATCGGGTAGGGGAAGGAGGACACCGCTTGGGGAGGAGCTCGAGGACACCGGGTGAGGTTGTCGCCGGGAGGAGCACGGAGGACGCCGCCGGTGGGGAGTCGCGGAGATGAGCTTGGGGTGGAGGAGAGGCGCACAAGGGTGGAAAGCACGGTGGGAGGAAATGAATGAAGAAGCCACGAATGGGACTTTTATACTCAACCTCAAGACAAACCGACTTCTCCGACAATTAGTCCTGATACTCCGGTTGGGGTGTTCACCAACCTAATCCGACACTCGACATTTAATCCGGACATTCCGGTTTGGGCTTTCGATAGACCCAGCCTGATACTCGATGATTCATCCTGATACTCCGGTTATATCCGACATTTTCGATGTTTAATCCGATACTCCTGATTTCCTTAATTTTGAAATTGGGGCCTTGACATAAATTCTCATGAATTTCCAGTAATTTAAACAGAGCAAACAATGCGAAAATACATGCAAATATTTATAAATATAGAAAATAAGGCTAAGTACAAATTAAAACAGAACCAAATAATTTTCTGAATTTTTTTGGCAATTTTCAAAAAAATTTAATCGATTTTCTGATTTCGTAATGAATTTTCTGAATTCTGTAATTGATTTCGAAAAAAGAAGACAATTAAAAAGGAGATAAAAACCCGGGGGGCAAAGTGGTAATTTCCTTGCCTCCCCCCGCCCCGCCCCTCGCGCCAAACTGGCTTGGTTCTAATCCGGTTTGCTGTTTGCTCGAGCCTGCACGTATTCAAAAGGAATTGTTCAGAGGGACTTCAAGTCCATTGAACTACAACTTCAAGTCCAAGTGTTGGACTCCATGTCCACTCGCTATAAAGGAAGCCGGACGGACTGGCTCGTAAGGAAGCAAGGTGAGGCAGGGCAAGCGTTAGGTCGACGGGGACGGCGTGAGAACCGCGGCGAGCGCAGAAGAGTTCGACGGGGCTGCAAACCGCCACCGATGCGGCAGATACCGGGCTTCGACGAGGCGATGGCGACTTCGAGTCGCGCGGGGGGAGGAGCGCCGGCAGCGGCGGCGAATCCCGGCAGTGTGCGGCCATCCAGTGGCTGTTGGCCAAATTCCGGTGTCGAGGCATCGCTCCGGCCATGCTCGGCGGCAGCGGCTCCGAGCCATGCAAACGAGGTCGTCCGGCAATGGCGGCCAGTGCGAGGCTTGGTCATTCTCGGCTTCAGGCCGGCTGGGCTGTGGGTGCGCGCGCATGGTCGGGTTCGGGTGGTGGCGACCACGGCTTCAAGCCGGGCGTCGGGCCAGGCAGCGTTGCGTTCGAACGGCGCAGCTTGCATGGCCGTTCGTTCAAGACGAACCGCGATAGGGCACGACGGCGCGGCAGGACACAGCAAGGATCGGCTAGCGCGTCGGTGATGCTTCAATTGGCGGCTTTGTGCCGTGGGAGTCGATGTCGGCTTCGTGCCGGTCGACATGCACAATAGATTGCTATGTATTTTAGCTTCAGGCCATGTACTGCGAATTCATGTAATTGCCATGTAGCTTCATGCCACGTGATGAGTACAGTGCCTGAAACGTAGATTAGATGCATGCAGAATACAAACGAGTGATTAGATCAATCACCCGATTCTTACTGTTTCTCACTTTTTTTCAGTCTGTTCACCGGTAGAGCTTCGTGATGATAACGTGTTAGACAACCTCGCCGTCGAATAGTCCGGGGTTGCCTAATAGATCTAATGTGGAGAACAGAGAGGGAGAGAGACACAATATAAGGAGGGACTGCTCTGCTTTATTATTCTAATTGCATCCGTGTCCACGGGGTAAACCCCTGCCTCCTATTTATAACCTATAGTTAGGGTTTCGAGAGAGTCCACATAGGTCACGAAGGGCTGTTTTCCTAACAATTCCGATCTGTCAGGCATGCTTTGCACGCAACATAATGATCCCATGAACATTGTGAGATCAGACTATCAGAGAGTAGTTGATCAGTTAATCAACTGTACATAAAATGCATGCATACCGTTGTTAAAGAGAATATAAATTATCTGGTCAATGTTCTTCGACGAGGGAATAAAGAGTAAACTGAAGCAGGGGCAACGGTATTGTAGCACAGGAGGAGCTCCTACATGTGTCAGGTCACATCCTGTTGTGGCTTGGGTCTGCAACGAGCGACCTGTCACGCCTCCGGTCCATGGTCCTTCTGAGGTAAGGAAAGGGACTATTTTTACAAAAAAAATTTATGAGGGACCCATTTTGCAAAAAAAAAGTTTGCAAAAAAGAGAAGAGGGGCTAAAATGGAGAATATTTCTCTGGCATATGTTCACTCATCCGGCTCCCTATTTACATTTTGTTGCAAAAATAGCTCTCCTTCAAATTTTTTTACAAAACTAGCCCCCTCTGCACTACAAAACCACAAGAGCTCCTTCCGTGCTACAGTAACACATTGTGTGCGCCACGCGCCCTGCCGCGGCTCCGGTCCGCAGCAAGTGCCCTATCGTGCCTCCAATCCACCGCAAGCCATGTTGCCACACCTCAAATCCGTGGTCGATGCTGATTTCTGCGTCCCCCGCTTACTGCACCTCCCGTCCACGGCATCTGGATCTCCCACGGTCCCTTAGTGCAGAAGTTAGCAGGTGTCGGCTCCTAGTCCTTTCATGGTGGGGAAGAGGACTAGTTTTGTAAAAAAAAAACGAGAGACAATTTTTTGCAAAAGGAGAGAGAAGAGGGCTAAAACAGTGAAAATTTCTCAATTGCTGCAGAAGGAGATAGAAACAAACCAAGAACTATATTGGAAGTTTCCAAAGATTCCCAAATTATAGCCATCAGACACTTGTGTTAATTGTCCCAAACGGAGTTTCGCTAGAAATGAGCCTTTTGCTTTCGTAGTTAGGTCATGTTTGGATGTGTTAAAACTAATTGTTAGCTGACTAATAGCTAGAGCTAATTGTTAGTCAGCTAATAATTAGTCCATCTAAAATTAGCCTAGGGCTGTTTGGATACATGGCTAATGGTCACTAATTTCTTAGAAAAGTCATGTTTGCCCCTCATAACGGATTGAGGAGTGGACGACGGTGAGGAAGTGAGGATAAGGCCACATGAGGGTATTTCAGACTTTTTCAAATGTTACCTACTATTAGCCAAAATTAACTCTCCCCTCCACCAAATAATGGACTAATTGTTAGCTGAGGGGTTGGCTAAAAATTAGCCCACCTATTAGTCTTCCTGTTTGGATAGATTAAGACTAATTTTTAGTCAGCTAACAATTAGTCCTGAGATCCAAACATAGCCTTAGTACTCCATACACCCTAACAGAAAAACTTACGAATCTAGCGATATAAGCCAAGAAGAGCTATGTAAGCCCCACATACAGGGGAAATGCCGATCTACACGTGTGTAGCTGCATCCAATATCCCCACCATATAACGTGCATCAATATGTGTACTAATTTTGATTTTCTGTTTTGGATGGATTTCAAAAATAATGGCCGGATTTACACAGTGAACAGTATTTCCATATATATAGGGAATGTTGTACCCAACAATTGTACATTTCTTTGCATGGCATAGAACTGTACATGGCATGTACAATGTTGATTTATGATTTTTGTGTTGAGTGATTTATCAAGTAATAATAGTTAGGATGGAATAAAATATTTATGATGATTAATTTATTTTGCTAGTGGCTGTTTTGTTTGGATAGTTGGCAGGAAGTGCAAACTGCTATTGGGCCTGGATGCCAGCCCATAAAGTAACTTGGCATTGGCTGCACTTTAAAAGGAAGAGACGTGCTGCACTTTGAGAAAAAGAGACGCGAGGGTTTGCTGGAGCATTGGCTTGGAAGGCGGCGGCTGGTTGCAGAACGGCGTACAAGCGAGCGAAGGAACGAGTAGCAGACGTTCAAAATCTCGTAGCTATACATAAAGCTACAGTGCCACACTACGGTGCCGATCTTTAGTGCCTCGCTACAGTGCTCATCGGGAAGATCAAACGCAGCAGAGAAAGAAAGAGAAGGGAAGAGGGAGATTGGAGGTGATCCAGTGGGATTAGCACTTCCATGCAAAGGAATGTCAACATACAATAAATATTGATGGTTTCGATAATTGATCTATCTTTTATTGTGATTTATTCTCATGGTTTAGTACTGTTTCGATTATTTCTTCCACTATTTTGTATCGATTAGCATATATAGACACTGTTCAGAGGTATTTAGCGCCAACGATCCTTCAATTGGTATCAAAGCAATGTTAGCTTTAGGTTTAATCTTGCGATTAAGAGCTATGTCGCAGTTTAGCACTTTCTCCATGACTAAACCCCCTATGTTTAATGGTGATGATTATCCGTGATTTGAAAGTTCAGATTCAATCTTTCCTGCAATCTCGTGAGCTATGAATTATAGGAAGTGGTAGAAACTATGTACATGAAACCCGATAATATTACCACTAAGGAACAAAAGAATCTTTTACTCGAATCAAAAAGCAATGAATTATTTTTATGGTGCTTTGTCTAAGGATGAGTTTAATAAGATTTCTAGTCCGAAACTACTAATGAAATCTGGGAATATTTAAAAACTACTCATGACGGCACTAATGATGCCAAAAATACTAAGATTGAATTGTTTACTCGTGAGTATAAATTGTTTGCTATGAAAACTAGGAAAACCATTAATGATTTTGCTGCTTGCTTTAACGAACTGGTCAACAAACTTACATCCTTTGGAAATGTGCTTTCTCCGGAAGATCAATGCAGAAAATTGCTTATATCTTTATATCAAAAAGTGTGGCACTTTAAAGTAACCGCAATCACTGAATCTAAGGACTTGAATACACTGAAATTAGTTGCTTTGCTTGGTTCCTTAAAAATATATGAGATGGGTCTCAGTTAAATTGATCATAATGCTCATGATGTTCCTATTGCTCTTGCCACTGTTGAGAAAAATAAACAAAAGTTTTTTGAAAAGGAAACTCAAAAGAATGTTGATGATATGAATTTTGATAAACTTGCCAGCCTTTCACAGAAAATTTCAAAAGTCATGAAAACCAAATTTGGGAAAAAACAAAAGGATTTTATAAAGTGTTTAATTGCAAAGAATTTGGTCATTATCAAAGTGATTGTCCAAAGATTGCTAACGCTAACAAGAATTCTAATCCTTTTCGAAAGAAGAAATTTTTAGGTTCCAAGATGAAGAAGTCACTTCAGAAAGCATTCTTCAACATGATGGAGGAGCTTGATTTTTCAGATGATAATGAGGATGATAATGATCTTTTTGGCTACACTTGGAGGGGATGATATAGCAGAAATTTATCTTGTTGGAAGGGACGCTTGTCATGGAAGGTTGAAAATGAAGACACCTGGATGATGAAGATGAAGATGAGGTAAATAATTCTCAAACTCATGAAGCTATTAAGTTACAAGAAAAAATTTATAATATATTATTAAACATGTGCAAAGTGTTGAAGCTAGAAAATGAGAAACTTAAGTTTGTTTCTAATAAAAGGAGTGAAAATTCTGATTCTTGTGTAAAACTGAAAAGAAAAATTGTCGATCCCGAGAATACCACTTGTGAGACATGTGAATTTTATAGAAGTGAAAATGCTTTGCTAAAATCTAGTTCATCTTGTTAAAAGAGATAGATTCTTTAAAGAACTCATTTGAAAACAATTCTTCCACTTTAGAGAAACAAGTTTATGTGTTAGCAAAGGAATTTTCTTGTGAGAACCTTGCTGGAATTAGGAAGAAATTAATTGAATCGAGAAGGCTTTACGATATCTTTGTACTCGATGCCCGAATCTAGCCCAACAAAACAATTACTTGAAAGATACTTTAGAAAAATAACAAATGGTGAGAAAAATTAAACATGATTTTATATACATCAGAATACTTTTTATGAAGGAAGGTGTAGGATATATAAAAACAACACCGATAAAATTCATGTGGTTAATGAAAACCCGCTTCTTTAAGGCCCTTCCGATAATGTGATGACTAAAGAGAAATTCATGAGATGCTTTGGGTGTGATAAATTTGGACATATGAAAGTAAATTGTTATGCTAATGCGGTCCAAAATATTGGGATACTTTTCACCGTGTGAATCGCTATAATTATGGTAAATTTGGACATTATGCTAGAAACTGCTCGATTTTCAGAATTCATGGATATAAGTCAAATGAAATAAAATTTCAGCAATATTACAATACCCATTTTGGTGTGAATAGACTTGTAAACCAAAAAAAATTGATGTTTTGTGATCCTTCATTTGATAGCAATCAAATAGAAAGCTTTTCTCATGCAAATAGTGTTAAGACTGCTTGGGTTCCTAAAAATTTATTAAAAAACAGCAACAATACTCATCAAATTTGGTTGCCAAAATGTGCCTTTTCATTGTAGATTAAAAGCTAAAGGCTTGAAAGCAAGTGGATAATTGATTCTGGTTGTTCAAGACATATGACTGGCAATTGAAAATTGTTTTCAAGTCTAGAAAAAGTGGAGAATGGTGGTAACGTGTTGTTTGGAGATAATACCAAAGGAAAATTTGTTGCAAAAGGTACAATTTTGTTAAACAAAAATTTCTTTTTGGATGATGTGAGTTTGGTTACTTCGTTGAAATATAATCTGCTGTCCGTTCACTCTCTAATTGAAAAAGGCTTTAGAGTGTTTTTCGATTTTGGTGAATCTTTGGTGCTAGATAGTAAGGATAAATTGGTTTTTAAAATAGCACATTTTGGAAATGTGTTTGTTGTTACTTTTGAAACAAATGATTCTACAGTTAGATGCTTGGTTGCTTAAAAAGTTGTTGATGTTACTTGGCTTTGGCATAGACGGTTAGGTCACATTGGATTTAATTACATTACCAAAATTAGCTCTCTAAAAGATTGCATGTACATGTAGAAACGAACAGAAGCTCCTCCATCAGGTATTCTCAACCACAAAGTTGGATCCATCTCAATAGTGACAAACGGGCTTATTAGTATTGTTGCATGTAATTTGTCTGAAAATGATCAGATTAAGAGATTTTTGAAAACAAACTCGGCTAGTCATTTCGTCGAGCACATTACAAGCAACAACCATGAACCATGAGGAGGCCCAAAACAAAACTGGCTTGAGAATTTCGAGAAGTTCCAATGCACCTATACGGGATGGAGGTGAGTTTTGTTTGTCTCTGTGCGTACAACGAGTTCCCCGTAGAGGTAGGGATGTGATCGGATCGGATACGGTCGAATATCGTCCTATTCATATTCGTATCCGTATTTTTTATCGAATACAGAATCGAATATGAATAGTGTCAAATACAGAATCGAATACGAATTATACAGGATAATATCGGTTACGAATATAGATCGAATACGGATCGGAATCAACATGGATACGAATAATATTAGTCGGATATTTTAAAATCCAATTTCAGTTTTTTTCCAAAATTGATCCAAATTTAAATTCAAAATTCCAAAAGAAATATATTTGTATGTCTTTTTTGCCTTTTTATCCCTAGCTTGTCATACATGTGACTCTGTGAGTAACAATGTACCCCATTGCAATAATTGAATCAAATGATTCGCACCGCATATGTCCAATCCTAAGTAGCCCTCTTGAAACGCCACTTGCCAATTTCGCACTACCTTTACCCAAATATCTCCAAATTAGCATCTAGCACACATGAACACATTATATCTTGTCATCCAATGCAGCATAATTCCTTCAAACAAGAAACATGTTAAATTGTTAATGTGTTATTCTCAAACGTGTTATTCGGATAATATCCGTATGTCATATTCGGATATTATCCAACAAAAACTCGGATATTCCGTGATCCATCGGATAATCAGCGTTCCATATCCGTGATCTCAGATCCATGTAAATTATCTCAGATCCATATCCTTATTCGGAAATCAACTGATATCCGTGGAAACTATCCAAATCATTATCCAAATCAATTCTGGCCTACCGGAAAATACCCGCATCAGCCCATCCCTACGAGGTGGTCAAGAAGGGGGTTCAAAAGGCCCCACAAGACACGACGGAGGAAGATGGCGCAGGGTTCGCACGCCCTCGTAGTGGAGGATGGAGAACTAATGCGTGTGCTCCCATACGCAAGAAGGAAGGTGGCGAGAACTCTTGCGATGGAGGACACTCGAGGCCTGTTTGGCAACAAAGTATTTTCATAGTTTCTAGGCAAAACTATGGTTTTGAAGAATACCATGGTATTTTTGGCAACATGGTGTTTGGAAGCAACCCAAAAAACTCTGTTTTGAAAACCATGGTATTGCCAATACCATGGTATTTTTGGAGTATTGAAAACTCCACTCAAAGTGGAGTTTTGGGCTTTTGGTGCTAGTGTAGAGAGTGAGAGGTGTCAATACTTTGAAAATACCATGCAAAAGGCTTTGTAGCCAAACAGTTTGTAGTTTCAAGAAAAACCATGGTTTCAATGGTGGTAGGTGAAACCATGGTATTTATACCAAAACAATTTCTAAGTCATGGCTTTGTAATACCATGGTATTGGAAAACTTTGCTTCCAAACAGGGCTTGAGGAATCGATGACGACGATCACGACGATGACAAGGTTTCAGCGAGGAGCCGCTGCGTGCGAATTAGGTGTGTCCAAGTAGCAAACGAGGATTCGACGGTTGGATCCTAAACCACTGAAGTATCTGCAAATCTTAGCGATGAACGGGCGGATGCTATAGCATTCGATGGGATCCCAACGGTATACTGTCCTATAGTTGCACTCAGGGTTCACAAACCGCGAAATCGCCGAAACCGCTGTTTTGAGCGCATCGCCCGCTCGAGATGCAAAACCGCCGTAAACCGGCCCAATTAAAAAAATTACAAAAATTTAAAAAATTTGAAAAATTTGTATGTTCGGTTTTTCGTAAAAACCGCGGTTTTTCGTGAAACCGCAAAACCGCTTTCAAGAGGTCGGGTTAGTTTTTCGTGAAACCCTAACGGTTTTTCGTAAAAACCGAGCGGATTACCGTGAAAAACCGAACGGATTTCAAATTTTTTCAATTTTTTTGGATTTTCCAACTCTTCGGTTTTTGACGGTTTTTTACCGGTTTTTCGCTCGGTTTTTGCGGAAACCGTACCGCGAAAACCGAACCGGTTTTGTGAACCCTGGTTGCACTTGCACTCTTAAGGAAATGCTAGAGCTCTGGCCAATTTTTAACTAATAAAAAATAAAAATATATGTATGGACAGTATGGCAGTGCTATCGCTACGGCATTGATTCTTTCCGGCTTGAATTAGCAAAGAAACAAATCACGCTCCATGTGCCCGTGGTTCTCTCCGCTCCATTCTTATCCTGCTAATCACGCACATTCTCTCTTCTTTTTCTTTCTTTCTTTCATTTTTTGGTGTTGCCATGTGCTATATTGCTCTTTGGTAATATGAACAAGAACGCTTTGTTGTGAACTGTTAGGACAGCAGCGTCATAGGGCACAAAAAAATTCTGAATGTCGTCTGGTATCCAAGGCCACTAGATGCCGAAAAAGGGTTCCAAGAAGACAGTTAAACATTATTGTCGAAGTACTCTTCCCCACTTTTCGCCATTCCTCTAGTAACTTTGAGATTTTGTAAGACTAGGCTGGTCCACCAAACTTAAGTAACAGCTATTCATGAATGATGAACCCTTGAGTTCAGTCTCTTAATAAACATGAAAAGAAATGCAATGCAAAAGCCAGAGCTCTGTTCTCCATGTGTCCGTGGTACTCTGTTCTCCATACTTCCCGCCAAATGCCAATCATGCACATTTTCTCTTTTTGTTTTGTGTTCTGATCTGTTATATTGTTCTTTTGCAATAACGAGAAAGTCCTGTTTAGAACTACTAGGACAGTCTTGGTGTCGTCTGTCATGGCGCCTAAAATTTTCAGAAATATGTCTGGTATCCAATGCCACTAAATGCCGAAAAGGGTTTTACAAAACAAGACTTAACCACCCAGGATTAGGGATGAAAACGGAACGGGTAATATCAGGACCGTATTCGTATCCGGTATCCGCTTTCGTGAAAATGGCAAAAGAATCTGATATTCATCGGATACGGATAATTATCCGACGGGGCAAATTGATACCGTGAGCGGATATGGGGAGGTGATATCCGACGGATACGGATATCCGTGATACTCAGAGCAGGCAACAGGATGCACAACCTGCAATCCAGGCCCACCCCGCACCCCAAGGCCAAAGCGCCCAAGACTCAAGACTCCAAGTCTCTGGCAAATGCCGCAGCCCACACGCCGACTCCTAGCCAAATCCCACGTGTGCTGTCTCCCCAAATCCCAACTCCTAGTCCCTAGCCGCCGCCTCCAAGCTTCCCCAGCTCCCTGGCACCGGATGGCGCACCGCCACCTCTCCGGCGTCTCCACATTTTGAATAAAAAATAATTATAGTCTAATATTTTACAGGACATCGCAATGGATGAAGAATAATCAAAGTGATGATGTTGGTCTACTACTACTATATGATATATCACTACGCTTTATATGTAAATTATCTATGAACATTGAACAATGTGCTCCTATGTTAAGATTTCGTTACATTACGCTTTGTTTTGAACACTATTCTATAAGTTTTGTTGTGTTTGTGGATTATGTACTCTAAATCCTAATATTCTGTGTTGAAACTTGTGTTTTGACGCTTACATATTATCCGACTAAATATTCGGTTTCATTTCCGCTGATCCGACTCCGATTACTATCCGCTTTATTATTATCCGATATCGATTCAATATCCGATCTGCTTTTAAATTATCTCAGATCCGTGATCCGCATTCGGTGAAAAATGTGAGCGGATATGGAAATGTCACTATCCGGCCGAATCCGCCTCCGTTTTCATCCCTACCTAGGATACAAGGGAGACTCAACGAGGGTCACGTATAAGAGATCACACAAATATGTTGTATGTGTGATGAGTGTTAGAAGTGGCCTCCTCCACTCCATTTACAAGGGGTCCAATTTATAAAGGGAAGAGAAGAGCGTCCGAAGATACATTTGTGCCCTCAAGTCTTAGCTCACGTTGAGGGGTACTTTTGTTCATTGTGTCAAACAAGTCTCGCCATGTCGAAGATTCATGATGTTGTTTGCCTTTCTTCTAAATGCGAGTCGTTGGGACCTTGGTGCATAACTACGCTGGACGCTGTGGATCCCACGATTTGCCACACTTCACTGAGGTTGGTTCTCAGACCTTATTCGGGGTTGGTTCCTATACCTTATTCGGGGTTGGTTCCTATACCGCGTCACGGGTGGATCCCACAATGTGCCACTCTTCGCCAATGTTGGTCCTCATATCTCGTTCGGAGTGGATCCCACGATTTGCCATACTTTACCGAGGTCTATCCTCGGGGTAGCCCGGGATTGGTCCCCAGACCACGACTGGGCATGGATACCCTGATGAGCCAAGCTTTGCCGAGGTCAGTACTCGGACTAGCCCGGGGTTAGTCTCCAAACCTCATCGATGGTGAATCCCCCATTGTTTCATGTCTCGCCGATGTTGGTTGTCGGACCTCGTTAGGGGTTGGTCCCTGAACCAAGTCTATGATGAATCCCTCGATTTGTCATGCCTCGACGGTTGATCCTTAGACAATATCCACGGTGGATCCCACGATTTATCATGCCTAGCCATGGTTGATCCTCACATCTCGTCCTGGGATGATCACCCGACCTTGTCCCGGGTGTATCTCGAATGTGCCCTCGTGGCACACTTCAGTGCACCTTTTCTATATGAAGTCATCGTTGGCTCGACGCTGAAATCCTCCCCAACACCACTATTGTTGAATTACTACTATCTTACGAGCTTTCGGATAAGTTGGTTGTTCCATAAAACTGACGTAAATCTATCTGTGCATCTCTACTATTATAAAGCAACAGTTGGTCGCAGTGGTGAGTTCTACCCACGTCATTAATTGCCCTGCTTAATTGCCGTACGCAAAAAACGAAGCGTTGCTTTAATTAGCCAGTTTTCGCAAGAAACGAAGCGTTAAAGAAAGATGTTTGATCTTGTAAAATAATTTTTTTATTTTTTAATCTTTATTTTTCGTTATCAATTTTGTTTTTCGTAGCAATGCACGGGCATGTAACTAGTATTACTTATAAATATAAGTTCAACTGTTCGAATAACACTGAATGCACGCACGAAAACTTATATTCCAGTCTCAGATCAACATGAAAACGGTGCAATGCAAGACTTGCGACAGCGTGGACTGAAACCGTCCATTGGTTCCAGTTTGTCAGATTGTCATGTCTTGATTGTGTGACCCCTGCTGGGAGCCTGTCTCGGCCTTAATTTGCCATGCTACCAGCTAACATCTTTGTCAGAGTCACACATCTCCATAGCAATCATGCATGCATCTTCTGATCTGTCAGGCATGCTTTGCACGCAACATAATGATCCCATGAACATTGTGAGATCAGAGAGTAGTTGATCAGTTAATCAACTGTACATAAAATGCATGCATACCGTTGTTAAAGAGAATATAAATTATCTGGTCAATGTTCTTCGACGAGGGAACAAAGAGTAAATTGAAGCAGGGGCAACGGTATTGTAGCACAGAGGAGCTCCTACGTGTGTCACTCACATCCTGTTGTGGCTTCGGTCTGCAACGAGTGACCTGTCGTGCCTTCAGTCCGTGGACCTTATGTCGTAAGGAAAGAGACTAGTTTTACATAAAAAATCATGAAGGACCCATTTTTGCAAAAATAGAGAGAGAATAGGGGCTAAAATGGTGAATATTTCTATGGCATATTGTTTGCGCAAAAGCGTGAAGTATGATTTCTTGCCTCAAACACACAAGACAAACGCTGGTTGGAGAGCGTGCGACCAATTTGACCTGAAATTGACAAGGTAGCGAAAAACGTGAATCTAAACAGCCGATAGCGACAACTATCATCTTGACACCGATCGCTAAGGTCCGATAAGGAGATAACTAGACTACCCGATTAAGGCTAATCCGAAGGTGAAGGTAGATCAACTTTGAAAGGCGATGCGCAACAAGCAAAGCAGATCGAACTCGAATCAAGTCGACGAGAACAATAAATTGGCGATGCGCAACTCTTTATTGATTTCGACGGCTACAGAGGAAAGATTGCTACGAAACTAGAAACGTGTAAAACAAAGTGTATTGCTTGGTTGATGTGTTGATTGATCCCTTTCCACCTCCTGGTCTGTCCTCTTTATATTGCTTGAGCCGATCCGAGTCCTTCTTGGATACGATAACGGAACCCGTGACGGGTTCTTGATACAACTCCTTCACGCTTTTGGCAACCGAATCCATGTTAGTCACGGGATATAATCAAATTTTAACTGCATAGCTCCTTCCATTCCAAATTGAACCGATATTATCTACACATGCCAAATTTTTATGCAAACATATGCCCCCCGTTTTTGGAAGATAAACCTGTTATTTTCCAAAAATTCTATCGGGTTTATTTCCATATCGGCTTATGGGAGAATCTTTCTTGAGAACCACCCCATTAATCGCTACCGTAATAATCTCGGTGCGCTTTAAATGCAAAAATTGTTCCCTTTGCTCACCTCTTTTCACCGCAGATAAATATGGGGGTCCCCATGGTCATTCGTGACGCTCTCAAGCTCTCGAATCACCGGTCATCGGCTTTCTTCGCCTTCTCTTGTCCTCCTTGAAACTGGTTGAAATGGACCCTTCGCAGGTATTCATCCTGATTCCTTAAAGTACCGATCAATTTTACCTAGGACCGGTAGGTGCCATGCAAGCCGATACAGTGGTCAATGAAGAGATCCCTAGGCTCCCATTGTCGGCCGCTGGATATAATATCTCTGAATGGGGAAAAAGCTTTAGTGCCTGGCCCACGAATCTGAAGGGATGGAGGTCTTGGTTTATTAGGGTGTTGGCCCAAAAAGGGGTAGAATGGGAGAGGATGGGAATAGCTGATTCCCTCTCTTTGAGTCTAGCCGATCCCGAGGCTAATGAACCCCTGGTTGCCGCGGCCTATTATTTTTGGTCGGATTCTTTCAATGCCTTTCTTTTCCCGTCTGGCCCGATAGGCCCTACTTTGCTTGACGTGGCCCAACTGTGCTGCCTTAGACCAGATGGGGATCAGCTATCGTCTTTTAGTGGGAAACCCAGCTTTAAGTTAATCCAGAAGAAGGGTGAGGGTTGGCACAAGTATATCCAAAATAACAACAAGGTCAACGGTCCGGTATCGGTTGAAGAGCATGTCGCTTTTCTCAACATTTGGTTAGACCGATACCTATTTTGTGGAGCTTCCCTTGGCCCTACCTAATCTTTTCAGCTGATAGCAGAGCGCTTAGTGGAGGGTCATCGGCTTGCCCTTGGCAAGATGTTTCTAGGGGCGGTGTACCAAATGATGTATGTAATCCGTAGCCGACTCTTTTCTGGTTTTGCCAAATTTTTCATTGGCAATATAGGAGGGCCCTTATGGTTTATCCAGACGTGGCTCCATTGTATGTTTAGCCAATCTATTCTCTCTGAGCCCTCGGGGAGCCTAACCTTCCCCAGAGAAGATTACCCAGAGCACGAGATTCCCCGATATAGAGCTAGCCGATCCTATGGGGAGAGATTTATCATGTCCTCCACTGGCGAGCTAAAAATGGAGCCAGCCGGCTTGCACAAATACCTCAGTTTCTTTCCAACCCTAGATAGAGCTTCTTTTAGTCAGCAGGACTTCTTTCGCTACACCGATGTAGCCGATCAGCCCATACCCTTCATTCCTTCACTTAGATGCCGATAGCTTCTTCGATGCCCCACCACCTTGGATTTGTATAGAATTATCATTTCTCCTTGCATCATTCATGTCGGCTTGAATACCCGTGAATCAACATTTCAGCCATCATATGAATTCTACCATCCTTCGGTTTATGCCCGATAACCGGTTTCGTGCACCATTCCTTCTTTCCCTTTGTTATCTTATGCTGAGCCCCGATCTCGGTGACCAATAGTATCACCATGAAATTGTTCTCAAGTAGCCGACGGACTACAGATTCTCTCGACGCCACGCTTTGTCCTCAACTCCCGTCGGTCGGCTACTTTCTCGCAGTGGTGGTCTAAAATATCAGAAGTGCTACTTTTGGACAGAACTCCGTCGGCTATAATCCTTTTATTTTTACCTGATTTCCATGAGCCGACGGTAGTCTCTGATTCCAGCGAGAGCTCTGGTTATACCAACTCTTCAATAGCTGTAGAGGTACGAACGCTGATATTTCTTCATGAGTTCCGTTGGTAATTGGTTTTTACTGAAAATTTTTCGATCTTTCCCAGGGTGGGACTGCGGCAGATGCTGGTGAGCAAGCAGTCGACCACCACGTCTCTGCTGGCAGTAGCCGACAGAGACGGCCGGGCCAAGCGGTCGGTACCACGGGTTATACTTCGGGCACCTTGGGTATCCGAAGCCCCTCTCTGTCGGACCTTGCTCGTCAACGTCTTGCAAGTAAGTTGCTTTTCTTGCATCGGCTTCTATATTTCTTGTCTTGCCGATATTAACCCGTGTTTTTCAGAGAGAAAGAAGAAGTCGACCAGGCGATCGCCAAGGCCTGTGAGGCGTTCAGCCGATCGCTCCCCAGAGCACTCGGTTACTGATGTAAGTCTGGTCTAGTTCTGTCCTTTGAATGGAATGTTTTACAGTGTTGATCATCGTCTTCTGCTTTTTTCAGCAATCACCATCAGTGCAGGTGGCAGGGGCTTTAGCCGATCTTCAAGGTACTTCGTCGGCTCTTCCGCCTGAGCTATCCCCGACACTTCCCGATGTACCGCCTCCAACGGTCGACGCGTCTGATTTCCCGGTGTTGACGGGCCCGGCCGACCTCCTAGGTTTTACCCTAGATGAACTCGATGACCCGAAGGTACCGCCACCGATTTACTACCCGGCAGAAATTCAGAGGATAATAGATGCTTCCGCCTCGGCATCGGCTGCTGTAACTGTTGCGCCAGGCATGCAAGAGTGCCTCAACCGCTTGTTTCACGAAGTAATGCAGCTGGAGGGGACTCTTCTGGCCGACACGCAGCCTCTCAGGAATGCGATGGCGGCCGTGCAAGCCGATCTTCCTCCCGCGGCCATGAATGCTCTGTTGGAGGTTTGCCATTTGGATGTTCGATGGGTGGAAGTAGAATCGGCTAAGCTTAGGGTTGACCAGAGGAAAGCCCAATAAGCTAATCAGCAAGTCCTGGATAAACTCATAGACGACGCCAAGCTCCAAAAGAAGGAGTTCGACCAGGGTGCCGCCGCCCTTAAGCTGGCAAGAGGCAAGGCTCAAGAGCTGGAGTCGGCCAAGAAAAAACTTGAAGAGCAGCTAGCCTTGGTCACCAAAGAGCTTGCAGAATGCCAGATTAAGATCACTGACTCGACATCTTCGCTAGCAACTCAGAGGCGGCAGATAGGTGAAGTCTTCGCCCAAGTCAAGACTCAATCGGCCAAGATACTCCCTGTCCCTAGCAATGCACTGGCCGATCAACAGTTGATAGACAACGTGCAAGCCACCATTGGCAGGGCCGCGGTGGCACTATCGGCTTTGGGAGCTCATTTGCCTGGATCTGGATTGCAATCGATTTGAACATGCATCGGGCGTTGACTAAATATTTTTGACGAAACTGTTTGTTGGCACAGGCTATATATCCGATCTTTTGTGATGCAAACTATGTTAACTGGTCTTTTGTTGTTATGTGGTTTAAACGATGTTCTGTGACCCGATCGGTCGTTGACCGGTCTTTTAATCGTTCAGCTAATTAGTATGTACGTGTATGTAATCGGCCTTTTAATTGATTCTGCTTATTAGGATCCAATCCAGACGCTAGGATAGTATTTTTTCAAATACTTTCCATTGATCACTTTAGGCAGAACGAATACTTCTAAAGTCTCGAGTATATACGAGTTTCCGCTGACTGGCCGATTTATTTTATAAGGCCCTTCCATGTTGGGGACCATTTGCCAAATCGATTATCCTTAGATCCAATCGGCAATATAGTCTTCCATACTAAATCGGCTTGGTAAATAGCTTCTAAACTACTTTTATGTCAAGTACTTATGTGTGTGTTTGATGAATCATCTAGAATGTAGGATATGTGGGTTCTAGTCTTTGATCTTGGGAACTAGCACTAGACACGTATCTAGGTACTCGAAATTGTTCTTAACTGTCCGACGTGTGGAAACAAGCGACTGTCGTTCCTTGCTTAATGCGACGCACACCCCTCGGTGGGTGTGGGTGGTACTAAGGTTCTGGGATGGTGTCGGGACCCGAATTTGCAAATCTGGACCCTTTGTGCATTCCGCAATAGTCCAGGATCACGCTAGTGCACACAGTCTCAACATTGGTAAATATCACAATCATACTCAACGAATAATACGGTACTTTAATTAGTTAACCAAAATTGGTTGCTCAACCTTAAGGTCAAGTTACAAATATATACACGCAGTATAAAACTTAATAAAAGAGAAATAACAGCAGCGGAAAATAAGATAACTTCGTGGCGCCATCCAGTATACCACAGGCAACTGACTGGGCTCGCTCCCTAGATAGACGGTTCCTCTTGGAGCTCCTCAATCCAAAGCTGGTGTAGACTCTTCTTCAACTGATGTTGTATTGTGGCAAGGGTGAGTACTTGGTACTCAGCAAGTCATGCACAGAATGCAAACTAATATACTACATGCATGGTCTATTACAAAGGAATAGCTTAGGGTATAATTGTAGTGAAACAACATTTGACAAGTAACATAAGTAGATTCGAAAGCAGTAGAAACAAGTATAAGATCAATAACTTTTCCAGGAGTTAAACAAACATCTTTCCCATTCCTAATCCACATTTCCATCAACGTCATTATTAAACCAAACCAAACCTTTAAGTCCAAGTTATTTTCAAGAAAGTCTAACCCTTGACTGTAATTCCTGAGCAATGTCCAATGCTGCGGACACGGCTATTCGAATAGATTTTACACTCTGCAGAGGTTATTGTAACACCCCAAAATTTTGCTTTTATTGAATTCATGTGTGATTTGGCACTTTGGTGAATTTTTGGAATTTTCTGGAATTTATTTGGATTTATTTGGAATTTATTTGAATTTATTCCATTTTGAAATAATTAAAGAATTTAATATTGCAAATAAAATTTTGTTGGAAATATTTTATTTGAGTCCCAAATACCCTAAAATATTTTCCGTAATTTTTCCGAATTTTTCTGAGTATTTTGCTATTTTTAATGAATTAATTGAATTTCGGGAATTATTTTAAATATTAAATCGCTGGAAAATCAAACCGAAGCTCTACATCGCTCATCCGACCGAACCCGGAGTCAGACTTGAGTTCGAGTCCGACCCGAGCCACATGACTCGACCAAACCAACTCCAAAACCTAATCGATCCCAACCGTTGGATCAAGATCCAACGGTCAGGATCATCCCGTACCGCTTCGGTCGAATCCGGCCCGGATCCGATCGCGTCCACGCGATCGTGGCCGTTGATCGTGCCACGTGGACGGCTGAGCGTCATCGTCCCCGCCGAGTCCGAGCCGGACTCCTCCGCCGCGTCGCCGCCGTGTAGGATTAGGGTTCCGCCCCGTGCACGCATGCCGAGGGTATTTAAGTACCGGGAGGTACCCCGAGGACCGCCGTGATCCCGCGCCCTCTCTGCTCTACTTCACCGAGCCTTAGTCGCCGTAGATTCGCCGGAATCGCTCGCCGGAGCTACAGCACCTCTCCGCTGCGGTTTTGCTTGATTCCGCCGCCGTCCGCCGTCCCCTGCCGCCATTGACCCCAGATCCGGAACCCCCGAAGCCAGGCGCACCCGAAGAGACCCTTCACCTCGCCGGAGCACGCCCCAAACGCCGTTCGTGTGGTCGCCGTCCTCAGCGCCGGCAGCCACAACCTCGCCGTGAAGCCATCGCCGACCCTGAGCTCCACCAACCGTCCGATCAAGATCCAAGGGCTCAGATCGCGCCATGTCACCCTCGGTGAGTTCTCCGTTGAAAATCATAGATCTAATCTCAACCGTTGGATCTAGATCCAACGGCCAGGTCGTGCCTAATGGCGGGAACTGCACCAGGCTAGATTGGATCTGGACCGTTAGATCAAGATCCAACGGCCCAGATCAACCCGTGCGCCCAAGCACTTGAGGCCCAAATCCAATCCTAGCCGTCGATTTTCAAACCAACGGCTACGATCGTGCCACGTGTCCAGGGAGTCGAACCGCCGCCACACGCGGCGGCGTACAGCCATCGACACGCTGGGCCAGCGTGTCGGCCGATCGCGACCGTGGCGCCACCCATGACGTCATCGGATGGACCCACTCGCTACCGTGGTCGAGCCCGCCGACGCCGAATGACGTCGCCCGAGTGGTCCCACATGTCGGGCCTCACATGGAGCCGTGGGACCGGGTCCACGGTAGACCCGAGCCGAGCGTGGACTACGCCCATGGACCTACCGACGCCAGACCAATCCAGTGCTGCCACGTGTCCATGATGACGCAATAATTAATTTCCGAAAAGAAATGATTTATTAATTCGAAATATTGATTCAAATTTAGATTCAAACTTCAAACGCTTATAACTTTTATGCTTCAACTCCGATTTGAGTGATTCAAATTTCTAAATTTGTATAAAATTGAGATCTACCTAAATATGAATTTTATTTAATTTTTGGACTAAAGTTTTTCTCTGCAAAATTATTTAAATGATTATTTAAACTTTAAATAATCATAACTTTTATGCCTTAACTCCAAATTTGATTTATTCCAGTTTCTAAAAATCCATAAAATTATGTTCTTTCTGTTTATGGATTTTATTTGGATGTTTGGACACTTTTTGCCTATTGTTTATTTGTGTATTTGCTATTTGCACGCTTTACGAGTAGACGTTGAAGTGCTTAGGAAGGATTCGAAGGAGAAGTATTAACTCAGGATCCAACTCAAGACCAAGAACAAGTACTTTTTGAAGGCAAGTTGTGCTTTGACCATGTTGATCCTATTTCAAATCTATTTTGATTTAAACTATTGCATGCTAGTTCAATTAGAAAAATACTTGGTTTAAACATGGGGTTAGATAAGTACCAATTTGTCAGATGACACCTTGATTATTTAAGTATGTGCCATGACCCTTGTCACCCTAGTTGTGGATTACTAGTTGGACATTATTAAATTGCCAACCTGGGTTTAGACCGTTGTAGTATCTTGCTTAGACTCATACGTGCTCATAACATGATTTTGGATAATCAAATGTTAATATTGACTTAATGATATATTGAACCTGTTTTGGAAAAGTATCATGTGATGTTGATGGCACGTGGTGCATGGTAATCAAGCTGGGGTTTGATAAACGATTTTCGGCCAGGGCATGTGGCAAAGAGTAATCAGGTGGGCCATTGTGGCATTGGGAGTGTTGTTTTGGTTTTTCGGGTAGTCTTGCCCTGGTCACCCTAAGGACTTAACCTTGCAAGCGTTTGAACTGGGTCTAACGTGCAACCACATGTCCAGAATGGGACGGACCTAGTTGACTAAGTCGCTAATAACGCACTGTGGGACCTCAGGAGGTCAACTACACCCTTTGTGTAAGTTGTGCGGGGAGCGCATCGGGCCGAGGCCAGGTACCCATCTAACGGTTGATTTGCCTATACTTCTCATTAGCTAAGTTAAGTGTTAGTGCGCAATAACCTGGGAGGACCACTAGTATTGTTAGATGTTTCCGAAAGACTTTGAAACGGGAACTCTACTTTGTGGTGTTTGAATGTATCTTGTTGGTAAAGTGCATAACCTCTGAAGAGTAAAGAATCTATTCGAATAGCCGTGTACGAGGTATTGTACATCGCTTCGGAATTACAATCAAGGGTTAGATGTTCTCAATAATATCTTTGGTTTGAATGGTTTGGTTGTTTTAATAATGAAGATTATGGAAATGTGGTTTAGTATGGGGAAAATGTTTATTAAACTTCTTGAAAAGTTATTTTTGCTTTACTTATTTCTACTGCTTTCGAATCTACTTATATTACTTGTCAAATCTTTGTTTAATGCAAATATACCTTGAGCTATTCCTTTGTACCAAGCCATGCATATAGTATATTAGCTTGCATTCTCAGGCATGACTTGCCGAGTACCAAGTACTCACCCTTGCCTCAACACAACATCGATTGAAGAGGAGACTACGCCCGGCTTTGGAGGAGGAACTCCAAGAGGATCCGTCTACTTAGGAAGCGAGCCCGATCGGTTGCCTGTGGTATCTTGGATGGCGCCACTAAGCTATTTGATTTTCCGCTGCTATTATTTCTCTTTTAATAAGTTTCGCCTTTGCAGGCATACATTTGTAACTTGACCATAAGGTCGAGTAACCGCTTGGTTATTTAAATAAAGTACTTTGATAATATCGAATGGTATGATTGTGATATTTACCGATGTTAAGACTGTGTGCACTAGCGCGTTCTGGACTAGTGCCGAATACACAGAGGGTCCGGATTTGCAAATTCGGGTCCCGACAGAGGTGGTATCGAGCCATACTTGACCGTAGGCTCAACCCTAAGATAGAATGGTCGTAGTGAGGATAAAACCTATTTTCTAAAGCTAAAAGTTGTCAAGATAAGAAATGACATCTCAACTTATCCCCTTCTCTTTTCTTGTCTCTTGCTGAAATTTTTTTTCTTACCTTGTCACAATTTAAAAATTCCGTGTTCTTACGTAAAGCACTCTTGTGACAGATGGAGGAAGAGTTCAACTACGTTGATCTGGGAGTTGGTCACGGCGCGGAACTTTGGCATATGCTCTGAGACTCTCGGAGATTTTGAGAAGCCCCAATACCAAGTGGAAGTGATCGGACAAGCGGGATTGATCAAGGCTTGTGACGTGAAGATTGAGGTACCGCTAGGAAAAAGGGCCAGGCAATCGCCGATACACTACACCGCCAGGAGATCTACAATGCGGATGGGTATCCAAGAAGTATCACGACGAGCAATGCGGCACATTACCCGTATCTCGCCAGAGAGTTGGAGAGTACGGTGTTCGTTATCATCCGCGCAGCGATAACCTTCTTGACCGGCGATTCGAGGATGAGGATGCCACGGTTACAGCTTGGCACGATTTGTCGTCGCCAGGAGGATGTACTAGATAATACAAGCAAGGAGCTACAGAAGGCCCGCAAGGAGATCACGACAGAGAAG
This sequence comes from Rhipidocladum racemiflorum, assembly GCA_036346355.1. Classification (NCBI taxonomy): domain Eukaryota; kingdom Viridiplantae; phylum Streptophyta; class Magnoliopsida; order Poales; family Poaceae; genus Rhipidocladum; species Rhipidocladum racemiflorum. Next base: position 25,942,887 of record CM070589.1, on the reverse strand, counting down.
AACAGATGGCGGGAAGCTCAAGAGTATGTGGCACACCTTCTACGAAGGATTGACGAGTTGGAGATGACCTTGTACGGACCTGCACTCCGGAGCCAAGATTTGTGCTACACGAGCCGATCCGGAGGAGTCGGATCTCGATGAGGACATCGCTTCTTCGACTACCATAGAGGACACAGATTCTTTGGACATGGCGATCGTTACGCTTATGCCACAAAGACCCGTACCCGGGCCGTGGAGGTTTTCTCGATGAGTGAGCATAGGTTCTATAGTGAGACTCCTTCGCCGAGTCGCGTCATAGAATAAAGAGTCACCCTTTAGGCATTAGACTCCAGAGTTAGTTCGATTTGGATTTGCTTTGTTTGCTGAGTGTGCAGTATGTGTTGCAAGGCCCTTAGGCATTGTAAGCAGCCATACCAAGTTATTAATAATAAAGTTGGACCTTAAAGTTACCCCTTTCGCCCCGCATAAGTTCCATGTTACTTGTCTATTCTTGTTTCCCTCACATCTCTAAACCTAGAGCAAACCGACAGGATGGTGAACACCGTGGAAACTTTGGAAGCAATGGGAGTGGTTCTCGCCAGTGAAAACCCCAATGATGGAGCACCAAAGACCGCTAATCGGATATGCAGAATTTCTGAGCTTTTCTTGCTGCCCAGACTCGATTGATGCATGCTATGATGCAACAAATGCAACATGTCACCGCCAGGCCATCGCTAATCAAGTTAATCATGGACAACGCTTGAGAATACAAGACTGTCGAGTTCATGAGAACTCACCCACCCACTTTCTCCGGGAATGCCAATCCATTGGAGGCCGATGATTGGTTAAGATCAATCGAGAGGAAGCTACACATAGCTCAATGCATAGGAAATGAGAAGGTACTCTACGCTTCTCATCACCGGAAGGGACAAACACGAATGGTGGGAGAACTTCGTGCCACGCAAGAGAACCCTCAAGATATCACTTGGGAAGAGTTCACAACTGCATTCGACAAGATCACGTGCTGAAGGAATCATGGACCTTAAGAAGGAGGAGTTCAGAGCATCAAACAAGGTAATCAGCCGGTGGCCGACTACCTGAACAAGTTCACACACAGCTAGCACGCTACGCACTGAGGATGTAGCGACAGATAAATCCAGGCATACCTCGTTTATGAAGGGACTTAACTCGGGGTTGCAAGTAGGATTGATCACCCACACCTTCCCGGATTTACAAGATTTGGTGAATAAGGCGCTTATTCTTTAGGACAAGCGCAAGTAACTGGATGAGAACAGGAAGCGCAGGATGCAACAAAGAAGGATCACGCCAGGAACGCAATACCGAGAGTTGCACCAAATCAATTCTTGATTCCAACCACGAGAATGCAACAAGGACACCATCCCCAGCACCAAGACCTGTCAATCGAACTACTGCACCCAGCCCGGCTAGAAACGCTACTCTAGGCAAATCGAGAAGGAACGGTGAGACGCCGCTACAATCTGCAACGAGCCAGACACTTTGCCAACAGCTTGTCCAAAGAAGACAGCAGGAGTGACCCCAGTTCGCTTCAATCTAGGAACCACCCAGCTAGAACGCCCGGCCTGAGAGCCACACCCTGCATCGTGGTGAGAGGCCGAGTCAACCATGTCACCGCAGATGCACTGCAGAATGCTACGGACGTCGTACTGGGTAAGTTACTTGTTAACTCAGTACCTGCAACAGTTTTGTTTGACTCTGGAGCTTCGCATTCGTTTGTTTCGCAAGGCTTTGCTACTAGAAATGATTTGAGGATTGCAAGACTTAGATGCATGCTTTTAGTTCAAACCCCTGGTTCCGAACTCCGAACGAAAGTAGGATGTTCCGGGGTGAGAATACTAATAGATGGAATAGAGTTCCTAGCAAACCTTATAATTTTGGAGACCCAGACCTTAGACGTCATATTGGGAATGGATTGGTTATCCAAGCACAAGGCCGTATTGGATTGTGGACGAAGGACTATCTCAGTTGAGAGCCCGTGTGGGAAGAAAGTGGAATTTCAAGCCACTGCGATTAGAGATGGACAGTTGATGGTTAACAGTACCAAGGCAATCAGCATAGAGGATGTCCCAAAGAGTGAATGAGTACCCAGATGTTTTTCCCGAAGATCTACCTCGGTATGCCGCCAGACAGGACATAGAGTTTGTGATAGAGCTTGTACTGTACAAGCACCGATAGCAAAGAGACCCTATCGGATGTCCACCGAGGAGTTGGTAGAAATGAAGAAACACTAGAAGAGTTAATGGAGAAAGGATTTATCAGGCCGAGTTAAATCGCCGTAGGGAGCACCAGTTTTGTTTGTCAAGAAGAAGGACGGAGTTTCGAGGATGTGCATTGACTACCGTGCACTCAATGAAGTCACCGTGAAGAATAAGTATCCGCTACCCAGGATTGATGATTTGTTTGATCAGGTGAGAGGAGTCGGAGTTTTCTCCAAGATTGATCTTAGATCGGGATACCATCAGTTGAAGATCCGATCGAGAAGATATTCAAGACTGCATTCTCGTCAAGATATGGACATTCACGAGTTTACTGATTTATGTCCTTTGGGCCGATTTGACGAATCGCCACTTATTTCATGAATATGATGAATAAGGTGTTCATGGAATATTTGGACAAGTTTGTCGTCGTGTTCATAGACGATATCCTAATCTACTCCAAGGCAGAGTGAACATGCCGAACACTTAAGGCGAGTTTTGGAAAAGGCGAGGAACGACAACTTTTCGCCAAGTTCAGCAAGTGTGATTTTTGGAAGGACAAGGTGGAGTTTCTTGGACATGTAATGACCGCGAAGGAGTCGCCAGTAGATCCAAGAAAAGTAGAAGCTGTGTTACATTGGGAGCAGCCAAGACTGTGACCAGTTCGGAGTTTCCTTGGAATGGCGAGGATACTACCGCCGTTTCATCGAAGGCTTCTCGACAATTGCGAAACCTCTTACGCAATCGCTGAAGAAGGAAAAGAAGTTTGCATGGGCCTTGAGAATGTGAGATAGGATTCCAGGAGCTGAAGAAGCGATTGTAAATAGCGCAGGTGTTAGTTCTACCGGATGTTTATCAAATCTTTGATTTTTATTGTGACGCATCGCGCCAAGGACTTGGATGTGTGCCGATGCAGGATGGAAAGGTAAATTATGCATCAAGGCGATTGAGGCCGCATGAGGAAAATTATCCAACACATGACTTAGAGTTAGCTGCCGTAGTGCATGCTTTGAAGATATGGCGTCACTATCTAATTGGAAACAGATGTGAAGTGTATACGGATCATAAGAGCCTTAAGTACATATTCACCCAGTCGGATCTGAATATGAGGCGGAGGAGATGGTTAGAGTTGATCAAAGACTATAATGTTGGAATCCATTACCATCCGGGAAGGCCAACGTTGTAGCCGATGCCCTGAGTCGGAAAAGCCATACCGTGAGTACGTTGCTAGCCACAAGTCAGGATGAGTTATGTGAGGATTTTCAGAAAATGAAGATTGAGGTAGTACCTAGCGGATTCTTGGCCGCATTAGAAGTAAAGCCTACCCTAGAGGATCAGATCCGAGAAGGACGAAGGATGATGACAAGATCCGCAGGATTAAGTCCATCAAGGAGGAAGGCAAGGCGAGAGGACTTCAAGTTGGATGAGCAAGGCACGTTGTGGATGAAGGATCGCATTTGTGTGCCTAACAAAAGGAGTTAAAGCAACTGATTTTGGAAGAAGCCCATGACTCCAAGTACTCAATTCATCACAAGCGCCAAGATGTATCGGGATCTGAAGGAGAGATTACGGTGGCCGAGTATGAAACGTGAAGTTGCCGAGCATGTTGCATTGTGCGGCGTATGCCGAGAGTCAAGGCAATGCATCGAGACCAGCGGGATTGCTACAACCGCTGAAAATACGAGTGGAAGTGGGAGGAAATCGGAATGGATTTCATTACCGGTTTGCGAAGACTCAAGGAGGTTATGACTCCATATGGGTTATAGTGGATCGCTTGACTAAAGTAGCCCATTTTATCCCGTGAAGACCACTTACTCGGGAGATAAATTAGCGATTGTACATGATCGAGATTGTCTGTTTGCACGGAGTGCCAAAGAGGATTGTATCGGACAGGTACCCAATTTACCTCAAGGTTACGGAATAAGTTGCATGAAGCCATGGGAACCCGTTTGAACTTGATGCAGCTTATCATCCACGAGGCGGATGGACAGACCGAAAGAGTCAACCAGATTCTGGAGGATATGTTGAGAGCTTGTGCATTAGCTTATGCTACTTCTTGGGATAAGAGTTTACCGTATGCCGAGTTCGATTACAACAATAGTTATCGAGGCTAGTTCTGAGATGTCACCTTTTGAGGCCTTTGTATGGTCGACCCTGTCGGACGCCATTGAATTGGAATGAGACCGCGAGCCGTGTCTTTGGGCCTGATATTCTTCAAGAGGCTGAAGAGCAGGTCGCTATGATTAGGGAAAGGTTGAAGATAGCCCAATCTCGACAGAAGAGTTATGCTGACAATCGTCGCCGAGACTTGAGTTTTGAACCAGAAGACTTTGTTTACCTCAGAGTTACGCCTCTCAGGGGAGTTAAGAGGTTCCATGCCAAAGGGAAACTCGCACCCCGTTATGTTGGACCATTTAAGATTTTGAGTCGCAGAGGCGAAGTTGCTTACCAGCTGGAGTTGCCACAGTCGTTGGCAGGAGTGCATGATGTATTCCATATGTTCCAGTTGAAGAAGTGTCTCCGAGTTCCTGAGGAACAAACACCGCTAGAGTCAATTGAGTTGCAAGAGGATTTGACTTATAAGGAGCATCCCGTGAGGATTCTAGACACAATGGATCGAGAAACTAGAAACAAGTCAACCCGTTTCAGGGAGTTCGATTGGAGCAACCATGCGAGAGCGAAGCGACTTAGGGAGCGAAGAGGATTTGAAGAAAGAGTTTCCAAACCTATTCCTTTAGTAAGCCCTGAATCTCGGGGACGAGATTCTATTAAGGGGGGGAGGTTTGTAACACCCCAAAATTTTGCTTTTATTGAATTCATGTGTGATTTGGCACTTTGGTGAATTTTTGGAATTTTCTGGAATTTATTTGGATTTATTTGGAATTTATTTGAATTTATTCCATTTTGAAATAATTAAAGAATTTAATATTGCAAATAAAATTTTGTTGGAAATATTTTATTTGAGTCCCAAATACCCTAAAATATTTTCCAGAATTTTTCTGGAATTTTTCTGAGTATTTTGCTATTTTTAATGAATTAATTGAATTTCTGGGAATTATTTTAAATATTAAATCGCTGGAAAATCAAACCGAGTCGGTTACTGTTCATCCGACCGAGCCCGAGTCAGACTTGAGTTCGAGTCCGACCCGAGCCACATGACTCGACCAAACCAACTCCAAAACCTAATCGATCCCAACCGTTGGATCAAGATCCAACGGTCAGGATCATCCCGTACCGCTTCGGTCGAATCCGGCCCGGATCCGATCGCGTCCACGCGATCGTGGTCGTTGATTGTGCCACGTGGGACGGCTGGCGTCATCGTCCCGCCGAGTCCGGCCGGACTCCTCCGCCGCCGCCGCCGTGTAGGATTAAGGTTAGTCCGTGCACGCATGCCGAGGGTATTTAAGGCACGGAGATACCCCGAGGACCGCCGTGATCCCGCGCCTCTCTGCTCTACTTCACCGAGCCTTAGTCGCCGTGGGTCGCCGGAATCGCTCGCCGAACTCTGACACCTCTCATTGCGGTTTTGCTTGATTCCGCCGCCGTCCGCCATCCCCTGCCGCCATTGACCCCAGATCCGGAACCCCCGAAGCCAGGCGCACCCGAAGAGACCCTTCACCTCGCCGGAGCACGCCCCAAACGCCGTTCGTGTGGTCGCCGATCCTCGCCACGGCAGCCACAACCTCGCCCAGTGAAGCCATCGCCGACCCGAGCTCCACCAACCGTCCGATCAAGATCCAAGGGCTCATATCGCGCCACGTCACCCTCGGTGAGTTCTCCGTTGAAAATCCTAGATCTAATCTCAGCGGTTGGATCTAGATCCAACGGCTTAGGTCGTGCCGCGTGGCGGAAGCGCACCAGGCTAGATTGGATCTGACCGTTAGATCAAGATCCAACGGCCCAGATCAACCCGCGCGCCCAAGCACTTGAGGCCCAAATCAATCCTAGCCGTCGATTTTCAAACCTACGGCTACGATCGTGCCACGTGTCCAGGGAGCTGAACCGCCGCGCCACGCGGGCGTGCGCGTGGGCCACTGACACGCGGGGCCCGCGTGTCAGCGACCGCACCGTGACGTCACCCATGACGTCATCGGATGGACCCACCTGTCATTGTGGCTGGCCGCCACGACGCCAAAGAATGGACGTCGCCGAGTGGTCCCACATGTCGGGCCTCACATGGAGCCGTGGGCCGGGTCCACGGTAGACCCGGCCGGCGTGGACTACGCCCATGGACCGGTGGCGTCAGCGAACCAATCCAGTGCTGCCACGTGTCCATGATGACGCAATAATTAATTTCCGAAAAGAAATGATTTATTAATTCGAAATATTGATTCAAATTTAGATTCAAACTTCAAACGCTTATAACTTTTATGCGTTTCAACTCCGATTTGAGTGATTCAAATTTCTAAATTTGTATAAAATTGAGATCTACCTAAATATGAATTTTATTTAATTTTTGGACTAAAGTTTTTCTCTGCAAAATTATTTAAATGATTATTTAAACTTTAAATAATCATAACTTTTAAATCTTAACTCCAAATTTGTGAATCCAGTTTCTAAAAATCCATAAAATTATGTTCTTTCTGTTTATGGATTTTATTTGGATGTTTGGACACTTTTTGCCTATTGTTTATTTGTGTATTTTCTATTTGCACGCTTTACGAGTAGACGTTGAAGTGCCGGAAGGATTCGAAGGAGAAGTATTAACTCAGGATCCAACTCAAGACCAAGAACAAGTACTTTTTGAAGGCAAGTTGTGCTTTGACCATGTTGATCCTATTTCGAAATCTATTTTGATTTAAACTATTGCATGCTAGTTCAATTAGAAAAATACTTGGTTTAAACATGGGGTTAGTTAAATACCATTTTGCTGTACGCATCCTTGATTATTTTAGTATGTGCCATGACCCTTGTCACCCTAGTTGTGGATTACTAGTTGGACATTATTAAATTGCCAACCTGGGTTTGGACCGTTGTAGTATACTGCTTAGACACACTTTCGTGCTCATAACATGATTTTGGATAATCAAATGTTAATATTGACTTAATGATATATTGAACCTGTTTTGGAAAAGTATCATGTGATGTTGATGGCACGTGGTGCATGGTAATCAAGCGGGGTTTGATAAGCGATTTTCGGCCAGGGCATGTGGCAAGAAGTAATCAGGTGGGCGGTTGTGGCATTGGGAGTGTTGTTTTGGTTTTTGGGTAGTCTTGCCCTGGTCACCCTAAGGACTTAACCTTGCAAGCCTTTGAACTGGGTCTAACGTGCAACCACATGTCTCAGAATGGGACGGACCTAGTTGACTAAGTCGCTAATAACGTACTGTGGGACCTCAGAGGTCAACTACACCCTTTGTGTAAGTTGTGCGGGGGAGGCGTCTGAAGCTGAGGCAGTACCCATCTAACGGTTGATTGGCCTAGACTTCGCCTTAGCTAAGGGAAGGGTTAGTGCGCAATAACCGGGAGGACCACTTGTATTGTTAGAAGTTTAGAAAGACTTTGTTACGGAACTCGCCTTTGTGGTGTTTGTTGTATCTTGTGGGTAAAGTGCATAACCTCTGCAGAGTATAGAATCTATTCGAATAGCCGTGTCCGCGGTATTGGACATCGCTAGGAATTACAATCAAGGGTTAGATTTTCTCAAAAATAACTTTGGTTTGAAAGGTTGGGTTGGTTTAATAATGAAGATGATGGAAATGTGGTTTAGGATGGGGAAAATGTTTATTAAACTTCTTGAAAAGTTATTTATGCTTTACTTATTTCTCGCTTTCGAATATACTTATATTACTTGTCAAATCTTTGTTTCTGCAAATATACCTTGAGCTATTCCTTTGTACCAAGCCATGCATATAGTATATTAGCTTGCATTACATGCATGACTTGTCGAGTACCAAGTACTCACCCTTGCCTCAACACAACATCAGTTGAAGAGGAGACTACGCCCGGCTTTGGAGGAGGAACTCCAAGAGGATCCGTCTACTTAGGGAAGCGAGCCCGATCGATTGCCTGTGGTATCTTGGATGGCGCCACGAAGCTATTTGATTTTCCGCTGCTATTATTTCTCTTTTAATAAGTTTCGCCTTGCGAGGCATACATTTGTAACTTGACCATAAGGTCGAGTAACCAGTTTGGTTATTTAAATAAAGTACTTTGATAATATCGAATGGTATGATTGTGATATTTACCGATGTTAAGACTGTGTGCACTAGCGCGTTCCTGGACTAGTGCTGAATACACAGAGGGTCCGGATTTGCAAATTCGGGGTCCCGACAGTTATGCACTTTACCCACAAGATACAGCCAAACACCACAAAGGTGAGTGTCCGTAACAAAGTCTTTTGGAAACTTCTAACAGCATAAGTGGGCCTTCCCGGTTATTGCACACTAACCCTTCCCTTAGCGAAGGCGAAGTTTAGGCCAATCAACCGTTAGATGGGTACCTGGCCGCAGCCCCGGTACGCTCCCCCGTACAACTACACAAAAGGTATAGTTGACACCATGAGGTCCCACAGGTACATTATTAGTAACTTCATCAACTAGGTCCGTCCCATTACAGACATGTGGTTGCACGTTTGACTCAATTCAAAGGCTTGCAAGGTTAAGTCCTTAGGGTGACCTGGGCAAGACTACCGGAAGAACCAAATCAACGTTCCTGGTGCCACAACTGGCCCACCCGATCATTCTTGCCATATGCCCCGGTCAAAAACTATTTATCAAACCCCCAGTTGTTTACCACGCACCACGTGCCATCAATATCATCATCAATAACACATGACACTTCTCAAAACAGGTTCCATATCTCATTAAGTCAATGTTATCATGTAATTGTTAAAAACATGTTACGTGGCAAGGATAAGCATACTACATCGGTCTAATTACCCATTTTGGCAATTTAGTAATGCCAAACTAATAATTCACAACTAGGGTGGCAAGGGGTCATGGCACATAAGTAATAATCAAGGTGTCATAGAGCAAAGTTGGCATTTAACTAATTTCCCAAAATTAATTAAAGCATTTTCTAATTAAACTAACATGCAATAAATTAAATCAAAATAATTTCAAAATAGGATCAACATGGTCAAAGCACAACTTGCCTTCAAAGAATACTTGTTCTTGGTCTTGGGCTGGCTCCTGGGTCAACACTTCACCTTCGAAGCCCTCGGGTACCTCGACGTCTACTCGTAACGCATGCAAATAGCAACCAATAAATAAAACAGTACACAAAAATTATTCGAACATACAAATAAAGTCCATAAACAGAGAGAGCATAATTTTATGAATTTTTAGGAATTTGAATCGGCAAAATCGGAGTTAAAACGCAAAAGTTACAAGCGTTTAAAGTTTAAATAATCAATTAAATAATATTACAGAGAAAAACTTTGGTCCAAAAACTAAATAAAATTCACCATTAGGTAGATCTCAATTTTATAAAAATTTAGAAATTTGAATCACTCAAATCGGAGTTAAAATGCAAAAGTTATAAGCGTTTGAAGTTTCAAAATTCAAATTAAACATTAAACCGAATTAATCCATTTATTCTTATATTGAAAAATCGGTTATTGACGTCAGCGTGGATTTCGGTTTTCCACCGAATTATTTTTCTTTTGAAAAATCGATTTATTGCGTCAGCCGGTCCATGGTTCGGTTTGGGTCCACCGTGGACCCGGTCCACGAGTACATGTCTCACTAACATGTGGGCCCCATCGGATGACGTCAGCGGTGACGTCATCACACTTGGCTGAGGACGGCTAACAGCTGGGCCCCACCGTGACGTCAGCATGACGTCATGGTGCGGTTCGGTGGTCACTGACGCGCGGGTCCCATGCTGACGTCACTCGTGACGTCAGCGGCGACCGGCGTGACCGTGCTGACCGCAATGGTCAGTCTTCCAGCCACGTGGCTAGATCTTGGCCATTGATTTGAAAATCAATGGTGTAACACCCCAAAATTTTACTTTTCCTAAATTCATGTGTGATTTGGCACTTTGGTGAATTTTTGGAATTTTCTGGAATTTATTTGGATTTATTTGGAATTTATTTGAATTTATTCCATTTTGAAATAATTGAAGAATTTAATTTTGCAAATAAATTTTTGTTGGAAATATTTTATTTGAGTCCAAAATGATCCAAAGTATTTTCCAGAATTTTTCTGGAATTTTTCTGAGTCATTTGCTATTTTTAATGAATTAAATGAATTACTGGGAATTATTTTAAATATTAAATCGCTGGAAAATCAAACTCGGGTCAAGTACTGTTCATCCGACCGAGCCCGAGTCAGACTCGAGTTCGAGTCCGACCCGAGCCACGTGACTCGACCGAACCCACTCCTAACCCTAATCAATCCCAACCGTTGGATCAAGATCCAACGGCTGAGATCCGCCCGTACCGGTTCGAGCCGTATCCGGCCCGGATCCGATCGCGCCGTGCGATCGTGGCCGTTGATCGTGCCACGTGGACGGCTGAGAGTCGTCGTCTTCGCCGAGACCAAGCCGGACTCCGCCGCCGCCGCCGCCGTAGGATTAGGTTTCCGTCTACGGGAGCCTGAGCAGAGGCTATTTAAAGCGTGAGACGTCCCCCGAGGTTGCCCTCATCCTTGCGCACCCGTTCCCCCGAGCCATCTCGCCTGAGCCGCCGCCGTTGAGCCGCAATCGCTCGCCGGAGTTGTCTCTTTCCTCCGCCAAGGTTTGCGCCGCTTTTAAAATGCGTCGTCCGTCGTCTTCCGCCGAGAAGGAGCTCAGATCTGGGATCCCCGCGACGAGACGCACCCGAAGGGACCCTTCATCTCGCCGGAGCAACCCCGGAACGCCGTCGGGCTCGTCATCGTTCCCGTCTCCGGTGCCCAAGCCTCGCCGTGCCATCGCCGGACTCCGCGAGCTCTGTGGACCGTCAGATCCAGATCGGACGGTTGAGGTGAGTTCACGTGTTATAAACCCGAGTAGATCTGGACCGTTGGATCAAGATCCAACGGTTCACAATCGCCACGTGCTGTAGCAGTGCGATTATAGGATTAGATCTGGACCGTCCGATCTAGATCGAACGGCCCACGATCATCGAGTAGTTTCAACGTGTTAAACCCTGGATCTAATCCGCGCCGTTGATTTTCAAACCAACGGCCGAGATTGCGCCACGTGTCGGGAAGTTGGACCGACGCGGTCAGCGCCGTACGCGTGTGAGCGCGTGTCCCTGACACGCGGGCCCCGCATGTCAGAGGGCCCACACGTCAGCCGCGTTTGCGTGAGACCCTGCACTGACAGGTGGGTCCCACATGTCAGTCTCTCGTGGAGCCGTGGACCGAGTCCACCGTGGACCGAACCGCGCCGTGAGCTGAGCCCATGAGCCGGCTGACGTCAGCCAGCCAATCAGGAGCTGACACGTGTCCATGCTGACGCAATAATTAATTTCCGAAAAAAGAAAATGATTTATTAATTCGAAATATTGATTCAAATTTAGATTCAAACTTCAAACGCTTATAACTTTTGCGTTTCAACTCCGATTTGAGTGATTCAAATTTCTAAATTTGTATAAAATTCAGATCTACTCAAATATGAATTTTATTTAATTTTTGGACTAAAGTTTTTCTCTGTAATATTATTTAATTGATTATTTAAACTTTAATAAATCATAACTTTTGCGTTTTAACTCCAAATTTGACGATTCCAGTTTCTAAAAATCCAGAAAATTATGTTCTCTCTGTTTATGGATTTTATTTGGAGTTTTGGGATGTTTTTGCCTAGTGTTTATTTGTGTATTTGCTATTTGCACGCTTTACGAGTAGACGTTGAAGTGCTTAGGAAGGATTCGAGGGAGAAGTGTTGACTCAGGATCCAACTCAAGACCAAGAGCAAGTACTTTTTGAAGGCAAGTTGTGCTTTGACCATATTGATCCTATTTGAAATCTATTTTGATTTAAACTATTGCATGCTAGTTCAATTAGAAAGATACTTTGTTTAAACATGGGGTTAGATAAATACCAATTTGCTATATGACACCTTGATTACTTAAGTATGTGCCATGACCCTTTGTCACCCTAGTTGTGGTTTACTAGTTGGACATTATTAAATTGCCAACATGGGTTTAGATCGTTGTAGTATCTTTGCTTAGACACACTTTCGTGCTCATGACATGATTTTGGATAATCAAATGCTAATATTGACTTAATGATATATTGAACCTGTTTTGGAAAAGTATCATGTGATGTTGATGGCACGTGGTGCATGGTAATCAAGCGGGGTTTGATAAACGATTTCGGCCAGGGCATGTGGCAAGAGTAATCAGGTGGGCGGTGTGGCAATCGGGATGTTGATTTGGTTTTTCGGGTAGTCTTGCCCTGGTCACTCTAAGGACTTAACCTTGCAAGCCTTTGAACTGGGTCATACTTGCAACCACATGGTGGAATGGGACGGCCCTAGTTGATTAAGTCGCTAAGGACTCACTTGTGGAGCCTCAGGGTGTCAATTACACCGTTTGTGTGATTGTGCGGGGAGCGATCGTGGTCGTGGCCGGATACCCATCTAACGGTGTGTTGGTCCCATACTTCGCCTTGGCTAAGGGAAGGGATGGTGTAGAGCACGAACCTGAGAGGACCACTGTGTTGTTTGAGGCTTCCGAAAGGCTTTATTCTGAGGAACTCGCCTTTGTGGTGTTTGATCAGTATCTTGTGGGTAAAGTGCATAACCTCTGCAGAGTGTAGAATCTATTTGAATAGCCGAGTCCACGATCTTGAACAATGCTCGGGAATTACAGGTCAAGGGTTAGATTTTCTCAAAATAACTTGGATTTGAAAAGTTGGGTTGGTTTAGTAATGAAGTTGATGGAAATATGGTTTAGGATGGGGAAAATGTTTATTAAATTTCTTGAGAAGTTATTTATGCTTTACTTATTTCTCTTGCTTCGAATCTACTTTTATTACTTGTCAAAAGGCATTTCTTGCAAATATACCTTGAGCTATTCCTTTGTACCAAGCCATGCATATAGTATATTAGCTTGCATTCTGTGCATGACTTGTCGAGTACCAAGTACTCACCCTTGCCTCAACACAATACCAGTTGAAGAGGAGATTACGCCGATTTCGGAGGAGGATTTCCAAGAAGACCCGTCTACTTAGGGATGCGAGCCGATCGGTTGCCTGTGGTATCTTGGATGACGCCACAGTTATTTGATTTTCATTCTGTTATTTCTCTTTTAATAAGTTTCGCCTTGCGAGGCATATATTTGTAACTTGGCCATAAGGTCGAGTAACCCTTTGATTATTTAAATAAAGTACTTTGATAGTATCGTTTGGTATGATTGTGATATATACCGATGTTAAGACTGTGTGCACTAGCGCGTTCCTGGACTAGTGCTGAATACACAGAGGGTCCGGATTTGCAAATTCGGGGTCCCGACAGAGGTGGTATCAGAGCCATACTTGACTGTAGGCTCAACCCTAAGCTAGAATGGTCGTAGTGAGGATAAAACCTATTTTCTAAATCTAAAAATTTGTGAAGACAAGAAATGACATCTCGACTTATCCCCTTCTCTCTTTTCTTGTCTCTTGCTGAAATTTTCCCTTACCTTGTCACAATTTAAAAATTCCGAGTTCTTACGTAAAGCACTGGGTGACAGATGGAGGAGGAGTTCAACTACGTTGATCCGGGAGTTGGTCACGCCGCGGAACTTTGGCATATGCTCTGCACTCTCGGAGATTTTGAGAAGCCCCAATACCAAGTGGAAGTGATCGGACAAGCGGGATTGATCAAGGCTTGTGACGTGAGGATTGAGGTACCGCTAGGAAAAAGGGCCAGGCAATCGCTCGATACACCTTGACCGCCAGGAGATCTACAATGCAGATGGGTATCCAAGAAGTATCACGACGCCGCAATGCGGCACATTACCCGTATCTACGCCCGAGAGTTGGAGAGTACGGTGTTCCGTTACCATCCGCAAGAGCGATAACCTTCTCGACCGAAGGAGATTCAGGATGAGGATGCCACGGTTACACGCTTGGCACGATTTGTCGCCGCCAGGAGGATGTACTAGATAATACAAGCAAGGAGCTCTGAAGGCCCGCAAGGAGATCACGACAGAGAAGAACAGATGGCAGAAGCTCAAGAGTATGTGGCACACCTTCTACGAAGGATTGACGAGTTGGAGATGACTTTGTACGGACCAGACCCAGAGCCAAGATTTGAGCTACACGAGCCGATCCAGAGGAGTCGATCTCGATGAGGACACTTTGCTTCTTCGACTACCACGGATGACACACGATTCTTTGGACATGGCGATCGTTTCGGCGCCTATGCCACAAAGACCGTGCACCAGGCCGTGGAGGTTTTCTTGATGAGTGAGCATAGGTTCTATAGTGAGACTCCTTCGCCGAGTCGAGTCATAGAATAAAGAGTCACCCTTTAGGCGTTAGACTCGAGTTAGTTCGATTTGGATTTGCTTTGTTTGCTTTGAGTGTGCAGTATGTGTTGCAAGGCCCTTAGGCATTGTAAGCAGCCATACCAAGTTATAAATAATAAAGTTGGACCTTAAAGTTACCCCTTTCGCCCCGCATAAGTTCCATACTACTTGTCTATTCTTGTTTCCCTCTCATCTCTAAACCTAGAGCAAATCGGACAGGATGGTGAACACCCGTGGGAACTTTGGAAGCAATGGGAGTGGTTCTCGCCAATGGAAAACCCCAATGATAGAGCACCGGACCGCCGATTGATATGCAGAATTTTGGAGCCTTTCTTGCTGCTCAGACTCAGTTGATGCATGCTATGATGCAACAAATGCAGCACGTCCTTTGCTCAGGCCACGCTAATCAAGTTAATCGGGACCACGCTTTAATACAAGGTCGTCGAGTTCATGAGGACTCACCCACCCACTTTCTCTGGGAATGCCAATCCATTGGAGGCCGATGATTGGTTAAGATCAATCGAGAGGAAGCTACACATAGCTCAATGCATAGGGAATGAGAAGGTACTTTACGCTTCTCATCGGTTGGAAGGAACAAATTAGAATGGTGGGAGAACTTCGTGCCACGCAGAGAACCCTCAAGATATCACTTGGGAAGAGTTCACAAATGCATTCCGACAAAGATCACGTGCTGAAGGAATCATGGACCCTAAGAAGGAGGAGTTCAGAGCATCAAGCAAGGTAATCACCGATGGTCGACTACCTGAACAAGTTCACACAGCCTAGCACGCTACGCACTGAGGATGTAGCGACAGACAAATCCAAGCAGTCTCGTTTTATGAAGGGACTTAACTCAGATTGCAAGTAGGGTTGATCACCCACACCTTTCCAGATTTCCAAGAGTTGGTGAATAAGGCGCTTATTCTTGAGGACAAAGCGCAAGGAACTGGATGAGAACGAGAAGCGCAGGATGCAACAAAGAAGGATCACGTCGAGGAACGCATAGCGCTTGAGAGTTGCACCAAATCAATTCTTGATTCCAACCACGAGAATCGACAAGGACACCATCCTCGGCACCAAGACCTGCCAATCGAACTACTGCACCCCAGCTTCGCTAGAAACGCTACCCCAGGCAAACAAGAAGGAACAAGTGAGATGTTGCTACAATCGCAGAACGAGCCAGACACTTTGCCAACAGCTGTCCAAGGAAGACAAAGCAGAGCGACCCCGGATTCGTTTCAACCTAGGAACCACCCCAGCTAGGACGCCCGATCAGGAGCCACACCCAAACCGTGGTGAGAGGCCGAGTCAACCATGTCACCGCCGGATGCAACTTTGCGAGAATGCTACGGCGTCAAATCTTTGGGTAAGTTACTTGTTAACTCAAGACTGCAATAGCTTTGTTTGACTCGAGCTTCGCATTCGTTTGTTTCGCAAGGCTTTGCTACTAGAAATGATTTAAGGATTGCAAGATTTAAGTGCATGCTTTTAGTTCAAACCCTGGTTCCGAACTCCGAACGAAAGTAGGATGTTCCGGTGAGAATACTAATAGGAGGAATAGAGTTCCTAGCAAACCTTATAATTTTGGAGACCCGGACCTTAGATGTTATATTGGGAATGGATTGGTTATCCAAGCACAAGGCCGTATTGGATTGTGGACGAAGGACTATCTCGATTGAGAGCCCGTGTGGGAAGAAAGTGGAATTTCAAGCCACTGCGATTAGAGATGGACAGATTGATGGTTAACAGTACCAAGGCAATCAGCATAGAGGATGTCCCAAGAGTGAATGAGTACCCGATGTTTTTCCCGAAGATCTACGGTATGCCGCTTGAGGCAGGGGACATAGAGTTTGTGATAGAGCTTGTACAGTACAAAGACCGATAGCAAAGAGACCCTATCGGATGTCTACCGAGGAGTTGGTAGAGATGAAGAAACAGCTAGAAGAGTTAATGGAGAAAGGATTTATCGACCGAGTTCGTCACCGTGGGAGCACCGCTTTGTTTGTCAAGAAGAAGGACGGGAGTTTCAGGATGTGCATTGACTACCGTGCACTCAATGAAGTCACCGTGAAGAATAAGTATCCGCTACCCAGGATTGATGATTTGTTTGATCAGTTGAGAGGAGCCGGAGTTTTCTCCAAGATTGATCTGAGATCGGGATACCATCGCTGAAGATCCGATCGAGGATATTCAAGACTGCATTCTCGTCAAGATATGGACATTACGAGTTTACATTATGTCCTTTGGGCCGACGAATATGC
The DNA here is from genome assembly GCA_036346355.1 of Rhipidocladum racemiflorum. Taxonomy (NCBI): domain Eukaryota; kingdom Viridiplantae; phylum Streptophyta; class Magnoliopsida; order Poales; family Poaceae; genus Rhipidocladum; species Rhipidocladum racemiflorum. The sequence continues at coordinate 25,926,028 of CM070589.1, read as the reverse complement.
CACTTATTTCATGAATATGATGAATAAGGTGTTCATGGAATATTTGGACAAGTTTGTCAAATGCGTGTTCATAGACGATATCCTAATCTACTCCAAGACAGAGGATGAGCATGCCGAACACTTAAGGCGAGTTTTGGAAAAGCTGAGGGAACAGCAACTTTTCGCCAAGTTCAGCAAGTGTGATTTTTGGAAGGACAAGGTGGAGTTTCTTGGACATGTAATGACCGCAGAAGGAGTCGCCGTGGATCCAAGCAAAGTAGAAGCTGTGTTACATTGGGAGCACCAAGATCGTGACCCAGTTGAGTTTCCTTGGAATGGCGAGGATACTACCGCCGTTTCATTGAAGGCTTCTCGACAATTGCGAAACCTCTTACGCAATTGCTTTGAAGAAGGAAAAGAAGTTTGCATGGACGCGAGAATGTGAGAAAGGATTTCAGAGTCAAGAAGCGATTGACGCCAAGACCTGTTAGTTCTACCGGATGTTGCTCAAAGCTTCGATGTTTATTGTGACGCATCGCGCCAAGGACTTGGATGTGTGCTGATGCAGAATGGAAAGGTTGTCGCTTATGCATCAAGGCAGTTGAGGCCGCATGAGGAAAATTATCCGACACATGACTTGGAGTTAGCTGCCGTAGTGCATGCTTTGAAGATATGGCGTCACTATCTGATTGGAAACAGATGTGAAGTGTATACGGATCATAAGAGCCTTAAGTACATATTCACCCAATCGGATCTGAATATGAGGCAGAGGAGATGGTTAGAGTTGATCAAGGACTACAATGTTGGAATCCATTACCATCCCGGGAAGGCCAACGTAGTAGCCGATGCTCTGAGTCGGAAAAGCCATACCGTGAGTACGTTGCTAGCCACAAGTCAGGATGAGTTATGTGAGGATTTCCAGAAAATGAAGATTGAGGTTGTACCTAGCGGATTCTTGGCCGCATTGGAAGTAAAGCCTACTTTAGAGGACCAGATCCGAGAAGGACAGAAGGATGATGACAGGATCCGTAGGATTAAGTCCAAAAGGAGGAAGGCAAGGCAGAGGACTTCAAGTTGGATGAGCAAGGCATGTTGTGGATGAAGGATCGCATTTGTGTGCCTAACAAAAGGAGTTAAAGCAACTGATTACGGAAGAAGCCCATGACTCCAAGTACTCGATTCATCCCGAAGCGCCAAGATGTATCGGGATCTCAAGGAGAGATTCGGTGGTGAGTATGAAACGTGAAGTTGCCGAGCATGTTGCATTGTGCGACGTATGCCGGAGAGTCAAGGCAATGCATCGAGACCAGCGAGGATTGCTACAAATTGAAGATACCCGAGTGGAAGTGGGAGGAAATCGGAATGGATTTCATTACCGGTTTGCTTAGAAGACTCAAGGGGTTATGACTCCATATGGGTTATAGTGGATCGCTTGACCAAAGTAGCCCATTTTATCCCCGTGAAGACCACCTACTCGGGAGATAAGTTAGCGAGTTGTACCTGATCGAGGATTGTTTGTTTGCAGTGCCAGAGAGGATTGTATCGGACAGAGGTACCCAATTTACCTCAAGATTCCGGAATAAGTTGCATGAAGCCATGGGAACCCGTTTAAACTTCAAGATGCCTTATCATCCACAGACGGATGGACAGGCCAGAAAGAGTCAACCAGATTCGAGGATATGTTGAGAGCTTGTGCATTGGCTTATGCTACCTCTTGGGATAAAAGTTTGCCGTATGCCGAGTTCGATTACAACAATAGTTATCGAGGCTAGTTTACAGATGTCACCTTTTGAGGCCTTTGTATGGTCGACCCTGTCGGACGCCATTGAATTGGAATGAGACCGGCGAGCGCCGTATCTTTGGGCCTGATATTCTTCAAGAAGCTGAAGAACAGGTCGCCATGATTAGGGAAAGGTTGAAGATAGCCCAATCTCGACAGAAGAGTTATGCTGACAATCGTCGCCGAGATTTGAGTTTTGAACCAGAAGACTTTGTATACCTCAGAGTTACGCCTCTCAGGGGAGTTAAGAGGTTCCATGCCAAAGGGAAACTCGCACCCCGTTATGTTGGACCATTTAAGATTTTGAGCCGCAGAGGCGAAGTTGCTTATCAGCTGGAGTTGCCACAGTCGTTGGCAGGAGTACATGATGTATTCCATGTGTCCCAGTTAAAGAAGTGTCTCCGAGTTCCTGAGGAACAGACATCGCTAGAGTCAATTGAGTTGCAAGAGGACTTGACTTATAAGGAGCATCCCGTGAGGATTCTAGACACAATGGATCGAGAAACTAGAAACAAGTCAACCCGTTTCAGAGAGTTCGATGGAGCAACCATGAAGAAAGCGGCGACTTGGGAGCGAAGAGGATTTGAAGAAAGAGTTTCCAAACCTATTCCTTTAGTAAGCCACGAATCTCGGGACTAGATTCTATTAAGGGGGAGGTTTGTAACACCCCAAAATTTTACTTTTCCTAAATTCATGTGTGATTTGGCACTTTGGTGAATTTTTGGAATTTTCTGGAATTTATTTGGATTTATTTGGAATTTATTTGAATTTATTCCATTTTGAAATAATTGAAGAATTTAATTTTGCATATAAATTTTTGTTGTAAATATTTTATTTGATTCCTAAATGATGCAAAGTATTTTCCAGAATTTTTCTGGTATTTTTCTGAGTCATTTGCTATTTTTAATGGATTAAATGAATTATCGGAATTATTTTAAATATTAAATCGCTGGAAAATCAAACTCGGGTCAAGTACTGTTCATCCGATCGAGCCCGAAGTCGGACTCGAAGTTCGAGTCCGACCAGCCACGTGACTCGACCGAACCCACTCCTAACCCTAATCAATCCCAACCGTTGGATCAAGATCCAACGGCTGAGAACAGCCCGTACCGGTTCGAGCCGTATCCGCCCGGATCCGATCGCGCCGTCGCGATCGCGGGCCGTTGATCGTGCCACGTGGGACGGTGAGAGTCGCCGTCTTCGCCGAGACCGAAGCCGGACTCCGCCGCCGCCGCGCCGTGTAGGATTAGGTTTCCGTCAGGCACGAACGCCGAGGCTATTTAAAGCGTGAGACGTCCCCCGAGGTTGCCCTCATCCTTGCGCACCCGTTCCCCCGAGCCATCTCGCCTGAGCCGCCGCCGTTGAGCCGCAATCGCTCGCCGGAGTTGTCTCTTTCCTCCGCCAAGGTTTGCGCCGCTTTAAAATCGTCGTCAGTCGTCTTCCGCCAGAAGGAGCTCAGATCTGGGATCCCCGCGACGAGACGCACCCGAAGGGACCCTTCATCTCGCCGGAGCAACCCCGGAACGCCGTCGGGCTCGTCATCGTTCCCGTCTCCGGTGCCCAAGCTTCGCCGTGCCATCGCCGGACTCCGCGAGCTCTGTGGACCGCCGATCCAGATCGGACGGTTGAGGTGAGTTCACGTGTTATAAACCCGAGTAGATCTGGACCGTTGGATCAAGATCCAACGGTTCACAATCGCCACGTGCTGTAGCAGTGCGATTATAGGATTAGATCTGGACCGTCCGATCTAGATCGAACGGCCCACGATCATCGAGTAGTTTCAAAGTGTTAAACCCTGGATCTAATCCGCGCCGTTGATTTTCAAACCAACGGCCGAGATTGCGCCACGTGTCGGGAAGTTGGACCGACGCGGTCAGCGCCAGACGCTGGCGTGTAAGCGTGTCCACGACACGCGGGCCCCGCATGTCGAGAGGGCCCACACGTCGGCCAGCGTTTGCGTGAGACCTGCAGCGGCAGGTGGGTCCCACATGTCGATCTCACGTGAGCCGTGGACCGAGTCCACCGTGGACCGAACCGCGCCGTGAGCTGAGCCCATGAGCCGGCTGACGTCAGCCAGCCAATCAGGAGCTGACACGTGTCCATGCTGACGCAATAATTAATTTCCGAAAAAGAAAATGATTTATTAATTCGAAATATTGATTCAAATTTAGATTCAAACTTCAAACGCTTATAACTTTTGCGTTTCAACTCCGATTTGAGTGGTTCAAATTTCTAAATTTGTATAAAATTCAGATCTACTCAAATATGAATTTTATTTAATTTTTGGACTAAAGTTTTTCTATGTAATATTATTTAATTTATTATTTAAACTTTAATAAATCATAACTTTTGCGTTTTAACTCCAAATTTGATGATTCCAGTTTCTAAAAATCCAGAAAATTATGTTCTCTCTGTTTATGGATTTTATTTGGAGTTTTGGGATGTTTTTGCCTAGTGTTTATTTGTGTATTTGCTATTTGCACGCTTTACGAGTAGACGTTGAAGTGCCGGAAGGATTCGAGGGAGAAGTGTTGACTCAGGATCCAACTCAAGACCAAGAGCAAGTACTTTTTGAAGGCAAGTTGTGCTTTGACCATATTGATCCTATTTGAAATCTATTTTGATTTAAACTATTGCATGCTAGTTCAATTAGAAAGATACTTTGTTTAAACATGGGGTTAGATAAATACCAATTTGCTATATGACACCTTGATTACTTAAGTATGTGCCATGACCCTTTGTCACCCTAGTTGTGGTTTACTAGTTGGACATTATTAAATTGCCAACATGGGTTTAGATCGTTGTAGTATCTTTGCTTAGACACCTTTCGTGCTCATGACATGATTTTGGATAATCAAATGCTAATATTGACTTAATGATATATTGAACCTGTTTTGGAAAAGTATCATGTGATGTTGATGGCACGTGGTGCATGGTAATCAAGCGGGGTTTGATAAACTGATTTCGGCCAGGGGCATGTGGCAAGAGTAATCGAGGTGGGCGGTGTGGCATCGGGATGTTGATTTGGTTTTTCTGTAGTCTTGCCCTGGTCACTCTAAGGACTTAACCTTGCAAGCCTTTGAACTGGGTCATACTTGCAACCACATGGCTGGAATGGGACGGCCCTAGTTGATTAAGTCGCTAAGGACTCACTTGTGGAGCCTCAGGGTGTCAATTACACCGTTTGTGTGATTGTGCGGGGAGCGTGTCGTGGTCGTGGGCCAGATACCCATCTAACGGTGTGTTGGTCCCATACTTCGCCTTGGCTAAGGGAAGGGATGGTGTAGAGCACGAACCAGGAGAGGACCACTGTGTTGTTTGAGGCTTCCGAAGGCTTTGTTACGGAACTTCGCCTTTGTGGTGTTTGACTTGTATCTTGTGGGTAAAGTGCATAACCTCTGCAGAGTGTAGAATCTATTTGAATAGCCGAGTCCACGGTGACTGGACAATGCTCGGGAATTACAATCAAGGGTTAGATTTTACGAAAATAACTTGGATTTGAAAAGTTGGGTTGGTTTAGTAATGAAGTTGATGGAAATATGGTTTAGGATGGGGAAAATGTTTATTAAATTTCTTGAGAAGTTATTTATGCTTTACTTATTTCTACTGCTTTCGAATCTACTTTTATTACTTGTCAAAAGTCATTTCTTTGCAAATATACCTTGAGCTATTCCTTTGTACCAAGCCATGCATATAGTATATTAGCTTGCATTCTGTGCATGACTTGCTGAGTACCAAGTACTCACCCTTGCCTCAACACAATACCAGTTGAAGAGGAGATTACGCCAGTTTCGGAGGAGGATTTCCAAGAAGACCCGTCTACTTAGGGATGCGAGCCCGGTCGGTTGCACTGTGGTATCTTGGATGGCGCCACGGGTTATTTGATTTTCATTTCTTTGTTATTTCTCTTTTAATAAGTTTCGCCTTGCGAGGCATATATTTGTAACTTGGCCATAAGGTCGAGTAACCCTTTGATTATTTAAATAAAGTACTTTGATAGTATCGTTTGGTATGATTGTGATATATACCGATGTTAAGACTGTGTGCACTAGCGCGTTCCTGGACTAGTGCTGAATACACAGAGGGTCCGGATTTGCAAATTCGGGGTCCCGACAAATGGCCTAGATCAGATCTGGGATTCACGCGTTAGGAAACTACACGGTCGATCTGGACCGTTCGATCTTGATCGGACGGTCAAGATCCGATCTAAAGCTACAATGTGGCTTAACCCTAGCCGTACGATCTGGATCTAACGGCTGAGATCTATCTAAGCACGGTGCAGTTACGGCTACGTGGCGTGATCTAAACCGTTGGATCTAGATCCGACGGCTGAGAATAGATCTAAAAGTTAACACGTGAAATTTTACCATGGTGACGTGGACGAATCCTGGCCTTTGGATCTTGATCGGACGGTTGGTGGAGCTCGCGATTCTGGCAATGTCCGCGGCGGAGCAGAGGCGCCGCTACCGGGGCGATGACGAGCCAGCCCGACGGGCGTTTCGGGCGCACTCCGGCGAGGTGAGTGGTAGCTCCGGGTGCGCCTCGACGCGAGGAGTCCGGATCTGGGCACAACGGCGGTAGAAACTGGAAGAATCCGCGGCGGAACGCACGAGCAACTACAGCGAGCTCTAGCGGCGCACACACGGCGGCTCAGGCACTGTGGGTTAGGGCTACGGGTGCACCCAGAGGTGAGCTACACGGTGGCGGCGGCGGTGGTATAAATAGGGGCCTCGGCTTCCGTGTATCGCGCGGAGACCGAGGTCCACCCGTGTCGGGACCCCGAATTTGCAAATCCGGACCCTCTGTGTATTCAGCACTAGTCCAGGAACACGCTAGTGCACACAGTCTTAACATCGGTAAATATCACAATCATACCACTCGATACTAAATAAGTACTTTATTTAAATAGTCAAACTGGTTACTCGACCTTATGGTCAAGTTACAAATATATGCCTCGCAAGGTGAAACTTATTCAGAGAAAAATAATAGCAGCGGAAAATCAAATAACTTCGTGGCGCCATCCAGTATACCACAGGCAACTGACTGGGCTCGCTTCCCTAAGTAGACGGATCCTCTTGGAGTTCCTCCTCCAAAGCTGGTGTAGTCTCCTCTTCAACTGGTGTTATATTGTGGCAAGGGTGAGTACTTGGTACTCAAAGAAGTCATGCACGAATGCAAGCTAATATACTATATGCATGGCTTGGTACAAAGGAATAGCTCAAGGTATATTTGCGAAACAGATTTGACAAGTAGCATAAATAGATTCAAAAGCAGTAGAAGAAAATATAGCATAGATAACTTTTCAAGGAATTTAATAAACATCTTTCCCATCCTAATCCACATTTCCATCAACTTCATTATTAATCCAGCCCAACCTTTCAAACCAAAGTTATTTTTGAGAAAATCTAACCCTTGACTGTAATTCCGGCGATGTCCAATACCGTGGACACGGCTATTCGAATAGATTCTAAACTCTGCAGAGGTTATGCACTTTACACACAAGATACAAATCAAACACCACAAAGGCGAAGTTCCTCGTGAACAAAGTCTTTCTGAGACTTCTAACAATACAAGTGGTCCTCCCTGTTATTGGCAAGACTAACCCTTCCTTCGCTAAGGCGAAGTCTAGGCCAATCAACCGTTAGATGGGTACCTGCCTCACCCAGACGCCCCCGCACAACTTACACAAAGGGTGTAGTTGACCTCCCGAGGTCCCACAGTGCGTTATTAGCAACTTAGTCAACTAGGTCCGTCCCATTACGGACATGTGGTTGCACGTTAGACCCAGTTCAAAGGCTTGCAAGGTTAAGTCCTTATGGTGACCAGGGCAAGACTACCCAAGAACCAAATCAACACTCCCAATGCCACAATCGCCCACCTGATTACTCTTGCCACATGCCCTGGCCGAAATCGTTTATCAAACCCCGCTTGATTACCATGCACCACGTGCCATCAACATCACATGATACCTTTCCAAAACAGGTTCAATATATCATTAAGTCAATATTAACATTTGATTGTCCAAAATCATGTCATGAGCACGAAATGTGCTCTAAGCAAATGTACTACAACGGTCTAAACCCATGTTGGCGATTTAATAATGTCCAACTAGTAATCCACAACTAGGGTGACAAGGGTCATGGCACATACTTAAATAATCAAGGTGTCATACAAAGCAAATTGGTATTTATCTAACCCCATGTTTAAACAAAATATTTTTCTAATTGAACTAGCATGCAATAGTTTAAATCAAAATAGATTTCGAAATAGGATCAACATGGTCAAAGCACAACTTGCCTTCAAAAAGTACTTGTTCTTGGTCTTGAGTTGGATCCTGAGTCAATACTTCTCCTTCGAATCCTTCCGGCACTTCAACGCTCTACTCGTAAAGCGTGCAAATAGCAAATACACGAATAAACAATAGGCAAAAAGTGTCCAAACATCCAAATAAAATCCATAAACAGAGAGAACATAATTTTATGAGTTTTTAGAAACTAGAATCGTCAAATTTGGAGTTAAGACGTTAAAAGTTATGATTATTTAAAGTTTAAATAATCAATTAAATAATTTTGCAGGGAAAAACTTTAGTCCAAAAATTAAATAAAATTCATATTTAGGTAGATCTCAATTTTATACAAATTTAGAAATTTGAATCACTCAAATCGGAGTTGAAACGCAAAAGTTATAAGCGTTTGAAGTTTTGAAATTCAAATCAATTATTAAACCGATTTATTAAATCATTTTCTTTGTCGGAAAATCAGTTATTGCGTCAAATAGGACACGTGGCAGCACTGGATTGGTCTGCTGGCGTCGGCGGTCCATGGACTCGGTCCACGCTCGGCTTCCGGGTCTCTGTGGACCGGTCACGGCTTCACGTGAGGCGACATGTGGGACCATTCGGGTGGCGTCATTCTTGGCGTCGGCGAGGCTCGGCCACCGCAGTAGCGAGTGGGTCCCATGGGTGGCGTTATTCTTGGCGTCGCCGCTTGGTCGGGACCGCCATCGACATGCGGGCCCGCCATGACGCCGCGTGGCGTCATGGTGCGGTTTGGTTGTCCGTGACACGCGGGCCCGTGTGTCGAGAGACAGCGCTCAGCCGCGTGGATCGCGCCGCGACGGTCGATCTCCCGCACGCGTGGCTAGATCTCGGCCGTTGATTTGAAAATCAACGGTCCGTATTGATCTGGACTCACGCGTTTGGGGTGAACGCGGTTGATCTCGACCGTTGGATCTAGATCGGACGGTCAAGATTGATCTCGATTTTGGGCGAAATCTCACCGTGAGATGACGTGGCGCAATCTGGGCCCTTGGATGGAGATCCGACGGTGAGAGATCTTGAAGTCCGTCGATGGCCCACTGGCGCGCCGGCTTGCGGAGTTGGGGGCAGCGACCACGGCAAGCGGCGTTTGGGCGTGCTCGGTGATGTGAGAGGTCCCTCCCGACGCGGCTTGGCCTCCGGTTCAGATTCGACCTCAACGGCGGAGGACAGCGGAGATGGCGGCAATCGGCCCGAAAAACTACGGCGGAATGCTACGGCAACTCCGGCGGCGATTGCGGCTAGACGGCGGCGGCTCGGCGGCGTTGTCTAGGCTACTGCGCCGCGGAAGTCGGGCGTCACGGCACGCAGGTGGCGGCGCATTAAATAGGGCCTCGGCGTCAGTAAACGCGCGAGAGGCGAGACACCGCTCCGTTCTTGGCGGCGGAGTCCGGCGAGGACTTCGGGCCCGGGCTCACGTGGCGCAGCGCCGGCCGTTGGATCGAGATCCAACGGTGCGTGAGTTTGGGTTCGGTCGGACTCGGGCGAGCTGGCTCGGTCGGGCTCGAGTCCGATGGCGTGGCTCAATCGTGGCCGTTGGATCTTGATCCAACTGCGCCGCGAGTTTGGGTTACTGAGTGGGTTCGACTCAACCACGGCTCGAGGTCCGGTTCGGTCGGACTCGAACTCGAGTCCGACTCGGGCTCGGTCGGATGAACAAGATAAACCCACTCGCATTTTCCAGCGATTTAATATTTAAAATAATTCCCAGTAATTCATTTAATTCATTAAAAATAGCAAAATACTCAGAAAAATTCCAGAAAAATTCTGAAAAATATTTTGGAACATTTTGGACTCAAATAAAATATTTCCAACAAAATTTTATTTACAAAATTAAATTCTTTAATTATTTCAAAATGGAATAAATTCAAATAAATTCCAAATAAATCCAAATAAATTCCAGAAAATTCCAAAAATTCACCAAAGTGCCAAATCACACATGAATTTAAGAAAAGCAAAATTTTGGGGTGTTACAAACCTCCCCCCTTAATAGAATCTCGTCCCCGAGATTCAGAGCTTACTAAAGGAATTGGTTTGGAAACTCTTTCTTCAAATCCTCTTCGCGCTCCCAAGTCGCTTCGCTTTCTTCATGGTTGCTCCACTGAACTCTACAGAAACGGGTTGACTTGTTTCTAGTTTCTCGATCCATTGTGTCTAGAATCCTCACGGGATGCTCCTTATAAGTCAAATCCTCTTGCAACTCAATTGACTCTAGCGGTGTCTGTTCCTCAGGAACTCGGAGACACTTCTTCAACTGGGACACATGGAATACGTCATGCACTCCTCGCTAACGATCGGCAACTCCAGGTGATAAGCAACTTCGCCTCTGCGGCTCAAAATCTTAAATGGTCCAACATAGCAGGTGCGAGTTTCCCTTTGGCATGGAACCTCTTAACTCCCCTGAGAGGCGTAACTCTGAGGTAAACAAAGTCTTCTGGTTCAAAACTCAAATCCCTGCGACGATTGTCAGCATAACTCTTTTGTCATGATTGGGCTATCTTCAACCTTTCCCTAATCATGGCGATCTGCTCTTCAGCCTCTTGAAGAATATCAGGCCCAAAGACACGGCTCGGTCTCATTCCAATTCAATGGCGTCCGACATGGTCGACCATCTGAGGCCTCAAAAGGTGACATCTCAGAACTAGCCTCGATAACTATTGTTGTAATCGAACTCGGCATACGGCAAACTCTTATCCCAAGAGGTAGCATAAGCTAATGCACAAGCTCTCAACATATCCTCCGAATCTGGTTGACTCTTTCTGGTCTGTCCATCCGTCTGCATGGATGATAAGGTACATCTTGAAGTTCAAACGGGTTCCCATGGCTTCATGCAACTTATTCCGTAACCTTGAGGTAAATTGGGTACCTCTGTCCGATACAATCCTCTTTGGCACTCCGTGCAAACAGACAATCCCGATCATGTACAATTACGCTAATTTATCTCCCGAGTAAGTGGTCTTCACGGGATAAAATGGGCTACTTTAGTCAAGCGATCCACTATAACCCATATGGAGTCATAACCTCCTTGAGTCTTCGACAACCGGTAATGAAATCCATTCCGATTTCCTCCCACTTCCACTCGAGGTATTTTCAGCCGGTGTAGCAATCCTGCTGGTCTCTAATGCATTGCCTTGACTCTCGGCATACGCCGCACAATGCAACATGCTCGGCAACTTCACGTTTCATACTCGGCCACCGAATCTCTCCTTCAGATCTGATACATCTTGGCGCTTCGAGGATGAATTGAGTACTTGGAGTCATGGGCTTCTTCCGAATCAGTTGCTTTAACTCCTTCTTGTTAGGCACACAAATGCGATCCTTCATCCACAACGTGCCTTGCTCATCCAACTTGAAGTCCTCTGCCTTGCCTTCCTCCTTGATGAACTTAATCCTGCGGATCTTGTCATCATCCTTCTGTCCTTCTCGGATCTGATCCTCTAGGGTAGGCTTTACTTCCAATGTGGCCAAGAATCCGCTAGGTACCACCTCAATCTTCATTTTAAAATCCTCACATAACTCATCCTGACTTGTGGCTAGCAACGTACTCACGGTATGGCTTTTCCGACTCAGAGCATCGGCTACTACGTTGGCCTTCCCGGGATGGTAATGGATTCCAACATTATAGTCCTTGATCAATTCTAACCATCTCCTCTGCCTCATATTCAGATCCGACTGGGTGAATATGTACTTAAGGCTCTTATGATCCGTATACACTTCACATCTGTTCCCGATCAGATAGTGACGCCATATCTTCAAGGCATGCACTACGGCAGCTAACTCTAGGTCATGTGTTGGATAATTTTCCTCATGCGGCCTCAACTGCCTTGATGCATAAGCGACGACCTTTCCATTCTGCATCAGCACACATCCAAGTCCTTGGCGCGATGCGTCACAATAAATATCGAAGCTTTGAGCGACATCCGGTAGAACTAACACCGGTGCTGATGTCAATCGCTTCTTCAGCTCCTGAAATCCTTTCTCACATTCTGGCGTCCATGCAAACTTCTTTTCCTTCTTCAGCAATTGCGTAAGAGGTTTCGCAATTGTCGAGAAGCCTTCGATGAAACGGCGGTAGTATCCTGCCATTCCAAGGAAACTCCGAATCTGGGTCACGCCTTTGGTCGCTCCCAATGTAACATAGCTTCTACTTTGCTTGGATCTACTGGCGACTCCTTCATGCGGTCATTACATGTCCAAGAAACTCCACCTTGTCCTTCCAAAAATCACACTTGCTGAACTTGGCGAAAAGTAGCTGTTCCTCACTTTTCCAAAACTTCGCCTTAAGTGTCGGCATGTTCATCCTCCGCTTTGGAGTAGATTAGAATATCATCTATGAACACGACGACAAACTTGTCCAAATATTCCATGAACACCTTATTCATCATATTCATGAAATAATTTGGCGCATTAAATCGATCCAAAGGACATAATCAGTAAACTCGTAATGTCCATATCTTGGCGAGAATGCGATCTTGAATATTTTCTGATCGGATCTTCAAGCGATGGTATCCCGATCTCGATCAATCTTGGAGAAAACTCCGGTTCCTCTCAGGTGATCAAACAAATCATCAATCCTGGTAGCGGATACTTATTCTTCACGGTGACTTCATTGAGTGCACGGTGAGTCGATGCACATCCTGAAACTTCCGCCCTTCTTCTTGACAAACAAAACGTGCTCCCCACGGCGACGAGCTCGGTCCGATAAATCCTTTCTCCGTTAACTCTTCTAGCTGTTTCTTCATCTCTACCAACTCCTCGGTGGACATCCGATAGGGTCTCTTTGCTATCGGTCTTTGTGCAGTACAAGCTCTATCACAAACTCTATGTCCCTGTCTCGCGGCATACCGTAGATCTTCGGGAAAAACATCTGGTACTCATTCACTCTTGAGACATCATCTATGCTGATTGCCTTGGTACTGTTAACCATCAAGCTGTCCATCTCCAACCTGCAGTGGCTTGAAATTCCACTTTCTTTCCACACGGGCTCTCAATCGAGATAGTCCTTCGTCCACAATCCAATACGGCCTTGTGCTTGGATAACCAATCCATTCCCAATATGACGTCTAAGGTGCAGGTCTCCAAAATTATAAGGTTTGCTAGGAACTCTATTCCACCTATTAGTATTCTCACCGGAACATCCTACCTTCGTTCGGAGTTCGGAACCAGGGTTTGAACTAAAAGCATGCACTTAAGTCTTGCAATCCTCAAATCATTTCTAGTAGCAAAGCCTTGCGAAACAAGCGAATGCTAAGCTCCGAGTCGAACAAAATCAAGCAGTGTATCGAGTTAACAAGTAACTTACCCAAGATTTACGCCTCAGTAGCATTCTCGCAGTGCATCTGCGGTGACATGGTTGACTCGGCCTCTCACCACGGTGCAGGGTGTGGCTCTGGTCTTTGGCGTCCTAGCTGGGGTGGTTCCTAGATTGAAGCGAACCGGGTCACTCCTGCTTTGTCTTCTTTGGACAAGCTGTTGGCAAAGTGTCCTGGCTCGTTGCGGTTGTAGCGGCGTCTCACTGTTCCTTCTTTGAATGCCTGGAGTAGCATTTCTAAGCGGGGCCGGGTCCGTAGTTCGATTGATGTGTCTTGGTGCCGAGGATGGTGTCCTTGTTGCATTCTCGTGGTTGGAATCAAGAATTGATTTGGTGCAACTCTCAGCGCCGGTATGCGTTCTCTGGCGTGATCCTTGCTTTGTTGCATCCTGCGCTTCTGTTCTCATCCGATTCCTTGCGCCTGTCCTCAAGAATAAATGCCTTATTCACCAGCTCTTGGAAATGCAGGAAGGTGTGGGTGATCAATCCTACTTGCAATCCCGAGTTAAGTCCCTTCATAAAAGCGAGGTATGCGGATTTATCTGCCGCTACATCCTCAGTGCGTAGCGTGCTAGCTGTGTGAACTTGTTCGTAGTCGGCCACCGGCTGATTACCTTGCTTCGTGCTCTGAACTCCTCCTTCTTAAGGTCCATGATTCCTTCAGGCACGTGATACCGCTTCGAATGCAGGTATGAACTCTTCCCAAGTGATATCTTGAGGGTTCTCTTTGCGCGTGAAGTTCTCCCACCATTCGGTAATTTGTTCCTTCCAGGTGTTGAGAAGCGTAGAGTACCTTCTCATTTCCTATGCATTGAGCTATGTGTAGCTTCCTCTCGATTGATCTTAACCAATCATCGGCCTCCAATGGATTGGCATTCCCAGAGAAAGTGGGTGGGTGAGTTCTCATGAACTCTGACAGTCTTGTATTCTGGCGTGGTCCCTGATTAACTTGATTAGCAGTGGCCTGAGCGGTGACGTGTTGCATTTGTTGCATCATAGCATGCATCAATCGAGTCCAGGCAGCGAGAAAAGCTCGAAATTCTGCACATCCGATGGCGGTCTTTGGTGCTCCCTCATTGGGGTTTTCTGTGAGGCGAGAACCACTTCCATTGCCTCCAAAGTTTCCACGGGTGTTCACCATCGGTCGATTTGCTCTAGGTTTAGAGATGAGAGGGAAACAAGAATAGACAAGTAATATGGAACTTATGCGGGCGACAGGTGTAACTTTAAGGTCCAACTTCATTATTGATATTAATAACTTGGTATGGTTGCTTACAATGCCTAAGGGCCTTGCAACACATACTGCACACTCAGCAAACAATGAAAATCCAAATCGAACTAACTCTGGAGTCTAACGCCTAAAGGGTGACTCTTTATTCTATGACGCGACTCGGCGAAGGAGTCTCACTATAGAACCTATGCTCACTCATCGAGAAAACCTCCACGTCCTGGGTACGGGTGCTGCGGCATAGGCGCGAAACGATTGCCATGTCCAAAGAAGCTGTGTCCTCTGTGGTAGTCGAAGAAGCGGTGTCCTCATCGAGATCCGACTCCTCCGGATCGGCTCGTGTAGCTCGAAATCTTGGCTCGGAGTCCGGGTCCGTACAAAGTCATCTCCAACTCGTCAATCCTTCGCAGAAGGTGTGCTATACTCTTGAGCTTCCCGCCATCTGTTCTTCTCTGTCGTGATCTCCTTGCGGGCCTTCAGAGCTCCTTGCTTGTATTATCTAGTACATCCTCCTGGCGACAACAAATCGTGCCAACTGGTAACCGTGGCATCCTCATCCTGAATCGCCGGTCAAGAAGGTTATCATCGCTGCGGATGATAACGGAACACCGTGCTCTCCAACTCTCTGGCGTGAATACGGTAACGTGTCGCATTGCTCGTTGTGATACCTCTTGGATACCCATCTGCATTGTAGATCTCCGGCAAAGGTCAGTTGTATCGGGCGATTGCCTGGCCCTTTTCCTAGCAGGTACCTCAATCTTCACGTCACAAGCCTTGATCAATCCCGCTTGTCTGATCACTTCCACTTGGTATTGCGGCTTCTCAAAATCTCCGAGAGCTTGTAGCATATGCCAAAGTTCCGCGGCGTGACCAACTCCCAGATCAACGTAGTTGAACTCTTCCTCCATCTGTCACGAGAGTGCTTTACGTAAGAACTCGGAATCTTTAAATAGTGACAAGGTAAGGAAAATTCAGCAAGAGACAAGAAAAGAAAGAATGGGATAAGTCGAGATGTCATTTCTTATCTTGACAACTTTTTAGCTTTAGAAAATAGGTTTTATCCTCACTACGACCATTCTATCTTAGGGTTGAGCCTACGGTCAAGATGGCTCACGATACCACCTCTGTCGGGACCCCGAATTTGCAAATCCGACCCTCTGTGTATTCAGCACTAGTCCAGGAACACGCTAGTGCACACAGTCTTAACTTCGGTAAATATCACAATCATACCACTCGATACTAAATAAGTACTTTATTTAAATAGTCAAACTGGTTACTCGACCTTATGGTCAAGTTACAAATATATGCCTCGCAAGGTGAAACTTATTCAGAGAAAAATAATAGCAGCGGAAAATCAAATAACCCGTGGCGCCATCCAAGATACCACAGCAAATCGATCGGGCTCGCTTCCTAAGTAGACGGATCCTCTTGGAGTTCCTCCTCCAAAGCCGGTGTAGTCTCCTCTTCAACTGGTGTTATATTGTGGCAAGGGTGAGTACTTGGTACTCAAAGAAGTCATGCACAGAATGCAAGCTAATATACTATATGCATGGCTTGGTACAAAGGAATAGCTCAAGGTATATTTGCGATGAAAAGATTTGACAAGTAGCATAAGTAGATTCAAAGCAAGAGAAGCAAGTATAGCATAGATAACTTTTCAAGGAATTTAATAAACATCTTTCCCATCCTAATCCACATTTCCATCAACTTCATTATTAATCCAGCCCAACCTTTCAAACCAAAGTTATTTTTGAGAAAATCTAACCCTTGATCAGTAATTCCCGGCGATGTCCAATACCGCGGACACGGCTATTCGAATAGATTCTAAACTCTGCAGAGGTTATGCACTTTACCCACAAGATACAATCAAACACCACAAAGGCGAAGTTCCCGTAACAAAGTCTTTCGAGACTTCTAACAATACAAGTGGTCCTCCCGGTTATTGCGCAAGACTAACCCTTCCCTTCGCTAAGGCGAAGTCTAGGCCAATCAACCGTTAGATGGGTACTGGCCTCACTTCCGACGCTCCCCGCACAACTTACACAAAGGGTGTAGTTGACCTCCCGAGGTCCCACAAGTGCGTTATTAGCAACTTAGTCAACTAGGTCCGTCCAATTACATACATGTGGTTGCACGTTAGACCCAGTTCAAAGGCTTGCAAGGTTAAGTCCTTAGGGTGACCAGGGCAAGACTACCCGAAGAACCAAATCAACACTCCCAATGCCACAACTGGCCCACCTGATTACTCTTGCCACATGCCCTGGCCGAAATCGTTTATCAAACCCCGCTGATTACCATGCACCACGTGCCATCAACATCACATGATACCTTTCCAAAACAGGTTCAATATATCATTAAGTCAATATTAACATTTGATTGTCCAAAATCATGTCATGAGCACGAAAGCGTGTCTAAGCAAAGGTACTACAACGGTCTAAACCCATGTTGGCGATTTAATAATGTCCAACTAGTAATCCACAACTAGGGTGACAAGGGGTCATGGCACATACTTAAATAATCAAGGTGTCATACAAGAAATTGGTATTTATCTAACCCCCATGTTTAAACAAAGTATTTTTCTAATTGAACTAGCATGCAATAGTTTAAATCAAAATAGATTTCAAATAGGATCAACATGGTCAAAGCACAACTTGCCTTCAAAAAGTACTTGTTCTTGGTCTTGAGTTGGATCCTGAGTCAATACTTCTCCTTCGAATCCTTCCCAGACTTCAACGTCTACTCGTAAAGCGTGCAAATAGCAAATACACGAATAAACAATAGGCAAAAAGTGTCCAAACATCCAAATAAAATCCATAAACAGAGAGAACATAATTTTATGAGTTTTTAGAAACTAGAATCGTCAAATTTGGAGTTAAGACGCAAAAGTTATGATTATTTAAAGTTTAAATAATCAATTAAATAATTTTGCAAGGAAAAACTTTAGTCCAAAAATTAAATAAAATTCATATTTAGGTAGATCTCAATTTTATACAAATTTAGAAATTTGAATCACTCAAATCGGAGTTGAAACGCAAAAGTTATAAGCATTTGAAGTTTTGAAATTCAAATCAATTATTAAACCGATTTATTAAATCATTTTCTTTTCGAAAATCATTTATTGCGTCAAATAGGACACGTGGCAGCACTTTGGATTGGTCTGCTGGCGTCAGGCGGTCCATGGACTCGGTCCACGCTCGGCTCGGGTCTCTGTGGACCCGGTCCACGGCTTCACGTGAGGCCCGACATGTGGGACCATTCGGGTAGCGTCATTCTTGGCGTCGTGAGGCTCGGCCACGGCCCGACAGTGGGTCCCATGGGTGACGTCATTGCTGACGTCAGCGCTCGGCTGGGACAGCCGCTGACATGCGGGCCCGCCATGACGTCAGCGTGACGTCATGGTGTGGTTTGGTTGTCCCGCTGACACGCGGGCCCCGCGTGTCAGAGACACGCGCTCACGCACGCGTGGACTGCGCTGACCGCGACGGTCAGTCTCCCGCACACGTGGCTAGATCTTGACCGTTGATTTGAAAATCAACGGTCCGTGATGAATCTGGACTCACGCGTTTGGGGTGAACGCGGTTGATCCGACCGTTGGATCTAGATCGGACGGCCAAGATTGGATCTGGATTTTGGACGAAATCTCACCGTGAGATGACGTGGCGCATCTGGGCCCTTGGATGGAGATCCGACGGTGAGAGATCTTGAAGTCCGTCGATGGCCCACGCTACCGGCTTGCCGGAGTTGGGGACGACGACCACGGCAGCGGCGCTTGGGCGTGCTCGGCGATGTGAGAGGTCCCTCCCGACGCGGCTTGGCCTCCTGTTCAGATCTGACCTCAACGGCGGAGGACGATGGAGATGGCGGCAATCGGCGAAAACTACGGCGAACGCTACGGCAACTCCGGCGAGCGATTGCGGCTAGACGGCGGCGGCCAGCGACGTTGTCTAGGGCTACGGTGCGCCGCGGAAGTCGGGCGTCACGGCACGGGTGGCGGCGCATTAAATAGGGCCCTCGGCGTCAGTGAAACGCCACGGAGGCGAGACTGCTCCGTTCTTGCGGCGGAGTCCGGCGAGGACTCAGGCCGGGCTACGTGGCAGCGCCGCGGCCGTTGGATCGAGATCCAACGGTGCGTGAGTTTGGGTTCGGTCGGACTCCGCGGCTGGCCTCGGTCGGGCTCGGTCCGATGGCGTGGCTCAATCGTGGCCGTTGGATCTTGATCCAACGGCCGCGACGGTTTGGGTTCTACGAGTGGGTTCGACTCAACCACGGCTCGGTCGGTTCGGTCGGACTCGAACTCGAGTCCTGACTCGGGCTCGGTCGGATGAACAAGATACAAACCCACTCGCATTTTCCAATGATTTAATATTTAAAATAATTCCCAGTAATTCATTTAATTCATTAAAAATAGCAAAATACTCAGAAAAATTCCAGAAAAATTCTGGAAAATATTTTGGAACATTTTGGACTCAAATAAAATATTTCCAACAAAATTTTATTTGCAAAATTAAATTTTTTAATTATTTCAAAATGGAATAAATTCAAATAAATTCCAAATAAATCCAAATAAATTCCAGAAAATTCCAAAAATTCACCAAAGTGCCAAATCACACATGAATTTAAGAAAAGCAAAATTTTGGGGTGTTACAACCCGGTTGCGGCGGCGAAATCCGAATCCAATTCGGATTGGGTGACGTGGCTCAACGTGGACCGTTGGATCAAGATCCAACGGGCACGGGGTTTGGCTCGGGTCTTGCTCGGTGACTTGGCTGGCTCCGTCGGAGCCTAGCTCAGGCGATGTGGCGCTTTCGTGGCCGTTGGATCTCGATCCAACGGTCACGCGATTAGGGTTAAGGCTGGGCTCGAGTGACGTGGATTCGGCCAGGGCGCTGGCCTTGATCGGAGTTCGAGGTTGGACTCGAGTCCGACTCGGACCCGAGGAACAGTACCAACCCGAAGCGATTAAATAATCAAAATAATTTTCAAAAATTCATTTAATTCATTAAAAATAGCAAAATACTCAGAAAAATTCCAAAAAAAATTCTAGAAAATATTTTAGGGCATTTGGGACTCAAATAAAATATTTCCAATAAAATTTTATTTGCAACTTTTAATTCTTTAATTATTTCAAAAGGGAATAAATTCAAATAAATTCCAAATAAATCCAAATAAGTCCCAGAAAATTCCAAAAATTCACAAAACTGCCAAATTTCATTTAAACTCGTGAAAAGCAAAAAATTGGGGTGTTACAGATGGTCGGCGTGTGATACGCTCGGTATGGTTCTTTGGAAAGGTATTGGATCTCTCTTGTGCGTCAGCGTGTACAATGCTACTCAGATGGCTCACATTTGTTTGAGTGAGGGCCATCTGGATAACATCTGTGCACGGGACTAATTGAGGATAGTGATATGTAACACCCCAAAATTTGGGTTTTCAAAAAATTTTGGTTTGGTTTAGCTTCCCAAAAATTTTCGTTGATTTTCTCGCGATTATAAAGAGTAATTTATAATTTTCTAAAAGCTAAAACATTTTACTTTGACTATTTTATATTTCCAATAAATAGAATTAAATTTTATCCGAGTTCCTTGTGCTCCAAGGAATCTTTCTGTAATTTTTAAGATTTTTCGGAGCTCGTTTGCTATTTATCGGATTTATTTTGAACTAAATCGTATTAAGCCCTTATATGGAAGTCAATTAAATGTTTGAAAACATTATATAAAGTTTTGTTGAAAATATTTTATTTGAGTTCAAAATGTCTCAAAATATTTTCTAGAATTTTTTCTGGTATTTTTATTGCCCTAAATGATTTAATTGAATTTGTGGAATTATTTTTATTGCGAAATCGCTGGAAAATCGGATTTTTGCCATTTGGCTCAATCTCCATCTCTCTCTCCACCAGCCCACGCAGCCACCCGGGCCCGTTCCCGCGCCAGCCCAGCACTCGGCCTCCTTCCCGCGCGCGACGCAACCGTGCTGGCCCAGCTAAGCCGCGTGTGAGACCCCGGATCGGCTATCCGAAATCTCCTGTGTATTTCCGTACTAGTCCCAGATCAGTAGCTAGTACACACAGTCATAGTGATACTTCATTGCCGAACATAACGAAAATTTTAACATAAATATTCAAGTACGGGCCACATGGCCACTTATTACAAATACTCGGTCCAAAGACCGGAGACAAAGCAGCGGAAAACGAAAGCAAAAACAAGTGAACACCAAACGCCACAGGCGACGACCAGAAACGCAACTAATTCTCCTGGCAATCCTCCACGTACTCCTCCTGGAAGAACTCGCCCTCCTCAGCTGCGTCTTGATAAATCTCTGATGATGACAATGTTGATGTAGCACGTGAGTACAAAGGTACTCAGCAAGTCGGGGAAAGTATGATCATGTGGGGCATTCCAAAGGAAGCTTAATAGGGTTTGTTTGCATAAAGCCACATTTTATTAAACCATACTTAAGTAATAATTTTCACAAAGCACTTTTTAATAATTTTTTTGACAATTGAATTATTTAATATTGTAGTGAGGTTCTATCCACCATCACTAGTATAAAGGCTCTATCCGCCAGCTTTTAAAAGATCAGGGTTAATCATGCGACTCCATCCGTCAAGTATAAAACAGGTTCTATCCACCTGGTTGGCTCTATCCGCCAAACAACATTCGAGAGTTCTAACCAATCACAAATCCCAAAACAAAACACTTTTCAGTTTTTGAAATCAAAATCAAAGTCTACCAATATGAAAGCTTTCTTCGCTTTGCCCTTGACCGTAGGCACGGCTATTCAAATAGTTTTAACTCTGCAGAGGTGTACAACTTTACCCACAAGACATGATCAACTCTTAATGCCAAGCCATTAACACACTTCCTTTGGTGTGCCGGCAGAGAGATCATCACAAGGCCGTTACAATGTATCTACCTAACTTGACCCACCCACTGAGGTTTCACCGCTGTTAGGGTTCCATCCGCCCAGTACAGAAGCACCCTCTTGCGCCGTGTGAGAAAAACGACAATGCCTCTATCCGGCACTCACATTCAACCGAGTGGTGAGTCTAAGCTAGGCTTCTACAAATTAGTTGGCCAGGTCGTACCATTATATACATGTGGTAGTACGGTTATGCTTAGAATGGACAATCACAAGCGTCGGTCCTTAAATGACTTGGGGCGGTACTTGCACAAGACAGCTAGTGCTCCATCCGCGCCCACCCGACAATCCAATCCGCCCAAGTCTAAACCATTTTCCTTTTCTTTTTATTTTAGAAAAACAGTACTAAAACCATAATAATAACTTCCAAATCACATTTAAAATCATTCTTTTTGGAATAATCCCACCCATGGGTTATTTTTATCGGTAAAGGTCCTAAGCCATTCTACCGTACTACGTAGCAAAGGATACCATATAAGCATAAGCATGGTATAAATAATGTCCTAGGGTTACAATGGATATGATTAACAATGCCAAGGAGGAATCAACAATTTCGGAATAACTAGTAGTTATATTTGACATATTTCATTAAACATAGCCATGCAACTTTGTAAACAATTTAAATCCTTTCACAATCATAGGATCAAAATGCGTCAAGGAGACTTGCCTTCGGTCACGGCGGAGGTGTCGAACTCGGAAAGCTCGGCGGCGGGATCGACGGTCGCGGCGGGATCGTCGGCTACACGCAAATCGAGGCAATAAATAAATAAAAGAAATTAAATAAAATCTAAAAATTACAAAAATAATACTGGCAGGTAGATCTTGATTTTAGATGAATTTATAAATTTGAATGGAGTCAAACGGAGTTCGGACGGAGAAGTTATGAGCCTCCGAAGTTTGAATTTTGAAAAATCGGAAAACCGGCAATATTCTCGGAATATTCCATTGTTGACTCTACTAAAGTTTGACTTTGACTTGTCTCTATGGCAATTGGGCCCCACTTGTCATTGTCTAAAGGGTTGTCTTCAAGCTTTGCCATCTCCATGGCCATGGATGGAGATTGGGCTCCACATGGAACCGGCAAGGGAAGGCACGGCGGGGCCGGGCGAGTGGCCGGCCGGTGGCGGCAGGGGGCGATGCCGGGAGGCCGGGCGTTGCCAGCGGCGAAGCGCTGGAAGCGGCGGCGGCGTCGCGGCGCTGGCCACGGCGGCAGCGGCGAGCGCGAGAGTGCAGCGCTGGCGCGGCGTGGTGCCGGCCAGCGGTGGCGCGAGTGGCGCGAGAGTGGCGGTGGTGCAGGCGGGCGGCACGGGAGGGGCGCGTGCACGCGCCAAGATGGGGAAGCGCCCGGCCACGGGCAGCGGCGGCAACGCGACAAGCAGCGGCGAGCTCACACGCACGCATGGGCTTAGCCCATAAAACAGAAAACCTAACAATTCCAAAAAACTCAATTTTTCCACCAATTTTGCACGGATTTGACCCAAATAAAAGCATGGGATCTCTATATTACATCCTTAGGAACACATAGGAGAAAGGAATTGAGTTGATTCTCACCGGAGGCGATGAATTTGGCGACAAATGGAGTTTCGGCCGGAAGAACAAAAACTCGAAATTCGCCTCCAAAACTTGATGCAACCTAAAATTGATTATTGGGTTAGACTCTAGACTCGATCACGGTCACAAAGAACCAAGTGGCACGAAGAATGGCTCACCAAAGAGGGATCTACAAGCAAGAACGCGAAGAACACCGAAAAAGTGCACCCAGCGTTGATTTTCTTGCTCTAGAGGATGAACGAATGAGAGATGCCAAAGGAGGCTCATACCACCAGGATGGGGTTTCTTGTACGGAGAGAATGGAGGTGGTGGTGCGCCGTTTGGAGTTGAAACGGCCGAGATAATGGTGATTAAGTGTAAATCGGTTTTTCATTAATGCAGCCGTTTCCGGCGAGATTAGCGGCGAGTGATGGTGGGGAATGGCAAGAGGGCGACGATACGGGTCCAACGGAACCGGCAGCGATTTGGAGTTGATTTGAGGGAGATATGAGGATTTGAATTGAACCCTAGCCATGGGAGCATGTAGGGAAGCTCTCTGCTGTTTCCTTGGATGGAGGTAGAAGATGAACACTATTCCTTGACACGTGGCACTCCCTCCTTGGTCCTCCTTTTCGCGAATAATCCGCCCTAGAGAAAAATTAGGAAAAATGGTCTAAAAATTCCGGGAAAATTCCTAGAGCCATTTTAGAATATTTGGGACCCAATAAAATTGTTTCCACTGAATTTGGATGATTTTTGTGGAATTAAATATTCGGGCGCGGATTGCAAGCATTAAACAAAAGCCGCGCGAGATAAAATAGGAACGGAGGTCCAAAAATCCGGGGAATGATTCATAAAATCATTTTGGAATATTTGAAACACAATTGAAGTGGTTTGGGGATTTTTGGAGCATTTTTGGACTTGAGTGAAATTTGCAATGCCGTGAATCTGAAAATTCGATTTTTCAATCAAGGAATTAAATCCCGATTTTGGATAGGAACGGATGCCAGGTTAATATAAGCATCAGGGAAACTCTAATTTTTGAATTTACTTTATTTAAATTAGGTTTTTCTCCAGAAGGCGAAAATGAGGATGTTACAAACCTACCCTCCATAGAGAGAATCTCATCCCCGAGATTCAGATGGAGAAAGAAAGAGGTCAGGGAACTCTGCTCGAAGATCTTCTTCACGCTCCCAGGTAGCTTCCTTCTCCGAATGGTTGCTCCACTGAACCTTGCAGTACTTGATCACTCGGCTTCGGGTTCGACGCTCGGCTTCATCCAAAATCTTGACCTGGTATTCTGGATACGCCAAGTCTTCCTTCAGTTCCATTTCTTCCAACGGCATCTGATGCTCGGGCACTCGGAGATACTTCTTCAGCTGAGACACATGGAAGACATCATGGACTCGTGACAGCTGTGGAGGCAACTCCAACTTGTAAGCCACTTCTCCTTTTCTGGCAATCACTGGGAATGGTCCGATATACCGGGGTGCTAACTTTCCACTGACTCGGAACCGTTTCATTCCTTTCAGAGGGGACACCTTCAAGTACACATGATCACCAGGTACAAAGCTTAATTCCCGTCGACGATTATCAGCAGAGCTCTTCTGTCTTGACTGAGCTGCCTTCAAATTTGCACGGATCTGTCTGACTTTCTCTTCGGCTGCTTTCAGAACATCGGGTTCGATTATCTGCCCTCCTTCAGTCTCTTTCCAATACAAGGGTGTCCTGCATTTTCTTCCATACAAGGCTTCAAAAGGTGCCATCTTGGTGGCTTGATAATCATTGTTATAGGAAAACTCCGCATAGGGTAAATTCTGATCCCAAGAACCTTTATACGTTAGAGCATAGGCTCGCAACATGTCTTCCAAGATTTGATTTATTCTTTCTGTCTGGCCATCCGTCTGGGGATGATATGCAGTACTGAAATTCAAATTTGTGCCCAATACTTCATGCAACTTCTGCCAAAACCTCGAGGTGAACTGGGAACCTCGATCGGACACGATCTTCTTTGGCACCCCGTGTAAACACACAATCTTGGCCATAAATAACTCGGCAAGCTTATCACCGGAATAAGTCGTCTTCACTGGGATAAAATGAGCCACTTTGGTTAATCTGTCCACAATGACCCAGATGGAATCATATCCAGATTTGGTCTTGGGTAATCCTGTAATAAAATCCATGCCAATTTCCTCCCATTTCCAGACAGGAACTTGCAACGGCTGCAATAGATCGGCGGGTCTCTGATGCTCTGCTTTTACCAACAGGCACACATCACAACGTGCCACGAAATCGGCAACTTCTTTCTTCATATTGGACCACCAATATTTCTCTTTCAAATCCGCATACATCTTGGTTCCTCCCGGATGGATGGAATAAACTGAATCATGAGCTTCCTTCAAGACCATATTTTTGATTTCTTCCTGGTTAGGGACTACTATTCTTTTCCCTAACCAGACAGTGCCTTGGTCATCTTCTGAAAATCCGGGGTGTTTCCCTTTCTTCAGGTCCTCTTTCAGGTCAGCAATACCTTTATCATTCTTCTGAGCCTCTCGGATTTGGTCCTCTAAGGTCAAATTTACCTCCAAATTATAAATGCACCCTTCGTTCACCAATTCCAGGTTAAGACCCCAGAATTCTGCATGAAGCGCTGGTTGGCCTTCTTGTATCATAACATTGTTGTAGTGAGCTTTCCTGCTTAATGCATCCGCAACAACGTTTGCTTTTCCAGGGTGATAATGAATTCCCACATTATAATCTTTCACCAACTCCAACCATCTTCTTTGTCTCAGGTTGAGATCGGATTGAGTGAAGATATACTTCAAGCTCTTATGATCCGTATATATCTCACATCTGTTGCCGATCAGGTAATGCCTCCATATTTTGAGCGCATGTACAACTGCGGCTAACTCCAAGTCATGAATAGGATAGTTTTCTTCATGAGGTCGCAGTTATCTCGAAGCATAGGCTATAACCTTTCCTTCTTGCATCAAAACACATCCCAAACCTTGTTTTGAAGCATCACAGTACACTTCAAAATCCTTGTGAATATCTGGCAACACAAGCATTGGGGCTGAAGTTAATCTCTTCTTCAACTCCTGAAAGCTTTGCTCACACGCTTTAGTCCATTCAAACTTCTTTTCTTTCTTCAGAAGTTGGGTAAGAGGTCTGGCTATCTTTGAGAAACCTTCAAGGAATCTCCGATAATAACCAGCTAACCCAAGAAAACTTCGGATGTCCGGGACTGACTTTGGTTGCTTCCAATCCAAAACATCTCTTACTTTCGCTGGATACACTGCCACTCCTGCAGCAGAAATGATATGACCCAGGAAAGAAATTTCTTTTAACCAGAAATCACATTTACTGAACTTGGCATACAACTGATGTTCTCTTAACATCTCCAAGACTATCCTTAGATGGTCTTCATGTTCCTTCCGACTCTTGGAATAGACAAGAATGTCGTCAATGAAGACTACGACGAACTTGTCTAAATACTCCATAAACACCTTATTCATCAAATTCATGAAATAAGAAGGAGCATTGGTTAATTCAAAAGACATGACTGTAAACTCGTACAGTCCATATCTGGTCGTGAAGGTTGTTTTCGGAATATCCTCTTTTCTTATCTTCAGCTGGTGATATCCCGACCTCAAATCTATCTTGGAGAAGACTTGAGCTCCTTTCAACTGGTCAAACAGATCATCAATCCGAGGCAGCGGGTACTTGTTCTTGATTGTGACCTCATTCAAAGATCTGTAGTCTATGCACATCCTCAGACTACCATCCTTCTTGGTGACAAAGATCACTGGCGATCCCCACGGCGACGAACTGGGCCGGATGAATCCTTTTTCTTGCAGTTCTTCAATTTGCTTCTTCATCTCGCCCAACTCATTGGAAGGCAACCGGTAAGGCCTCTTCGAGATTGGAGCTGTACCAGGTACAAGCTCAATCACGAACTCCACATCCCGATCTGGTGGCATACCGGGCAACTCCTCGGGGAACACATCCGGGTATTCATTGACTATCGGTACATTTTCCAACGAAGTACCTTTCAAACGGTTTAGGGTGCTACCCCCCTTAGAGGCAAGATTAGATAAGAACTCCACTCTAATCCCCTCAGGGTTGGTAAGGGAGATAGCTCTACTAGCACAGTCTATCTGACCCTTGTACTTGGTTAACCAATCCATTCTAAGGATTACTTCTATACCCTTAGTATCCAATAGTATTAAGTTCGCTAGGAACTTTACCCCTTTTATTACTATATCCATTTTCGGACAAACTGCAGTTGATCTTAGTTCTTTACCAGGGGATTGCACTAACAAAGGGTTTCTTAACTGTTTGGTATTCCAGTTATGCTTTTTAACCAAGTATGCTGATATGAAAGAATGTGTTGCACTAGAATCAAACAGGACTGAAGCAGGTACTGAGTTCACATGGAACTTACCATAGACCACGTCTGGCGCATCTTGAGCCTCTTCAGCCGTGATGTGGTTTACGCGTCATCTTCCTGCCATCCTTGGCGTGCGTGGGGTCTGCGGGGTTCCCCTTCCTTGAGCCGGTGCTGGAGCGCGGGCTGGCGTCGATCCCAGGTTGAACCTCACTGGGGTGACGGGCGGACGCTTCTGAGGGCAGTTGTTGGCGTAGTGCCCCATCTCTCGGCAGTTAAAGCACTGCACTCCTGCCATAGCAGTCCCGCTCTTCTGAGCCTGAGCTCCTGCATTGCCTACAGGGGCTTGTACAATTGGGCGCGGGGTGGACATTGGGGTCCTTGGGAGCCTTTGGCGGTGGCGGCTTTCTTGAAGGTATTCTTTCTTTGAAAAGTCTTGAGCCTAGAGCTGCTGGCACAGCGCTGATTCTGGAACAGCATCTTCCTCTTCCTGGACTCAAAGAGCTGACGCTGGGCATCCTCTTGGACCAGAGCCTTGTTGACCATATGTTGGAACGACGGGAAGTCGCTCGAAACTAGCTGAACCTTCAAGTTAGGGTCAAGGCCCTCCATGAATCGCCAGATCTTGGCCTCATCAGTTGCGACATCTGCGGTCGCGTAGCGAGACAGCTGGGTGAACCGGTTCAGGTACTCCGACACTGACAAGTTCCCCTGTTGAAGCTTGTGAAACTCACGACGCTTCATTTCCATGATGCCCCTTGGGATATGGGTAGCCCTGAAGGCTTCCACGAACTCATTCCACGGGATGTTCTGCGGGTCAGCATGTGCGGCACAGTAGTTTTCCCACCAGTTAGCTGCAGTCCCTTTAAGCTGGTGAGACGCGAACTGCACGCTCTCTATCTCATCGCACCCAATTGCAATTTCTGCTCAATTTCCTTGAGCCAGTCGTCCGCCTCCAGCGGGTCCACGGATCCCGCAAAGGTCGGGGGTCGCGTCCGCATGAACTCCCCAAACTTGGATTGGGGCGGTGGAGCTTGAGCCTGTGCTGCCGCGGCTTGAGGTTGGTTTAGGACATTCTGAGCCAGGGCTTGCAGAAGCTGAATCTGCATCGCCATCGTCTGTTCCAGATTCGGTGGTTGAGCTGGTGGTGGGGGCGGCGGCGGATCATGCTGGGCGGCCGGGTGTTGCACCTTCTCGTGTCCCTACTGCTGAGGTGGCTCCACAAACTCTTCTTCGTGAAAGTGCACTGGTCCACGGGCACGTCCACGGCCTCTGCCGCGGCCTCCTGGTCTTCCACGGCCACGACCACGACCAACGTTCTCCATCTGCAACACGGCGGTCAAGCAGAAGGAAAGGGGAAAAAGCACAGGGAAGAGTCAGGGGACTAAACCACATCCTCAACACAAAAGCGCCACTGCAAAAGCACACAACAGAAGGGAAAAACCAACTGAACTTCCATTAAAACAAAACAGTTTTGGAGGTGGCTGTATCACAAATGCCTAAGGGCACGATACAATCCAACAATCACTTATTCATCGTTCTAATCGAAACAAAACAAGATAAAGGTCCTCCGGGCTAGACAACTAATCCCTCGCGTCACTTGCAAAGCCGTGCGGGGACGGATCCTCCTCCTCGCTCCTGCTGCGGGAAGGCGTAGCTGCCGACGACGGTCCTGCACCTCCAGGGGCGGCCAAAAAGCTCAACGATACTCCCAACGGCGACTGGGGCCGAACTGACTTGCGCGCCGTGCACCGAAGCCTCAGGCCCTGATGACGCTTGGCCGGTGGGGCGTCCATCGGGATGTCACGGATCAGCGGGTCCTCCAAGACCGGGGCTGGTGGCGGTGGCGCCACGGGCTGTGCCTCCTACACAGGCGCTGGTGGTGGAAGCGACTGGGTGTTCCTCCTCTCCTCCTCGAGCCGATGGTTCGTCTCTCTCTCTGCTGTCAAGGCTCGACGTAGATCCTGCAGCTCGTCGGCCATCCGCACGTAGGCCTCATCCTGGGCCTGGATGAGAGAACCCATGTGCACCACGGTCGGGTCAGCCTCCTGCTCCAAACTCCAGAACTGGCTGTACATCCGCCCAACCTGGAAGCGGGGAAACAGACGGTACGGGGAGTCCTCTAGCAGATCGCGGTAGCTCTGCCCCAACATGAGGATAGCCTTTCTGGCCGCGTCCTAAAGCGCGTACGCCAGAATTGGCCTCTCGGCTATGAAGTAGAACGGCCGATCCCCATCGCGAATTCGGCTCCTCGCGAAGACTAGCAAGCGGACCTGCCACAAGTCCTGGCCAAGACCAGGAACTGACTGGTAGTGATACTCAAGGCGATGGGGAAACCCCAACTCCTGCAGCATTAGTGACAGCTCCTCGCAAAAGCCTCCAGCCTGAGCGACAAAGGTGGTGAAAGCCGGCATCTACAAATTTTGCAATAAGATGGGATTAGTAACCAATTTTAAATAAAGAATATGATAAGCACAAGACACTAAGATAGGAGAGATAGAAGCAAAGGAACTTAAACTTTTGTAAGTATGTTTGTATAAAATATAAGTCCTTAAGGCTTTGCCATGCTAACTAGGTCACGTCCTACGGTCGTCTAGGCTCTGATACCACCGCTGTGAGACCCCGGATCGGCTATCTGAAATCTCTTGTGTATTTTCGTACTAGTCCCAGATCAGTAGCTAGTACACACAGTCACAGTGATACTTCATTGCCGAACATAACGAAAATTTTAACATAAATATTCAAGTACGGGCCACATGGCCACTTATTACAATACTCGGTCCAAAGACCGGAGACAAAGCAGCGGAAAACGAAAGCAAAAACAAGTGAACGCCAAATGCCACAGGCGACGACCAGAAACACAACTAATTCTCCTGGCAATCCTCCTCGTACTCCTCCTGGAAGAACTCGCCATCCTCAGCTGCATCTTGATAAATCTCTGATGATGACAATGTTGATGTAGCATGTGAGTACAAAGGTACTCAGCAAGTCGGGGAAAGTATGATCATGTGGGGCTTTCCAAAGGAAGCTTAATAGGGTTTGTTTGCATAAAGCCACATTTTATTAAACCATACTTAAGTAATAATTTTCACAAAGCACTTTTTAACAATTTTTTCAACAATTGAATTATTTAATATTGTAGTGAGGTTCTATCCACCATCACTAGTATAAAGGCTCTATCCGCCAGCTTTTAAAAAGATCAGGGTTAATCATGCGACTCCATCCGTCAAGTATAAAATAGGTTCTATCCACCTGGTTGGCTCTATCTGCCAAACAACATTCGAGAGTTCTAACTACTCACAAATCCCAAAACAAAACACTTTTCAGTTTTTGAAACCAAAATCAAAGTCTACCAATATGAAAGCATTCTTCGCTTTGCCCTTGACCGTAGGCACGGCTATTCGAATAGTTTTAACTCTGCAGAGGTGTACAACTTTACCCACAAGACATGATCAACTCTTAATGCCAAGCTATTAACACACTTCCTTTGGTGTGCCGGCAGAGAGATCATGACAAGGCCGTTACAATGTATCTACCTAACTTGACCCACCCGCTGAGGTTTCACCGCTGTTAGGGTTCCATCCGCCCAGTACAGAAGCCCCCTCTTGCGCCGTGTGAGAAAAACGACAATGCCTCTATCCGGCACTCACATTCAACCGAGTGGTGAGTCTAAGCTAGGCTTCTACAAATTAGTTGGCCAGGTCGTACCATTATAGACATGTGGTAGTACGGTTATGCTTAGAATGGACAATCACAAGCGTCGGTCCTTAAATGACTTGGGGCGGTACTTGCACAAGACAACTAGTGCTCCATCCGCACCCACCTGACAATCCAATCCACCCAAGTCTAAACCATTTTCTTTTTCTTTTCATTTTAGAAAAACAGTACTAAAACCATAATAATAACTTCCAAATCACATTTAAAATCATTCTTTTTGGAATAATCCCACCCATGGGTTGTTTTTATCGGTAAAGGTCCTAAACCATTCTACCGTACTACGTAGCAAAGGATACCATATAAGCATAAGCATGGTATAAATAATGTCCTAGGGTTACAATGGATATGATTAACAATGCCAAGGAGGAATTAACAATTTCGGAATAACTAGTACTTATATTTGACATATTTCATTAAACACAGCCATGCAACTTTGTAAACAATTTAAATCCTTTCACAATCATAGGATCAAAATGCATCAAGGAGACTTGCCTTCGGTCGCGGCGGAGGTGTCGAACTCGGAAAGCTAGGCGGCGGGATCGACGGTCGCGGCGGGATCGTCGGCTACACGCAAATCGAGGCAATAAATAAATAAAAGAAAATAAATAAAATCTAAAAATTACAAAAATAATACTGGCAGATAGATCTTGATTTTAGATGAATTTAGAAATTTGAATGGAGTCAAACGGAGTTCGGACGGAGAAGTTTTGAGCTTCCGAATTTTGAATTTCGAAAAATTGGAAAACCGGGAATATTCTCGGAATATTCCATTGTTAACTGTGCTGAAGTTTGACTTTGACTTGTCTATATGGCAATTGGGCCCCACTTGTCATTGTCTAAAGGGTTGTCTTCAATCTTTGCCATCTCCATGGCCATGGATGGAGATTGGGCTCCACATGAAACCGGCAAGGGAAGGCACGGCGGGGCCGGGCGAGTGGCCAGCCGGCGGTGGTAGGGGGCGGTGATGCCGGGAAGGCCGGCGGCCAAGCGGCGGCGCGCGACGGAAGCGGCGGCGGGCTCGGGTGGCGCAGTGGGGAGCGAGTTGGTGGCGCGCCGTCGGCGCGTGGCACGGAGAGGCGCATAGCGCCAGCGCATAGAACGGCGCCACCAGCGCGGTGTGATGGCGGCCGGCGAGCTCACACGCACACACGGGCTTAGCCCATAAAACAGAGAACATAACAATTCCAAAAAACTCGATTTTTCCACCAATTTTGCACGGATTTGACCCAAATAAAAGCATGGGATCTCTATATTACATCCTTAGGAACACATAGGAGAAAGGAATTGAGTTGATTCTCACTGGACGCGAAGAATTTGGCGACGAACGGAGTTTCGGCCGGAAGAACAAAAACTCGAAATTCGCCTCCAAAACTTGATGCAACCTAAAATTGATTGTTGGGTTAGACTCTAGACTCGATCACGGTCGCAAAGAACTAAGTGGCACGAAGAATGGCTCACCGCAGAGGGATCTACAAGCAAGAACGCGAAGAACACCGAAAAAGTGCACCCGGCGTTGATTTTCTTGCTCTAGAGGATGAACGAATGAGAGATACCAAAGGAGGCTCATACCACCGGGACGGGGTTTCTTATACGGAGAGAATGGAGGTGGTGGTGCGCCGTTTGGAGTTGAAACGGCCGAGATAATGGTGATTAAGTGCAAATCGATTTTTCATTAATGCGACGTTTCCGCCGAGATTAGCGGCGAGTGATGGTGGGGAATGGCAAGAGGGCGACGATACGGATGCAACGGAACCGGCGCTTCGCGATTTGGAGTTGATTTGAGGGAGATATGAGGATTTGAATTGAACCCTAGCCATGGGAGCATGTCGGGAAGCTCTCTGTTCTTTCCTAGGCTGGAGGTAGAAGATGAACACTATTCCTTGACACGTGGCACTCCCTCCTTGGTCCTCCTTTACGCGAATAATCCGCCCTAGAGAAAAATTAGAAAAAATGGTCTAAAAATTCCGGAAAAATTTCTAGAGCCATTTTAGAATATTTGGACCCAATAAAATTGGTTCCACTGAATTTGGATGATTTTTGCGGAATTAAATATTCGAGCGCGGATTGCAGGCATTAAACAAAAGCCGCGCGAGATAAAATAGGAACGGAGGTCCAAACATCCGGGGAATGATTTCTAAAATGATTTTGGAATATTTGGAACACAATTGAAGTGGTTTGGGGATTTTTGGAGCATGTTTGGACTTGAGTGAAATTTCGGGTACTGGCGGAAACTGGAAAATTCGATTTTTCGACCGGAAGGGAATTACATCCCGATTTTGGATAGGAATGGATGCCAGGTTAATATAAACACCAGGGAAACTCCAATTTTTGAATTTACTTTATTTAAATTAGGTTTTTCTCCAGAAGGCGAAAATGAGGATGTTACACCGCGCTAGCGCGCTCACGCACCAGCCCAAGCGGGCCGCCTCGCCAGGCCGTCCACGCATCCACTTCCCGAATGGGCCGCTTCCCCCATTTCCCTCAGCCGCCGGATGGAAATCCGATGCCTCCCAGCGCGCCACGTCAGCAGAGTCCGCGAGGCGCACGCTAGCTGCTCGATAAATTGCCCAAACCGACCCAAACTCCTCCAAACTTGATTTTTATTGACCTAGCCACCTCCCCTAACCTTGGTAGACCTCCCATGGCTCGCCCCCATGACTACAACCATAGATTAATCTCCCGAAACCTACGAGTCGCGCCGAGAAGCTCCGGACGTCGCCCGACGATGGCCGAACTTTGGAGCGCGACTGCTGTCAGCTCATCGACTCTTTTCGAGACCCGTCTTTGCCATGGTGAGCCATGATGTCCCATATATCTCCCCTCTAAATTTTATCGAATTTGGCCTAAGGAATCAAAAGTTATGGCCGTTTCAATATCGAATCTTGCCGAGGCCATATCTCCCTCAATTTTTCGGGTTTGACCGTGAATTTTTTTTAGACTCCTGGTGATGTCCTCTACATGATGCACATCCTGCCCCATGGTTTTGCCATCTGGATTTTGCACAGAAAATTCTTTTCCCCAA
Organism: Rhipidocladum racemiflorum; assembly: GCA_036346355.1. Classification (NCBI taxonomy): domain Eukaryota; kingdom Viridiplantae; phylum Streptophyta; class Magnoliopsida; order Poales; family Poaceae; genus Rhipidocladum; species Rhipidocladum racemiflorum. Next base: position 25,891,840 of record CM070589.1, on the reverse strand, counting down.
TCAGACTACGTTTCAAACAGCGACAATCATCCTCGCGCGTTCCCCGCTGATTCAGAAGTTAAAACTCTAAGCCACCTATGTCACGGTGTTACTCTAGGTCACATCTAGCTCTCTTTAAAATTTGGTTAAGTTCCGATCATTATTCTAGAAGTTATGACCATTTGAAGTTTGGATCCGAAACCCGTTAATCGGCAGTTTGTGATCAATCTGTTGGGGCGCCGTAAAATCCGCCTATACCGTTGAGTTCGTCTCATCGCGTTCTACGTGATGGATATTCCCCCTTTGCCATCCCATGCTCCGAATTTTTTTTATATAATTAGGCCGTCTTTTGCCGCCGCCGCGCGCCGTCTTTTGACAAATTTTTAGCTTTAGAAAATAGGTTTTAACCTTTCTACGACCATTCTAGCTAGGGTTGAGCCTACGGTCAGTATGGCTCTGATACCACCTCTGTCGGGACCCCGAATTTGCAAATCCGGACCCTCTGTGTATTCAGCACTAGTCCAGGAACGCGCTAGTGCACACAGTCTTAACATCGGTAAATATCACAATCATACCACTCGATACTAATAAGGTACTCTATTTAAGTAGTCAAACTGGGTACTCGACCTTATGGTCAAGTTACAAATATACGCCACGCAGGGCGAAACTTATTAAGAGAGAAATAGTAGCAAATGAAAATCAAATAACCCGTGGCGCCATCCAGATACCACAGCAACCGACCGGGCTCGCTCCTAAGTAGACGGTTCCTCTTGGAGCTCCTCCTCCAAAGCCGTGTAGTCTCCTCTTCAACTGGTGTTGTATTGTGGCAAGGGTGAGTACTTGGTACTCAGCAAGTCATGCACAGAATGCAGCTAATATACTACATGCATGGCTTAATACAAAGGAATAGCTCAAGGTATATTTGCAGTAAAACAGCATTTGACAAATAGCATGAGTAGATTCGAAAGCAGTGGAAATAAGTATAGCATAGATAACTTTTCAAGGAGTTTAATAAACATCTTTCCCATCCTAAACCATATTTCCATCAACATCATTATTAATCCAACCCAACCTTTCAGATCCAAGTTATTTTTGAGAAAATCTAACCCTTGACTGTAATTCCCGAGCGATGTCCAATACCGCGGACACGGCTATTCGAATAGATTCTACACTCTGCAGAGGTTATGCACTTTACCCACAAGATACAGTCAAACACCACAAAGGCGAGTTCCCGTAACAAAGTCTTTCGGAAACTTCTAACAATACAAGTGGTCCTCCCCGGTTGTTGCACACTAACCCTTCCCTTAGCTAAGGCGAAGTTTAGGCCAACCAACCGTTAGATGGGTACTGGCCTCGACCGATGCGCTCCCCGCACAACTTACACAAAGGGTGTAGTTGACCTCCTGAGGTCCCATAGGTGCGTTATTAGCAACTTAATCAACTAGGTCCGGTCCCATTACGAGACATGTGGTTGCACGTTAGACCCAGTTCAAAGGCTTGCAAGGTGAAGTCCTTAGGGTGACCAGGGCAAGACTACCCGAAGAACCAAATCAACATCCCAAAGGCTACAACCGCCCACTGATCATTCTTACCACATGCCCTTGGCCGAAAAACTATTTATCAAACCCCAGCTTGATTACCATGAACCACTTGCCATCAACATCACATGATACCTTTCCAAAACAGGTTCAATATATCATTAAGTCAATATTAACATTTGATTGTCCAAAATCATGTCATGAGCACGAAAGGTGTCTAAGCAAAGATACTACAAACGGCCTAAAACCCATGTTGGCAATTTAATAATGTCCAACTAGTTATCCACAACTAGGGTGACAAGGGGTCATGGCACATATTTAAATAATCAAGGTGTCATACAAAGAAATTGGTATTTATCTAATCCCCATATTTAAATAAAGTATTTTCTAATTGAACTAGCATGCAATAAGTTAAATCAAAATAGGTTTCAAAATAGGATCAACATGGTCAAAGCACAACTTGCCTTCAAAAAGTACTTGTTCTTGGTCTTGAGTTGGATCCTGAGTCAATACTTCTCCTTCGAATCCCTCCGGCACTTCAACGTCTACTCGTAAAGCGTGCAAATAGCAATACACGAATAAACAATAAGCAAAAAGTGTCCAAACATTCAAATAAAATCCATAAACAGAGAGAACATAATTTTATGAATTTTTAGAAACTGGAATCGTCAAATTTGGAGTTAAAATGCAAAAGTTATGAATATTTAAAGTTTAAATAATCAATTAAATAATTTTACAGAGAAAAACTTTAGTCCAAAAATTAAATAAAATTCATATTTAGGTAGATCTCAATTTTATACAAATTTAAAAATTTGAATCACTCAAATCGGAGTTGAAACGCAAAAGTTATAAGCGTTTGAAGTTCGAAACAAAATCTGAAATCATTATTTCGAAATAATAAATCATTTTCTTTTTCGAAAATTAATTATTGCGTCAGCGAGGACACGTGGCAGCCTCTGGTTGGTCTGCTGACGTTAGCCGGTCCATGGACTTGGTCCACGCTCGGCTCGGGTCTACCGTGGACTCGGTCCACGACTCCACGTGTCGTTGACATGTGGGCCCCACATGTCAGTGTCACGCACGCAATTAACCCGTGCGGTCCAACTCGCTGACATGCGGGCCCCACCGTGACGTCAGCGGTGACATCATGGTGCGGTTCGGTTGTCCCGCTGACACGCGGGCCCCGCGTGTCAGAGACACGCGCTCACGCACGCATGGCGTGGCTTGGGTACACGTGGCACAATCTCGGCCGTTGATTTGAAAATCAACGGCCCAGATTGGATCTATGCTTCACGCGTTTGGGGTGAACGCGGTCAATCTGAGCCGTTGGATCTTGATCCAACGGTTGGAAACGATCCTAACCCGTAACTTTATCCACAGTACGGGCGACGTGGCCGATCGTGGGCCGTTGGATCTTGATCCAACGGTCCAGATCTAATCTGGATTGTAACACCCCAAAATTTTGCTTTTCTTAAATTCATGTGTGATTTGGCACTTTGGTGAATTTTTGGAATTTTCTAGAATTTATTTGGATTTATTTGGAATTTATTTGAATTTATTCCATTTTGAAATAATTAAAGAATTTAATTTTGCAAATAAAATTTTGTTGGAAATATTTTATTTGAGTCCAAAATGATCCAAGATATTTTCCAGAATTTTTCTGGAATTTTTCTGAGTCATTTGCTATTTTTAATGAATTAAATGAATTACTGGGAATTATGTTAATTATTAAATCGCTGGAAAATGCGAGTGGGTTTGTATCGTTCATCCGATCGAGTCTCGAGTCGACTCGAGTTCGAGTCCGACCTAAGCCACGTGACTCAACCGAACCCACTCTGGCCGAGCCTAATCAAGCGTGATCCGTGGATTCGTATCCAACGGCCACGATTGAGCCACGCCACCGAGCCCGAGCCCGACCGAGCCGCCTGGGTCGCCGAGTCCCACCGGACCCAAACTCGCGCATCGCTGATCTCGATCCAACGGCCGCGCGCTGCCACGCCACCCTAACTGCAGTGTCGCCGGGACTCCGGGCCGCGACGGAGAGGACTCCTGATTCCGCTGCTTACCACGCCGAGGGGCCCTATTTATTGCGCCACCACCCGTGTCGGGATCGCCGCTTCATTGCGCACCAGTAGCCCTAGACAACGCCGTCGCTGAGCGCCGTGGTTGCGCCGCCAGAGCTTCGCCGGAGTAGGGAGAAGGAGCCGCCGCGGTTTTCGTCAAATTCCCAGCCGTCCGCCGCCCTCCGTCGGCTGACCCAGTTCAAGACCCCCAAGCCAAGGCGCACCCGTGGGTACCTCTCACTCCGCCGGAGCGCGCCCGAAACGCCGTCGGCTAGGTCGTCGTCCCCCGCGCCGGTGAGCCAGCGCCGCCGCAAGCCATCGCCGTCGTTCGAGCTCCACCAGCGGTCGGATCTTCATCCAAGGGCCCAGATTGCGCCACGTCATTCCCCGGTGAGAACCACGTGCGATTCCCAGATCCAATCTCGACCGTCGGATCTAGATCCAACGGTCCAGATCAAACGCGTTAACCCAAACGCGTGAGTCCAGATCTAATCTGGGCCGTTGATTTTCAAATCAACGGCCGAGATTGCGCCACCTGTCCGGGAAGTTGGACCGACGCGGTCAGCGCCGTTCGCGCGTGACGCTGACACGCCGGGCCCGCGTGTCAGCGGCTTGGTCAAACTGCACCATGACGTCACGCTGACGTCATGGCGGGCCCGCATGTCAGCGGTTGTCCCAGCCAAGCGCTGACGTGGTGAGTTGATTGTATGGTGATTTACGGCTGACGTGGTGAGTTGATTGTATCTTGTGGGTAAAGTGTATAACCTCTGCAGAGTGTAAAATCTATTCGAATAGCCGTGTCCATGGTACTGGACAACGCTCGGGGATTACAATCAAGGGTTAGATTTGCAAGAAAATGAACTCGGGATTGGAGGCAGGTTGCTTGTGGAAAGTGATTATTGGTTAAGGATGTGGTTTTGTTTTACTTGTGAAATAACTGTGCAATCTATTACTGTTATTATTTGTTTTACCACGTTACTATCTATTATGAACATTTGTGAATGCTGTTTATTGCAAAATAACCCTTCAAATTTGCCATTTGGAATAAACCATGCATATAGCTATTAGACTTGCATTCTCAGGCATGACTTGTTGAGTGCTTTATGTACTCACCCCTTGTAAACATACAATCACCAGTGAGCAGAAGTCTACTTCGTCGAAGAAGAAAAAATTCCGTGAGAAGGCGATTATCTAGGAGTTCAACCCCGTCAGTTGCCTGTGACGTATTGATGGGATTCACCGGTGTTCTTCGTTCCGCTGCTACTTATTTGGAGTTAAAGCCGTCAAGGCCTCGCAAGTGTAAGGTTGTCCTTAATGTCATTCAATAGTTTATATTCTATAATTGAGCTATTTTTATTATTCCGCTGTGTATGATTGTGATATTTATCTATGTTGAGACTGTGTGCACTAGCGTGATCCTGGACTAGTGTTGAATACACAGAGTGTCGGGACACGAATTTGCAAATCCGACCCTCCGTTGAATACACAGAGTGTTGGAGAGCACGGTGTTCGTTATCATCCGCAAGCAGCGATAACCTTCTTGACCCAAGGCGATTCAGATGAGGATGCCATGGTTACACAGCTTGGCACGACTTGTTGTCGCCCAGAGGATGTACTGATGATACAAGCAAGGAGCTACGAAGGCCCGCAAGGAGATCACGGCAGAGAAGAACAGATGGCGGGAAGCTCAAGAGTATGTGTCACACCTTCTCGCGAAGGATTGACGAGTTGGAGATGGCTTTATACGGACTAACTGTGAGCCAAGATTTGAGCTACACGAGCCAGATCCGAGGAGTCGGATCTCGATGAGGACATCGCTTCTTCGACTACCACAGATGACACCGCTGTGGACATGGCAATCGTTTCGCGCTTATGCCGCAGCACCGCACTCAGGCCGTGGAGGTTTTCTCGATGAGTGAGCGTGGGTTCTATAGTGAGACTCCTTCGCCGAGTCGCGTCATAGAATAAAGAGTCACCCTTTAGGCGTTAGACTCCGATGTTAGTTCGATTTGGATTTTCATTGTTTGTCGAGTGTGCAAGATGTGTTGCAAGGCCCTTAGGCATTGTAAGCAACCATACCAAGTTATTAATATCATTAGTTAATAAAGTTGGACCTTAAAGTTACACCTTTCGCCCGCATAAGTTCCATATTACTTGTCTATTCTTGATTCCCTCATCTCTAAGACTTAGAGCAAACCGACAGATGGTGAACACCCGCGAAACTTTGGAAGCAATGGAAGTGGTTCTCGCCCACAGAAAACCCCAATGATGGAGCACCAGCACCGCCGATTGATATGCAGAATTTTGGAGCATTTCTTGCCGCTGCAGACTCGGTTGATGCATGCTATGATGCAACAAATGCAACACGAATCGCCAGGCCATAGCTAATCAAGTCAATCAGGGACAACGCCAGAATACAAGACTGTCAGAGTTCATGAGGACTCATCCACCCACTTTCTCCGGGAATGCCAATCCATTGGAGGCCGATGATTGGTTAAGGTCAATTGAGAGGAAGCTACACATAGCTCAATGCATAGGAAATGAGAAGGTACTCTACGCTTCTCATCAGTTGGAAGGAACACTAATGGTGGAGAACTTCGTGCCACGCAGAGAACCCTCAAGATATCACTTGGGAAGACTTCACGTGCATTCCGCCAAGATCACGTGCTGAAGGAATCATGGACCTTAAGAAGGAAGAGTTCAGAGCACCAAGCAAGGTAATCAGCCAAGGCGACTACCTGAACAAGTTCACACAGCCTAGCACGCTACGCACTGAGGATGTAGCGACAGATAAAGCCGCAGTCTCATTTCATGAAGGGACTTAACTCAGACTACAAGTAGGATTGATCACCCACACCTTCCCGCATTTCCAAGAGTTGGTGAATAAGGCGCTATTCTTGAGGACAAGCGCAAGGAACTGGATGAGAACAGAAGCGCAGGATGCAACAAAGAAGGATCACGCCAGTGGAACGAACAAATGGCGTCGAGAGTTGCACCAAATAAATTTTTCAGATTCCACCACAGAATGCCACAAGGACACCGTCACCAAAGACCAAGACCTGTCAATCGTAACTACTGCACCCCAAATTTCGCTAGAAACGCCGCTCCAGAAGTCAAGAAGGAACAAAGGAGACGCCAAGCTACAATCGCAACGAGCCAGACACTTTGCCAACAATTGTCCCAAGAAGACAGCTGAGTGACCCGATTCGCTTCAATCTAGGAACCACCCAGCTAGGACGCCAAAGACTGTGAGCCACACCCAGGCATCGTGGTGAGAGGCCGAGTCAACCATGTCACCGCAGATGCACCTTTGCGAGAATGCTACAGGGCGTAAATCTTGGGTAAGTTACTTGTTAACTCAAGCACTGCAATGCTTTGTTTGACTCGAGCTTCGTGATTCGCTTGTTTTCAAGGCTTTGCTACTAGAAATGATTTGAGGATTGCAAGACTTAGATGCATGCTTTTAGTTCAAACCCACTGGATCCGAACTCCGAACGAAAGTAGGATGTTCCGGGTGAGAATAGTAATAGATGGAATAGAGTTCCTAGCGAACCTTATTATTTTGGAGACCTGCACCTTAGACGTTATTTTGGGAATGGATCAAGTTATCCAAGCACAAGGCCGTATTGATTGTGGACGAAGGACTATCTCGCTTGAGAGCCCGTGGAAGGAAAGTGGAATTTCAAGCCACCGCCGTTAGAGATGGACAGCTTGATGGTTAACAAGACCAAGGCAATCAAGATAGAGGATGTCTCAAGAGTGAATGAGTACCCGGATGTTTTTCCCGAAGATCTACCAGTATGCCGCTGACAGGGACATAGAGTTTGTGATAGAGCTTGTACCGGTACAAAGACCGATAGCAAAGAGACCCTATCGGATGTCCACCGAGGAGTTGGTAGAGATGAAGAAACAAATAGAGGAGTTAATGGAGAAAGGATTTATCGACCGAGTTCGTCGCCGTGGGAGCACCCGCTTTGTTTGTCAAGAAAAAGGACGGAGTTTCAGGATGTGCATTGACTACCGTGCACTCAATGAAGTCACCGTGAAGAATAAGTATCCGCTACCCAGATTGATGATTTGTTTGATCAATCGAGAGGAGCCGAGTTTTCTCCAAGATTGATCTCGAGATCGGGATACCATCGATTGAAGATCCGATCGGAGGATATTCCAAAGACAGCATTCTCGCCAAGATATGGACATTACGAGTTTACGCTATGTCCTTTGGATCGATTTAATGCGCCAAAGATATTTCATGAATATGATGAATAAGGTGTTCATGGAATATTTGGACAAGTTTGTTGTCGTGTTCATAGATGATATCCTAATCTACTCCAAGACAGGAGGATGAACATGCCGAACACTTGAGGCGAGTTTTGGAAAAGCTAAAGGGAACAAAGAACTCTTCGCCAAGTTCGCCAAGTGTGATTTTTGGAAGGACAAGGTAGAATTCCTCGGACATGTAATGACCGCATGAGTCGCCAGTAGATCCAAGCAAAGTAGAAGCGGTGTTACATTGGGAGCAAACAAGACTGTGACTCCGCATCCGAGTTTCCTTGGAATGGCAGGATACTACCGCCGTTTCATTGAAGGCTTTTCGACAATTGCGAAACCTCTTACGCAATTGCTGAAAAAGGAGAAAAAGTTTGCATGGACGTCAGAATGTGAGAAAGGATTTCAGGAGCTGAAGAAGCGATTGACATCAGCGCCAGTGTTAGTTCTACCGGATGTTAATCAAAGCTTTGATATTTATTGTGACTGTAACACCCCAAAATTTTACTTTTCTTAAATTCATGTGTGATTTGGCACTTTGGTGAATTTTTGGAATTTTCTGGAATTTATTTGGATTTATTTGGAATTTATTTGAATTTATTCCATTTTGAAATAATTAAAGAATTTAATTTTGCAAATAAAATTTTGTTGGAAATATTTTATTTGAGTCCAAAATGATCCAAAATATTTTCCAGAATTTTTCTGGAATTTTTCTGAGTCATTTGCTATTTTTAATGAATTAAATGAATTACTGGAAATTATTTTAAAAATTAAATCGCTGAAAAATCAAACCGAGTCGGTTACTGTTCATCCGACCGAGCCCGAGTCAGACTCGAGTTCGAGTCCGACCCGGACCCGGCCGCGTCGCTGGCTCGACCGAGCCCGTTCGCACGCGAGCCGTTGGATCGAGATCCAACGGCTGCGCGTCATCGTTCCCGTCCGGATCCGAGCCGGAGTCCTCCGCCGCCGTCACCGTGTCAACCTCGGTTTCCGCGCTCTACACGGAAGCCGAGGCCCCCTTTAAATACGCCGCCGCCGCCATCGGGAAGCGCACAACCGTCCGCACCCGAGCCCCCTTCTTACCTCGCCAGAGCCGCCGCCGTCGCCCCGCTATTGCTCGCCGGAGTAGAGGAGGTCGTCCGCCGCGGTTTTTCGTCGATCCCCGCCGCTGCCGCCGCTCTCCGACGACACCAAGCCCAGGACCAACATCCCCACGTCACGCTACGCCTGGGAGTGCCAATCTTCACGCCGGAGCTGCACGGACACGCCGCGTGGGAGGTCGTCGTCTACGTCTCCGGTGCCCAAGCCTCGCCGCGCCATCGCCGGACTCCGCGAGCTCGGTGAACCGGGCCGATCCAGATCGGACGGTTGAGGTGAGCCCACGTTCTATCCCAAACCACAGAAACCAGATCGAATGCCGACCATTGGATCAAGATCCAACGGCTCGAGATCCGCCGCGTTAACCTAAACGCGTGAAGCCTAGATCCAATCTGGGCCGCTGATTTTCAAATCAACGGCCGAGATTGGCGCCACGCGGTGCCTAGCCGCACTCCACGCTGCGTGTGAGCGCGTGTCCCTGACACGCGGGCCCCGCAAGTCAGAGGGCCCACGCGTCAGCCGCATTTGCGTGAGACCCCGCACTGACAGGTGGGTCCCACCTGTCAGCCTCACCCGTGCTGTGGACCGGGTCCACCGTAGACCGAACCGTACCGTGGGCTGAGCCCATGAGCCGGCTGACGTCAGCCGACCAACCAAAAGCCGACGCGTGTCACCCATGACGCAATAATTAATTTCCGAAAAAGAAAATGATTTATTAATTCGAAATAATGATTTCAGATTTTGTTTCAAACTTCAAACGCTTATAACTTTTGCGTTTCAACTCCGATTTGAGTGATTCAAATTTCTAAATTTGTATAAAATTGAGATCTACCTAAATATAAATTTTATTTAATTTTTGGACTAAAGTTTTTCTCTGCAAAATTATTTAATTGATTATTTAAACTTTAAATAATCATAACTTTTGCATTTTAACTCCGATTTGAACGATTCCAGTTCCTAAAAATCCAGAAAATTATGTTCTCTCTGTTTATGGATTTTATTTGGAGTTTTGGGATGTTTTTGCCTATTGTTTATTTGTGTATTTGCTATTTGCACGCTTTACGAGTAGACGTTGAAGTGCCGGAAGGATTCGGAGGAGAAGTATTAACTCAGGATCCAACTCAAGACCAAGAGCAAGTACTTTTTGAAGGCAAGTTGTGCTTTGACCATGTTGATCCTATTTCGAAATCTATTTTGATTTAAACTATTGCATGCTAGATCAATTAGAAAGATACTTTGTTTAAACATGGGGGTTAGATAAATACCAATTTGCTGTATGACACCTTGATTACTTAAGTATGTGCCATGACCCTTGTCACCCTAGTTGTGGATTACTAGTTGGACATTATTAAATGGCCAACATGGGTTAGAACGTTGTAGTATCGCTTAGACACACTCGTGCTCATGACATGATTTTGGACAATCAAATGTTAATATTGACTTAATGATATATTGAACCTGCTTTTGGAAAAGTATCATGTGATGTTGATGGCACGTGGTGCATGGTAATCAAGCGGGGTTTGATAAACGCTTTCGGCCGGGCATGTGGCAAAGAGTAATCAGCGGGCCAGTTATGGCAATCGGGATGTTGATTTGGTTCTTGGGTAGTCTTGCCCTGGTCACTCTAAGGACTTAACCTTGCAAGCCTTTGAACTGGGTCATACTTGCAACCACATGGCTGGAATGGGACAGCCCTAGTTGACTAAGTCGCTAAGGACTCACTTGTGGGACCTCAGGGTGTCGATTACACCGCTTGTGTGATTATGCGGGGAGCGTATCGTGGGTGTGGCCAGATACCCATCTAACGGTGTGTTGGTCCCATACTTCGCCTTGGCTAAGGGAAGGGATGGTGTAGAGCACGAACCGCAGAGGACCACTGTGTTGTTTGAGGCTTCCAAAGGCTTTGTTACTGAACTCGCCTTTGTGGTGTTTGATTTGTATCTTGTGGGTAAAGTGCATAACCTCTGCAGAGTGTAGAATCTGTTCAATAGCCGAGTCCACTGTGATCGACAATGCTCGGGATTACAATCAAGGGTTAGATTTTCTGAAAATAACTTGGATTTGAAAAGTTGGTTTGGAGTAATAACGAGGTTGATGAAAATGTGGTTTAAATTTGGAAAAAGATGTTTATTAAACTTCTTGAAAAGTTATTTATGCTTTACTTATTTCTACTGCTTTCGAATCTACTTATATTACTTTTCAAATGCTGTTTACTGCAAATATACCTTGAGCTACTCCTTTGTACCAAGCCATGCATATAGTATATTAGCTTGCATTCAGGCATGACTTGTCGAGTACCAAGTACTCACCCTTGCCTCAACACAATATCGCTGAAGAGGAGACTATGCCGACTTTGGAGGAGGAACTCCAAGAGGATCCGCTCTACTTAGGAAGCGAGCCCGATCGGTTGCCTGTGGTATATCTTGGATGGCGCCACGAAGTTATTTGATTTTCCGCTGCTATTATTTTTCTCTGAATAAGTTTCGCCTTGTGAGGCATACATTTGTAACTTGACCATAAGGTCGAGTAACCAGTTTGACTATTTAAATAAAGTATTTTATTGATATCGAATGGTATGATTGTGAAATTTACCGATGTTAAGACTGTGTGCACTAGCGCGTTCCTGGACTAGTGCTGAATACACAGAGGGTCCGGATTTTCAAAAATTCGGGGTCCCGACAGTGACGCATCGCGCCAAGGACTTGGATGTGTACTGGTGCAGAATGGAAAGGTCGTCGCTTATGCATCAAGGCAGTTGAGGCCGCATGAGGAAAATTATCCGACACATGACCTAGAGTTAGCTGCCGTAGTGCATGCCTTGAAGATATGGCGTCACTATCTGATCGGGAACAGATGTGAAGTGTATACGGATCATAAGAGCCTTAAGTACATATTCACCCGATGGATCTGAATATGAGGCGGAGGAGATGGTTAGAGTTGATCAAGGACTATAATGTTGGAATCCATTACCATCCCGGGAAGGCCAACGTAGTAGCCGATGCTCGAGTCGGAAAAGCCATACCGTGAGTACGCTGCTAGCCACAAGTCGGGATGAGTTATGTGAGGATTTTCAGAAAATGAAGATTGAGGTGGTACCTAGCGGATTCTTGGCCGCATTAGAAGTAAAGCCTACCCTAGAGGATCGATCCGAAGGATGTAGGATGATGACAAGATCCACGTGATTAAGTTCATCAAGGAGGAAGGCAAGGCAGAGGACTTCAAGTTGGATGAGTAAGGCACGTTATGGATGAAGGATCGGATTTGTGTGCCTAACAAGAAGGAGTTAAAGCAACTGATTCGAAGAAGCCCATGACTCAAGTACTCAATTCATCCTCGAAGCGCCAAGATGTATCAGATCTCAAGGAGAGATTCGTGGCCGAGTATGAAACGTGAAGTAGCCGAGCATGTTGCATTGTGCGACGATGCCGTAGAGTCAAGGCAATGCATCGAGAGACCAGCAGGATTGCTACACCGAAAATACCTGAGTGGAAGTGGGAGGAAATCGGAATGGATTTCATTACCGGTTTTCCTAAGACTCAAGGAGGTTATGACTCCATATGTGTTATAGTGGATCGCTTGACCAAAGTAGCCCATTTTATCCCCGTGAAGACCACCTACTGAGATAATTTAGCAGAGTTGTACATGATCAGGATCGTCTGTTTGCACGGTGTGCCAAAGAGGATCGTATCGGATAGAGGTACCCAATTTACCTCAAGGTTCTGGAATAAGTTGCATGAAGCCATGGGAACCCGTTTGAACTTCAAGATACTGACTTATCATCCACAGACGGATGGGCCAGGCCAGAAAGAGTCAATCAGATTCTGGAGGATATGTTAAGAGCTTGTGCATTGGCTTATGCTACCTCTTGGGATAAGAGTTTGCCGTATGCCGAATTCAGTTACAACAATAGTTACCAAGCTAGTTTACAGATGTCACCTTTTGAGGCACTGTATGGTCGACCCTATCAAACACCATTGAATTGGAATGAGACCGGCGAGCGCCGTGTCTTCGGGCCTGATATTCTTCAAGAAGCTGAAGAGCAGATTGCCGTGATTAGGGAAAGGTTGAAGATAGCCCAATCACGCATGTAAGAGTTATCTTGACAACCATCGCCGAGACTTGAGTTTTGAACCAGAAGACTTTGTATACCTCAGAGTTACGCCTCTCAGGGGAGTTAAGAGGTTCCATGCCAAAGGGAAACTCGCACCCCGTTATGTTGGACCATTTAAGATTTTGAGCCGCAGAGGCGAAGTTGCTTATCAGCTGGAGTTGCCACAGTCGTTAACAGGAGTACATGACGTATTCCATGTGTCCCAGTTGAAGAAGTGTCTCCGAGTACCTGAGGAACAGACTCCGCTAGAGTCAATTGAGTTGCAAGAGGATTTGACTTATAAGGAACATCCCGTGAGGATTCTAGACACAATGGATCGAGAGACCAGAAATAAGTCAACCCATTTCTGTAGAGTTCAGTGGAGCAATCATGAAGAAAGCGAAGCGACATGGGAGCGCGAAGAGGATTTGAGGAAAGAGTTCCCAAACCTATTCCTTAGTTAGCCCTGAATCTCGGGGACGAGATTCTATTAAGGGGGGGAGGTTTGTAACACCCCAAAATTTTGCTTTTCTTAAATTCATGTGTGATTTGGCACTTTGGTGAATTTTTGGAATTTTCTGGAATTTATTTGGATTTATTTGGAATTTATTTGAATTTATTCCATTTTGAAATAATTAAAGAATTTAATTTTGCAAATAAAATTTTGTTGGAAATATTTTATTTGAGTCCAAAATGATCCAAGATATTTTCCAGAATTTTTCTGGAATTTTTCTGAGTCATTTGCTATTTTTAATGAATTAAATGAATTACTGGGAATTATTTTAATTATTAAATCTGGAAAATGCGAGTGGGTTTGTATCGTTCATCCGATCGAGCCCGAGTCGACTCGAGTTCGAGTCCGACACGAGCCACGTGACTCGACCGAACCCCCTCGGCCGAAAGCCTAACCGCTGGATCGTTGGATTCGCATCCAACTGGCCACGATTGAGCCATGTCACCGAGCCCGAGCCCGACCGAGCCAATTCGCCGAGTCCAACCCGACCCAAACTGCATCGCTGATCTCGATCCAACGGCCGGCGCTGCCACGCCACCCTAACCGTGTCGCCGCCGGACTCCGCCGCCGCGACGGAGAGGACCTCGGATTCCGCGCGTTTCACGGACGCCGAGGGCCCTATTTATTGCGCCGCCACCCGTGTCGAGATCGCCGCTTCATTGCACACCCGTAGCCCTAGACAACGTCGCCTGAGCCGCCGTGGTTGCGCCGCTAGAGCTCGCCGGAGTAGGGAGAAGGAGCCGCCGCGGTTTTCGTCAAATTCCGCCGCCGTCCGCCCTCCGTCGCCGTTGACCCCAGTTCCGAGACCCCCAAGCCAAGGCGCACCCGTGGGTACCTCTCACTCACGAGCGCGCCAAACGCCGCTCGGCTAGGTTGTCGCCCCCCGCCGGTGAGCGGCGCCGCCAAGCCATCGCCGCTGCTCGAGCTCCACCAGCCGTCGGATCTTCATCCAAGGGCCCAGATTGCGCCACATCATTCCCCGGTGAGAACCACGTGCGATTCCCAGATCCAATCTCGACCGTCGGATCTAGATCAAACGGTCCAGATCAAACGCGTTAACCCAAACGCGTGAGTCCAGATCTAATCTGGGCCGTTGATTTTCAAATCAACGGCCGAGATTGCGCCACCTGTCCGGGAAGTTGGACCGACGCGTCGCCAAGCCGCTTCGCGTGACGCCGACACGCGGCCCGCGTGTCGGCCGCTTGGTCAAACCGCACTCGACGCCACGCCGACGCCATGGCGGGCCCGCATGTCACCCGCTGTCGCAGCCGAGCGCCGACGCCAAGAATGACGCCGCCAGTTGGGTCCCACCTGCCGCCACCATGGGCCGAGCCCCGCCGACGCCGCCAGTGACGTCACCCGAGGCGGACCCACATGTCAGCGACACGTGGATTCGTGGACCGAGTCCACGGTAGACCCGAGCCAAGCGTGGACCAAGTCCATGGACCGGCTGACGTCAGCCAACCAATCAGAGGCTGACACGTGTCCGTGTTGACGCAATAATTAATTTCCGAAAAAGAAAATGATTTATTAATTCGAAATAATGATTTCAGATTTTGATTCAAACTTCAAACGTTTATAACTTTTGCGTTTCAACTCCGATTTGAGTGATTCAAATTTCTAAATTTGTATAAAATTGAGATCTACCAAAATATAAATTTTATTTAATTTTTGGACTAAAGTTTTTCCCTGTAAAATTATTTAATTGATTCTTTAAACTTTAAATAAACATAACTTTTGCGTTTTAACT
Organism: Rhipidocladum racemiflorum; assembly: GCA_036346355.1. Taxonomy (NCBI): domain Eukaryota; kingdom Viridiplantae; phylum Streptophyta; class Magnoliopsida; order Poales; family Poaceae; genus Rhipidocladum; species Rhipidocladum racemiflorum. Next base: position 25,876,539 of record CM070589.1, on the reverse strand, counting down.
CCAAATTTGACGATTCCAGTTTCTAAAAATTCATAAAATTATATTCTCTCTGTTTATGGATTTTATTTGGATGTTTGGACACTTTTTGCCTATTGTTTATTTGTGTATTTGCTATTTGCACGCTTTACGAGTAGACGTTGAAGTGCCGGAAGGATTCGAAGGAGAAGTATTGACTCAGGATCCAACTCAAGACCAAGAACAAGTACTTTTTGAAGGCAAGTTGTGCTTTGACCATGTTGATCCTATTTCGAAATCTATTTTGATTTAACCTATTGCATGCTAGTTCAATTAGAAGATACTTTATTTAAATTTGGGGAATTAGATAAATACCAATTTGCTGTATGACACCTTGATTACTTAAATATGTGCCATGACCCTTGTCACCCTAGTTGTGGTTTACTAGTTGGACATTATTAAATTGCCAACATGGGTTTTAGACCGCTGTAGTATCTTTGCTTAGACACCTTTACGTGCTCATGACATGATTTTGGATAATCAAATGTTAATATTGACTTAATGATATATTGAACCTGTTTTGGAAAGGTATCATGTGATGTTGATGGCACGTGGTGCATGGTAATCAACTGGGGTTTGATAAATAGTTTTTGACCGGGGCATGTGGCAAGAATGATCAGGTGGGCCAGTTGTGGCATTGGGGATGTTGATTTGGTTCTTCGGGTAGTCTTGCCCTGGTCACCCTAAGGACAACCTTGCAAGCCTTTGAACTGGGTCTAACGTGCAACCACATGTCCAGAATGGGACGGACCTAGTTGACTAAGTTGCTAATAACGCACTGTGGGACCTCAGAGGTCAACTACACCCTTTGTGTAAGTTGTACGGGGAGCGATCGGCTGAGGCCAGGTACCCATCTAACGGTTGATTGGCCTAGACTTCGCCTTAGCTAAGGGAAGGGTTAGTGCGCAATAACCGGGGAGGACCACTTGTATTGTTAGAGGTTTCCGAAAGACTTTGTTACGGTAACTCGCCTTTGTGGTGTTTGACTGTATCTTGTGGGTAAAGTGCATAACCTCTGCAGAGTGTAGAATCTATTCGAATAGCCGTGTCCGCGGTATTGGACATCGCTCGGGAATTACAGTCAAGGGTTAGATTTTCTGAAAATAACTTGGATTTGAAAGGTTGGGTTGGATTAATAATGATGTTGATGGAAATGTGGAATAGGATGGGAAAGATGTTTATTAAACTCCTTGAAAAGTTAATTATGCTATATTTGTTTCTACTGCTTTCGAATCTACTTATGATACTTGTCAAATGTCACATCGCAAATATACCATGAGCTATTCCTTTGTACCAAGCCATGCATATAGTATATTAGCGTGCATTCTGTGCATGACTTGCTGAGTACCAAGTACTCACCCTTGCCACAATACAACACCAGTTGAAGAGGAGACTACACCAGCTTTGGAAGAGGAGCTCCAAGAGGATCCGTCTACTTAGGGAAGCGAGCCCAGTCAGTTGCCTGTGGTATACTGGATGGCGCCACGAAGTTATTTGATTTTCACGCTACTATTTCTCTCTTAATAAGTTTCGCCCTGCGAGGCATACATTTGTGACTTGACCATAAGGTCAAGTACCCAGTTTGGCTATTTAAATAAAGTACTCTATTAGTATCGAGTGGTATGATTTTGATATTTACCGATGTTAAGACTGTGTGCACTAGCGCGTTCCTGGACTAGTGCTGAATACACAGAGGGTCCGGATTTGCAAATTCGGGGTCCCGACAGAGGTGGTATCAGAGCCATACTGACTGTAGGCTCAACCCTAAGCTAGAATGGTCGTAGTGAGGATAAAACATATTTTAATAATTAAAATAATTTCCAGAAATTCATTTAATTCATTAAAAATAGCAAAAGACTCAGAAAAATTCCAGAAAAATTCTGGAAAATATTTTGGATCATTTTAGACTCAAATAAAATATTTCCAGCAAAATTTTATTTGCAAAGTTTAATTCTTTAATTATTTCAAAATGGAATAAATTCAAATAAATTCCAAATAAATCCCAGAAAATTCCAAAAATTCACCAAAGTACCAAATCACACATAGATTTAAGAAAAGCAAAATTTTGGGGTGTTACAAATGCTTCTTGCAAGAGCTCTAGTGCGATGACTTCATCTGCTCTATCATCATGATGTGAGTCTAGCCTCATCGTCATATCATCTTCAAAGTGAATCAAAAATCCAAACCTAAGACCTGGTTCGATGGACTAAGTTCATCGTGAGTCGCATTGTTATCTTTACAATCTTTCTCGTTGTTTCCATCGTGGTAAGACACTTGTCCTTGTCTTAACCCTAAAAATCTAATCTGCCATTAATCGAGAATTCATTCGTGGACTTGGTCGATAGACCATTGGCCATTTGTCATACCCCTGTGCCCGATCTATCCGTCTCTCTTTTGTGGTACCTCAGGGTGTCAACTACACCTTTTGTGTAGTTGAAGGGGGAGCGTACCAGGTGCTGCGGCATGGTACCCGTCCAATGGTATGTCGATCACATACTTCGCCTTTGCTAAGGGAAGGGATGGTGTATGGCAAAAACCGGAGAGGTTCACTTGTGTAGTTAGAAGTTTCTGAAAGGTTTTGTTATGATCACTCATTCGCATACTCTTGTATGGTGATTTACGGCTGACGTGGTGAGTTGATTGTATCTTGTGGGTAAAGTGTATAACCTCTGCAGAGTGTAAAATCTATTCGAATAGCCGTGTCCATGGTACTGGACAACGCTCGGGGATTACAATCAAGGGTTAGATTTGCAAGAAAATGAACTCGGGATTGGAGGCAGGTTGCTTGTGGAAAGTGATTATTGGTTAAGGATGTGGTTTTGTTTTACTTGTGAAATAACTGTGCAATCTATTACTGTTATTATTTGTTTTACCACGTTACTATCTATTATGAACATTTGTGAATGCTGTTTATTGCAAAATAACCCCTTCAGCCTGCCATTTGGAATAAACCATGCATATAGCTATTAGACTTGCATTCTGTGCATGACTTGTTGAGTGCTTTATGTACTCACCCCTTGTAAACATACAATCACCAGTGAGCAGAAGTCTACTTCGTCGAAGAAGAAAAAATTCCGTGAGAAGGCGATTATCTAGGAGTTCAACCCCGTCAGTTGCCTGTGACGTATTGATGGGATTCACCGGTGTTCTTCGTTCCGCTGCTACTTATTTGGAGTTAAAGCCGTCAAGGCCTCGCAAGTGTAAGGTTGTCCTTAATGTCATTCAATAGTTTATATTCTATAATTGAGCTATTTTTATTATTCCGCTGTGTATGATTGTGATATTTATCTATGTTGAGATCAGTGCACTAGCGTGATCTCGACTAGTGTTGAATACACAGAGTGTCGGGACACGAATTTGCAAATCCGACCCTCATGTATTCGCACTAGTCCAGAACGCGCTTAGTGCACACGATCTTAACATCGGTAAATATCACAATCATACCACTCGATACTAATAAAGTACTTTAATTAAATAGTCAAGCTGGTTGCTCGACCTTATGGTCGAGTTACAAATATACACGCAGGGCTAAAACTTATTAAGAGAGAAATAATAGCAGCGGAAAATAAGATAACTCGTGGCGCCATCCAAGATACCACACAGTGCAACCGACCGGGCTCGCTCCTAAGTAGACGGTTCCTCTTGGAGCTCCTCCTCCAAAGTGGTGTAGTCTCCTCTTCAACCGGTGTTGTATTGTGGCAAGGGTGAGTACTTGGTACTCAAGAAGTCATGCATGCACATGCAGCTAATATACTACATGCATGGCTTAATACAAAGGAGTGGCTCAAGGTATATTTGCAGCAAGAGCATTTAACAAGTATCATAAGTAGATTCGAAAGCAGTAGTAACAAGTAAAGCATAAATAACTTTTCAAGGGGTTTAGTAAACATCTTTTCCATTCCTAATCCACATTTCCATTAACGTCATTCGTAAACCAAACCCAACCTTTCAAGTCCAAGTTATTTTTGAGAAAGTCTAACCCTTGACTGTAATTCCCGAGCGATGTCCAATACCGCGAACACGGCTATTCGAATAGATTTTTGCACTCTGCAGAGGTTATGCACTTTACCCACAAGATACAGTCAAACACTACAAAGGTGAGTTCCCGTAACAAAGTCTTTTGGAAACTTCTAACAATACAAGTGGTCCTCCCCGGTTGTTGCACACTAACCCTTCCCTTAGCTAAGGCGAAGTTTAGGCCAACCAACCGTTAGATGGGTACCTGGCCGCAGCCCCGGTACGCTCCCCCGTACAACATACACAAAGGGTGTAGTTGACCTCCTGAGGTCCCACAGGTACGTTATTAGCAACTTAATCAACTAGGTCCGTCCCATTACAGACATGTGGTTGCAAGATTGACTCAGTTCAAAGGCTTGCAAGGTGAAGTCCTTAGGGTCGGGTTCGGGTCGGACTCGAACTCGAGTCTGACTCGGGCTCGGTCGGAGGAACAGTAACCGACCCGGTTCGATTTTCCAGCGATTTAATATTTAAAATAATTTCCAGTAATTCATTTAATTCAAGAAAAATAGCAAAATACTCAGAAAAATTCCAGAAAAATTCTTGAAAATACTTTGGGGCATTTTGGACTCAAATAAAATATTTCCAACAAAATTTTATTTGCAAAGTTAAATTTTTTAATTATTTCAAAATGGAATAAATTCAAATAAATTCCAAATAAATCCAAATAAATTCCAAAAAATTCCAAAAATTCACCAAAGTGCAAAATCACACATAAATTTAAGAAAAGCAAAATTTTGGGGTGTTACAAACCTCCCCCCTTAATAGAATCTCGTCCCCGAGATTCAGGGCTTACTACAGAATAGGTTTGGAAACTCTTTCTTCAAATCCTCTTCGCGCTCCCAAGTTGCTTCGCTCTCTGCATGGTTGCTCCACTGAACCCTACAGAAACGGGTTGACTTGTTCCTCGTCTCTCGATCCATGGTGTCCAGAATCTTCACGGGATGCTCCTTGTAAGTCAGATCTTCTTGTAGCTCAATTGACTCTAGCGGCGCCTGCTCCTCAGGTACTCGGAGACACTTCTTCAACTGGGACACGTGGAACACGTCATGCACTCCTGCTAATGACTGCGGTAACTCCAGCTGGTAAGCAACTTCGCCTCTGCAGCTCAAAATCTTAAATGGTCCAACATAACGGGGTGCAAGTTTCCCTTTGGCATGGAACCTCTTAACTCCCCTGAGCGGCGTAACTCTGAGGTATACAAAGTCTTCTGGTTCAAAACTCAAATCCCGGCGACGATTGTCAGCATAACTCTTCTGTCGTGATTGGGTTATCTTCAACCTTTCCCTAATCATGGCAATCTGCTCTTCAGTTTCTTGAAGAATATCAGGCCCGAAGACACGGCGCTCGCCGGTCTCATTCCAGTTTAATGGCGTCCGACAGGTTTCGACTCATACAAAGGCCTCAAAAGGTGACATCTGTAAACTAGCCTAGTAACTATTGTTGTAACTGAACTCCGCATATGGCAAACTCTTATCCCAAGAGGTAGCATAAGCCAATGCACACACTCTTAGCATATCCTCTAGAATATGATTGACTCTTTCGGTCTTTCCGTCCGTCTGTGGATGATAAGCTGTACTGAAGTTCAAACAGGTTCCCATGGCTTCGTGCAACTTATTCCAGAACCTTGAGGTAAATTGGGTACCTCTGTCTGATACAATCCTCTTTGGCACTCCGTGCAAACAGACGATCCTGATCATATACAACTCTGCTAATTTATCCCCTGAGTAAGTGGTCTTTACGGGGATAAAATGGGCTACTTTGGTCAAGCGATCCACTATAACCCATATGGAGTCATAACCCCCTTGAGTCTTGGGTAAACTAGTGATGAAATCCATTCCGATTTCCTCCCACTTCCACTCAGGTATCTTCAGCGGCTGCAACAATCCTGCTGGTCTCTGATGCATTGCCTTGACTCTCTGTCATACGTCGCACAATGCAACATGCTTGGCAACTTCACGCTTCATGCTCGGCCACCAGAATCTCTCCTTCAAGTCTTGATACATCTTGGCACTTCCAGGATGAATCGAGTACTTGGAGTCATGGGCTTCTTCCAGAATCAACTGCTTCAGTTCCTTCCTGTTCGGCACACAAATGCGATCCCTCATCCATAACATGCCTTGCTCATCTAGCTTGAAGTCCTTTGCCTTGCCTTCCTCCATTTTGGACTTAATCCTGCGGATCTTGTCATCATCCTTCTGTCCTTCCCGAATCTGATCTTCTAGGGTAGGCTTTACCTCCAGTGCGACCAAGAATCCACTAGGTACCACCTCAATCTTCATTTTCTGAAATTCCTGGCATAGCTCATCCTGATTCGTGGCTATTAACATATTCACGGTATGGCTTTTCCGACTCAAAGCATCGGCAACTACGTTTGCCTTTCCTGGATGGTAATGGATTCCAACATTGTAGTCCTTGATCAACTCTAACCATCTCCTCTGCCTCATGTTCAGGTCTGATTGGGTGAAGATGTACTTAAGACTCTTATGGTTCGTGTATACTTCACATCTGTTTCCAATCAAATAGTGACGCCACAATTTCAAAGCATGCACTACGGCAGCTAGCTCTAGGTCATGCGTCGGATAATTCTCCTCATGTGGCCTCAACTGTCTTGATGCATAAGCGACGACCTTTCCATTCTGCATCAGCACACATCCAAGTCCTTGACGCGATGCATCACAATATATATCAAAGCTTTGATTAACATCCGGTAGGACTAACACTGGTGCTGATGTCAATCTCGTCTTCAGTTCTTGGAATCCTTTCTCGCACTCTGGCGTCCATGTAAACTTCTTCTCCTTTTTCAGCAATTGCGTAAGAGGTCTCGCAATTGTTGAAAAGCCTTCAATGAAGCGGCGGTAGTAACCTGCCATTCCAAGGAAACTCCGGATCTGGGTCACAGTCTTCGGCTGCTCCCAATGTAACACAGCTTCTACTTTACTTGGATCAACGGCGACTCCTTCTGCGGTCATTACATGTCCGAGGAATTCCACCTTGTCCTTCCAAAAATCACACTTGCTGAACTTGGCGAAGAGTTGCTGTTCCCTCAGCTTTTCCAAAACTCGCCTTAAGTGCTCTGCATGTTCATCCTCTGTCTTGGAGTAGATTAGGATATCATCTATGAACACAACAACAAACTTGTCCAAATATTCCATGAACACCTTATTCATCATATTCATGAAATATGCTGGTGCATTCGTCAGACCAAAGGACATAACAATGGCTTCGTCTTGTCCATATCTCGATTTAAAATGCGGTCTTCGGAATATCCTCCGATCGGATCTTCAACTGATGGTATCCCGATCTCAGATCAATCTTGGAGAAAACTCCGGCTCCTCTCAGCTGGTCAAACAAATCATCAATCCTGGGTAGCGGATACTTATTCTTCACGGTGAATTCATTGAGTGCACGGTAGTCAATGCACATCCTGAAACTCCCGTCCTTCTTCTTGACGAACAAAACTGGTGCTCCCCACGGCGATGAACTCGGTCTGATAAATCCTTTCTCCATTAACTCTTCAAGTTGCTTCTTCATTTCTACCAATTCTTCGGTGGACATCCGATAAGGTCTCTTTGCTATCGGTGCTGTACTAGGTACAAGCTCTATCACAAACTCTATCTCCCTATCTGGCGGCATACCAGGTAGATCTTCAGGAAAAACATCTGGGTACTCATTCACTACTGAGACATCCTCTATGCTGATTGCCTTGGTACTGTTAACCATAAACTGTCCATCTCTGACGGCAGTAGCTTGAAATTCCACTTTCTTTCCACAAGGGCTCTCGACTGAGATAGTCCTTTGTCCACAATCCAATACGGCCTTGTGCTTAGATAACCAATCCATTCCCAAAATAACATCTAAGGTCTGGGTCTCCAAAATAATAAGGTTCGCTAGGAACTCAATCCCATCTATTAGTATTCTCACCCCAGAACATCCTACTTTCGTTCAGAGTTCGGAACCAGGGGTTTGAACTAAAAGCATGCATTTAAGTCTTGCAACCTCCAAATCATTTTTAGCAGCAAAGCCTTGTGAAACAAACGAATGCGAAGCTCCAGAATCAAACAAAACTGTCGCAGGTACTGAGTTAACAAGTAACTTACCCAGTACGACGTCCGTAGCATTCTGTAGTGCATCTGCGGTGACATGGTTGACTCGGCCTCTCACCACAGTCTGGGGTGTGGCTCCTGGTGCTGGCGTCCTAGCTGGTGTGGATCCCAAGTTGAAGCGGACTAGGGTCACTCCTGCTGTCTTCTTAGGACAACTGTTGGCAAAGTATCCTGGCTCGTTGTAGTTGTAGCAGCGTCTCACTGTCCCTTGTTGGCTGCCTGAAGCGGCGTTTCTGCCTGGGGCTGGGGTCTGATAGTTCTGATTGACGGGTCTTGGTGCTGGTGACTGTGTCCTTGTAGTATTCTGCGGCTGGAATCTGAAAAGCTGATTTGGCGCAACCCTCAAACGTTCTTGCGCTCACGACACGATCCCACGATGCTGCATCCTGCGCTTCCTGTTCTCATCCAGTTCCTTGCGCTTGTCCTCAAGAATAAGCGCCTTATTCACCAACTCTTGGAAATCTGGAAAGGTGTGGGTGATCAATCCCACCTGCAGTCCTGAGTTAAGTCCCTTCATGAAACGAGACTGTCTGGCTTTATCTGTCGCTACATCCTCAGGTGCGTAGCGTGCAAGCTGTGTGAACTTGTTCAGGTATTCGGCCACTGGCTGATTGCCTTGCTTCAGTGCTCTGAACTCCTCCTTCTTGAGATCCATGATTCCTTCAGGCACGTGATACTGATGGAATGCAGCTGTGAACTCCTCCCAAGTGATGTCCTGAGGGTTCTCTTGCGTGGCACAGAAGTTCTCCCACCATTCGGCGGCTGTCCTTCCAACTGATGAGAAGCGTAGAGTACCTTCTCATTTCCTATGCATTGAGCTATGTGTAGCTTCCTCTCAATTGACCTTAACCAATCATCAGCCTCCAACGGATTGGCATTCCCAGAAAAAGTGGGTGGATGAGTCCTCATGAATTCTCGACGATGCAGTATTCTGGCGTTGTCCCCGATTAACTTGATTAGCGAGTGGCCTGAGCGATGGCGTGTTGCATCTGTTGCATCATAGCATGCATCAACTGAGTCTGAGCAGCAAGAAATGCTCCAAAATTCTGCATGTCCAGTGGCGGTGCTGGTGCTCCATCATTGGGGTTTTCTGTTGGGCGAGAACCATTCCCATTGCCTCCAAGGTTTCCGCGAGTGTTCACCATCTGTGATTTGCCCTAGGTTTTAGAGATGAGAGGGAAACAAGAATAGGCAAGTAATATGGAACTTATGCGGGGCGAAAGGTGTAACTTAAGGGTCCAACTTTATTATTTTAATCAATAGTAACTTGGTATGGTTGCTTACAATGCCTAGGGGCCTTGCAACACATACTGCACACTCAGCAAGCAATGAAAATCCAAATCGAACTAACACTGGAGTCTAACGCCTAAAGGGTGACTCTTTATTCTATGCCGCGACTCGGCGAAGGAGTCTCACTATAGAACCTACGCTCACTCATCGAGAAAACCTCCACGGCCTGGATACGGACGCTGCGGCATAGGCGCGAAACGATCGCCATGTCCAGCAACTGTGTCATTTGTGGTAGTCGAAGAAGCATTGTCCTCCTCAAGCTCCGGCTCTTCCGGGTCTGGCTCGTGTAGCTCGAGTACTGGCTCCGGCTCTGGTGCATACAATGCCATCTCTAACTCTCCAATCCTTTGCAGAAGGTGTGACACATACTCTTGAGCTTCCCGCCATCTGTTCTTCTCTGTCGTGATCTCCTTGCGAGCCTTCTGTAGCTCCTTGCTTGTATCATCGAGTACATCCTCCTGGGCGACAACAAGTCGTGCCAACTGTGTAACCATGGCATTCTCATCCTGAATCGCCTTCGGGTCAAGAAGGTTATTGCTGCGCGGATGATAACGGAACACCGTGCTCTCCAATTCTCTGGCGTAGATGCGGGTAATGTGTCGCATCGCTCATCGTGACACTTCTTGGATACCCATCTGCATTGTAGACCTCCTGGCAAAGGTCAGTTGTATCGCGCGATTGCACAGGCCCTTCTTCCTAGCAGGTACCACAATATTCACGTCACAAGCCTTGATCAATCCTGCTTGTTTGATCACTTCCACTTGGTATTGTGGCTTCTCAAAATCTCCGAGAGTCTGTAGCATATGCCAAAGTTCCGTAGCGTGACCAACCTCCAGATCGACGTAGTTGAACTCTGCCTCCATCTGTCACAAGAGTGCTCACGTAAGAACTCGAAATTTTTAAATCGTGACAAGGTAAGGAAAAATTCAGCAAGAGACAAGGAAAGAAAGAATGGGATAAGTCGAGATGTCATTTCTTGTATTGACAAACTTTTAGCTTTAGAAAATAGGTTTTATCCTCTCTACGACCTTTCTAGCTAGGGTTGAGCCTACAGTCAGTATGGCTCTGATACCACCTCTGTCGGGACCCGAATTTGCAAATCCGGACCCTCTGTGTATTCAGAACTAGTCCAGGAACGCGCTAGTGCACACAGTCTTAACATCGGTAAATATCACAATCATACCACTCGATACTAATAAAGTACTTTAATTAAATAGTCAAACTGGTTGCTCGACCTTATGGTCAAGTTACAAATATACGCCATGCAGGGTGAAACTTATTAAGAGAGAAATAATAGCAGCGGAAAATAAGATAACTTCGTGGCGCCATCCAGTATACCACAGGCAACTGACTGGGCTCGCTCCCTAAGTAGACGGTTCCTCTTGGAGCTCCTCCTCCAAAGCTGGTGTAGTCTCCTCTTCAACTGGTGTTGTATTGTGGCAAGGGTGAGTAATTGGTACTCAGCAAGTCATGCACAGAATGCAGCTAATATACTACATGCATGGCTTAATACAAAGGAGTGGCTCAAGGTATATTTGCAGCAAGAGCATTTAACAAGTATCATAAGTAGATTCAGCGGTAGTAACAAGTAAAGCATAAATAACTTTTCAAGGGGTTTAGTAAACATCTTTCCCATTCCTAATCCACATTTCCATTAACGTCATTCGTAAACCAAACCCAACCTTTCAAGTCCAAGTTATTTTTGATAAAGTCTAACCCTTGACTGTAATTCCCGAGCGATGTCCAATACCGCGGACACGGCTATTCGAATAGATTTTTGCACTCTGCAGAGGTTATGCACTTTACCCACAAGATACAGTCAAACACCACAAAGGTGAGTTCCCGTAACAAAGTCTTTTGGAAACTTCTAACAATACAAGTGGTCCTCCCCGGTTGTTGCACACTAACCCTTCCCTTAGCTAAGGCGAAGTTTAGGCCAACCAACCGTACAACATACACAAATGGTGTAGTTGACCTCCTTAGGTCCCACAGGTACGTTATTAGCAACTTAATCAACTAGGTCCGCCCCATTACAGACATGTGGTTGCAAGATTGACTCAGTTCAAAGGCTTGCAAGGTGAAGTCCTTAGGGTGACCAGGGCAAGACTACCCGAAGAACCAAAACAACATTCCCAATGCCACAACCGCCCACCTTATCATTCTTGCCACATGCACCGGTCAAAAGCTATTTATCAAACCCCAGTTGGTTACCATGCACCATGTGCCATCAACATCACATGATACCTTTCCAAAACAGGTTCAATATTTCATTAAGTCAATATTAACATTTGATTGTCCAAAATCATGTCACGTGGCAAGGCTAAGCATACTACATCGGTCTAACTACCCATGTTGACAAATTAATAATGCCCAACTAGTAATCCACACTAGGGTGACAAGGGGTCATGGCACATACTTAAGTAATCAAGGTGTCATACAGCAATTTGGCATTTATCTAATTTCCCATATAAAGTATTTTCTAATTGAACTAGCATGCAATAAGTTAAATCAAAATAGGTTTCAAAATAGGATCAACATGGTCAAAGCATAACTTGCCTTCAAAAAGTACTTGTTCTTGGTCTTGAGCTGGCTCCTGGGTCAACACTTCTCCTTCGAAGCCTTCGGGCACTTCAACGTCTACTCGTAATACGTGCAAATAGCAATACACAAATAAACAATAGGAAAAAGCATCCCAAAACTCCAAATAAAATCCATAAACAGAGAGAACATAATTTTATGAATTTTTAGGAACTGGAATCGTTAAATTCGGAGTTAAAATGCAAAAGTTAAAATTATTTAAGGTTTAAATAATCAATTAAATAATATTACAGAGAAAAACTTTAGTCCAAAAATTAAATAAAATTCATAATTAGGTAGATCTCAATTTTATACAAATTTAGAAATTTGAATCACTCAAATCGGAGTTGAAACGCAAAAGTTATAAGCGTTTGAAGTTTGAAACAAAATCTGAAATCATTATTTCGAATTAATAAATCATTTTCTTTTTCGGAAATTAATTATTGCGTCAGCGAGGACACGTGGCAGCCTCTGATTGGGTGACTGACATTAGCCGGTTCATGGATGTGGTCCATGGTTTGGCTCGGTCCACCGTGGACTCTGTCCACGGCTCCACGTGTCACTGACAGGTGGGTCCCCTCGGGTGACGTCATTGCTGACGTCAGCGGGGCTCAGCCCACGGTGTTGACAGGTGGGACCCACTGGTGACGTCATTGCTGACATCAGCGCTTTCGGTGGGACGGCGCTGACTCTGAGCGCCATGACGTCAGCGTGACGTCATGGTGAAGTGTGGTGGCCGGCCGTGAAATCACGGGCCCAGCGTGTCGGCGTCACACGCGCGCGTCTTGGCGTGGGCAGCCCGGCCGCGGCGGTCAGTCTCTCGCACACGTGGCTAGATCTCGGCCGTTGATTTGAAAATCAACGGCCCAGATTGGATCTGGACTCACGCGTTTGGGGTGAACGTGTTTGATCTGGACCGCTGGATCTAGATCCAACGGTCGAGATTGGATCTGGGATTTTGGACGGGATCTCACCGTGAGTTGACGTGGCGTGATCTGGGACGTTGGATCTGGATCGGACGGCTGAGGGAGCTCGAAGTCCGTCGATGGCGAGCGGCGGCGCTGGGTCACCAGCGCAGGGGATGATGACCTAGCCGATGGCGTTTCGGACGCGCTCCGGCGACATGGGTGGTGCTCACCGACGCGGCTTGCTCTCACGGTTCCGGATCTGGGGTCAACGGCGACGGAGGACAACGGAGACGGCGGCTATCGGCGAAAAACCGCGGCGGCACCTTCTCCTAACTCCGGCGAGCTCTAGCGGCGCAACCACGGCGGCTCAGGCGAGGTGAGTTAGGGCTACGGGTGCGCAATGAAGCGGGCTTCGCGATGGCGGCGACGGCGCAATAAATAGAGCCCTCGGCATCCATGAAACGCACGGAAACCGAGACCTGCTCCGTTGCGGCGGCGGAGTCCGGCGGCGACTCGGATTAGATGACGTGGCACGCGCACAGCCGTTGGATCGAGATCCAACGGTGCGTGAGTTTGGGTTCGGGTCGGACTCGGGCGAGCTGGCTGGCTCGGTCGGGCTCGGGTCCGGCGACGTGGCTCAATCGTGGCCGTTGGATCTTGATCCAACGATCACACGCGTAGGGTTCGACCGAGTGGGTTCGGCTCAACCACGGGCTCGGGTCGGGTTCGGGTCGGACTCGAACTCGAGTCTGACTCGGGCTCGGTCGGAGGAACAAGAATCCTTCCGGTTCGATTTTCCAATGATTTAATATTTAAAATAATTTCCAGAATTCATTTAATTCAAGAAAAATAGCAAAATACTTTAAAATTCGTAAAAATTCTGGAAAATACTTTGGGGCATTTTGAACTCAAATAAAATATTTCCAACAAAATTTTATTTGCAAAGTTAAATTCTTTAATTATTTCAAAATGGAATAAATTCAAATAAATTCCAAATAAATCCAAATAAATTCTAGAAAATTCCAAAAATTCACCAAAGTGCCAAATCACACATAAATTTAAGAAAAACAAAATTTTGGGGCGTTACACAGAGGGTCCGGATTGGCACATTCGGGTCCCGACAGAGGTGGTATCAGAGCCATACTGACTGTAGGTCTTGACCCTAGATAGATTGGCCGTCTTTAGGTGAGCCGATGAGGCAGTTCAGTGGAAGAAGATGCTGGACGAGGGCAAGCTCCCGCCTCAGCCCGGCTTGGACGGCTCCACAAGTAGGAAGAGCGTGAGCTCGGTCGAAAAGAAGATCAAGAAGAAGAAGAAGAAGCCCTTTGTGTCAAACATGGTCGCGGCCGTCGAGTAGCGTCGGCAACCGACCTCGAAGACACAGGCACGTAAAGGTTTGGGTGCGAAGGGGAAGGACCGACCGGCTCAACGCCATAAGGACCAAGGTCGAGACGATCAGGATCGTGGCGACCAACGTGGTCGGTCGAGCACCCACTTTTGCCTACTCCATCAGGCGCATGGGCACGACCTTCGCAATTGCTGGACATGGACTTTTCATCTGGAGCAGTTCTACAACGGCAAGGGTCATATGCCCATGCTTCTGGAACAGGGCGAAGATGGCAAGGGCAAGTAGCTCGCCGACGAAGATGAGGACATGGAGTATCAAGAGCCCAAAAATCACATTGCTATGATATTCGGGGGCTCCTCTGCTTACAGGTCCCGTCGTGAGCTAAAGGAGGTAGCACGAGAAGTGCATCATGTTACTCAGGGCAAGCCTCTCGTCCAGCAGCTGCCTCTCACATTTTCGAAGGACGATTATCCCCTGGGGATGACCAAACCCAAGAGGCTCCCGATGGTTGTGAGCCCCACGATCAGCAACACCGTGGTGGGTCGGGTGCTCGTCGACTGTGGGAGCTCCTTGGACCTCATATCCGCCAAGGTCTTGGATGACATGCAAATCCCCAGGTCCAAGATCAAGAGCATTGTGGTCCCATTTTACGGGATAGTCCCTGGTACCTTGATCAAGCCGCTCGGCTACATCGTTTTGCCCGTAACGTTCAGCGGTCCGAGCAACTTCCGGACCGAATTGGTCACGTTCGAAGTGGTCAACTTCGAGTCGGCTTACAATGCCATTCTCGGCCGACCGACGCTCGCTAAGTTCATGGCCGCCACACACCACGGGTACCAGTGCTTGAAGGTACCTAGACCCGCGGGCGTGATCTCGGTGAAGGGAAACCAGAAAGCAGCTTTGAACTGTGACGAAAGGGGACTGGACATGGTCGGGCAACTACCTCAGCGCGGGCCCGAGCAAGAGCCGAAGAATTCCTGGCCAAAGACTACCCTCCAACCTGGAGGAGAGACCAAAATGGTTCCGCTGCACGACGCAGAACCAACAAAGGTCGTGCACCTGGGGTCTTCCCTGGACCCCAAATAGGAACTCGAGCTCATGACCGTCCTCCAGAAGAACGCGGACGTGTTCGCCTAGGAACCGTCCGACATGCCCGGAGTCCCAAGGGAGGTCATCGAGCACAGGCTAGCAGTTCGGCATGATAAAAGACCTGTGCGGTAGAAGCTCAGACGCTTTTCCCTGGAAAAACAAGCCATTATCCGGGAAGAACTGAACAAGCTCCTCAAGGCCGGCTTCATATGAGAAGTCGACCACTCCGAATGGCTGGCCAACCTGGTCATCATGAAGAAAAAGGGGGGGAAGTGGCGCATGTGCGTCGATCATACGGGTTTGAATGCCGCATGCCCCAAAGACAATTTTCCGCTACCTCGCATAGACCAGTTGGTCGACGCGATAGCAGAGTCCCATGTGATGAGCTTCTTGGACGCCTACTCAGGCTACCATCAGATCGGCATATCCCCTGAAGATGAAGAGAAGACCTCCTTCATCACGCCGTTCGGCACCTTCTGCTACACGACCATGTCTTTCGGTCTTAGGAATGCCAGAGCAACTTTCCAGCACCTTATGAAGAAGTCCTTCTCGGACCAAATAGGCCAAAACTTGGAGGTCTACGTAGACGACATAGTAGTGAAGAGCAAGCTCGCCTCGGGTCATGTTTCTGACCTAGAGGAGACCTTCTGTAACCTCAATAAACATCGAATAAAACTCAATCCGGAGAAATGTGTGTTCGGTGTGAGGGCAGGAAAAGTTCTCGGCTACATGATTGGCCCACAAGGCATCAGGGCGAACCCGAAAAAGATCGAAGCCATCGAAAGCATGCGACCACCCACTTGTGTGCGGGAGGTCCAGTCTCTAACCGGAAGGATGGCGGCTCTTAGCCGTTTTATTTCCCGACTAGGCGAGTGTGGGTTACCTTTCTTCAAGGCGCTCCGCAAGCACGATGGGTTCGTTTGGACGGAGGAAGCGAACAAGTCCTTCGAAGAGCTGAAGCAGTATCTGTCAAAACTTCCGATCCTAACCACACCAAGATCGGGTGAAGTCTCACATCGCATTCCAGTCCGCGACCCCAAGCGAAGCTGCGTGTTAAATGTGGAGAGGGATGGGGTGCAGCAACCGATCTATTACATTAATGAGGTCTTGCACGAACCAAAACAACGTTACCCGGAGGTCCAAAAACTCCTGTGTTCACTACTCATATGTAACACCCCAAAATTTTACTTGTCCTAAATTCATGTGTGATTTGGCACTTTGGTGAATTTTGGAATTTTCTGGAATTTATTTGGATTTAATTGGAATTTATTTGAATTTATTCCATTTTGAAATAATTAAAGAATTTAATTTTTGCAAATAAAATTTTGTTGGAAATATTTTATTTGAGTCCAAAATGATCCAAAGTATTTTCCAGAATTTTTCTGGAATTTTTCTGAGTCATTTGCTATTTTTAATGAATTAAATGAATTCATCGGGAATTATTTTAAATATTAAATCGCTGGAAATTCAAACTCGGGTCAAGTATCGTTCATCCGACCGAAGTCGGAACCCGAAGTCGGACTCGAGTCCGACCGAGCCACGTGACTCGACCGAACCCACTCCTAACCTAATCAATCCCAACCGTTGGATCAAGATCCAACGGTGAGATCCGCCTGCACGGCCGAGCCGTATCCGCCCGGATCCGATCGCGCCGCGGCGATCGTGGCCGCTTGATCGCGCCACGTGGACGGCCGAGAGTCGCGTGCCGCCGAGACCGAAGCCGGACTCCGCCAGCCGCGCCGCCAGAAAGAACTAGGTTTCCGCTCTAGGGCACGAACGCCGAGGCTATTTAAAGCGTGAGACGTCCCCGAGGTTGCCCTCATCCTTGCGCACCTGCTCTCGAGCCATCTCGCCGAAAGCCGCCGCGTTGAGCCGCAATCGCCGCCGGAGTTGTCTCTTCCTCCGCCGAGGTTTGCGCCGCTTCCGTCGTCGTCAGTCGTCTTCCGCCGAAGGAGCTCAGATCTGGGATCCCCGAGACGATACGCACCCGAAGGAAGGATTCATCTCGCCGGAGAAGCCCCGTAGCGCCGCGCCCTTGGTCATCGTTCCCGTCTCCGGTGCCCAGGCCCCGCCGCGCCATCGCCGGACTCCGCGAGCTCTGTGGACCGTCAGATCCAGATCGGACGGTTGATGTGAGTTCACGTGTTATAAACCCGAGTATATCTGGACCTTTGGATCAAGATCCAACGGTTCACAATCGCCACGCGCTGTAGCAGTGCGATTATAGGATTAGATCTGGACCGTCCGATCTAAATCGAGCGCCCACGATCAACGAGTAGTTTCAACGTGTTAACCCTGGATCTAATCCGCGCCGTTGAATTTCAAATCAACGGCCGTGATTGCGCCACGCGTGTCGGGAAGTTGGACCGACGCGGCCGGGCCGCCCACGCTGCGTGCAGTGTGTGACGCCGACACGCGGCCCGCGTGTCGAGGGGCCCGCATGTCGCTGGTCGACCCCGCCAAGCACCGACGTTACCCATGACGCCACAAAGGTCCCACCTGCCGCCACCGTGGCCGAGCCGCCGACGCCGGGCCGATGACGCTACCCGAGAGGGCCCACATGTCGCCTCATGTGGAGTCGTGGACCGAGTCCACGGTGGACCCGAGCCGAGCATGGACCAAGTCCATGGACCACCGACGCCACCGCCCAATCGAGAGGCTGCCACGTGTCCTTGCCGACGCAATAATTAATTTCCAAAAAAGAAAATGATTTATTAATTCGAAATATTGATTCAAATTTAGATTCAAACTTCAAACGCTTATAACTTTTATGCTTCAACTCCGATTTGAGTGATTCAAATTTCTAAATTTGTATAAAATTCAGATCTACTCAAATATGAATTTTATTTAATTTTTGGACTAAAGTTTTTCTCTGTAATATTATTTAATTGATTATTTAAACTTTAATAAATCATAACTTTTATGCGTTTTAACTCCAAATTTGACGATTCCAGTTTCTAAAAATCCAGAAAATTATGTTCTCTCTGTTTATGGATTTTATTTGGAGTTTTGGGATGTTTTGCCTAGTGTTTATTTGTGTATTTGCTATTTGCACGCTTTTACGAGTAGACGTTGAAGTGCTTGGGAAGGATTCGAGGGAGAAGTGTTGACTCAGATCCAACTCAAGACCAAGAGCAAGTACTTTTTGAAGGCAAGTTGTGCTTTGACCATATTGATCCTATTTAAATCTATTTTGATTTAAACTATTGCATGCTAGTTCAAATAGAAAGATACTTTGATTAAACATGGGGTTAGATAAATACCAATTTGCTATATGACACCTTGATTACTTAAGTATGTGCCATGACCCTTTGTCACCCTAGTTGTGGTTTACTAGTTGGACATTATTAAATTGCCAACATGGGTTTAGATCGTTGTAGTATGTCGCTTAGACTGCTACGTGCTCATGACATGATTTTGGATAATCAAATGCTAATATTGACTTAATGATATATTGAACCTGTTTTGGAAAAGTATCATGTGATGTTGATGGCACGTGGTGCATGGTAATCAAGCGGGGTTTGATAAACGATTTCGGCCGGGCATGTGGCAAGAGTAATCAGGTGGGCCATTGTGGCATTGGGGATGTTGATTTGGTTCTTGGGTAGTCTTGCCCTGGTCACTCTAAGGACTTAACCTTGCAAGCCTTTGAACTGGTCATACTTGCAACCACATGGTGGAATGGGACGGCCCTAGTTGATTAAGTCGCTAAGGACTCACTTGTGGAGCCTCAGGGTGTCAATTACACCGCTTGTGTGATTGTGCGGGAGCGTATCGTGGTCGTGGCCGGCCGATACCCATCTAACGGTGTGTTGGTCCCATACTTCGCCTTGGCTAAGGGAAGGGATGGTGTAGAGCACGAACCGGAGAGGACCACCTGTGTTGTTTGAGGCTTCCAAAGGCTTTATTCTGAACTCGCCTTTGTGGTGTTTGACTCGTATCTTGTGGGTAAAGTGCATAACCTCTGCAGAGTGTAGAATCTATTTGAATAGCCGAGTCCACTGTGATCGACAATGCTCTGAATTACAATCAAGGGTTAGACTTTACGAAAATAACTTGGATTTGAAAAGTTGGGTTGGTTTAGTAATGAAGTTGATGGAAATATGGTTTAGGATGGGGAAAATGTTTATTAAATTTATTGAGAATTTATTTATGCTTTACTTATTTCTCTTTGCTTTCGAATCTACTTTTTGTCAAAAGCTGGTTACTGCAAATATACCTTGAGCTATTCCTTTGTACCAAGCCATGCATATAGTATATTAGCTTGCATTCTTTGCATGACTTGCTGAGTACCAAGTACTCACCCTTGCCTCAACACAATACCAGTTGATGAGGAGATTACGCGATTTGGAGGAGGATTTCCAAGAAGACCCGTCTACTTAGGGATGCGAGCCCAGTCAGTTGCCTGTGGTATACTGGATGGCGCCACGAAGTTATTTGATTTTCCGCTGCTGTTATTTCTCTTTTAATAAGTTTCGCCTTGCGAGGCATATGTTTGTAACTTGGCCATAAGGTTGAGTAACCCTTTGATTATTTAAATAAAGTACTTTGATAGTATCGTTTGGTATGATTGTGATATTTACCGATGTTAAGACTGTGTGCACTAGCGCGTTCCTGGACTAGTGCTGAATACACAGAGGGTCCGGATTTGCAAATTCGGGGTCCCGACAGAGGTGGTATCAGAGCCATACTTGACTGTAGGCTCAACCCTAAGTTAGAATGGTCGTAGTGAGGATAAAACCTATTTTCTAAATCTAAAAATTTGTGAAGACAAGAAATGACATCTCGACTTATCCCCTTCTCTCTTTTCTTGTCTCTTGCTGAAATTTTCCCTTACCTTGTCACAATTGAAAATTCCGAGTTCTTACGTAAAGCACGCTTGTGACAGGATGGAGGAAGAGTTCAACTACGTTGATCTCGGGAGTTGGTCACGCCCAGAGCTTTGGCATATGCTCTGAGACTCTCGGAGATTTTGAGAAGCCCCAATACCAAGTGGAAGTGATCAGGCAAGCGAGGATTGATCAAGGCTTGTGACGTGAGGATTGAAGTACCGCTAGGAAAAGGGCCAGTGCAATCGCTCGATACACCCACCTTTGCCAGAGATCCACAATGCAGATGGGTATCCAAGAAGTATCACGACGAGCAATGCGGCACATTACCCGTATCCACGCCAGAGAATTGGAGAGTACGGTGTTCCGTTACCATTCGCAAGAGCGATAACCTTCTTGACCGAAGGAGATTCGGGATGAGGATGCCACGGTGACACGCTTGGCACGATTTGTCGCCGCCAGGAGGATGTACTAGATAATACAAGCAAGGAGCTACGAAGGCCCGCAAGGAGATCACGACAGAGAAGAACAGATGGCGGGAAGCTCAAGAGTATGTGGCACACCTTCTACGAAGGATTGACGAGTTGGAGATGACTTTGTACGGACTGGACCAGAGCCGATTTGAGCTACACGAGCGGATCCGTAAGAGTCGATCTCGATGAGGACATCGCTTCTTCGACTACAGCGGATGACACGATCATTTGGACATGGCGATCGTTTCGCGCCTATGCCACAAAGACCCGTACCAGGCCGTGGAGGTTTTCTCGAGGAGTGAGCATAGTTTCGATAGTGAGACTCCTTCGCCGAGTCGCGTCATAGAATAAAGAGTCACCCTTAGGCGTTAGACTCCAGAGTTAGTTCGATTTGGATTTGCTTTGTTTGCTGAGTGTCCAGTATGTGTTGCAAGGCCCTTAGGCATTGTAAGCAGCCATACCAAGTTACTAATAATAAAGTTGGACCTTAAGGCTACACCTTTCGCCCCGCATAAGTTCCATATTACTTGTCTATTCTTGTTTCCCTCTCATCTCTAAACCTAGAGCAAATCGAAGATGGTGAACACCCGTGGAAACTTTGGAGGCAATGGGAGTGGTTCTCGCCCAGCAGAAAACCCCAATGATGGAGCACCAGCACCGCCACTTTGGATATCACGAGAATTTCGGGGCGTTTCTTGCTGCCCACTCGATTGATGCATGCTATGATGCAACAAATGCAGCACGTCACTGCTCAGGCCATCGCTAATCAAGTTAATCGGGGACCACGCCGAATCACAAGGCTGTCGAGTTCATGAGGACTCACCCACCCACTTTCTCTGGGAATGCCAATCCATTGGAGGCCGATGATTGGTTAAGATCAATCGAGAGGAAGCTACACATAGCTCAATGCATAGGGAATGAGAAGGTACTCTCGCTTCTCATCACCGGAAGGAACAAATTACGAATGGTGGGAGAACTTCGTGCCCGCCAGAGAGAACCCTCAAGATATCACTTGGGAAGAGTACCAGCATTCGAAAGCGGTATCACGTGCCTGAAGGAATCATGGACCTTAAGAAGGAGGAGTTCAGAGCAATCAAACAAGGTAATCAGCCGATGGCCGACTACCTGAACAAGTTCACACAGCCTAGCGCTACGCACCTGAGGATGTAGCGACAGACAAATCCAGGCAGCCTCGTTTATGAAGGGACTTAACTCAGGATTGCAAGTAGGGTTGATCACCCACACCTTTCCAGATTTCCAAGAGTTGGTGAATAAGGCACTTATTCTTGAGGACAAGCGCAAGGAACTGGATGAGAACAGAAGCGCAGATGCAACAAAGAAGGATCACGCCAGGAACGCAATAGCGCTTGAGAGTTGCACCAAATCAATTCTTCGATTCCAACCACGAATGCAACAAGGACACCATCCTCAAAGCACCAAGACCTGCCAATCGTAACTACCAAACCCCACTTCGCTTAGAAACGCTACCTGTGCAACAAGAAGGAACAAGTGAGGCGCCACATAATCGCAACGAGCCAGGACACTTTGCCAACAGTTGTCCGAAGAAGACAGCGAGAGCGACCCGATTCGCTTCAACCTAGGAACCACCCAGCTAGGACGCCAAAGCACCGAGAGCCACACCCAGATCGTGGTGAGAGGCCGAGTCAACCATGTCACCGCGGATGCACTTTGCAAAATGCTACTGACGTCAGATCTTTGGGTAAGTTACTTGTTAACTCAAGACTGCACAGTTTTGTTTGACTCTGAGCTTAGCATTCGTTTGTTTCGCAAGGCTTTGCTACTAGAAATGATTTAAGGATTGCAAGACTTAAGTGCATGCTTTTAGTTCAAACCCCTGGTTAGAACTCCGAGCAAAAGTAGGATGTTCCGGGGTGAGAATACTAATAGGTGGAATAGAGTTCCTAGCAAACCTTATAATTTTGGAGACCCAGACCTTAGAGGTTATATTGGGAATGGATTGGTTATCCAAGCACAAGGCCGTATTGGACTGTGGGCGAAGGACTATCTCGATTGAGAGCCCGTGTGGGAAGAAAGTGGAATTTCAAGCCACTGCAGTTAGAGATGGTCAGTTGATGGTTAACAGTACCAAGGCAATCAGCATAAAGGATGTCCCGGTAGTGAATGAGTACCCAGATGTCTTTCCCGAAGATCTACAGTATGCCGCAGACAGGGGACATAGAATTTGTAATAGAGCTTGTACTGCAGTACGGACCGATAGCAAAGAGACCCTATCGGATGTCTACCGAGGAGTTGGTAGAGATGAAGAAACAGCTAGAAGAGTTAATGGAGAAAGGATTTATCAGACCGAGTTCGTCGCCGTGGGGAGCACCGCTTTGTTTGTCAAGAAAAAGGACGGAGTTTCAGGATGTGTATTGACTACCGTGCACTCAATGAAGTCACCGTGAAGAATAAGTATCCGCTACCCAGGATTGATGATTTGTTTGATCAATTAAGAGGAGCCGAGTTTTCTCCAAGATTGATCTCGAGATCGGGATACCATCGATTGAAGATCCGATCGTAAGATATTCAAGATCGCATTCTCGTCAAGATATGGACATTCACGAGTTCACGATTATGTCCTTTGGGTGGCGAATGCGCCGACCTATTTCATGAATATGATGAATAAGGTGTTCATGGAATATTTGGACAAGTTTGTAAATGCGTGTTCATGGGCGATATCCTAATCTACTCCAAGACAGGAAGGATGAACATGCCGAACACTTAAGGCGAGTTTTGGAAAAGCCGAGGAACAAAGCAACTTTTCGCCAAGTTCAGCAAGTGTGATTTCTGGAAGGACAAGGTGGAGTTTCTTGGACATGTAATGACTGCGAAGGAGTCGCCGTAGATCCAAGCAAAGTAGAAGTCGTGTTACATTGGGAGCAGCCAAGATCGTGACCCAGATTCGGAGTTTCCTTGGAATGGCAGGATACTACCGCCGTTCATTGAAGGCTTCGACAATTGCGAAACCTCTTACGCAATTGCTGAAGAAGGAAAAGAAGTTTGCATGGGCGCCAAAATGTGAGAAAGGATTTCAGGAGTGAAGAAGCGATTGACGCCACCAGTGTTAGTTCTACCGGATGTTGCTCAAAGCTTCGATATTTATTGTGACGATCGCGCCAAGGACTTGGATGTGTCTTTGTCACGAGAATGGAAAGGTTGTCGCTATGCATCAAGGCGCTTGAGGCCGCATGAGGAAAATTACCCAACACATGACTTGGAGTTAGGCTGCCGTAGTGCATGCTTTGAAGATATGGCGTCACTATCTCGATTGGAAACAGATGTGAAGTGTATACGGATCATAAGAGCCTTAAGTACATATTCACCCAATCGGATCTGAATATGAGGCAGAGGAGATGGTTAGAGTTGATCAAGGACTATAATGTTGGAATCCATTACCATCCCTGAAGGCCAACGTAATGGCCGATGCTCTGAGTCGGAAAAGCCATACCGTGAGTACGTTGCTAGCCACAAGCCAGGATGAGTTATGTAAGGATTTTCAGAAAATGAAGATTGAGGTTGTACCTAGCGGATTCTTGGCACTGGAAGTAAAGCCTACCTTAGAGGACCAGATCCGAGAAGGATGAAGGATGATGACAAGATCCGCGAGGATTAAGTCCATCAAGGAGGAAGGCAAGGCAGAGGACTTCAAATTGGATGAGCAGGCACGTTATGGATGAAGGGTCGGATTTGTGTGCCTAACAAGGAGGAGTTAAAGCGATCGATTTTGGAAGAAGCCCATGACTCAAGTACTCAATTCACCCTGAAGCGCCAAGATGTATCAGATCTCAAGGAGAGATTCGTGGCCGAGTATGAAGCGTGAAGTTGCCGAGCATGTTGCATTGTCACGGCGTATGCCGAGAGTCAAGGCAATGCATCGAGAGACCAGCGGGATTGCTACAATGCTGAAGATACCTGAGTGGAAGTGGGAGGAAATCGGAATGGATTTCATTACCGGTTTGTCAAGACTCAAGGGGTTATGACTCCATATGGGTTATAGTGGATCGCTTGACCAAAGTAGCCCATTTTATCCCCGTGAAGACCACCTACTCGGAGATAAGTTAGCAGAGTTGTACATGATCAGGATTGTTTGTTTGCACGGAGTGCCAAAGAGGATTGTATCGGATGAGGTACCCAATTTACCTCAAGATTCTCAAATAAGTTGCATGAAGCCATGGGAACCCGTTTAAACTTCAAGATGCCTTATCATCCACAGACGGATGGACAGGCCAGAAAGAGTCAACCAGATTCGGAGGATATGTTGAGAGCTTGTGCATTGGCTTATGCTACCTCTTGGGATAAAAGTTTGCCGTATGCCGAGTTCGATTACAACAATAGTTATCGTGCTAGTTCTACGATGTCACCTTTTGAGGCATCAGATGGTCGACCACTGTCGGACGCCATTGAATTGGAATGAGACCGCGGCGCCGTGTCTTGGACCTGATCTTCTTCAAGAGGTCAAGAGCAGATCGCCATGATTAGAGAAAGGTTGAAGATAGCCCAATCTCGGCGTAAGAGTTATCTTGATAATCGTCGCCGAGACTTGAGTTTTGGAACCGTAAGACTTTGTATACCTCGAGTTACGCCTCTCGGGGAGTTAACAGGTTCCATGCCAAAGGAAACTTGCACCCGTTATGTTGGACCATTTAAGATTTTGAGCCGCAGAGGCGAAGTTGCTTATCACCGAGTTGCCACGATCGTTGGCGGGAGTACATGATGTATTCCATGTGTCCCGATTAAAGAAGTGTCTCCGAGTTCCTGAGGAACGAGACAGATTAGAATCAATTGAGTTGCAAGAGGATTTGACTTATAAGGTGTATCCAGTGTGGATTCTAGACACTATGGTTCGAGAAACTAGAAACATGTCAACCGTTTTCTTTAGAGTTCAGTGGAGCAACCATGAAGAAAGCGAAGCGACTTGGGAGCGCGAAGAGGATTTGAAGAAAGAATTTCCAAACCTATTCCTTTAGTAAGCCCTGAATCTCGGGGACGAGATTCTATTAAGGGGGGGAGGTTTGTAACACCCCAAAATTTTACTTGTCCTAAATTCATGTGTGATTTGGCACTTTGGTGAATTTTGGAATTTTCTGGAATTTATTTGGATTTAATTGGAATTTATTTGAATTTATTCCATTTTGAAATAATTAAAGAATTTAATTTTTGCAAATAAAATTTTGTTGGAAATATTTTATTTGAGTCCAAAATGATCCAAAGTATTTTCCAGAATTTTTCTGGAATTTTTCTGAGTCATTTGCTATTTTTAATGAATTAAATGAATTACTGGGAATTATTTTAAATATTAAATCGCTGGAAATTCAAACTCGGGTCAAGTATCTTGTTCATCCGACCGAAAGTCGGAACCCGAGTTCGGACTCGAGTCCGACCCGAGCCACGTGACTCGACCGAACCCACTCCTAACCCTAATCAATCCCAACCGTTGGATCAAGATTCAACGGCTGAGATCCGCCCGTACCGGTTCGAGCCGTATCCGGCCCGGATCCGATCGCGCCGCGGCGATCGTGGCGTTGATCGCGCCACGTGGGCGGTGAGAGTCGCCGTCTTCGCCGAGACCAGCCGGACTCACGCCGCGCCCGCGCCGCCAGTAAAGAACTAGGTTTCCGCTAGGCACGAACGCCGAGGCTATTTAAAGCGTGAGACGCCCCCGAGGTTGCCCTCATCCTTGCGCACTGCTCCTCGAGCCATCTCGCCGAGCCGCCGTTGAGCCGCAATCGCTCGCCGGAGTTGTCTCTTCCCTCCGCCGAGGTTTCTTGCCGCTTCCGTCGTCGTCAGTCGTCTTCCGCCGAGAAGGAGCTCGAGATCTGGGATCCCCGCGACGAGACGCACTGCCGAAGGAAGGATTCATCTCGCCGAGAAGCCCCGTAGCGCCGCGCCCTTGGTCATCGTTCCGCCTCCGGTGCCCAGGCCTCGCCAGCCATCGCCGGACTCCGCGAGCTCTGTGGACCGCCGATCCAGATCGGACGGTTGAGGTGAGTTCACGTGTTATAAACCCGAGTAGATGCGGGACCGTTGGATCAAGATCCAGCGGTTCACAATCGCCACGTCTTTATGCAAAGGCGATTATAGGATTAGATCCGACCGTCCGATCTAAATCGAGCGGCCCACGATCAACGAGTAGTTTCAACGTGTTAACCCTGGATCTAATCCGCGCCGCTGAATTTCAAATCAACGGTCGTGATTGGCGCCACGTGTCGGAAGTTGGACCGACGCGGTCGCTGGCCCACGCAGCGTGCGTGTAGCATGACGCCGACACGCCGGGGCCCGCGTGTCGAGGGCCCGCATGTCGATGGTCGACCGCCAAGCGCCGACGTTACCCATGACGTCACGGTGGGTCCCACCTGCCAAGACTGTGGCCGAGCCCCGCCGACGCCGCCGATGACGTCACCCGAGAGGCCCACATCTCGGGCCTCACGTGGAGTCGTGGACCGAGTCCACGGTGGACTCCGAGCCGAGCATGGACCAAGTCCATGGACTAGCCGACGCCACCGCCCAATCAGAGGCTGCCACGTGTCCTTCTTGACGCAATAATTAATTTCCAAAAGAAAATGATTTATTAATTCGAAATATTGATTCAAATTTAGATTCAAACTTCAAACGCTTATAACTTTTATGCTTCAACTCCGATTTGAGTGATTCAAATTTCTAAATTTGTATAAAATTCAGATCTACTCAAATATGAATTTTATTTAATTTTTGGACTAAAGTTTTTCTCTGTAATATTATTTAATTGATTATTTAAACTTTAATAAATCATAACTTTTGCGTTTTAACTCCAAATTTGATTTATTCCAGTTTCTAAAAATCCAGAAAATTATGTTCTCTCTGTTTATGGATTTTATTTGGAGTTTTGGGATGTTTTGCCTAGTGTTTATTTGTGTATTTGCTATTTGCACGCTTTACGAGTAGACGTTGAAGTGCCGGAAGGATTCGAGGGAGAAGTGTTGACTCAGGATCCAACTCAAGACCAAGAGCAAGTACTTTTTGAAGGCAAGTTGTGCTTTGACCATATTGATCCTATTTCGAAATCTATTTTGATTTAAACTATTGCATGCTAGTTCAAATAGAAAGATACTTTGATTAAACATGGGGGTTAGATAAATACCAATTTGCTATATGACACCTTGATTACTTAAGTATGTGCCATGACCCTTTGTCACCCTAGTTGTGGTTTACTAGTTGGACATTATTAAATTGCCAACATGGGTTTAGATCGTTGTAGTATGTCGCTTAGACTCGCTCGTGCTCATGACATGATTTTGGATAATCAAATGCTAATATTGACTTAATGATATATTGAACCTGTTTTGGAAAAGTATCATGTGATGTTGATGGCACGTGGTGCATGGTAATCAACCGGGTTTGATAAACGATTTCGGCCAGGGCATGTGGCAAGAGTAATCAGTGGGCCAGTTGTGGCATTGGGGATGTTGATTTGGTTCTTCTAGTAGTCTTGCCCTGGTCACTCTAAGGACTTAACCTTGCAAGCCTTTGAACTGGTCATACTTGCAACCACATGGCCGAATGGGACGGCCCTAGTTGATTAAGTCGCTAAGGACTCACTTGTGGAGCCTCGTGGTGTCAATTACACCGCTTGTGTGATTGTGCGGGGAGCGTGTCGTGGTCGTGGGCCGATACCCATCTAATCGGTGTGTTGGTCCCATACTTCGCCTTGGCTAAGGGAAGGGATGGTGTAGAGCACGAACCTGAGAGGACCACCTGTGTTGTTTGAGGCTTCCAAAGGCTTTATTCTGAGGAACTTCGCCTTTGTGGTGTTTGACCAGTATCTTGTGGGTAAAGTGCATAACCTCTGCAGAGTGTAGAATCTATTTGAATAGCCGAGTCCACGATCGACAATGCTCGGGAATTACAATCAAGGGTTAGACTTTACGAAAATAACTTGGATTTGAAAAGTTGGGTTGGTTTAGTAATGAAGTTGATGGAAATATGGTTTAGGATGGGGAAAATGTTTATTAAATTTCTTGAGAAGTTATTTATGCTTTACTTATTTCTCTTTGCTTTAATCTACTTTTGTCAAAAGTCGTTAATGCAAATATACCTTGAGCTATTCCTTTGTACCAAGCCATGCATATAGTATATTAGCTTGCATTCTTTGCATGACTTCTTGAGTACCAAGTACTCACCCTTGCCTCAACACAATACCAATGAAGAGGAGATTACGCCCGATTTCGGAGGAGGATTTCCAAGAAGACCCGCTCTACTTAGGGATGCGAGCCCGGTCGGTTACTGTGGTATACTGGATGGCGCCACGAAGTTATTTGATTTTCCGCTGCTGTTATTTCTCTTTTAATAAGTTTCGCCTTGCGAGGCATATATTTGTAACTTGGCCATAAGGTTGAGTAACCCTTTGATTATTTAAATAAAGTACTTTGATAGTATCGTTTGGTATGATTGTGATATATACCGATGTTAAGACTGTGTGCACTAGCGCGTTCCTGGACTAGTGCTGAATACACAGAGGGTCCGGATTTGCAAATTCGGGGTCCCGACATCATAGCATCCAAGAAGTTGCGACACTACTTTCAGGCACACAGAATTCAGGTTCCGACCAACTTTCCACTAAGGGAGATCCTAGGAAACCAAGATGCTAGTGGTCGAATAACAAAGTGGGCCATGGAACTTGCCGAGTTCGAGATCGAGTTCTCGGCTCTCACTGCGATCAAGTCTCAGGTCTTGGCGGACTTCCTAGCAGAGTGGATGAACCTCACTCCACCTCAGACGGATCCCAACCAATCTGGGCAAGGTTGCTGGATCATGTACTTCGACGGATCCCGATCTTACGAACGCTCGGGGGCGGGAGTAGTCCTGGTATCTCCACAAGGAGAACAACTCCAGTACGCCCTCCAGCTACATTTCGTTGCGAGAAATAACACGGCAGAATACGAAGGCCTGTTGGCCGGGCTACGAGCATGCAAAGCGCTTGGAGTCCAACGGCTCACCGTCAAGGGTGATTCGCAATTGGTCGTCAATCAGGTTAACAAGGAGTATCAGTGTTCCGATGACTCAATGGCGCTTTACCTGGCTGAAGTTAGGAAGATGGAGAAGTACTTCAAGAATTTCGAGGTACTCTACATCCCCAGGAAGGAAAATTCCCTGGCCAACCATCTTTCGAAGGTCGATTCTGCTCAACTTCCTGCCCCTGCAAGGGTGCTCCTCTAGCACGTAAACAAGCCCTCCATTTCCTCTGCAAAGGAGGCACCTGAGGCGCACGGTAACGTCTCCATCCTCGAGCATGGTGTGAGTTGGATGATGCCATTCATCCAATATCTCGCACATGGGACACTGCCCGAGGAAGAAGCCGAGCGCTCCCGGCTCATAAGACGATCCTCGCCGTACAAGCTGGTCGAGGGCATCCTATACCGCAAAGGAGCACTTGGAGTCCTCTCTAGGTGCATCACATAGGAAGAAGGCGAATACCTTCTCAAGGACATCCACGAAGGAATGTGTGGAGCTCACTCGTCCTTCAGAACATTAGTGAGCAAGGCCTTCCGATTGGGTTACTATTGACCAACCGCCCTGGCTGATGCCCGCTCGATAGTAACCTCCTGTCGAGCATGTCAGTTTCATGCCTGCAAGGTCCACCAGCCGGCATACGCGCTCCAAACCATCCCCTTAACATGGCCATTTTCGGTCTAGGGGGTCGACATACTCGGACCTTTTCCCCGAGGCCAGAAGGGTTGAAAATACTTGCTCGTGGCAATCGACACCTTCACCAAATGGATTGAGGCAGAGCCCATATCAACCATCTCGGCCCAAGCGGCCAAGAGGTCCTTTCGCAATAACGTGGTGACACGCTTTGGTATACCGAACCGCCTCATCATGGATAACGGCACACAATTCACAAGCGAGCTATTTCAAGCTTACTGTTAGGACATCGGGACCAAGATATGTTTCGCGTCTGTGGCTCACCCACAGAGTAACGGAGCGGCCGAGCGGGCAAACGGGAAAATCATCCAAGGAATCAAGAAAAGGGTTTTCAAAAACCTCGACCAGCAAAAGCAGGCTTGGGTGGACGAGCTCCCTTCTGTCCTATGGTCGGTTCGCACAACGACGAGTCGAGCTACGGGGGAAACTCCATTTCAGCTCGTCTATGGTGCAGAGGCCATCTTGCCCGCTGAAATCATGCTGGGATCCCCGAGGGTGCACCTGGTCGATGACATCGACAAGGAAGGCGAGCACCTCCTCGACCTTGACCTCGCAGAAGCGACACGCGAATGGGCTTTGCTCTGATCCGTGGTTTACCTGCAGGCCTTGTGCAGGCACGCGGCTAAATCGGTTCGACCAAGGACCTTAAAAGTCGGTGATCTTGTCCTACGTCGAGTTAAAGATCTGTAAAAAGCCAACAAGTTAACCCCTAGATGGGAAGGTCCTTACACGGTCATTTCAACAGCACGCCCGGGGGCTATCCGCCTTGCAATGGAAGATGGTCGAGAGCTCGCCAGCACCTGGAACATCGACCAACTGCGTAAGTTCTTTGTCTAGTTTTTCGCGCACCTTTTTACTTCTGCAACTTTCACAGCTCTTTATTTTAATAAAATTCGATTCCCTCGCCCGCCCTATTACTATCATTCTTCCCAAGATC
This sequence comes from Rhipidocladum racemiflorum, assembly GCA_036346355.1. Taxonomy (NCBI): domain Eukaryota; kingdom Viridiplantae; phylum Streptophyta; class Magnoliopsida; order Poales; family Poaceae; genus Rhipidocladum; species Rhipidocladum racemiflorum. The sequence goes on along the minus strand of CM070589.1, from coordinate 25,845,251 downwards.
TTGTGAATGACCCCAAAAGTCCCTGCCCCCTGGTAGGCCGACTTAGTCTCGCTCAAAGGGCATATTCTTGGTGACAGGGGATAGCGAAAGGGCAAACGGGCAAGGATATTCGCTTCAATCCCTCCCCAGAGTTCAGCTAGCATGTGCATGAACGACCAGACGCAGAAACGGCTAGCAACAGATCACTCAGCATGCCCCCAGAAATCTCAGTCTACATAAGCTGATTATCTTTCGCAGCAGTTCTACGCTGCAAGTCACAATCGCACGGACACACTCTCGGACGAATCAGAGACTCGATGGATCTATGCATGCTTGGCCCTTGCGCATCACGTCAAGCATCCACATGGTTTTTCCCCATTTTCGCCGAGTCATGCTCGCGCATCACGGGCATGAGCCAGGACGCCCGGGGGGATAAGGCCGCGCCTGCTATTCTTTTGGCGACCGGACCCATGCTTGCAATTCAGAGAGGGTTGTAGGTCGTTAAGTGAAGGCTGCGCGATTTTTTCTAACTCTCCTGTCAACGAGCTCGTGCTTGCAATTTAGGTGCACGACCTTCGTTAACAGCGGGGGCTTAGTAGAGGGGCGAACTACCGTGCTTTCCCTAAAGAAAAATGTGCGTTCATAATTTTATTCTTAATTTGCTTAAGTATTGTCTGCTCGGATCGCTTTGCTGGGGAACGCGATATGCTACACTAGCACAAATTAAAATTTCTACCGCAAACCAGAAAAGCCACTCGGAAGAAGGGGATCATAGATCTATTACCACTAGATGTGCAGTTGCGGAATCCTTCGCACGTCGTTGTAGTGGATCGTTCTCGGCGTGGATCGTCCTCGCCGCGGATCGTCCTCGCCGCGGATCGTCCTCGCCGCGGATCGTCCTCGCCACGGATCGTCCTCGCTGCGGATCGTCCTCTCCACACCGCAGTAGCAGCAGCATCACAACAGCAATCCACACGTCCGGGGATGGAACGCCGTGCGTCGGTGTGCAAGCACCGGGTCGCTCGGCAGGGGCAACGAGAGGAGTTGGCTAGGGTTTCTGGTGAAACACCTCTAAACCACACGAAAGTGTATGCTGCGTCTAGCCTCCTCCCCTCCTTATATAACCACGAGGTGAAACCCTAGGCAGTCAGGGCCCATCTACGCGCTAAGCCCACGAGGTCCATTAATTGCGGATCCAATCTGAATTAATGTGTCCCAGCCCGTTAAGTGTGTGACCATGTAGGTTCATGCGCATTTGGACATGGATTCGGAAAAACCCTTTTCTAATCCAATAGTCGGTAGCGGTTCCTTGCAGAGCATGCCAACTCCCAAACGCATATGATTAAAGTACTGATGTAATAATCCCTTTGCCAAACTATATGAAGATCGAACTCAAGGCGAGAAGCATGTCATCCTTTGACAGTTCAATCCATCTCTCGTATCCGTGATATATTAATAAGTTGTGATTGACTTCTCAATCACGGCATGGCCATGCACTTCCTTAATCATATCACACGAGTGTCCTAGACATATATATCCGTTAAATTGGAGTGTCAAATTCCATCTTGACTGCTCACTTCCCTCTGCATGTTTCATAGTAAACTTGAAAGCTACCTTACTATCCGATTAGGAAATAGTGTTTGGTAACCCCAAGGTAAACTATTACACTTGTAGGGAATATGACAATCTCAGGTCTAAGGATCATACATCTACTATGTATGAGATACACTGATGACACATAAGAATGTAACATTCTCGCAGTGTCCCATTGTGGGTCTATCTAACACATGTTCTTCAACATGCGTCCACAATGTATTGATGATATCTCCATATCCCATGATCTATGAAACATGATCATCGAACAATACATGTGTTGATCTATTCATCGTTGTCCTATACGATGATATCCGATCAGAGATATTTATCCAATTATATCAATAAGTAAAGAGCTTTATAAAAAAGTCACACACTTGTTGATCAAAACAATGATATACATTCATTGGACCAATAATCATATTATTATTCATAAACATAGTCATATTACAATCATCCATATGATTGCCTCAAGGGCATAACACTAACAATCTCCCACTTGCACTTGAGTCAATCAATTAAGTATCTAATACCAATAGACCTCGTGTGCGCCTCATGCTTAGGCTGTGGTAGTGGCTTTGTCAATGAATCAGCCACATTGGCTTCCGTATGTACTTTGCATATCTTCACATCACCCCTATCCATAATTTCGCGAATAAGGTAAAAGCGTCGGAGTATATGTTTGGACTTATGATGTGATCTAGGCTCTTTTGCTTATGCAATGGCACCACTATTATCGCAATAGATGTCCATTAGACTAGAGGCACTAGCGACCACACCAAGCTCTGAGATAAACTTCTTTATCCATACAGCTTCTTTTGCGGCATCCGAACCGCAATGTACTCCTCTTCTGTCGCAGAGTCAGCCACCGTGCTTTGCTTGGAACTCTTCTAGCTTACTGCTCCTCTATTTAGTGTAAACACAAAACCGGATTGTGATCGAAAATCATCTTTGTCAGTTTGGAAGCTTGCATCGGTGTAACCTTTTACAACCAGTTCTTCCTCACCTCCAAAGACTAGGAACATACCCTTAGTTATTCTCAAGTACTTTAGGATGTTTTTCACGGCTATCCAATGACCATCACCGGGATCCGCTTGGTATCTACTTGTGACACTTAGAGCATATGAGACATCTGGCGCTGCATGATCATGGCATACATGATAGATCCAATAGCCGAAGCATATGGAATCTTGCTCATCCTGTCTCGCTCATCAGTTGTCGAAGGACACTGATTCTTGCTTAGACTGATGCCATGTGACATTGGCATGAAACCTCTCTTAGATTCATGCATATTGAACCTTTTCAATACTTTGTCAATGTACGTTTCCTGGCTTAATCCAATCAACCTTTTTAATCTATCTCTATAGATCTTTATGCCCAAGATATAAAATGCTTCTCCCAAGTCCTTCATTGAGAAACTCCTTTTCAACGAAGTCTTAACATCTTCAAACATAGGAATATCATTCCCGCTCAATAATATGTCATCCACATACAAGATCAGAAACACAAGTGCGCTCCCACTAGCCTTCTTGTAAACACAAGGCTCTTCTTCGTTTTTGATAAAGCCAAATCCTTTGACCACTTCATCAAAATGAATGTTCCAACTCTGAGATGCTTGCTTTAACCCATAAATGGATCTCTGAAGCTTGCATATCTTTTTAGCATTTTTAGGATCAACAAAACTCTAAGGTTGTATCATGTATACATCCTCAGATAAATTCCCAATAAGGAAGCTATCTTGACGTCCATCTGCCATATTTCATAATCGAAATATGCAGCAATTGCTAAAATGATCCGGACAGACTTGAGCATGGCTACCGGTGAAAAAGTTTCATCATAGTCAATTCCTTGAACTTGTTTGAAACCCTTTGCCACCAACCGTGCCTTATAGATTTGAACATTTCCATCTACCTCTGTCTTCTTCTTGAAAATCCATTTGCATTCTATGGTTTTTACACCATCAGGAGGATCGACCAAGTTCCAAACTTGATTGTCATGCATGGATTGAATTTCGGATCTCATGGCTCCAAGCCATTTTTCGGAGTTTGGGTCCATCATCGCTTCTTTGTAAGTCATGGGCTCATCTTTTTCCAATAATAATATGTCATGTCCATATCTTATGGGTTCATGATGAGGCCTCCCCGACCTACGTATGGTTGGTGTCTCTTCCACAGGTTGTACAACACTGTGTACATCTTGTGAAGGTTCAGTGGTAGCTTGAATATATTCATGCGATTCTTGAATTTCATCGAGATGCACATCACTCCCACTGATTTCTTTGGAAAGAAACTCTTTTTCCAAAAAGACACCATTTCGAGCAACAAAAACTTTGTTCTCGTTTCTTTTATAAAAGTAATATCCTTTTGTTTCTTTAGGATACCCCACAAAGAAGCATTTTTCTGATTTAGGTGCGAGTTTATCTAATTGCAAACGTTTTATATAAGCCTCGCATCCCCATATCTTGAGAAATGACAATATGGGACTTCTCCCGGTCCATATCTCATATGGTGTCTTCTCAATGGATTTTGATGGGGCCCTATTTAATGTGAACGCAGCTATCTCTAGAGCGAACCCCAGAAGGATAATGGCAGATCTGTTTGGCTCATTATTGACCAAACCATATCCAATAAAGTTCGATTCCGTCATTCGGCTACGCCATTCCATTGAGGCGTTCCTGGCGGAGTAAGTTGTGGAACGATTCCACATTGCTTTAGATGATCACCAAACTCTTGGCTCAAGTATTCGCCACCACGATCTGATCATAAGTGTTTTATTGATTTGCCAAGTTGATTTTGTACTTCGTTCTGAAAATCTTTGAACCTTTCAAAGGTTTCATACTTATGCCTCATTAAATAGATATATCCATATCTACTAAAGTCATCAATAAAAGTTACAAAGTACTGAAACCCACCTCTAGCAATTGAGCTCATTGGTCCACATACATCTGTATGTACTAGGGCCAACAATTCACTCGCCCTCTCACTAAAACCTGTGAAAGGGGTTTTTGTCATCTTGCCAAGTAAACAAGACTCACATGTTTCAAATGATTCAAAATCAAATGAGGTGAGAAGTCCATCACCATGGAGCTTCTTCATGCGCTTCTCATTTATGTGACCCAAGCGACAATGCCATAAAAAGGTAGGGTTCAAATCATTTGGTCGGGGCCTTTTGACATTAATGTTATAGACATGTTTTTCTTTGAGTTCAAGGACGTATAACCCATCCACCATGGGACAACGACCATAATACATATCATTCAAAAATATTGAACAAACAAAGTTCTTTATTATGAATTCATAACCTTCATGTTCCAAACAGGAAGATGAAATAATGTTTCTACTCATAGATGGAACAAAATAACAATTATTAAGTTCTAAAACTAATCCTGAAGGCAAATGCAATGGGTAGGTGCCAACGGCAAGACCAGCAACTCTTGCTTTATTCCCCACACGAATATCCACTTCTCCCTTTGCCAAGTCTCTACTCTTTGTCAGCCCCTGCATCGAATTTCAAATGTAAGCAACCGATCTGGTATCATATACCCAAGAGCTGGAATAAGAAGTAGCAAGATTAATTTCTATAACATTAATACCTGAAGTGGAAGTCACACTCCCATTCCTTTTATCTGCCAGGTACTTCTCGCAGTTTTGTTTCCAATGTCCTGACTTCTTACAATAGAAGCACTGGGTTTCGGGTTGACGGCCGACTTTGAGCTTCTGAAGCTTAGTTTTGTGGCTCGTGATCTCATCTTGAGCCTTACCCTTGCCCTTTCCCTTTCCCCAAGCCTTAGCTTTCTTCTTTTTGAAGGCAGTTGTCTTCTGAACCATCATCACATGATTGGGTTTCTTCTTAATGCTTTCCTCGGCAGCCTTGAGCATCCCATGTAGCTCGGTCAGGCTCTTCTCCATGCTATTCATATGAAAATTCATAATGAATGGCTCAAAGCTCTGAGGCAGAGACTAGAGAATTACGTCTGTAGCCAGACCAATGCTAAGGGGAAACTCAAGCTTTTCCAATCTCCCAATGTAGCCAATCATCTTGATTACATGTGGGCTGACCGGACTGCCTTCAGCCAGCTTACAAGCAAACAGAAGATTTGAGATACCATACCTCTCAGCCCTTGCTTGATTCCGAAACATGCCCTTCAAGCCCACAATCATATTGTAAGCATCCTGGTCCTCATATTGCTTTTGCAGCTCAGAGTCCATGGTTACAAGCATGAGACAGCTGACCTCTACAGAGGCATTAACATGTTTTTCATAGTCAGCCTTCAAATTCCGAGGAGCATTTTCTGCTGGTTCATCAGGAATCGGACTCTCTAGAACATATTCTTTCTTTTCATGTTTGAGAACAATTCTCAAGTTGCGATACCAATCCACAAAATTTGTTCCATTTAGTTTTTCTCTTTCCAAAACTGATCTCAAAGCAAAACCAGGTGCAGCAGGAGGTGCCATTGAACTACAACAAAAACATGCAAAGTTTCTAAGCACTATGTTTCTGTAATACTTTTATTAAACATTTTAACAAAAGAAACTCCTATCATGTGCCCCCTTTATGGACACATGGTGAGTATTCAAGATCCATATTCATCAAACACTAGTGAGCTTTGGCATCACTGCTAGAAATCTAATGACATAGGTAAGCAACATCTTTGCTAATTACATCTTATGTAACTCTTGTTGGTTGAGCATGAAAACAAGTAATGAATGCCTCCGTCAACTTGAGTCATGTCCAGGTCAACTCGCCCTTAGGGCTTACATGAGGGAGGGAGCACTTCCCGTTTCCGGGTGCCAATTAAGAAACCTAGCCTCATGTGTGTTTTCCTAGACACCAATCGTCTTGTATCCGTTCCTTCATTACTGAAATCATATTCCAACCACTAATGTCCTTAAGCCCAAAACCGTTTTGATAGCTGTCGGGACCCCGAATTTGCAAATCCGGACCCTCTATGTATTCAGCACTAGTCCAGGAACGCGCTAGTGCACACAGTCTTAACATCGGTAAATATCACAATCATACCACTCGATACCAATAAAGTACTTTATTTAAATAATCAAACTGGTTACTCAACCTTATGGTCAAGTTACAAATACATGCCTCGCAAGGCGAAACTTATTCAGAGAAAAATAATAGCAGCGGAAAATCAAATAACTTCGTGGCGCCATCCAAGATACCACAGGCAATCGATCGGGCTCGCTTCCCTAAGTAGACGGATCCTCTTGGAGTTCCTCCTCCAAAGTAGTGCGATCTCCTCTTCAAGCGGTGTTGTATTGTGGCAAGGGTGAGTACTTGGTACTCGACAAGTCATGCAACCTGAGAATGCAAGCTAATATACTATATGCATGGCTTGGTACAAAGGAATAGCTCAAGGTATATTTGCAAGAAATGATTTGAAAAGTAATATAAGTAGATTCGAAGCAGTGAGAAACAAGTAAAGTATAAATAACTTTTCAAGGAATTTAATAAACATCTTTCCCATCCTAATCCACATTTCCATCAACTTCATTATTAGTCCAACCCAACTTTTCAAACCAAAGTTATTTTTAGGAAAATCTAACCCTTGATCAGTAATTCCCGAGCGATGTCCAATACCGCGGACACGGCTATTCGAATAGATTCTAAACTCTGCAGAGGTTATGCACTTTACCCACAAGATACAACAAACACCACAAAGGCGAAGTTCAGTAACAAAGTCTTTCGTAGACTTCAAACAATACAAGTGGTCCTCCCGGTTATTGCGCAAGACTAACCCTTCCCTTCGCTAAGGCGAAGTCTAGGCCAATCAACTGCTAGATGGGTACCTGGCCTCGGCCCGATGCGGCTCCCCGCACAACTTACACAAAGGGTGTAGTTGACCTCCTGAGGTCCCACAGTAATGCTATTAGCAACTTAGTCAACTAGGTCCGTCCCATTACAGGACATGTGGTTGCACGTTAGACCCAGTTCAAAGGCTTGCAAGGTTAAGTCCTTAGGGTGACCAGGGCAAGACTACCCGAAGAACCAAATCAACATCCCCAATGCCACAATCGGCCCACCTGATTACTCTTGCCACATGCCCCGTCAGAAAACTGTTTATCAAACCCGCTTGATTACCATGCACCACGTGCCATCAACATCACATGATACTTTTCCCAAAACAGGTTCAATATATCATTAAGTCAATATTAACATTTGATTGTCCAAAATCATGTCATGAGCACGAGCGTGTCTAAGCGATACTACAACGGTCTAAACCCATGTTGGCGATTTAATAATGTCCAACTAGTGATCCACAACTAGGGTGACAAAGGGTCATGGCACATACTTAAGTAATCAAGGTGTCATACAAAGAAATTGGTATTTATCTAACCCCCATGTTTAAAAAAAGTATCTTTCTAATTGAACTAGCATTAAATAGTTTAAATCAAAATAGATTTATAAATAGGATAAACATGGTCAAATAACAACTTGCCTTCAAAAAGTACTTGTTCTTGGTCTTGAGTTGGATCCTGAGTTAATACTTCTCCTTCGAATCCTTCCCAGACTTCAACGTCTACTCGTAAAGCGTGCAAATAGCAGATACACAAATAAACAATAGGCAAAAAGTGTCCAAACACCCAAATAAAATCCATAAACAGAGAGAACATAATTTTATGAGTTTTTAGAAACTGAAATCGTCAAATTCGGAGTTAAAAAGCAAAAGTTATGATTATTTAAAGTTTTAAATAATCAATTAAATAATTTTACAGAGAAAAACTTTAGTCCAAAAATTAAATAAAATTCATATTTAGGTAGATCTCAATTTTATAGAAATTTAGAAATTTGAATCACCCAAATCGGAGTTGAAACGCAAAAGTTATAAACGTTTGAAGTTTGAAACAAAATCTGAAATCATTATTTCGAATTAATAAATCATTTTCTTTTTCGGAAATTAATTATTGCGTCATCATGGACACGTGTCAGCCTCGGATTGGCCTGCTGACGTCAGCCGGTCCATGGACGTAGTCCACGCTCGGCTCGGGTCTACCGTGGACTCGGTCCACAGCTCCACGTGTCGCTGACATGTGGGTCCATCCGATGACGTCATGGGTGACGTCACGGTGCGATCGACATGACATCGGGCCCAGCGTGTCGATGGCCTGCACGCCGCGTGGCGCGGCGGTTCGACTCCCTGGACACGCGTGGCACGATTGTAGCCGTTGGTTTGAAAACCGACGGCTAGGATTGATTTGGGCCTCAAGTGGCTTGGGCGCGCGGGTTAATTCTGGCCGTTGGATCTTGATCTAACGGTCGAGATCCAATCTAGCCTGGTGCGATTCCGCCACGTGGCACGACCTAAGCCGTTGGATCTAGATCCAGCGGTTGAGATTAGATCTAGGATTTTCAACGAGAACTCACCGAGGGTGACGTGGCGCGATCCGAGCCCTTGGATCTTGATCGGACGGTTGGTGGAGCTTCGGGTCGGCGATGGCTTCACGGCAGGGTTGTGGCTGCCGTGGCCGAGGCAGCGACCACACGAACAGCGTTTGGGGACGTGCTCGGCGAGGTGAAGGGTCTCTTCGGTGCGCCTGGCCGGGGTTCGGATCTGGGGTCAATGGCGGCAGGGGGCGGCGACGGCGGCGGAATCAAGCAAAACCACGCGGAGGGATGCTATGACTCGGCGAGCGATTCCGTCAGATCTACTGGCGGTGAGGCTCGGTGAGATAGGGCGTAGAGTGCGCGGTCACGGCGGTCCTCGGGTACCACCCGCATTTAAATGCCCTCGGCATGCGCGCACGGACGGAACCCTAATCCTACACGGCGGCGACAAGCGAGGAGTCCGGCTCGGACTCGGCGGGGACGATGACGCACGGCCATCCACGTGGCACGATCAACGGCCACGATCGCGTGGACGCGATCGGATCCGGGCCAGACACGGCTTGGGTCGGGGCGATCCAATCCGGACCGTTGGATTCCGATCCAACGGTCGGGATCGATTGGGGTTAAGAACGGGTTTGGTTGAGTCAACTGGCTCGGGTCGGGTTCGGGTCGGACTCGAACTCGAGTCTGACTCGGGCTCGGTCGGATGAACAGTACAAACCCATTCGCATTTTCCAGCGATTTAATAATTAAAATAATTCCCAGAAATTCATTTAATTCATTAAAAAATAGCAAAACACTCAGAAAAATTCCAGAAAAATTCTGGAAAATATTTTGGAACATTTTGGACTCGAATAAAATATTTCCAACAAAATTTTATTTGCAAAATTAAATTCTTTAATTATTTCAAAATGGAATAAATTCAAATAAATTCCAAATAAATCCAAATAAATTCCAGAAAATTCCAAAAATTCACCAAAGTGCCAAATCACACATGAATTCAAGAAAAGCAAAATTTTGGGGTGTTACAAACCTCCCCCCCTTAATAGAATCTCGTCCCCGAGATTCAGGGCGCACTACAGAATAGGTTTGGAAACTCTTTCCTCAAATCCTCTTCGCGCTCCTAGGTCGCTTCGCTCTCTGCATAGTTGCTCCACTGAACTCTACAGAAACGGGTTGACTTATTTCTGGTCTCTCGATCCCTTGTGTCCGAAATCCTCACGGGGTGCTCCTTATAAGTCAAATCCTCTTGCAACTCAATTAACTCTAGCGGTGTCTGTTCCTCAGGAACTCGGAGACACTTCTTCAACTGGGACACATGGAATACGTCATGCACTCCTGCTAACGACTGCGGCAACTCCAGCTGATAAGCAACTTCGCCTCTGCGGCTCAAAATCTTAAATGGTCCAACATAACGGGGTGCGAGTTTCCCTTTGGCATGGAACCTCTTAACTCCCCTGAGAGGCGTAACTCTGAGGTATACAAAGTCTTCTGGTTCAAAACTCAAGTCTCGACGACGATTGTCAGCATAACTCTTTTGTCGTGATTGGGCTATCTTCAACCTTTCCCTAATCATGGCGATCTGTTCTTCAGCCTCTTGAAGAATATCAGGCCCAAAGACACGGCGCTCGCCGGTCTCATTCCAATTCAATGGCGTCCGCAGGTCGACCATACAAAGGCCTCTCAAAAGGTGACATCTGTAAACTAGCCTGATAACTATTGTTGTAACTGAACTCGGCATACGGCAAACTCTTATCCCAAGAGGTAGCATAAGCCAATGCACAAGCTCTCAACATATCCTCCAGAATCTGGTTGACTCTTTCGGTCTGTCCATCCGTCTGTGGATGATAAGTCATCTTGAAGTTCAAGCGGGTTCCCATGGCTTCATGCAACTTATTCCGTAACCTTGAGGTAAATTGGGTACCTCTGTCCGATACAATCCTTTTCGCACTCCGTGCAAACAGACAATCCTGATCATGTACAATTCTGCTAATTTATCTCCCGAGTAAGTGGTCTTCACGGGGATAAAATGGGCTACTTTAGTCAAGCGATCCACTATAACCCATATGGAGTCATAACCTCCTTGAGTCTTCGGCAAACCGGTAATGAAATCCATTCCGATTTCCTCCCACTTCCACTCAGGTATTTTTAGCGGCTGTAGCAATCCTGCTGGTCTCTGATGCATTGCCTTGACTCTCTGGCATACGTCGCACAATGCAACATGCTCGGCAACTTCACGTTTCATACTGCCACCGAATCTCTCCTTCAGATCCCGATACATCTTGGCGCTTCGGGATGAATTGAGTACTTGGAGTCATGGGCTTCTTCCAAAATCAGTTGCTTTAATTCTTTCTTGTCAGGCACACAAATCCGATCCTTCATCCACAACATGCCTTGCTCATCCAACTTGAAGTCCTCTGCCTTGCCTTCCTCCTTGATGAACTTAATCCTGCGGATCTTGTCATCATCCTTCTGTCCTTCTCGAATCTGGTCCTCTAAAGTAGGCTTTACTTCCAATGCGGCCAAGAATCCGCTAGGTACAACCTCAATCTTCATTTTCTGAAAATCCTCACATAACTCATCCTGACGTGTGGCTAGCAACGTACTCACGGTATGGCTTTTCCGACTCAGAGCATCGGCTACTACGTTGGCCTTCCCGGGATGGTAATGGATTCCAACATTGTAGTCCTTGATTAACTCTAACCATCTCCTCTGCCTCATATTCAGATCCGACTGGGTGAATATGTACTTAAGGCTCTTATGATCCGTATATACTTCACATCTGTTTCCGATCAGATAGTGACGCCATATCTTCAAGGCATGCACTACGGCTGCTAACTCTAGGTCATGTGTCGGATAATTTTCCTCATGCGGCCTCAACTGCCTTGATGCATAAGCGACGACCTTTCCATTCTGCATCAGCACACATCCAAGTCCTTGGCGCGATGCGTCACAATAAATATCGAAGCTTTGAGCAACATCCGGTAGAACTAACACCGTCTTGATGTCAATCGCTTCTTCAGCTCTGAAATCCTTTCTCACATTCTCAAGCGTCCATGCAAACTTCTTTTCCTTCTTCAGCAATTGCGTAAGAGGTTTCGCAATTGTCGAGAAGCCTTCGATGAAACGGCGGTAGTATCCTGCCATTCCAAGGAAACTCCGAATCTGGGTCACAGTCTTTGGCTGCTCCCAATGTAACACAGCTTCTACTTTGCTTGGATCTACGGCGACTCCCTCTGCGGTCATTACATGTCCAAGAAACTCCACTTTGTCCTTCCAAAAATCACACTTGCTGAACTTGGCGAAAAGTTGCTGTTCCCTCAGCTTTTCCAAAACTCGCCTTAAGTGTTCGGCATGTTCATCCTCTGTCTTGGAGTAGATTAGGATATCATCTATGAACACGACGACAAACTTGTCCAAATATTCCATGAACACCTTATTCATCATATTCATGAAATAAATTTGGCGCATTAAATCAGTCAAAGGACATAATCAGTAAACTCGTAATGTCCATATCTTGACGAGAATGCGATCTTGAATATCTTCCGATCGGATCGTCAACTGATGGTATACCTATTTCATATCAATCTTTGAGAAAACTCCTGCTCCTATCAGATGATCGAACAAATCATCAATCATTGGTATCGTATTCTTATTCTTCACGTTGACTTCATTGAGTGCACGGTAGTCGATGCACATCCTGAAACTTCCGTCCTTTTTCTTGACAAACAAAGCGGTGCTCCCCACGGCGACGAACTCGGCCTCGATAAATCCTTTCTCCATTAACTCTTCTAGCTGTTTCTTCATCTCAACCAACTCCTCGGTGGACATCCGATAGGGTCTCTTTGCTATCGGTCTTTGTGCACTGTACAAGCTCTATCACAAACTCTATGTCCCTGTCTGGCGGCATCCCAGGTAGATCTTCGGGGAAAACATCTGGGTACTCATTCACTACTGAGACATCCTCTATGCTGATTGCCTTGGTACTGTTAACCATCAACTGTCCATCTCTAACTGCAGTGGCTTGAAATTCCACTTTCTTCCCACACGGGCTCTCAACTGAGATAGTCCTTCGTCCACAATCCAATACGGCCTTGTGCTTGGATAACCAATCCATTCCCAATATGACGTCTAAGGTCTGGGTCTCCAAAATAATAAGGTTTGCTAGGAACTCTATTCCACCTATTAGTATTCTCACCCCGGAACATCCTACTTTCGTTCGGAGTTCGGAACCAGGGGTTTGAACTAAAAGCATGCACTTAAGTCTTGCAATCCTCAAATCATTTCTAGTAGCAAAGCCTTGCGAAACAAACGAATGCGAAGCTCCAGAGTCAAACAAAACTGTTGCAGGTACTGAGTTAACAAGTAACTTACCCAGTACGACGTCCGTAGCATTCTGCAGTGCATCTGCGGTGACATGGTTGACTCGGCCTCTCCCCACGGTCTGGGGTGTGGCTCCTGGTGCTAGCGTCCTAGCTGGGGTGGTTCCTAGATTGAAGCGAACTGGGGTCGCTCCTGCTGTCTTCTTCGGACAACTGTTGGCAAAGTGTCTCGCTCGTTGCGATTGTAGCAGCGTCTCACCGTTCCTTGCCGATCGCTCGAGTAATGTTTCTAGCTGGCCGGGTGCAGTAGTTACGATTGACAGGTCTTGGTCTTTGAGGATGGTGTCCTTGTTGCATTCTGTGGTTGGAATCAAGAATTGATTTGGTGCAACTCTCAGTATTTGTTCGTTCACTGGCGTGATCCTTCTTTGTTGCATCCTCGCGCTTCTGTTCTCATCCAGCTCCCTGCGCGTGTCCTCAAGAAGCAGCGCCTTATTCACCCACTCTTGGAAATCTGGAAAGGTGTGGGTGATCAACCCTACTTGCAATCCTGAGTTAAGTCCCTTCATAAAACGCACCTGCCGCTACATCCTCAAAGCGTGGCGTGCTAGCTATGTGAACTTATTCGTAGTCGGCCACCGGTCGATTACCTTGCTTCATGCTCAACTCCTCCTTCTTAAGGTCCATGATTCCTTCAGCACGTGATCTTTGTCGAATGCACGGTGTGAACTCTTCCCAAGTGATATCTTGAGGGTTCTCTTGCGTGGCACGAAGTTCTCCCACCATTCTGGCAATGTTCCTTCCAGGTGATGAGAAGCGTGAAGTACCTTCTCATTTCCTATGCATTGGGCGATATGTAGCTTCCTCTCAATTGATCTTAACCAATCATCGGCCTCCAATGGATTAGCATTCCCAGAGAAAGTGGGTGGGTGAGTTCTCATGAACTCTGATAGTCTTGTATTCTCAAGCGTGGTCCCGATTGACTTGATTAGCAAAGTGGATCACAAGATGACGTGTTGCATTTGTTGCATCATAGCATGCATCAATCAGCGTCACTGGGCAGCGAGAAAAGCTCCAAATTCTGCACATCCGATGGCGGTCTTTGGTGCTCCCTCATTGGGGTTTTTCGCTGGGTGAGAACCACTCCCATTGCTTCCAAAGTTTCCGCGGTGTTCACCATCTGTCGATTTGCTCTAGGTTTAGAGATGAGAGGGAATCAAGAATAGACAAGTAATATGGAACTTATGCGGGCGTAAAGGTATAATCGTAAGGTCCAACTTTATTATTAATAACTTGGTATGGCTGCTTACAATGCCTAAGGGCCTTGCAACACATACTGCACACTCAGCAAACAATGAAAATCCAAATCGAACTAACTCTGGAGTCTAACGCCTAAAGGGTGACTCTTTATTCTATGACGCGACTCGGCGAAGGAGTCTCCCTATAGAACCTATGCTCACTCATCGAGAAAACCTCCACGTCCCGGGTACGGGTGCTACGGCATAGGCGCGAAACGATTGCCATGTCCAGCAACTGTGTCCTCTGTGGTAGTCGAAGAAGCAGTGTCCTCATCGAGGTCTGACTCCTCCGGATCTGGTTCGTGTCACAAGAGTGCTTTACGTAAGAACTCGGAATTTTTGAATTGTGACAAGGTAAGGAAAATTCAGCAAGAGACAAGAAAAGAAAGAATGGGATAAGTCGAGATGTCATTTCTTATCTTGACAAATTTTTAGCTTTTAGAAAATAGGTTTTATCCTCACTACGACCATTCTAGCTAGGGTTGAGCCTACAGTCAAGTATGGCTCTGATACCACCTCTATCGGGACCCCGAATTTGCAAATCCGGACCCTCTGTGTATTCAGCACTAGTCCAGGAACGCGCTAGTGCACACAGTCTTAACATCGGTAAATATCACAATCATACCACTCGATACCAATAAAGTACTTTATTTAAATAATCAAACTGGTTACTCAACCTTATGGTCAAGTTACAAATACATGCCTCGCAAGGCGAAACTTATTCAGAGAAAAATAATAGCAGCGGAAAATCAAATAACCCGTGGCGCCATCCAAAGATACCACAGTAACCGACCGGCTCGCTTCCCTAAGTAGACGGATCCTCTTGGAGTTCCTCCTCCAAAGTCGTGCGATCTCCTCTTCAACTGTGTTGTATTGTGGCAAGGGTGAGTACTTGGTACTCAGCAAGTCATGCACAGAATGCAAGCTAATATACTATATGCATGGCTTGGTACAAAGGAATAGCTCAAGGTATATTTGCGATGTAAACATTTGAAAAGTAATATAAGTAGATTCGAAAGCAGAGAAACAAGTAAAGTATAAATAACTTTTCAAGGAATTTAATAAACATCTTTCCCATCCTAATCCACATTTCCATCAACTTCATTATTAGTCCAACCCAACTTTTCAAACCAAAGTTATTTTTAGGAAAATCTAACCCTTGACTGTAATTCCCGGCGATGTCCAATACCGCGGACACGGCTATTCGAATAGATTCTAAACTCTGCAGAGGTTATGCACTTTACCCACAAGATACAACAAACACCACAAAGGCGAAGTTCCTCGTAATAAAGTCTTTCGTAGACTTCAAACAATACAAGTGGTCCTCCCCGGTTATTGCGCAAGACTAACCCTTCCCTTCGCTAAGGCGAAGTCTAGGCCAATCAACTGCTAGATGGGTACCTGGCCTCAGCCCCAGACGCTCCACCGCATAACTTACACACAAAGGGTGTAGTTGACCTCCCGAGGTCCCACAGTGCACGTTATTAGCAACTTAGTCAACTAGGTCCGCCCCATTACATGAGACATGTGGTTGCACGTTAGACCCAGTTCAAAGGCTTGCAAGGTTAAGTCCTTAGGGTGACCAGGCAAGACTACCCAAGAACCAAATCAACATCCCCAATGCCACAACCTGCCCACTGATTACTCTTGCCACATGCCCCTGGCCGAAATCGTTTATCAAACCCCAGTTGATTACCATGCACCACGTGCCATCAACATCACATGATACTTTTCCAAAACAGGTTCAATATATCATTAAGTCAATATTAACATTTGATTGTCCAAAATCATGTCATGAGCACGTAGCAGGTCTAAGCAGTATACTACAACGGTCTAAACCCATGTTGGCGATTTAATAATGTCCAACTAGTGATCCACAACTAGGGTGACAAAGGGTCATGGCACATACTTAAGTAATCAAGGTGTCATACAGCAAATTGGTATTTATCTAACCCCCATGTTTAAACAAAGTATCTTTCTAATTGAACTAGCATGCAATAGTTTAAATCAAAATAGATTTCGAAATAGGATCAACATGGTCAAAGCACAACTTGCCTTCAAAAAGTACTTGTTCTTGGTCTTGAGTTGGATCCTGAGTTAATACTTCTCCTTCGAATCCTTCCGGCACTTCAACGTCTACTCGTAAAGCGTGCAAATAGCAGATACACAAATAAACAATAGGAAAAAAGTGTCCAAACACCCAAATAAAATCCATAAACAGAGAGAACATAATTTTATGAGTTTTTAGAAACTGAAATCGTCAAATTCGGAGTTAAAAAGCAAAAGTTATGATTATTTAAAGTTTTAAATAATCAATTAAATAATTTTACAGAGAAAAACTTTAGTCCAAAAATTAAATAAAATTCATATTTAGGCAGATCTCAATTTTATACAAATTTAGAAATTTGAATCACCCAAATTGGAGTTGAAACGCAAAAGTTATAAACGTTTGAAGTTTGAAACAAAATCTGAAATCATTATTTCGAATTAATAAATCATTTTCTTTTTCGGAAATTAATTATTGCGTCATCATGGACACGTGTCAGCCTCGGATTGGCCTGCTGACGTCAGCCAGTCCATGGACGTAGTCCACGCTCGGCTCGGGTCTACCGTGGACTCGGTCCACGACTCCACGTGTCGCTGACATGTGGGTCCATCCGATGACGTCATGGGTGACGTCACGGTGCGATCGATGACACGCGGGCCCCGCGTGTCAGTGGCCCACGCGCACGCCCGCGTGGCGCGGCGGTTCGGCTCCCTGGACACGTGGCACGATCGTAGCCGTTGGTTTGAAAACTGACGGCTAGGATTGGATTTGGGCCTCAAGTGCTTGGGCGACGGGTTAATTCTGGGCGTTGGATCTTGATCTAACGGCCCGGATCCAATCTAGCCTGGTGCGCTTCCGCCACGTGGCACGACCTGCCGCTGGATCTAGATCCAACGGTTGAGATTAGATCTAGGATTTTCAACGAGAACTCACCGAGGTGACGTGGCGCGATCCGAGCCCTTGGATCTTGATCGGACGGTTGGTGGAGCTCGGTCGGCGATGGCTTCACGGCCGGTTGTGGCTGCCGGCCCGAGGACTCGCGACCACACGAACGGGCGTTTGGGACGCGTGCTCCGGCGAGGTGAAGGGTCTCTTCGGTGCGCCTGGCCAGGGGTTCCGGATCTGGGTCAATGGCGGCAGGGACACGGACGGCGGCGGAATCAAGCAAAACCACAATGGAGGGATGCTATGACTCCGCGAGCGATTCCGTCAGATCTCACGGCGCCGAGGCTCTGTGAGAAAGGGCAGAGAGTTCGCCGGGTCACTGCGGTCCTCGGGGTACCACCCGGTACTTAAATGCCCTCGGCATGCGCGCACGGGACGGAACCCTAATCCTACACGGCGGCGACGCGGCGGAGGAGTCCGGCTCGGACTCGGCGGGGACGATGACGCACGGCCGTCCACGTGGCACGATCAATGGCCACGATCGCATGGACGCGATCGGATCCGGGCCAGACACGGCTTGGGTCGGGGCGATCCAATCCGGACCGTTGGATTCCGATCCAACGGTCGGGATCGATTGGGGTTAAGAACGGGTTTGGTTGAGTCCACTGGCTCGGGTCGGGTTCGGGTCGGACTCGAACTCGAGTCTGACTCGGGCTCGGTCGGATGAACAGTACAAACCCATTCGCATTTTCCAGCGATTTAATAATTAAAATAATTCCCAGAAATTCATTTAATTCATTAAAAAATAGCAAAACACTCAGAAAAATTCTGGAAAATATTTTGGAACATTTTGGACTCGAATAAAATATTTCCAATAAAATTTTATTTGCAAAATTAAATTCTTTAATTATTTCAAAATGGAATAAATTCAAATAAATTCCAAATAAATCCAAATAAATTCCAGAAAATTCCAAAAATTCACCAAAGTGCCAAATCACACATGAATTCAAGAAAAGCAAAATTTTGGGGTGTTACAATAGCTTAGTTAAATCAACCATTGTTATGCGCGATGTGTCCAACATATTCCTATCATCTATTAAGATAGTCATTGATATACTACTTTGGCAGTCATATCAATAATGATCTAAATTATTGATAGGTGCAACAATTGGATGGACAAGTGTGATTTAAAATTTTAACTATAGGGATGAACAATATCTACTATGAACATGGCATCACATGCAATGAGCATAAAGAAAATAGCAATGATTAAACACACATCCACACATAATCAAATTAAGATGTGAAATGGTATGGCCCTTAGCATTAGGATCTCCATCATCATGCTTGATTGTTCACCTTGGCGTCTTGCTTGATGCCACCATCTTCATCATTGTAGATGCAACTCCTTACAACTTTGATAATGAATATTACATGAGGGTTTGAAACATCACAAGTCGACACGCAGGTCGTTATACATTTTAGATTGAAATAGCCTTATGGCTTGACACGGCACGTAGGCCATGTAAATATTACATGCATCACATACACATAGGCCATACTATTTCACACAACATCCTGCAAAAACGAGTTAAACAAAATTGACTCTACGACAGCGGGGTTCCAAGGGGCATGTCGGGACCCCGAATTTGCAAATCCGGACCCTCTGTGTATTCAGCACTAGTCCAGGAACGCGCTAGTGCACACAGTCTTAACATCGGTATATATCACAATCATACCAAACGATACTATCAAAGTACTTTATTTAAATAATCAAAGGGTTACTCGACCTTATGGCCAAGTTACAAATATATGCCTTGCAAGGCAAAATGTATTAAAAGAGAAATAACAAAGAAATGAAAATCAAATAAACTTCGTGGCGCCATCCAAAGATACCACAGCAACTGGCGGGCTCGCATCCCTAAGTAGACGGGTCCTCTTGGAACTCCTCTTCCGAAGCTGGCGTAGTCTCCTCTTCAACTGTATTGTGTTGAGGCAAGGGTGAGTACTTGGTACTCGGCAAGTCATGCACAGAATGCAAGCTAATATACTATATGCATGGCTTGGTACAAAGGAATAGCTCAGGGTATATTTGCAGAAATGACTTTTGACAAGTAATAAAAGTAGATTCAAAGCAGAGAAATAAGTAAAGCATAAATAACTTTTCGTGAAATTTAATAAACATTTTCCCATCCTAAACCACATTTCCATCATCTTCATTATTAAACCAACCCAACTTTTCAAATCCAAGTTATTTTCGTAAAGTCTAACCCTTGATCAGCAATTCCCGAGCATTGTCCAAGCATCGTGGACTCGGCTATTTAAATAGATTCTACACTCTGCAGAGGTTATGCACTTTACCCACAAGATACAATCCACTCACCACGTCACCGTGAATCGCCATACAAAAGTATGCGAATGAGCGATCATAACAAAGCCTTTCTAAGCCTCAAACAACACAGTGGTCCTCTCCTGTTCGTGCTCTACACCATCCCTTCCCTTAGCCAAGGCGAAGTATGGGACCAACACACCGTTAGATGGGTATCTGGCCACAACCACGATACGCTCCCCGCATAATCACACAAACGGTGTAATGGCCCGACACCCCGAGGCTCCACAAGTGAGTCCTTAGCGACTTAGTCAACTAGGGCCGTCCCATTCCACCATGTGGTTGCAAGTATGACCCAGTTCAAAGGCTTGCAAGGTTAAGTCCTTAGAGTGACCAGGCAAGACTACCCAAGAACCAAATCAACATTCCCAATGCCACAACCGCCCACCTGATTACTCTTGCCACATGCCCCTGGCCGAAAATCGTTTATCAAACCCAGCTTGATTACCATGCACCACGTGCCATCAACATCACATGATACTTTTCCAAAACAAGTTCAATATATCATTAAGTCCATATTAGCATTTGATCGTCCAAAATCATGTCATGAGCACGAGCAGTGTCTAAGCAAAGATACTACAACGGTCTAAACCCATGTTGGCAATTTAATAATGTCCAACTAGTAAACCACAACTAGGGTGACAAAAGGTCATGGCACATACTTAAGTAATCAAGGTGTCATATAGCAAATTGGTATTTATCTAACCCCATGTTTAAACAAAGTATCTTTCTAATTAAACTAGCATGCAATAGTTTAAATCAAAATAGATTTGAAATAGGATCAACATGGTCAAAGCACAACTTGCCTTCAAAAAGCACTTGCTCTTGGTCTTGGGTTGGATCCCGAGTCAACACTTCTCCCTCGAATCCTTCCCAGACTTCAACGTCTACTCGTAAAGCGTGCAAATAGCAAATACACAAATAAACACTAGGCAAAAACATCCCAAAACTCCAAATAAAATCCATAAACAGAGAGAACGTAATTTTCTGGATTTTTAGAAACTGGAATCACAAATTTGGAGTTAAAATGCAAAAGTTATGATTTATTAAAGCTTAAATAATCAATTAAATAATATTACAGAGAAAAACTTTAGTCCAAAAATTAAATAAAATTCATATTTAGGTAGATCTCAATTTTATACAAATTTAGAAATTTGAATCACTCAAATCGGAGTTGAAACGCAAAAGTTATAAGCGTTTGAAGTTTGAATCTAAATTTGAAATCATTATTCGAATTAATAAATCATTTTCTTTTTTTCGAAATTAATTATTGCGTCAAAGATGGACACGTGTCGACCTGATTGGTCGGCCGACGTCACCGGTCCATGGACTCGGTCCACGCTTGGCTCGGGTCCACGGTGGACTCCTGGCCCACGACTCTACGCCTCGGCCGACATGTGGGCCCCACCGCCAATTTGGGTTTCACGACGCTGCGTGATCGCTGGGCCGACACGTGGCCCTCTCGACTCGCGGGTCCCGTGTCGGTCGAGACACGCTCCCACGCTGCTGGGCGCCACTGAAAGCACGTGGCACAATCTCGCCGCTGATTTGAAAATCAACGGTCGGATTGAATCTAGACCTCTCGCTCAAAACTACACGGTTGATCCGGCCGTTCGATCTAGATCGGACGGTCCGCATCTAACCCTAAAGCTACAACACAACTAACCACGACCCGTGCGATCTAAATCTAACGGTTGAAACCTAATCGAGACGGAAACAAGACGGCGACGTGGCCTCACCTCGTCGCGTTGGATCTCGATCCAACGGTGCACCGAAGCTTCGCGGACGACGATGGCTCGCGGCTGGCGGCATGCCGGCGCCGAGGACGGCGACCACCCTAACGGGCGCTTCAGCGTCTCCGCCAAGTGAGTGCACCCGGTAGGTGCGCCTCGACGCAAGGTTCTCGGGATCCGAGCTTGAAGGCGGCGGAGGATGACGAATCGGCCGCCAAACGAAGAAAAACCACGGCGGCACTCCCCAAACTCCGGCGAGAAATCGCGAGGCGACGCGGCGCTTGGGCGTTGGAACTTAGGGCAATAAGCGCGCACACGAACGGCGATCCTCTGGCGATAACCCACGCCTTAAATGGCCTCGGCGGCGTGCACAAAGCGGAAACCTAATCGGTCACGGCGGCTATCGCGGCGGCGAGTCCGGCTCGATCCACGGAAGACGACGCAATCCCAGCCGTCCGCACGCGTCACGATCAACGGCCACGATCGCCGGCGATCGGGTCCGGCCTGACGCGGCTCGAATCCTGCACGGTGGATCTCGGCCGTTGGATCTTGATCCAGCGGTTGGGATCAATTAGGTTTTCAAGTTGGTTGGCCGAGTCAACCGGCTCGGTCGGACTCGAGTCCGACTTCGGATGAACAGTACTTGACCCGAGTTGGATTTTCCAATGATTTAATAATTAAAATAATTCCCGATAATTCATTTAATTCATTAAAAATAGCAAATGACTCGAAAAATTCCAGAAAAATTCTGGAAAATACTTTGGATCATTTTGGACTCAAATAAAATATTTTCAACAAAATTTTATTTGCAAAATTAAATTCTTTAATTATTTCAAAATGGAATAAATTCAAATAAATTCCAAATAAATCCAAATAAATTCCAGAAAATTCCAAAAATTCACCAAAGGGCCAAATCACACATGAATTTAAGAAAAGCAAAATTTTGGGGTGTTACAGGGCAGCGCCCCTGGCGGGGTCCAAGGGCAGCGCCCAAGGCGGTGTTCAAGGGGCAGCGCCCCTGGCAGGGTCCAAGGGGCAGCGCCCCTCAAAATCTTCACAGATCAATCAGATTGACCCAATCCGATTCAATCTGATTGGCTTGGTCCCATATGGTTGCGATTCGTAAACCCTGATGGCGGTAACCTGACCGGTAAGGGCAACATTGTACCATGAACGGACTCAACCAAATCAAGATTGATTCGGTTTGTACTTTCCTCAAACCCTAAACCGACCGATCTCATCGACGGCTGTCTCCACCAATTCATCACATCAATTGGTTGAACATGTAATAGATCCAATCTACTATCCTCACATACCATATGTGCAACATCCAGATCACAAATCTACGCAAGATGGCTCTGATACCACTGTTGGGGAATGCGGTATGCTACACTAGCACAAATTAAAATTTCTACCGCAAACCAGAAAAGCTACTCGCAAGAAGGGGATCATAGATCTATTACCACTAGATGCGCAGTTGCGGAATCCTTCGTACGTCGTTGTAGTGGATAGTTCTTGGCATGGATCGTCGTCACCGCGGATCGTCGTCACCGCAGATCGTCCTCGCCGCGGATTGTCCTCGCCACGGATCGTCCTCGCTGCGAATCGTCCTGTCCATGCCGTAGTGGCAGCAGCGTCACCACAGCAGTCCACACGTCCGTGGATGGAACGCCGTGCGTCGGTGTGAAAGCACCGGGTCGCTCGGTAGGGGCAACGAGAGGAGGTGGCTAGGGTTTCTTGTGAAACACCTCTAAACCGCACGAAAGTGTATGCTGCGTCTAGCCTCCTTCCCTCCTTATATAGCCACGAGGTGAAACCCTAGGCAGTCAGGGCCCATCTACGCGCTAAGCCCACGAGGTCCATTAATTGCGGACCCAATCCGAATTAATGTGTCCCAGCCCGTTAAGTGTGTGACCCTGTAGGTTCATGCGCATTTGGACATGGATTCGGAAAAACCCTTTTCTAATCCAATAGTCGGTAGCGGCTCCTTGCAGAGCATGCCAACTCCCAAACGCATATGATTAAAGTACTGATGTAATAATCCCTTTGCCAAACTATATGAAGATTTAACTCAAGGCGAGAAGCATGTCATCCTTTGACAGTTCAATCCATCTCTCGTATCTGTGATATATTAATTAGTTGTGATTGACTTCTCAATCACGGCATGGCCATTCACTTCCTTAATCATATCACACGAGTGGCCTAGACATATATCTCCGTTACATTGGAGTGGCAAATTCCATCTTGACTGCTCACTTCCCTCTGCATGTTTCATAGTAAACATGAAAGCTACCTTTATAACTATCTGTTTAGGAAATAGTGTTTGGTAACCCCAAGGTAAACTATTACATATGTAGGGAATATGACAATCTCAGGTCTAAGGATCATACATCTACTATGTATGAGATACACTGATGACACATAAGAATGTAATATTCTCGCAGTGTCCCATTGTGGGTCTATCTAACACATGTTCTTCAACATGCGTCCACAATGTATTGATGATATCTCCATATCCCATGATCTATGAAACATGATCATCGAACAATACATGTGCTTATCTATTCATCGTTGTCCTATACGATGATATCCGATCAGAGATATTTATCCAATTATATCAATAAGTAAAGAGCTTCATAAACAAGTCACACACTTGTTGATCAAAACAATGATATACATTCATTGGACCAATAATCATATTATTATTCATAAGCATAGTCATGTTACAATCATCCATATGATTGCCTCAAGGGCATAACACTAACAATCCCCCACTTGCACTTGAGTCAATCAATTAAGTATCTAATACCAATAGACCTCGTGTGCGCCTCATGCTTAGGCTGTGGTAGTGGCTTTGTCAATGGATCAGCCACATTGGCTTCCGTATGTACTTTGCATATCTTGTGGAGTCCTCTTAAGTTTGTCCTTCAGCTTAGAAGTGAAAGAAACTTGTTATGCAAAGTAAGATCAATGTTATTGACAAAAGCACATCACGAATGGACCTTTTAAAGCTTTTTAGGATTTTTAGATTGTGAAAGTGTACAACTCTGCTATGCACAAACTTGTCGCCAAATTGATATTCTGTAACCAAAAAGTTACTTATACTGGAATGATCTATAAGATATTATACATCTTTCACCCCAACATGATGATACTGTAACAATAGCACCATCATGCCAAGTACTAGAAGTACTCTAAATTTATCTACATTTTTCTACAAGCAAAAAAGCACGATGAACTTCTGATGAAGAATCATCATATCCACACTAATGGGACACATGTATGTCTGAAGCGCATGTAAATGCTCAGCAGGCTAGCAATAGTCATAGCCGTGGAAAAGGATAAAGGCATAAAAGGGAAAAGGGAAAATATGGAATACATAAGGGAAGAGATAAGTTGTAACAGCCCAAAATTTGTTGATAGCTGATTTGTGCATGGCATGCTCACACCATTCATGTTAGTGGCATAATCAACACTTAATTGAGATTTTATAAATGCTAGCATCATTTTAGTTAGATGAGTATGAATTTCTAATGTTCATGATACCTAAAAACTGCTACTTATTTATACCATGCTTCATTTCCCCTTAGTCATTGACAAGTGGACCCAATTGTAAGTTAGAGAGAATAAAATTCTACACACACCTACTCTACTTTTCTCACTTTATTCACCCCTTACCCACTTTATTACCTCTCCATGACATGTGGGGCCTTGGCCCACATGTAAGGGGTGGAGTGGGCAACTATATAAGCACCCTCACCTTGGTTTCTCCTCCCCCACACCCTCATTTTCTGCTCACCCTATTCTGAAAATCAGCACAAGGGAGAGCAAGAACACCTCGACCACCCTCTCCATTCCATCCCCAAAAATCCATCCAAAGATTTGGTTTGAGCTTGTGCATGTTACACTATCTCAAAAGCCAAGATCAAGAGCTTCAAATCCATCCAAATGGATTGTTGATGCACCAAGTATTGGGTGAGTTCTAATCCTTTCTTCCCCATCCATTTTCTGAAATTTTGGTGGCATTGATGCTCATTCCATTTCTCTCTTTTGAAATCATCTATAAGTTGAGGATTGAGATGTGCATGTCGTGTTGGAGGCTTGAGGAGGAGAAGTAGACGCTACTACAAGTACGAGGAGTGAAGGCTTTGTTCCCGCAAGCGAGGAGGAGAAGGCAAACCCGAGAAATCGACGTTGCATTGCCATTTTGGGATCGTCTCATCGAACCGACCTTCCACCAAGTACAAGAACACCCTAGTAGTTGTAAGGTTCCACCCCAAGTCACCTTTTTGGAGTATAGGTGCCCCTAGTACAATAGTCATTTTCGGACAGACCAAATAACCCGGATAGTCAGGACCTTGGTCCGGATAGTCCGGATGTGTCCGTATGAAATGGATAGCTGGAACCGGAACACCCAGCCCGGAGAGTCCAGAATTCCATTCGGATACTCTGGATAAGTCAGTACAAATTAGAGAGTTAAGGCCGAGAGACCCAACCCGGGTACTACGGGGTTAAACCTGGATACTCCGGATTGGTCAGCATTCGAGTAACCGAGAGGCTCAACCCAGACATTCCGGACCCTAACCTGGATACTCCGGACCTGACCTGATAAAGTGCTTCTCATATGCATGCTAGGATTAGGAGTATAATCATAATGCATTTCATGCATGATTGTGCATGTTCTCATGTTATTTCTTATTTGGTTCCTAATTGGTAGTCTTTTTGGAGTGGATTTTCTCGTTAGTTGTCGACGTTTCGGAGGGCAACCCGAAATACGACATCATTTTCGATGTTCCGGATGAGCAACAAGGCACTAATCCACTACCTTACTCCTTGAACACATTCCTTCCCTTATTTGAAATTATGTTTTGAAGATACCTTTACAAGTCACATGCTTACTTTCAAATTATACCTATGTTGGGTAGAATGGTTAGTTATTGCCATGTTGATGTGAAATCCACCTTGTTTTTGTTCCTTTCACCTTCAATTGTCGCCCTAGGTGGTTGGTTAATTATTACTTATGGGTTCGCACAAATTGCTTAGCCATGCTTAGAATGATTGTAAGAAACCGCGATAGATGGACTTAGTTCATCGGTCGCAATGATCAAGAATGAATCGATGATGATGGTCTAAATGGTGATTATTGAGTACTAAAGTTGGCTAAGGAACTTAAGGATTAAATCCTGGTGCCATCTAGCAAGTAACTATTGTGCGGACCACACGCCGTTTATGGGACCGGCTTAGCCAAGTACTTGTGTATGACTAGGCGTGTTTAAACCACGTGCACTCGAAGTTTCTTAAGCATTGAGAGCATCAAGGAAGGTCCACGGGAATTCCCCGAACTTTGCAGAGTGTCGGGGAATGTCCTTCGAAACCCCTTGACGTTGTGGCATCAGGGATGTTCAGTAATGGGTGTACTCCTTGATCCACACACACTGGTCACCGAGCACGCGGGATCAATGATCACAGTCACCCGGGAGGTTTAAATACACTACCATGCATATTGGAAAAATGGTTTTGTCATGTTTACCTCGGCCGGCACATCAAAGGAATTATGCTCATAGCTTGGCTTGCGAGTGTGGTGTGCCGTGTGAGTAAAGTCGTACCTCTGCAGAGTTAAACTCTTCGAATAGCCGCGTCCATGGTTAAGGACGATCGCTTGTCGTGTTAACCACCAGGCGAGTATTAAGGACCGGGTAAGATGGATGCTGGGGAAAAACCTCAAGAGTATTGGAGTACTCATGTGAGGAACTTCCTGAGTATCGGAGTACTCGTGGAAGGAGACTTACGGGTATTGGAGTATCCGTGGGTGTGATGAGCGCGAGCGTCGGACTGGTGTCTCGGAAATGCTTAGAGGCATGAAGGAGGATATGGAATGATTACAATTACTTTATGTATTAAGATTTTGCAAATGTTTACCAAACAGCCAATTTCAATCTATAAGTGTCTATGATTTTACTCAAATGTTGCTTTATGCTGAAATTACCTATTGCCTCCTTGGTGAATCAACTTCATGTAAGTAGGGTTCAATGCATAATCTATTCTATTGTGCGATTACACCTTTTGTACTCAACCAGATTGTCCATTGTTGCAGTTAAGGTTGAGACGTCGCCCGTGGATCCTTACCAGGCCGACGCCTCCGATGATAACGCCTAGAGGGCCGTTCTTAACCCCCAGCCGGATGCCTGAGGGTTGGGGCATACTACGCTGGATAACACTTTTGTCGTTTATGTTTATTTCCATTGCCTGTTAATGTAAAACTCTATGTGTATGTCATTGTGAACTACGGTATCACTTTTGGCATGTAATATAAATGTTTAAATTCCCGTTGTTGTGTGAGATATGATCCAAACTGTTATGCATTGTCAGGCGTGTTGGTGAACTTTCCTGGGACCAACACGGGCATACATGCTGGTCGCTCGAGATTCCCTTGATTTACTTGGGCTGTGTGACGCCACTGAGTGAATCAATGGAGTCTCGGGGACGGGTCCCCACATAAGCTATCGTGGAAAAAGTAAAGGTAAATAGATCAAGGAGCTTCCAGAAGCAAGACTCAGCCAATAGGGCTATAAGCCTTGCACACCCTTGCTTTAGGTGCGCTAGCCACTGATCATGCAATTGTCACACTTCGAAGCATTTGGCAGATCTTTGCATGTAATCCACTGGACAAGTCAATAAGATTCAGAGGAACAATGTTGAGGTACACTTTACTATTCATCTTGTTGTTGACACGGACGCTAAGAAGTGTGATAATATGGTTCTTGATTTTACTGAACTTGAGTCCCAGAAGGACACGTACGATTTATATGGAGACCTAAAATAGTCTCCTAAATATCCACTCATTTTGATAGTCGATGTCCAATTTTCCCTTTTGAGTCTCCTTAAGAGTCTCATTTATCAATTTTGTGCTTAAGTTTCTGAATGAACATGTAATATCTCAGGTTTACTAAGAGAGAATTGTTGAGTTTTGTGGGTTTTCTCCTGTGTGTGGGGGACCATCTAGGCTGGCTTTTTGGTTTTTTGGGCAATCAATCGTTTTGTGGGCCCAAGTTTCTAGCCACCTTTCCCCTCACAACCACACACACACACACACACACACACACACACACACACACACACACACACACACACACACACTCCCCTTGTTTTTTTCTCCCACCCGAAACCCCTCCTCCCAGCCGATTGGAACTCCTAGCCATAGCTCCTCCCCCAACTCGTTTTTTTCATCACCTTGGAAGCTCCTCCCCATTTTGGTTCCTCACCCAATAGCAGTAGCAGGGAGCTGGCCCTGCTTCTTCCCCTGCCCAGGCCGACATCGAAGCTCCTCCCTGCCTTCCCCCAGCCGGTGCCCCTCCCTGCTGCTCCATGCCGGCGGCACCTCCTTCCTCCCTTGCTTCCTCTTGGTAAGTGGACCTCTCCCCTTGGATGCTTGCTTTAGAGCTCTGCTTTGGAAGGCTTTGACTAGTTTATTTGGGTTCTAGGGTTCCTAGATGTGAAATTTTGGAGGGAAACTAGCTCTCTAGTGGAGGGAATCTGTGCTGTTTTTTGAGCAGTTTTCTAGCCAATTTTGTAGCTAGGTTTTGAGGTGCTTAGAGTGGTCTCATAGATTTTTGACTGTAGAAGAAGTTGTATATAATCCTTTCCCCTTTAATTTGAGCATAAGAACACTAAAATTTGTTAATCCATTTAAAAGTTATGCCATTTTTAATACTTGTTGTACAGATTTGATTCCATTTGTAGCTGAAATGTTCAACTGAAGATTAGACGTAGCTACATGCCGAATTAGGATTTTTACTTGTCTAGAGAAATGTAGGAAATTTCCTGTAGATTTAGAAAATGTATTTTTTTTCTTGATTTGGAGTTAGGAACCAAAAGTTATGTTGATGTGAAGCTGCTGTCCAGAATTGGGGTAATGCTAAAAGTTCAGAGTTTGGTCTGAGTTTCAGGTTTTAGTTTGGGGACTTTAAATTGAGTTGATGAACAAATGGCTATGGGGTAACTCTAGGTTATCCTCTTGTGCTCATTTAGGGTCTAAGAACTTGAATTTTGATTCAACCATTTGAAAGTTATGAAAGAATTTCCATTTGCTGTCCAAAATTGCGACTAGAAGTAGATTCAATTTTGTTCTGTGATTTAGAGCAAGTTGGAGTCCGAATTGGAATTTAAAATTGCCAAGAGATAGATGGGAATTTCTGTGTAGATTATGAAAATGTCTTCGTCTACGTAATTTGAAGTTGTATAGCAATAGTTATGCTTTGGCGAAGTGGGCTACCCAAGCAGTTTTGTCTGAAAATTCAGAATGTTGGGCTGTTTTGGGGCAAATTTGTTGTAGTGAGTGAAAAGTGTTGTTTGTTGTTGTTTGTTGTTGTTTGTTGTTGTTGTTGGCTATAGATTTTAATGAAGTGAAAAGAGGTAAATGTTGTTGATATTATTGTTTTATGAATTTGTGCATTTGGAAAACAAATATGCTCTTACTGTTGATTTATTTGTGTTAATTGGTTTTGGACTCACATTTGTTTGTTTAATGTTTTTAGGTACTCTGAGGACAGCTCGCCGGGTCGGGAAATAGCTTCACGTCACTCACTTTCATGCCATGCTCAAATAGTAGATTGGAGGAATGTTACGCTTTGATAATTAGTTGAATTCATTGTGTAATCGCGTTGTAGTTAAGTTTAATTGATGATTGTCGATCTTATGCTTAGATGTTTATTTTTATGTCGTTAATTCTCTTAGGAGGCATAGTAATTGTCTTTTGCTACTTGCTATTGTAGTTGATTGTGCTCACATGTCATGATGGTTGATTGATTCCATGACATGTTGATATTGTCGCTATTATGTTAATTTTCTTCTCTTTGCCTGCTGAATGGATGTCCATTTAGCAGGGGAGATCTTGCCATTTTTTTTAGAAAATTTGGATAGGTTTTGGTAGCACTTCGAGCACGTAAGATGCCAGGGTGTTACAGTTGGCATCAGAGCGGGCTTTAGGTCTATGGAATGTGAATGTAGCAAATTACTCTAGAGTAAACTAAAATGTTGACTTGGAAAAGTAGAAACATGGCATATGTATCTACTCTTTAAAATTTGGCTTTAGGGCAATAAACTTAAAATTTGAAATAGAGTGGTTAACTAATTTAAAACTTGACACACTCTGATGCACAGTAGGAAAGGGGTGGGTATCGTTGCTTTACGCTTAAATGTTGTATTTAAGCTTTGATGTTGAATGCTACATTTGATAATGTATGTTATTATGTTTATGAAAGAATTGATTGAGTTGCTATATTTGAGGCTAAGTGAGGTTGTGGTGCCGAAGGATTTCGGTCACATTCTTTTGTTCGTAGTAAGGTTCTGGATTGTCGGTGTGGCTGGTTAGAGCCATCACCGAAGGACTAATAACCTCCCGTGGGGGAGACTCCTTGTCCTTTCTGTCGTAGATCGGGAAGTTGGTTGGAGTCGGATAGAAGAGTTTGGTGGTGGATCCTTTTGGATTTCTTTTACCGTTCTGACGATCGGTTTGGTTGGTTTCCTTGGTCTTAGTTGGTTGGAATTAAAGGAAAATTATTTGGTAATGAGTATTCACTGCTTGTTCTTTCGGCGGTTTTTGGTTTTGCCTTCTTTGGTTGAAGACAAAGAAGAAGAGTTTGGTGTTGCGCCTCTTTTGGTTGCCATCTCAGCTTTGACGCCCCATTTTGTTGGTTGCTTTACGCAGAAAGTTATCGATTTATTCTTGTGTTTGTCATTCTTTGAGTTCAAGAGAGCTTATTGAAGTTTTGATGTAAACCTTAAATCGTGAGGATTGTTGGTGTTAAGGTTTTATCCGAAAAGGATTTGACGGATCGCTTGGTTCTCCTTTTTGAGAAAAATGTCCTTGTGTCCTTCTTCCTTTGTGGAAGTTGTAAATCTTAAGATTTATTTGAAGAGCTTTTCCTTGCCCGAATATGAGAATTTGAGACTCAAATTCTCTTAAGCTTTGTGGTTGGGTCTTTTCGGTGTTCATCAGTGTTCATTTTTTTCTAAGAGCTTTGTCTTCCTTAAAGGTTGGGTACATGACCCACGAGGATGCTCGAGACTTTAAGTCTGTGGTGGGTAGTTGGAACATTGAGATGAAGTAAGTTGCTGTTGAGGATAAAGTGAATTTTTCGATTGTTTAAAGGGCAAACTAAGATAAGGTGTTGGTGGGGAAAGACTAATCAAGATGATAAGTGATCTAAATTGAAAGTTGATTAATGATTTATGCATGGTGTGGTGAGTCTTGGAATTAATTGAATTTCAAGAACTATAGTATTGATCCCGATTGAGAATGTCTAGAATCTTCTGATCGAGGAATTATTATAGCAAGGTGATGGTGTAAAGCACCGGAGTATGATGGTGTAAAGGCATGAGGGTTGTGGGTTTATGTTGCTTATGAATGAATTAAATTGTGGATTGACAAAATGACTTGATCGGTGTGTAATTAAAGAATAGGGATATGGAATCATTGTATGAAAGGTTGAATTTGTCCTTGACAAATGTCTGTTTGGGATTCGTAATTTATGAAAATATGACTAGTGGAGATCGTATTGAGTGGTTAGAATTATATATTGGCTGAATGAACTAGGGATATCGAATATGTGACTTAAGGATTGTACGAAAGGCATTTGTTGATTATGCCGAAATAAGAGTTGAAGAGATATGTTTTAAGCTTGGAATAAACAGTTGTATGAATGATGAGTCATAATGATTAGTAGACCAAAAGAAAATATTGACACGCGTTTTATGTCGAATTAATAGATAAGTTAATTGTGCTGAAGATGTGAGAAAGTGGTTTCCTTGTTGATTGTCATAAGATAGACATGGTTTATAGTTCGATGATAATGTGACTAGTGGTGGTTATGTGAATAGTAGAAAGTAATTAAACGGAGATTGGATGTTGTAACCTGTGTTCAAAAGTGTTGGATTTTTTAGGATTTGGTGAATATGAAATCTTTAATGGCTAAGAATATTGGAATACTAGAAATGGTGGGACTGGAGTTGAACCTTCTTCTAAAGGTTTACCGATTTAATTGAGTGTATAATTCTCTAGGAGTGCATGCCTTGTGGTTAAGGCATCCTAATTAGTGGGCAATGGAACTCCCCTGGTTAAGAGGCATTTTTGTCAAGTTGCGGACTTGGCTTGGACGACTGAAAATGAGGATGAAAGAGTAGTTTTGGAAGTAATCGGTTGATAGAGTCCGGAATATTGTACTTCATTGGATCATGCCAATCTCCGGTTTTGGCTAAGTGTTTAACTTATGTAATGTGTGAAATCATGTGCTGAAAAATTGGCTTAATGTTGAATTTGGCATTGCAAAGTGGTTGTGCTCATGGCATGTGTGGTGCATGTGCATGTGTTGTTTCAGGTGATTAAGTGATATGCTTGGGATAGCATGGTATTTGTTTTGTTTGATGCAATGCACTCGTGTGAGTGGTTGCATGGACTGATCTTGAGTCCAGTCGTGGACTTGTGCTCATACACGGTTTCATGTTTGTTCATGTGCAGGTGTTGCTTGAGGTCGAACGTGGTCAGTGACGGACCTAACTAGGTTCATGGAGGAACTGAGGTTCGGGACTAGGTTCAGGGAGGAACCGAGGTCTTAGTGGTCGAGGATGTCATGCGGGACGTTCGGACTAGAGAATGGTGCACGTGAAGGCTAGTGAGTCACGCGGTAGTGGTAGGTGGGCCGTACGCGTGCAGTTGTAATCGTTTTGAGGTAGTTTGCATGTATTGGGCCATGTTGAGCCAAGTGGACATGGATACGAACTCTTCTAGGGTTTTCCTATAAATAGGGGGAGGTCTCTCCTGTTCATTGGTGGGTCAGGCATTAGGGTTTGTACTCTTTTATTTTGGAGTATTGTAACCAGTCTAGACAAAAAGAAATAAAAATTAATTCTTCCAGAGGTAGCGACGTGCGCCTCAACCGAGAGCAAAAAGGAGAAACGGTTGTTGCCGTGACCAGAAACTAGAAAAAGCTCAGGAGCAACTCTCACTACTACGGAAAGGGCCTTTAGTACCGGTTTAAAAGAGCCTTTAGTACCGGTTTTTGAACCTAAGATAGTTATCCGGACCGATGCTCAAGGGCATCGATCCGGTTTTCACCCAGATCGATAGAGTATCGCATGCGGTTGGTAGTCACATGTGGCAGCGCATCGTGAGACCCTGTGGACCTTATCAGTACCGGTTGGTGTCTCCAACCGGTTCTGATGAGTCCCTCATCGATCTGCGTTGTTTTATCTAGCCTAGACCGATGGGTCATATATAATATATATGTAAATATGTGTGTGTGTCCAATACTGGCTATTATATATAATATATGTGTGTGTGTGTTAAATCACAACGAATTAAAACACATATAATCAATCATGCACATTTGCCTGATAATGAAATCATTGTACATTCATTAACAAATTTAATTACATATAATGTACTACAATATGTACACAACTTTAATTACAACTCTAGTATTTCTTTTCCTTCTATTCATTGGGATTTTTTACATGCATCGCTCTTGCTAGCCGTAGATGTCGAGAATGACAGTTCACCGGTCCTTATCGAAGGGCCCCACCTGTTAAAATTTGGTTCGTGGAACTCGCCTTTTGGATTTACAACCTCATCGTAAATGAAGCTAACGAGTTGTTCTTGAATTGCTCTCACTCGCGCCGGCGAGAGTTCCGAACCTTGTTCCGCCAAATATTGAGGCACCTGTCGTTAAGTCATTAACAAATCAATCCTTGAATTTGTACAAGATGTAAGGAGTAATATACATCGTTAAAGGTAGTAATTATATTTACTCACCCCCTTGTCGCCTTTTAGCATGCGGTCAGCGGCTCCGGTTTGGGTGTGCAAAAACTCACATACATAGTAACCGCATAAATTGTTGCCCGCCGACTGAGTCAAGATCTGTGGTTGAAAAAGTTGAAAGCGTGAAATGAATGCAAGGAAATTAACTTAACTAACCAAAAAGCTATCATTATGATATACGTACTTGAGAGGCTGTTGTAATTTCAAATTTCTCCTTGAATGTGCCCCTATTTTTAGCACTAAATCAAAAGGCAATGCACTACACATGTGATTACGAATTGTACATGTGACACTACGGTATGGTGTGACATTATAGAATGTGAAATTGGGCCTTTTGAAGTGATGTGTCACCACGAAGTGTCGTAACCTTTTAAATGGTGCATGTTAAGGTCAAAAAAATTATGAAATATGGTATAGGAGGTTAAAACCATAAGGTATGGAGGTTAATAGCGTTTTCGGGCCGTTTCCGGGCCGTTTCAGGGGTTTTGGGCCTTTCCGGGGGAGTTTGGGCCTAAGGGAAAGGTCCGTGGGCTTTGGTGGGATGGTGTTCGAGTCCATTTAGGGTAGGAGTCCTGTTTGGTGGGCCTCCTCCTGCCCTTTTTGGCATCCTCCCCCTGCCCCTTGCGCCCCAAGTGCCCTAGCCGCCTCCCACACCTCCCCACCTCCTCCTCTTCCTTGCGCCCCCTTTGCCCCCATTGCTCTCCACCTCTCCACCTCTCCACCACCTCTCCTCCACCCCCTTGCTGCCCTAGGGTGGCCTCCCCACCCCTGCATCCTCATGGATCCATCCGAGGAGCGAGGAGCGAAGAGCGAGGAGCGAGGTGCGAGGAGCGAGGTGCGAGGAGCGAGGAGCGAGGAGCGAGGAGCGAGGAGATCTATTGGAGTTTCGTGCGTCGGGCAAAGGTATGACCATGGGAAACCTTGGGATTGATCTAGGTACTGTTCTAAGGGTGTTTATCAAGTTTTTAGATCAATTGGTGGTGCTGGATTTGAGTATATTGGATTAGATCTAGAAGTTGCCACGTTTCTGTTTTGGGACAGCATGAGCAGTCGACTTAGGGTTTGTGTTTTCGTCAATTTAGATTCCGAATATGTCCGTACGGATGTTGAAGAAGTTGTAGATAATTTCATTATCTTTCAGTGGATATAAAGAACGTTAAATTCCGCCCAGCCGTTTGAAAGTTATGGCTGTTTTACCGAGCGTGTTAAAATCTGTGACGTAATTGGAATAGATCAAGGTAATCTATAGATTAAACAACTTTAGAGTCCGAATCAGTCTTTCCATACACCTAGAGAAAGTTGGGAAATTTCCTAAGCTACGCGAGGATGTACTCGTTTAATTGATTCGGAGTCCCAGAACTCAAGTTATGCCTTTTGCAAGGCTGCTGTCCCAACGGGACAGAACCTCTGTTTTTAGGTTTTGCGAGTGGTTGGCAATGTCGGGGTAGATGAGGGTTTGCGTACTGTTTTGTGGACATGATTGTGAGTGTACGATGCCTATGTGCAGGTGGTGCGACACCGGGAGTGCCTTCTACTTCCCGCCAATCCGTTGCTCGTGGTTGAGGCAAGTGTGTTGTGATGGATAGCGATTTGTAGGTTGCTTGTTGAGAATAGATGGAATTGACTACATGATATATGATCACTTGCCATGCTTTTATGATTGCCAATGATATGATGAGCATGTTTATTATGTTATGATGCCATGTGTTAATATGTGAGTTAAACATGATGTTGGCATAATTGCATACATGACATGTTACATGGCCCGGGCGGTGAGAAAGTCATAACTAATCCGGAAGGTCGGTGAGAAAGATATGACTAATCCGGAGAGCCAATGAGTAAGTCCTACATCGTGATTCCATTCACCGCGTGAACGGAAGCGAGGAGTAGGCACCTCCATCTTCGGATGGAAGGGGAGATGGTTTACACCGACGGT
The DNA here is from genome assembly GCA_036346355.1 of Rhipidocladum racemiflorum. Lineage (NCBI taxonomy): Eukaryota > Viridiplantae > Streptophyta > Magnoliopsida > Poales > Poaceae > Rhipidocladum > Rhipidocladum racemiflorum. The sequence continues at coordinate 25,808,917 of CM070589.1, read as the reverse complement.
GTGTACTCAACCATACCTGTATGAGTTTCCAAGGAGACATGAGCATTGCATTACATTGCATACATAATGATGATGATATTGTTAAGTGTTCATGAATGAGATGATATACATGATGGGAGATGTTATTGCCATGATATTGTTCTTGTTGTCCATTGCAATATGCTTGCTGAGTTTCGAACTCACACTTGTGTTTTCTTGTTGTTTTAGGTACCATGAGAATGGCATGCGGGGAAGGGAAATAGTCACACGCCCACACGTAGCTTCACCATATTGATTCCACAAGTCATTCTATTAGTTTGATAATAAATTGCGTGTGATGCTCATTGATTTAAGGCTTAGCTTTGCTTTATGAGAGTTTTATTGTTCGTTTGACACTTGGAGACATTAAGTGGTTGATGATAGTCTTATATTGTCATTAAGACTCTAATTATTGTTGTTTTAGATGTCTCTCATATTGCCTTATTGCTATACTGTTGTTGCTCCTTTAATTCATGTTAAAACAAAGGAGATGTCACAAATCTCTGCTTTAGCATATGTACCTTTGCTGGAATTTATGGTAAATTGTGGTATTTAGAGGTTGTTTAGCTTATGTTTGGTAGCATTCAGGCATATTAAATGCCGGGGTGTTACAGTACATGATTAGAATTTGTTTCAAATGGAAGGAAATAGAAGTAATACAATAATGAAAGGAACAAGAATTAATACCTACGAGCAAATCGATAAAGCTTTGATACATTTGAACTGGTTTCCTTCTCGAGTCCATAATTGTGATCCGACTATGATCTAGCTCGATCATAATAAGAATCCAGTGAAAACTATACATACATATGTCAACATAGATAACTAATTAGTTCTAATATAGAGTTATGAAAAAGGAGTAGAACAAGGCGGTACGAAAACCCCAAAATTTTGCTTTTCTTAAATTCGTGTGTGATTTGGCACTTTGGTGAATTTTTGGAATTTTCTGGAATTTATTTGGATTTATTTGGAATTTATTTGAATTTATTCCATTTTGAAATAATTAAAGAATTTGACTTTGCAAATAAAATTTTGTTGGAAATATTTTATTTGAGTCCAAAATGTTCCAAAATAGTTTCCAGAATTTTTCGTATTTTTCTCGAGTGTTTTGCTATTTTTAATGAATTAAATAAATTTCGAAATTATTTTGAATATTAAAATCGCTGGAAAATCGAATCGGTCGAGCATCGTTTCATCCGATCGAAGTCGAACCCGAGTTGGACTCAAGTCCGACCACGCCATGCGGTCAAGCCGAACTCTTCGGCGAGACCCTAGCCGCGTGGCCGCTCGGATCAAAATCCAACGGTCCGCGTTGGACCACGTCACCCGAGCCCAGGCCGGATCGGACCCGCCCGCGTCGGATGAATCCCAGCCATTGGATGGAACACGTGGACGGTCGAGATTGCTTCGTCTCCGCCGAGTCCGATACGGATTGGCGCCACAAGGCCTGGCCGCCAGTGTTCCGCTTAGGGTTCCGATTTGTCTTGGCATCCCGGGCTATTTAATGCGTGGGACATCGCTCGAGGTTGCCCTTTGTCGCGGCGCACACGAAACCCTAGCCCGCCGAGCCCTAGCCGCCACCGCCACCGGCATCGCCGCCGTAGTTGCTTAGGAGTTCCGCCGCGATTTTTGTCGAATCCCGCCGCCCGCCGCTTCTCCGCCAGCTCCCAGATCCGAAGTTCCCCGCGACGAGACGCACCCGAAGGAGAACTCACTCGCCGAGAAGCCTCAGAACGCCGCGCCGTTGGTCGCCGCTCCCCGGCCCGGCCACCGCCAAGACGCCATCACCGGCCTCGAAAGCTTTTCACCGTCTGATCAAGATCGTGACGGTCTAGATTGGCGCCACGCCGCCACGGTGAGATTCCGATCCAAAACTCCAGATTCATCTCACCGCTGGATCTAGATCCAACGGTCCGAATCGCACGCGTTAACCCAAACGCTGCGGAAGCCGATTCGATCTCGGGCCGTTGATTTTCAAATCAACGCCGAGATCGCGTACACGCTGGCCCAGGAAGGCCGACCGCCGCGGCCGCGCCAACGCACTCCACGCAGCGCGTGTCGCCGACACGCCGCCCGCATGTCGGCCGCCACCCCAGCCGCGGCGGTGACGCCAGCGATGACGCTACCGGTGGGTCCCACCTGCCGCCTGCGTGGCCGAGCCTCACGACGCCAAGAATGACGTTACCGTGAGGGTCCCACCGCCGGGCCCACGCGAGCCGTGGACCAGTCCACGGTGAACTCCGAGCCGAGCGTGGACCGAAGTCCGTGGATCACCGACATCACCGCCCAATCAGAGGCTGCCACGTGTCCTCGCTGACGCAATAAAAGAATTTCCGAAAAAGAAAATGATTTATTAATTCGAAATAATGATTTCAGATTTTGTTTCAAACTTCAAACGCTTATAACTTTTGCGTTTCAACTCCGATTTGAGTGATTCAAATTTCTAAATTTGTATAAAATTGAGATCTACCTAATGACGAATTTTATTTAATTTTTGGACTAAAGTTTTCCTCTCTAATATTATTTAATTGATTATTTAAACTTCAAAATGCTATAACTTTTGCATTTAAACTCCGAATTTGATTTATCTCCAGTTTCTAAAAATTCATAAAATTATGTTCTCTCTGTTTATGAACTTTACTTGGATATTTGGACACTTTTTGTCTACTGTTTTATTCATTTGTTGCTATTTGCACGCTGCTACGAGTAGACGTTGAAGTGCCCGAAAGCTTCGAAGGTGAAGTGTTGACCCAGGAGCCAGCTCAGGATCAAGAACAAGTACTCTTTGAAGGCAAATTATGCTTTGACCATGTTGATCCCATTTGAAACCTATTTTGATTTAATGTATTGCATGCTAGTTTAAATAGAAAACGCGTTGCTTAATTATGGGGAAGTTAGATAAATGCCAAATTGCTGTATAACACCTTGATAATTTAAATATGTGCCATGACCCCTTGTCACCCTAGTTGTGGATTATTAGTTGGACGTTATTAAATTGCCAACATGGGAATTTAGATCGCTGTAGTATATTGCTTAGACCTGCTACGTGCTCATGACATGATTTTGGACAATCAAATGCTAATATCATGATTTTGGACAATCAAATGTTAATATTGACTTAATGAAATATTGAACCTGCTTTTGGAAAGGTATCATGTGATGTTGATAGCACGTGGTGCATGGTAATCAACTTGGGTTTGATAAATAGTTTTCGACCGGGCATGTGGCAAGATTGATCGGGTGGGCCGGTTGTGGCACCGGAATGTTGGTTTGGTTCTTCTGTAGTCTTGCCTGGTCACCCTAAGGACTTCACCTTGCAAGCCTTTGAACTGGTCAAACATGCAACCACATGTCCGTGAATGGACGGACCTAGTTGATTGCTGCTAATAACGCACTGTGGGACCTCAGGAGGTCAACTACACCCTTTGTGTAAGTTGTACTGGGAGCGCATCGGGCCGCGGCCAGGTACTCCATCTAACGGTTGGTTGGCCTAAACTTCGCCTTAGCTAAGGGAAGGGTTAGTGTGCAACAACCGGGAGGACCACTTGTATTGTTAGAAGTTTCCAAAAGACTTTGTTACGGAACTCGCCTTTGTGTTGTTTGATCAGATCTTGTGGGTAAAGTGCATAACCTCTGCAGAGTGTAAAATCTATTCAATAGCCGTATCCGCGGTATTGACATCGCCGAATTACAAATAAGGGTTAGACTTTATCAAAAATAACTTTAACTTGATAGTTTGGGTATGGATTAATAATGATTTTGAAAGAAATGTGGATTAGGATGGGAAAGATGTTTACTAAACCCTTGAAAAGTTATTTATGCTTTACTTGTTACTACCGCTTTGAATCTACTTATGATACTTGTTAAATGCTCTTACCGCAAATATACCTTGAGCCACTCCTTTGTATTAAGCCATGCATGTAGTATATTAGCTGCATTCTGCATGACTTGTCGAGTACCAAGTACTCACCCTTGCCACAATACAAAACCGCTGAAGAGGAGACTACACCACTTTGGAGGAGGAGCTCCAAGAGGAACCGCCTACTTAGGAGCGAGCCTGGGCCGCTGCCTATGGTATACTGGATGGCGCCACGGTTATCTTATTTTTCACTGCTATTATTTCTCTTTAATAAGTTTCGCTGCGTGGCGATATTTGTAACTTGACCATAAGGTCGAGCAACCGCTTGACTATTTAATTAAAAATACTTTGTTAAGTATCGAGTGGTATGATTGTGATATTTACCGATGTTAAGACTGTGTGCACTAGCGCGTTCCTGGACTAGTGCTGAATACACAGAGGGTCCGGATTTGTAGATTCGGGTCCCGACATTTATCCCTGTGTTTGTCTTTCTCTGAGGTTAAAGGAGTTATTATGAGTTGTGCTGCACTGGCCGCTGTGGCTGAAGTTCTGTGGCTTTGTAGTAGTACGTGGTGTTTGATTTCATTATTTACTGGTTTAAGAAATCATCTTTGAAAAACCCTTCTTGTTTCATGAAAGATTGGGATTTGGTGTTAAGGTTTTATTTGCAAAGGTTTATTTGATCGGTTGGTTCCCTCCAGTGGGAGTCTTGGAGATTGAAAAGTGTTTCGGAGAATTCCTTTGCATGACCAAGTTTGGGTTTGTCTCATTGCAATTTTGAGAGTCAAGTTTCCTTATGAATTTGGGATGAGTTTTAAAACTAAAATGCTGCAAACAAAGTAAGTAGTCTTTTGACTGAAATCGTTTGTCCCTAGTAAGAATTGATGTTTAGCATGTTATGTAGTAGGTAACAATGTGGTTTATGGATTGATGTGTTGCTAAGATAAATTTTGAGTTGAATAAATTCAATGTGATTAATATCTCTAGCTTGAGAATAAATAGACTACTAGTGTTGTAGTTTACTCTGTAGTGGGAATGATTAAATGGGTTGATGTACATGCTTAGAATCTGTTGCCTTGCTTTAAAAGTGCTTATGATCCTTGTTAATGTTTAAAGTTTTAAACCCTGATGCATATTTAAAACTTTAAGATGATGTAGACTGCTGTTATTGATAAAGAAACCTTGCTGGTTGTTTAAAGATGTTCTAATCTAATGAATTAATAGATAAATTTAATCGTGTTGCCTAGCGACTTTAATTTGGATGTTGATTAGAGTTGCTATTTACGTTGTTGCAAACTACTAGTATATTTGGAGGTATGCAGTTGTGTCTCTACAATGCTAGTACCGATATCAATTAAGAAGACATAAGACTTATTGTTAATGATGTTGTTAACGGCAGTGTTAATGCTAGTATTCAATCTATTTTAAATAGTTGGAGTATGTTGTGTGGTGGTATTTTTGTTATCGCCTATGTATAGGGTAGCTAAAAGTAATGTTGTTGGTTGATGGTTATGCCCATTTGTTGATTTTGATGACTAAGTAGTAGTGGTAATCGCTTAGATTACCCGTTGGAAAACCATGGTTAAAATAGAGGAAATTTTTAACATGTTGCGATGGAGTGAGCTTTGGATAATTAACATGATATATGATCACTTGCCATGCTTTTATGATTGCCAATGATATGATGAGCATGTTTATTATGTTATGATGCCATGTGTTAATATGTGAGTTAAACATGATGTTGGCATAATTGCATACATGACATGTTACATGGCCCGGGCGGTGAGAAAGTCATAACTAATCCGGGAAGGTCGGTGAGAAAGATATGACTAATCCGGAGAGCCAATGAGTAAGTCCTACATCGTGATTCCATTCACCGCGGTGAACGGAAGCGAGGAGTAGGCACCCTCCATCTTCGGGATGGAAGGGGGGAGAGGGTGCACACCGACGGGTGTGTACTCAACCATACCGGTATGAGTTTCCAAGGAGACATGAGCATTGCATTACATTGCATACATAATGATGATGATATTGTTAAGTGTTCATGAATGAGATGATATACATGATGGGAGATGTTATTGCCATGATATTGTTCTTGTTGTCCATTGCAATATGCTTGCTGAGTTTCGAACTCACACTTGTATTTTCTTGTTGTTTTAGGTACCATGAGAATGGCATGCGGGGAAGGGAAATAGTCACACGCCCACACGTAGCTTCACCATATTGATTCCACAAGTCATTCTATTAGTTTGATAATAAATTGCGTGTGATGCTCATTGATGTAAGGCTTAGCTTTGCTTTATGAGAGTTTTATTGTTCGTTTGACACTTGGAGACATTAAGTGGTTGATGATAGTCTTATATTGTCGTTAAGACTCTAATTATTGCTGTTTTAGATGTCTCTCATATTGCCTTATTGCTATACTGTTGTTGCTCCTTTAATTCATGTTAAAACAAAGGAGATGTCACAAATCTCGTTTTTAGCATATGTACCTTTGCTGGAATTTATGGTAAATTGTGGTATTTAGAGGTTGTTTAGCTTATGTTTGGTAGCATTCAGGCATATTAAATGCCGGGGTGTTACAGTACATGATTAGAATTTGTTTCAAATGGAAGGAAATAGAAGTAATACAATAATGAAAGGAACAAGAATTAATACCGGTCGAGCAAATCGATAAAGCTTTGATACATTTGAACTGGTTTCCTTCTCGAGTCCATAATTGTGATCCAACTATGATCTAGCTCGATCATAATAAGAATCCAAAGGAAAACTATACATACATATGTCAACATAGATAACTAATTAGTTCTAATATAGAGTTATGAAAAAGGAGTAGAACAAGGCGATTTAAAACACATACTCATGTGTGTAGGGTAGATATATCCTTGACTTATATTGATGTCCCATTAGCGCATTGTATACGTTAGCCTGTGTTTTGCTTGGGCTGTATCTAACGGTTGTCTCGTTGATAACTACTGGGTCCATGAATCCTATGTCAAAAATTTGATCCCTTCGGCATCTTTGTATCTCCATGCTACACAAGAAGAAATTAGTTAGGCTTGCAAGGTCCGTACTCTACAAGGGCATGCACGATGATTTTTTGTAAATAAGTGTCGGGACCCCGAATTTGCAAATCCGGACCCTCTGTGTATTCAGCACTAGTCCAGGAACACGCTAGTGCACACAGTCTTAACATCGGTAAATATCACAATCATACAACTCGATACTAAATAAGTACTTTATTTAAATAGTCAAACTGGTTACTCGACCTTATGGTCAAGTTACAAATATATGCCTCGCAAGGCGAAACTTATTCAGAGAAAAATAATAGCAGCGGAAAATCAAATAACTTCGTGGCGCCATCCAAGATACCACAGTAACCGATCGGGCTCGCTTCCTAAGTAGACGGATCCTCTTGGAGCTCCTCCTCCAAAGCTTGTGCGATCTCCTCTTCAACTGTGTTGTATTGTGGCAAGGGTGAGTACTTGGTACTCGTGCAAGTCATGCACAGAATGCAAGCTAATATACTATATGCATGGCTTGGTACAAAGGAATAGCTCAAGGTATATTTGCAGTAAACAGCATTTGACAAGTAGCACAAGTAGATTCGAAAGCAGTAGAAGCAAGTATAGCATAGATAACTTTTCAAGGAATTTAATAAACATCTTTCCCATCCTAATCCACATTTCCATCAACTTCATTATTAATCTAGCCCAACCTTTCAAACCAAAGTTATTTTTGAGAAAATCTAACCCTTGACTGTAATTCCCGAGCGATGTCCAATACCGCGGACACGGCTATTCGAATAGATTCTAAACTCTGCAGAGGTTATGCACTTTACCCACAAGATACAATCAAACACCACAAAGGCGAAGTTCCCCAGTAACAAAGTCTTTCGGAGACTTCTAACAATACAAGTGGTCCTCCCAGGTTATTAAGACTAACCCTTCCCTTCGCTAAGGCGAAGTCTAGGCCAATCAACCGTTAGATGGGTACCTGGCCTCACTTCCAGACGCCCCCCGCATAACTTACACAAAGGGTGTAGTTGACCTCCCGAGGTCCCACAGTAATGCGTTATTAGCAACTTAGTCAACTAGGACCGTCCCATTACAGACATGTGGTTGCACGTTAGACCCAGTTCAAAGGCTTGCAAGGTTAAGTCCTTAGGGTGACCAGGGCAAGACTACCCGAAGAACCAAATCAACACTCCCAATGCCACAACTGGCCCACCTGATTACTCTTGCCACATGCCCTGGCCGAAATCAAGTTTATCAAACCCTAGTTGATTACCATGCACCACGTGCCATCAACATCACATGATACCTTTCCAAAACAGGTTCAATATATCATTAAGTCAATATTAACATTTGATTATCCAAAATCATGTTATGAGCACGAAAGGTGTCTAAGCAAAGATACTACAACGGCCTAAACCCATGTTGGCGATTTAATAATGTCCAACTAGTAATCCACAACTAGGGTGACAAGGGATCATGGCACATACTTAAATAATCAAGGTGTCATACAAAGAAATTGGTATTTATCTAACCCCATGTTTAAACAAAGTATTTTTCTAATTGAACTAGCATGCAATAGTTTAAATCAAAATAGATTTCAAATAGGATCAACATGGTCAAAGCACAACTTGCCTTCAAAAAGTACTTGTTCTTGGTCTTGAGTTGGATCCCGAGTCAATACTTCTCCTTCGAATCCTTCCTAAGCACTTCAACGCTCTACTCGTAAAGCGTGCAAATAGCAAATACACGAATAAACAATAGGCAAAAAGTGTCCAAACATCCAAATAAAATCCATAAACAGAGAGAACATAATTTTATGAGTTTTTAGAAACTAGAATCACAAATTTGGAGTTAAGACGCAAAAGTTATGATTATTTAAAGTTTAAATAATCAATTAAATAATTTTACAGAGAAAACTTTAGTCCAAAATTAAATAAAATTCATATTTAGGTAGATCTCAATTTTATACAAATTTAGAAATTTGAATCACTCAAATCGGAGTTGAAACGCATAAAAGTTATAAGCGTTTGAAGTTTTGAAATTCTAATCAATTATTAAACCGATTTATTAAATCATTTTCTTTTTCGAAAATCATTTATTGCGCCAAAGAGGACACGTGGCAGCACCGATTGGTCTGTGACGCCACCGGTCCATGGACTCGTTCCACGCCGGCTCGGTCTACCGTGGACCCGGTCCACGGCTCCACGTGAGACTGACATGTGGGACCACTCGGGTGACGTCATTGCTGACGTCAGCGGGGCTCAGCCCACAACGCTAACAGGTGGGTCCCATGGGTGACGTCATTGCTGACGTCAGCGCTTGGCTGGGATGACCATCGACATCTGGCCCGCCATGACGCCAGCCGCGTGGCGTCATGGTGCGGTTTGGTTGTCGCCGACACACGGCCCCGCGTGTCGAGACACACGCCAGCCACGCGTGGGATCATGACCGCGATGGTCGATCTCCGCCGACACGTGGCTAGATCTCGGCCGCTGATTTGGAAATCAACGGTCCGTATTGATCTGGACTCACGCGTTTGGGGTGAACGCGGTTGATCTGGACCGTTGGATCTAGATCGGACGGTCAAGATTGGATCTGGGATTTTGGACGAAATCTCACCGTGAGATGACGTGGTGCAATCTGGGTCCTTGGATGGAGATCCGACGGCTGAGAGATCTTGAAGTCCGTCGATGGCCCACGGCGGCGCTGGCTTGCCGGAGTTGGGGACGACGACCACGGCAACGGCGCTTCGGGCGTGCTCCGGCGATGTGAGAGGTCCCTCCCGACGCGGCTTGGCCTCCGGTTCAGATCTGACCTCAACGGGCGGAGGGCAGCGGAGATGGCGGCAATCGGCGAAAAACTACTGGCGAACGCTACGGCAACTCCGGCGAGCGATTGCGGCTAGAGGCGGCTCAGCGGCGTTGTCTAGGGCTACGGTGCGCCGCGGAAGTCGGCGTCACGGCACGGTGGCGGCGCATTAAATAGGGCCTCGGCGTCGGAACGCACGGAGACCGAGACTCGCTCCAGGCGGCGAGTCCGGCGAGGACTCGGCTGATCGTGCGCACGCGCACAGCCGTTGGATCGAGATCCAACGGTGCGTGAGTTTGGGTTCGGGTCGGACTCGGGCGAGCTGGCTGGCTCTTCGGGCTCGGGTTCGGTGACGTGGCTCAATCGTGGCCGTTGGATCTTGATCCAATGGTCGCCGCCAGAGTTTGGGTTGGTAAGTGGGTTCGACTCAACCACGGCTCGAGTCGGTTGGGTCGGACTCGAACTGAGTCGACTCGGGCTCGGTCGGATGAACATTACAAACCCACTCGCATTTTCCAGCGATTTAATATTTAAAATAATTCCCAGTAATTCATTTAATTCATTAAAAATAGCAAAATACTCAGAAAAATTCCAGAAAAATTCTGGAAAATATTTTGGAACATTTTGGACTCAAATAAAATATTTCCAACAAAATTTTATTTGCAAAATTAAATTCTTTAATTATTTCAAAATGGAATAAATTCAAATAAATTCCAAATAAATCCAAATAAATTCCAGAAAATTCCAAAAATTCACCAAAGTGCCAAATCACACATGAATTTAAGAAAAGCAAAATTTTGGGGTGTTACAAACCTCCCCCCCTTAATAGAATCTCGTCCCCGAGATTCAGGGCTTACTAAAGGAATAGGTTTGGAAACTCTTTCTTCAAATCCTCTTCGCGCTCCCAAGTCGCTTCGCTTTCTTCATGGTTGCTCCACTGAACTCTACAGAAACGGGTTGACTTGTTTCTAGTTTCTCGATCCATTGTGTCTAGAATCCTCATGGGATGCTCCTTATAAGTCAAATCCTCTTGCAACTCAATTGACTCTAGCGGTGTCTGTTCCTCAGGAACTCGGAGACACTTCTTCAACTGGGACACATGGAATACGTCATGGACTCCTGCTAACGATCATGCAACTCCGGTGATAAGCAACCGCCTCTGCGGCTCAAAATCTTAAATGGTCCAACATAACGGGGTGCGAGTTTCCCTTTGGCATGGAACCTCTTAACTCCCCTGAGAGGCGTAACTCTGAGGTAAACAAAGTCTTCTGGTTCAAAACTCAAATCCTTGTGACGATTGTCAAGATAACTCTTTGTCGTGATTGGGCTATCTTCAACCTTTCCCTAATCATGGCGACCGCTTCTTCAAATTCTCTTGAAGAATATCAGGCCCAAAGACACGGCGCCGCCGGTCTCATTCCAATTCAATGGCGTCCGACATGGTCGACCATACAAAGGCCTCAAAAGGTGACATCTGTAAACTAGCCTGATAACTATTGTTGTAATCGAACTCGGCATACGGCAAACTCTTATCCCAAGAGGTAGCATAAGCTAATGCACAAGCTCTCAACATATCCTCCAGACCTGGTTGACTCTTTCTGGCCTGGCTCCATCCGTCTGTGGATGATAAGTCAGATCTTGAAGTTCAAACGGGTTCCCATGGCTTCATGCAACTTATTCCGTAACCTTGAGGTAAATTGGGTACCCTGTCGATACAATCCTCTTTGGCACTACGTGCAAACAGACAATCGATCATGTACAATTCTGCTAATTTATCTCCGAGTAAGTGGTCTTCACTGGGATAAAATGGGCTACTTTAGTCAAGCGATCCACTATAACCCATATGGAGTCATAACCTCCTTGAGTCTTCGCAAACCGGTAATGAAATCCATTCCGATTTCCTCCCACTTCCACTCGTATTTTCAGCTACCGTAGCAATCCTGCTGGTCTCTCGATGCATTGCCTTGACTCTCTCGGCATACGTCGCACAATGCAACATGCTCGGCAACTTCAGGTTTCATACTCGGCCACTGCATCTCTCCTTCAGATCCCGATACATCTTGGCGCTTCCAGGATGAATTGAGTACTTGAGTCATGGGCTTCTTCCAGAATCGCTTGCTTTAACTCCTTCTTGTTAGACACACAAATGCGATCCTTCATCCACAACGTGCCTTGCTCATCCAACTTGAAGTCCTCTGCCTTGCCTTCCTCCTTGATGAACTTAATCCTCGCGGATCTTGTCATCATCCTTCGGCCCTTCTCGGATCCGATCCTCTAGGGTAGGCTTTACTTCTAATGTGGCCAAGAATCCGCTAGGTACCACCTCAATCTTCATTTTCTGGAAATCCTCACATAACTCATCCTGACTTGTGGCTAGCAACGTACTCACGGTATGGCTTTTCAGACTCAGAGCATCGGCTACTACGCTGGCCTTCCCGGATGGTAATGGATTCCAACATTATAGTCCTTGATCAATTCTAACCATCTCCTCCGCCTCATATTCAGATCCGATCGGGTGAATATGTACTTAAGGCTCATATGATCCGTATACACTTCACATCTGCTCCCGATCGATAGTGACGCCATATCTTCAAGGCATGCACTACGGCAGCTAACTCTAGGTCATGTGTCGGATAATTTTCCTCATGCGGCCTCAACTGCCTTGATGCATAAGCGACGACCTTTCCATTCTGCATCAGCACACATCCAAGTCCTTGGCGCGATGCGTCACAATAAATATCGAAGCTTTGAGCAACATCCGTAGAACTAATACCGGTGCCGATGTCAATCGCTTCTTCAGCTCTGAAATCCTTTCTCACATTCTCAAGCGTCCATGCAAACTTCTTTTCCTTCTTCAAGAATTGCGTAAGAGGTTTCGCAATTGTCGAGAAGCCTTCGATGAAACGGGCGGTAGTATCCTGCCATTCCAAGGAAACTCGAATCTGGGTCACGCCTTTGGTCAGCTCCCAATGTAACACAGCTCCTACTTTGCTTGGATCTACTGGCGACTCATTCATGCGGTCATTACATGTCCAAGAAACTCCACCTTGTCCTTCCAAAAATCACACTTGCTGAACTTGGCGAAAAGTTGTTGTTCCTCACTTTTCCAAAACTCGCCTTAAGTGTCGGCATGTTCATCCTCCGTTTTGGAGTAGATTAGAATATCATCTATGAACACGACGACAAACTTGTCCAAATATTCCATGAACACCTTATTCATCATATTCATGAAATAAGTGGCGCGATTCGTCACCCAAAGGACATAACTGTAAACTCGTAATGTCCGTATCTTGACGAGAATGCGGCCTTCGGAATATCTTTCGATCGGATCTTCAACTGATGGTATCCCGATCTCAGATCAATCTTGGAGAAAACTCCGGCTCCTCTCACTGATCAAACAAATCATCAATCCTGGTAGCGGATACTTATTCTTCACGGTGACTTCATTGAGTGCACGGTGAGTCGTTGCACATCCTGAAACTTCCGTCCTTCTTCTTGACAAACAAAACTGGTGCTCCCCACGGCGACGAGCCTGGCCTGATAAATCCTTTCCCCATTAACTCTTCTAGCTGTTTCTTCATCTCTACCAACTCCTCGGTGGACATCCGATAGGGTCTCTTTGCTATCGGTGCCGTACTGTACAAGCTCTATCACAAACTCTATGTCCCTGTCGGCGGCATACCAGGTAGATCTTCGGAAAAACATCTCGGGTATTCATTCACTACTGAGACATCATCTATGATGATTGCCTTGGTACTTATTAACCATCAATCGTCCATCTCTAATCTGCAGTGGCTTGAAATTCCACTTTCTTTCCACACGGGCTCTCAATCGAGATAGTCCTTCGCCCACAATCCAATACGGCCTTGTGCTTGGATAACCAATCCATTCCCAATATGACGCCTAAGGTCCGGGTCTCCAAAATTATAAGGTTTGCTAGGAACTCTATTCCACCTATTAGTATTCTCACCCTAACATCCTACTTTCGCTCGGAGTTCTAACTGTGGGTTTGAACTAAAAGCATGCACTTAAGTCTTGCAATCCTCAAATCATTTCTAGTAGCAAAGCCTTGCGAAAAGAAACGAATGCTAAGCTCGAGTCAAACAAAATCAAGCAGTGTACGAGTTAACAAGTAACTTACCCAAGATTTACGTCCGTAGCATTCTCGCGGTGCATCTGCGGTGACATGGTTGACTCGGCCTCTCACCACGGTGCGAGGTGTGGCTCCTGGTGTCGGGCGTCCTAGCTGGGTGGTTCCTAGATTGAAGCAAATCGGGTCACTCTCGCTGTCTTCTTTGGACAATCTGTTGGCAAAGTGTCTGGCTCGTTGCAGCTTGTAGCGGCGTCTCACTGTTCCTTGCCGATTGCCTCGAGTAGCGTTTCTAGCGGGTGGGTCTGGTAGTTCGATTGATGTGTCTTGGTCTTGAGGATGGTGTCCTTGTTGCATTCTCGTGGTTGGAATCAAGAATTGATTTGGTGCAACTCTCAGCGCCATTGCGTTCGGGCGTGATCCTTGCTGTTGCATCCTGCGCTTCCTGTTCTCATCTAGTTCCTTGCGCTTGTCCTCAAGAATGAGCGCCTTATTCACCAGCTCTTGGAAATCTGGGAAGGTGTGGGTGATCAATCCTACTTGCAATCCTGAGTTAAGTCCCTTCATAAAACGAGACTGCCTCGATTTATCTCGTCGCTACATCCTCAAAGCGTGGCGTGCTAGCTGTGTGAACTTGTTCGTAGTCGGCCACCGGGCTGATTACCTTGCTTCATGCTCGAACTCCTCCTTCTTAAGGTCCATGATTCCTTCAGGCACGTGATAATCGCCGAATGCAGTTGTGAACTCTTCCCAAGTGATATCTTGAGGGTTCTCTTGCGTGGCACGAAGTTCTCCCACCATTCGGCAATGTTCCTTCCAAATTGATGAGAAGCGTAGAGTACCTTCTCATTTCCTATGCATTGAGCTATGTGTAGCTTCCTCTCGATTGATCTTAACCAATCATCGGCCTCCAATGGATTGGCATTCCCGGAAGAAAGTGGGTGGGTGAGTTCTCATGAACTCTGGCGGGTCTTGTATTCTGGCGTGGTCCCCGATTAACTTGATTAGCAAAGTGGCCTGAGCGGTGACGTGTTGCATTTGTTGCATCATAGCATGCATCAAGCGAGTGCAGGCGGCGAGAAAAGCTCCGAAATTCTGCACATCCAGTGGCGGTGCTGGTGCTCCCTCATTGGGGTTTTCTACTGGGCGAGAACCGCTTCCATTGCCTCCAAAGTTTCCACGGGTATTCACCATCTGTCGATTTGCTCTAGGTTTAGAGATGAGAGGGAAACAAGAATAGACAAGTAATATGGAACTTATGCGGGGCGACAGGTGTAACTTTAAGGTCCAACTTTATTATTGATATTAATAACTTGGTATGGTTGCTTACAATGCCTAAGGGCCTTGCAACACATCTTGCACACTCAAAGAAACAATGAAAATCCAAATCGAACTAACTCGAGTCTAACGCCTAAAGGGTGACTCTTTATTCTATGACGCGACTCGGCGAAGGAGTCTCACTATAGAACCTATGCTCACTCATCGAGAAAACCTCCACGGCCTGGAGTGCGGTGTCTTTGCGGCATAGGCGCGAAACGATTGCCATGTCCAAAGAATCGTGTCCTCTGTGGTAGTCGAAGAAGCAAGTGTCCTCATCGAGATCCGACTCCTCCGATCTGGCTCGTGTAGCTCGAAATCTTGGCTCTGGTCCGTCCGCATAAGGTCATCTCCAACTCGCCAATCCTTCGCAGAAGGTGTGCCACATACTCTTGAGCTTCCCGCCATCTGCTCTTCTCCGTCGTGATCTCCTTGCGGGCCTTCAGAGCTCCTTGCTTGTATTATCTAGTACATCCTCCTGGCGACAACAAATCGTGCCAAGCGTGTAACCGTGGCATCCTCATCCTCGAATTGCCTTCGGTCAAGAAGGTTATCGCTTGCGGATGATAACGGAACACCGTGCTTCCAACTCTCTGGCGTAGATACGTAACGCGTCGCATTGCTCGTCGTGATACCTCTTGGATACCCATCTGCATTGTAGATCTCTGGCAAAGGCAGTTGTATCGGGCGATTGCCTGGCCCTTTTCCTAGCGGTACCTCAATCTTCACGTCACAAGCCTTGATCAATCCCGCTTGTCTCGATCACTTCCACTTGGTATTGCGGCTTCTCAAAATCTCCGAGAGTTTGTAGCATATGCCAAAGTTCCGCGGCGTGACCAACTCCCAGATCAACGTAGTTGAACTCTTCCTCCATCTATCACAAGAGTGCTTTACGTAAGAACTCGGAATCTTTAAATCGTGACAAGGTAAGGAAAATTCAGCAAGAGACAAGAAAAGAAAGAATGGGATAAGTCGAGATGTCATTTCTTATCTTGACAACTTTTAGCTTTAGAAAATAGGTTTTATCCTCACTACGACCATTCTATCTTAGGGTTGAGCCTACGGTCAACCTGGCTCTGATACCACCTCTGTCGGGACCCCGAATTTGCAAATCCGGACCCTCTGTGTATTCAGCACTAGTCCAGGAACACGCTAGTGCACACAGTCTTAACATCGGTAAATATCACAATCATACCACTCGATACTAAATAAGTACTTTATTTAAATAGTCAAACTGGTTACTCGACCTTATGGTCAAGTTACAAATATATGCCTCGCAAGGCGAAACTTATTCAGAGAAAAATAATAGCAGCGGAAAATCAAATAACTTCGTGGCGCCATCCAGTATACCACAGGCAACTGACTGGTCTCGCTTCCCTAAGTAGACGATTCCTCTTGGAGCTCCTCCTCCAAAGCTTGTGCAGTCTCCTCTTCAACTGGTGTTGTATTGTGGCAAGGGTGAGTACTTGGTACTCAGCAAGTCATGCACAGAATGCAAGCTAATATACTATATGCATGGCTTGGTACAAAGGAATAGCTCAAGGTATATTTGCAGAAACTGACATTTGACAAGTAGCATAAGTAGATTCGAAAGCGTGAGAAGCAAGTATAGCATAGATAACTTTTCAAGGAATATAATAAACATCTTTCCCATCCTAATCAACATTTACATCAACTTCATTATTAATCCAGCCCAACCTTTCAAACCAAAGTTATTTTTGAGAAAATCTAACCCTTGATCAGTAATTCCCGAGCGATGTCCAATACCGCATGGACACGGCTATTCGAATAGATTCTAAACTCTGCAGAGGTTATGCACTTTACCCACAATATACAGTCAAATACCAAAAAGTCTAATTCCCGTAACAAAGTATTTCGTATACATCTTTCAATACAAGTGGTCCTCCCCTGTTATTTAGCACTAACCCTTCCCTTATCTAAGTCGAAGTCTAGGCCAATCAACTGCTAGATGGGTACTGGCCTCACCCCAGACGCTCCCCGCACAACTTACACAAAGGGTGTAGTTGACCTCCTGAGGTCCCACAGTGCGTTATTAGCAACTTAGTCAACTAGGTCCGTCCCATTACGGACATGTGGTTGCACGTTAGACCCAGTTCAAAGGCTTGCAAGGTTAAGTCCTTAGGGTGACCAGGGCAAGACTACCCAAGAACCAAATCAACACTCCCAATGCCACAACTGGCCCACCTGATTACTCTTGCCACATGCCCTGGCCGAAATCAGTTTATCAAACCCCGCTTGATTACCATGCACCACGTGCCATCAACATCACATGATACCTTTCCAAAACAGGTTCAATATATCATTAAGTCAATATTAACATTTGATTATCCAAAATCATGTTATGAGCACGAGCAGTCTAAGCAAAGATACTACAACGGTCTAAACCCATGTTGGCGATTTAATAATGTCCAACTAGTAATCCACAACTAGGGTGACAAGGGATCATGGCACATACTTAAATAATCAAGGTGTCATACAAAGAAATTGGTATTTATCTAACCCCCATGTTTAAACAAAGTATTTTTCTAATTGAACTAGCATGCAATAGTTTAAATCAAAATAGATTTCGAAATAGGATCAACATGGTCAAAGCACAACTTGCCTTCAAAAAGTACTTGTTCTTGGTCTTGAGTTGGATCCTGAGTCAATACTTCTCCTTCGAATCCTTCCGGCACTTCAACGTCTACTCGTAAAGCGTGCAAATAGCAAATACACGAATAAACAATAGGCAAAAAGTGTCCAAACATCCAAATAAAATCCATAAACAGAGAACATAATTTTATGAGTTTTTAGAAACTAGAATCACAAATTTGGAGTTAAGATTTAAAAGTTATGATTATTTAAAGTTGAAATAATCAATTAAATAATTTTGCAGAGAAAAACTTTAGTCCAAAAATTAAATAAAATTCATATTTAGGTAGATCTCAATTTTATACAAATTTAGAAATTTGAATCACTCAAATCGGTGTTGAAACGCAAAAGTTATAAGCGTTTGAAGTTTTGAAATTCAAATCAATGATTAAACCGATTTATTAAATCATTTTCTTTTTCGGAAAGTCATTTTTTGCGCCAAGAGGACACGTGGCAGCACCGATTGGTTCTGGCGACGCCACCGGTCCATGGACTCGGTCCACGCTCGGCTCGGGTCTACCGTGGACCCGGTCCACGGCTCCACGTGAGACTGACATGTGGGACCACTCGGGTGACGTCATTCTTTGGCGTCGGCCGGGCTCGACCACAGCCGGCAGTGGGTCCCATGGGTGACGTCATTGCTGACGTCAGCGCTTGGCTGGGACAGCCACTGACATGCGGGCCCGCCATGACGCCAGCGTGACGTCATGGTGCGGTTTGGTTGTCCCGCTGACACGCGGGCCCCGCGTGTCAGAGACACGCGCTCACGCGCGCGTGGACTGCGCTGACCGTGACGGTCAGTCTCCCGCACACGTGGCTAGATCTCGACCGTTGATTTGAAAATCAGCGGTCCGTATTGATCTGGACTCACGCGCTTGGGGTGAACGCGGTTGATCTCGACCGTTGGATCTAGATCGGACGGTCAAGATTGGATCTCGATTTTGGACGAAATCTCACCGTGAGATGACGTGGCGCATCTGGGCCCTTGGATGGAGATCCGACGGTGAGAGATCTTGAAGTCCGTCGATGGCCCACTACGGCGCTTCTTGCCGGAGTTGGGGACGACGACCACGGCAACGGCGCCTGGCGTGCTCGGCGATGTGAGAGGTCCTCCCGACGCGGCTTGGCCTCCGGTTCCAGATCTGACCTCAACGGGCGGCGAGGACGACGGAGATGGCGGTAATCGGCGAAAAACTATGGCGAACGCTACGGCAACTCCGGGGAGCGATTGCGGCTAGACGGCGGCGGCTCGGCGGCGTTGTCTAGGGCTACTGGTGCGCCACGGAAGTCGGCGTCCACGGCGCAGGTGGCGGCGCATTAAATAGGGCCCTCGGCGTCAGCGAAACGCACGAGACCGAGACTGCTCCGTTAAGGCGGCGAGTCCGGCGAGGACTCTGATCGGGCTACGTGGCACATTAGACGCACCCGCTGGATCGAGATCCAACGGTGCGTGAGTTTGGGTTCGGGTCGGACTCGGGCGAGCTGGCTGGCTCTTCGGGCTCGGGTCCGGTGACGTGGCTCAATCGTGGCCGTTGGATCTTGATCCAATGGTCGCACGGGTTTGGGTTCGGCCGAGTGGGTTCGACTCAACCACGGCTCGGTCCGTTAGTCGGACTCGAACTCGAGTCCGACTCGGGCTCGGTCGGATGAAACAGTACAAACCCACTCGCATTTTCCAAATGATTTAATATTTAAAATAATTCCCAGTAATTCATTTAATTCATTAAAAATAGCAAAATACTCAGAAAAATTCCAGAAAAATTCTGGAAAATATTTTGGAACATTTTGGACTCAAATAAAATATTTCCAACAAAATTTTATTTGCAAAATTAAATTCTTTAATTATTTCAAAATGGAATAAATTCAAATAAATTCCAAATAAATCCAAATAAATTCCAGAAAATTCCAAAAATTCACCAAAGTGCCAAATCACACATGAATTTAAGAAAAGCAAAATTTTGGGGTGTTACAATAAGACACTTACAGAGTCCAGTAACCCACCAAGGACGCGCTGAGGGCGTCTGTCTGGTATAGATCATACATGACGTGCCATTCGATAAAAAATTCACCGTCACCGTGAAAAAAATCTTGATCCTTGTACTTGACAGCAAACAACTCTAAACCATGCTTGGTCGCGTCCAAGTACCATTCATGGAATTGCTGCATCTTTGTCGTTAGCTGGAGCAGCTCCTCACGCCTGACCAATGATCCACCCAATGTAAATGGCCATCTTACTTGGGCATACTCAATCTCTGCTGTGCTTAATATTTGATTTGGGTCAAGGCCAGTTTCATCAAAGAATTGTAGCATCGCCTTAGCCTTCTCCTTCTCCTTCTCCTCAGCTGTCATCTTCTTGTGGCATTCCTTTCGCAATGTGCGCTCGTAGTTTGATTGGCGAGGCATTTCTTTTTTATCCTTCAAATTTGTAATAGTCCTCAAGCCTTTGTGAAATTCTTCCGTGCCAGGTTGAACCTTCTTCTTTGGTGACTTGGGTCTAAAAAATTCAGTTACCTCACCTTGTACTATCTTATTGGTCTCCTCGTCGGTCATATCGTACGCCAGCTTCGAAAGTGGATGCAACTTCTTGGATTGGGTGGAGGACCTCATCTTCTTGGGAGTTGCTGGCTGAGCTGGCTTGTTTCCTTTGGTCAGCGCCTTCTTGGGAGGAGACGATCTTCTTGTGGGGCTTAAGTGCGCGGGAGGTGGTGTAGAAGTCGACGCCTTCTTGGGAGGAGACGGGCTTCTCCTAGGGCATATGTGCGCGGGAGGTGGTGTATGAGTCGGCGCCTTCTTGGGAGGAGATGGGATTCTCCTAGGGCTTATGTGCGCGGGAGGTGGTGTAGGAGTCGGCGCCTTCTTGGGAGGAGATGGGCTTCTTCTTGGGCTTGGGTGTGCGGGAAGTGGTGTAGGAGTCGGGCTTCTTCGCAGAGAGGACATATCCATGTTATCTCAAAAAATTATGTGCCATTTGCGCCACAGGATGAAAGTGTGTACCGCCTCTCCTAGCTTCGTACTCCCGTCACCTCCGGGAATTTTGAGCTCAAGGTCCTCGTACCCTGGGCAAACCTCCTCCACCGAGACCTTGGAGTAGTTTGACGGTATTTGTTGGCCATGGATGAGCTGCCCCGGCTCCACTTGGTGAACCATGCCATGTGCCGCCTTCAAGGAGAGGTTTCGCGCCCCGACATGCAGCTCACAAGGTGTCTGCTGCTTGATGTCATCTACAGGACACCTGTCCAAGTCCGCTTCAGGCAGCCCACCGGAAGCGCAGCTGCTCCGCTGCCCGGTGGGGCTGATGATGTTAGGATTTACAAATTAGAGATTTGAATCATTATGGTTACAAATACTTTGAATCTATCTGATAAGACAAGAAAGAGACAAGTGTGTAGCATGCATCCATATATCACATAACACTCCTCCTAATCTCTTGAGCCAAACACAGCCTAAGGGTTATCTGCATGGGTTGTTTTATGGTTTCGAGGATTTCGAGTAAGATTCAACAAAGTTTTTTTTTCTTTTTGCTTGGATGGTATATTGCTTTGTAGAAATTCTCTAAACAAAAAGAGTGTTTTCAGGATTACAATTGCCGGTTTATGACCTTCCTGAAATTGACCACATGGAAAAGAACAGATATTGACAATTGAGAATATATCTCTGGAGTAACCATTTCTTCACCAATGTAATCAATGATACATAAATCGACGGTCTCTAGATCATTTACTGCAACTGGAACTTACATCATTTTGCATACAAGGCCTGACATTGCAAATATATTACAACTGCAACATATACCAAAAATTTTCGATTCTATATAGGTGCCAATTCAAATATATTACATTTTGCAGTAATATTCACATGAACAGGTGCCAATTGGGTCAGGTTACTACAGTTTTCACCCTTGGTGGGAACGTTGCAATCTGGCAAAGTGGCAATGTCATGGTCTAATTGCTCTAGTTCTTTGAAACAATACTAGCTAATGTCTAATTGATCAGTACAACATCATGTTAGCATTCATTCAATATTCACATGAACAAGATCACAACCGAAATAGCTCACAATATCCTACACATTTTCTTCCAATTAGCAAATCCAACATAAATCTACACCATACATGTACACGTAGAGAAAGGGAGGACAAGGAGCAAGGGTCATGGTGAGCTATAACCTCCACGGTCCGAGGGAAGAAGCGCGAGGGGGAGCGGTCGAGCCATGATCGGACGAAATCCGGAGGGCGGCTGTCGGGGCGAACTCTGGGACGGCGGCGCGGTCGGGCGAGCTACGGGACGACGGCGCGGTCGGGCGAGCTCCGGGAGGGCTTCCGACGCCGGCACAGGCTCTGGTGGCGGCGGTGCGCGCATGAGGAGGAGGAAATGGGAGATAATCGGGCGGGAGGAGCACCAAAGTGGGGAAGAAATGGCGGCAGTGAGGTTTATAGGTGCACCATCAGTCCTGGTTACCGGTTGGATACACCAACCGGGACTGATCATTCCACATCTGACTCAAGAAGGAAAACCTAGGAGCTGTCAGTACCGGTTGGTGTATCCAACCGGTACTGATTAGATCACATCAGTACTGGTTAAATACACCAACCGGTACTGATTAGAATTAAATTCAAAGTCTCTTTAGAATAAAATGATAGAAAATTCAATTATTGCTTCTTTGCTTAATAAAAATAATAAATTATACTTATTCCACACTAAAAATGATTTTAAAAAAATAAAATAAGATTACTAGTCATTTATAAATTCCTTTTATAGTTTCTAAAATTCAACAATAATATTGAAAATCTATATATTCTTTAGAATATTAGTTTATAAATTAAAAATAAAAAAATAAAATAAGGTTATTAATATAAATTAAAAATATAAAAAATAAAGTAATTTTTGTACTCTTATAATTCCAATGCAAATTTTCACCTTGTTACATAAATTCAATTATTGCTTCTTTGCTTAATAAATAATAATAAATCATTATTATTCCACACTAAAATGATTTACAAAAAATAAAATAAAGTTATTAATACACAACTAGTATGTTAACAGTCTATTACACCAAAAGAAAGCAAAGTGATCCATTCACAATAGACAATTTAGTAGCATGGGAACACAGTAGACAAGATTTAACATGAAAAAAGAAAACTAAGCATCCATCAGTGATAGACTATAACTTGTAACAACGGACTATACAACAAGGTTGGACTTATTTGCTAACATACTTTTTTTTACAAGCGATCCTTCATTATGATCGCGCGTCACGCAAGGAGAGTCCTCTCGTATCATTCAGGTCACTAATGTCTACGTCCACTGTGAAAGGAGGCAGCTCGTCGAATTGATTATACTCTTCTTCGTCCGTGACGCCCTCAACTCCGACAATCCTTCTTTTACCTAAAAGAACCACGTGGCGCCTTGGTTGATCGCTATCGCTAGTCTTCTCATTCTCGATTTATGTTTTCGTAGATTTGTCATGTCGCCTCTTCCTTTTAGTAGGCTTGTCCGTCGCTTCGCTTCTTTGTCCATGTCCATCACATAGAATACTTGTGTCACATCATTAGCGAGCACGAATGGTTCATCCCTATAGGCCACTTGCTTGAGGTCCACAGCTTGTCATACTGCACTCATCGATCTCCACGGCTGCCGCTTGACCCATTGGCACCGAAACAGAGGGACTTTTAAACGTCCGCACTCGAGCTCCCAAATCTCCTGTATGAAACCATAATAGGTATCCATCTTTCCATTTTTGTCCTAGGCATCTATCACGGACGTCGCTGTTTTGGTTGGTGCTCTTGCTATCCTGGTCATTGTGTAAAATGTGTACCCATTGATCTCACACCCTTGGAATGATCATTTGTTGTGGATGGTCCCCGAGCCAAGAGTTTCAACTGTTCATCATCTCTGCATGCAGTTGCCCAACAGTTGCTTTTGTAACCAACCGCCGAAATGATCCATTTGCTCGACTGCGATCCACTTATCTGACTTCTCTGGGTATTGGGCGCGTAGACTCATCTTGTAATCATACATATATGGAGCCACTACAGTTGCTTGTTTCAATACTGTGAAATGTGCTTGTTTAAATGAAAGTAGATCTCGCTATAGTATTCTTTTCTCCCTAAAGTCCCTTTTCCCTATAGCCTCCCCTCATGGCGTGATACAGGAACGCCAATCGGATTCAGATCATCAATGTAATTAATACAAAACTCGATCACCTCCTCTGTGCTGACACCCTGCGCAATGCAGCCTTCTGGGCAAGACTGGTTATGAACATACTTTTTTAGGATGCCCATGTACCTCTCGGAAGGGAGCATATTGTGGAGGAACACAGGTCCGAGAATTTCTATCTCTTTAACAATGTGGACCATGAGATGGACCATAATATCAAAGAATGATGGAGGGAAGATCATCTCTAGGCTAACCAGACTATTGACCATGTCATCATGCAGATTAGATAACTTATTCGGCTCGATGACCTTCTGCGACACCGCATTGAAGAACGAACACAACTTTATGATTGTCCCACGTACCCAGTCCGGCAGAATACCTTGCACCGCCATTGGGAGCAACTGTGTCATCAACACGTGACAATCATGGGATTTTATGTGTACGATTTTATTCTCTTTTGTGTTTGTGAGTCTCCTTATGTTCGAGGAGTATCTAGAAGGGACATTCACACTGTTCAAGAACTTAATCATATTTTTTCTCTTCCTTGCTCAGAGTATACCTCGCAGGGTGGAGGTAATGCTATCCTTCTGCTCTCATTTCCGGATGTAGGTCGTTCCTGATTCCCAGCAGTTGTAGGTCATTTCGTGCTTGAAGTGTATCTTTTGATTTGCCATACATATCTAGGAAGCCTAGCAAGTTCACGCAGACATTCTTTGTGATATGCATGAAATCCAGTGAGTGGCGAACCTCTAAGTCTTTCCAGTAAGGTAAGTCCCAAAATATTGACATCTTCTTCCAAATGGGCTTCGTGTGACCTTGTTCTGTTGGGATAGGTTTGCTTCCTGTACCTTTTCCAAATACTACTTTCAGATCATTTACCTGTGAGACCCCAGATCAGCTATCCGAAACCTCTTGTGTATTTCCGTACTAGTCCCAGATCAGTAGCTAGTACACACAGTCACAGTGATACTTCATTGCCAAACATAACGAACATTGTAACATAACTATTAAAGTATGGGCCACATGGCTGCTTATTACAATACTCGGTCAAAAGACCGGAAACACGACAGCGGAAAACGAAAGCAAAAACAAGTGAACACCAAAACGCCATAGGCGACGACTAGAAACGCGGCAAGTTATCCTGGCAATCTTCCTCGAACTCCTCGGGGTAGAACTCACCATCTTCAGCTGCGTCTTGAAAGTTCTCTGATGATGAGAAGTTGATGTAGCACGTGAGTACAAAAGTACTCAGCAAGTCGGGGAAAGTATGATTATATGGGGCTTTCCAAAGAAAGTTTAACAGGGTTCATTTGCATAAAGCCAAATTTTATTAAACCATATTTAAGTAATAAGTTTCACAAAGCATCTTTTAACAATTCTTTTTAATAATTAAATTATTTAATATTGCAGTGAGGTTCTATCCACCATCACTTAATGTAAAGGCTCTATCCGCCAATTTTTAAAAGCTCAAAGTTAATCATAGGACTCCGTCCGTCAATTATAAGACAGGTTCTTTCCACCTGGTTGGCTCTATTCGCCAAACAACATCCGAGAGTTCTAACCACTCCCGAATCCCAAAACAAAACACTTTTCAGTTTTTAAACCAAAATCAAAGTCTACCAATATGAAAGCATTCTTCGCTTTGCCCTTGACCGTAGGCACGGCTATTCGAATAGTTTAACTCTGTAGAGGTGTACAAATTTTACCCACAAGACAAGATATACCCTTGATGCCATGCAATTAACACACTTCCTTGGGTGTGCCGGCAGGGATATCTTTACAAGGCCGTTACAATGTATCTACCTAACTTGACCCACCCGCTGAGGTTTCACCATTGTTAGGGTTCCATCCGCCCAAGATCTGAAGCCCTCTTGCGCTGCGTGTGAGAAAAACGACATTTCCTCTATCCGGCACTCACATTCAACCGTTTGGTGAGTCTAAATTAGGTTTCTACAAATTAGTTAGCCAGGTCGTACCATTATAGACATGTGGTAGTACGGTTATGCTTAGAATGGACCATCACAAGCGTAGGTCCTTAATTGACTTGGGGCGGTACTTGCACAAGACAACTAGTGCTCCATCCGCACCCACCCGACAATCCAATCCGCCCAAGTCCAAACCATTTTTCCTTTTCTTTTTATTTTAGAAAAACAGTACCAAAATCATAATAATAATTTCCAAATCATATTTGAAATCATTCTTTTTGAGTAATCCCACCCATGGGTTGTTTTCATCGATAAAGATCCTAAGCAATTCTACCGTACTATGTAACAAAGGATACCATATAAGCATAAGCATGGTATAAACAATGTCCTAGGGTTACAAGTAACATGGATGTCGATAACAAAGGAGTCATTCACAATTCGGATTATCTATACCCTTATATTTGACATACGATAAAACATAGCATGCAAGTTTGGAAAACAATTAAAACAAGTTTATAAACGTAGGTTCAACATGCATCAAGGACACTTGCCTTCAGTCACGGGAAGGTCGTCGTACGAGGGAAGTTGTCGGGACCCGAATTTGCAAATCCGGACCCTCTGTGTATTCAGCACTAGTCCAGGAACGCGCTAGTGCACACAGTCTTAACATCGGTAAATATCACAATCATACCACTCGATACTAATAAAGTACTTTAATTAAATAGTCAAACTGGTTACTCGACCTTATGGTCAAGTTACAAATATACGCCACGCAGGGCGAAACTTATTAAGAGAGAAATAATATCAGCGGAAAAATAAGATAACCCGTGGCGCCATCCAAGATACCACAGCCCGACCAGGCTCGCTCCCTAAGTAGACGGTTCCTCTTGGAGCTCCTCCTCCAAAGCTGGTGTAGTCTCCTCTTCAACTGGTGTTGTATTGTGGCAAGGGTGAGTACTTGGTACTCAGCAAGTCATGCACAGAATGCAGCTAATATACTACATGCATGGCTTAATACAAAGGAGTAGCTCAAGGTATATTTGCAGTAAAACAGCATTTGACAAGTAGCATAGGTAGATTCGAAAGCAGTAGAAACAAGTATAACATCAATAACTTTTTCCAGGAGTTTAATCAACATCTTTCCCATTCCTAATCCATATTTCCATTGACAACATTATTTTAACCAAACCCAACCTTTCAAGTCCAAGTTATTTTCAAGAAAATCTAACCCTTGACTGTAATTCCCGAGCGATGTCCAATACCGCGGACACGGCTATTCGAATAGATTATACACTCTGCAGAGGTTATGCACTTTACCCACAAGATACAGTCAAGCACCACAAAGGCGAGTTCCCGTAACAAAGTCTTTCAGAAACTTCTAACAATACAGGTGAGCCTCCCCGGTTATTGCACACTAACCCTTCCCTTAGCTAAGGCGAAGTTTAGGCCAATCAACCGTTAGATGGGTACCTGGCCTCACCCAAGACGCTCCCTGCATAACTTACACAAAGGGTGTAGTTGACCTCCGAGGTCCCACAGTGCGTTATTAGCAACTTAATCAACTAGGTCCGTCCCATTACAGACATGTGGTTGCACGCTTGACTCAGTTCAAAGGCTTGCAAGGTTAAGTCCTTAGGGTGACCAGGGCAAGACTACCCGAAGAACCAAACCAACATTCCCTGGTGCCACAACTGGCCCACTGATCATTCTTGCCACATGCCCCGGTCAAAAGCTATTTATCAAACCCCAGTTGATTACCATGCACCACGTGCCATCAACATCACATGATACCTTCCCAAAACAGGTTCAATATATCATTAAGTCAACATTAACATTTGATTATCCAAAATCATGTCATGAGTACGTAGCAGGTCTAAGCCATATACTACAACGATCTACAAACCCATGTTGGCAATCTAGTAATGTCCAACTAGTAATCCACACTAGGGTGACAAGGGGTCATGGCACATACTTAAGTAATCAAGGTGTCATACAACAATTAGGCATTTATCTAATTTCCCATATTTAAATAAAGTATTTTCTAATTGAACTAGCATGCAATAATTTGAACCAAAATAGATTTCAAAATGGGATCAATATGGTCAAAGCATAACTTGCCTTCAAAAAGTACTTGTTCTTGGTCTTGAGTTGGATCCTGAGTCAATACTTCTCCTTCGAATCCCTCCGGCACTTCAACGTCTACTCGTAATATGTGCAAATAGCAATACACAAATAAACAATAGGCAAAAGCATCCCAAAACTCCAAATAAAATCCATAAACAGAGAGAACATAATTTTATGAATTTTTAGAAACTGGAATCGTCAAATTCGGAGTTAAAATGCAAAAGTTATGATTATTTAAAGTTTAAATAATCAATTAAATAATATTACAGAGAAAAACTTTAGTCCAAAAATTAAATAAAATTCATAATTAGGTAGATCTCAATTTTATACAAATTTAGAAATTTGAATCACTCAAATCGGAGTTGAAACGCAAAAGTTATAAGCGTTTGAAGTTTGAAACAAAATCTGAAATCATTATTTCGAATTAATAAATTATTTTCTTTTCGAAATTAATTATTGCGTCGGCGAGGACACGTGGCAGCCTTCGATTGGGCCGGTGGCGTCGGTGATCCATGGGCTCACCACGGCTTGGCTCGATCCACGCAGTGGACTCGGTCCATGGCTCGGTCGGCCGACAGTGGGACCACTCGGGTAGCGTCATTCTTGGCGTCGGCGAGGCTCGGCGTTCTTGGGCAGTGGGACCCACTGGTGACGTCATTGCTGACATCAGCGCTCGGCGGCGGAGTCCGACCGCGACTCAGGTGGAGACGATGAAATCGCCGCCGTCCACGTGGCGCGATTGACGGCCACGATCGTGCAGGCGAACGGGTTCGGGTCGGACACGGCTTGGTCGGGTCCGAGTGAATCTCGGCCGTTGGATCTTGATCCAACGGTTCATAGGGTTAGGGTGCGTCCGACGCGGTTGGGCTCAGCCGCGACTCGGTCGGGTCCGGGTCAGACTCGGACTCGAGTCTGACTCGGGCTCGGTCAGATGAACAGTACAAACCCACTCGTATTTTCCAGCGATTAAATATTCAATTTAATTCCCAAAAATTCATTTAATTCATTAAAAATAGCAAAAGACTCAGAAAAATTCCAGAAAAAATCTGGAAAATACTTTGGGGCATTTTGGACTCAAATAAAATATTTCCAACAAAATTTTATTTGCAAAGTTTTTATTCTTTAATTATTTTAAAATGGAATAAATTCAAATAAATTCCAAATAAATCCAAATAAATTTCAGAAAATTTCAAAAATTCACCAAAGTGCCAAATCACACATGAATTTAAGAAAAGCAAAATTTTGGGGTGTTACAGAAGTCCGGCGGCGGGGTCGGCGGTCGCGTCGGATTCCTCGGCTACGCGCAATTCGAGGCAATATATAAATACAAGAAAATAAGTAAAATCCAAAAATTACAAAAGTAGTACTGGCAGGTAGATCTTGATTTTAGATGAATTTAGAAATTTGAATAGAGTCAATCGGAGTTTGGACAAAGAAGATATGAGCGTCCGAAGTTTGAATTTCGAAAAATTGGAAAACGAGGAATATTCCCTGGAATATTCCTTTTCCTTTTTCTGAATTTTTGGGAATTGTTTGTGTCTATGGCAAAGTGGCCCCACATGTCATACTCTATGGCCTTCTCCTTGCTTGGGCTCATGGCATGGCCATGGATGGAGCTCAAGGGAGCTTGGAAGAGGGCTGGCCGGCGGGCTCGCCGTGCGGCCGGCGGACCCACGGCGCGGCTGGCTGCGACATCACGCGACAGCGCGCAGGCGCCGCGAGAGGGCGGGGGCGGCGGCGGCGAGCACTGCCGCCAAGACGCCCACACAGTGAAGCCCGAAAAAAAAACAGAGCCTAGTCCCAACTTCAAAATTCCGATTTTTTGCTCATTTTCACATGATTATTTTAAGTTTAAAAACTTGGAATCACTAGATTACATCCTTAGAGACTCATAGGAGGAAAGAATTGGATTGAATCTCACCGGAGGCGATGAATTCGGCGACAAACGGAGCTTCGGCCGAAATGACAAAAACCCAAAATTCGCGTCCAAAACTTGAGGGATCCTAAAATTGATTGAATGGTTAGATTCTAGACTCACTCACGGTCACAAGGAACCAAGTATCACGAAGAATGACCCACCGGAGAGAGATCTACGGCCAAGAACGCGAAGAACACCGAAAACGGCAACCTGGCGTCGGTTTTCTTGCTCTAGTGGATGAACAAACGGGAGAGGCCAAAGAAGGCTCATACCACATGGACGGGGGTTCTTATACGGAGAGAATGTAAGTGGAATCACGCGGAACGGAGTTGAAACGGCCGAGTTATGAGCATTTATGTACATTTCGGTTTTTGACCGTTCGTGCAAACTCCGGCGAGATTGGCGGCCCATCAAGGCTGGGAATGGCAAGAGGGCGACGATACGGATCCAACGGGGCCGGCCGTGATTGATTTGGAGTTGCATGGAGGAATATACGAGGATTTGAAGAATGCCCTAACCATTGGAGAGAGCTTGAGCTTCTCTGTTCTTCATGACCCAAGGTAGGAGATGACACTGTAGCAGTGACACGTGGCAGCACACGATTGGCCGAGAATTACGTAAATGATTCGCCCTAGAGAAAAATTAGGAAAAATGGTCTAAAAACGTCGAAAAAATTCCTAGAACCATTTTGGAATATTTGGGACCCAATAAAATTGGTTTCGCGGAATTTGGATGAAATTTGTGGAATTAAATATTCGGGTGCGGATTACGGGCATTAAACAAAAGCCGCGCGAGATAAAATAGGAGCGAAGGTCCAAAAATCCGGGGAATGATTCCTAAAATCATTTTGGAATATTTGGACAATTGAAGTGGTTTCGGGATTTTTGGAGCATTTTTGGACGCGGATGAAATTTAGTGCAGGTGGGAAGCTGGAAAATTCGATTTTTCGACGTGAGGAGTTAAATCCCGATTTTGGATGGGAATGGATGCCTGGTCAATATAAACACCAAAGAAACTCTAATTTTTTAATTTAATTTATTTAAATTAGATTTTTCTCTAGAAAGCGAAACTGAGGATGTTACAAACCTACCCCCCTTAGAGAGAATCTCGTCCCCGAGATTCAGACAGAGAAGGAAAGAGGTTAGGAAACTCCGCTCGAAGATCCTCTTCACATTCCCAGGTAGCTTCTTTCTCAGAATGGTTACTCCACTGAACCTTGCAGAACTTGATCACACGACTTCGGGTTCGACGCTCGGCTTCATCCAAAATCCTGACTGGGAACTCTAGATACGACATGTCTTCTTTTAGCTCCATTTCTTCCAATGGCATCTGATGCTCGGGCACTCTGAGACATTTCTTCAACTGAGACACATGGAAGACATCATGTACCCCTGATAGCTGCGGAGGCAATTCCAACCTGTAAGCCACTTCTCCTTTTAAGGCAACCACTGGGAATGATCCGATGTAGCGGGGCGCTAACTTTCCACTAACTCGGAACCGTTTCATTCCTTTCAGAGGGGATACCTTCAGATATACTTGATCACCAGGTGCAAAGCTTAATTCCCGCCGACGATTATCAGCATAGCTCTTCTGTCTTGATTGGGTTGTCTTCAAATTCGTGCGGATCTGTCGGACTTGCTCTTCGGCTTCTTTCAGAATATCAGGTCCGATTATCTGCCCTCCTTCGGTTTCCTTCCAATACAAGGGTGTCTTGCATTTTCTTTTGTACAGAGCTTCAAAAGGCGCCATCTTCAGACTGGCTTGATAACTGTTGTTATACGAAAACTCAGCATAGGGCAAATCCTGATCCCAAGAGCTCAGATATGTTAGAGCACGCAGGCTCTCAACATGTCTTATAGGATTTGATTTATTCTTTTCGTCTAGCCATCTATCTGGGGATGATAAGCCCAATACTTCATGCAATTTCTGCCAGAACCTTGAGGTGAACTAGGAACCTCGATCGGATACGATCTTCTTTGGCACACCGTGCAAACACACAATCTTGGCCATATACAACTCGGCAAGCTTGTCACCGAAATAAGTTGTCTTCACTGGAATGAAATGAGCCACTTTGGTTAATCGGTCCACAATGACCCAGATGTAATCATATCCGGATTTGGTCTTGGGTAATCCAGTTATAAAGTCCATTCCAATTTCCTCCCATTTCCAGACAGGAACCTGTAAAGGCTGCAACAATTCGGCGGGTATCTGATGCTCTCCTTTTACCAACTGGCAAACATCACACCGTGCCACGAAGTCCGCAACCTCTTTCTTCGTATTGGACCACCAATATTTTTCTTTCAAATCCGCATACATCTTGGTGCCTCCGGGATAAATAGAATATACTGAATCATGAGCCTCTTTCAAGACCACATCCTTGATTCTCTTTTGGTTAGGGACTACTATTCTTTTTCTGAACCAAACTGCACCTTGGTCATCTTCCGAAAATCCTAGGTGTTTCCCTTTCTTAAGGCCCTCCTTTAGGTCAGTAATACCTTTATCACTCCTCTTAGCCTCCCGGATCTGGTCTTCTAAGGTTGATTTTACCTCAACATTGTAAATGCAACCTTCATTCACCAATTCTAGGTTAAGACGTCGAATCTCTTCATGAAGCGCTGGGTGGCTTCCTTGTACCCCAACATTGTTGCAGTGAGCTTTCCTGCTCAATGCATCCGCAACAACATTCGCTTTTCCAAGGTGATAATGGATTCCCACATTATAATCTTTCACCAACTCCAACCATCTTCTCTGCCTCAGGTTGAGATCAGACTGAGTGAAGATATACTTCAAACTCTTATGATCCGTATATATCTCACATCTATTGCCGATCAAGTAATGCCTCCATATTTTGAGTGCATGCACAACTGCGGCTAACTCCAAGTCATGAATGGGGTATTTTTCTTCATGAGGTCGTAGTTGTCTTGAAGCATAAGCTATCACTTTTCCTTCTTGCATCAAAACACATCCAAGACCTTGTTTTGAAGCATCATAGTACACTTCAAAGTCCTTATAGATATCCGGCAAAACAAGCACTAGGGTTGAGGTTAATCTCTTCTTCAACTCCTGAAAACTCTGCTCGCAAGCTTTAGTCCATTCAAACTTCTTCTCCTTTTTCAGAAGCTGAGTAAGAGGTCTGGCTATCTTCGAGGAACCTTCAATGAATCTCCGATAATAACCAGCTAATCCAAGAAAACTTCGGATGTCCGGGACTGACTTAGGTTGTTTCCACTCCAAAACATCCTTTACTTTTGCTGGATCCACTGCTACTCCTGCAGTAGAAATGATATCACCCAGGAAAGATACCTCTTTCAACCAGAAATCACACTTACTGAACTTGGCATACAGCTGATGCTCCCTTAGCATCTCCAAGACTATCCTCAGATGGTCTTCATGCTCTTTTCTACTCTTGGAATAGACAAGAATGTCGTCGATGAAGACTACGACGAACTTATCTAAATACTCCATAAATACCTTATTCATCAGATTCATGAAATAAGATGGAGCATTGGTTAATCCAAAAGACATTACTGTAAACTCGTACAGTCCATATCTGGTAGTGAAGGCTGTCTTCGGAATATCTTCTTTTCTTATCTTCAGCTGATGATATACCGACCTCAAATCTATCTTGGAGCAGACTTGAGCACCCTTCAACTGATCAAACAGATCATCAATCCGAGGCAGCGGGTACTTGTTCTTGATTGTGACCTCATTCAAGGACCTATAGTCTATGCACATCCTCAGACTACCATCCTTCTTGGTGACGAAGATCACTGGCGATCCCCAAGGCGACGAACTGGGTCTAATGAATCCTTTCTCTTGCAGTTCTTCAATCTGCTTCTTCATCTTGACTAGCTCGTTGGAAGGTAACCGGTACGGTCTCTTTGAGATTGGAGCGGTACCAGGTACAAGCTCAATCACAAACTCCACGTCCCGATATGGTGGCATACCAGGCAACTCTTTTGGGAATACATCTGGGTACTCATTGACTATCGGTACATTTTCCAACGATGCACCCTTCAGACGGTTTAGGGTACTACCCCCTTAGAGGAAAGATTAGATAAGAACTCCACTCTAATCCTCGGGGTTGGTAAGAGAGATAGCCCTACTGGCACAGTCTATATGACCCTTGTACTTGGTTAACCAATCCATTCCAAGGATTACTTCTATAACCTTAGTATCCAATAGTATTAAGTTCACTAGGAACTTTACCCCTTTTATTACTATATCCATTTTCAGACAAACGGCAGTTGTTCTTAATTCTTTACCAGGGGATTGCACTATTAAAGGGTTTCTTAACTGTACTGTATCCCACGCATGCTTTTTAACCAAGTGTTCCGATATAAAAGAATGTGCTGCACCAGAATCAAACAGAACTGAAGCAGGTACTGAGTTCACATGGAACTTACCATAGACCACGTCTGGCGCATCCTGGGCCTCCTCCGCAGTAATGTGGTTCACGCGTCCTCTTCCAGCCGTCCTTGGCGTGCGCGGGGTCTGCGGGGTTCCTCTCCCTTGAGTCGGCGCTGGAGCACGGGCTGGCGTTGATCCCAGGTTGAACCTCACTGGGGTGACGGGCGGACGCTTCTGAGGGCAGTTGTTGGCGTAGTGCCCCATCTCCCTGCAGTTGAAACACTGCACTCCTGCCATGGCTGTCCCACTCTTCTGAGCTTGAGCTCCTGCATTGCCGGCAGGGGCTTGTCCAACTGGGCGCGGAGTGGACATTGGGGTCCTGGGTGCGTTGGAGGCTGCTGGCCTGCTGGGCTGCTGCTGGAACGAGATTCTTTCTAAGGGGGGTAGGTTTGTAACGCCCTAGTTTTTGCTTTCTGGAGAAAAACCTAATTTAAATAAGTTAAATTCAAAAATTGGAGTTTCTTTGGTGTTTATATTAACCTGGCATCCGTTCCCCTCCAAAATCGGGATTTAATTCCCCTCCGGTCGAAAAATCGATTTTCCAGTTCTCGCTGGTACCCGAAATTTCACCCGAGTTCAAAAATGCTCCAAAAATCCCCAAACCACTTCTAAAATGTTCCAAATATTCCAAAATGATTTTAGGAATCATTTCCCAGATTTTTGGACCTCCGTTCCTATTTTATCTCGCGCGGCTTTTGTTTAATGCCTGCGATCCGCGCCCGATTATTTAATTCCACAAAAATCATCCAAATTCAACCAAACCAATTCCATTGAGTCCCAAATATTCTAATATGGCTCTAGGAATTTTTCCGGAATTTTTAGGCCATTTTTCCTTATTGTTCTCTATGGCGAATTGTTTGCGTAAAGGAGAACCAATGAGGCATCGCCACGTGGCAAGTGAATAGTGGAGCTTCTTCAACCTCCAGCCAAGGGAAGTTACAGAGAGCTCCATGTGAGGCATCAATGGCTAGGGTTCCACTCCAACCCTCATAACTCTGTCGTTTCAACTCCAAAACGCGAACGACCGGTAGCATTGGATCCGCAACGGCGAGCTCTTGCCATTCCCCACCTCGGTGAGCCATCAATCTCGCCGGAAACGGCCCCATTCAAGAAAAACCGATTTCCACTAAAATGCCAATAACTCATCCGTTTCTCGTCCAAACGCCGCACCACCACCTCCATTCCCTCCGTATAAGTATCCCCCTTCCGGGAGTGTGCTCCCCTTTCCATCTACTCCACCCTTGTGCCCGTGAGATCAAGAAAACCGAGATTGGGTTAAACTTTTTCGGTGTTCTTCAAGTTCATGCTTGTAGATTCTTCTCCGGTGAGCCATTCTTCACGCCACTTGGTTCTTTGTGACCGTGGATGAGTCTAGCTTCTAACCCAATCATCAATTTTAGGATTTCTCAACCGTGGGCGACGAATTTGGAGCTTTTGTGCATTCGGCCGAACCTCCGTTCTTCGTCGATTTCTCCGATTCCGGTGAGTTTTGGTTCAATCCCTTCCTCCTAGATGTCCCTAAGGATGTTATCTAGAGGTTCTAGGCTTTTGTTTGATCCAAATCCGTTCGAAAATGGGGCAAAAATCCATTTTTTTGGAAGCAAAAGAGGGCTCTGTTGGTTTTGGTTCAGTTCTGGAACCAATCCTCTCGCGCGTTACTGTAGCAAATAGTAACTTTTCTCTTTTTCTTGATTTTCTATCATTTTCCAACTTCGAACGCTTATAACTTTTGCGTCCGAACTCCGATTGACTCCATTCAAATTTCTAAATTCATCTAAAATCAAGATATACCTGCCAGTACTAATTTTATAATTTTTGGATTTTATTTATTTTCTTTTATTTATTTATTGCCCCATTTTGCGCGTAGTCGACGATTCCGCCGAGTCCGCCGACCCCGCCGCCGGGCTTCAAAGAGTTCAACCTTCTCGCTGTGACCGAGGCAAGTCTCCTTGACGCACGTTGATCCCATGATTTATAAATGTTTTACAATGTTTTGCAAATTGCATTGCTATTTATATAAATGATGATGTTACCGTTAGGCTGTTAGTTATACCTGTTGTTCATACCTCCTTGACATTTGTTATCCATGATCCGTTGTCGCCCTAGTACAATACTCCGCCATAATAAATATTTTTGATAAAATATTCTTTAAGTAGGGAGAGAGACTGTTTGGAATACCTTTTAGATGGAACAAAGGGTACAGAATGCAAGTTGGAGTTAGATTATTATTAGTGATGATGTGGGTGTAGTAGTTATGAAATTGATCTATGATTGGTGATTAGTTGAATTACTAAGGAGTTGGATTGTGATAGTGGTTCGCCATATAACATGTGTGGGTTCGGAGAATATTGGAAGATGTATGATATCCAGAATAATAGTCGGTAGAAGTAAATAATCATATTGGGAGGCATACTTGTGGATCAAATAGAATAAGTGGTGAATTATATTTCGGTGGATTTTAACAAAAATACTATGTGATAATCATTTATGAAGATTGTGAATAATCCAGAATGTTTGGTGGTTTAGTGAATGATAATATTACGTATTCTTGGTGGATTAAAGTAGATGATTTAGATGTGATAATGTGAAGGATTAACTACATGACGTTATGAAGTGCTATCGGTGGATTGTAGCCTAAATGATTAGAGTCGATATCGTGAAGTATTCTCGATGATTTAGTCAATGATATTATCAAATATACTCGATGGATTCAGTGAATAATATTGAGAATCGTATTCGGTGGTTTGGTAGATGATTTTGTGAAATATGGTGTTGCGATAACCATCTAGGTGGGATTATGAATAATGAGGATTGTATGTGATTTGTTTAGCCAACTTGGTGTCATTGTTTAGGGAAACAGCTATAGGCAATGAATCAATGAAATCTTGGATTTGTAGAATCTTTCATGAAATATGCTCGGGGATGAGATTAGGAATTATTCTCGGTGGATCAAGTAGATTAAAAGATTAATCGATGTGTGGATGATGGGTGAGCAATAAAGAAGACTTATATTTTGAGGAGATTGTTTCATATACAATGATGTCAGTAGCTTAGCATGATTTTGGAGTTATGATGGCACATGGTATAGATTTTACTTGTTGGAGTACTAAATTGGATTGGATTATATAGTGCCATGATAATAATGGGGAATCTTGGTAGTCTCATGAATTTTGGAGATGATAGAACTGATTATCATAATTTTTATCAAACACTGAGTTTTGTATTTTTATAAAATAAACTATTGGTGTATAGAATAGTATGGTAGAAATGCTTAGCCTCGCTATCGGTCAATATTCACATATGGGTGGGAATTTCAATTATCCCTTGAAAACTTGTATTGGAAGTTATAGGCAAGGAGTATTGCCAATGGTTTACAAAATAAAATGAAAATGAAAAATGGTTTTGGACTGGGGCGGAATGGTTTGTCTGGTGGGCACGGAGGGAGTGCTAGCTTTCATTGCGTAAGTACCGCCCCAAGTCAATTAAGGACCGACGCTTATGACTGTCTCCATTCTAAGCATTACTGTACAACCACATGTCAAAGTGGGCACGACCTGGCTGAATAATTTGTAGAAACCTAACTTAGACTCACCACTTGGTGGTTGTGTGAGAGCCGGAAAGAGGCATTGTTGTTGTTGTTGTTGTTTTCCTCACACGGCGCAAGAGGGGCTTCAGATCTTTGAGTGGAAAGAACCCTAACAAATGTGAAACCTCAGCGGGTGGGTCGGATTAGGCGTATACATTGTAAAGGCCTTGTCATGATATCCCTGCCGGCACACCCAAGGAAGTGTGCTAATTGCATGGCATCAAGGGAATATCATGTCTTGTGGGTAAAGTTGTACACCTCTGCAGAGTTAAAACTATTCGAATAGCCGTGCCTACGGTCAAAGGTGTAAGACCCTCATTTTTATGTCACTAAGTAACATAAATATGAGGTTCTTAAGTGCATACTGTACCATTCCCATGATCAGTGGCTGGTACGCACAAAACACAATTTGGAATCACAACCATACAAAAGTTTCATATTTTATTACAGCGGAAGTAATGATACAATATGACCGAGAAGGTCAACTAAACATAGCAAAGAATCAGATGACTTGTAGTTTGCCACATAATCCACAGGCAACTGACAAGGTAAAGCCTTAGAAGGAACCATGCGTTAATAATCCCGTTTTCTGCGTCGCGATGCACTGGCCGAGGTTTTCTGCCTAAAAACAACAATAATAGCAAGGGTGAGTACGTTGCGTACTCAGCAAGACTTGTAGTGTTTGCAAAACCTGAAATATATGCAAGCTGAATAGAAAGTGGGTTTCTACGGTTGTTTTGCGTAAAGCGAAGATTTGAATTGTAAATACTGAATAGTAATGGAAAGCATAAACTGAATTTAAAACAGTTTGATAAGTAATCAAAATATCAAGTATTGACAGAAATAACAATAAATTACTCACGGCCCTTTTGTGAGTAAAGATAACGGAAAAGACCCTCCATGGTCTTATACGAGTAAAAATATCAATATCTGACATTTAACAAATGTGAATCGTTTTCCAAGTCATTTGATCAAGAGTTTTAGAAAATAGAAAACAACTAACTAGTGTCAGTTCGCCAAGTCGTCCATGACCGTGGACACGGCTATTCGAATAGTTTTAGACTCTGCAGAGTTGTACAGCTTTACCCACAAGAAATGTCCTCCCTTTGTGGCAAGCGCATTTGACACACTTCCTTTGGTGTGCCGCCAGAGAGTTCATAACGAAACCGTTCGATTATTTGAACCTTAACTTTGCACTAGCCCAATGACGCGTTACTCCGACTATGATGGAAGCAAACAAACGGTGAAGCAATAGTATTCAGGAGCCCGCGGCTCAAATGGTACAACAACAGCCCCAATTCATAGCCAGGCGTACACCGTTACAACGGCAGATGCCAACACCTCGGTGATGACACCTACCTCGAGCAAACCTATATCCGGAATGCTCGTGCTACAACTGCCTACCAATGTGCAAAGCTAATTCCCAAATAATTTAATAAGTTAAGACTGTCCCAGTCCAGTACTTGTGGATGTACGGTTTACTTGGATCATGCAACACTACGTTCGGTCCTCAAAGTGACATGGGCGATAACTCCACCCTAGCTACGTACACGTTAAAACATGTACAACCGGCTATTGCCAATAATCACCCACGTCGAAATCATAGTTTTATTTTCATTTTTATCAAACTACCAGTATCCTTTACTGCTTAAACAAACCATAAAAGATTTCATAAAGAAAAGTGTGGGTGTAAACATTTCCAACTTTGACCTAAAGCAGTGCTAAGCATATGCAGGTTAATAAGCGATTATACCCAGTTCAATGAACTTAACCATTCCTATGGTTTTTCATGGATCGTATGTCAACATGATTAAGGGAATCCATCAATTTGGGTTATAACTACCAATTAACGCAAAATAAGGATTTATCAAAATATAAGCATGCAGGAAGATTCTTAATCACATTTTAGTTGATTATGAAATCTGGGTTCAAAATGCTCAAAGGGGTGCTTGCCTTGCTACTTGTTGTCTTTAGCGACGAGTCGAAGACGTCATCTTGAGATTGTCGACGACGAAGTCCGAGACGTCGGATTCTACACGTCGCGTAACGGAAAAGATAGCAAATAGCAAATAACACTTTCAATAAGGGCAAAAGGAAATCAGATGGAAAATCAAATAACAAACATTACATAAAATAAGCACAAGTATGGATTTGGGTTTGTGAACGTATAAGGGTGTCACTTTTATGTTATAATCGTTACAATTGATTAACGGCTTTAATGGTTGTGTCGCATACGATACCTATTCTTTGTGATTCACTCTATTTTATTTTACTTAATTCAGGAGCTAAGATTGTAAGGGTGAATATATTATAATTCATTTTCGTGATGTGAAGTTGTTTGGACTAATATGGATTAATACATAAGGCAGTAGGGGTGAGAGTAACTACAAATTACAAGGTTAAACTTATGCATATGCAGTGTATTACAAACCTTAGGGTTTAATTTTAAGCGAGAATCATGTTTTAATAGGATTCAGATGCAAAGCAAGTTATAATATAATAACATACTTATATAATTTAAGATTGTCATGCCTTGGTTGATCTTACATAAATTGGAGTCTATTGTTAATGTTTTATTTATTAAATAGAGGTTTATGTTAATTAAAGGTTATAGGAATAATAGGCATAAGGTTTAACTTACATATGAGAATAATAGACTAATTTTGAGTATAATCTTCTTTGTAGTATGGAATGATCGTGTTTTATGGTTCGTATAAGAAATAAGTTGAATATGTATGTTTACTCATATATATATTGTGACTATATTCTAAATGGGTATATATGTACAGTGAAAGTATGAGTATTTACTAACTTAATTCAACCTTACTCAATTCTTGCTTATTAGGAATATTCATTTTCCTAGAAACATTTAATATATATATATATATTTATCTTTTTTTCCTCTTCTCCTTTTCTTTATCCTTTTCTTATTTCTTTCTTCATTTCTTTTCTCCTTCTTTCTCTTTAACCATTCGGCCTGTTGGCCTCTGCTCTTCACGCCTCCTCCTTTCTCGACTCCTCTTCTCCTCCGCCTCCTGGCCCCATGGCGCCTTCTTCGGACGACTCCGGCTCGGCCTCCTCCCTGGCTCGGTCCCGCACCTGACTTCATCGCCGCCTGCGCTGGCTTAGTACAATGCCTCCGTCTCCGAGATCATACGCTGGTTCCGATGGCTCTCCCCGTCCTTTGTGGTTTGGTTCTCCATCCCCTTCTCCATTCACTTGATTTGGGGTTGGTAACCATAATCCTCTCTCTCTCTTTCTCTGGATGTCGATTTCTTGCCCTTTTGCCTCTTACGCTAAATGATATGGGCTCGGGTTTAACTAGGGTTTGGTATCTCTAATTCCTTTTCTCTATTGGTCGAACCCCTTTACTAGTCATGATGATCCTGTGATGCTTGATGCTAGAGTTTTGTGATGTTTGATGTTTAGGCACTAACATTGAGATCATGTTTTATTGATCTGTGATGCTTATGATTTGAGATGATATTAAAGTGGATTGCACTGAGATGGTATGACCCTGATCTGCGGTTTTCTTTGAGGTTCAGCTAAAGATCCATTACACTGATTTTGCTGTGATGTGAATGGATTTAGTGTATGATTAACTCTATACTAGGTTACTGGATGATCTTTAAATGTTTAAACAGTACATGGTGACAGTAGCCTTACTAAGATTCATTTACATGGGAGAATGATAACATGATGTGATGCTACTGGTTTCTTCTCTGAATATTCAATTGAATATAATGACAATGGCTTAGAATGAATTGGTTGCATGGTAGATAATATTGATTTGATGCCATGCTAGAGGGTGTTGTTGTCTTCACTTGGTCTGTGATGCTTAATCTAAAGAATTGATCTATTTGCAAGTCGGAGGGCATCTGTTTTTCCTAAAGTCAGTGCGCCGGGGGAGCATGTTTGGCTGGGGAAAAACTTAATGCAACCCTTGCATGTCTAAGTCTTCGTTGCTGAGGCCAAGATCTTTAATTCTTCTACTGTCTGTCCTTACTTCTATCTCGGCTTCATTTCTGCTATTGCTTACTATTTCGATTGCTATTCTCTTTTTGTTCTTGCTGTCTCTATTATGCTATTCTACAAGGAATTGATTTGTGGAGCTTACTTGGATGTGCTCTGAGATGAGGGTCAGAGAGAGAGGGAGATGGTTGCGCTGCTCTGCTTGATCCTCCTTCCCTCTGGTTCCTGGTGGCTTCTTGGTCCCTGTCCCTGGTCTTGGTTGCGCCTTGATCCTGATTGCACCTGGGTCTTTGCTTTGGAAGCTCTAGGGCTTGCCTGCATGCTTTGCTCGGTTTGGTCTTTGATGGATGCTATACACCGATTGCTATTTTGGGGCTTCTTAAATAGAACTTGGTTGGTTTATAAAGCCATGGAAATGGCGGTGGGAGCAGGGTTTGAATGGTGGCTTGTTTGCGCGGCTGGATTGATCTTTAATTAGTGCATCCCTCTTATCTTGTCAGTGTACTGAGGTTGGTCCTGATTTTGCCTTGACCCGAATGTTCTGAATTCGGCTGGGATTATTCTGGAGACCTACTACCATGCATGACAAGGAGCAATCCCTTGTGATATAGCTTATGCAGCTTGTGCTCTGGGGCTTACAGTTGAGCCTAGGTGTTGTAGTTGGTTCTGGAAGAACTGAGCTCTGAGGTGTTCGGTTGGGTTTTTACCTCAGTAACTAGTGGTTAAATTTTTATGGTCTAGCAACTAGCCTTAGGGGCTTAAGTGGCCATTTGGTTTGAGCTATTCTGGGGCCTTCGGTTTGTCTGCTTTATCCTAACCCATGGTTACTTTTATCCCAAGACCAGCTGGATACTCTAGAGACTCCGGTTGGTTCTGGAGCGGGTTGTGTTGTCCCTGGCACAATGCCGACTTATCCCTACTTACTGTTGTTTTACTACTTTACTGCGGTAAAATACATTTTTATCCCGCGATATTTCTAAATATTCGTAGCTATGATTTAAACAGGTTTGTTATTGCCGAATGATGCAAAACTTAATCGCGAGAGGCAGATTGGCCCCTGACAATCTAGGGTACCTCAACGAGCGATCTAACTTGGTGGCGGCAATTATTTCCCTTTTCATTTAATGTATCCAATTTAATGCATTTATTTTATTCTTTTTCTCACATGTGTACTATTGAATATGCAGGTTTACAAATGCAGATCAAGACAGCCAGTGAAGCTTTGTAGTTTTGTAATTTACTTTTGAGATGTAGTTTGTAACCAAATATGTAATTGGATAGTTATGTGAGTTGTAACTGTGATTGCATATGTAATCGAATGATTGTAAGAATTGTACTCCATATAATTGTTGTATGACATTATAAAGATTTTTAAATTTTATTGTAATTGCAAACTCTGACATATCAATAAAATTTGTGTTGCAGTTCAATTCTTTGTAGCAATTGGTTCTGATCAATAAATGGAAATTGGTTTATGCTATCTTCTTATCGTTTTATCATATCTGTTTCCTTTCCCAAATTCAAGAATTTAATTATCTTTTAACAAAAGCTTTAAAATTTTGCAGAAAGATAATAATAAATCAAATTTACATTTTAATATTTGTTTTTAGACTTTTTATAAATCTGAGGATGTTACAAATCTACCCCCCTTACAAAAATCTCGTCCTCGAGATTTGCGAGGTTAGAAGAGGTTTGGATATTCTCAAGAGGATATAGATTGGGTGCGTTGCTAAGATAGATCATCTTGCAGGTCAAAGATTTTCTGATTTGGTAAGATTTGAAAGTACACAAGATTTTGCTTGAATGTAATAAAGATAGTATAGAATTCAGAGAGTTGAGGTAGCAGTTTAGCTTATGCTATTCCAGCTATCTTTTGATAATTGGTTACCATTCAATAGGTCAAAGGAACAATTCTTTGCAGATTTGAAAATGACAACCTCCGTGAAGCTGTGAAATCCTTAGGTTTACATGATTACTGAGTTCATATCAACGGTGGTTGACACAACTCGGATGGGATTGAGTTTTTCTCACTTGACTTCCGATCATGTCAACTTGCTTTTGGGTTTCCTAAATAGAATTTAATCTAAAGAACTTTTATTTATTTCAGGCCAAAAAAAAAAAAAAAGTTAGGTTATGCACTTTTCTTTTGTAAAGTGCTTCAAAAGGCAAAATTTTGAAGGCTTGGTTGAAACTATTTTGTAGGAGATGAAAGCATAACTTCTTCTTGTTAGTGCTAAACGATAGCACGCAAGTTTTCAACATGTCCTCCAATACTTCGGTTTACTTTATTTGCTTGTCTATTAGAG
Organism: Rhipidocladum racemiflorum; assembly: GCA_036346355.1. Classification (NCBI taxonomy): domain Eukaryota; kingdom Viridiplantae; phylum Streptophyta; class Magnoliopsida; order Poales; family Poaceae; genus Rhipidocladum; species Rhipidocladum racemiflorum. Next base: position 25,764,760 of record CM070589.1, on the reverse strand, counting down.
GGTGATAAGTTGTTCTGGGATTCAGCTTAGCCCCTAACAATTTTTGCAAACTTTTCCGAAGTTATGTTATGAATTAGAAATAATTGTCCATGGAAATCCTAAGAGGATGGACAATATTTTCTAGATAAGGTTCTGAAAACTTTGTCATTTTGATGCATGGTTTTGATCGGTATAAAATAAACAACTTTATTTATCCGATCGCGATAACTAATATGGAATTATGCCTTTTACGTACTGGAAGGCCGATTAAAATCCATATAAGTATCATTCCACTTCTATTCAAAAACCTAAAGGGGTTGTGAAAGATTAGCAGTAAATTGATGTTTGACTTTAATTTGCTGACATATGTTACATCTTGCAACATAGTTAGCAATATCCTTTGTTATGTCGGGTCACCAATTTACCTGCAGTAGACTTTCTATGCAGAAATGTCTTATCTGGACTTTTGTCATCCTGGATTCAACTTTCTGCTTAAGCTCTTCAAATTTTTGGATATTGATCCATTCTTAAGCTTGCTTTAATTTGAGTTTTAGGATTTAGCTACACCTAAAGGTTAGTAGCAAATCCTCCTTTGGCTACTCCCAAATTAAGCTTCTGGAATTCTTTTATCAATTCAGACTGATCGGTAGGAGTTGATACGAAAATGCAATGAGATTTACGGTTTAGAGCATTAGTTACGACATTAACCTTACCAGATAGTGATAACCATTAAGGCCGTAACCTTTCATTTGCTCCAACCACCCTCCTTGCTTGAGATTGAGGTCTGATTTAGTGAAGAATTGTTTCAAGCTCTTATGATCTGTTTAAAAACTGCATCAATTACTGATGAGGTAATGATGCCAAATTTTAAGAGCGTGAACAATTGCAACTAGTTCCAGATCATGAGTAGGATGGTCGAGCTCATGAAGTCAGGGTTGACAAAAGGCATTCGTAAGCTCGAATGGCATTACGATCGAACAAGTTGTCGATGCTAGGGAAGAAGTATTTGATAGCGACGTCATTCAGAGTATGATAATTCACGCATAAGCGTAAACTACCATTCTTTTTATTGACAAAAAGAATAGGGATATCTCAGGGAGAAAGTTGAGACGAACAAACATTGTTGCCAATTATTCCTTAGGTTACTTCTGGTGTATAATGAGTTTACCAAGTTTGGATAAAATAAGTTTAGGAACTCGATGCCCTTTTAAATTCATGGAAATGACTTTGGGGATTGTGGTAGAATTTCTTGAAGTTGAGGATAGTGTAGAGCATGAGTCCAGCTGGGATAGGTAATGCTATTTTTTTGATGTAAATGAAACTGGTTAGCATGTTTGAAATAGCAAGAGGTTGCTTGTCAAACTTATTGATCTAATGAGCAAAGAATGACTATGTTTGAGATGCTTGTTCATTAGAAATATTGAGGAATGGGTGGATAGTTAGGGTAGAAAGGTTAAGACAAGATTTGGTGTGGTTATATGGCAACATTTCGTCCCCTAAAAATTTTATTAAATAAAATTTCTACAATTTAGAAGGAATGAGGTAGTTATAAGGAGTAACTTAACATTGTGAGTTCTTTCCAAAGTAAGGTGATAAGGTGGACATTTTTCGAGTTCATAAGTATGGTCAGTTGTTACTTATAAAAGTAACTGGATAGTGACAGACCTAAAGTGGCTCAGGTATTTTCCGTGATTGCTAGTATAGCGAAGTCTTAATCTTGATTCATTTGTAGACAGTATAGACTCAATCATAATTGCAGTGATGATAAACATTATGGTATTAATTCTTTGGAGCTGGTTCTGACAAGGTTCCTACTGTCTAGCGTGAGTAGCATGGGAACAATAAGGCATTTTGTTGTCGTGGTGGAGTTTGGCATATGCAGTAAGATATTCTTTCAACACACTCCTACGGTTAAGGAATGTTTATGGAGGCCACCAAACTTCTATCTACATATTGGCTTTGTTTATAAGAATCAAAGGATATTAGTAACTAGAATAACATACCAGTGAGGAATCCTATAGAAAGAGGAGGTAAGTTATATGAGAATGTTTTATCCCAAAATTGCTTGTCTAAAAGATCAAGTTACCTTATTTTAGACAACATTACTTTCCTTACAGATTTTATTAGAATGTCTATAGAAGGGAAGAAACATCTACATAGAGGTAATTAGATTCTAAAATTATCCTTTATTTAGTACAAGATGACATTTTGTTCAAAATTTCTTAATTATAATTCCTTATCAATTTAAGGGTTGCAACATCGCGAAATTTTAACTTTATGTTAAGCATTCACTTGTATAACCCGGGAAGCAATACAAAAAGATTTCAACAAATTTTCATCAACAAAAGAACGCACCCTTAAACTACAATACATAGAAGTTCTAAGGTTCTTTCTTTTATTACTTAGTCCTCAAAATTTTATCATGAGAGTTTTGCCATATCAAAGAAAGCTACTCATAGCTTAAATGATACTATATCTTAATATAGGTATCTTGGCGGCGATTTAGTTTCTTCAAACTCTTGCACCATTTGTTGGGGATGATAGTCCAAAGCTTCCACGACAATGAAGAAATTGACAGAGTGTCGCATCTGTCTTCCTGAGGTTGTTGGTGTGGATGCAGTAGCCTTTCTTGGTTGCATAGAGAAGAGAATAGCGATATTTAATAAGAACATAGATAAGAAGAAGAACTCTTTATAGGAGGGTAAGAATATAGAAGTGAGGGAAAGAAAGTCCTATTGAAAGGAAAAAGTATATAAAGATATAAATAATTTCCTATGGAAAGAAAGAATATATAGAGATTCCAATTGGAAAGGAAAGATTTTATAACAGATAAGATGAGACAAGAGAAGGTTAATAACATATATAGCAATCTTCCATTCCTAAATATAGAATTGTCTATTTCAAAATTTTAAATTCCATCTAACGACCATTCTATCTAAGGTTTGCCTGCAGTCAGCATGGCTCTGATACCAAACTGTAAGACCCTCATTTTTATGTCACTAAGTAACATAAATATGAGGTTCTTAAGTGCATACTGTACCATTCCCATGATCAGTGGCTGGTACGCACAAAACACAATTTGGAATCACAACCATACAAAAGTTTCATATTTTATTACAGCGGAAGTAATGATACAATATGACCGAGAAGGTCAACTAAACATAGCAAAGAATCAGATGACTTGTAGTTTGCCACATAATCCACAGGCAACTGACAAGGTAAAGCCTTAGAAGGAACTGTCGTTAATAATCCCGTTTTCCTGCGTCGCAGTACCTGTCGAGGTTTTCTGCCTAAAAATAACAATAATAGCAAGGGTGAGTACGTTGCGTACTCAGCAAGACTTGTAGTGTTTGCAAAACCTGAAATATATGCAAGCTGAATAGAAAGTGGGTTTCTACGGTTGTTTTGCGTAAAGCGAAGATTTGAATTGTAAATACTGAATAGTAATGGAAAGCATAAACTGAATTTAAAACAGTTTGATAAGTAATCAAAATATCAAGTATTGACAGAAATAACAATAAATTACTCACGGCCCTTTTGTGAGTAAAGATAACGGAAAAGACCCTCCATGGTCTTATACGAGTAAAAATATCAATATCTGACATTTAACAAATGTGAATCGTTTTCCAAGTCATTTGATCAAGAGTTTTAGAAAATAGAAAACAACTAACTAGTGTCAGTTCGCCAAGTCGTCCATGACCGTGGACACGGCTATTCGAATAGTTTTAGACTCTGCAGAGTTGTACAGCTTTACCCACAAGAAATGTCCTCCCTTTGTGGCAAGCGCATTTGACACACTTCCTTTGGTGTGCCGCCAGAGAGTTCATAACGAAACCGTTCGATTATTTGAACCTTAACTTTGCACTAGCCCAATGACGTTACTCCTGACTATGATGGAAGCAAACAAACGGTGAAGCAATAGTATTCAGGAGCCCGCGGCTCAAATGGTACAACAACAGCCCCAATTCATAGCCAGGCGTACACCGTTACAACGGCAGATGCCAACACCTCGGTGATGACACCTACCTCGAGCAAACCTATATCCGGAATGCTCGTGCTACAACTGCCTACCAATGTGCAAAGCTAATTCCCAAATAATTTAATAAGTTAAGACTGTCCCAGTCCAGTACTTGTGGATGTACGGTTTACTTGGATCATGCAACACTACGTTCGGTCCTCAAAGTGACATGGGCGATAACTCCACCCTAGCTACGTACACGTTAAAACATGTACAACCGGCTATTGCCAATAATCACCCACGTCGAAATCATAGTTTTATTTTCATTTTTATCAAACTACCAGTATCCTTTACTGCTTAAACAAACCATAAAAGATTTCATAAAGAAAAGTGTGGGTGTAAACATTTCCAACTTTGACCTAAAGCAGTGCTAAGCATATGCAAAGTTAATAAGCGATTATACCGATTCAATGAACTTAACCATTCCTATGGTTTTTCATGGATCGTATGTCAACATGATTAAGGGAATCCATCAATTTGGGTTATAACTACCAATTAACGCAAAATAAGGATTTATCAAAATATAAGCATGCAGGAAGATTCTTAATCACATTTTAGTTGATTATGAAATCTGGGTTCAAAATGCTCAAAGGGGTGCTTGCCTTGCTACTTGTTGTCTTTAGCGACGAGTCGAAGACGTCATCTTGAGATTGTCGACGACGAAGTCCGAGACGTCGGATTCTACACGTCGCGTAACGGAAAAGATAGCAAATAGCAAATAACACTTTCAATAAGGGCAAAAGGAAATCAGATGGAAAATCAAATAACAAACATTACATAAAATAAGCACAAGTATGGATTTGGGTTTGTGAACGTATAAGGGTGTCACTTTTATGTTATAATCGTTACAATTGATTAACGGCTTTAAGGGTTGTGTCGCATACGATACCTATTCTTTGTGATTCACTCTATTTTATTTTACGAATTCAGGGAGCTAAGATTGTAAGGGTGAATATATTATAATTCATTTTCAGGATGTGAAGTTGTTTGGACTAATATGGATTAATACATAAGACAGTAGGGGTGAGAGTAACTACAAATTGCAAGGTTAAACTTATGCATATGCAGGTATTACAAACCTTAGGGTTTAATTTTAGCAGAATCATGTTTTAATAGGATTCAGATGCAAAGCAAGTTATAATATAATAACATACTTATATAATTTAAGATTGTCATGCCTTGGTTGATCTTACATAAATTGGAGTCTATTGTTAATGTTTTATTTATTAAATAGAGGTTTATGTTAATTAAAGGTTATAGGAATAATAGGCATAAGGTTTAACTTACATATGAGAATAATAGACTAATTTTGAGTATAATCTTCTTTGTAGTATGGAATGATCGTGTTTTATGGTTCGTATAAGAAATAAGTTGAATATGTATGTTTACTCATATATATATTGTGACTATATTCTAAATGGGTATATATGTACAGTGAAAGTATGAGTATTTACTAACTTAATTCAACCTTACTCAATTCTTGCTTATTAGGAATATTCATTTTCCTAGAAACATTTAATATATATATATATATTTATCTTTTTTTTTTCCTCTTCTCCTTTTCTTTATCCTTTTCTTATTTCTTTCTTCATTTCTTTTCTCCTTCTTTCTCTTTAACCATTCGGCCTGTTGGCCTCTGCTCTTCACGCCTCCTCCTTTCTCGACTCCTCTTCTCCTCCGCCTCCTGGCCCCATGGCGCCTTCTTCGGACGACTCCGGCTCGGCCTCCTCCCTGGCTCGGTCCCGCACCTGACTTCATCGCCGCCTGCGCTGGCTTAGTACAGCGCCGTCTCCGCCGAGATCATACGCTGGTTCCGATGGTTCTCCCCGTCCTTTGTGGTTTGGTTCTCCATCCCCTTCTCCATTCACTTGATTTGGGGTTGGTAACCATAATCCTCTCTCTCTCTTTCTCTGGATGTCGATTTCTTGCCCTTTTGCCTCTTACGCTAAATGATATGGGCTTGGGTTTAACTAGGGTTTGGTATCTCTAATTCCTTTTCTCTATTGGTCGAACCCCTTTACTAGTCATGATGATCCTGTGATGCTTGATGCTAGAGTTTTGTGATGTTTGATGTTTAGGCACTAACATTGAGATCATGTTTTATTGATCTGTGATGCTTATGATTTGAGATGATATTAAAGTGGATTGCACTGAGATGGTATGACCCTGATCTGCGGTTTTCTTTGAGGTTCAGCTAAAGATCCATTACACTGATTTTGCTGTGATGTGAATGGATTTAGTGTATGATTAACTCTATACTAGGTTACTGGATGATCTTTAAATGTTTAAACAGTACATGGTGACAGTAGCCTTACTAAGATTCATTTACATGGGAGAATGATAACATGATGTGATGCTACTGGTTTCTTCTCTGAATATTCAATTGAATATAATGACAATGGCTTAGAATGAATTGGTTGCATGGTAGATAATATTGATTTGATGCCATGCTAGAGGGTGTTGTTGTCTTCACTTGGTCTGTGATGCTTAATCTAAAGAATTGATCTATTTGCAAGTCGGAGGGCATCTGTTTTTCCTAAAGTCAGTGCGCCGGGGGAGCATGTTTGGTGAGGAAAAACTTAATGCAACCCTTGCATGTCTAAGTCTTCGCTTGAGGCCAAGATCTTTAATTCTTCTCGTCTGTCCTTACTTCTATCTCGGCTTCATTTATGCTATTGCTTACTATTTCGATTGCTATTCTCTTTTTGTTCTTGCTGTCTCTATTATGCTATTCTACAAGGAATTGATTTGTGGAGCTTACTTGGATGTGCTCTGAGATGAGGGTCAGAGAGAGAGGGAGATGGTTGCGCTTGCTCGCTTGATCCTCCTTCCCTCTGGTTCTGGTGGCTTCTTGGTCCCTGTCCACTGGTCTTGGTTGCGCCTTGATCCCGATTGCACTGGTCTTTGCTTTGGAAGCTCTAGGGCTTGCCTGCATGCTTTGCTCGGTTTGGTCTTTGATGGATGCTATACACCGATTGCTATTTTGGGGCTTCTTAAATAGAACTTGGTTGGTTTATAAAGCCATGGAAATGGCGGTGGGAGCAGGGTTTGAATGGTGGCTTGTTTGCGCGGCTGGATTGATCTTTAATTAGTGCATCCCTCTTATCTTGTCAGTGTACTGAGGTTGGTCCTGATTTTGCCTTGACCCGAATGTTCTGAATTCGGCTGGGATTATTCTGGAGACCTACTACCATGCATGACAAGGAGCAATCCCTTGTGATATAGCTTATGCAGCTTGTGCTCTGGGGCTTACAGTTGAGCCTAGGTGTTGTAGTTGGTTCTGGAAAAACTGAGCTCTGAGGTGTTCGGTTGGGTTTTTACCTCAGTAACTAGTGGTTAAATTTTTATGGTCTAGCAACTAGCCTTAGGGGCTTAAGTGGCCATTTGGTTTGAGCTATTCTGGGGCCTTCGGTTTGTCTGCTTTATCCTAACCCATGGTTACTTTTATCCCAAGACCAGCTGGATACTCTAGAGACTCCGGTTGGTTCTGGAGCGGGTTGTGTTGTCCCTGGCACAATGCCGACTTATCCCTACTTACTGTTGTTTTACTACTTTACTGCGGTAAAATACATTTTTATCCCGCGATATTTCTAAATATTCGTAGCTATGATTTAAACAGGTTTGTTATTGCCGAATGATGCAAAACTTAATCGCGAGGAGCCAGATTGGCCCCTGGACAATCTAGGGTACCTCACTGAGCGATCTAACTTGGCTGACGGCAATTATTTCCCTTTTCATTTAATGTATCCAATTTAATGCATTTATTTTATTCTTTTTCTCACATGTGTACTATTGAATATGCAGGTTTACAAATGCAGATCAAAGGCACAAAGAAGTGACGCCTGTAGTTTTGTAATTTACTTTTTGAGATGTAGTTTGTAACCAAATATGTAATTGGATAGTTATGTGAGTTGTAACTGTGATTGCATATGTAATCGAATGATTGTAAGAATTGTACTCCATATAATTGTTGTATGACATTATAAAGATTTTTAAATTTTATTGTAATTGCAAACTCTGACATATCAATAAAATTTGTGTTGCAGTTCAATTCTTTGTAGCAATTGGTTCTGATCAATAAATGGAAATTGGTTTATGCTATCTTCTTATCGTTTTATCATATCTGTTTCCTTTCCCAAATTCAAGAATTTAATTATCTTTTAACAAAAGCTTTAAAATTTTGCAGAAAGATAATAATAAATCAAATTTACATTTTAATATTTGTTTTTAGACTTTTTATAAATCTGAGGATGTTACAAAAGGCAAAGCTTGTTGAATGCTTTCATACTGGTAAACTTTGGGTTTTGATTTCAAGCTAAACAATGTTTCGTTTTGGGATCCGGGAGTGGTTAGAACTCTCGGGTGTGCTTCTGGTGGCTAAAGCCAGGTAGGTGGAAAGAACCTGATTTTGTGAACCCTGGCGGACAGAGCCATATGATTGGATTGAACCTTGATCTTGTTGAGATGTGGCGGATAGAGCCTGTATATTAGTGAGTGGTGGTTAGAACCTTCACTACAATATTACATAATTCAATTATTAAAAAGAATTGCTCAATTATGCTTTGTGAAAATTATTATCAAGTATGTTTTGTTGAAACTTGGCTTTGTGCAAAAGAACCATATTAAGCCATTCTTGGATAGCCTACATTATGCATAATTTCCCAGATTTGCTGAGTACTTTATGTACTCACGTGCTACATTCTAATCCTATCTCAGAAGTGAAAGAAGCTGTTCAATATTTCCAACGACTAGGGTGCGTTCTCCACTCGATTGCCTGTGGGCATTTGGATGGGTCGCTTTGGTGTTTTCGTCTTCCGCTGCGGTTGTTGAAGTTGTTCTCCCTGTTCAGGCCGTAATGGTAAACCTTGACCATATGGTCTTTGCTTTCATTTGGTATTATTCTTATTTAGTTATTTGTATTCGTGATATGGTTGTTGATTCATCACTTTTGACTGTGTGTACTAGCTACTGATCTGGGACTAGTACAGAAATACACAGAGGACTCCGGATAGCCGATCCGGGGGCCTACAAAGGTGGTATCAGAGCCATATCGACTGTAGGACGTGCCCTTAGTTAGAATGGTCGTTATAGGAAGCTTCAAAATTTATTTTCTAAAAAGAAAAATCAAATAAAGTGCTAGTCGCGTCTTTTCTCTCTCGTTCTATTCCTATTTTCCTCGAATCAATTGCTTCTTCACCTTTTTGGGAACGAAAATTGGACTATCCCTCCCTTAACAACTTCTATATTAGGGTAATCGAGTTGCCCCTTTCGACTTCGAGGCTGGAGGACTCAAGAGGTGTAATCCTGCAAAAGTTGTTACTGAAGTGTACGTCTACATGGTGAGGATCCAACCGTTGACCGATGAAGATCAAAGAAGCAAGGTTGATCTTAGACTAACCCTATAGGTTAAGTGGCCAAGATTCGTTCTGTGTTGGAGTCGCCTTGTTCTGTTAGAGTGCGTAGTTTGAACGAGTAGACGAGTTGATTTGCTTGGTGTTAAAAATGTTTTGCTTTTCGTCGTTTGGGGTGTCCTTTGCCGGGGTAGTTTGTTTCTGGTGTTGTTAGAACCTCCCCTTTCTCGCTCGTCTGTGCGGTTCCCTCTCACCTGGAAGCCTTGTTCTGCCGTCAGATGGAGAAGAATTGCAGTGCTAACCTCAACGAAGAAGCTGATGCATCAAATCCCAATGCTATGGTTAATGGCAACCCCAGTGAAGTTCCGGTTATCAACGTCAGGGCTGCTACCAAGCTCAACCAGCAACCATTCGAGGTGATAACAGCATTTCTTCAGAATATGAATCAGTTCATGGTGACTCAAACTCAGCTCATGCAATTGATGATACAACAACTGAACAACCAAGCCCCGATGGTCATTCCACCTACAACTCCTCAGCAGTACCCTTCTGATGAGTTACTGAAGACCAACCCTTCCGCAGTATTACGTGGAGACGATGGCTTTAGCAATACCCCTTCTGTAAACCTGCACTCGGGGAATTGTGTCATCTGCTATCGATGTGGTGGAAAAGGACATTTTGCTTCTGGTTGTCCCCAAAAGGATAAGGCAAATGAAAATACCTATTGTGGTAACTGTGGCGGAACAGGACACCAATTTCGTAAGTGCCCTCGAAAGAAGGAGATCCAATACAAGGTCTGCAACCTTTGTGGCAAGGAAGGACATTATGTGAAACAATGTTCATTGGGAAAACAAAAGGTCATATCACCACAAGTAGTTCCAGCATCAGAAGTCAGGATAGAAGTACCTCCTAAGCTGCACCAAGTAGCAAAGATTCCGCAAGCTGACAAAGGCAAAGCAATTTCTCTGGAAGACAACTCTCGTCAACAGGAATCCCGAAAAAGGGGGGGTAGTAAGTCAAGATCAATATACTACCAGTAGTTCTCGGCTTCGTGTGAACCCAGTTCAACTAAACCGAGCACAAGAAGTAGCCTTAATCAAGACCCCAGGATCAGAAATGCAACCAGTGATGCAAGGACGCCAGGCATCTACTTCCAATCCCAACATTTCGGATGCTGTTCTTCTTCTGACCATAACCCCAGAAGCAGGTGGGAGGCGCAATCGAAAACTTCTGTCACAGGTTCTACGATATAGGACATCAGGTCTGCCTATGATCGCTGAAGTTGAAGAAAGGACACCTGAAACTTGATGTTATCAGTAAAGGATAATGTATGATACATCTAGTAGCACCATACCTCTTCTAAGGAATAAAATAAAAGAGTTTAGGTACTGACTCAGTCTGTAAGATGTAATCGTCAGTATTGTTATCAATAAAGGTTAGGAAGTATTATAATTGTGGAAGTGGATTTCTGTTGATAGTTCTTGAAACAAAATTTTATTTGGGCACCAGTACTGGGATGTTTAAACGATGGCCGTAGGGCCATAGTTCTTATCTAAACCATGGGAAGAAAGAAAAAGGAATTTCACCATGGAACTCTTTGGAACTAAGTCCGGATATGATTCTTTCTAAGGGGGGTAGTGGGAACAGGTTGACAAAAGTTGCACACTTTGTTCCGTGGAAGATAACCCCTCTTTGGTGATAAACTTGTGAAACTTTGCATGGCTAAAGCAGTGCATTTTCAGTGTGCGCCCAAGGAGATCGTGTCATATCGAGGTTCTTAGTTCCCCTCGAGGTTTTGACATAAGTGGTATAAAGTTTTGGGGTACGAATGGGAATTCCAGCATTGCTTACCATCCCCCGACCGATGGCTAGACGGAAAGAATCAGCCAGATCTTAGAAGATGCGTTGGGAGCGTGTGCGCTGACATGTCAAGGTTCGTGGGATCAGAATAACAACAGTCTCCGACGAAGCTGAAGACGGTGCCTTTTGAAGCTCTGAATTCAAGAAAAGGCGGAATACCCTTGTATGGGAAAGAGACCGATAATGGAAAAATCAGTAGACCTGATATTCTGAAAGAAGCCGAAGAGCAAGTCAGACAGATCCATGTAAAATCTGAAGACTGCCCCGTCAAGATAAACGAGCTATCTTGATAATCGCCGTCGAGGAATCAAGTGCAAGCGCAAAGGCACGAGTATCGAAGGCTGTTTAAAGATATGGAACCAGAAAGAGACCTGTCATGTCTGGAGTATCCCGCCAGGATTTTGGATGAAGCCGAGCGTCGAACCAGAAGTCGGGTGGTCAAGTTCTGCAAGGTTCAGTGGAGCAGTCAGGCAGAGAAGAAAGCTACCTGGGAGCGAGAAGAAGATCTCCAAGCAGAGTTTCCCAACCTTTCTCTTTCTCCGTTCGAATCTCGGGGATGAGATTCTTTCTAAGGGGGGTAGGTTTGTAACGCCCTAGTTTTCGCTTTCTGGAGAAAAACCTAATTTAAATAAGTTAAATTCAAAACTTGGAGTTTCTTTGGTGTTTATATTAACCTGGCATCCGTTCCCCTCCAAAATCGGGATTTAATTCCCCTCCGATCGAAAAATCGGTTTTCCGATTCTCATTGCACCGAAATTTCACCCGAGTTCAAAAATGCTCCAAAAATCCCCAAACCACATGTAAAATGTTCCAAATATTCCAAAATGATTTTAGGGATCATTTCCCAGATTTTTGGACCTCCGTTCCTATTTTATCTCGCGCGGCTTTTGTTTAATGCCTACGATCCGCGCCCGATTATTTATTTCCACAAAAATCATCCAAATTCAACCAAACCAATTCCATTGAGTCCCAAATATTCTAATATGGCTCTAGGAATTTTTCCGGAATTTTTAGGCCATTTTTCCTTATTGTTTTCTATGGCGAATTGTTTGCGTAAAGGAGAACCAATGAGGCGTCGCCACGTGGCAAGTGAATAGTGGAGCTTCTTCAACCTCCAGCCAAGGGAAGTTACAGAGAGCTCCATGTGAGGCATCAATGGCTAGGGTTCCACTCCAACCCTCATAACTCTATCGTTTCAACTCCAAAACGCGAACGACCGGTTGCATTGGATCCGCAACGGCGAGCTCTTGCCATTCCCCACCTCGGTGAGCCATCAATCTCACCGGAAACGGCCCCATTCAAGAAAAACCGATTTCCACTAAAATGCCAATAACTCATCCGTTTCTCATCCAAACGCCGCACCACCACCTCCATTCCCTCCGTATAAGTATCCCCCTTCCGGGAGTGTGCTCCCCTTTCCATCTACTCCACCCTTGTGCCCGTGAGATCAAGAAAACCGAGATTGGGTTAAACTTTTTCGGTGTTCTTCAAGTTCATGCTTGTAGATTCTTCTCCGGTGAGCCATTCTTCATGCCACTTGGTTCTTTGTGACCGTGGATGAGTCTAGCTTCTAACCCAATCATTAATTTTAGGATTTCTCAACCGTGGGCGACGAATTTGGAGCTTTTGTGCATTCGGTCGAACCTCCGTTCTTCGTCGATTTCTCCGATTTCGGTGAGTTTTGGTTCAATCCCTTCCTCCTAGATGTCCCTAAGGATGTTATCTAGAGGTTCTAGGCTTTTGTTTGATCCAAATCCGTGCGAAAATGGGGCAAAAATCTATTTTTTTGGAAGCAAAAGAGGGCTCTGGTGGTTTTGGTTCAGTTCTAGAACCAATCCTCTCGCGAGTTACTGTAGCAAATAGTAACTTTTCTCTTTTTCTTGATTTTCTGTCATTTTCCAACTTCGAACGCTTATAACTTTTGCGTCCGAACTCCGATTGACTCCATTCAAATTTCTAAATTCATCTAAAATCAAGATATACCTGCCAGTACTAATTTTATAATTTTTGGATTTTATTTATTTTCTTTTATTTATTTATTGATCCGTTTTGCGCGTAGTCGACGATTCCGCCGAGTCCGCCGACCCCGCCGTCGGGCTTCAAAGAGTTCAACCTTCTCGCTGTGACCGAGGCAAGTCTCCTTGACGCACGTTGATCCCATGATTTATAAATGTTTTACAATGTTTTGCAAATTGCATTGCTATTTATATAAATGATGATGTTACCGTTAGGCTGTTAGTTATACCTGTTGTTCATACCTCCTTGACATTTGTTATCCATGATCCGTTGTCGCCCTAGTACAATACTCCGCCATAATAAATATTTTTGATAAAATATTCTTTAAGTAGGGAGAGAGACTGTTTGGAATACCTTTTAGATGGAACAAAGGGTACAGAATGCAAGTTGGAGTTACATTATTATTAGTGATGATGTGGGTGCAGTAGTTATGAAATTGATCTATGATTGGTGATTAGTTGAATTACTAAGGAGTTGGATTGTGATAGTGGTTCGCCATATAACATGTGTGGGTTCGGAGAATATTGGAAGATGTATGATATCCTGAATAATAGTCGGTAAAAGTAAATAATCATATTGGGAGGTATACTTGTGGATCAAATAGAATAAGTGGTGAATTATATTTCGGTGGATTTTAACAAGAATACTTTGTGATAATCATTTATGAAGATTGTGAATAATCCAGAATGTTTGGTGGTTTAGTGAATGATAATATTACGTATTCTTGGTGGATTAAAGTAGATGATTTAGATGTGATAATGTGAAGGATTAACTACATGACGTTATGAAGTGCTATCGGTGGATTGTAGCCTAAATGATTAGAGTCGATATCGTGAAGTATTCTCGATGATTTATTCAATGATATTATCAAATATACTCGATGGATTCAGTGAATAATATTGAGAATCGTACTCGGTGGTTTGGTAGATGATTTTGTGAAATATGGTGTTGCGATAACCATCTAGGTGGGATTATGAATAATGAGGATTGTATGTGATTTGTTTAGCCAACTTGGTGTCATTGTTTAGGGAAACAGCTATAGGCAATGAATCAATGAAATCTTGGATTTGTAGAATCTTTCATGAAATATGCTCGGGGATGAGATTAGGAATTATTCTCGGTGGATCAAGTAGATTAAAAGATTAATCGATGTGTGGATGATGGGTGATCAATAAAGAAGACTTATATTTTGAGGAGATTGTTTCATATACAATGATGTCAGTAGCTTAGCATGATTTTGGAGTTATGATGGCACATGGTATAGATTTTACTTGTTGGAGTACTAAATTGGATTGGATTATATAGTGCCATGATAATAATGGGGAATCTTGGTGGTCTCATGAATTTTGGAGATCATAGAACTGATTATCATAATTTTTGTCAAACATTGAGCTTTGTATTTTTATAAAATAAACTATTGGTGTAATAGAATAGTATGGTAGAAATGCTTAGCCTCGCTATCGGTCAATATTCACCTATGGGTGGGAATTTCAATTATCCCTTGAAAACTTGTATTGGAAGTTATAGGCAAGGAGTATTGCCAATGGTTTACAAAATAAAAATAAAATGAAAAATGGTTTTGGACTCAAGGAATGGTTTGTCTGGTGGGCGCGGAGGGAGTGCTAGCTTTCATTGCGTAAGTACCGCCCCAAGTCAATTAAGGACCGACGTTTATGACTGTCTCCATTCTAAGCATTACCGTACAACCACATGTCAAAGTGGGCACGACCTGGCTGAATAATTTGTAGAAACCTAACTTAGACTCACCACTCGGTGGTTATGTGAGAGCCGGAAAGAGGCATTGTTGTTGTTGTTGTTTTCCTCACACGGCGCAAGAGTGGGCTTCTGTACTGGGTGGAAAGAACCCTAACAGCGGTGAAACCTCAGCGGGTGGGTCGGGTTAGGCGTATACATTGTAAAGGCCTTGTCATGATATCCCTGCCGGCACACCCAAGGAAGTGTGCTAATTGCATGGCATCAAGGGAATATCATGTCTTGTGGGTAAAGTTGTACACCTCTGCAGAGTTAAAACTATTCGAATAGCCGTGCCTACGGTCAAAGGCAAAGCTTGTTGAATGCTTTCATACTGGTAGACTTTGGGTTTTGATTTCAAGCTAAACAATGTTTCATTTTGGGATCCGGGAGTGGTTAGAACTCTCGGGTGTGCTTCAGGCGGCTAAAGCCAGGTAGGTGGAAAGAACCTGATTTTGTGAACCCTGGCGGACAGAGCCATATGATTGGATTGAACCTTGATGTTGTTGAGATGTGGCGGATAGAGCCTGTATATTAGTGAGTGGTGGTTAGAACCTTCACTACAATATTACATAATTCAATTATTAAAAATAATTGCTCAATTATGCTTTGTGAAAATTATTATCATGTATGTTTTGTTGAAACTTGGCTTTGTGCAAAAGAACCATATTAAGCCATTCTTGGATAGCCTACATTATGCATAATTTCCTAGATTTGCTGAGTACTTTATGTACTCACGTGCTACATTCTAATCCTATCTCAGAAGTGAAAGAAGCTGTTCAAGATTTCCAACGACTAGGGTGCATTCTCCACTCGACTGCCTGTGGGCATTTGGATGGGTCGCTTTGGTGTTTTCGTCTTCCGCTGCGGTTATTCAAGTTGTTCTGCCTGTTCAGGCCGTAATGGTAAACCTTGACCATAAGGTCTTTGCTTTCATTTGGTATTATTCTTATTTAGTTATTTGTATTTGTGATATGGTTGTTGATTCATCACTTTTGACTGTGTGTACTAGCTACTGATCTGGGACTAGTACAGAAATACACAGAGGACTCCGGATAGCTGATCCGGGGGCCTACAAAGGTGGTATCAGAGCCATATCGACTGTAGGACTCATAGGAGGAAATAATTGGATTGAATCTCACCGGAGGCGATGAATTCGGCGACGAACGGAGCTTCGGCCGAAATGACAAAAACCCGAAATTCGCGTCCAAAACTTGAGGGATCCTAAAATTGATTGAATGGTTAGATTCTAGACTCACTCACGATCACAAGGAACCAAGTATCACGAAGAATGACCCACCGGAGAGAGATCTACGGCTAAGAACGCGAAGAACACCGAAAACGGCAACCCGACGTCGGTTTTCTTGCTCTAGTGGATGAACGAACGGGGGAGGCCAAAGAAGGCTCATACCACCGGGACGGGGGTTCTTATACGGAGAGAATGGAAGTGGAATCACGCGGAACGGAGTTGAAACGGCCGAGTTATGAGCATTTATGTCCATTTCGGTTTTTGACCATTCGTGCAAACTCCGTTGAGATTGGCGGTCCATCAAGGTGGGGAATGGCAAGAGGGCGACGATACGGATCCAACGGAACCAGCCGTGATTGATTTGGAGTTGCGTGGAGGAAGATACGAGGATTTGAAGAATGCCCTAACCATTGGAGAGAGCTTGAGCTTCCCTGTTCTTCATGACCCAAGGTAGGAGATGACACTGTAGCAGTGACACGTGGCAGCACGCGATTGGCCGAGAATTACGTAAATGATTCGCCCTAGAGAAAAATTAGGAAAAATGGTCTAAAAATTCCAGAAAAATTCCTAGAACCATTTTGGAATATTTGGGACCCAGTAAAATTGGTTTCGCGGAATTTGGATGAAATTTGTGGAATTAAATATTCGGGAGTGGATTGCGGGCATTAAACAAAAGCCGCGCGAGATAAATTAGGAGCGAAGGTCCAAAAATCCGGGGAATGATTCCTAAAATCATTTTGGAATATTTGGAACACAATTGAAGTGGTTTCGGGATTTTTGGAGCATTTTTGGACGCGGATGAAATTTCGGGTACTAGCGGGAACTGGAAAATTTGATTTTTCGACCGGAGGGGAATTAAATCCCGATTTTGGATGGGAATGGATGCCAGGTTAATATAACCACCAAAGAAACTCTAATTTTTTAATTTACTTTATTTAAATTAGGTTTTTCTCCAGGAAGCAAAACTAAGGATGTTACATTACCAAAGAAAATACAAGATCCCCACTGCGATGCGGGGGCTTCTTACGTTTCTCTTCTGTCCCATCAAAATTCTCACCCTTCCTCCTTAACGGGTCCTTCGTATGGAGGAATCTACGGTGGCCCATGTACACAACCTTTCGAGAGTTTTTTAGGTACTTGCTGTCCGTTTCCTCTAAGCTGTGGATGCAGGCTTTATATCCTTTGATAGATAGGCCCGACAGGTTACCAAGTGCAGGCCAGTCGTTGATGGTTACAAATAGCAATGCACGTAAAATGAAGTGCTCTCTGTTGTACTCATCCCATACACGTACACCATCGTTCCACAATGTTAGCAGATCTTCAACCAACGGTTTGAGGTACACATAGATATCGTTTCCAGGTTGCTTCGGGCCTTGGATAAGCAACGGCATCATAATGTACTTCCGCTTCATACACAGCCAAGGAGGAAGGTTGTAGATACACATAGTCACGGGCCAAGTCTTTGTGGATCTTTGCTCATCTCGCCATACGGGTTCATCCCATCTGTACTCAACCCAAACCTTATGTTCCTTGCATCCTCAGCAAAGTCCGGGTATGTTCTATTGACTTTCCTCCACTGGGAGCGATCAGTAGGGTGTCTTAGCCTTCCGTCCTCCTTACGGTCTTCTTTGTGCCAGCGCATCATCAGGGCATGCGCTTTGTTCACAAATAAACGCTTCAACCGCGGTATTATAGGGAAATACTACACCACCTTATCAGGGGGCCTCTTCTTCTTACGCTGCCCCTCTACCTCACCTGGGTCATCACGCCTGGTCTTATACCGTGAAGTTTTGCACACCGGACAAGCATCCAAATCCTCGTACTCATTGCGATAAAGGATACAATCGTTACGACATGCATGTATCTTCTGTACCTCCAACCCCAAAGGGCAGACAACTTGTTTAGCATTGTACGTAGTTTCGGGCAGTGTGTTCCCCTCTGGAAGTATCTTCTTGATGAGGCATAACAGCTCGTCGAATCCCTTATCAGATAATCCATTGGTCGCCTTCCATTGCATCAGTTCTAGTTTAGTACGCAACTTTTTATGGCCATGTTGGCAGTTTGGGTACAATAGTGTTTTGTGGTCCTCCCATAGGCTCTGAAACTTTTCGTAATGTCTTTCATTGATGTATTCTCCCTCTCCATCAAGCAGCATCTGGTCTAGGTCATCATTGCCAAACTCCCCAAATGTATCTTCGCAAGATCCTGGTTGGCCAGCGTCTAAGATATTGTTCGCCTCTTCTTGTTCACCGTCTTCTTGTATAATCTCTTCTTCACCATGCTTGGTCCAACAGGTATAGTTTGTCATGAAACCTCTTGTGAGCAAATAGAAGTGAAGGTGGCTGGAGTTTGGCCACTCCTTCTCATTCTTGCAGTCTATGCATGGACAACATATGTAGCCTGACGTCGTGTACGCATCGGCCGCATGAAGAAAATCTTGCAAACCCTGCAAGAACTCCGGGGAGCGTCGGTCCATGTACATCCATCGCCGGTCCATCTACATTATATTACATCAAGGTAATTTTTAGCTCATTTTTTGATAATGAATTGTTCAACATTTCCAAAAATCCAAATCAAGACAACTATATTTTTAAAATGATTTTATTTCATAATATACATTAAAGGCACTATATTTCATTACATATTTTTCCATAAAATGATTATTTGCTCCGGTATTCATACTCGACAAGTTTTTGAAACCTACTAAAATAATTAGTCAATGAAAATCTAGATTCAAAATTCTTCATCAATCGATGGAACCAAAACCTAAATATTAATGCAAGCATAATTTCACGACAGCTTTGCTCAAATTTTCAAAACTTTTTTTGAAAACTTTTCACAAAAATTTTTAAAACTTTTCTCGAATCTTGAACTCATTTTATATTTTCTGTAAAGCCATTTATATTTTTTATATTGTTTTAATTCGCAAATGAATTTAAAATTCTTCTTTTTTCCACATAACTATTGCCATTTGAAGATCCTAAACTCTATGATTTTCATGCACCATTCTTAATTTCCTCAACTATATATGCACCATCCTACATCGAACGATGGAACTAAAACGTAAATTTGAGCTAGATCCATACCTTAAATGCGAGCTATATTATAATCCAAACAAATTTAAGCTTAGTGACCTTGGTTGCGAGTAAATTTTTGTATCCTACTTGAAACGATCGAGCTAGAAATTTACATTTGTAATCTTTCATTGATTAATAGAAAAGATCAAATTTTCATTATAATTCAAGCAAAAAAGAGGCACTATTTAACACCAAATGTAGTGAGGAATGATGTTACTAACCTTAGTTACCTTGGTTGCAAGTGAAATGACCAAAAATTTAAAATTTGGGCAGCACCTCCCCTTCCTTGGAGCTCTTGCCCGAACTCCTGTTCTTCTTGCCGGCTGATCAAATGATGTTGGTCTGGCAGAGAGCGGGAGGAGGAAGAAGTTTAAATTGCGACATAGTACCCGTTGAAAGCACAAGCCGGTACGGATAGTTTCACATCAGTACCGGTTCGTGCCTTGAACCGGTACTAATATCCACTTGCAACTGTAGCCGTTGCTACTAGATAGTACTGTTAAGATACAAACCGGTACTGATGTGACTATCAGTACCGGTTGGTACCTTTAACTAGTACTGACCACCCCCGAGGCGTATGTTCATCCAAACGAATGCCTCTTTGAGTTGAGACGGAGTACATGCGTCATCCAAACACCCCCGAGGCGTATGTTCAATTGAAAAATCAGAATGCGTATGTTCATCAAATAGAACAGCTAATATTTAATATTATCCACCGTTAAAATGTTCAAATATATAATGACATTACATAGTGGATAACATTACATAATTAAAAAGTTTAATTATTTCACGGTCACAGACGAAATTACTCGTCGTCGTCACTCCGCGGGGGGCTGCCGCTGTCATCGCTATCATCGCTGTCACTGCTGTCGTCGTCGGCGGCGGCGGTGGCGACAGGGTGAACGTCGTCCTCGGAGGAGGAGGAGGATGAGCTCCCCCAGCGGATGACGGTGACGTTCTCCTCCTCCTCTTCCTCCTCCTCGTTGTCGTCGTCCTTCTCCTCCTCGTTGTCGTCCTCCTCCTCCTCCTTGTCGTCGGCGCGCTTTCTTTTGTTGGTGGCGGCGGGAAGTGCCTTGGGTGGAAGCTGCACCGGGGACAATGGCTCAGAGTCGGAGGAGTCAGAGGAGCTGGCTGGAGACACAGGCTCTGCCATGATCGGAAGAGGAAGATCGAGACCGGTCTCTGTCAATGCAGGTTCTCCATCTCGCTCACCACGTACGTCTCTGTTTATAGATCTCCAGGATCGGAAGACGAAGAGAACAGGATGAACACGAAGAGACGACGCGCGGGATAGAGGCGACGCGTGGGAGACTGTGCGTTGAATACACCAACCGGTGCTTATCAGTACTGGTTGGTTACACCAACGGTGCTGATGTGGTATCATCAGTACCGGTTGGTTACACCAACCTGTACTAAGAAGCCAAGGAGCAGAGCAGGCTGCTTAGTACCGGTTCATGTAACCAACCGGTACTGCCAGTTGGTTACATGAACCGGTACTAAGCAGCCTGCTCTTCTTCGGGGCTTTTTAGTACGGGTTGGTGTAACCAACCGGTATTGATGATACCACATCAGCACCAGTTAGTGTAACCAACCGGTACTGATGATCGCCCCGGACCTGTAGACCGTTGAACCGGGACTGATGTAAATGTCAGTCCCGGTTCATGCATGACCGGTACTGATGGGCCGGTATGGAAGGTCAGAGCTGTAGTAGTGTCTCCTACGAGTCTTCGTGCGCGTGAACGAGCAGTTCGGCGGTGTGCTGTACAAACAAGGAAAATCAAGATCGCACAAGAAGAAAAGAAATCAACGGCAGCACAAAAACAAAGAGTGCTGACGGCGTGCGTTTGTTCATCTGCGCATCCTACGTTGCTAAGCTCGTTCGCTGGCTGGTTGGTTCTGCTTGCGCGTCTACATCCGTATCGATCGACCGAGCAAATGTTGGCTGCACAGCCATGCAACGGCGCACTTGAAGGACGTCGTGTACTGGACACCAGCTAGAAGGTACTCGAGTGGTTGCCGGCTGTGAATACAAACTAGAATTTGCGTTCCTCCCAGGCAACAAGGTCAGATCAAAGTGCTTCACGTGGAGGCCATAATCTAAAGCATATTTATTGCTCCTGCAACTAAATTCTATATACATGCATTGCATCCACCGATCTCCAAAGAAGAACACAGCTAGATTGATTGATACGGTGATTCCATCTTTATGCATGTGTTAATATTAGTTATTTGCTTAATCTAGTTTTTATTTCTTTCATGATCTTAGATTAACTATTTTACATTGATTTATATTTCCACCATGGTAATTTTTATTTGATCTATTTCAAACCTTTCTAAGTCATCAAGTTAGTAATCTAAAAGGTTTGATTAGTTAATTCCGTGTAGATTTTGTTTAATCACGAAATTAGGGTTTAATCAATTCGCGTCATTACCGATATAGTCAGTTTGCGAAGCTTATAACTTTTGATCCGTAGGTCCGATCGAGTGGATTCTATTTTTGTTAGATTCGTATTGGAATCTAGTTTCTTGTGTTAAAATTTCAGATCAATCCCACGGTTAGATCTCCAGGAATGTGCGTTTTACGGAACGTCTGTCAATCGGTTTTCGCATGAAACCGAGTCAATCTTTTATATTGTGTTTAGGGGTGTTTTGATAATCATTAAAATTTTGTTTTAGCTTCCGCGCAATCATTCACACCCCTCTGATTGCTATATTAGTTTATATCGATCCTATATAATGAACATGGGGTTTTACACTCAAAAGTATATGTGTGGATCGCGCTCTTTCGCGTGCAAACTGAATTATCTTTGAAATCAATATTTAAAGGAAACAAGCAGACATAACGGGTTGTGTTGGAAACTTTTGAGTGAAACACTTAAATTGTAACTCTATTGTGACTAGAGTTGGATTTAATTGAAAAGCGTGTGTGGTGTTTGCGAGTGTTTCAAAAGATGGAACTTAAGATTGTTTCAAAAGTGTTCTGTGGTTGTTTAATAGATGTTTTACTTTGGTAAAGGCTTAATGTTGCTTTTGTGAAAATGAGTTGCCTCAATAAGGTTTCGTATGGTGTTTCTCTTCTAATGGAGTTTTCCCCGAGGTAAAGCTTGGTGCCTTGAATTTAATGTGTTGGATATGGATCGAGTGGTTAAAGGGCATCGAGATTTCCTTTTCTTTCTAGCATGAAAAGCAAGAAGGAATAATTTTTGGTATTTTGGCTATGCTATGTAAGAGAATTGAGTTTCCCTTTCTCTTTGAGAGGTTTTGCTTTAGTAAAAGCGAGTTAGAATTTTTTGGTTATTGGAAACTTCTATCAAAGATTTGAGTGGAGTCTCTCTTTTAGTTGAGTGCTCCCCGATGCGAATTGTATCGTATTGATTTGAGATTTGAATTTTTCCTTTGTGACCTGACTTAGTGTAACACCCCAAATTTGTGCTTTTATTAATTTTGTTGAGTAATTTGAATTTTTGAAATTTTTTGGAATTTATTTGGATTAATTCCTCTCTTGAGTTATTTAAATATTTAAAAATTTTAAATAAAATTTTGTTGGAATATTTTATTTGAGACCAAAATATCTCAAAGTATTTTTCAGAATTTTTCTGAGCATTTTGCTATTTTCCTCAATTTATTTGAATTTTTGGTATTATTTTAAAGAATAAAAACAAAAAAGGAAATTCAGAAACCCTAACGGGTTGCGCTAGGTGGACCCAGCCCGTTACCGCTAACCCGTTAGCGTGCACACCCTAAAACCTAATCAGGATCCAACGGCCGACAGCCGTCCGCGTCGGTGCGCGCGCGTGGCCGCCGGATCGAATCTGTGCGAATGTCTGTGATTGTGCCACGTAGGCTAAGCCGTGCCTGCGCTGGAGTCCGCCACCGCGCATGGGTGGACCTCAGTTTCCGTAGATTTTTCAGACGCCGAAGTGGGAGGAAGGGCCGCGAAGAGTTTGGACGTTTCCCCGCTGCCATCGGAGCCGCTCCGCCGCCGCCGAGCCCAGATCCAAATTCCTCTCATTGAGCCGCGCCCGTGGGGATCTTTCATCCCACCGGAGGAGCCCCAAATCGCCAGTGCTGTGGTCGTCATCTTCGTCTCAGGTAATCCTGCGCCGCCGTGACATGGTCGACCTTCGCGAGCTCGCTCCACCGTTCGATCCCATGTAAGCCGTTCAGATCAAGCCACGTAGATGCAATCTAGATGCTTAGATTAAACCAGCTTAGACTGTTGGATCTAGGTTCAACACCTCGGATTTTTGCCACGTGGTTCTGTACTGTTGCGAGTTGGATTAGATTTGAACCGTTAGATCTAGATCCAATGCACCAGATTGAGCGACGTAGATGAGTAGCAGTATTGTAGGTTGGATGTAATCTAGACCGTAGGATCCGAATTGGGTGGCTTAGATTTAATTGCGTAGATCGGGTTAGATTTGATTGTAGCCGTTCGATCTTGAACCAAGGGTTGAGATGCACCCATGTGTCTCCCGCCGGATCTATCCACGTTGCCAGTTAGCCGCGACGGTTGGATCTGATCCAAGCCGTTCGATTTGTATTGAACGGTGTAGATGCCGCCTCGTGGTTGGAGGGATCTGAGTAGTCGCTTGATCTCGGCCATCCGTTTGAACGGATGAGCCCGATTGAATTGCGCGCGCGCGAATCTTGATGCATTCTAACCAGCCACACCGTGCGGTGACGTCATACATGATGTCATGCTAACGTCACGGTGGGACCCGCATGTCAGTGGGTACGGCCGAGCCGGGATGACGTCAGCACCTGACGTCATCAATGGGTCCCATGTGTCAGCGGTACTATTCTATTGGATCGGATCCATGGTGGACCCGAACAGAGCCATAGAGGTCTATGGACCAGCTGACGCAAGCATGACGCAATAAATCGATTTTCCTTTAGAAAAATAATCCGGCTGAAATAGAAAATACACACTGACATCATGCTGACGTTATATTTTGAATTTTCAACAGAAAAATAAATCGGATAATTCGGTTTATTCTTTTTAATTGATTTTTCAAACTTCAAACGGCTATAACTTTTGCGTTTTAACTCCGATTGAGGTGATTGTAGTTTCTAATTTTTTTGTAAAATTGAGCTCTATTTAATGGTTAATTTTATTTAATTCTTGGACATGATTTTTGCTCTGTTTTTATTTATTTGTTGTTTATTTATCCGATACGTGTAGACGTTGAACTGCCCTAAGACTTCGAAGGAGAGGTTTTGACCTAGGAACAAGTGCGAGAGGAGGAACAGAACCTTTTTCAAGGCAAGTTATGCTTTTACCATACTAATCCCACCGTTTGAAATTATGTTTATTTAAATTATTGTATGCTAGTTTAATTAAAAATGCTTTTAATTAATTCTGGGAGTAGCTATTCAACCTAATTGTTGTATGCCACCTTGTCTATAATAATTGTATGCCATGAATCATTTGTCACCCTAGAACATGGAATATTAGTTGGACATTATTAATTTGCCAACTTTGGTTAAGTAGATCGTAAATAGTATGCTTAGCCCTGCAACGTGTCGATAACACCATTTTGGATTATTAAATGTTAAATTTGACTTAATGAGATATGGAACATGTTTATGAAAGAGGTGACATGTGTTATTGATGATGTTGATGGCACGTTATTAAAAGATTTTAGACTGAGGCACGTGGCAAGATTGTTCTGGTGGGCCAGGTGTGGCACTCGGGAGGTCGAATTTGGTTTATTTGACTTGGTTACTTGTGAATTCTTGGTAGTCTTGCCTTGGTCACTCTAAGGACTTCACATTGCAAGAATTTGAACTGAGTCGAGCATACAGCCACAACTCTGGAATGGGACAAACCTGGCCGAGTAACTGTGATGTCCAAATTTCGGTGTTGTCGTGGTGGCGTGAGCCCCGGGTTTACGGGTGGACTCACAGGCGGAAGAAGGTGGCCCTTAGTATGGTAACCAGTCCCTTCAGTGTTGAAACCTTAGCGGGCAGTACCGGGTCTAGAAGTAGCTTTGGAAAAGCTTTGTTATGATCACTCGCCTTGGTGGTGTTTGATTGTACCTTGTGGTTAAAGTGTATAACCTCTGCAGAGTCAAGGGTTAGACTTTCATGAAATGATGAATTTGCTTTAGGTTGGTAATTGCTTTACTTGTGAAATTGTTTACAAAGGTTACCATTCATACTACTGTTTTACTGCTTTCAATCTACTATTGATATTGTGAATGATGCTTTATTGCAAATAAAGCTTTTAGCCTATCATTTGTAATAAGCCATGCATATAGAATATTAGACTGCATTCTGTGCTTGACTTGCTGAGTGCTTTAAGTACTCACCCTTGCCACAACACAAACATCAGTTGAGGAGGAATCAACGCCCGATCGAGGAGGAGTTTCGGGGAGGAGCCGACAAACTACGGTCTTAGCTCGATCAGTTGCTTGTGGTATATTGGTTGGCGCTACGCATTTCTTTATTTTTCCGTTGCAAGTTTATTTGAGTAAGACTTAAGCCCTACGAGGCGTACTTTTGTAACTTGACCATAAGGTCAAGTAACCGATTATATTTCCCTTTTAATAAATTACTTTACTATTCCGTTGAGTATGATTGTTGTCGGGACCCCGAATTTGCAAATCCGGACCCTCTGTGTATTCAGCACTAGTCCAGGAACGCGCTAGTGCACACAGTCTTAACATCGGTAAATATCACAATCATACCAATCGATACCAATAAAGTACTTTATTTAAATAACCAAAGTGGTTACTTGACCTTATGGCCAAGTTACAAATATATGCCTTGCAAGGCGAAACTTATTAAAAGAGAAATAACTGCAGCGGAAAAATCAAATAAACTTCGTGGCGCCATCCAGTATACCACAGCAACAGCTGAGCTCGCATCCCTAAGTAGTCGGGTCCTCTTGGAGTTCCTCCTCCAATCTTTGGCGTAATCTCCTCTTCAACTGGTATTGTGTTGAGGCAAGGGTGAGTACTTGGTACTCAACAAGTCATGCCGTAATGCAAGCTAATATACTATATGCATGGCTTGGTACAAAGGAATAGCTTAAGGTATATTTATGTAAACATTTGACAAGTAATATAAGTAGATTCGAAAGCAGTAAAAACAAGTAAAGCATAAATAACTTTTCAAGAAGTTTAAATAACATTTTTCCCCATCCTAAACCATATTTCCATCATCTTCTTTGTTAAACCAACCCAACTTTGCAAATCCAAGTTATTTTCAGAAAATCTAACCCTTGACTGTAATTCCCGAGCATTGTCGATGCACTGTGGACTCGGCTATTCAAATAGATTCTACACTCTGCAGAGGTTATGCACTTTACCCACAAGATACAATCCACTCACCACGTCGGTAGTGAATCGCCATACAAGAGTATGCGAATGAGCGATCATAACAAAGCCTTTCGGAAGCCTCAAACAACACAGGTGGTCCTCTCCGGTACGTGCTCTACACCATCCCTTCCCTTAGCCAAGGCGAAGTATGGGACCAACACACCGTTAGATGGGTACCTGGCCACAGCCACGATACGCTCCCCGCACAATCACACAAGCGGTGTAATCGACACCCTGAGGCTCCACAAGTGAGTCCTTAGCGACTTAGTCAACTAGGGCCGTCCCATTCCGACCATGTGGTTGCAAGTATGACCCAGTTCAAAGGCTTGCAAGGTTAAGTCCTTAGAGTGACCAGGCAAGACTACGAAAAACCAAATCAACACTCCCAATGCCACACTTTGGCCCACCTGATTACTCTTGCCACATGCCCTGGGCCGAAATCAGCGTTTATCAAACCCCAGTTGATTACCATGCACCACGTGCCGTCAACATCACATGATACTTTTCCAAAACAGGTTCATTATATCATTAAGTCAATATTAGCATTTGATTATCCAAAATCATGTCATGAGCACGTAGTGTGCTCTAAGCGTTATACTACAACGATCTAAACCCATGTTGGCAATTTAATAATGTCCAACTAGTAAACCACAACTAGGGTGACAAGGGATCATGGCACATACTTAGATAATCAAGGTGTCATATAGCAAATTGGTATTTATCTAACCCCCATGTTTAAACAAAGTATCTTTCTAATTAAACTAGCATGCAATAGTTTAAATCAAAATAGATTTCGAAATAGGATCAATATGGTCAAAGCACAACTTGCCTTCAAAAAGCACTTGCTCTTGGTCTTGAGTTGGATCCTGAGTTAATACTTCTCCTTGAATCCTTGGCACTTCAACGTCTACTCGTAAGCGTGCAAATAGCAAATACACAAATAAACACTATGCAAAAGATCCCAAAACTCCAAATAAAATCCATAAACAGAGAGAACATAATTTTCTGGATTTTTAGAAACTGGAATCAATCAAATTTGGAGTTAAAGCATAAAAGTTATGATTATTTAAAGTTTAAATAATCAATTAAATAATATTACAGAGAAAAACTTTAGTCCAAAATTAAATAAAATTCATATTTAGGTAGATCTCAATTTTATACAAATTTAGAAATTTGAATCGCTCAAATCGGAGTTGAAGCATAAAAGTTATAAGCGTTTGAAGTTTGAATCTAAATTTGAAATCATTATTCGAATTAATAAATCATTTTCTTTTCGGAAATTAATTATTGCGTCGGCATGGACACGTGGCAGCTCCGATTGGCCTGGCCGACGCCACCGATCCATGGGCTTGGTCCACGCTCGGCTCGGGTCCACGGTGGACTCGGTCCACGGCTCACGTGGATCGACATGTGGGCCACTCGGGTAACGTCATCGGCCAGCGTCGGCGAGCTCACCCGCAGTGGCGGCAGGTGGGACCTGCGACGTCATGGGTGGCGTCGGCGCTAGCTGGGTTAGCCAGCGACATGCGGGCCTCGACACGCGGGCCGCGTGTCGGCGTCTACACTGCCGCGCGTGGGCCGCGGCCCGACGCGTCGGTCAACTTCCGACACGTGGCGCGCAATCTCGTCCGTTGGTTTGAAAATCAACGGCGCGGATTGGATCCAGGGTTTAATACGTTGAAACTACTCGATGCTCGTGGGCGTTCGATCTAGATCGGACGGTCGGATCTAATCCTATAATCGCCTTTGCTACGGACGCGTGGCGTTGTGAACCGTTGGATCTTGATCCAGCGGTCCGAATCTGTCGGGTTTCTAGGGTTTGGGAAACACGTGAACTCACCGCGTTGCCGTCCGATCTGGATCCAGCGGTGCACGGCTTCGAGGGACGGCGATGGCACGCGGCGGCGCTGGCTTGACCGGAGGCGAGGGCAGCGACCTTGCCGTCGGCGTTTACGGCGCTCCGGCGAAGTGAGGGTACTCGAGCGCGTCTCGCCTTGGGAATCCGGATGCAGGCTTGATGACGGCGGAGGACAACCAGGCGGCGGCAATATCGGCGTTTAATCGCGGCGGAACAGACTTCCAACTCCGGCGAGCAATAACGGCGAGACGGTGGGGATCCTAGCGGCGCGAGCTAGGTTTTGAACCGGGCGTGGGATGGCGATCCTCGGTATGCCGGGCATTAAATAACCTCGGCGTCCGTAAAACGGAGACCTAGCTCTCCACGGCGGACACGGCGGCGGAGTCCAGCTCGGACTCGGCGGAGACGATGAAATCGTGGCCGTCCCACGTGGCACAACCAACGACCCGCGATCGCGGCGCGGCCGGTCCGTCCGGACATCGGCTCGGGTGCAGGTCGGACGGATCTCGGCCGTTGGATCTTGATCCAACGGTTGGGATTGATTAGGGTTAGGAGTGGGTTCGGTCGAGTCAAGCGGCTCGGGTCGGACTGAAGTCCGACTTCGGTCGGATGAACAGGACTTGACCCGAGTTGGATTTTCCAGCGAATTAATATTTAAAAATAATTCCCAGTAATTCATTTAATTCATTAAAAATAGCAAAAGACTCAGAAAAATTCCAGAAAAATTCTGGAAAATATTTTGGATCATTTTGGACTCAAATAAAATATTTCCAACAAAAATTTATTTGCAAATTTAAATTCTTTAATTATTTCAAAATGGAATAAATTCAAATAAATTCCAAATAAATCCAAATAAATTCAGAAAATTCCAAAACGTCACCAAAGTGCCAAATCACACATGAATTTAAGAAAAGCAAAATTTTGGGGTGTTACAAACCTCCCCCCCTTAATAGAATCTCGTCCCCGAGATTCAGGGCTCACTAAAGGAATAGGTTTGGAAATTCTTTCTTCAAATCCTCTTCGCGCTCCCAAGTTGCTTCGCTTTCTTCATGGTTGCTCCAATGAACTCTGAATCGGGTTGACTTGTTTCTAGTTTCTCGATCCATTGTGTCTAGAATCCTCACAGGTGCTCCTTATAAGTCAAGTCCTCATGCAACTCAATTGACTCTAGCGGTGTCTCACTCCTCGAGGAACTCGGAGACACTTCTTTAAGCCAGGACACATGGAATACGTCATGCACTCCTGCTAACGATTTGTGGCAACTCCAATTTGGTAGGCAACTTCACCTCTGCGACTCAAAATCTTAAATGGTCCAACATAGCAGGTGCGAGTTTCCCTTTGGCATGGAACCTCTTAACTCCCCTGAGAGGCGTAACTCTGAGGTATACAAAGTCTTCTGGTTCAAAACTCAAATCTCGGCGACGATTGTCAGCATAACTCTTTTGTCGTGATTGGGCTATCCTCAACCTTTCCCTAATCATAGCGATCTGCTCTTCAGCCTCTTGAAGAATATCAGGCCCAAAGATACGGCTGGCCACGGTCTCATTCCAATTCAATGGTGTCCAGTGGTCGACCATACAATTGCCTCAAAAGGTGACATCGTAAACTAGCCTCGATAACTATTGTTGTAACTAAACTCGGCATACGGCAAACTTTATCCCAAGAGGTAGCATAAGCCAATGCACAAGCTCTTAACATATCCTCCGAATCTGGTTGACTCTTTTCGGTCTGCATCCGTCTGTGGATGATAAGTCGCATCTTGAAGTTCAAACGGGTCCCCATGGCTTCATGCAACTTATTCCAGAACCTTGAGGTAAATTGGGTACCTCTGTCCGATACAATCCTCCTTGGCACTCCGTGCAAACAAACAATCCTGATCATGTACAACTCTGCTAACTTATCTCCCGAGTAAGTGGTCTTCACGGGGATAAAATGGGCTACTTTAGTCAAGCGATCCACTATAACCCATATGGAGTCATAACCTCCTTGAGTCTTCGGCAAACCGGTAATGAAATCCATTCCGATTTCCTCCCACTTCCACTCAGGTATTTTCAGCGGTTGTAGCAATCCTGCTGGTCTCTGATGCATTGCCTTGACTCTCTGGCATATGTCGCACAATGCAACATGCTCGGCAACTTCACGTTTCATACTCGGCCACCAGAATCTCTCCTTCAGATCCTGATACATCTTGGCGCTTCCAGGATGAATCGAGTACTTAGAGTCATGGGCTTCTTCCAAAATCAGTTGCTTTAACTCCTTTTTGTTAGGCACACAAATGCGATCCTTCATCCATAACGTGCCTTGCTCGTCTAGCTTGAAATCCTTTGCCTTGCCTTCCTCCATTTTGGACTTAATCCTACGGATCTTGTCATCATCCTTCTGTCCTTCTCGGATCTGGTCCTCTAAAGAAGGCTTTACTTCCAATGCGGCCAAGAATCCGCTAGGTACAACCTCAATCTTCATTTTCCGAAAATCCTCACATAACTCATCCTGACTTGTGGCTAGCAACGTACTCACGGTATGGCTTTTCCGGCTCAGAGCGTCGGCTACTCGTTGGCCTTCCCGGGATGGTAATGGATTCAACATTATAGTCCTTGATTAACTCCAACCATCTCCTCTGCCTCATATTCGGTCATTTGGGTGAATATGTACTTAAGGCTCTTATGATCCGTATATACTTCACATCTGTTTCCAATCAGATAGTGACGCCATATCTTCAAAGCATGCACTACGGCAGCTAACTCTAGGTCATGTGTCGGATAATTTTCCTCATGCGGCCTCAACTGCCTTGATGCATAAGCGACGACCTTTCCATTCTGCATCAGCACACATCCAAGTCCTTGGCGCGATGCGTCACAATAAATATCGAAGCTTTGAGCAACATCCGGTAGAACTAACAGGTGCTGATGTCAATCGCTTCTTCAGCTCCTGAAATCCTTCCTCACATTCTGGCGTCCATGCAAACTTCTTTTCCTTCTTCAGCAATTGCGTAAGAGGTTTCGCAATTGTCGAAAAACCTTCGATGAAACGGCGGTAATATCCTGCCATTCCAAGGAAACTCCGAATCTGGGTCACAGTCTTCGGCTGCTCCCAATGTAACACAGCTTCTACTTTGCTTGGATCTACGGCGACTCCTTCTGCGGTCATTACATGTCCAAGAAACTCCACCTTGTCCTTCCAAAAATCACACTTGCTGAACTTGGCGAAAAGTTGCTGTTCCCTCAGCTTTTCCAAAACTCGCCTTAAGTGTTCGGCATGTTCATCCTCTGTCTTGGAGTAGACTAGGATATCGTCTATGAACACGACGACAAACTTGTCCAAATATTCCATGAACACCTTATTCATCATATTCATGAAATAAGCTGGCGCATTGGTCAGTCCAAAGGACATAACTGTAAACTCGTAATGTCCATATCTTGACGAATGCGTCT
Source organism: Rhipidocladum racemiflorum (assembly GCA_036346355.1). Lineage (NCBI taxonomy): Eukaryota > Viridiplantae > Streptophyta > Magnoliopsida > Poales > Poaceae > Rhipidocladum > Rhipidocladum racemiflorum. The sequence goes on along the minus strand of CM070589.1, from coordinate 25,732,844 downwards.
TGAACATCTTACGATCGGATCTTCAAGCGATGGTATCCGATCTCGAGATCAATCTTGGAGAAAACTCCGGCTCCTCTTAACTGATCAAACAAATCATCAATCCTGGGTAGTGGATACTTATTTTTCACGGTGACTTCATTGAGTGCACGGTAGTCAATGCACATCCTGAAACTCCGTCCTTCTTCTTGACAAACAAAAGCGGTGCTCCCACGGCGATGAACTTGGTCTCGATAAATCCTTTCTCCATTAACTCTTCTAGCTGTTTCTTCATCTCTACCAACTCCTCGGTAGACATCCGATAGGGTCTCTTTGCTATCGGTCTTTGTGCATACAAGTTCTATCACAAACTCTATGTCCCCTGTGCAGCGGCATACCGGGTAGATCTTCGGGAAAAACGTCATGTACTCATTCACTACCGGAACATCCTCTATGCTGATTGCCTTGGTACTGTTAACCATCAATCGTCCATCTCTAACCGCAGTGGCTTGAAATTCCACTTTCTTCCCACACGGGCTCTCAACTGAGATAGTTCTTCGTCCACAATCCAATACAGCCTTGTGCTTGGATAACCAATCCATTCCCAATATAACATCTAAGGTGCTGGTCTCCAAAATTATAAGGTTTGCTAGGAACTCTATTCCATCTATTAGTATTCTCACCCGGAACATCCTACTTCCGCTCGGAGTTCGAACCAGGGTTTGAACTAAAAGCATGCACTTAAGTCTTGCAATTCTCAAGTCATTTCTAGTAGCAAAGCCTTGCGAAACAAGCGAATGCGAAGCTCCGAGTCAAACAAAGCTGTTGCAGGTCTTGAGTTAACAAGTAACTTACCCGATCTGACGTCAGTAGCATTTTGCAAAGTGCATCCGCGGTGACATGGTTGACTCGGCCTCTCACCACGGTCAGGGTGTGGCTCTGGTCTTTGGCGTCCTAGCTGGGTGGTTCCTAGATTGAAGCGAATCGGGTCGCTCTGCTGTCTTCTTTGGACAACTGTTGGCAAAGTGTCTGGCTCGTTCGCGATTGTAGCGGCGTCTCACTGTTCCTTCTTTGGCTGCCTGGGGTAGCGTTTCTAGCGAAGTGGGGTCAGTAGTTTTGATTGGCAGGTCTTGGTGCTTTGGGGAGGTGTCCTTGTTGCATTCTCCTGTGGTTGGAATCAAGAATTGATTTGGTGCAACTCTCAAGCGCTGTTGCGTCCACTGACGTGATCCTTGCTGTTTCATCCTGCGCTTCCTATTCTCATCCAGTTCATTGAGATTGTCCTCAAGTATAAGCGCCTTATTCACCAACTCTTGGAAATCTGGAAATGTGTGGGTGATCAACCCTACTTGCAATCTGAGTTAAGTCCCTTCATGAAACGAGGTATCGCCTGGATTTATCTGTCGCTACATCCTCAAAGCGTAGCGCTAATCGTGTGAACTTGTTCGTAGTCGACCGGTGATTACCTTGCTTGATGCTCTCAACTCCTCCTTCTTAAGGTCCATAATTCCTTCAGGCACGTGATCTTGTCGAATGCGCGTGAACTCTTCCCAAGTGATATCTTGAGGGTTCTCTGCGTGGCACGAAGTTCTCCCACCATTCGTGTTGTTCCTTCCAACTGATGAGAAGCGTAGAGTACCTTCTCATTCCCTATGCATTGAGCTATGTGTAGCTTCCTCTCAATTGATCTTAACCAATCGTCGGCCTCCAACGGATTGGCATTTCCAGAGAAAGTGGGTGGGTGAGTCCTCATGAACTCTGACAGCCTTGTATTCTGGCGTGGTCCCTGATTAACTTGATTAGCAGTGGCCTGAGCAGTGACGTGCTGCATTTGTTGCATCATAGCATGCATCAACTGAGTCTGAGCAGCAAGAAATGCTCCAAAATTCTGCACATCCAGTGGCGGTGCTGGTGCTCCATCATTGGGGTTTTCTGTTGGGCGAGATCCACTCCCATTGCTTCCAAAGTTCCCACGGGTGTTCACCATCTGTTGATTTGCTCTAGGTTTAGAGATGAGAGGGAAACAAGAATAGACAAGTAATATGGAACTTATGCGGGGCGAAAGGGGTAACTTTAAGGTCCATCTTTATTATTAATAACTTGGTATGGCTGCTTACAATGCCTAAGGGCCTTGCAACACATACTGCACACTCAAAGAAACAAAGCAAATCCAAATCGAACTAACTCGAGTCTAACGCCTAAAGGGTGACTCTTTATTGTCTGCCGCGACTCGGCGAAGGAGTCTCACTATAGAACCGAGGCTCACTCATCGAGAAAACCTCCACGGCCTGGAGTGCGGGTCTTTGCGGCATAGGCGCCGAAACGATCGCCATGTCCAATGACTATGTCATCTGTGGTAGTCGAAGAAGCGATGTCCTCATCGAGATCGACTCCTCTGGATCTGGCTCGTGTAGCTCGATCTTGGCTCTGGGTCTGGTCGTACAAAGTCATTTCCAACTCGTCAATCCTTCGTAGAAGGTGTGCCACATACTCTGAGCTTCCCGCCATCTGTTCTTCTCTCTGTCGTGATTTCCTTGCGGGCCTTCGTAGCTCCTTGCTTGTATTATCTAGTACATCTTCCTGGCGACGACGAATCGTGCCAAGCGTGTAACCGTGGCATTCTCATCCTGAATCGCCTTCGGTCAAGAAGGTTATCATTCTTGTGGATGATAACGGAACACCGTGCTTTCCAACTCTCTGGCGTGGATACTGGTAATGTGCCGCATTGCTCGTCGTGAAACTTCTTGGATACCCATCTGCATTGTAGACCTTCTAGCAGTGCAGTGTATCGGGCGATTGCCTGGGCCCCTCTTCCTGACAGGTACCTCAATCCTCACGTCACAAGCCTTGATCAATCCTGCTTGTCTGATCACTTCCACTTGGTATTGGGGCTTCTCAAAATCTCCGAGAGTTTGTAGCATGTGCCAAAGCTCTGCGGCGTGACCAACTCCTAGATCAACGTAGTTGAACTCTTCCTCCATCTGTCACAAGAGTGCTTTACGTAAGAACTCGGAATTTTCAAATTGTGACAAGGTAAGGGAAAATTTCAGCAAGAGACGAGAAAAGAGAGAAGGGGATAAGTCGAGATGTCATTTCTTGTCTTCACAAATTTTTAGCTTTTAGAAAATAGGTTTTATCCTCACTACGACCATTCTAACTTAGGGTTGAGCCTACAGTCCAGTATGGCTCTGATACCACCTCTGTCGGGACCCCGAATTTGCAAATCCGGACCCTCTGTGTATTCAGCACTAGTCCAGGAACGCGCTAGTGCACACAGTCTTAACATCGGTAAATATCACAATCATACCAATCGATACCAATAAAGTACTTTATTTAAATAACCAAAGTGGTTACTTGACCTTATGGCCAAGTTACAAATATATGCCTTGCAAGGCGAAACTTATTAAAAGAGAAATAACTGCAGCGGAAAAATCAAATAAACTTCGTGGCGCCATCCAGTATACCACAGCAACTGATCGCTCGCATCCCTAAGTAGTCGGGTCCTCTTGGAGTTCCTCCTCCAATCTTTGGCGTAATCTCCTCTTCAAGCGGTATTGTGTTGAGGCAAGGGTGAGTACTTGGTACTCGACAAGTCATGCCTGCAGAATGCAAGCTAATATACTATATGCATGGCTTGGTACAAAGGAATAGCTTAAGGTATATTTGTGGTAAACAGCATTTGACAAGTAATATAAGTAGATTCAAAGCAAGAAAAACAAGTAAAGCATAAATAACATTTCAAGAAGTTTAAATAACATTTTTCCCCATCCTAAACCATATTTCCATCATCTTCTTTGTTAAACCAACCCAACTTTGCAAATCCAAGTTATTTTCAGAAAATCTAACCCTTGACTGTAATTCCGAGCATTGTCCAAAGATCTGTGGACTCGGCTATTCAAATAGATTCTACACTCTGCGAGAGGTTATGCACTTTACCCACAAGATACAATCCACTCACCACGTCGGTAGTGAATCGCCATACAAGAGTATGCGAATGAGCGATCATAACAAAGCCTTTGAAGCCTCAAACAACACAGTGGTCCTCTCCAGACGTGCTCTACACCATCCCTTCCCTTAGCCAAGGCGAAGTATGGGACCAACACACCGTTAGATGGGTACCTGGCCACGACCACGATACGCTCCCGCACAATCACACAAACGGTGTAATCGACACCCTGAGGCTCCACAAGTGAGTCCTTAGCGACTTAGTCAACTAGGGCCGTCCCATTCCAGCCATGTGGTTGCAAGTATGACCCAGTTCAAAGGCTTGCAAGGTTAAGTCCTTAGAGTGACCAGGGCAAGACTACCCGAAAAACCAAATCAACACTCCCAATGCCACACTGGCCCACCTGATTACTCTTGCCACATGCCCCTGGCCGAAATCGTTTATCAAACCCCGCTTGATTACCATGCACCACGTGCCATCAACATCACATGATACTTTTCCAAAACAGGTTCAATATATCATTAAGTCAATATTAGCATTTGATTATCCAAAATCATGTCATGAGCACGTAGCAGGTCTAAGCAGTATACTACAACGATCTAAACCCATGTTGGCAATTTAATAATGTCCAACTAGTAAACCACAACTAGGGTGACAAGGGATCATGGCACATACTTAGATAATCAAGGTGTCATATAGCAAATTGGTATTTATCTAACCCCCATGTTTAAACAAAGTATCTTTCTAATTAAACTAGCATGCAATAGTTTAAATCAAAATAGATTTCGAAATAGGATCAATATGGTCAAAGCACAACTTGCCTTCAAAAAGCACTTGCTCTTGGTCTTGAGTTGGATCCTGAGTTAATACTTCTCCTTCGAATCCTTCCGGCACTTCAACGTCTACTCGTAAAGCGTGCAAATAGCAAATACACAAATAAACACTATGCAAAAAGATCCCAAAACTCCAAATAAAATCCATAAACAGAGAGAACATAATTTTCTGGATTTTTAGAAACTGGAATAAATCAAATTTGGAGTTAAAGCATAAAAGTTATGATTATTTAAAGTTTAAATAATCAATTAAATAATATTACAGAGAAAAACTTTAGTCCAAAAATTAAATAAAATTCATATGGAGGTAGATCTCAATGTTATACAAATTTAGAAATTTGAATCGCTCAAATCGGAGTTGAAGCATAAAAGTTATAAGCGTTTGAAGTTTGAATCTAAATTTGAAATCATTATTCGAATTAATAAATCATTTTCTTTTCGGAAATTAATTATTGCGTCGGCATGGACACGTGGCAGCTCGATTGGCCTGCCGGCGTCGGCCGGTCCACGGGCTTGGTCCACGCTCGGCTCGGGTCCACGGTGGACTCGGTCCACGGCTCACGGGACTGACATGTGGGCCCACTCGGGTGACGTCATCGGCGGCGTCGGCGAGCTCAGCCGCAGTCGGCAGTGGGACCCACGGTGACGTCATGGGTGACGTCAGCGCTTGGCTGGGTTAGCCACTGACATGCGGGCCCTCTGACACGCGGGCCCCGCGTGTCAGCGTCACACGCACGCTGGGCGTGGGCCAGCGACGCGTCGGTCCAACTTCCCGACACGTGGCGCAATCTCGCCCGTTGGTTTGAAAATCAACGGCGCGGATTGGATCCAGGGTTTAATACGTTGAAACTACTCGATGCTCGTGGGCGTTCGATCTAGATCGGACGGTCCGGATCTAATCCTATAATCGCCTTTGCTACGGCCGCGTGGCGATTGTGAACTGCTGGATCTTGATCCAGCGGTCGCATCTAATCGGGTTTCTAGGGTTTGGGAAACACGTGAACTCACCGTTGCCGTCCGATCTGGATCCAACGGTGCACGGCTTCGAGGACGGCGATGGCACGCGGCGGCGGCTTGACCGGAGACGGGGCGGCGACCTTGCCGTCGGCGTTTACGGGCGCGCTCCGCCGGCGTGAGGGGTACTCGACGCGTCTCGCCTTGGGGAATCCGGATGCGGGCTTGATGACGGCGGAGGACAACGGACGGCGGCAATATCGGCGTTTAATCGCGGCGGAGCAGACTTCCAACTCCGGCGAGCAATAACGGCGAGACGGTGGGGATCCTAGCGGCGCGAGCTAGGTTTCGAACGGCGTGGGATGGCGATCCTCGGTATGCCGGGCATTAAATAGCCTCGGCGTCCGTCGAAAACGGAGACCTAGCTCTCACGGCGGCGGACATGCGGCGGAGTCGGCTCGGACTCGGGCGGAGAGCGATGAAATCGTGGCCGTCCACGTGGCACAACCAACGGCCACGATCGCGGCGCGACGGGTCGATCGGACACGGCTTCAGTGCAGGTCGGACGGATCTCGGCCGTTGGATCTTGATCCAACGGTTGGGATTGATTAGGGTTAGGAGTGGGTTCGGTCGAGTCAATCGCTCGGTCGGACTCGAGTCCGACTTCGATCGGATGAACAAGATTTGACCCGAGTTGGATTTTCCAAATAATTAATATTTAAAATAATTCCCAGTAATTCATTTAATTCATTAAAAATAGCAAAAGACTCAGAAAAATTCCAGAAAAATTCTGGAAAATATTTTGGATCATTTTGGACTCAAATAAAATATTTCCAACAAAAATTTATTTGCAAATTTGAATTCTTTAATTATTTCAAAATGGAATAAATTCAAATAAATTCCAAATAAATCCAAATAAATTCCAGAAAATTCCAAAAATTCACCAAAGTGCCAAATCACACATGAATTTAAGAAAAGCAAAATTTTGGGGTGTTACAATTGTGGTATTTACTGATGCTGAGACTGTGTGCACTAGCCTGATCCTGGACTAGTGCTGAATACACAGAGGGTCCGGATTTACATATTCGGGTCCCAACAGAGGTGGTATCAGAGCTATACTGACTGTAGGACCTACCCTTGGTTAGAATGGCCGTAGTGAGGACAAAACTATTTTCTAAAAATAAAATTTGCCCAGATAAAGAATGAACTCTCGACTTATCCCTTCTCTCTTATTCATACCCCTTGCTGAATTTTTCCCGTTCTCATTTGGTTTTAAAATGTTGCGTTCTTACGAGAGTGTCTCTTGGCAGATGGGGATGATTCAGACTTATGGTGAGCGTGAGGGAGGCTACGCCACAGAGCTATGGAGGATGCTTCAGGTGCTATGAGGCTTCGAGGGGCCAATCTATGAAGCCCGGACTTGGATGGCAGGTGGGAAGGTTCGGGGTATGGTGACCAAGATTACCATATATGCCCAGGAGAAGATGAAGGCCAGTCGCCTGTTCCACTACACTGTGAGGAGATCCACGTTTGAGGTAGGCATTCAGGAGACGTCACGCACCGCGATGAGGAGGATTGCGGGAGAACATGCAAAGGAGCTGCAGCAGTCTGTGTTCTGCTTCCATCCCTAGAAGGGGGGGATACGAGTGCACCCATTGACTCGGAGGGTGATGCCACCATCGTACACCTTGCACGGTTCACCGCTGCATAGGATGCGATGATAGATCGCACTACAAAGGAGTTGGATGATACGTACACCGCCCTGGAGATAGTGGAGCAGAGGTTTCTGGAGTACATCACCCTGACCGAACAGAGGATCGGGGAGCTCGAGGAGGCCCTCTACGACCATGGCCATGAGGAAGCACAGGCTGGAGAGGAGGACCGTGAGGAGGTGTAGCCTGAGCCGGAGCAGCAGCTAGCTCCAGAGTTGGAGGAGGATGTTGCTTCATCGACCACAGCTGTCGTTGGTCATGGAGTTCGCTTCGCGCCAATGCCGCCGCACCCGCCCAAGTGTCTACCAGGATGTTCCCATTCAGGGTGGCTCGATGAGTAAGCATTTAGGCTTAGCGGTTGAGACTCGAGTGTTGAGTCACGTCTTAGAATAATAAGAGTCGCCCCTTTAGGCGTTAGACTCCAGTGAGTTAGTTTAATTTGGATCTTCTTGATTGCTGAGTGTGCAATATGTGTTGCAAAGCCCTTAGGCATTGTAAGCGACAATACCAAGTTGTTAATAATTAATAAAGTTGGATTTTGAGTTACACCTTTCACCCCCGCATAAGTTCTCTACTACTTGTCTATTCTTGTTTCCCTCTTATCTCTAAACCTTGGAGCAATCAACAGATGGTGAACACTCGTGGCAACAACGGAGGAAGTGGAAGTGGTGCTCGCCCCACAGGAAACCTCAATGATGGAATACTTGCGCCACAGCCAGCACCGCCAGTTGATATGCAAAACTTTGGAGCGTTTGTTGCCGCTCAGACAAAGTTGATGTATGCTATGATGCAACAGATGCAGCAAGTCACTGCCCAAGCCGCTGCCAATCAAGCCAACCAAGCTAATTAGTGACAGCGTTAGAACTCTAGGCTTTCAGAGTTCATGAGGACCCATCCGCCCACATTTTCTGGGAATGCAAATCCACTGGAGGCAGATGATTGGCTGAAGTCAATAGAAAGGAAGCTGCACATTAACTAGTGCATGGGGAATGAGAGAGTGCTTTACACATCTCATCAGCTAGAAGGGACTGCAGCTGAATGGTGGGAGAATTTCTGCGCCTCGCATGAAAACCCACAGGAGATCACTTGCCAGGAGTTCACAACTACTTTTCGCCATTATCATGTGCCCGAAGGAATTATGGACCTGAAGAAGGAAGAGTTTTGAGCTCTGAAATAAGGTAGCCAGTCAGTGGCTAACTATCTGAACAAGTTCACCTAGTTGGCTTGCTACGCACCTGAAGATGTAGCGACGGACAAGGCCAAACAGTCTCGCTTCATGAAGGGACTGAACTAAGGACTACAGGTGGGACTGGTCACCCACACGTTCCCTGATTTTCAGGAGTTGGTGAACAAGGCTCTTATCCCAGAGGACAAGCGTAAGGAGCTAGATGATAACAGGAAGCGCCAGATGGCACAACAGGGAGCACGCCTGTAACACCCCAAAATTTTGCTTTTCTTAAATTCATGTGTGATTTGGCACTTTGGTGAATTTTTGGAATTTTCTGGAATTTATTTGGATTTATTTGGAATTTATTTGAATTTATTCCATTTTGAAATAATTAAAGAATTTAATTTTGCAAATAAAATTTTGTTGGAAATATTTTATTTGAGTCCAAAATGTTCCAAAATATTTTCCAGAATTTTTCTGGAATTTTTCTGAGTATTTTGCTATTTTTAATGAATTAAATGAATTTCTGGGAAATATTTTAATTATTAAATCGCTGGAAAATGCGAGTGGGTTTGTACTGTTCATCCGACCGAGCCCGAGTCAGACTCGAGTTCGAGTCCGACCCGAGCCACGTGACTCGACCGAACCAACTCCAAAACCTAATCGATCCCAACCGTTGGATCAAGATCCAACGGTCAGGATTTCCCCGTACCGCTTCGGTCGAATCCGGCCCGGATCCGATCGCGTCCACGCGATCGTGGCCGTTGATCGTGCCACGTGGACGGCTGTGCGTCGTCGTCTCCGCCGAAAGTCCGAAAGCCGGACTCCGCCGCCGCGCCGCCGCCAGGAGAACTAGGTTTCCGCCTCGCACGAATGCCGAGGCTATTTAAAGCCCGGTCACGCCCGAGGTTGCCCTCTTCCGTGGCGCACCGTGTCCCTCGAGCCATCTCGCCTGAGCCGTCCGCTGCTTGCCCGCATTTAGCTCGGGCCGGAGTTAGAATCCTGTTTCGCCGCAGCTTAAAAGCCGATCCCGCCGCCGTCCGCCGTCCTCCGCCGCCACCGAGCACAGATCTAGGACCCCCAGAACGAGACGCACCCGAAGAGACCTTTCATCTCGCCGGAGCGCGCCCGGAACACCGAGACCGTGGTCATCGTCTTCATCTCCGGCCAAGCTAGCGCCGCGGTGAAGCCTTCGCCGACTTCGAAGCTCCACCAACCGTCCGATCAAGATCCAAGGGCTCAGATCGCGCCACGCCACCCTCGGTGAGTTCCCCGCTGAAAATCCTAGATCTAATCTCAACCGCTGGATCTAGATCCAACGGCTTAGGTCGTGCTAATGAGCGGAATCGCACCAGGCTAGATTGATCTCGACCGTTAGATCAAGATCCAACGGCCCAGATCAACCCGTCCGCCCCAAGCACTTGAGGCCCAAATTCAATCCTAGCCGCCGGTTTTCAAACCAACGGCTACGATCGTGCTGCGTGTCCAGGGAGCCGAACCGCCGCGCCACGCGGCGTGCGGCGTGGAGTCAGCGACACGCTGGGCCCGCGTGTCGGGCCGATCGCACCGTGACGCCACCCATGACGCCATCGGAGGGACCCACCTGTCGCCACCGTGGCCGAGCCTCGCCGACGCCGCCGATGACGCCACCCGAGTGGTCCCACATGTCGGCCTCACGTGAGCCGTGGACCGGGTCCACGGTAGACCCGAGCCGAGCGTGGACCGAGTCCATGGACCGGTGGCGCCAGCAGACCAATCCAGTGCTGCCACGTGTCCATGCCGACGCAATAATTAATTTCCAAAAGAAAATGATTTATTAATTCGAAATAATGATTTGATTTTGTTTCAAACTTCAAACGCTTATAACTTTTATGCGTTTCAACTCCGATTTGAGTGATTCAAATTTCTAAATTTGTATAAAATTGAGATCTACCTAAATATGAATTTTATTTAATTTTTGGACTAAAGTTTTTCTCTGCAAAATTATTTAATTGATTATTTAAACTTTATATAATCATAACTTTTACGTCTTCACTCCAAATTTGACGATTCCAGTTTCTAAAAACTCATAAAATTATGTTCTCTCTGTTTATGGATTTTATTTGGATGTTTGGACACTTTTGCCTATTGTTTATTCGTGTATTTGCTATTTGCACGCTTTACGAGTAGACGTTGAAGTGCTTGGGAAGGATTCGAAGGAGAAGTATTGACTCGTGATCCAACTCAAGACCGAGAACAAGTACTTTTTGAAGGCAAGTTGTGCTTTGACCATGTTGATCCTATTTTGAAATCTATTTTGATTTAACCTATTGCATGCTAAGTTCAAATAGAAAATACTTTATTTAAACATGGGGATTAGATAAGTACCAATTTGTCAGTATGACACCTTGATTATTTAAGTATGTGCCATGACCCCTTGTCACCCTAGTTGTGGATTACTAGTTGGACATTATTAAATTGCCAACATGGGTTTAGACCGTTGTAGTATCGCTTAGACTCGCTACGTGCTCATGACATGATTTTGGATAATCAAATGTTAATATTGACTTAATGATATATTGAACCTGTTTTGGAAAGGTATCATGTGATGTTGATGGCACGTGGTGCATGGTAATCAAGCGGGGTTTGATAACATGTTTCGGCCAGGGCATGTGGCAAGAGTAATCAAAGTGGGCCAGTTGTGGCATTGGGGATGTTGATTTGGTTCTTCTAGTAGTCTTGCCCTGGTCACCCTAAGGACTTAACCTTGCAAGCCTTTGAACTGGGTCTAACGTGCAACCACATGTCTGTAATGGGACGGACCTAGTTGACTAAGTTGCTAATAACGCACTGTGGGACCTCGTGAGGTCAACTACACCCTTTGTGTAAGTTGTACGGAGGAGCGCATCGGCCGAGGCCAGTACCCATCTAACGGTTGATTGGCCTAGACTTCGCCTTAGCTAAGGGAAGGGTTAGTGTGCAATAACCGGGGAGGACCACTTGTATTGTTAGAAGTTTCCGAAAGACTTTGTTACTGGAACTCGCCTTTGTGGTGTTTGACTGTATCTTGTGGGTAAAGTGCATAACCTCTGCAGAGTTTAGAATCTATTCGAATAGCCGTGTCCGCGGTATTGGACATCGCTCGGGAATTACAGTCAAGGGTTAGATTTTCTCAAAAATAACTTTGGTTTGAAAGGTTGGGCTGGATTAATAATGAAGTTGATGGAAATGTGGTTTAGGATGGGAAAGATGTTTACCAAACTTCTTGAAAAGTTATTTATGCTTTACTTATTTCTACTGCTTTCGAATCTACTTATATTACTTGTCCAATGCTATTTACTGCAAATATACCTTGAGTTATTCCTTTGTACCAAGCCATGCATATAGTATATTAGCCTCAGATTCTCAGGCATGACTTGTCGAGTACCAAGTACTCACCCTTGCCTCAACACAACACCGCTTGAAGAGGAGACTACGCCACTTTGGAGGAGGAGCTCCAAGAGGATCCGTCACGTAGGGAGAGAGCCCACCGCTGCCTGTGGTATACTGGATGGCGCCACGATGTTACCTTATTTGATTTTCCGCCGCTACTATTTCTCTTTTAATAAGTATCGTCTGCGAGGCGCACATTTGTGACTTGACCATAAGGTCGAGTAACCATTTAGTTATTTAAATAAAAGTACTTTATTAGCATCGAATGGTATGATTGTGATATTTACCGATGTTAAGACTGTGTGCACTAAGCGCTGCTCTCGACTAGTGTTGAATACACAGAGGGTCCGGATTTGCAAATTCGGGTCCCGACAGAGGTGGTATCGAGCCATACCGACCGTAGGCTCAACCCTAGCTAGAATGGTCGTAGTGAGGATAAAACCTATTTTCTAAAGCTAAAAATTTGTGAAGACAAGAAATGACATCTCGACTTATCCCCTTCTCTCTTTTCTTGTCTCTTGCTGAAATTTTTCCTCACCTTGTCACAATTTAAAAATTCCGAGTTCTTACGTAAAGCACTCTTGCGACAGATGGAGGAAGAGTTCAACTACGTTGATCTGGGAGTTGGTCACGCCGCGGAACTTTGGCATATGCGACAAACTCTCGGAGATTTTGAGAAGCCGCAATACCAAGTGGAAGTGATCAGACAAGCGGGATTGATCAAGGCTTGTGACGTGAAGATTGAGGTACCTGCTAGGAAGAAGGGCCCAGGCAATCGCCCGATACACCGCACCTTTGCCAGGAGATCTACAATGCAGATGGGTATCCAAGAGGTATCACGACGAGCAATGCGACGCGTTACCGGTATCTATGCCGGAGAGTTGGAGAGCACGGTGTTCCGTTATCATTCACAAGAGCGATAACCTTCTTGACCCAAGGCGATTCAGATGAGGATGCCACGGTTACACAGCTTGGCACGATTTGTTGTCGCCAGGAGGATGTACTAGATGATACAAGCAAGGAGCTGCTGAAGGCCCGCAAGGAGATCACGGCAGAGAAGAACAGATGGCGGGAAGCTCAAGAGTATGTGGCACACCTTCTGCGAAGGATTGACGAGTTGGAGATGACTTTGTACGGACCTGCACTCCAGAGCCAAGATTTGAGCTACACGAGCCAGATCCGGAGGAGTCGATCTCGATGAGGACACCGCTTCTTCGAATACCACAGAGGACACAGCTTCGGACATGGCAATCGTTTCGCGCCTATGCCACGCACCCGCACTCAGGCCGTGGAGGTTTTCTCGATGAGTGAGCATAGGTTCTATAGTGAGACTCCTTCACGAGTCACGTCATAGAATAAAGAGTCACCCTTTAGGCGTTAGACTCCAGAGTTAGTTCGATTTGGATTTTCATTGTTTGTCGAGTGTGCAAGATGTGTTGCAAGGCCCTTAGGCATTGTAAGCAGCCATACCAAGTTATTAATAATAAAGTTGGACCTTAAAGTTACACCTTTCGCCCGCATAAGTTCCATATTACTTGTCTATTCTTGTTTCCCTCTCATCTCTAAACCTAGAGCAAATCGACAGATGGTGAACACCCGTGGAAACTTTGGAAGCAATGGAAGTGGTTCTCGCCAAAGAAACCCCAATGAGGGAGCACCAGCACCGCCACCGATGTGCAGAATTTCTGAGCTTTTCTCGCTGCCTGCACTCGCTTGATGCATGCTATGATGCAACAAATGCAACACGCCACCGCCAGGCCACGCTAATCAAGTTAATCAGTGACCACGCCGTAATACAAGACCGCCAGAGTTCATGAGAACTCACCCACCCACTTTCTCCGGGAATGCCAATCCATTGGAGGCCGATGATTGGTTAAGATCAATCGAGAGGAAGCTACACATAGCTCAATGCATAGGAAATGAGAAGGTACTCACGCTTCTCATCACCGGAAGGAACAGCCGAATGGTGGGAGAACTTCGTGCCACGCAAGAGAACCCTCAAGATATCACTTGGGAAGAGTTCACACCGCATTCCGACAAGATCACGTGCCTGAAGGAATCATGGACCTTAAGAAGGAGGAGTTCAGAGCACTGAAGCAAGGTAATCAGCCAAGGCCGACTACCTGAACAAGTTCATACAGCTAGCACACTACGCACTCGAGGATGTAGCGACAGATAAATCCGCATAGCCTCGTTTTATGAAGGGACTTAACTCAGATTGCAAGTAGGATTGATCACCCACACCTTTCCAGATTTCCAAGAGCCGTGAATAAGGCACTTATTCTTGAGGACAAGCGCAAGGAACTGGATGAGAACAGAAGCGCAGGATGCAACAAAGAAGGATCACGCCAGGAACGCAATACCGAGAGTTGCACCAAATCAATTCTTCGATTCCAACCACGTAATGCAACAAGGACACCATCCCAAAGACCAAGACCTGTCAATCGTAACTACTGCACCCCCACTTCGCTAGAAACACTACTCCAGCAACAAAGAAGGAACAAGTGAGACGCCGCTACAATCGGCAACGAGCCAGGACACTTTGCCAACAGCTTGTCCGAAGAAGACAGCAGGAGTGACTCGATTCGCTTCAATCTAGGAACCACCCCAGCTAGGACGCCAAAGACCAGGAGCCACACCCTGCACTGCAGTGAGAGGCCGAGTCAACCATGTCACCGCAGATGCACCGCAGAATGCTACGGACGTCGTGATCGGGTAAGTTACTTGTTAACTCGGCACTGCAACGGTTCTGCTTTGACTCTCGAGCTTCGCATTCGCTTGTTTCGCAAGGCTTTGCTACTAGAAATGATTTGAGGATTGCAAGACTTAGATGCATGCTTTTAGTTCAAACCCTGGTTCGAACTCCGAACGAAAGTAGGATGTTCCGGGTGAGAATACTAATAGATGGAATAGAGTTCCTAGCAAACCTTATTATTCTAGAAACCCGGACCTTAGACGTCATATTGGGAATGGATTGGTTATCCAAGCACAAGGCCGTATTGGATTGTGGACGAAGGACTATCTCGCTTGAGAGCCCTTGTGGAAAGAAAGTGGAATTTCAAGCTCTGCCGTTAGAGAAGGACAAATGATGGTTAACAGTACCAAGACAATCAAGATAGAGGATGTCTCCGTAGTGAATGAGTACCCGGATGTTTTTCCCCGAAGATCTACCCGTATGCCGCGACATGGGACATAGAGTTTGTGATAGAGCTTGTACTGCACAAAGACCGATAGCAAAGAGACCCTATCGGATGTCCACCGAGGAGTTGGTTGAGATGAAGAAACAGCTAGAAGAGTTAATGGAGAAAGGATTTATCAGACCGAGTTCGTCGGCCGTGGGGAGCACCGCTTTGTTTGTCAAGACAATGGACTGAAGTTTCAGGATGTGCATCGACTACCGTGCACTCAATGAAGTCACCGTGAAGAATAAGTATCTGCTACCCAGGATTGATGATTTGTTCGATCAGCTGAGAGGAGCCGGAGTTTTCTCCAAGATTGATCTGAGATCGGGATACCATCGATTGAAGATCCGATCGTAAGATATTCAAGACTGCATTCTCGCCAAGATATGGACATTACGAGTTTACTGATTATGTCCTTTGGACCGATTTAATGCGCCAAATTATTTCATGAATATGATGAATAAGGTGTTCATGGAATATTTGGACAAGTTTGTCGTCGTGTTCATAGATGATATTCTAATCTACTCCAAAACGGAGGATGAACATGCCGACACTTAAGGCGAGTTTTGGAAAAGCCGAGGAACAAAGAACTTTTCGCCAAGTTCAGCAAGTGTGATTTTTGGAAGGACAAGGTGGAGTTTCTTGGACATGTAATGACCGCAGAAGGAGTCGCCAGAGACCCAAGCAAAGTAGAAGTCGTGTTACATTGGGAGCACCAAGACCGTGACCCATTCGAGTTTCCTTGGAATGGCAGGATACTACCGCCGCTTTCATCGAAGGCTTCTCGACAATTGCGAAACCTCTTACGCAATTCTTTGAAGAAGGAAAAGAAGTTTGCATGGACGCTTGAGAATGAGAAAGGATTTCAGGAGTCAAGAAGCGATTGACATCAAGACCGGTGTTAGTTCTACCTGATGTTGCTCAAAGCTTCGATATTTATTGTGACGACGCGCCAAGGACTTGGATGTGTGCCGATGCAGAATGGAAAGGTCGCCGCTATGCATCAAGGCGCTTGAGGCCGCATGAGGAAAATTATCCGACACATGACCTAGAGTTAGCTGCCGTAGTGCATGCTTTTGAAGATATGGCGTCACTATCTCGATTGGAAACAGATGTGAAGTATATACGGATCATAAGAGCCTTAAGTACATATTCACCCAATCGGATCTGAATATGAGGCAAAGGAGATGGTTAGAGTTGATCAAGGATTACAATGTTGGAATCCATTACCATCCTGAAGGCCAACGTAGTAGCCGATGTTCGAGTCGGAAAAGCCATACCGTGAGTACGTTGCTAGCCACAAGTCGAGGATGAGTTATGTGAGGATTTTCAGAAAATGAAGATTGAGGTGGTACCTAGCGGATTCTTGGCCGCATTAGAAGTAAAGCCTACCCTAGAGGATCGATCCGAGAAGGACGAAGGATGATGACAAGATCCGCAGGATTAAGTTTATCAAGGAGGAAGGCAAGGCAGAGGACTTCCAAGTTGGATGAGCAAGGCACGTTGTGGATGAAGGATCGCATTTGTGTGCCTAACAAGAAGGAGTTAAAGCAACTGATTACGGAAGAAGCCCATGACTCCAAGTACTCAATTCATCACTGAAGCGCCAAGATGTATCAGATCTCAAGGAGAGATTACGTGGCCGAGTATGAAACGTGAAGTTGCCGAGCATGTTGCATTGTGCGACGTATGCCGTAGAGTCAAGGCAATGCATCGTAGACCAGCAGGATTGCTACGGTACTGAAAATACCTGAGTGGAAGTGGGAGGAAATCGGAATGGATTTCATTACCGGTTTGCCAAAGACTCAAGGAGGTTATGACTCCATATGGGTTATAGTGGATCGCTTGACTAAAGTAGCCCATTTTATCCCCGTGAAGACCACTTACTCGGAGATAAATTAGCGTAATTGTACATGATCAGATTGTCTGTTTGCACGGAGTGCCAAAGAGGATTGTATCGGACAGAGGTACCCAATTTACCTCAAGGTTCTGGAATAAGTTGCATGAAGCCATGGGAACCCGTTTGAACTTCAGTACAGCTTATCATCCACAGACGGATGGACAGACCGAAAGAGTCAACCAGATTCTGGAGGATATGTTGAGAGCTTGTGCATTAGCTTATGCTACCTCTTGGGATAAGAGTTTGCCGTATGCCGAGTTCAGTTACAACAATAGTTATCAGGCTAGTTTACGGATGTCACCTTTTGAGGCATCAGATGGTCGACTTCGCTTGACGCCATTGAATTGGAATGAGACCGACGAGCGCCGTGTCTTTGGGCCTGATATTCTTCAAGAGGCTGAAGAGCAGATCGCCATGATTAGGGAAAGGTTGAAGATAGCCCAATCACGACAAAAGAGTTATGCTGACAACCGTCGCCGAGACTTGAGTTTTGAATCAGAAGACTTTGTATACCTCAGAGTTACGCCTCTCAGGGGAGTTAAGAGGTTCCATGCCAAAGGGAAACTCGCACCCCGTTATGTTGGACCATTTAAGATTTTGAGCCGCAGAGGCGAAGTTGCTTATCAGCTGGAGTTGCCGCAATCGTTAGCAGGAGTGCATGACGTATTCCATGTGTCCCAGTTGAAGAAGTGTCTCCGAGTTCCTGAGGAACAGACACCGCTAGAGTTAATTGAGTTGCAAGAGGATTTGACTTATAAGGAGCATCCCGTGAGGATTCTGGACACAATGGATCGAGAGACCAGAAATAAGTCAACCCGTTTCTGTAGAGTTCAGTGGAGCAACCATGAAGAAAGCGAAGCGACTTGGGAGCGCGAAGAGGATTTGAAGAAAGAGTTTCCAAACCTATTCTGCAGTGAGCCCTGAATCTCGGGGACGAGATTCTATTAACTGGGAGGTTTGTAACACCCCAAAATTTTGCTTTTCTTAAATTCATGTGTGATTTGGCACTTTGGTGAATTTTTGGAATTTTCTGGAATTTATT
Organism: Rhipidocladum racemiflorum; assembly: GCA_036346355.1. Lineage (NCBI taxonomy): Eukaryota > Viridiplantae > Streptophyta > Magnoliopsida > Poales > Poaceae > Rhipidocladum > Rhipidocladum racemiflorum. The sequence continues at coordinate 25,714,720 of CM070589.1, read as the reverse complement.
TGGAATTTATTTGAATTTATTCCATTTTGAAATAATTAAAGAATTTAATTTTGCAAATAAAATTTTGTTGGAAATATTTTATTTGAGTCCAAAATGTTCCAAAATATTTTCCAGAATTTTTCTGGAATTTTTCTGAGTATTTTGCTATTTTTAATGAATTAAATGAATTTCTGGGAAATATTTTAATTATTAAATCGCTGGAAAATGCGAGTGGGTTTGTACTGTTCATCCGACCGAGCCCGAGTCAGACTCGAGTTCGAGTCCGACCCGAGCCACGTGACTCGACCGAACCAACTCCAAAACCTAATCGATCCCAACCGTTGGATCAAGATCCAACGGCCGATTTCCCGCATCAGCTTCGGTCGAATCCGGCCCGGATCCGATCGCGTCCACGCGATCGTGGCCGTTGATCGTGCCACGTGGACGGCTGTGCGTCGTCGTCTCCGCCCGAGTCCGAGCCGGACTCCGCCGCCGCGCCCGCCGCCGTGGAGAACTAGGTTTCCGTCTCGGGCACGAACGCCGAGGCTATTTAAAGCCCGGGTCACGCCCCGAGGTTGCCCTCTTCCGTGCGCACCCGTGTCCCCGAGCCATCTCGCCTGAGCCGTCGCCGTTTGCCCGTACGAGCTCGCCGGAGTTAGAATCCTGTTTCGCCGCGGTTAAAAGCCGATCCCGCCGCCGTCCGCCGCCGCCACCGAGCACAGATCTAGGACCCCCAGAACGAGACGCACCCGAAGAGACCTTTCATCTCGCCGGAGCGCGCCCGGAACGCCGAGACCGTGGTCATCGTCTTCATCTCCGGCCAAGCTAGCGCCGCCGTGAAGCCTTCGCCGACCCCGAGCTCCACCAACCGTCCGATCAAGATCCAAGGGCTCAGATCGCGCCACGTCACCCTCGGTGAGTTCCCCGTTGAAAATCCTAGATCTAATCTCAACCGTTGGATCTAGATCCAACGGCTTAGGTCGTGCCAATGGCGGAATCGCACCAGGCTAGATTGGATCTGGACCGTTAGATCAAGATCCAACGGCCCAGATCACCCCGTGCGCCCCCAGCACTTGAGGCCCAACTCCAACCCTAGCCGTCGGTTTTCACCCCAACGGCTACGATCGTGCCACGTGTCCCGGGAGCCGCACCGCCGCGCCACGCGGCGTGCGCGTGGAGTCATCGACACGCTGGGCCCGCGTGTCGGGCCGATCGCACCGCGGACGCCACCCATGACGCTATCGGAGGGACCCACTGTCGCACCGTGGGCTGAGCCCCGCCGACGTCAGCGATGACGTCACCCGAGTGGTCCCACATGTCAGTCTCACGTGAGCCGTGGACCGGGTCCACGGTAGACCCGAGCCGAGCGTGGACCGAGTCCATGGACCGGCTGACGTCAGCAGACCAATCCAGTGCTGCCACATGTCCATGCTGACGCAATAATTAATTTCCGAAAAAGAAAATGATTTATTAATTCGAAATAATGATTTCAGATTTTGTTTCAAACTTCAAACGCTTATAACTTTTGCGTTTCAACTCCGATTTGAGTGATTCAAATTTCTAAATTTGTATAAAATTGAGATCTACCTAAATATGAATTTTATTTAATTTTTGGACTAAAGTTTTTCTCTGCAAAATTATTTAATTGATTATTTAAACTTTAAATAATCATAACTTTTGCGTCTTAACTCCAAATTTGACGATTCCAGTTTCTAAAAACTCATAAAATTATGTTCTCTCTGTTTATGGATTTTATTTGGATGTTTGGACACTTTTTGCCTATTGTTTATTCGTGTATTTGCTATTTGCACGCTTTACGAGTAGACGTTGAAGTGCCTAAGGATTCAAGGAGAAGTATTGACTCAGATCCAACTCAAGACCAAGAACAAGTACTTTTTGAAGGCAAGTTGTGCTTTGACCATGTTGATCCTATTTTGAAATCTATTTTGATTTAACCTATTGAATGCTAAGTTCAAATAGAAAATACTTTATTTAAACATGGGGTATTAGATAAGTACCAATTTGCTGTATGACACCTTGATTATTTAAGTATGTGCCATGACCCCTTGTCACCCTAGTTGTGGATTACTTGTTTGACATTATTAAATTGCCAACATTGGTTTAGACCGTTTTAGTATACTTATTAGACCTGCTACGTGCTCATGACATGATTTTGGATAATCAAATGTTAATATTGACTTAATGATATATTGAACCTGTTTTGGAAAGGTATCATGTGATGTTGATGGCACGTGGTGCATGGCAATCAACTGGGGTTTGATAAACAGTTTTCGACCGGGGCATGTGGCAAGAGTAATCAGTGGGCAGTTGTGGCATTGGGGATGTTGATTTGGTTCTTCTAGTAGTCTTGCCCTGGTCACCCTAAGGACTTAACCTTGCAAGCCTTTGAACTGGGTCTAACGTGCAACCACATGTCTCAGAATGGGACGGACCTAGTTGACTAAGTTGCTAATAACGCATTACTGTGGGACCTCGGGAGGTCAACTACACCCTTTGTGTAAGTTGTACGGGAGCGCATCGGGCCGAGGCCAGTACCCATCTAACTGATTGGCCTAGACTTCGCCTTAGCTAAGGGAAGGGTTAGTTTGCAATAACCGGGGAGGACCACTTGTATTGTTAGAAGTTTCCGAAAGACTTTGTTACGGGAACTCGCCTTTGTGGTGTTTGACTATATCTTGTGGGTAAAGTGCATAACCTCTGCAGAGTTTAGAATCTATTCGAATAGCCGTGTCCGCGGTATTGGACATCGCTCGGGAATTACAGTCAAGGGTTAGATTTTCTCAAAAATAACTTTGGTTTGAAAGGTTGGGCTGGATTAATAATGAAGTTGATGGAAATGTGGTTTAGGATGGGAAAGATGTTTACCAAACTTCTTGAAAAGTTATTTATGCTTTACTTATTTCTACTGCTTTCGAATCTACTTATATTACTTGTCCAATGCTATTTACTGCAAATATACCTTGAGTCATTCCTTCGTACCAAGCCATGCATATAGTATATTAGCCTGCATTCTGTGCATGACTTGCTGAGTACCAAGTACTCACCCTTGCCTCAACACAACACCAGTTGAAGAGGAGACTACGCCAGCTTTGGAGGAGGAGCTCCAAGAGGATCCGTCTACGTAGGGAGCGAGCCCAGTCAGTTGCCTGTGGTATACTGGATGGCGCCACGATGTTACCTTATTTGATTTTCCGCTGCTACTATTTCTCTTTTAATAAGTATCGTCCTGCGAGGCGTACATTTGTGACTTGACCATAAGGTCGAGTAACCAGTTTGGTTATTTAAATAAAAGTACTTTATTAGCATCGAATGGTATGATTGTGATATTTACCGATGTTAAGACTGTGTGCACTAAGCGCTGCTCTCGACTAGTGTTGAATACACAGAGGGTCCGGATTTGCAAATTCGGGGTCCCGACAACGCCTAGGAGTGCAAAGGCTGAGAGTTGCACCCAATCAGTTCTTCATATTTCAACCTAAGAACGTCGCCAAGACACCGTCACCAGCACCAAGGCCGGCCAGTCAGAGTTACCAGACACCAGCACAAGCCAGAATTGCGCCAGCAGGAAGCCATCCAGTGACAGTGAGACATTGCTATAGCTGCAATGAGCCAGGGCACTTCACCAACCAGTGTCCGTAGTGAGGAGGAGGTGTGACACCTGTTCGCTTTAACCTTGGAACCACGCCTGCACGGACACCCGCACTAGGAGGAAACTGTGGAGCTGCTCAAGCTAGAGCTACACCCCAAGCTACGACGAGAGGTCGAATCAGCGACATCACCGCCGACACAGCTCAGAACACATCAGACGTCGTACTGGGTATGTTACTGGTTAACTCAATACCTGCTACAGTTTTGTTTGATTCTGGAGCTTCGTATTCTTTTATATCTTGAAATTTTACTCTTGAAAATGGGTTAAGAATGGTGAACCTTAGATATTTGTTGCTAGTCCAATCCCCTGGATCAGAACTCCGATCTAATGTAGGATGTTCTGGGGTAATGTTACTAATAAATGGGGTAGCATTCCTAGCGAACCTTATCATATTGGATACCCAGACCCTAGATGTTATACTCGAGATGGATTGGTTGTCCAAGCATAAGGCTGTGTTAGATTGTGGACGGAGGGTCGACGAATGCCCAGATGGCAGGAAAGTTGAGTTTCAAGCAACTACCGTACGAGATGGACAATTGATGGTCAACAGTATGAAGACAGTCAGCATTGAAGATGTACCAGTGGTCTGTGAGCACTCGGATGTTTTTCCTGAGGATTTACCTGGCATGCTGCCTGATAGAGACATTGAGTTCGTAATTGAGCTAGTACCTGGTAAAACCCTAATAGCCAAGAGACCTTATCGGATGTCTACCGATTAGTTAGTAGAGATGAAGAAGCAGATTGAGGAGCTGATGGAGAAAGGATTCATAAGACCCAGTTCTTCTCCGTGGGGAGTGCCAGTTCTGTTTGTCAAGAAGAAGGATGGAAGTTTTCGGATGTGTATTGATTATCGTGCACTCAATGATGTGACAGTAAAGAATAAGTATACGCTACCCAGGATCGATGACCTGTTCGATTAGTTAAGAGGAGATGGAGTTTTCTCCAAGATTGACCTACGATCAGGGTATCATCAACTGAAGATCCGATCAGAAGATGTACCGAAGACTGCATTTTCGTCAAGATATAGACATTATGAGTTTACAGTTGTGTCCTTTGGTCTGACAAATGCACCTGTATATTTCATGAATATGATGAATAAAGTTTTCATGGACTATTTGGATAAGTTTGTCATCGTGTTTATTGATGACATCCTTGTTTACTCCAAGACGAGAGAAGAATACGCCGAACATCTGAGGCTAGTTCATGATAAGTTGCGAGAGCAACAGCTATTTGCTACGTTTAGCAAATGTGATTTCCGGAAGAGTAAGGTGGAATTTCTTGGACATGTAATGACTGCCGAAGGAGTTGTAGTGGACCCAAGCAAAGTGGAAGCGGTATTGTTGTGGGAGCAACCGAAGTCGATGACTCAGATCTGCAGTTTTCTTGGAATGGCGGGATACTATCGTCGATTTATTGAGGGATTCTCAACAATTGCTATATCCCTTACGCAATTGTTGTAGAAGGAGAAGAAGTTTGCACGGACGCCGGAGTGCAAGAAGAGCTTTCAAGAGTTGAAGAAGCGATTAGCGACATCACCAGTATTTGTATTGCTGAATGTGCACCAGAGTTTTGATATTTATTGTGATGCATCGCGTCAAGGACTTGGATGTGTGCTGATGCAGAATAGAAAGGTAATCGCTTATGCATCGAGGCAATTAAGGCCGCATGAGGAGAATTACCCGATGCATGACTTGGAGTTAGCTGCCGTAGTGCATGCTCTGAAGTTGTGGCGTCATTACCTCATTGGAAACATATGTGAAGTTTATACAGACCACAAGAGCCTTAAATATATTTTCACTCAGTCGGATCTGAATATGAGGCAAAGAGATGGTTGGAACTGATCAAGGACTACAATGTCGGAATCCATTACCATCCCAGCAAGGCTAATGTAGTAGCCGATGCTTTGAGTCGAAAGAGCCACACTGTGAATATGCTGATAGAAGAGAGTCAAGCCGAGCTATGTAAGGATTTTCAGAAGATGAAACTGAAAGTGGTACCTGAAAGATTTTTGGCAGCCTTAGAAGTGAAACCTACCTTAAAAGACCAGATCAGGGAAGGTCAGAAGGAGGATGATAAGGTAAAGGGAATTAAGTCCAAGATGGATGAAGGCCAGGCTAAGGACTTCAAGTTGGATGAGTAGGGTACATTGTGGATTATGGACCGCATCTGCGTGCCGAACAAGAAAAAGCTCAAGCAGTTGATTATGGAAGAAGCTCATGATTCCAAGTACTCAATTCACTCGAGAAGTGCCAAGATGTATCAAGACCTAAAAGAGATATTTTGGTGGCCGAGAATGAAGCATGAAGTTGCCGAGCATGTTGTTTTATGCGACATATGCCAAAGAGTCAAAGCAATGCATCAGAGACTAGCTAGATTGTTGCAGCCGTTGAAGATACCTAAATGGAAGTGGGAGGAAATCGGTATGGACTTCATTACCAGTTTGCCGAGGACTTAGAGTGGATACAATTCCATATGGGTCATAGTGGATCATTTGACCAAGATCGCTCACTTCATACCCGTGAAGACTACTTATTGTAACGCCCTAGTTTTCGCCTTCTGGAGAAAAACCTAATTTAAATAAATTAAATTCAACTTTTGGAGTTTACTTGGTGTTTATATTAACCTGGCATCCGTTCCCCTCCAAAATCGGGATTTACTTCCCCTCCGATTGAAAAATCAAATTTTCCGGTTCCCGCCGGTACCCGAAATTTCACCCGAGTCCAAAAATGCTCCAAAAATCCCCAAACCACTTCTAAAATGTTCCAAATATTCCAAAATGATTTTAGGAACCTTTCCCCAGATTTTTGGACCTCCGTTCCTATTTTATCTCGCACGGCTTTTGTTTAATGCCTGCGATCCGCGCCCGAATATTCAATTCCACAAAAACCATCCAAATTTAGTGGAACCAATTTTATTGGGTACCAAATGTTCTAGAATGGCTCTAGAAATTTTTCCGGAATTTTTAGGCTATTTTTCCTTATTTTTCTCTAGGGCGACTTGTTTGCGTAAAGGAGGACCAATGGTGGCTTGCCACGTGGCAAGGGAATGGTAGAGCTTCTTCAACCTCCAGCCAAGGAAAAACAACAGAAGAGCTCCCATGGCTTCCATAGCTAGGGTTTCAATTCAAAGTGCCATAACTCCCTACTCAATGATCCAAATTGCGAACGGCCGGATCCGTTGGATTCGTATGGACGAGACACTTGCATTCCCCATGATCTTTAGCCCTAACTCTCGCTGGAATGTGAGCAGTTTGCCAAAAACCGAAATCATCCTTAATGGCCATTACTCGCCCATTTCTTCTCTAAATGGCGCACCACCACCTCCATTCACTCCGTATAAGAATCCCCTTTCTGGGAGTGTGCTCCCCTTTCCCTCTACTCCACCCATTTGCCTGTGAGATCAAGAAAACCGACGGTGTGTCACCCTTTTCTGGTGTTCTTCAAGTTCTTGCTCATAGATCCTTCCCCGGTGAGCCATTCTTCATGCCACTTGGTTCTTTGTGACCGTGGATGAGTCTAGCTTCTAACCCAATCATCAATTTTAGGTTTGATCAAGAGTTGGCGACGAATTTCAAGTTTTTCTCATTTCGGCCGAACCTCCGTTCTTCGTCGATTTCTCCGATTCCGGTGAGTTTTGGCTCAATCCCTTCCTCCTAGATGTCCCTAAGGATGTTATCTATTGATTCTAGACTTTTGTTTGGATCAATTCCATGCAAAATTGGTGGAGAAATCAAGTTTTAAAGTGAGGTGTGTTCTTTTCTTTTGGTTTGCTGGCCTCTGTTCTTGTGCTTTGGGCTCACTGTGCTTGGGCTGGCCGGCCACCGCCATGGCCGCCGCCGCGCCGCGTCCACAAGCCTTGGCCACAGACGCCGCGCCGCCCAGCGCCGTCGCCGGCGACCCCCCGCCGCCGCCCCTGCCGCCGGCGAGCCCCCTTCTCACCCCCTCAAGCTCCTCTCTCTCTCATGGCTTTCATGGCTTGACCAAGCAAGGAGAAGGCATGAGACCATGACAGGTGGGGCCTCCATGCCATACACACAAACCCATTCAAAGTCAAGTCTTCAGTCAACATTTGACCAGTCAACCAGAGAAGGAATATTCCGAGAATATTCCCGATTTTCCAATTTATTCGAAATTCAAACTTCGGAAGCTCATAACTTTCTCATCCGAACTCCGTTTGACTCCATTCAAATTTCTAAATTCATCTAAAATCAAGATCTACCTGCCAGTACTAATTTTGTAATTTTTGAATTTTATTTATTTGTTGTCTCGTTTTGCGCGTAGTCGACGACCCCGACGCGACCGCCGATCCTGTCGCCGGACTTCAAAGAGTTCAACCTTCTCGCTGTGACCGAGGCAAGTCTCCTTGACGCATGTTGATCCTATGATTTATAACTGTTTTACACTATTTTATAAATTGCATTGCTATTTACCTAAAATGATGATGTCAAACGTTAGGCTGTTAGTTATACCTGTTGCGTATACCTCCTTGATGTTGTTGTCCGTAATCCTTTGTCGCCTTAGGACAGTGATCCACCATATTAAATATTTTTGATAAAATATTCTTTAATTAGGGGAAAAGACTATTTGGCAGACATTTTTAGATGGATCAAATGGTATGGAATGCAAATTGGAGTTAGATGAATATTAGTGATGATGTGGGGGTAGTCATTATGAAATTGATCTATGAATGGTGATAGTGAAATATCGAGGAGTTGGATTGTGATAATGATTCGCCATGTGGTTAGTATGGATTAAGGGAGTATTGGAAGATGTATGATATTAAGAAGAGTAGTCGGTAAGATTAAATAAATAATATTGAGAGTCCTATTTAGGGATCAAATAGAATAAGTGATGAATTATATTTCGGTGGATTTAACAAGCATACTATTGTGACACCACGGAGTGTCGTAATCTTATACAATGTGAATGTTAAGGACAAAAACTTTATGGAATGTGGAATTTAGGTTAAAACCTTTCGGCTTGAGGTTTACTCGCTTTTGGGCTTGTTGAAGTGTTATGTCGCCACGGAGTGTCGTATCCTTAATTATTGAGCATGATGAGGCTATAAACATTATGAGATGTGGAAATAAGGTTAAAACCATAGGAATTGGAGGTTAATAACGTTTCCGGGCCGTTTTCGGGGTTTTGGGCCTTCCCGGGGAGTTTGGGCCTTAAGTGGGCTTTGGTGGGATGGTGTGGGAATCCATTTAGGACTAGGATTGGGTGTGGGAGCTGGTAAAAGGGCTCCCCACCAGCCATGGGACGTCCACCCTTGCTGCCCCTTGTGCGCCTCCCCACCCCCCAAGTGCCCTAGCCGCCACCCCTCTCTCCTCCCCACTTGGCCGCGCGCCCCTCCCTTGCCCCTTTGCTCTCCACCTCCCCACCACCTCTCCTCCACCCCTTTCTGCCCTTGGGTGGCCACCCCACCCCTGCACCTCGTGGATTCATCCCGTGGAGCGAGGAGCGAGGAGCGAGGAGCGAGGAGCGAGGAGCGTGGAGCGAGGAGCGATCCGCGAGGAGATTGATTGGGGTTTTCGTTCGTCGGGCAAAGGTATGAACATGGGGTTCCCTAGGATTGCTCTTGGTACTGTTCTTAAGGTGATTTTCAAGTTTTTAGATCAATTGGTGGTGCTGGATTGAAGTAATTTGGGTTAGATCTAGACGTGTCCACGTTTCTGTTTTGGGACAGCATGAGCAGTCGACCTAGGGTTCCAGTTTTTGCCAATTTAGAATTCGAATCTGACCGTACGGACTTCTAGGAAGTTGTAGATAATTTCATTACCTTTCAGTAAATATAAAGAAATTGAAATTCCGCCCAGCCGTTTGAAAGTTATGACTGTTTTACCGAGCGTGTTAAAATCTGTGACGCGATTGGAACAGATCTCGGTAATCTGTAGATTAAACAACTTTAGATGCCGAATCAGACTTTCCATATACCTAGAGAAAGTTGGGAAATTTCCTAAGCTACGCGAGGGTGTACTCGTTTAATTCATTCGGAGTCCCAGAACTCAAGTTATGCCTTTTGCAAGGCTGCTGTCCCGACGGGACAGAACCTCTATTTTAGGTTTTGCGAGTAGGGAGCAATGTCGGGTTAGATGGGGGTTTGCGTACTGTTTTGTGGTTATGATTGTGATTGTATGATACCCATGTGCAGGAGGTGTGACCCCGGGAGTGCCTTCTACTTCCCGCCAATCCGTTGCACGTGGTTGAGGCAAGTGTGTTGTGATGGATAGCGAGTTGTAGGTTGCATGTTGAAATTAGATGGAATTGTCTATATGATTATGATCACTTGCCATGTTTTAATGATTGCTATGATATGATGAGCATGTTTAAGATGTTATGATTCCATGTGTTAATATATGAGTTTTATATGATGTTGGCATGCTTGCATACATGAGATGTTACATGGCCCGGGCGGTGAGAAAGTCATTAACTAATCCGGGAAGGTCGGTGAGAAAGTTATGACTAATCCTGAGAGCCAATAGAGTAAGTCCTACATCGTGATTCCATCTACTGTGGGTTGTGGAAGCGAGGAGTAGGCACCCTCCATCTTCGGGATGGAAGGGGGGAGAGGGTGCACACCGACGGGTGTGTACTCAACCATACCGGTATGAGTTTCCAAGGAGATATGAGCATTGCATTGCATTGCATACACAATGACGATGATTTTGTTAAAGTGTTCATGATTGAGATGATATACATGATGTGAGATGTTATTTTCTATGATATTGTTATTGTTGTCCATTACAATATGCTTGCTGAGTTTCGAACTCACGCTTGTGTTTTATGTTGTTTTTAGGTACTTTGAGATAGGCATGCGGGCAAAAGGGGTTTAGCTACACTTCTACACGTAGCTCCACCATCATAGTCTATTATTAATCACTTGGAGACATGATATTAAGAGTTGTGCCATAACCTTAATGTATGTTTTAATTTAGCATGCTTGTGATTCCTTATTTGCTTCGTTTTAGTTTAAGAAGTGGTTGAGCGTGGTATTGTTGGCGTAATTTGATGATATATCCATTTATGTTGATGTTTTAGATGTCGTGTGCTATGTTATATCTTGCCATGATATTGATATTGTGTTAATTCATGGAAAAACAAAGGAGATGCTGCCGAAATATCGGTTTTTAGCATATGTACCTTTGCTGGAATTTATGTTTAAATGTGGTATTTAGATGTTGTTTAGCTTATGTTTGGTAGCATTCGGGCATATTAAATGCCGGGGTGTTACAGTTGATATCAGAGCGGGCTGTAGGTCCTTGGAATGTGTATTTTAGTGTCATGCCATAGGGTACAACTAAAATATGATGTGGAATAACTTAGAAACATGGCTTAGGTTTCAACTAAAACTTTGTCATAGGATAGCAACATTAAAACTTGCAAAAGTGGTATAACTAATCTAAAACTTGACACACACTGGATGCACAGTAGGAAAGGGTATGGGTATCGTTTCTTTATGCTTAAAAGTTGTATTTAAGCTTTGATGTTGAATGCTTCTCTTGGCAATGCATGATGCTATGTCAATGAGATAAATGGTTGAATTGTTCTTGTTGTTGTGATAAAAGTGGGGTTGTGGTGCCGAAGGGTTTCGGTCACCTCTCTTTTGTTCATAGTAAGGGTGAGGTTTGACGGTGTGGCCGGTTAGCTCCATCACCGAAGAACTGTTAACCCCCGTAGGAGAAGAGTGCTTACCCTTTCTGTCGTAGATCAGGTAGTTGATTGGAGTCAAAAAGAAGAGCCAATGGTGGATTCCTTCAGATGTTTTTTCACCGCTCGACGGTCGGTGTTGGTTGGTCTTCTTTGTGTTTAGTCGATTGAAATCAAAAGAAAAGTGTTTGGTCTTGGATTTTCGGATCGATTCACAAAGCGGTTGTGGTTTTGTCTTCCTTGGGTGAAGACGAAGAAGAAGAGTCTAGTGTTGCGCTTCTTTTGGTTGCCTTTCCAGCTTTAATGCTTAGTTTGTTGATTTCTTTATGGGAAGAAGCATTCAAATTTATTCCTATGTTTGTCTTTCTCCGAGGTTAAAGGAGTTATTATGAGTTATGCCGCACTGGTTGTCGTGGCTGAAGTTCTGTGGCTTTGTAGGAGTAAGTGGTGTTTGATTTCGTTATTTTGCTTGGTTTAAGAAAATCATCCTTGAAGAACACTTCTGTATTGTGAAAGTTTGGAGTTAAGGTTTTATTTGCAAGGTTTATTTGATCGGTTGGTTCCCTCTGTAGGAGTCTTGAGATTTAAAAGTGTTTTGGAGAATTCCTTTGCATGACCAAGTTTGGATTTGTCTCTTTGTAATTTTGAGAGTCAAGTTTCCTTACGAATTTGGGATGAGTTTTAAAACTAAAATGCTGCAAACAAAGTAAGTAGTCTTTTAGTTAATCGTTTGTCCCTAGTAAGAATTGTTGTTCAAAGCATGTTATGTAGTAGGTATCAATGTGGTTTATGGATTGATGTGTTGCTAAGTTAAATTTTGAGTTGAATCAATTCAATATGAGAAAAATCTTTAGTTTGAGAATAAATAGACTACTAGTGTTGTAGTTTACTCTAAGCGAGAATGATTGAAAGTGTTAATGTTCATGCTTAGAATCTATTGCCTTGCTTTAAAAGTGCTTATGATCCTTGTTAATGTTAAAAGTTTAAATCTTGAGGCATAGTTAAAACATTAAGATGATGTAAACTGCTGAAATTGTTAAAGAAACTTTACCGGTTGTTTAAAGATGTTCTAATGTAAAGTGTTAATAGAGAAATTTAATCGTGTTGGCTAGTGACTTTAACTTGGAAGTTGATTAAAGTTGTTTTTATGATTATGCCCATTTATTGATATTAATTACTTAGTAGTGGTGGTAATTGTTTAGATTACTTCTTAGAATCTTTCTTGAAAGATACGTAGGGTGAGATTATGAATTATTCCTGGTGGATTAAAGTTGATGATTTAAAGATGATAATGTGAAGGACTAAATATATAATATTATGAAGTAATATCGGTGGATTGTATTCTAGATGATTAGAGGTAGTATTGTGAAGTATCCTTGGTGGTTTAGTAGACGATTTTGTGGAGTCTTCCTAATGAGTGATAAGATGGATCGTCGTATGAATGATGGATAAATCAATAATACAAAGTATAGTTCAAGGGAAATATTTCATATATGAACAAGATTGTGGTTCCGTAAGATTTTGGAGTTTTGATAGTACCATGATGTGCTTCCTACTTGTTGGATACTATATCGAATTTGATTATTCTTGTGATTGTAAAGTTATGGCATTAGAGGGATTATTGGAGAATACGCAGTTGATTATAAGGATTGTAATCAAACCCGAGGATTTGTATTTTATAAAAATAAACTATTGGTGGAATAGAATAGTACGGTAGCAATGCTTAGTCTTGCTGTCGGTCAATATTCACCTATGGGTGGGACTTTCAATTATCTCTTGAAAATTTATATTGGAAGTTATAGGCAAGGAGTATTGCCAATGGTTTACAAAATAAAAATAAAATGAAAAATGGTTTTGGACTGGGGCAGAATGGTTTGTCTGGTGGGCACGGAGGGAGTGCTAGCTTTCATTGCGCAAGTACCGCCCCAAGTCAATTAAGGACCGACGCTTATGACTGTCTCCATTCTAAGCATAACCGTACAACCACATGTCAAAGTGGGCACGACCTGGCTAACTAATTTGTAAAAACCTGACTTAGACTCACCACTCGGTGGAATGTGGGAGCCAAAAAGAGGCATTGTTGTTGTTGTTGTTTTTCTCACACGGCGCAAGAGGGGGCTTCTGTACTGGGCGGATAGAACCCTAACAGCGGTGAAACCTCAGCGGGTGGGTCAAGTTAGGTAGATACATTGTAAAGGCCTTGTCATGATATCCCTACCGGCACACCCAAGGAAGTGTGCTAATTGCATGGCATCAAGGGAATATCATGTCTTGTGGGTAAAGTTGTACACCTCTGCAGAGTTAAAACTATTCGAATAGCCGTGCCTACGGTCAAAGGCAAAGCTTGCTGAATGCTTTCATACTGGTAGACTTTGGTTTTGGTTTCAAACTAAATAATGGTTTGTTTTGGGATCCGGGAGCGGTTAGAACTCTCGGGTGTGCTTCTGGCGGCCAAAGCCAGGTAGGTGGAAGGAACCTGATTTTGTGAACCGTGGCTGACCGAGCCATGTAATTGGATTGAACCCTGATTTTGTTGAGATGTGGCGGATAGAGCCTGTATATCAGTGAGTGGTGGTTAGAACCTTCACTACAATATTACATAATTCAATTATTAAAAAGAATTGCTCAAATATGCTTTGTGAAAATTATTAACAAGTATGATTTGATGAAACTTGGCTTTATGCAAAAGAACCATATTAAGCCATTTTTGGATAGCCTACATTGTGCATAATTTCCCAGACTTGCTGAGTACTTTATGTACTCACGTGCTACATTCTAATCATATCTCAGAAGTGAAAGAAGCTGTCAAGGAATTCCAACGACTAGGGCGCGCTCCCCACTCGATTGCCTGTGGGCATTTGGATGGGTCGCTTTGGTGTTTTCGTCTTCCGCTGCAGTTGTTCAAGTTGTTCAGCCTATTCAAGCCGTAATGGTAAACCTTGACCATAAGGTCTTTGCTTTTGTTCGGTATTATTCTTATTTAATTATATGTATTCGTGATATGGTTGTTGATTCATCACTTTTGACTGTGTGTACTAGCTACTGATCTGGGACTAGTACAGAAATACACAGAGGACTCCGGATAGCCGATCCGGGGGCCTACACTTATTCAGGAGACCGATTAGCCGAACTGTATATGTCAAGGATTGTTTATTTGCATGGAGTGCCAAAGAAGATAGTGTCGAACAGAGGTACCCAATTTACCTCAAGATTCTGGAATAAGCTGCATGAAGCCATGGGGACCAGTCTGAATTTCAGTACTGCATATCATCCGCAAACAGATGGTCAGACAGAAAGAGTCAACCAGATTTTGAAAGATATGCTAAGAGCTTATGCTATCTCATACGCTACTTCGTGGGGCAAGTGTTTGTCATATGCCAAGTTCAGCTACAACAATAGTTACCAAGCCAATTCACAGATGTCACCATTTGAAGCTCTGTATGGTCGACCCTGTCGAACGCCATTGAATTGGAATGAGACAGGCGAGCACCATGTCTTTGGACCGGACATTCTCCAAGAAGCTGAAGAGGAGATTATCAAGATCAGGGAGAGATTGAGGATAGCACAGTCAAGTGGTTAAAGGGAATCGAGATTTCCTTTGCTTTCTAGCATGAAAAGCAAGAAGGAATAATTGCTGGTATTTTGGCTATGCTATGTAAGAGAATTGAATTTCCCTTTCTCTTTGAGAGGTTTTGCTTTAGTGAAAGCGAGTTGGAATGTTTTGGTTATTGAAAACTTCTATCAAAGATTTGAGTGGAGTCTCTTTTAGTTGAGTGCTCACGATGCGAATTGTATCGCATTGATTTGAGATTTGATTTTTACTTTCTGACTTGACTTAGTGTAACACCCCAAATTTATAATTTTATTCAATTTATCGAGTAATTTGAATTTTTGGAATTTTTTGGAATTTATTTGGATTTATTTGAATTTAATTTGGATTAATTCCTCTCTTGAGTTGTTCAATTATTTAAAAATTTTAAATAAATTTTGTTGGAATATTTTATTTGAGTCCAAAATGTCTCAAAGTATTTTCCAGAATTTTTCGAGAATTTTTCTGAGTATTTTGCTATTTTCCTCCGTTTATTTGAATTTTTGGGATTATTTTAGAGAATAAAAACGAAAAAGGAAATTCAGAAAACCCTAACGGGTTGCGCCTGGTGGACCCGGCCTATTACCACTAACGTGTTAGCCTGCGCACCCTAAATCCTAATCGCTTCCACCGTTGGATTAGGATACAACAACCGAGAGCTGTCCGTGTCGGCGCGCGTGCGTGGCCACCGGATCGGATCTATGCGAACGTTCGTGATTGTGCCAAGTACGCTAATCCATGCCCGCGCCGGACTCCGTCCCCGCGCCCGGGTGGACCTTGGTTTCGATTGATTTTTCGGACGTCGAGGGCCCTATTTATTGTACTGGCCCCGCCGCCGCAATGCCCTCTTCCGTGCGCGTTGTTTGCCCCAACTCTCACCGATCGAGCCGCCGTCCTTCACTCCCGATTGCTCACCGAAGTGGGAGGAAGCGACACCAAGAGTTTGGACATTTCCCCGCCGCCATCGGAGCCACTCCGCCGTCGCCGAGCACAGATCCAAATTCCTCTCGTTGAGCCGCACCCATGGGGATCTTTCACCCCACTGAAGGAGCCCAAATCGCCTGTGCCGTGGTCGTCGTCTTTGTCTCCGGTAATCCTGCGCCGCCGTGACATCGTCGACCTTCATGAGCTTGCTCCACCGTTCGATCCCAGGTAAGCCGTTCACATCAAGCCACGTAGATGCAATCTAGATGCTTAGATTAAACCATCTTAGACTGTCGGATCTAGGTTCAACGCCTCCGATTTTGCCACGTAGTTCTGTACTATTGCGAGTTGGATTATATTTGAACCGTTAGATCTAGATCCAATGCACCAGATTGAGCGATGTAGATGAGTAGCAGTACTGTAGGTTGGATCTAATCTAGACCGCAGGATCCGAATTGGGTGACTTAGATTTAATCGCGTAGATCGGGTTAGAATTGATCGTAGCCGTTAGATCTTGAAACAAGGGCTGAGATGCACCCACGTGTCTTCCGCCGGATCTATCCACGTCGCTAGGTAGCCACGACGGTTGGATCTGATCCGAGCCGTTCGATTTGTATTGAACGATGTAGATGTCGCCGCATGGCCGGAGGGGTCTGAGTAGTCGCTTGATCTCGGCCATCCATCCGTTTGAACGGACGGGCCCGATTGAATTGCGTGCGCACGAATCATGATGCATTCTGGCCAGCCGCACCGAGCGGTGATGTCATCCGTGACGTCATGCTGACATCACGGTGGGACCCACATGTTAGTGGGTACGGCCGAGCAGGGATGACGTCCGCAACTTACGTCATTAGTGGGTCCCATGTGTCAGCGGTACTGTTTTCGTGGACCGGGTCCACGGTAGACCAGAACCAAGCCATAGACCGGGTCTATGGATTGGTACGCATAAGCATGACGTAATAAATCGATTTTCCTTTAGAAAAATAATTACGCCAAATAGAAAATACACGCCGACGTTATGCCGATGTCATATTTCTGAATTTTCAACAGAAAAATAAATCAGATAATTCGGTTTATTATTTTTAATTGATTTTACA
This sequence comes from Rhipidocladum racemiflorum, assembly GCA_036346355.1. Taxonomy (NCBI): domain Eukaryota; kingdom Viridiplantae; phylum Streptophyta; class Magnoliopsida; order Poales; family Poaceae; genus Rhipidocladum; species Rhipidocladum racemiflorum. The sequence goes on along the minus strand of CM070589.1, from coordinate 25,697,812 downwards.
AACTTCAAACGGCTATAACTTTTGTGTTTTAACTCCGATTGAGGTGATTCTAGTTTCTAAATTTTTGTAAAATTGAGCTCTATTAAATGGTGAATTTTATTTATTTTTTGGACATGAGTTTTTCTCTATTTTTATTTATTTATTGTTTATTTATCTAATACGCGTAGACGTTGAACTGCTCGAAGGCTTCGAAGGAGAGGTTTTGACCAAGGAATGAGTGCAAGAGCAGGAACAGGACCTTTCCCAAGACAAGTTATGCTTTGACCATATTGAACCCACCTTTTGAAACTATGTTTATTTAAATTATTGCATGCCAGTTTAATTAAAAATGTTTTTAATTAATTCTGGGAGTAGCTATTCAACCTAATTGTTGTATGCCACCTTGTCTATAATAATTGTATGCCATGAATCATTTGTCACCCAAAAACATGGAATATTAGTTGGACATTATTAATTTGCCAACTTTGGTTAAATAGATCATAAATAGTATGCTTAACCCTGCAACATGTCGATAAAACCATTTTGGATTATTAAATGTTAAATTTGACTTAATGAGATACGGAATATGTTTATGAAAGAGGTGACTTGTGTTATTGATGGTGTTGATGGCACGTGGTGCATGGTAATCAACTGTGGTGATTAAAAGATTTTAGACCGAGGCACATGGCAAGATTGTTCTGGTGGGCCAGGTGTGGCACTCGGGAGGTCGCATTTGGTTTATTTGACTTGGTTACTTGTGAATTCTTGGGCAGTTGCCTTGGTAACTCTAAGGACTTAACCTTGCAAGAATTTGAACTTAGTCTAGCATACAGCCACAAGTCTAGAATGGGACAGACCTGACCGAGTAAACTGTGATGTCCAGATTTCGGTGCTGTCATGGTGGCGTGAGCCCCGAGTTTACGGGTGGACTCATAGGCACAAGAGGGGGGCCTGAGTGTGGTAACCAGTTCCTTCAGTGTTGAAACCTTAGCGGGCAGTACCGGGTCTAGAAGTAGCTTTGGAAAGGCTTTGTTATGATCACTCGCCTTGGTGGTGTTTGATTGTACCTTGTGGGTAAAGTTTATAACCTCTGCAGAGTGTACAACATATTCGAATAGCTAGGTCCACGGTATTGGATACTGCTCAGGGATTACAATCAAGGGTTAAACTTTCATGAAAATAGTCTTGGATACTTGGCATGGAAATGATGAACGTGCTTTAGGTTGGTAATTGCTTTACTTGGGAAATTGTTTACAAAGGTTACCATTGATACTACTGTTTTACTACTTTCAATCTACTATTGATATTGTGAATGGTGCTTTATTGCAAATAAAGCTTTTAACCTATCCTTTGTAATAAGCCATGCATATAGAATATTAGACTGCATTCTGTGCATGACTTGCTGAGTGCTTTAAGTACTCACCCTTGCCACAACACAAACATCAGTTGACGAGGAATCAACGCCAGCACTAGAGGAGGAGTTTCAGGAGGAGCCAATGAACTAGGGAGCAAGCCCAGTCAGTTGCCTGTGACATATTGGTTGGCGCCACACGTTTTCTTTTTTTTCCGCTGCAAGTTTATTTGAGTAAGACTTAAGCCCTACGAGGCGTACTTTTGTAACTTGACCATAAGGTCAAGCAACCAGTTATATTTCCCTTTTAATAATGTACTTTACTATTCCGTTTAGTATGATTGTGGTATTTCTTTGTTGTTCGGGATTTGTGTGCACTAGCGTGATCTTGGACTAGTGCTGAATACACAGAGGGTCCGGATTTGCATATTCGGGTCCCGACACTTAGGAAAAGAAAAAGAGTGATCTTTGGATGTTGTCAAATTCTTTCCAAAGTAAATTGTAGCTCATTGGGTTCAACTTGATGAATGAGGTTCACCCGGCTAAAGAGAATTGCTATTTGTTGGCATTCTAGTTTGAGGTAAGAATAGGAATATTTATGAAATTATTTAGTGTAATAGAGGAGTATACTCATGGGCTTGGATATATTTGAGTGAAAGAATGTGAGGGCGAGACCCTCTTAGGAAAAGAACCAATTGTGGTTTGGAAATGATTTACGGCCATAGCTTGGGCTAGGTGTTGAACATTAGTGGTATAAGGGTGGATTATGATGCAGGTTGTTGATATCTTGGTTCAAATTTTGTTGAGAGTATCGTTGGTTGTAAAGAATGTGATGGCAATTTGAAGTAAAATGTTCAGTCATGACCATTGTCTTAGCTAGTTGTCCTTGGGTGTGAGATATGCCTGGGAGAGGATGGAATGAAAATATAACGTGGTTTGTAGTCGAAAGGAAAATATTGCCTATGTGGGCTATGTAGTTAGATGACATTGGTTGGTTATGATCCTTTTGTTGAAAAGGTCAATCAGTTAGAAAAGATGGGATTATGTGTATTTGAGTCTTTAGGGGTTCAAGTTTGGAACTGTCGGGACCCCGAATTTGCAAATCCGGACCCTCTGTGTATTCAGCACTAGTCCAGGAACGCGCTAGTGCACACAGTCTTAACATCGGTAAGTATCACAATCATACCAATCGATACTATCAAAGTACTTTATTTAAATAACCAAACTGGTTACTTGACCTCATGGTCAAGTTACAAATGTATGCCTCGTAGGGCGAAACTTATTCAGAGAGAAACAATAGCAGCGGAAAATCAAATAAACTTCGTGGCGCCATCCAGTATACCACAGGCAACTGACTGGGCTCGCATCCCTAAGTAGTCGGGTCCTCTTGGAGTTCCTCCTCCAAAGCTGGCGTAATCTCCTCTTCAACTGGTATTGTGTTGAGGCAAGGGTGAGTACTTGGTACTCAGCAAGTCATGCACAGAATGCAAACTAATATACTATATGCATGGCTTGGTACAAAGGAATAACTCAAGGTATATTTGCGGTAAACAGCTTTTGACAAGTAATATAAGTAGATTCGAAAGCAGTAGAAATAAGTAAAGCATAAATAACTTTTCAAGAAGTTTAACAAACATTTTTCCCATCCTACACCATATTTCCATCATCTTCCCTGTTAAACCAACCCATCTTTTCAAAACCAAGTTATTTTCAGAAAATCTAACCCTTGACTGTAATTCCCGAGCATTGTCCGGTACCGTGGACTCGGCTATTCAAATAGATTCTACACTCTGCAGAGGTTATGCACTTTACCCACAAGATACAATCCACTCACCACGTCAGCCGTGAATCGCCATACAAGAGTATGCGAATGAGCGATCATAACAAAGCCTTTCGGAAGCCTCAAACAACACAGGTGGTCCTCTCCGGTTCGTGCTCTACACCATCCCTTCCCTTAGCCAAGGCGAAGTATGGGACCAACACACCGTTAGATGGGTACCTGGCCACGACCACGATCGCTCCCCGTACAATCACACAAACGGTGTAATCGACACCTGAGGCTCCACAAGTGAGTCCTTAGCGACTTAGTCAACTAGGGCCGTCCCATTCCAGCCATGTGGTTGCAAGTATGACCCAGTTCAAAGGCTTGCAAGGTTAAGTCCTTAGAGTGACCAGGGCAAGACTACCCGGAAAACCAAATCAACATCCCCAATGCCACAACTGGCCCACCTGATTACTCTTGCCACATGCCCCAGTCGAAATCTGTTTATCAAACCCCAGTTGATTACCATGCACCACGTGCCGTCAACATCACATGATACTTTTCCAAAACAGGTTCAATATATCATTAAATCAATATTAGCATTTGATTGTCCAAAATCATGTCATGAGCACGTAGCAGGTCTAAGCAGTATACTACAACGATCTAAACCCATGTTGGCAATTTAATAATGTCCAACTAGTAATCCACAACTAGGGTGACAAAGGGTCATGGCACATACTTAAGTAATCAAGGTGTCATATAGCAGATTGGTATTTATCTAACCCCCATGTTTAAACAAAGTATCTTTCTAATTAAACTAGCATGCAATAGTTTAAATCAAAATAGATTTCGAAATAGGATCAACATGGTCAAAGCACAACTTGCCTTCAAAAAGCACTTGCTCTTGGTCTTGAGTTGGATCCTGAGTCAACACTTCTCCCTCGAATCCTTCCCACTTCAACGCTCTACTCGTAAAAGCGTGCAAATAGCAAATACACAAATAAACACTATGCAAAAAGATCCCAAAACTCCAAATAAAATCCATAAACAGAGAGAACATAATTTTCTGGATTTTTAGAAAGCTGGAATAAATCAAATTTGGAGTTAAAAGCCAAAGTTATGATTATTTAAAGTTTAAATAATCAATTAAATAATTTTACAGAGAAAAACTTTAGTCCAAAAATTAAATAAAATTTATATTTAGGTAGATCTTAATTTTATACAAATTTAGAAATTTGAATCGCTCAAATCGGAGTTGAAACGCAAAAGTTATAAGCGTTTGAAGTTTGAATCTAAATTTGAATCAATATTCGAATTAACAAATCATTTTCTTTTTCGGAAATTAATTATTGCGTCAGCATGGACACGTGGCAGCTCCTGATTGGCCTGCTGACGTCAGCCGGTCCATGGGCTTGGTCCACGCTCGGTTCGGGTCCACGGTGGACTCGGTCCACGGCTCACGTGACTGACATGTGGGCCCACTCGGGTGACGTCATCGCTGACGTCAGCGCTTGGCTGGGTTAGCCACTGACATGCGGGCCCTCTGACACGCGGGCCCCGCGTGTCAGCGTCCTGCACGCCAGCGTGCGTGGGAGCGGCCGACCGCGTCGGTCCAACTTCCCGACACGTGGCGCAATCTCGTCCGTTGGTTTGAAAATCAGCGGCGCGGATTGGATCCAGGGTTTAACACGTTGAAACTACTCGATGCTCGTGGGCCGTTCGATCTAGATCGGGCGGTCCAGATCTAATCCTATAATCGCCTTTGCTACGGCGCGTGGCGATTGTGGCCGTTGGATCTTGATCCAGCTGGCCCGGATCTAATCGGGTTTGGAACACGTGAACTCACCTCAACCGTCCGTCTGGATCCGACGGTGCACGAGCTTCGCGAGGGTGATGGCCGTGGTGGCGCCGGCTGCCGGAGTTGAAGACGACGACGAGCCCAACGGGCGTTCGGGGTTGCTCGGCGAGATGAAGGGTCCTTCGCCGGGTGCGTCTCGTCGCGGTGAGTCGGATCTGAGTCAACGGGCGAGGGGACGGCGGACGGCGAGCGAACGGGCAAAGACTGCGGGCGGAGCAATACGCACTACGGCGAGCTCAAGACGGCTAAACGGGCGCGACTTAGCCTCGTGAAGTAGAGAAGGGAGGGCGCGGAATCACGGCGGTCCTCGGGGTATGCCGGGCATTAAATAACCTCGGCGTCCGTCGTAAAACGAAACCTAACTTGCTACGGCGGCGGCGCGGCGGAGTCCAGCTCGGACTCGGTGAAGACGACGAAATCGTGGCCGTCCACGTGGCACAACCAATGGCCACGATCGTAGCGGCCGGTCCGGTCCGGACCGCGGCTCGGGTCGAGTCGAGGCGGATCTCGGTAGTTGGATCTTGATCCAACGGTTGGGATTGATTAGGGTTAGGAGTGGGTTCGGTCGAGTCAACTGGCTCGGGTCGGACTCGAGTCCGACTCGGTCGGTTGAACAGTACTTGACCCGAGTTTGATTTTCCAGCGATTTAATATTTAAAATAATTCCCAGTAATTCATTTAATCCATTAAAAATAGCAAATGACTCAGAAAAATTCCAGAAAAATTCTGGAAAATATTTTGGATCATTTTGGACTCAAATAAAATATTTCCAACAAAAATTTATTTGCAAAAATTAAATTCTTTAATTATTTCAAAATGGAATAAATTCAAATAAATTCCAAATAAATCCAAATAAATTCCAGAAAATTCCAAAAATTCACCAAAGTGCCAAATCACACATGAATTTAAGAAAAGCAAAATTTTGGGATGTTACAGGAACCCGAGATGATTAAATGGGTGGTATGAATGATTGGATGAGATAGGGTTTATAGGAATGATAGAATGAAAAGCCTTGTATCATTCTTGTTGTCATGAATAAGGTAAATTGTGATAAAAAGGTCAAGATGGGAGGTTAGATTGAAGTTAAAGAGGGAATTTAAAATTGGGTTGAGAATTGGGAACCATTTGTTCCAAGAGGTCTTATCCGGTTTTACCAAAGAAGATGTTTCTGAGTTACATCAGATTTTCTTGCGATAGTAGTATGATGTGCTTGATGTGGGGATTTGACATATTAATTAAGGTGATTGAGCCCTTTAGTGGGAGAAATTCAGGATTATGGTTGAGGAATTCTTGTGGGATTCCTAATTTGGGAAGTTCTCTTGAATCTAGAATACTATGGAGTTTTGTCCCTTGCAAAAAAATTTAGTCGAAACTGAAGTGAATGTGGAATTGTGAGAAGTTGCACTTAGCAGAGCTAAGTCAAGTCACTTTTGCCAATAGTTGGATTTTGAGAGTTGAGTTATCGTTTGCTTCTGTTGGAATTTTTAAGTGAATGCTTTGAGTTGCAAAGAGTTTGAGCCCTTTGTGGACTTTGTTTTGGAGTTGGATTTTCCTTTCGAATTCGAGGTTGAATTCCTTTAAGGGGAGGAGAATGTAATATCTCAGGTTTACTTAGAGAGAATTGTTGAGTTTTGTGGGTTTTCTCCTGTGAGTGTGGGACCATCTAGGCTGCCTTTTTGGTTTTCTAGGCAATCAATCATTTTGTGGGCTCAAGTTTCTAGCCACCTTTCCCCTCACACCCACACACACACACTACCCTTGTTTTTTTCTCCCACCCGAAACCCCTCCCAGCCGATTGGAACTCCCGGCCATAGCTCCTCCCCCAACTCGTTTTTTCTCATCACCTTCGAAGCTCCTCCTCCCCATTTTGGTTCCTCACACAAAAGCAGTAGCAGGGAGCTGGCCCTGCTCCTTCCCCTGCCCAGGCCGATGCCGAAGCTCCTCCCTGCCTTCCCCCAGCCGGCGCCCCTCCCTGCTGCTCCATGCCGGCTGCACCTCCTTCCTCCTGTGCTTCCTCTTGGTAAGTGGACCACTCCCCTTGGATGTTTACTTTAGATCTCAACTTTGGAAGGCCTTGACTGGTTTATTTGTGTTCTAGGGTTCCTAGATGTGAAATTTTGGAGGGAAACTAGCTGTCTAGTGGAGGGAATCTGTGCTATTTTTCGAGTAGTTTTCTGGCCAATTTTCTAGCTCAGTTTTGAGGTGCTTAGACTGGTCTCATGTATTTTTGACTGTATAAGAAGTTGTAGATAATCCTTTCCCCTTTAATTTGAGTACAATAACACTAAAATCCGTTAAGCCATTTAAAAGTTATGCCCTTTTTAGTGCTGGCTCTACAGATTTGATTTCATTTGCAGCTGAAATGTTCAACTGAAGACTAGACATAGCTACAGGCGGAATTAAGATTTTTGGTTGCCTAGAGAAATGTAGGAAATTTCTTTTAGATTTAGAAAATTTATTTTTTTCTTTATTTGGAGTTATTAATGAAAAGTTATGTTGATGTGAAGCTGCTGTCCAGAACTGGGGTAATGCTGAAAGTTTAGAGTTTGGTCTGAGTTTCAAGTTTCAGTTTGGGGACTTTAAATTGAGTTGATGAACAAATGGATATGGGTAACTATAGGTTATCCTCTTGTTCACATTTACAGTCCAAGAACTTGAATTTTGGTTCAACCGTTTGAAAGTTATTAAAGAATTTCCATTTGCTGTCCAAAATTGCAACTAGTAGTAGATTCAATTTTGTTCTATGATTAAGCGCAAGTTGGAGGCCAGATTGAAATTTAAAATTGCCTAGAGATAGATGGGAATTTCTTTGTAGATGATGAAAATGTCTTCGTTTGCTTAATTTGAAGTTGTATAGCAATAGTTATGCTTTGGCGAAGTGGGCTACCCAAGCAGTTTTGTCTAAAAATTCAGAATGTTGGGCTGTTTTGGGGCAAATTTGTTGTAGTGTGTGAAAAGTGTTGTTTGTTGTTGTTGTTGGCTATAGATTGTATGAAATCGAATACGTGGTGTTTAGTTCAGGAGGTGTGGCTTTGGAGGTGGCTTCAACCTCGCGCCACATCGTTTTGTGAGATTAAAAAGCAAGTGTATCATGTCGTTTAAATGCAAAAAAGAATGTGACATGCTTTGCTTTGTGATTTTTTTATCATGTTGATAATTATGATGTTGCAAATGCTAAGTTCATAGATATATTGGTATGTCATATGTGTGTGAATCGATTAGATGAATATGCATGTTAAGTATTGGATGTGAGTATGGTCGATGATCATGTTTTTAAATTTGGCTATGTGAAATGTTAGAAATGAATGTAGTTGCAATTTAATTGTGTTAATTGCATTTGTGCATTCATAATGGAAGAGGTGACCCATTCTGATGTGGGTCTCTGTGTTCACACGTAGTGGACACGAAAGTCCTTCCTCGTAGTCCCATTCATCGATGTGAATGGGAGCGAGTCAGTAAGAGTAGGCGGCAATACCGGTACGTGCATCGAAAAGAGCATTCATGTCGAATTGCATCCTAACGATGATTTTGAGTTAAATGGAAATGTGTAGAGTTGGGATCGAATCGTGGACTCATCCAAAAAGATTTAAAGAGGTATGTGCAAGAATTAAGTAATGAAGTGAAAAGAGGTAAATGTTGTTGATATTATTGTTTTATGAATTTGTGCATTTGGATAACAAATATGCTCTTACTATTGATTTATTTGTGTTAATTGGTTTTGTGATGCACTTTGCTGAGTCTTGGACTCACACTTGTTTGTTTAATGTTTTTAGGTACTCTGAGGATAGCTCGTCGGGTCGGGAAATAACTTCACGTCACTCACTTTCATGCCATGCTCAAATAGTAGATTGGAGGAATGTTATGCTTTGATAATTAGTTGAATTCATTGTGTAATCGTGTTGTAGTTAAGTTTAATTGATAGTTGTCGATCTTATGCTTAGATGTATGTGTTTATGTCTGAAGTTCTCTTAGGAGGCATAGTAATTGTCTTTTGCTACTTGTTATTGTAGTTGATTGTGCTCACATGTCATGATGGTTGATTGATTCCATGACATGTTGATATTGTCGCTATTATGTTAATTGTCTTCTCTTTGCCTGCTGATTGGATGTCCATTTAGCAGGGGAGATCTTGCCGTTTTTTTAGAAAATTTGGATAGGTTTTGGTAGCACTTCGGGCACGTGAGGTGCCAGGGTGTTACAGAACATTTGTCTACATTCCTATTGAGCGATTATCAATTAAAAGTAAAATAAAGTGTTATTTACCAGGATATTTTCTTTGTGCTATGATTGTTCTATATTTTACAATATATTCTTGATGCAACAATAGTTTGCTTGAATTCATTAATATAGAAAAATGTATAATCCTTGGCAGATGAGGAAATCTATTGTGTAGACAGTTGCATCACAAAATTTAATTCTTACGGAGACTAAATATTTCCAGACTTTGACTAAAAGATGAAAATATTATCACCATCACCAGAAGTGATGCCCTCATACTTGGCACTGAAAGAAGCATCATAATTATCCCTCTAGACACACACATAACAAAAGAAAATGTTGTATTATACCTTGAATCCAGAAGTGCTCTATTAAGTTTTAAAGACATCCATCTGAATGGTTTCTATATGAAGACAGAAAATATGGATGGTACAGAATATCTACTTGTGATGCTACGGTATGAATTTTTTTGTCGTGTTTTTGGTGATTTCAGGGGTTTCGGGCCTTTCTGGGAGGATTTGGGCTTAGGGGGATGAATCTTCGGCCTTTAGTGGAGGGTTTTGGGGCCCATGGGGGGGATTTCCTGCCTACCCTACCCCATGCGCCCAACCCTAGCACCCTTGGGCGCCCCCCTCCCCCTCTAGCCGCCCCTCCCTCTCCCTCAACCCTAGCCGCCACCCTCCCCCTCTCCTCCTCCCTTGCGTCTCCTACCTCCTCCCTAGCGCCTCCCCCTCCCTCTAGCCGGCCCTAGCAGGGGTCCCTCACCCTCCCTTGCTGCCACACATCCCTCTCCATTGATCCTTTCATTGGAAAGCTTCGCAACCGATAAGATCCGATGGATTCAGCTATTGGAGGGAGATCGAGGCCGGGAGTTTCGTCGTTCGGGTGTTCTTCAAGGGAGGTAAGTGTTGGTAGATCCTTGTGTAGGATTGTGATGGTGTTTAGAAGGGGAATCCATGCCTAAAATCCTGGTGTAGGTGCTGTTGTTAGATGGGTTTAGAAGGATTTCAATTCTGTCCCACATTCTGTGCTCGGGTAGATTTGCTCCCCGACCTAGGGCTTGAGTTTTGGCAATTGTAGATGCGTTTTCTGATTAGCTAGATGTTACGGAAGTTGTAGATAATTTAATTAAATTTCAATGGACACCAAGAACGCAAAATTCCGATCAGACGTATAAAAGTTATGGCCATTTTACCGAACGTTGTCAAACCTGTGATGTGATTGGAATAGATCGTGTTCATTTGTAGATTAGACAATTTTAGAGGCTGAATCAGTCTTTGCAAATACTTAGAAAAAGTTGGGAAATTTCCTAAGCTTAGAGAAAATGTACTTGTTTACTTGATTTGGAGTTTTAGTGTGACACCACAGAGTGTCATAATCTTATAAAATCTGAATGTTGAGGTCAAAACATTATGAAGTGTGAAATTGGAGGTAGAAACCATACGGTATGCAGTTTAATCGCGTTTCCGGGCCATTTCCGGGGAGGTTTGGGCCTAAGGGAAAGGACCGTGTGCTTTGGAGGGAAGGTGTTCGAGTCCATGTGGGAGTAGGAGACCTGTTTGGGCTGGTGGGTGTGCCTTCCCCTGCCCTTATGCGCGCCCCACCCCTGCCCCTTGCGCCCCTCCCCCCACTTCGAAGCCCTAGCCGCCCCTTGCTCTCCTCCCATGCGCCCCCTTCCTCCCTCACGCCTCCTCCCCACCTTGTGCGCCTCCCCTCCCCTCTACACTACCCCTTGCTGCCCTAGGGAAGCCTCTCCACCTCACCACCCCGAAGATCCGTCCATTGGAGCGCTCCGTGACGACGAAGGAGATCGCGCGAACCGGGAGGAGATCCGTTGGTTTTTCGTTCGTCGGGCGAAGGTATGGCCACAGGAATCCTTGGGGTTAGTCTAGGTACTGTTCTAAGGGTTTATATCATGTTTTTAGATCAATTGGTGGTGCTGTAATTAGGTAGATTAGATGAAATCTAGAGTTTGCCATGTTCTCTGTTTCTGGCAGAATGAGCAGTCGACCTAGGGTTTGAGATTTTGCCAATTTAGATTCGGAATTTGGTCGTCCGCCTGTTGAAGAAGTTGTAGGTAATTAAACTACCTTTAATTGGACGTAAAGAATGCTTAATTCTAATCAGCCGTTTGAAAGTTATGCTCGTTTTACCGAGCGTGTTCAAAACTGTGATGAGATTGGAACAGATCACGGTATTCTGTAGATTAAACCACTTTAGATTCCGAATAAGTTTTTCCATATACTTAGAAAAAGTTAGGACATTTCCTAAGCTACGCGAGGATGTACTCGTTTAATCGATTCGGAGTTTTAGAACCCGAGTTATGCTCGTTGGAAGTATGCTATCCTGACGGGATAGAACCTCTGTTTTTGGGTTTTGCGAGTAGTTTGCGAATCCGGGGTAGAAGAGTGTTTGCGTATTGTTTTGTGGGCATGATTTTGAGTGTGTAGTGCCTATGTGCAGGTGGTGTGACCCCGGGAGTGCCCTCTACTTCTCGCGAATCCGTCGCCCGTGGTTGAGGCAAGTGTATTGGAATGGGTAGCGGGTTGTAGATTGCTAGTTTTATTGGGTTGAAATTGAATATATGATATGTTCACATACCATGCGTTAATGTTTTCCATTGATATGATGAATATGGTTTATTATGTTGTGATGCCATGTGTTAATGTACAAGTTATCTATGATGTTGGCATGTTTGCATACATGGCATGATACATGGCCGGGTCGGTGAGAAAGTCATAACTAGTCCGGTAAGGTCAGTGAGAAAGTTATGACTAGTCCGGGGCGCCATTGAGTAAGTCCTACATCGTGATTCCATCCACCGCGGTGAATGTAAGCGAGGAGTAGGCACCCTCCATCTTCGGGATGGAAGGGAAGAGAGGGTGCACACCGACGGGTGTGCACTCAACCATACCGGTATGAGTTTCCAGGAGACATGTGCATCGCATCGCATTGCATATATGATGATGATGATATGTGAAAAAAATGATATGTGAGTATGAATAAGATGATAGGCATGATTGAGGTGATGAAGCCATGTAATTGTTCTTTTGTACCATTGCAATATACTTGCTCAGTGTTGAACTCACGCTTGTGCTTTCTTGTTGTTTTAGGTACCATGAGACTGGCATGCGGGGAAGGGAACTAGTCGCACTCCTACACGTAGCTTCACACATTTGTTCCCACAGTTATTCATTTGGAGTCTTGATAATAAATTTAGTGTGATGCATATTGGTTTATGATCCAGTTTTGCATTATGAGAGCCTTATTGTTCGTTTGGCTCATGAAGACTTTGAATGCTTGAGATTTGACTTATATTGCCGTCATGCCATTATTTATTGCTATTTTAGATGTCTCTTATATTGCCATATAATGCTATGCTATTGTTGTTGCTTCAATTCATGGAAAAACAAAGGAGATGCTACCGAAATTTTTGGTATTAGCATTTGCTCCTTTGCTGTAATCTATGTTTGGTAGCATTCGGGCATATTAAATGCCGGGGTGTTACAGTTGGTATCAGAGCAGGCTGTAGGTCCTTGGAATGTGTATTTTTAGTGTCATACCTTAGGTTACAACTAAAATGTGATGTGGAATAACATAGAAACATGGTTTAGGTTTTAACTAAAACTTTGTCATAGGATAGCAACTTTAAAACTTGCAAAAGTGGAATAAGTAATTTAAAATTTGACACACTTGGTTGCACAGTAGGATGGGGGTTTTGGTTCATCATTGCATTGCGCTTGCTTATTTGATGAAGACTATGTCTATGATGACGTTTGATCTTTGTTCTTGATTATATGATGTTGTGCTTATGTTTATGTGATTGGATGGTTGTCTGTCTGTAGCAGCCATGCCGAGGGGTAGAGGCCGTGGTCGCCGTGGCCGTGGAGGTCCGGGGCGAGGTTCTCAGGGAGTTGCTGAGTCTGTAGCTGAGGGTGGCGCTTCGCTCAATGCTCATGGGCTAGCGCAGGAGGAGCTCCCGGCAGCACAATCAGGGGCTGAGGTACCCGCCGCCAATGCGGATTTAGTTCAGGCTCTGCAGAGGGAGGTTCAGGAGCTACGCCAGCAGTTGCCGGCAGCCCCTGCTATTGTGCCTCCCCCTGCAGCGGCCCCAGTTGCTTCCCCCGCTGTGCCGGAGCCAAGGATGAGTCTCCGGGAGTGGATGTCCCTCCGTCTTGACACTTTTGACGGAGCGGGCACGCCGGTCCAGTCCGCAGATTGGCTGCAGTACATGGAGCGGCAGTTTGAGGTCCTAGAGTTGACCTCGGTCCAGAGGGCTCGCTTTGTGGCCTTTCAGCTGAAGGGCCAAGCTGATATCTGGTGGGAGGGGGTTCTGGCTGCTAGAGCCCCCGCACTTGGTCCGTTCACCTGGGAGGACTTTGTGGCTCGCTTCCGAGCCAAGTTCTACCCAGAGTCTTTCCTTGAGAGGATGGAGCATACTCTGACGACTCTTTCATAGGGAAAGAGGTCGATGGCGGAGTATGAGGCTGAGTTCAATAATGTGGTTCGCTTTGTGCCGGCGGTGGCAGCTGACGACAGGGAGAAGGCGAGGAGGTTCCGTAGAGGCCTCAACTAGGAGTTCAGAGTTGTCATGGGGGCGACTGTCCCTCGTGACTTCTGCTCCGTGGTGGAGCAGGCGAAGGGCATGGAGCTCGAGTTGGAGCTCTCCAGGGATAAGCAAAACCCTGGTGGTTCAGGGGTTTCAGCCCCGCAAAGTGGGCCAGAAGAGGACTTTTGGTGGAGGAGGTGGGTCTTCTCAGCGACCCATCTTCAAGAAGTTCAAGGGAGGACAGGGCTCCTCCTCAGGGGCTAAGATGAAGCCGCCCCAGTCGTCTTCCTCGCGAGCGATTGTTCGTCCTGTGCCCGGGCAGGGCATGATTTGTTTCAATTGCGGTGGTGAGCACCGCGCTTCAGAGTGTGGTTGGACCGGGAGTTGCAACCACTGTGGCAAGCCCGGCCACATGGGGCGAGTCTGCCGGATGAATCCCGGTAGCATCATGGAGTAGGAGACGGTGCCTTCTCCTCCCACTCCAGCGGCGTCTTCCAGAGGGTCGGTGCACATGATGGCGGCTCCTGCTCCTCAGCCGCCCTATGCTTGGGCGTCACTAGCAGCCTACTGGTGCCCTCAGCCGTCAGCTCCACCTCAGTTACCCCCTCCTCCTCCGCCCCCAGCTTTGTTGGGGCATCAGCCGGGTGTCGGGGCTCCCATTGTCCCAGCACCACCCGGAGTGTACGCCTTGCCAACCGCCGAGTCAGCCGGGCATCCAGAGGTGGTTTCAGGTACTTTGCTTGTGGATTCAGTTGATGCCTTTGTTCTGTTTGATTCCGGAGCATCCTACTCCTTTGTGTCGTCTGAGTTTGCTAGTAGAGCTAAGTTGGGAGTTCAACGGATTTCTGAGTCTGTGATAGTATGTTCTCCTAGGGGTTTGATTACTGGTTCTTTGGTTTGCCCGGGTTGCACCATTGCCATTGATGATGAGGTTTTCTTTGCCAATCTTATGGTGATCCAGTTGGCTCCTTTTGATGTCATTTTGGGCATGGACTGGTTGCATCAGTACCGTGCCAAGATCTATTGCTTTTGGAGGACGGTTACCTTGCAGGCCCCGCCAGGGGTAGAGTTGACCTTTCAGGGTGGTATACCTTCCAGTTCCGTCTTTGCTTTGGCTAGTCTGTTTTCTGGTCGCCATTTGAGGCAGTTGGGTTTCCTCATGGCTATGTCAGAAAAGCCATCTTCTTTAGTTTCCATTGAGGAGATTCCTGTAGTGAAGGAGTTTATTGATGTGTTCCCTGATGAGTTGCCTGGTTTACCTCCTGTGAGGAATATGGAGTTCCGTATTGATCTTGTTCTTGGCACTCGACCTATTTCTATCTCTCCATACCGCTTGGCTCGTCCTTTTCAAGATGAGTTGAAAAAGCAGTTGGAGGATCTGTTGGCCAAGGGTTTTATTCGGCGCAGTGTGTCACCTTGGGGAGCACCCGTCCTCTTCATTTCGAAGAAGGATGGAAGTTGGCGTATGTGCATTGATTATCGTGCTCTTAATCAAGTGACAGTTAAGAACAAATATCCTTTGCCTCGCATTGAAGATCTGTTTGACCAACTAAAGGGAGCAAAGGTGTTCTCCAAGATTGATCTTCAGTCGGGGTACAATCAGATCCGTGTGAGGGAGCAGGACATTGAGAAGACTGCTTTCTCCACTAGGTATGGGCATTATGAATTTAAAGTTATGTCTTTTGGACTAACTAATGCTCCTGCTGTTTTTATGGAGGCGATGAACAGTATGCTACACAAGTACCTTGATGAGTTTGTGGTAGTGTTCATCGATGACATTCTGGTTTACTCTAAACCAGAAGAGGAGCATGAGCGGCACTTGAGGCTTGTGCTGAGTACCTTGAGGGAGAATCAGTTC
The DNA here is from genome assembly GCA_036346355.1 of Rhipidocladum racemiflorum. Taxonomy (NCBI): domain Eukaryota; kingdom Viridiplantae; phylum Streptophyta; class Magnoliopsida; order Poales; family Poaceae; genus Rhipidocladum; species Rhipidocladum racemiflorum. Next base: position 25,682,237 of record CM070589.1, on the reverse strand, counting down.
TTTGCTAAGCTGAAAAAGTACAAGTTCTGGATTTCAGAAGTGGGTTTTCTTGGCCACATCATCAATCCAGAGGCCATATCCGTAGATCCTAGCAAAGTCTCAGCAGTTTTGGATTGGAAGAGGCCTTCCAATGTCAAAGAGGTGCGTAGTTTCCTTGGATTGGCTGGCTACTATCGGTGTTTTGTGCAGGATTTCTCTATCATTGCCAAGCCACTTTCGCAGCTGACTTAGAAAGGGATGAAATTTCAGTGGACTGCAGAGTGTGAGCACAGTTTCTACACTTTGAAGGAGAAGTTAGTGACTGCTCCTGTTCTTACTCTTCCCTAGCCTGGGAAGCGTTTCACCGTTTATTCTGATTCTTCTCGTTTGGGACTTGGTTGCGTGTTCATGCAAGATGGCAATGTAATTGCTTATGCATTGAGGCAGTTGAAAAAGCATGAGCAGAACTATCCCACTCATGATCTTGAGCTAGCCGCTGTGGTGTTTGCATTGAAGATATGAAGGCACTATCTGTATGGTGAGTCGTGTGATATCTTCATTGATCACAAGAGCCTCAAGTACATCTTTACTAAGAAAGATTTGAACTTGAGGCAGAGGAGGTGGCTGGAATTGATAAAGGATTATGACCTCACCATTCAGTACCATCCGGGTAAGGCAAATGTGGTGGCTGACGCTCTCAGTGGCAAGACAATGCTCCCTGTCATTGATTGTCTTGTTGCTGATTTGGAGCGATTGAGAGTCTCCTACTGCTTTGCAGGGACCGTGCAAGCTGAAACTCAATTGATTCTTGAGTCAGCGATTCCCGAGCGTGTGCGGGAGGCACAACAGCTTGATCGTTTGCTCCAGCAAGTGAGGAAGCGCCTTGAGGATGGCAAGTTTGGAGACTTTCCTGTTGATGATGCAGGAGTTTTGAGGTTTCAGGGTCGTCAGGCGCACTTCGTAAATCCCAAGTGAAAGAGGATATTCTGAAGGAGGCTCATCGCACCCCGTACACGGTACATCCTGGGGAGACCAAGATGTACTGGGATTTGAAAAAGAATTTCTGGTGCAAAAGGATGAGAGTGGATATTGCCAAGTATGTGGCGTCTTGTGGGATTTGTCAGAAGATCAAGGCCGAACACAAGTGCCCTACTGGTCTGTTGCAGCCATTGGAGATTCCTATGTGGCCATGGGATGACATCTCCCTGGATTTTGTGGTTGGCCTACCTCGTACTCCACGAGGGAAGGATGCTGTTTGGGTTGTGGTGGACCGTCTTAGCAAGTCTGCACACTTCATTCCCATCCGCACTACCCATTCAGCGAGCGAGTTGGCTCCCATCTATGTGCGGGAGATTGTGAGACTGCATGGTGTACCCAAGACCATTATCTTTGATCGGGATGCGAAATTTGTTTCAAAATTCTGGGAGAGTTTGTAGAGTGCTTTGGGTACACAGCTTCGCCTTAGTACCGCTTTCCACCCTCAGACGGATGGGCAGTCTGAGCATACCATTAAGACTTTGGAGGACATGCTCAGGGCCTGTGTGATGGCTTGGAAAGGTAGCTGGGAAGATCATTTGCCTTTGGCAGAATTCGCTTACAATAACAGCTATCATTCCAGCATCCAGGCTGCTCCTTATGAGGTGTTGTATGGCCGGAAGTGCAGATCACCACTTTGTTGGGATGCTGTGGGCGAGAGAGCAGTTCTTTGACTGGACTGGGTTCAGCAGACTGTTGATCGCGTGGCAGAGGTATGGCAGAATCTTCTTGCAGCACAGAGCAGACAGAAAAGTTATGCTGATGTGAGGAGGCGAGATTTGGAGTTTGAGGTGGGTGATAGGGTGCTCTTGCGATTATCTCCCACCAAGGGGGTGGTGCGTTTTGGCACAAGAGGAAAGCTTAGTCCGAGGTTTGTTGGGCCGTTTCCTATCTTAGCTCGAGTCGGTAAGTTGGCTTACCGCTTGGAGCTACCGGAGTCAATGCAAGGAGTGCATAATGTGTTCCATGTTTCGATGCTGAGAAAGTACTTGCATGATCCGGAGTTGGTGGTTCCGTTGGAACCATTAGTGCTTGAGCAGGACCTCACCTTCGAGTCCCGTCCTGTGAAAATTCTGGGGACTTCGGAGCGAGTGATGAAGAACAGGACGCTCAAGTTTGTCAAAGTCCTGTGGTCACATAAGACTAAGAGAGAAGCGACTTGGGAGCTGGAGTCTCGCATGCACGAGAAGTACCCTGAGCTTTTCGCCTCAGGTATGAGATGTGAAACCTAGCTATCTTTTGCTTTGCTGGGTTGCGTTTTCGTGTGTCTTGGATTCGAGGTCGAATCCCGTTGAAGGGGGGAGAATGTGACACCACGGAGTATCATAATCCTATAAAATGTGAATGTTGAGGTCAAAACATTATGAAGTGTGAAATTGGAGGTTGAAACCATATGGTATGCAGTTTAATCGCGTTTTCGGGCCGTTTCCGGGAGTTTGGGCCTTTCTGAGGAGGTTTGGGCCTAAGGGAAAGGACCGTGGGCTTTGGTGGGAAGGTGTTCGAGTCCATGTGGGAGTAGTAGACCTGTTTGGGCTGGTGGGTGCGCCTTCCCCTGCCCTTATGCATGCCCCACCCCTGCCCCTTGCGCCCCTCCCCCCACTTGGAAGCCCTAGCCGACCCTTGCTCTCCTCCCACGCGCCCCCTCCCTCCTTCATGCCTCCTCCCCACCTTGTGCGCCTCCCCTCCCCTCTCCACCACCCCTTGCTGCCCCAGGGAAGCCTCTCCACCTCACCACCCCGAAGATCCGTCCATTGGAGCACTCCGTGACAAGGAGATCCGGTTGGTTTTTCGTTCGTCGGGCGAAGGTATGGCCACGGGAATCCTTGGGGTTGTTCTAGGTACTGTTCTAAAGGTTGATATCATGTTTTTAGATCAATTGGTGGGGCTGTAATTAGGTAGATTAGATGAAATCTAGAGTTTGCCACGTTCTCTGTTTCGGGCAGAATGAGTAGTCGACCTAGGGTTTGAGATTTTGCCAATTTAGAGTAAGAATTTGGTTGTCCGCCTGTTGAAGAAGTTGTAGGTAATTGAAATACCTTTAATTGGACGTAAAGAATGCTTAATTCCGATCATCCCTTTGAAAGTTATGCCCATTGACCAAGCGTGTTCAAAACTGTGACGAGATTGGAATAGATCACGGTATTCTGTAGATTAAACCACTTTAGAGTCCGAATCAGTTTTTCAATATAATTAGAAAAAGTTAGGAAATTTTCTAATCTACGCGAGGATGTACTCGTTTAATCGATTCAGAATCTTAGAACCCGAGTTATGCTTGTTGGAAGTCTGATGTCCCGATGGGACAGAACCTCTGTTTTTGGGTTTTGCAAGTAGTTTGCGAAGCCGGGGTAGAAGAGTGTTTGCGTATTGTTTTGTGGGCATGATTTTGAGTGTGTGGTGTCTATGTGCAGGTGGTGTGACCCCGGGAGTGCCCTTTACTTCTCACCAATCCGTCGCCTGGTTGAGGCAAGTGTATTGGAATGGGTAGCGGGTTGTAGATTGCTAGTTTTGTTGGGTTGAAATTGAATATATGATATGTTCACATGCCATGCTTTAAAGTTTTCCATTGATATGATGAATATTGTTTATTATGTTGTGATGCCATGTGTTAATGTACAAGTTATCTATGATGTTGGCATGTTTGCATACATGGCATGATACATGGCCGGGTCGGTGAGAAAGTCATAACTAGTCCGGTAAGTTCGGTGAGAAAGTTATGACTAGTCTGGGGTGCCATTGAGTAAGTCCTACATCGTGATTCCATCCACCGCGGTGAATGGAAGCAAGGAGTAGGCACCCTCCATCTTCGGGATGGAAGGGAAGAGAGGGTGCACACCGACGGTTGTGCACTCAACCATACCGATATGAGTTTCCAGGAGACATGTGCATCGCATCGCATTGCATATATGATGATGATGATATGTGAAAAAAATGATATGTGAGTATGAATAAGATGATAGGCATGATTGAGGTGTTGAAGCCATGTAATTGTTCTTTTGTACCATTGCAATATACTTGCTGAGTGTTGAACTCACGTTTGTGCTTTCTTGTTGTTTTAGGTACCATGAGACCGGCATGCGGGGAAGGGAACTAGTCGCACTCCTACACGTAGCTTCACACGTTTGTTCCCACAGTTATTCATTTGGAGTCTTGATAATAAATTTAGTGTGATGCATGTTGGTTTATGATCTAGTTTTGCGTTATGAGAGCCTTATTGTTCGTTTGGCTCATGAAGACTTTGAATGCTTGAGATTTGACTTATATTGCCGTCATGCCATTATTTATTGCTATTTTAGATGTCTCTTATATTGCCATATAATGCTATGCTATTGTTGTTGCTTCAATTCAAGGAAAAACAAAGTAGATGCTGCCGAAATTTTCGGTATTAGCATTTGCTCCTTTGCTGTAATTTACTTGTAATTGTGGTTTTTAGAAGTTGCTTAGTCTATGTTTGGTAGCATTCGGGCATATTAAATGCTGGGGTGTTACATTTAGAACTCAAGTTATGGTCGTTGGAGCGCTGCTGTCCCGGTTGGACAGAGGGCCGTTTTTCGGGTTTTGGGAGTCGGTTGCGAAGTCGATGTAGATGATAGTTTTTGTATTGATTTGTGAGCATGTTTTGAGTGTATTGTACCTATGTGCTGGTGGAGTGATCCCAGGAGTGCCTTTCTCATCTCACCACTCCATCGCTCACGGTTGAAGGCAAGTGTGTTGGGATGGTTGTGTCCATGTGCTATGTTGAATTGCCGTGTTTGATTCTTGCATGTTATATGATGGATAGATGTTGAATTGCCATGTTTGATTCTTGCATGTTATAAGATGGATAGATGTTGGATTGTCATGTTTGACTTGGGCAAGCGATATGATGATTATGAATGAATAAATGGCTATGCAGTTGCTAAATTGAGTATGTATGCAAGCGTATCCACTAGTATGACTGATAGGATGTCAATTTCTTGTTAACCTTTACAATTCATACCATTCTATAGTTGTGATGGTTTACTTTACTAATCTAGACTTGTTTTATGTCGTATTGTTGGCTATGATTAATTGTTCACCCCTATTGGGTCATGAGATGCTTAAGTTTATATTCTTGGCTTGAACTATTGTTGAATACCTGTTGTAGATGTCCTCTATCATGCTATCGTGTTATGCTGATATTATTGTTGCTTCAAATCATGGAAAAACAAAGGTTATGCTGCCGAATTTTCCTTTAAGTTACTAGCGTAGTTGCTGTAATTTAATGTTAACTATGGGATTCGGTCATTGCTAGTATCGTTTGTGGTGACATTCGTGGCATACTAGGTGCTGGGGTGTTACAGTTGGTATCAGAGCGGGCTTTAGATCCGTGGAATGTGAATGTAGTAAATTATTCTAGAGTAAACTAAAATGTTGACTTGGAAAATTAGAAACATGGCATAGGTCTACTCGTTAAAATTTGGCCTTAGGACAATAACTTTAAAATCTAAAATAGTTTGGTTAAATAATTTAAAACTTGACACACTCTGATGCACAGTAGGAAGGGTATGGGTATCGTTGCTATCCGCTTAAATATTGTATCTAAGCTTTGATGTTGAATGCTACTTTTGATGATGTATGATGCTATTTTTATGAAAGATTTAATTGAGTTGATATATTTATGATAAAGTGAGGTTGTGGTGCCGAAGGGTTTCGGTCACCTTCTTTTGTTCGTAGTAAAGTTGTGTGGAGTATCGGTGTGGCTGGTGAGAGCCATCACCGAATGACTATTAACCTCCCGCAGGGAGAGTGCTTATCCTTTCTGTCGTAGATAGGGTAGTTGGTTGGAGTCAAATGGAAGAGTTGATGGTGGATCCTTTTGGATTTCTTTTACCGTTCTAATGGTCGGTTTGTTGGTTTCCTTGGTCTTAGTTGGTTGGAATCAAAGAAAAAGTGTTTGGTATTGAGTTTTCGCTGATTTGTTCTCTTGGCGGTTGTTTGGTATTGTCTTCTTTGGTTGAAGACAAAGAAGAAGAGTCTAGTATTGCACCTCTTTTGGTCGCCTTTCGGCTTTGACGCCTGGTTTTGTTAGTTGCTTTACGGAGAAAGCTTTCAATTTATTCTTGTGTTTGTCTTTATCCGAGGTTAAAAGAGTTATTGTGGTGCTGTGCCAGACATGGTTGCCAGGGCCGAAGTTCTGTGACTTTGTAAGAGTAAGTGGTGTTTGATCTCATCGTTTGACTTGTTTGGGAGATCATCTTTGAAAATCCATATGTTTCGTGAAAGTTTGGAGTTGGTGCTAAGGCTTTATTTGAAAAGGATTTGGTTGATCGTTTGGTTTTCCCTCTTGCATCCATCTTCCTTCGTGGAAGTTGTTGATCTCGAGATTTGTGGAGTAGTTGCGTGTCGGTATTTGAAAATTTAAGAGTTGACTTCTCTTGTGATTTTGATTGGGTTTTCTGGAAAGAAAGCTAATTCTTGGCGTTGTTTAAGCTTAAGAGTTGTGGTTTCCTTGAAGGTTAGGTATGTGACCCACAAGGGTGTTCAAGACATTAAGTTGGTGATGGGTAGTTGGGACATTGAGATGAAGTAAAATTACTGTTTCAGTTAAAGTGAAGTTGTTGGTTGTTTAAAGACAACCTAATTGATTGTGTTGATAGATAAAGATCAATCAAGATGTTAAGTGATCCAAAGTGAAGGACGATTAGTGATTTATGCAAAGTGTTGTGAGTTAGGAGAGTTATTGGAAGTTTGGGATTAGTAAGTATTGATTCCGGTTGAGAAGGTCTAGAATTTTTTTTTCTGAGTGACAAATTAGTATAGCAAGGTTATGGTGTAAATACTTGAGGATTGTTGGGCTAAGTTGTTTAGGGGTCGATTAAACTGTGAATCGGCAAAATGACTTAATTGATGTGTAAACAAAGAATAGGGATATGGAATGATTGTAGGAAAGGTTGAAATTATTCTTGACAGATGTTTGTCTGGGATCCGTAGTTATGAAAGATGTCTAGTGGAGATCGTATTGAGTGGTTAGAATTATTTATTGGTTGATGAACTAGGGATATTAAGTAAGTAACTTAGGGGTTGTGCGAAAGGCATTGGTTGATTATGCCAAATTAAGAGATGAAGAGATGTATTTTAAGCTCAGGATAGACAGTTGTATGAATGATGAGTCATATTGGTTGGTAGACCAAAATAAAAGTTGATGAGTCTTATGTTGAGTTAACTGGTAAGTTAATTGTGCTGAAGTTGTGAGAACGTGGTTCTCCTTGTTGATTGTCATAAGATAGACTTGGTTTAGAGTTTATGATAACATGACCGATGGTGGATTATGTGAATAGTGCCAATCTTTGTTTTTGGCTAAGCTGTTTAGCTTACATGTTGATTGTGGGGATTTATACCCAAGAGTATATGAGTGGATCGCGCCCTTTCGCGTGCAACCTGAATTATCTTTTGAAACAGTATTTAAAGGAAGCAAATAAACCTAACGGGTTGTGTTGGAAGTTCTTGAGTTGAAAATTCTTGTAACTTGTGGGATGTCTAAGATAGGGGCCCCGCAAGTGGGGCCTATACCCGACTGGGCTAGACGGGCGGAGTAGTAAGCCCAAAGCCCGGAATCGCCACGACGGGCCCGGAGGAGGTTTTCGACTTGTTCCCCAAGACAACTCCCGATCCTTCGGGGAAGCTTCGCGCCACGCCTAACGACCCGCCAAAGGCGAAGCACGCAGCCTGACATTCGCAGAGCCTGCAGGCGCCGAAACCTGACGGAGTGGCAGGCGTGGGTCGGGGAAAGCATAACCACCTCTCCAAGACGTAGTGCGCCAGAGCCAATAAGGACAAAGTACGTGTCGGCCAGGCCACCATGTTCAGGGCCCGGTGGCGCCCATCTATCATGTATCCTTCCCCCAGTATATAAGGGGGGAGGGAGAAACAAGAAAAAGAGGCTCATAGATCCAAGAACACAGGACTAGGGTATTATCTCCTCCGCGAGAGCCTGAACCTGTCTAAAAACAGATCGCCCTCGCATCCTGTGTTGCCATCAAGCTCAGATCCCGCGCAAATCCCCTAGAATCACAAATCTTATTACCGGCGAAACTGATCGTCGGCCAGCTGGCGCGCCGTAGGGCTTGTGTCAAGATCTTCGTCAAGCTTGATGGCTACGATGAGCGGAGCCTCCACAGTCTTCTTCCCAGGTCAGGTCTTCCGTTTCGAAAGCCTGACCTTCATCTCCAACGACCTCGGGAGCCTTTCCCTCTCTAAGGGAACCGTGCTGTAGCACGGTGAGGTTTTTGGCGGGCCATCGCCACGACTTCCACGCCGATCGGGGGGTCCCCCTGTCTCGTGCTCTAAAGTGCCGAGTAGGGGACCGAAGGCCCATTCCGGCCTGGGAGTCGGACTCGAGGACGCCGAGGTACGAATGGTGGGGGTTCTCGCTGCCAAACCACTCGGCACCTTCGAGCGCCTGGAGTTATCTTCTTCAGGCTCACCCAGCTCAGCGGCCGAGTCAGAAGAAAGCCTAGAGAGCTGCTGGAATTTCCGTAGAGTCTGCGTAATCGAGGGCTCGCGGGCGGATTCGCAGCAGCGCCTCGACACCTCGGCCGCCGCCGACTTGGAAGGTGGCCGAGCAACTGAACCTGACGCGTGGGCGCGTACTCTCCGGGACCGCGCTCGGGCTGTCAATGAAGACATTCTGCAGGCTAAGATGGGGGACCAAGCTGTTCACAGCAGAATATTGTCGCCTCCAAGACACTCCTGGATACCCTGACCCCTATGCTGGGGGCGGGTGATCCAGTTGCCCCGATCGTGGCTCAAGTAAAGGCCATGGTGACGGCGGCAGCTATCCAGCAGGCCCAGACCGACCAGCCGGCAAAGGAGCTGTCACATGGTCCGGTGAGGACCCAGACGGCCAGCAGCCGGTCAGGTCGGGAAGCCCGCCAGACACATCATGTTCCACCCCGCGGAGATGACTTGCGACACAGCATCAACCGCGACCTCCGTTCAGACCTCGACGCTAGGCGCCGCGACCGAGAAAGAGAGGAACAACGCCGTCAGGCCGACGAGTATGAACGCTACGGCATCCTTCCGCGAGATCGCGAAGTACGCCAAGCGCGATCCCCTCCGCGTCGATCACCACCCAGAGGGTGTCGCGGGGTCATTGAAGGGGTTCGCGCGTTTACCCCTCACCTACGCCAAGTGGTTTGGCCTGATGGATTTAATCCTAAAGGCATCACTAGGTTTGACGGTGAGAGGGACCCAGAGGCTTGGCTACAGGTATATGCTCGGCAAATGTGGCCGCGGGGATCAAAAAGTAATGGCAAACTACTTACCGTTACCCTCTCGCCCTCGCCCTGCGTGGCTCACTGACTCCCAAATAACTCTATAGATTCCTCGGGAGATCTGTGTGAGCAGCTCATTTCAAATTTCCAAGGCACTTACGAGCGCCAGCACCCCTTGGGACCTATATCAGCTACACCAAAGCGAGGAACGAACCCCTCCGGAGTTCGCCAAGCGCTTCATGCATAGAAAAGCACCGTTCGATGTCACGGATGCGACAGATAGCTGCCTTCCGTAAGGGAGTCACGACCCGATCTCATCAAGAAGATGTCCGGAAGCCACCAACGCCGGTCCGGGAGCTGTTCGCCCTAGCGGACCGTTACGCTTCAGCCTCCGAGGCTTTGGCGGAACGGCGTGACGAGGGGAAGGATCAGGCTGAACCCCCCCGGCGGAAGGAAAAGAAGCGCAAGGGTGAAGAGCTGGTGGCAGTCGCTGCACCAACTCACCCTCGCGCCCTCAAGGAGGATGGATATGATAAGGTTATGAACTCGCTTTGCCCCTTCCATCCGAAGGGGAGACATGCCGCCAAGGACTGCTTCACCCTAAAGAGATTCGCCCGCGAGAGCAAGAAGCAGGCTGGACAAGGTCCGAGTGGACACGCCGCCAACAAGCCACCTCCCCCCGAAGCCGAGGAGGACTATCAGGAAGCCGATCTCGAGCTCAACTACATATTCGGGGGCTCGGCTGCATATGAGTCCAAGCGGAAGCAAAAGCTCACCGCCCGGGACATCTACGCAGTGCAGCCAGAGACGCCCCAATATGTACGCTGGTCCGAGGTCGCGATAACCTACGATCGCTCGGATCACCCAGATCATGTCCCATTCCCCGGCAGGTATCCTCTTGTCTTGGCGCCCGTCGTCCGCGGCATCAAGCTCAAGAGGGTATTGATCGATGGTGGGAGCGGGCTCAATGACCTCTTTGTCAAAACCGTTGACGATATGGGGATTCCGCGGTCGGAGCTAAAGCGCAGATCGTCGCCTTTCCACGGTGTCATACCTGGAACTTCTGCGACACCACTCGGACAAATCACTTTGCCGGTCACTTTCGGCGCAAGGGAAAATTACCGGACAGAGAACTTTGGCTTCGAGGTGGCCGATTTCGCAACAGCATATCATGCCATCTTGGGGAGACCAGCGCTGGCCATGTTCATGGAAGTACCCTACTACGCATACCTGACATTGAAGATGCCGGGGCCGAGTGGTATCATCGCTCTACGCGGTGACATGAGGCGCCTTTTTCCGTGACAAGGAAAGCTGCGAATGGCCGAGTCCTGGAGGCGCGAGCGGTCGAGAGGGATTCGGCGAGAAGCGGATTCCGGCTGCGAAGGCAGCGTCCCTACTCGCAAAGCACGAAACCCCAGGATCGGCCCCGAGGAAGGTACCAAAAGAATCCTCCTCGACCCGTCCGATCCGTCGCGAACCGCCTTGATCGGGACAGGGCTCGGAGACAAATAGGAGGACGCGCTCATCACTTTCCTGCGGGCAAATAGAGACGTCTTTGCCTGGAAGCCGTCGGACATGCCCGGAGTCCCCAGGAGGTGATCGAGCACGATTAAATGTAAACCAATCAGCCAGGCCGGGCAAGCAAAGGCTGCGACGATTCGCCAAGACCATCGACAAGCCATCAAGGAGGAGATTACAAAGTCAAGCTAGCCGCAGGCTTCATCAAAGAAGTGTATCATCCCGACTGTTGGCAAACCCTGTACATGTCTAGAAGAAGAATAAAAGCTGGCGCATGTGTGTTGATTACAGCTACCTCAATAAGGCTTGCCCGAAAGATCCCTTCGGTCTCCCCCGTATTGATCAGGTGGTAGACTCCACAGCTGGATCCCAACTACTTAGTTTTCTGGACGCCTACTCAGGCTATCATCAAATTCGGCTTCGAGAGGAGGATTGCGAGAAGACCTCGTTTATCACCCCATTCGGAGCATATTGCTACATCACCATGCCGCTTTGGTCAAGAATGCCGGGCGCAACTTATCGGGCCAAGCGATACAATGTGGGTGTTTTCACCATCAGCTCGGACGCAATGTGGAAGCATATGTGGATGATATAGTGGTTAAAACCAAGACAGAAGACAGCCTCACCTCTGATCTAGCCAAGACGTTCGCAAGTCTGAGGGTGTTCCAGATGAGGCTAAACCCTGAGAAGTGCTGAGTTTCCTCCGAAACTACTCGGGTTCATTATCTCTCATCGCGGATCGAGCCAAACTCCGAGAGAAAATCGGGCCATCATAAGGATGGCCCCGCCGCTAGCCAAAAAGATGTCCAAAAGCTTACAGGTGCATGGTAGCGCTTGCCGGTTTATCTCCCGGTTGGGGAGTTCGGGATGCCTTTCTTCAAGCTCCTCAAGAAACAAGACCGCTTTGAATGGACGGCAGAGGCACAACAAGCCTTTGAAGAACTCAAGGTGTTCCTCTCCACCCTCCACTCGTCTCACCGGTGCCGTGAACCTCTCTGCTTCTACATAGCGGCAACAACTCGTGTAGTCGGGCCGTGATAGTTGTGGAACGGAAGAATCTGGACACCGCTTCGGCGGCAACGCCCGGTTTATTTTATCGAAATGCTTGGGCGAATCCAAGGCGCGATACTCCTCAAATCCGTAAGGTCGTTGTACGCAATTTTGATCTCGTCACGAAAGTTGAAGCATTATTTCCAAGGACACTCGATTTCGGTAGTGACTTCTTTCCCCGTGGGAGAGGTCCTCCATAATCGAGAAGCTTCTTGAAGAATTTCAAAGTGGGCAGCCGAGCTTGGAGCTTTCGACGTCTCGTTCAAGCCGCGCACCGCCGTCAAGTCCCAGGTTTTGACCGACTTTACGGCCAAGTGGACCGAATCCCAAGCTCCTCGCACGGAAGAAGAGCCAGAATATTGGACCATGCACTTCGATGGATCTCTCATGCTTGGCGGGGCAGGGGCGGGAATTCTCCTTGTCTCGCCTAAGGGCGATAGGTTGAAGTATGTCCTTCGGATTCACTTCCCGGCCTCGAACAATGCCGCAGAGTACGAGGCTCTCATCCATGGGCTCCGCATCGCCACATCACTCGAACTGATGGCCGGGCGGTTCGGGTGACTCCTGGCTGGTGGTGAGCCAAGTACGTATGACCGGTCGTGCGTAGATCAGACTATGACGGCATACTGCCAGCGAGTCCGAGAATTGGAGGGCAAGTTTGACGGTCTGGAGCTGGTTCATGTCCTCCGTCGCAATAATGAGGCAGCCGACGAGTTGGCTAAAATGGGAGCCACTCGGGCAGATGTCCCGAGTGGTATCTTCATCCAGGATCTTTACAAGCCAACCGTTGCAAAACGACAGGAGCCAAGTAAGGATCCCGGGACCGGAGTCCTGCTCATCGATCCCAACTGGACGGCCCCGTACCTTGATTATCTCCTGAAGGACAAACTACTGTATAAGCAACCGCTCGCGGCAGAGCGCTGCCTCCCGACAAGCCAAATCCTATGTGGTGGTGGACGATGAGCTCTTTCTAAGAGTGCCTCAGTGTCCTCAGCGGTGCATTTCGGGACAAGTGGGAAGAGATCTGCTCCAAGAAATCCACTGGGATGTGTGGCCATCACGCGCGCCAAACGCCTTGGTTGGGAAAGCCTACCGACAGTGGCTTCTTCGCCAACGGCAAGAACGGATGCCAAGGAGATCGTTCGAACTTGCGAGGGCTGCCAGTTCTATGCAAGGCAGACACACTTGCCGGCGCAGGAGCTGCAAACTATCCCCATCTCTTGGCCCTTCGCGGTCTGGGGGCTCGACTTAGTGGGCCCACTCAAGAAGGCTCAAGGTGGCTTTGCCTACCTTTTCGTAGCTATTGACAAATTCACCAAGTGGATCAAAGCTAAACCAGTCGCCACTATCACTACGGTCAAGGCCAAGGAGTTCTTCCAGGATATCGTGGGTAGATTCGGAGTGCCCAACCGGATCATCACGGACAACGGCACCCAATTCAGGAGTGAAGAATTTCAAGAATGGTGCGAAGGCGTCGGGATCAAGATCTGCTTCGCCTCGGTGGCTCATCCACGAAGCAATGGGCAGGTCGAGCGGCTAACTGCCTCGTCCTCCAAGGCCTCAAGGCCAGGATCTTCGACGCCTCAAACCATACGCTGCCCGATGGGTGAAGGAGTTACCATCGGTACTGGGACTCGTAACCACTCCCACCGAGCAATCGCCAAACACCCTTTTTCCTAGTCTACGGCGCAGAGGCGGTTCTGCCGACCGAACTAGGATTCGAATCCACGAGGGTTCGGAACTACAACGAAGCCGAGTCCGAGGGAAGCCGAATGGTGGAGCTTGATCAACTCGAGGAGGCTCGGAACGTTGCAGCCATCCAGTCGGCTAAGTACCTCCAGGGACTTCGGCGTTATCATTCTCGCAATGTCATAAGTAGAACCTTTTCAGAAGGAGATCTGGTCCTAAGGAGGAACCAGAAAAGCGAGCACAAGCTCTCTCCAATTTGGGAAGGTCCGTACATTGTGGACAAGACGGTCCAGCCGGGTGCTTATCGACTTAGACGTGAAGATGGTGAGATTTTGGCGAATACTTGGAACGCCGAACAGCTCCGTCGCTTCTACGCATAAGTTATGTACCCGACTCTCACATACTAAATAAGATGGTGATCCGTTTTATTTCCTAGAGTTCTACTGTGTAATGCTAGTCCCGAGTGGTTATTACCCGACTGGTGTAACACCTAACCCTGGTCGCGCCGGTACAAAACGCACGGAAATAAAAACCGCGATGAGCATAAAACTCCGGCGGTTAATACCAGCGCGCGTAACGGGAAGGGTAGAGCCTGAAAGCACTAACCACTCGGGGACTACAATTCGCAGCGCCAAAATTTAATCGAGATTCGCCTAGTCGTGAGTTTCTAGCTGTCAAGAGCTCGAGCCCCAACGCCTCGTTGCTGGCGCTGGAGCAACTGACTAGAACGGTTGATCAGGCGGAACCCTAAACTCGGAATAAATATGACGGCGTAGATTGGGCAAGATTTCACATTTTGTTCCATAATATTAGTAATTTACATTACTGACTTTCTTTTTCTTTTCTCGCTAAAAAAGGGAGGCGGCTCGCCGCCAATCCCGCTGTCATGGTGCTACTTCTGCCGTTGGGAGGCCCGGGGGAGGGGTCGTCGAGGTCAGACGCGACGCGCGCGATGCAGCGCCGCCAGGACCTCGTCCTCAACCACCCAAAGGGGTGGTATAAGGCGAACGAGAGCCCTAATGGCTAGGTCGTCGCGGCGCTCGCGCCCGATCATCTCCGTGATGATCTCGGCCACCTCGTGGAGCCCCAGAGCCACCTCCAGCAAGGCGGCCACTGCAGCGGCGTCGCTGGCGGCTCCTTCCTCCTCCGCCTCTAGAGTGGTAAAGTCTAGATCCTCCCAAGACTCCGCCTCCTCCCAGCTGTGGAGCAGCCCGAAGAATCGCTGGCGGAAGAACGCCGCGTAGGGGCCAATGAATCTTCTCATGTTAGCCATGGAGGAAGGCTGGGAGGGAAAAAAGAGGAAGAAGAGGAAGAAGAAGGGGACGATCGCTCAAGGGCGGTGATGTCCCATTTATAAGCTGTGCATGGCTCCGGAGCTGAGGCGACACCATTTAAAAACGTAGAAGACGAAGCGACGCCGCAAGACTGCCAATTTATTCGGAGTACCAAAGAAGATCAGCACATTGAACAAAATAAAGAGACGTTTCGCCAGACACGTGTCACAAGCAATTCAAGTTCGTTCGGCCTTCCCGCTCACTTCGCTCAGTTAAGCGAGAAGTCCAGGGGCTGCGAACTGGGACGCGACGACGCAAACCTGGGTGCTGAACCACTCAGCCTCTCGGAAAAGCGTGTCTGGGACGAGAAGTCCATGGGCCAAAATGCCCTGGCGCTTGGGAGCCATACCAGTCGGCTGAAGGCCATCCAGAGGCGCAACGGGGGCCAAAAGGCCATGGCCACAACGTAAGTCCCGACGCTCGAGAGCTACACGCCAGCCTCTCAGAAAAACGTGTCTGGGCGAAAAGGCCATGAGCAAGACCCTGGCGTTTGGGAGCCATACCAGACGGCTGAAAGCCACCCAGAAAGGCGCAACGGGGGCCAAAAGGCCGTGGACCTATATTCTGGCAACTCAGACAAGGGGAAAATAGTGAAAGAGGTCTGGAGCCCACTTAGCAGAGGACAATACAGACAAATTATATTCAAGTGAGAAAACACAACGTTTCAAACAAGGAGGAGGGCCAAAGACTCAAAGATTAAGGTTCACATCGAAGTCAGAATTCAAGATTCTCTAACAAGGCTTGCGGTGTACCGGAGACCTCTTCGAAGAGCGCGTTGGCTTTGTCTTCGTCACAGGCAAAACCTTCTTTCACAGCTTCAAGGTCAACTCTCGGATAATAAGACTTGACCACTGCCAATGCCTGGTTCGCACTCATGGTCGCGGACTCCTTGGCATAAGCTCTGATCCTATCGGCTCCTCCAGAGAGAAGCGGAACAGCGTCGTCCCCCTGGCTCGGCTCAACTCCTTCAATATGCAGAAGGTGCAGAACTGGCTCGCAGGCGACGCACAACTCAGTCTGGCCCCGTTCGGCAGCGGCCATCTTCTCCTTGCATTCTACAACAAAGCCGAACTGCCATAAAAAACACACCCGACGCCAAGTACGTTCAATCCAAGTCAAAGAAATTTACCCTTCAGCTCCCGCTGCATCCTCTCCAAGCCGACTCGAGCTTCGAGGCCGGAACTCTCTGAAGCCTCCAGTCGGGCTCTCATCTCAGCAATGGTCGAATCGCGCTCTGAAACACAAGAGCATCATCATCCTTCCCAACTATCCAAAAAGATCTCCAAACCGAGTCCAGGGGAGGATCTCACGTTCGAGCACATGCTCAAGCTTCGCCTTCTCCTCCCGAATCGCCATACACTGGTCCTCAAGCCCGTGGACCTCCTTCCATCTCTGTGCCGCTGATCTCGAGCTTGTCCTCGATACTTCGTGCTCCTTGAGCTTCGGGAGCACCTTCCGAAAAATTGCGACCGCGCTCGAGCGCCCCCCATGTCCTAGGTAACAGGCAGAATCTCAGTGGAGAAGCCAGCAACAGATCAAGACAAGAAACTCACCCTGACGAGTGTGCTACACCTGACGGTGAGCTCGTAAAGCTCCGTCCGAGCCGCTCTCTCCATCTCATCGTCCTCTTCCATCCCGTTCCAGTCGGAACCCCCCTCCCACTTCGGGAGACAGTGCCAGGTCAATCTCGTCGGCGGACGGACCACCTGATGGTTCAACGGTCGGGCCGCCGGCACCAGGTGGCGACGCCCCGGCAGTCAACGGCGAGGGTGACCTGGCCGACGCGGGGCTCCTTGAGAAGCTCAGGCTAGGGGCTCCTTTTCAGGAGACCCCTCCACTTGGACGTCCATAGTAGGAGTCCTGAATCGGCAAAAAGGGAAAACACCTCAGCACAGGCAATAACAAAAAAGACAAGGATCGCCCAAAAGAATACCTCCTGGATTTCTTGAATTTCATTCCAGGTCTCATCCGAGACCCAGCACCACTCGGAGGGGAGCCAGACTCAAAGACCAGCAGCTGGGCTGCCCTCGAGACAGTATAGGTCAGGCTCGTGCTTCGTGATCCGGGTACGCCGGAGGTCGAAGGCCCGGCTGACGAAAGGCCATCAGCTTCCTCCGCTGATTCCCGGTGCAGCTCATCGGCCGAGGTGTCAGCCGCTCGCTTGGCCTGAGCATTCCTTAGCCAAGAAAGGCCGACGACCGGAGCGTCAGAGAAGAAGGACGCGCGTTCCTGAAAAAGGAACAATCGCACCCTGTCAGAATCACACATCAGGCAAAAAATCATGGGACAGTCTTTCGAGAGAGTGGTGCACTCACGGGAGGGGGAGGCCTCTCCGCCGAAAATTTGTGAGGGCAGCCCCTGTTGGTGATCATAGTGCCAGGCACGAAGAGGTCAACCACCCACGCCGCCAATGCCTCTTTCGACAAGGACGTGTCCGCCTCCCGGGTAGGATCCTGAGGCCCGTCGTACTGGAACCCCAAATGGATTCTCTCCTTTAGGGGCTGCACCCGGCGCTTCACAAAGCTGATCGCGATCCCGGGGCCCGTCAGCCCCCGGTTCTTCAGATCGCTTATCCATGCCAGAAGCTCAGAGACTTGGTCCAAACCACCGCCATCCGGGGCATCGCTCCAGCATTGGGAAGCTTTAGGGGTGCGGCCAGCGAAAGGGGCGACAAAAGGATCAACATTGGCGCAATAGAACCACTCCCGCCTCCAACCTTTGAGGGAAGTCTTGAGGGGGATTACGAAGTACTGTTTCTTCAATCCCTCTCGCAGTTGGAGCCCGGCGCCCCCAATGACGCTGGGAGTAGCTCGGTTCGGATGAGGTTTGAGCAAGAAGAGGAGCAGAACAAGTCAAAATGAGGACGTATCCCAAGATACGCCTCGCAAAGCTGAACGAAGATAGCAATGTGAAGAATGGAATTGGGATTCAAATTGACCAGCTCGATTTCGTAAAAATGAAGGAGCCTCGAAGAAGGCGCCCCAGAACGCTAAATACTCGCTGTAGAAGGACTCGAACACCACGATCTCATTTTCCAGAGGTGTGGGGTAAGGGTCACCATGGCGCGGATCGGGCGGAGATCAACTCCACGAGGAAGGGCGCCGGCGGCACCGGGCCTCCTCCAAGCGGGACGTCAGGTGACGAGGGTCTCCCACCCCGCTGGTCACAGGGTCGCGCCACCCCGACGCTGATAAGGGTTCAAGAAGAAGACATCTTGGTGAAGGAGACCTCGTGGGAGGAACCGCCGAGGATCTTGGGCGCGAAACTTGGAACCCTAGGTCGCCCAAATCGCCAAAGGAGACTTAAAGATTTCTCAACCGTGGTGGGCGAAAGGCAAAGATATCTTCGCCCAAAGGAAGTTTTCGCTCATTTATAAGGAATAAGTTTTAATTTTCGCCTTTACGGCGTGAAAAATAAGGACCTTCGCCGATTCTGGGGCCAGATCTAAGGCACGCCCCATGTTGGGCCGATAGTCTGGTTATGCAAAACGCCACCAGGTGTCAAGTCCGGTTCGAAGTTTGGGATAAAGTGCGCCCCATGATGGGCCTCGAACGCCGCCGCCACTAAGTTTGGGGTCGGGCACTTTCCGAACATCTCAAGCGGTATGCCCCATAATTTGGGGTCAATTGCTGGTCACCGCTTCTCGGCCGTGATTAGGTACCGTGGGAGGATTTTCATTAAACCGGTCTTGAGAATGCGCTCCATGAGAGTCCGGAGCAAGGCGCCGTAGCGGCACAGTGCATTACTCTAAATGACCAAGGTATGCCCCATGAGGGTCGATTGGGCCTCACAATCCAATCGCCGACGCCGCAAATGGGTGCGGGTACCGCCGCCCCGAGCCAAAAGACTACTGTATGCCCCATGAGGGCTACCGAGCGACGAAAGTTGGCTGTCACAAGACCGTAAACGGGCGCGGGTACCACTCGGCCACGAGCCAAAAAGACTACGGTATGCCCCATGAGGGCCAGCCGAGCGACGAGCCAGTTGCCGCGCACCGTAAACGGGCGTGGGTACCACTCGGCCACGAGCCAAAAGACCACGGTACGCCCCATGAGGGCCAGCCGAGCGACAAGCTGGTTGCCGCGCACCGTAGACGGGCGCGGGTACCACTCGGCCACGAGCCAAAAGACTACGGTACGCCCCATCAGGGCCAGCCGAGCGACGAGCCGGTTGTCGCGCACCGTAAACGGGTGCGGGTACCACTCGGCCACGAGCCAAAAGACCACGGTACGCCCCATAAGGGCCAGCCGAGCGACGAGCCGGTTGCCGCGTGCCGTAAACGGGCGCGGGTACCACTCGGCCACGAGCCAAAGGACTACGGTATGCCCCATGAGGGCCAGCTGAGCGACGAGCCGGTTGCCGCGCACCGTAAACGGGCACGGGTACCACTCGGCTACGAGCCAACCAACCACGGTGGCCTCACATCACAAGTTCTTTACGATCTTTTTTCCTATATAATCTTCATGACAGGATAAGAGACGGAAAGCCGATCCTAAAGAACTTGGGGGCTGCTGTGGGATGTCTAAGATAGGGGCCCCGCAAGTGGGGCCTATACCCGACTGGGCTAGACGGGCGGAGTAGTAAGCCCAAAGCCCGGAAGCGCCACGACGGGCCCGGAGGAGGTTTTCGACTTGTTCCCCAAGACAACTCCTGATCCTTCGGGGAAGCTTCGCGCCACGCCCAACGACCCGCCAAAGGCGAAGCACGCAGCCTGACATTCGCAGAGCCTGCAGGCGCCGAAACCTGACGGAGTGGCAGGCGTGGGTCGGGGAAAGCATAACCACCTCTCCAAGACGTAGTGCGCCAGAGCCAATAAGGACAAAGTACGTGTCGGCCAGGCCACCATGTTCAGGGCCCGGTGGCGCCCATCTATCATGTATCCTTCCCCCAGTATATAAGGGGGGAGGGAGAAACAAGAAAAAGAGGCTCATAGATCCAAGAACACAGGACTAGGGTATTATCTCCTCCGCGAGAGCCCGAACCTGTCTAAAAACAGATCGCCCTCGCATCCTGTGTTGCCATCAAGCTCAGATCCCGCACAAATCCCCTAGAATCACAAATCTTATTGCCGGCGAAACTGATTGTCGACATAACTCTATCTTGACCATAGTTTGGTTTAATTGAAAAAGTGTGCGAGTGTTTAAAAAAAAGAACATGAACCTATGATTGCTTCATAAGTGCTCTATGGTTGTTCAGGAGATGTTTTGCCTCAGTAAAGGCTTGGTGTTTACCTGTGTGAAAATGAGTTGCCTAAATAAAAGAGTTGTTGAGCCAGGTCAGTGAGAAAGTCATATAGGGTTATATGACTAATCCGTAGTGCTCTTGAAAAGTTTGCATTCATGTCATGAATCGAAATTTCCATTGCTTTCTAGCATGAGAAGAGAGAATGGATAAATGCTGGTATTTTGGTTATGTTATGTGAGGGATCTGAGATTCCCTTTCTCTTTGAGAGCTATTGTGGCAGTTGTGGATTCTTTTGTTGGATTTGAGAATCGGTTTTCTCTTCCAAAATGTGTTTTTTGTTAAAATGAGAGGCTTGGTTTTGGTGAAAGTGAGTTGAGTTGTATTTGGTTGTTGAGAACTTCTGTCAGAGAATTTTGTGGAGTCTCTCGTTTGTTTATGTGCTCCCTGATGCGAATTGTATCGCATTGATTTGAGATTCGAGTTTTTCCTTTGCGACTTGACTTAGGAAAATAAAAAAGAGTGATCTATGGATGTTGAATTCTTTCCAAAGTGTTTTGTATGCTTTTGGGTTCCAGTTGATGAATGCGGTTCATCCGGCTAAAGAAAATTGCTATGTGGTTGGCATTCTAGTTTGAGATAAGGACAGGAATGTTTATGGAATTGTTGAGTATAATAGAGGATTATACTCATGGGCTTGGTTTATTTGAGTGAGAGTATTTGAGGGCGAAACCCTCTTAGGAAAAGAACCAGTTGTGGTTTGGAAAAGTTTTACGGTCCTAGCTTGGGGCTAGGTGCTGGACCTTTAGGGGTATATGGGTGGATTGTGATGGATGTTGAAGATGTCTGTGTTCAAACTTTTATTAAGAATATTGATGGATGATAGTGAGGATGACAGTAATTCTGTTGATAAATGTCCTGTCGTGAGTAATTGTCTTAGCTAGTTGTCTCTGGGTATGAGATTTGCCTGGGAGTGGATGGAATGAAATGATAGTGTGATTGTGTATCGGAAAGGTAGATGTGCCTTAGTGAGTTTTTCTTTCGGTGGCATTTCTCGGGATTGGTCCGCTCAGTTTAAAGGGCGACCAATTGCAAGAGTTGAGAACTAGTGTTTTCTAGGGTCGTGGTTGGTGTTCGGTGGTATAGAAGTTGTTAGAAGAGGTGTGACTCGATTTAGTGTAATGAAAGGTGGAATCGTGAGAGGTTGCATTTAGTTGAGCTAAGTCAAGTCACTCTTGTCAATAGTTGGATTTGGAGTGTTGGTTTATCGTTGCTGCTGTTTGAGTCTTTGCGTGGGTGTTTTGAGTTGCAAAGAAGTTAAGTACCTTGTGGACATTGTTTTAGAGTTGGTATGCTTCGGATTCGGGGTCGAATCCTGTTAAGGGGTAGAGATTGTGACGCTACGGTATGAATTTTTTGTCATGTTTTTGGTGATTTCAGGGGTTTCGGGCCTTTCCGGGAGGATTTGGGCTTAGGGGGATGAATCTTGGGCCTTTGTGGAGGGTTTTGGGGCCCATGTGGGGATTTCCTGCCTACCCTGCCCCATGCGCCCAGCCCTAGCCCCCTTGGGTGCACCCCCTCCCCCTCTAGCCACCCTCCCTCTCCCTCAACCCTAGCCGCCACCCTCCCCCTCTCCTCCTCACTTGCATCTCCTACCTCCTCCCTAGCGCCTCCCCCTCCCTCTAGCCGGCCCTAGCTAGGGTCCCTCACCCTCCCTTGCTGCCACACATCCCTCTCCATTGATCCTTTCATTGGAAAGCTTCGCAACTGAGAAGATCCGATGAATTCAGCGATTGGAGGGAGATCGAGGCCAGGAGTTTCGTCGTTTGGGTGTTCTTCGAGGTAAGTGTTGGTATATCCTTGTGTAGGGTTGTGATGGTGATTAGAAGGGGGAATCCATGCCTAAAATCCTGGTGTAGGTGCTGTTGTTAGATGGGTTTAGGAAGATTTCAATTCTGTCCCACATTCTGTCCTCGGGTAGATTTGCACCCTGACCTAGGGCTTGAGTTTTGGCAATTGTATATGCGTTTTCTAATCAGCTGGATGTTACGGAAGTTGTAGATAATTTAATTAAATTTTAGTGGACACCAAGAATGCAAAATTCAGATCAGCCATTCAAATCTGTGACATGATTGGGACAGATCATGTTTATTTGTAGATTAGACAATTGTAGAGGCCGAATCAGTCTTCGCAGTACTTAGAAAAAGTGGGGAAATTTCCTAAGCTTCAAGAAAATGTACTCTTTTACTTGATTTGGAGTTTTAGAACACAAGTTATGGTCATTGGAGCGCTGCTGTCCCGGTTAGACAGAGGGCTGTTTTTCGGGTTTTGGGAGTGGGTTGCGAAGTCGATGTAGATGATAGTTCTTGTATTGATTTGTGGGCATGTTTTAAGTGTATTGTACCTATGTGCAGGTGGAGTGACCCCGGGAGTGCCTTTCTCATCTCACCACTCCGTCGCTCACTGTTGAAGGCAAGTGTGTTGGGATGGTTGTGTTCATGTGCTATGTTGAATTGCCGTGTTTGATTCTTGCATGTTATATGATGGATAGATGTTGAATTGCCATGTTTGATTCTTGCATGTTATATGATGGATAGATGTTGAATTGCCATGTTTGATTCTTGCATGTTATAAGATGGATAGATGTTGGATTGTCATGTTTGGCTTGGGCAAGCGATATGATGATTATGAATGATTAAATGGCTATGCATTTGTTAAATTGAGTATGTATGCAAGCGTTACCACTAGTATGACTGATAGGATGTCTATTTTTTGTTAACCTTTACAATTATGTTTATGTTAATCATAATGGTAAATTGTGAGTATGTTGTGACGATGAAAATGATATTGTGAATGTGTTTTATGTTCATGATTGATGGAGATGTGCATGTTGGAGAAGAGTTCATTGTGTGATTTATTCATGTTAAATTTGCATATGTGCATTAATAATGGAAGAGGCGACCCATTCTGATGTGGGCCTCTGTGTTGACACGTTGTGAACACAAAAATCTACCTCGTAGTCCCATCCACGGTTGTGTATGGGAGCGAGTCAGTAAGAGTAGGAACCCTACATCTACGGGATGGAAGGGGAAAGAGGGTGCACACCGACGGGTGTGCACTCGGCAATTCCGGTATGTGCTAAACAAAGAGACATGGTGCATTGGATTGCATTGCATTGCATGAATGAGAATGTGAATTAGGAAGCATATGAGAATGTGAATGAGAAAGCATATTAGAATGTGAATGAGAAAGTATATGAGATTGTGAACAAAGAAGTCTTCAAGAATTATTTTCCTTGATTGGTGATTGGTATGACGTATAAATGTGAATTGTTATTGTTTTGTTCCATTGCAATACACTTTGCTGTGTGATGAACTCACGCTTGTTGTTTAATGTTTTTTTAGGTACATTGAATGCGGCTTATGGGAAAGGGAGCTAGATACACGCCTTCAATTGGCATCACTCGATCAGACAATTCATACCATTCTATAGTTGTGATGGTTTTCTTTACTAATCTAGACTTGGTTTATGTCGTATTGTTGGCTATGATTAATTGTTCACCCCTATTGGTTCATGAGACGCTTAATTTTATATTCTTGGCTTGAACTGTTGTTGAATACCTGTTGTAGATGTCCTCTATCATGGTATCGTGTTATGCTGATATTGTTGTTTCTTCAAATCATGGAGAAACAAAGGTTATGCTGCCGAATTTTCCTTTAAGTTACTTGCGTAGTTGCTGTAATTTAATGTTAACTATGGGATTCGTTCGTTGCTAGTATCGTTTGTGGTGACATTCACAGCATACTAGGTGCTGGGGTTTTACACTACTCATAACTAAGTTTAACGGGTTTAATAAACGTGTGGTTGAAAAACTTTCTTCTCCTCTGGGTTCTATTATACATATATAAAACCTGATGTTTATGTCGCGATGCAAACTATACTTAAAAACCAAAAAATATTTAAGATCTGGCATGATCGACTGGGTCATCCTGGGTTGAATACGATGAGAAGAATAATCAATAATTTTGTTGGCCATATCATAAAAGCTACAGACTTCACTAGACCTGAAAATTACTTATGCTTTGCTTGTGCTAAAGGGAAGCTCATAGCTATAACCTTAAGTTTGGGAAGAATCATTAAATTTTCTAGAGAGAATTCTAGGTGATATATATGGACCTATCCAGTCCCTGTCGGGCATTTTTAGATACTTTATGGTACTAATAAATGCTTCTACTGGATGGTCCCATGTATGTCTCTTATCTACAAGAAATCATACTTTTGCAAATTAATGGCCTAAATTATTAAATTAAGAGCCTCCTTGCCAAAAGAAAGTATCAAGTTTATTCGAATGGACAATGCCAGCATGTTCACCTCAAATGCATTTAATGATTATTGTATGGCTCTGGGAATTAATGTAAAGCATTATGTACCTAATGACCACACATAAAATAATCTTGCATGGTCATTAATTAAAAGAATAAAACTTATTATTATGCCACTCTTGCATAATTGTATGTTACTGAGAGGAGCCGCCCAGATTGTCCTCGAGTTGTTGGATGAACAGTTACTCCCATCGAATTTGGATCCTAGCAACAAATCACCAGAGGTGAACCCGATGCTAATACCCAAGCCCAACCGAGACAACTCTACAAACATCCAAACGACTCGACAACAACCCCGGTATTCCCCCGGTATGCGATCCAAAACTCGCCCAGGATCCCCACATACCGGTTCCCAATGCCATATCAAAATTCAATTCGCACAAAGGGGCATCGAGCCCCAAACTCAATACCAGAGACGCAAAAACGCGGAAATAAATAAACACACACGGCACACGGAAGCCCAACGAAAACAACCAACGACAACGACCAAATGAAAAGTAGACGATTCCATTGCAGAAATAAAAGTATAATTATACAACAAAAGTATTATCGACTATCCTATACAACAAAAGCGAAAACATCCCGGAAGTGTCATGCCCGGAACTCTTCTAGGCGCACGCGCATCGACCGCGACCTCTACTCGGTGCCCCGCCCGGTCACCGATAGGCAGTAGGGGCAAAACTCGCACCCCGCTGGATCCTCACCTTCAAAACCACAAAGCAGAAGCCTGAGTACAAAAGGTACTCGCAAGTCTTACTCGTGGTCCATATACGACCGACTCCGAAAGGATATGCGTTTGGATGTAGCAAGGAATAGGCCAAAGGTAAATTTGCAGAAATGCTTACATTTGTTGCTTAGATACTTAACTACTCAATTCATCAGCTCATTGCTGCGGTTATCACTGCACCTACTTCTAATGTGAAGTTAACATCTAACAATTTCAACAATTAACCACATTCATTACGAGCTCAAGCCCAAAGGCGAACTTCTGTTCAAGTTATTACTACGTTGAGTAACATCTGACCAAGCTTGCTCATATCCGAGAGCGCGGCAATTCGAATCGCTTAATTAACCCTACAGGGAAGCATTGATCACACGACATGTGCCACGAAGGAACCTCATGTCAACCCCCTCCCATCCATACCCATTCGTTGGGGCATCTTCATGCGGTCCGGAAACCTAGCACCCCCTCGAGCAGCCCCAATCCCGGCTTAGCGCTCGAGAGCCGGCCTAGGCCCCGCCCTCAACCACGTCCAACCACATGAGGGCATGGCCCATCGAATGGCATGCGATGAAAGAGCGGCTTACCGTACCATAATCAGGCATGCGATCAACCAAAAAGGTGCTTTAGCCACGTTACACCCGACCGGTCCTTAATCGACACGGACGAGACTACCACACTTGAGTCTCCTTACCCAAGTGATCCAACTCTCTCACCCGGTCTCATTTCACATTCAACCATACCCAAACCTTTCCACAATATCAGGTAAAAAGTCCTCATGCAGTGGAACCATCCACCACTTGGCCCGAAACCCGATCTCTAAGCATACTAAGCATGACGTGATTAATACCCATAATCTAGCTCCAACGAAGGTGTCTAACAAGTAACAAGGATGGTACATGCAGCAAATAGGATCTAGCCTATCCCACATTTCAATTCCTAATGCAATACTCAACCACAATTAAGCAATTTATTCGCAAAAATAAATCATGTAAGGTTCAAGATGCTGAGGTGCTTGCCTTGTTCTTCTACTTGCGGATCGGCGGTAGCCGGCTCTCCGGTAACACCCTTGGTCACTGCGGCGTCAAGTCCCGTGGGATCGCTCTCTACACACGTAAAACGCATAAATAAGATGCATGCAAATGCAATGAAACAACCACAATTGAAAATCCCAGACGAAACGACACAACCGGACAACTCGACTCAACCCGGACAAATCAGCCTAACCCGGACAGTCCGGGTTTATTATCCGAACTCTCCGGATAAGCCGGATACTCCGGGTTTAATATCTGGACACTCCGGATTGGGGCCTTCGGTTCGACCAATCCGGACACTCCGGACCAAACGTCCGGACACTCTGGACTCGGAGCATTTGATCCAACACGACTTGGGGACGGGAGTCCTACCACTCTCCATGGCTTCATAACGACCCGATCAACGACTTTTCTACACTCGGCAAAGCCGGAGAAGCTTATAGCTAACCCAAATCCACGAGAAACGATGCTAATCCCAAGAACCCTTAGCCAACTCTAACCCACCCTTGGATGGGCATTACCACTACCCGATCTACCACACTAGTACCCACATTTTCCAAATCAATCCCCAATCCAACCCTAGAATCACCACACACCCAAAACCCTAGAGCTCAAGTTCATTCCTAACCTCCCAAATCCAAACCTAAGTTCTAACTCCCACTATGGATGACCCTAGAACCCAAGAATCCCATGAATCAACCCCCAAAGAAGCCTCACCTTCAAGGAGGGTGGAGAGGAAGGAGGGGGAAACCAAATGGGGACGAGGAACACCGGCTTGAGGAGGATCTCGAGGACGCCAATGCAAGGGGAAACCACCGGGGAGGAGCTCGGGAGTCGCCGGCCGGTGGGGAGTCGCCGGAGAGGAGCTAGGGTGGAGTGCACGGGCGTGGGAGGCAAGGAGGGAGAAGGAAAAGGAAGGAAGGCCACGAAATGAGACTTTTATACCCAACCCCCGCACAGTCCGGATACTCTAGATAATAAGTCCGGACACTCCGGGTTGGGGTGTTCGGCCACTTCAACTCGGACACTCCGGACATTTTGTCCGGACATTCCGGGTTAGGGCACTCGGCTGGATCCAACTCGGAGACTCCGGATGATTTATCCGGACACTCCGGGTTATATTCGGACATTCCGAATATTAAATCGGATACTCCGGACCTCCCAGAAATTTGAAACTTGGGGCCTTGACAAACCCTCCCTTAAGGGAATCTCGCCCGAGATTCGTAACAAACGCATACACGGATTAGGACCCTAATAGACATGCTTTAAGCTTTAGGAATTGTATGCCCGCACTTACATGGCATCGAAGAATTCAGGGTACTCGGTCTTTAGGCGATCTTCGGGTTCCCAAGTAGCCTCATCCTCATTATGATTGCTCCATTGAATCTTGTAAAACTTTAGAGTTCTCCGTCGAGTCGTGCGTTTCGCTTTTTCTAAAACTCTAATCGGATGCTCTTGATAGGATAGATCCGGTTCAGGCGCAACTCCGAGGTCATCCACTTCAATTGACTCGAAAGGAGTAAGGAGACACTTCTTCAATTGGGAGACATGGAAGACATTGTGGACCATCTCGAGTGTGGGAGGATGCTCTAGCTGATATGCAACCTGACCACGCTTCTCAAGGACTCGGAATGGCCCTATATAACGAGGTGCCAGTTTCCCTTTAATTCCAAACCGACGAGTGCCTCGAAGAGGGGAGACCTTCAGATAGACGAAGTCGCCAACGTCGAAGGAGAGAGGTCTCCTACGGCGATCGGCATAACTTTTCTGTCGTGATTGCTCTATCCTCAAGTTCTCCCGAATAGTCCTCACTTTTTCTTCTGCCTCTATGACCAGTTCAGGTCCAAGGAATGAACGCTCCCCACTCACGGACCAATTTAGAGGTGCCCGACAGCTACGACCATAAAGTGCCTCGAAGGGGGACATTTGAATGCTGGTCTGATAGCTATTGTTGTATGCGAATTCATCATAGGGGAGACATTCTTCCCACTTCTTCCCATAGGACAGGACACACGCTCTCAACATATCCTCGAGTATCTGATTGACCCTCTCAGTCTGGCCATCAGTTTGGAGGTGATATGCTGAGTTGTGGAGTAGCTTCGTGCCCAGTGCTTCATGAAGACTTCTCCAGAATCGCGAGACAAACTGAGAGCCTCGATCCGAAACTATCTGCTTAGGCACTCCATGAAGGCATACAATCCTGGTGATATATAACTCTGCATACCTCTTAGCTGAGTAGGTGGTGCGAACGGCTAGGAAATGTGCAGACTTTGTTAACCGGTCGACAATCACCCAGACGAGTCGTGACTCAAGAAGTCGAGGCAAGCCGGTGATGAAGTCCATACTGATGTCTTCCCACTTCCACTTGGTATGGGTAGAGGCTGAAGAGTACCAACGGCTTAAAGTGTTCACCTTCACCCGCTGCACATCGCACTCAGACACATAACGAGCAATCTCGCGCTTAATTAAAGCTGTAATATGCTGAGTATTTTTATACTCAAGCATCGTACCATTGTACACAAGCATTGTTCAATAATACATCAAGTTTGCGTGATTTACGTATTTTGAGCTGAGTAGACTCGATCGATCCAAAAGAACCCTTCAACTTAATTAAACTCACTCAAAATCAAATTGAGTTCGATTGCAGGCTTGTAATTGTCCTTTTGGACAAATTGGAAATTTAGGAAATTAAATGTCTAAAAGTCCTCAAAAACTATCCAAAATATCTTAGAAGTATTCAAAATCAGCTTTAGATGTTTGAATCTTCAAGTTTTGGCATTGGACCAAAATGCCCTTCATAAGTGCATAGTGTCTATACATGTGCCAACTCATTTCCAAGCCTCCCCAACCAGCCATTCCTCTCCCCAAACCGTGAGAGCTCAAGAGAAGGAGGCCCCAAGCCCTAGAGCACCAAATCCAGTCATTCGGAGGCGATTCGACCGGCATAAGCTGATTTGGAGGCAAGATTCGACGTCCTCATCGCGATCTCCACCTCCCTGACCCTCTCAAGTGAGTATTTCATCGAGGTTCATCGATGTTTCTTGGAGCTCCCGTGGTGCTTTTGCAATCTGACTTGATTTCTCGGCTCCCGAGACTTCCCTCTTGCTGCACTCCACGACTCTCCCTTCGTAGCTTCGCGTTTCGTCAAGTTCCCTCAAACCCTAGCCTAGGTCATATCTAGGTGCCATGCATTCGACACATGGCATGGTAATTCTGCTTTAAAATCTAGACTCAGGTCGTCGTTAGGTCCGTTTAACTCTATAGTCGACCTGGCTTTTAGCCATCTTCAAAATCGAGCATGCTCTCGCTAGGTCTTCGGTTTGTCGGAGTTCTAGTGAGGTAGGGCATGTATAGACTGTTCCATTAGCAATTACGGTAGCTAGAGCCGCTAATGAGGAATCAGAATTCAGTGCGCCAGCCGAAATTTATTTTATTTCTCTAGGCATTAATTATTTTTGCAAAGTTCTAGAGGTCCGAAGTGTGAATCGACAACTTCATTAGCTCTTCTGATAGCTTTTATCGCGATCAGAAGAGTCAGAACTGCATTTCAGCAAATCCTGCTAGCACTTGTCAGCTCTAGGTCACTTTATTTTTGAAAAATCCTAGAGGTCTAGTGATCAAATTGATAGCCTGGACGGCTTCCCTGCGAGTAGAGACCTCGATTAGCAGTGTCGAAATTCAGTTTTGGTAAATTCCCGATATACTTTGTTGCTCTAGGTCACTAGTATTTTTGCAAAATACTAGACCTCCAGTGTGATGCCCTAGAATTTGAGAGCGATCCTAGGGTTTTCTTTCTTGGTTGTTCCGGAAAGAAAGAGGGTTTTGTCGGGGAATGAAATAATTGAAGATTATGCGGCAATTTAATATTAAAAATTGGAGTTTTGGGCTAGTTTCCATTGGCTGAGGCAACCTGGGCCTGGGCCGGGAATTCCTTTTCCCCTCTCCTCCCCATGCCTTGGTGGGCGGCCCACCTCCCCTTTAAGTGGCGCCTCCCCAAACCCTAAGGCACCTCCCTTCCTCCCCCCTAGCAGCCGCACCCCCTCCTCTTCCTCCCCTGCGTGGTGGCTCAAGATCCACCGCGAAACGCGAAGGAGAAAACGAGAAGAGGATCCGTGGAGGCGAGGAGGACGAACAGAATTCCGTTACGGGGATCGTCGCGCGTTCTTCGTGGGTTCGCAAGGGGGAACTCAAGGTAAAATTCCCAATATTTTACCCCTGTTCTACTTAGGGATTAGGAGTGTATTAGATCTGGTGGTGAGTGGTTTGGATGGATCTTGATGGGGGAGAAGGGTAGATGTTCACGTGGTGCTGTTTTTGGAAGGGAAGATTGTGCAGCACGGATTGTTTCGCGTTTTACGTGGCATATATGATTTTTCCTGCAAAAACCTATAACTAGAAAGTTGTAGAGAACGTCGAGACCTAGCTTCTGTAATTTTTTCAGAATTTTTGGGGCGTCGGTCTGAGAGTTATTGCTGTTGGAAGATGACGAACAGAATCTGGAAACAGATTTCGTCCACTGTGTTGGACGGTTGTTTAGGCATATTTAACAGTGGAATTGAAATTTGTGACCTTCATGAAAGTTGTAGATCTCGTCAATATATAGCTACTGTAATTTTTTTGTATTTTTATGAACAGTAGAAAAAAATATACGAAATTGGGAAGAGAGGGTGCTGCTGTTCGATTCGGACAGATCAGGGTTTTTGGCGTTTAAATGGGAACGGGTAGTAGGAAGCGTGTGTTTGAATTGTGTGATGAATTGTGATGTCGCTATGTACTGAAATAATGTTTGTTCAGGTGGTGCCACTACTGGGCGTAACTAGGTTCATCGTCCACGTCGGTAAAGGCAAGTGGAAGTAGTTGTATTGTTAAGCTATACATTGTTGTTTGCTTCGCCTTCATTATAAACTCCAATTACAGCAATCATACATGGTTTAATCACTTGCTTTGAGGTAAGGTGAAGAAGGATGTTGTTTACCGGATGAATTGTCTAAACATTTCATCTCTATGATATTTGTTTTCTATCCATGCTATATGATGATATGCAAACATGTGGACTCAGTGGGAGGAGTTATGAATGAATTCATGCATGAAGCATTAACTGCATAATCATGCATTGGAAGTTTGTCGACGCCATGGCGTCGCGATCGTGCCGTACAACACCGTGTGTTCCTGAGAAAGGGCACGGTGAGGAGGAACATGGCATAAGCATGTGCATCAATCATATGCATTTTACTGAAGTGGTGTGGACTCTTCGATGTGGTATTGTATATGAGGAATGTGGACACTTTGATGTGGTATTGTATATGAGGAATGTGGAATGATAGATATATGGTGGATGTTTTATTTGTATTAGTTGTTCCGCTTGCTGAGATTACCCAATCTCACTACTTGCTGTTTTGATGTTTTGAGGTAGCGCACGTGAGTCGTAAGCATGAAGGGTGGGCTAGCAACACAATAAATTTTCTGTTGTCATCACGACTCACATGATCTAGTGTTTTAAATAATTCATTAGTTGGATGCAATTTTATTTCATTTAGACCTATTGTTGTTCCCTTTAAACTTATTCTCGTTTATGGTTGTCCCTTTATAGATGTGTTTTATTTATGGTTAATACCTGGTTGAATTAGACTCGTTGTCTCTAGTTTTGATGTCGTGATATTATTCCTATTCGAATTGCTTCCGTACTATCCTGTTTTAGGGGAAATGCTGTCGATCTGTTCTTGTACAACAGCTTTAGATTTATGGGGTGTTACAAATGGTATCGAGCTGGTCAGTAGGTCCTTGGAATGTGTATTTTTAGTGTCATACTATAGGATACAACTAAAATGTGATGTGGAATAACTTAGAAACATGGCCTAGGTTTTAACTAAAATTTTGTCATAGGATAGCAACATTAAAACTTGTGTAAGTGGAATCACTAATTTAAAATCTGACACACATGGATGCACAGTAGGAAAGGGTATGGGTACCGTTGCTTTCTGTTTAAATATTGTATCTAAGCTTTGATGTTGAATGCTACTTTTGATGTTGTATAATGCTATATTTATGATGGATTTG
Source organism: Rhipidocladum racemiflorum (assembly GCA_036346355.1). Lineage (NCBI taxonomy): Eukaryota > Viridiplantae > Streptophyta > Magnoliopsida > Poales > Poaceae > Rhipidocladum > Rhipidocladum racemiflorum. The sequence goes on along the minus strand of CM070589.1, from coordinate 25,650,026 downwards.
ATTGAGTTGCTTCATTTGTGAGGAAGTGGGGTTGTGTTGCCGAAGTGTTTCGGTCACCTCTTTTTGTTCATAGTAAGGGTGTGGTTTGATGGTGTGGCCGGTTAACGCCATCACCGAAGAATTATTAACCCCTGTAGGAGGAGTGCTTACCCTTTCTGTCGTGGATCGGGTAGTTGACTGAGTCAAATAGAAGAGATTGGTGGTAGATTCCTTCTGATGTTCTTTATCGCTCAAGGTCGGTCTTGGTTGGTTTTCTTGGTTTTAGTTGATTGAAATCGAAGAAAAGTGTTTGGAATTTGGATTTTCAAGCGGAGTGTGCCTTCGGTGTTTCTTGGTTTTGTCTTCTTTGGGTGAAGACAAAGAAGGGAGTTTTGTGTTGTGCGTCTTTGGTCGCCTTTTGACTTTGACACTGCTTAGTTGGTTGCCTTGCAAAGAAAGGTATAGCTTTTGGTTCTTGTGTGTATTGCTCTGAGTTTAAAAGAAGTTATTGTAGCGTGTGTAAAAAGTTAAGTTGTGTCGATTTATGTTTTGTGCCTTTGTTCGTAAAGGTTTACTTGATCGCTTGGTAGTGGAAATGCTGTCGATCTGTTCTTGTACAACAGTTTAGATTTATGGGGTGTTACATCCAGGGCATGTAGTGAGTATGCCGTTAGTCTTCGTAGATATTAAAAAAGCAATTAGAATCGCTAGATTTGTATTTTGCTAGCCTGCATTTTATTTTATTCCTCGAGATCCAATTATTTTTATAAAATGCCAAGGACCTGTAGCACACATGGCCGGCACTATCAGCTCTCCCGGTGCTTGTAAATGAGCTCTGAAGGGTTGATTTTGCATTTTCCTAGCTCCCATTTTATTTCAGTGATCATAGTGACCAAAGCCATTTAATGAGTTTTCGCTTCGTTTAGCTTCGTTTAAGGTCACTAAGGTCGATAGCATGCATCAAGTATGCTTTAGATCGCATTCAAGCCGCTTTTCGGACTTTATGCGATCGAAGGCGCATTTATCGAGCCAAATTACGCTTTTGATCCGAATTCAATGTAGGTTAAGTGAATTTCAATGGGGTAAGGCCTAGATAGGTCCTAAATGTCCTAAACTACCTATTAGTAAGCCCTAAATAAGTCGTCGCTTCATTTATTGCGTTTTGCACCTTTTTGCCATTTTGGGCGAAAACGGCCGTTTTTAACCGTTTTGGTCATTATGGCCGTTTTTGAAGATTTAAAGCAAATTGCGTTTCTACCGAGCGTTTTAGTTAGGTAATGAGTGTTTGAATCCGTATCGGGAACCCACGACGGATTCGATCGCGTTTGGACTCAATACGGACTCAAAACGATTTTTGTCGGTAATTACTCCGCGGTTTTGTGTTTTGATTCAATTTTGGTCAATTTCATTAGGAATTGCTTTGCAACCGATCCAACTAAGTCCTAAATATCTTGCTTTAGCTTGTTGCGAAGTCAGAAAATCATTTCGCGCAAAAATCCGCAAAAGTGGTCATTTGGCGGATTTCCGTCGAAACGATCGCTTTTACCGTTCGGAAAAATTGTCGTTTTAGCTCCCGGTTGATCGTTTTAGTACCAAACAAGTTCCACTAAGTTCATTTAGGTCTATTATACCTATTTTTAGGTATTTAACCAAATTTTGTTGTATTATTCTTCAGTTTATATATTTTTATTCGCGTAGGGTAGAAACCGTCGTAATTGTCACAATTTCGCCGTTTTTCTCGTTTTGCTCTTTTCTTTTCTCTCGGAGCACTTGTTTGAGTCGTATTTGATGTTAAGTTGATGTTTATGCACTTAATTCTCTTTTTCGCTAATTTATTTCGCTTTCGTCGTTTTTCCTGTCTTTGCTTGTTTAGAGGCTAGCGAGTCAGGATTCGCATCAAGCACTCCCGAAATCATCCCGGACATCACCGAAGAGCAACAACAAGGCAAGCACCTCCTTTGAACATATTGATCCCATATTCCACGATGTTTACTTTGATTTCTCAAACTATATGCATTGTTTAAATTCAATAAAGTGCTAGATTGTGGGAATGGTAGTTATACCCTGATTTGGTGGATTTCTTCAATTTAATTCCCTCGAATCCATTGGCAACCTTAAGTAGGGTTAGACAATTAAATAAAATGTCAATTGGCTATAAACGAATCTAGTAACTGCACATGCTTAGACAATGCAATAGGAATGAGTCTGAAAGTCAGTCTTTTACCAAACACTCAAAACTATGGATTATGGTAATTGGATTTGGAAATGTGACTTGTGAAAGTACTTTGGTAAATGTGGAATGTCTAGTCGGTAATTAGACTTGGTGGGAGGTATATTATGTGCTAGTTACATTGGTGGCGAGTGGTTGGCGTGTTAAGTGGAGTTCCCCGCTTGAGTCACTAGGCAAAAACTATAAGGACTGAACTTGAGACGCTTTCTGAAGGAACGCAGCGCAACCACGCAAGCTGGTATGGGACAGTCTATTCTAGTACCTGAAGTGTGAGGGGTTAGTCGTACTGTTGGTAGGTCGAAGAGTGGACGATCTTCCACGTGAAGCGAGCCAAAGACGGTGTATGTTTTTAAAAACCACCGATTGTACCCTTGTGTGCATAGCTGGTAGATGCGGCGTGGTAGATCCTCCAGTTCATAAAATGATACAACGGCGTACGCCATGCTATGGGAAATGCCGCGGTACGTATTTTGGCCGCCGTCACAAGGTTTCTTCTCCAGTGGCTCCTTCGTGTGGAGTTGGCCTCTTTCGCCATAGCAGGGGGTTTTCGCCGGTCAGGTGTGGCTAAACCCTTAACGATGGGAACGAATAGTTCATTCTTGCATATCGGGTACATCTCGGTATCGCATGTATCCTGGCTGACAGGAGTGCAATTATGTATTGTGTTTTGGTAAAGTGTGCAAACCCTGCTGATTCTTAAAACAAATCTAATCGATTAGCCGTGCTCACGTTTAAGTGCAATTCTTCAGTTTATGGATCTAGTATTGTATTTGTTTTGGTTTCAAAATAAAAAGTTACTTCGAGTCTAGCTAAAGGTATTTGGTTCGGTATGGTATGGTGGATTTATGCATATATGGATGTCGCTTTCATATCCAGTGCGATCATGGATGATGGCAATGAGAAGCTCAAATGTTACATATGTCAGAAATATGTTTTATTCAAACTGCTGTCTTTTACATTATGTACTACTTTTCGATGAATCGTTTCAACCGCCGCTTTTAACATACCTAGTGTAGCGCCATTTCATTTGTATCGGCCTGCATTTAATTATATTTCCATACACTAAAGTCTTGCGAGTACATACGTGTACTCACCGTTGCTTGCTAACCTTTTTCCCCAGAGGAAGGTACTGATGATGTCCTGGATGATGGCGAGCCTCACTTCTGTGAGCTTTGTGGCTTCGTGGGCCCTTCCTCCAGTTAGTAGCCTTAGGGTTGGTGGGCCAACTGCGCTGGTTGTGTTTCTTTTGGGTTTCCGCTGTCGTACTTCTTCTTTTGGCCTGTATTATATTTATGCAAGTAATACACCAAGTTATGTAAATTAAATTAGCTTCTGTGCTTTGATATTCGCATTGTTGGTATGCGATCATCACTTGATCCAGGGAACCAAAGATCTCATGCGTGCAGTACGGGTTTGAAGCTAGTATTTCGATTGTGGTGATCGAAATTTTTAGGTTCAGATTTCCGGTACCGAGAACCCTGTTGCTATACGGTGCCGTACACTATAGTAGACGGTGTACAGTACGGTATAGGAAGAGGGGCTCTCACAGCGGTGGTATCAAAGCCATTGACTGCAGGAAGACTTAGTTAGCCAGTCGGTAGACTTAGGAACAGATTTTATTCTGAAAATTTATTTTCAGTTACAAACTCTAATTTAAAAATGTAGAATGCTGATCTTGCCTAATCTATAGTTTTTCACTCATCTACTCTTCAAAATGAATCTGATCTTAATCCAAATCTCAAAATTTGATTTCTTCTTCGATCTTATTCAAAAGGATTAGAAGGAACACGTGTTTGCTTTAAGTGGGTTAATGTAACACCTGCTCCTCCAAATTGCCGCCGCCTCTCGCAACGGCCTCCGCTTCTCTCCCGCGCCGCCGCACCAACCATCAGCCAAGGATCTCGCGCCGCCGCTGGATCTTGCGCTGCCATTCGCCGCGCCGCCTCTTCCCCTATAAAAGGCCCACGGTACCCTCCTTCTCCGTACTCACCCCTCTCTCCTCTCGCTCTCTCCTCCAAATAGCGTGCGTGTGTCCACGGGTCGCGTGGACCCGGTCCACGCGGGCATGGCCCACTCGTCAGCCGAATAAAAGAAAAAAAAAGATTTCAAAAATCCGAAAAAAAGGCCGCTGACATCAGCGTGACGCGGACAATCGGAGTTTCTTTTTAAAAATAATTTCAAAAATCCCAGAACACCCTGTTTGTTTGTTTTTAAACTTCCGAGCCTGCTACTGCTCGAACTCCGATTGGCTCCGTTCTTCCTCCTAAATTCTTTAGAAATCTCAAACTTTAGTTTAGAGCTAGTTTGAAATTCAATTTGGGTTTATTTCTATTCATTTGAGTCTTATTCGAATTTGGTTGTTTTTCGCGCGTAGATTACAGAAAGTCCGAGGAGTTCCCGAACGACGAATTTGAGCAGTAACTCGTCGAACCAGGCAAGTCACACCCCCTTGACCATATTGCTCCCAGTTTTATGAACTTGTATGTTGTATTTACAATTATTGCATGCTTATTTACTATAGACATTAATTTCTCGACCTAGTTTTAAATGATAGTTATATCCAAATTCAACATGCGACCTTTGACATTTGAATTCCGATTCCCTTGTAACCTTAGTAAAAATATTAGCTATGACTATGGTAATATGTAGAGACTGCTTAGCCATGCATAGAACTGAACTTAGGGAATTTTGGGGAACTTTATGCCAAAATGATATCATGTTCAATTGGAAACTTATAGTGATCAATGTTAGTATCAATGTGGAGATTAGTATGGTTAAAATGAAAATGACTTAGACCGGGCGAGAATTGGTTGGAAAGTGGTGAGGTCATGGTTCTGGGTTTGTGGAAAGTTTCGCCTAGTCAATTAAGGACCGGTCTGGGTCTCGCTGAATGTAAAGCCTAACCGTACTACCACGAGTCTGGAATGGGACAGACCTGGCTATCCTTATTAAATCATTTCATGGACAGTCATGCTATATGGGGGTAGTGGTGTGGTGAAAGCGAGATGCTGCCACTCTGGCGCAAGAGGGGCTTCAATAGAGGGAGTCTTTCAAATGTGAAACCTTAGCGGGCATGACTACATGTATGATTTTAATATAGGGGCCTTGTCATAATTTTCTCTGTCACTTACCAAAGGAAGTGTGTTGACATAAAAGGGAAACATTATGTCTTGTGGGTAAAGTTGTACAACCTCTGCAGAGTGTCAAACTAATCGATTAGTCATACCATGTGTTATGGGCATGCCGAGCAAGCCATTCTCAGATTAGACTTTGGTAAATTAAAATTTGATTTTCGGAAAATGATGTTGGATGGAGGGAGTCCATCATGGGTATAACTTAGCCAATTCCAGGAGAGATTCCTGAGTTAAAATTTTATAGATTTGATTTTGGAATAAAGTATGCCTTTTAAAATTGTTGAAAATGTTATTAAACTGTTGCTTTATGCTCAAATAAACCATATTGCCATCCTTGATTACCCGTACATTTATATTGCATTTCCGGTGTGATTTGCTGAGTACGTATGTACTCACCCTTGCTTAATTTACCACTTCAGAGGAGGAGTATCACGATGGTGAGGACCAGTTGGACTAGGCCGCGGCCCTAGTCGATTGCCTATGGCAATTAATTGGGCTCTACTATTTATTCTTCATTTCCGCTGCTTTCATTTATTCGTTTATTTATTCGTTGGCCTGCGCGCCATTTCACTTGTACCTTTGAATATTTATTATTAATAAAGAGCAATGGATATGCTATGGTTTCATTTCTACTGTGTGTACTAGCATTTCCTAGACTAGTACAAAATACACAGAGGATTTCGGAGGTGTTATTCCGGGGTCCAACATAGATGGTATCAGAGCCAGGTTGACTATAGGTCATAGCCATGGTTCAAACATAAGGACTATATTTTAAAAAGAAAGATAATTTCAAAAACTTTTATTCCTTATTCCCTCTTCACACACCCCTTCTGTTTATAAAAATTCGTTTCTAAGTCGTTTTTCTCAAAATTTGTAGATGGCTGAGATCCCGACTGCGATGTCGTACGGACTGTATATGGAGAGCTGGACCAGGATTTTGCTGGATATGGCGCGATTCCTCGGATTTACCCAGAGACCCGTCTACCACGGCTTCCGGACACAGACGTTCGCACAGGATTAGTGGAGAATTGAGGTTCACCTCTACGCGCAGGACCGCGGCAGGACCATCTCCCACATCTATGAAGCTCCAATCATGAGAGACACCTTCGCCACGGGCATCCAGGACGCAGCTCGTGAGGCAGTACGGACGATGGGTAGACTCTATGAGGCGCGGTTGAAGCCCTCTGAGTTTCGCTACCATCCCATCAAGTACCAGTGCAGCTCATATAGTGCCTTCCACCCACCTACGACGACCAGCTCCACTATTTTGCTTCGACAGATGGTGCTCACGGAGGCTATGGACGAAAACTACCAAGACACCCTTGATGAGCTGTTGACGACCCAGCAGAAGCTTCGCGAAGTGCAGGAGGAGCTGGCCATGTACAAGGCCGGCAATGAGGGTTTGTCCGTCCAAGGAGAGACTTCAGAGCACTCGGAGCCTGTCCACGTCCCGAAGAAGAGAAAGACCGGCGACAAGAAGACTTACTTGAGCCATTTCCGGGGACCTCAGCAGGATTAGTTCCCGCTTTAGATAGCTTTAGACGTTGATTCCTTCGTTGTGCGTGCTGTCGTTACTTCTTGTAAACAGGCGCCTTCTTTTGCTAGAAGTTTAATAAAGATTTGATTCATTCGTTCGTTCATTTAATTGGAGTTTTATTGGAGTTTTATCGCTTGTGTGTGGGGTTTTTGGGTAGAACTCTATTCCTTCCTTTTCCTAAATCTTGTCATCAACCATCAGATGGTGAATACTCGTAGCAACGCCAACAGTCCCCCTCCGCCAGGATTGCCCCCTCCTCCCGCAGATGGACCCACCTGGCAGCAGATGATGGAGAATCAGAACCAGCTTATCCAACTGTTAGCACAGAGTATCAACAATAATCAGAATGCTCAAGCCGCCACCCACCAGCATCACCAGCAGAACAAGTTGCCAGAATTCATGAGAACCCAGCCTCCGGTGTTCTCTAGCAGTGCTGAGCCTCTTGATGCGGACGATTGGCTCAGGACCATTGAGAAGAAGTTGGACATCATCCAGTGTAGTGATCGAGAGCAAGTCTTGTTCGCTTCTCATTAGCTAAGTGGACCTGCTGCTGAGTGGTGGGATAACTTTCGGGTTACTCACCGGAACGCTCAAGCTATCACTTGGGATGACTTTGTGCGAGCTTTCCGCCGCGCTCACATTCCTTCAGGTGTCATTGCACTTAAGAAGAAGGAGTTCCGTTCCTTGCGTCAGGGAGGATGCACAGTGACGGAATATTTGCACAAGTTCAATCACCTGGCCAGATATGCTCCAGAAGACGTATCCACCGATGAAGCGAAGCAGGAGCGCTTCATTGAGGGACTGAACGATGAGCTGGCAGTTCAGCTCATATCCCATGACTATGTTGACTTCCAGCAGTTAGTCAACAAGGCTATTCGCCAGGAGGGCAAGCATCAGGAAATGGAAAGTCGCAAGAGAAGGATGGCTTTCCAGAAGACTAACCCCGGAGGACACCCCAAGCCTCGCACCGCGATGTCGCAGCTTCCGCAGCATGCCAGACCTCAGGTTCCTTCTTCATCCAGGGCATTGGTAGCACCGCAGCGCCCTGCCAACCCCAACTTCAGGCCACCTCCAGCCCCGGCAGGTAATCAGATCCAGAGGACTACACAGACTGCGGCAGGAGTCCAGTGTTACTACTGCCATGAGATGGGACATTTTGCAAATCAGTGCCCTAAGAAGAGAGCCATGCTAGCACCGACCAGACCCAACCCTTCAGCTCTTCCAGCAGCAAAGCCAATGCCAGCAGTCAGAGGCCGTGTCAACAATATCACGGCAGAGGAAGCTCAGGATGCTCCGGATGTGGTCGTCGGTACGTTCCTCGTAAATTCAGTCCCAGCATCAGTTTTATTTGACTCTGGAGCTTCACATTCTTTTGTTGCTAGTCGATTTGTGGGTAAGCATGGGATAGCCACCTTTCCTCTTGCCAATCCCATGATAGTCAGCTCCCCCGGCTTAGAAGTAAGAGTCAGCTCCATTTGCCCAAAAATTCCTTTGATCATAGAGGGAGTGACATTCCTAGCAAACTTGATAGTTTTGCAGTCCCAGGATTTGGATGTGATTCTTGGTATGGATTGGTTGACCAAGAATAAGGGCCGAATTAATTGCTCTAATCGGACTATTGAACTCACCAATGAAGATGGGATCAAGGTTGAGTTTGAGTCCAAGAACAGTAGGGAGAAGCAAGTCAGTCTCAATAAGCTCAAGGGCTTAATCCTAGAGCAAGTGCCAATCGTACAGGATTATCCGGATGTCTTTCCATAGGATTTATCCGGTATGCCTCCAGACCGGGATATTGAGTTCATAATCGATCTCGTCCCTGGTACAGCCCCAATTTCAAAGAGGCCGTACAGAATGCCTGCAAATGAATTAGCTGAATTAAAGAAGCAAATTCGTGAGCTGCAAGACAAGGGATATGTCAAACCAAGTTCATCACCTTGGGGTGCACCGGTTCTTTTTGTCAAGAAAAAGGACGGTAGTATGAGGATGTGTGTGGATTATAGAGCTCTTAATGAAGTCACCATTAAGAATAAGTATCCCTTACCCAGGATCGACGACTTGTTCGATCAGCTAACGGGAGCAGGTGTCTTCTCCAAAATAGATCTTCGGTCAGGATATCATCAGTTAAAAATCCGACCTGAAGATGTACCCAAGACAGCCTTCACCACTCGGTATGGACTTTATGAGTTCACCGTTATGTCATTTGGATTGACCAATGCACCAGCCTATTTCATGAATATGATGAATAAGGTGTTCATGGAATTTCTGGATAAATTTGTGGTGGTGTTCATTGATGATATTCTCATCTATTCTAGAGATGAGAAGGAGCATGAGACTCACCTGAGATTGATATTGGAAAAGCTCAGGGATCACCAGCTGTACGCCAAGTTCAGCAAGTGCGAGTTTTGGCTGAAGGAAGTAGGATTTCTTGAACATATTGTATCCGCAAGTGGAGTAGCGGTGGATCCAAATGCAAAGTAGAAGCGGTGATGGGATGGAAACAGCCCAAGTCTGCTCCAAGTCGTAAGCTTTCTGGGATTAGCTGGATATTACCGGAGATTTATAGAGAGTTTCTCCAAGCTTGCACGTCCAATGACTCAACTCTTGAAGAAGGAGAAGAAGTTTGAATTGACAGAATCATTTGAGAAAAGCTTTGAAAAGCTAAAGAAAAGACTTGTCTCAGCACCAGTCCTGATCCTACCCGATATTCACAAGGACTTTGTGATTTATTGTGATGCCTCACGGCAAGGATTAGGTTGTGTGCTGATGCAAGAAGGAAAAGTGGTAGCATATGCATCACGGCAGCTGAAGCCTCATGAGAGCAACTATCCTACTCATGACTTAGAGCTGGCCGCGATTGTGCATGCTTTGAAGATTTGGTGACATTACCTCATCGGTAATCGTTGCGAAATATACACGGATCATAAGAGCCTGAAGTACATATTCACTCAGACTGAGCTCAACTTGAGATAGAGAAGATGGCTAGAGTTGATTAAGGATTATGATATTGGTATCCATTATCATCCAGGGAAAGCCAATGTGGTAGCTGATGCCTTGAGCAGAAAGAGCCATGTCAACATGATCAGTGTTAGAGAAGGGTTGCCTGAACTATGCCAGGAGATGGAGAGGTTGAATCTGGAGATTGTCGCTCACGGATCAGTGAATGCACTTGAAGTAAAACCCACACTTCGAGATCAGATTAGAGAAGCTCAAAAGAAGATGTCGATATCCAAGAAATTAAGAAGAATATGAGAAGAGGAAAGTCCCTGTGATTTTCGTGAGGATGAACAAGGTGTCATATGGTTCGAGAATAGGTTGTGTGTGCCGGACCATAAGGAGATAAAGGAGATACTTCTTCAGAAGCACATGAGTCGCCATTCTCTATTCATCCCTATAACAAAAATGTATCAAGATTTGAAGGAAAAATCTTGGTGGGTTAGCATGAAGAGAGAAATTGCAGTACATTGCTCGCTGTGATGTTTGTCAGAGGGTGAAAGCAGAACATCAGAGACCAGCAGGCTTGCTACAGCCATTAGCAGTCCCAGAGTGGAAATGGGAAGAAATTGGAATGGATTTCATCACCGGACTCCCTAAAACCCAAACAAATTATGATTCCATTTGGGTAATTGTGGACCGTCTCACCAAGGTAGCCCATTTTATACCGGTGAACACTAGGTATGGTGGAAATAAACTGGCCGAATTATACATAACCAAGATTGTGTGTCTACATGGGATTCCTAAGAAGATAGTCTCAGATCGAGGCAGTCAGTTTACCTCACACTTTTGGAAAAGTTTACATGAAGCCATGGGAACTCGACTGAATTTCAGTACAGCTTACCATCCTCAAACAGATGGGCAAACCGAGTGTGTGAATCGACATCGAAGATATGTTGCGCGCTTGTGCGTTGGACTATCAAGCCAGTTGGGACAAGTGTCTTCCATTCGCCGAGTTTTCATATAATAATAGTTATCAAGCCAGCTTGAAGATGTCACCATTTGAAGCATTGTATGGAAGGAAATGCAGAACTCCGCTCCTGTGGGATCAAGTTGGAGAGCGACAGTTGTTCGGTCCAAGTATTCTGAATGAGGCAGAAGAGAAAGTCAAGCTTATACAAGATAGGCTCAAGATAGCTCAGTCTAGGCAGAAAAGCTATGCGGACAACCGCCGAAGAGAGCTAGCCTTTGAGCCAGGAGATCATGTGTATCTCAGAGTCACTCCCCTTAGAGGCGTGAAACGCTTTGGAAATAAAGGGAAGCTAGCACCACGGTATGTGGGCCCATACCCCATACTGTCCAGGAAAGGAGAAGTTGCTTATCAACTGAGTTTACCCCCAGCACTGGCAGGAGTATATGATGTATTTCACATGTCACAGTTGAAGAAATGCCTTCGAGTACCCACTGAGCAGGCACAGTTGAATGATATCGAGATCCAAGACGATTTGACTTACAAAGAGCATCCAATCAAGATTCTTGAGACTGTTGAGCATGTCATGAGGAGAAAGACCATTCGTTTCTACAAGGTTCAGTGGAGTCATCATTCAGAAAAGGAAGCTACTTGGGAAAAAGAAGAGGAGCTGAAGTCCGAGTATCCCCAACTCTTTTGCTAGCCAGTCCGAATCTCAGGGTCGAGATTCTTTTTAAGGTGGGTAGATTTGTAACGCCCGTCTCCTCCAGCCAGCCGCCGCTGCCTGGCAACGGCCTCCGCCTTCTCCCGCCGCCGCCGCCACCGCAGAATCAATGGATCTCGCGCCCGCCGCCAATCTCGCGTGGCCGTTCGGCCAGCGCCGCCTCTTCCCCTATAAAAGGCCCCTGACCCTCTCCTTCTCCGTACCACCCCTCTCTCCCTCTCGCTCTCCTCCGGCCGCCGCCGCTGGCCGCTTTCTTCCCGCCTCCGGCGCGCCTGCGCCGCCGAAGCTCCTCCAGCCCGCCGCCAGCCCCATCGGCTCCGCCTTCCTCCGCCGCCGCCGGTGCCGCCGCCCCTCCTCGCCAGCTCTGGCGGGCGCGCGCCCTAGCTGCCCCGCCCGCCCAGACGCCCGCCCACGCGTGGCGCCAGCGTGCGTGTGTCCACGGGTCGCGTGGACCTGGTCCACGCGGGCATGGCCCACTCGTCAGCCGAATAAAAGAAAAAAAAAGATTTCAAAAATCTGAAAAAAAAGCCGCTGACGTCAGCATGACGCGGAAAATCGGATTTTCTTTTTAAAAATAATTTCAAAAATCCCAGAAAACCCTTTTTATTTGTTTTTAAACTTCCGGGAGCCCGTTTTCGCCCGTTCGAACTCCGATTGGCTCCGTTCTTCCTCCTAAATTCTTTAGAAATCTCAAACTTTAGTTTAGAGCTAGTTTGAAATTCAATTTGGGTTTATTTGTATTCATTTGAGTCTTATTCGAATTTGGTTGTTTTTCACGCGTAGATTACGGAGAGTCCGAGGAGTTCCCGAACGACGAATTTGAGCAGCAACTCGTCGAACCAGGCAAGTCACACCCCCTTGACCATATTGCTCCCAGTTTTATGAACTTGTATGTTGTATTTACAATTATTGCATGCTTATTTACTATAGACATTAATTTCTCGACCTAGTTTTAAATGATAGTTATATCCAAATTCAACATGCGACCTTTGACATTTGAATTCCGATTCCCTTGTAACCTTAGTAAAAATATGAGCTATGACTATGGTAATATGTAGAGACTGCTTAGCCATGCATAGAACTGAACTTAGGGAATTTTGGGGAACTTTATGCCAAAATGATATCATGTTCAATTGGAAACTTATAGTGATCAATGTTAGTATCAATGTGGAGATTAGTATGGTTAAAATGAAAATGACTTAGACCAGGCGAGAATTCGTTGGAAAGTGGTGAGGTCATGGTTCTGGGTTTGTGGAAAGTCTCGCCTAGTCAATTAAGGACCGGTCTGGGTCTCGCTGAATGTAAAGCCTAACCGTACTACCACGAGTCTGGAATGGGACAGACCTGGCTATCCTTATTAAATCATTTCATGGACAGTCATGCTATATGGGGGTAGTGGTGTGGTGAAAGCGAGATGCTGCCACTCTGGCGCAAGAGGGCTTCGAATAGAGGGAGTCTTTCAGCGGTGAAACCTTAGCGGGCATGACTACATGTATGAATTTAACATAGGGGCCTTGTCATAATTTTCTCTGTCACTCACCAAAGGAAGTGTGTTGACATAAAAGGGAAACATTATGTCTTGTGGGTAAAGTTGTACAACCTCTGCAGAGTGTCAAACTAATCGATTAGCCGCGCCCGCGGTTATGGGCATGCCGAGCAAGCCATTCTCAGATTAGACTTTGGTAAATTAAAATTTGATTTTCGGAAAATGATGTTGGATGGAGGGAGTCCATCATGGGTATAACTTAGCCAATTCCAGGAGAGATTCCTGAGTTAAAATTTTATAGATTTGATTTTGGAATAAAGTATGCCTTTTAAAATTGTTGAAAATGTTATTAAACTGTTGCTTTATGCTCAAATAAACCATATTGCCATCCTTGATTACCCGTACATTTATATTGCATTTCCGGTGTGATTTGCTGAGTACGTATGTACTCACCCTTGCTTAATTTACCACTTCAGAGGAGGAGTATCACGATGGTGAGGACCAGTTGGACTAGGCCGCGTCCCCAGTCGATTGCCTGTGGCAAATTAATTGGGCTCTACTATTTATTCTTCATTTCCGCTGCTTTCATTTATTCGTTTATTTATTCGTTGGCCTGCGCGCCATTTCACTTGTACCTTTGAATATTTATTATTAATAAAGAACAACGGATATGCTATGGTTTCATTTCTACTGTGTGTACTAGCATTTCCTGGACTAGTACAGAATACACAGAGGATTTCGGAGGTGTTATTCCGGGGTCCGACAGTTAAAAGTAGATGTTTGTGATTGTAATTAGGGTTTGTTTATCATTTCCTTAATTTGCCGATGGCTTTGTTCTTGTGCAGTTTTGGTTGAGTGTTTTGGGATGTTTATGATTACATGCATTCTTTAGGATCGAGCTCTTTTCACTGTTTTGTGCGGTTTGAGTAACTCAACCTGTGCATTTCAGATGCCGCTAAAGAGGCGTGGCCATGGCGCCAGTACCCGCTGATGTCGGGAGCGTGTTGGTGCAGCGGGATCTCAGAGACAGGGGACCCAAGATCCCATGTTACAGTGGGACCAGCAGAGGTCCGCTCCCACCTAGGGCCCGGGATGAGGAGCTCCCTCCTCCTCCTCTCCTCGACATGGCATCCATGATGCAGCGTCGAACTTCGGCTCATGGAGCTGATGTTGCGAACCATTCAGAGCCGGCGGCCATGACCAGCCATGATTTAGCCTAGGCTGTCTAAGTTCCAGCGAACTCGGCCGCCTAACTTCTCCATAGCAGCAGATCCCATGGAGGCAGAGGATTGGCTTAGTGACATAGAGGGGAAGCTGGTGCTAGTCGGCTGTACCGACGATGAGAAGGTGCAGTACGCCTCCTACTACCTCCAGGGACCAGCAGCTTCATGGTGGAGCAGCTTCAAAGCTGTTCGACCAGCAGATCAGGTGACCAGTTGGGCAGAGTTCAAGGCTGCCTTTCGCTCATTCCACATCCCATCGGGGCTAGTCGAGATGAAGAAGTGGGAGTTTTATAATCTTCGCCAGGGATCCTCGTCTGTGATGGATTACCTTCACCGCTTCAACCACCTGTCCCGGTATGTGGATGATGAGGTGACCACTGAGGCATGGAGGGTGGCTTTGTTCAGAGAGCACCTTACTGAGGAGATTAAGCATGTGCTGTCTGTCCAGGATATCCCCAGTATGCAAGTACTGGTGGATAAGGCCATTCGCGCTGAGGAGAGCACGAGAGCGCTTATGGAGAGCCGTAAGCGCAAATGGGCAGCGCAACGGTCGGTCAGTGACGGTCCTTCCAGGAGCCGAGCCTCTGCTCAGTCGGGCTCGCAGTCTTCAGCGCCACCAGCCCAGCGACCTCAGGGCCTTCCTCCTCGCCCTACTCAGAGTCTTTGCTTTCGATCCACACCACCGCCAGTCAGCGATCGGGGTTCCAGTAACCCGCATGCCCATGTTACTTGCTTCGCCGCTGCGGCGAAGGCGCGCCGCCAATGCTGCGGCGAGCAGCAGCGGCCAGCAGCTCAGAGTGCACCGGCCCGTCCCCAGAGTCAGTCTGGTGGGCGTGGGGGTGGTCAGGCAGGACGTCCCGGTTCCCGAGCACTATCGGCCTCGGTCCGTGGCCATTTAAACATGGCCACCGCAGAGGAGGCAGCTACAGCTTCAGATGTGGTCTTGGGTACGTTGTTGATGCATTCCGTACCTACCTTGGTTTTATTTGACTCTGGAGCATCGCATTCTTTTGTTTCTTCCCGGTTTGTTGATCAGCATGGGATTCCTTCTGTCCACCTCGACAAGTACTTGCTGATCCACTCACCTGGGTCTGTTTTAGTTGCTGAACTGGTAAGTCCAGAAGTTAGAATTGTGATCAACGAAGTAGATTTCTGGGGTGATCTCATTAACATTGAGACATCAGGTCTTGATGTGATTCTAGGTATGGACTGGTTGTCCAAGAACCAGGGGTATATTGACTGTGCCAGAAAGTCTATCTTATTAGTCGATCTGATGGCATTTCGATGACCTTCTCTTCGATTCCCTACGCCAAAGATTCTTTGCTCAATGCTCTTGCTGTGCCAGAGACAGCTCAGACGCCTGTAGTGTGCGAGTATCCTGATGTGTTCCCTGATGAGTTGCCAGGTCTACCTCCTGATCGCGATGTAGAGTTCATCATTGATTTGTTGCCTGGCACTTTTCCTATCTCCAAGCGTCCCTACAGGATGCCTTCTGATGAGCTAGTTGAATTGAAGAAACAGCTCAAGGAACAGCTTAAGAAGGGGTTCATTCGTCCCAGCTCTTCTCCCTGGGGCAGTCCTGTTCTCTTTGTCAAGAAGAAGAACGGCACTCTTCGCCTGTGCGTTGATTACCGGTCCTTGAATGAGGTCACTATCAAGAATAAGTATCCTCTTCCTCGGATCGACGATTTGTTTGACCAGTTGGGCGGAGCTCGAGTCTTCTCCAAAATAGACTTGAGATCCGGCTATTTCCAGCTCAAGATCCGTCCGGAGGATATCCAGAAGACTGCCTTTGTTACTCGTTATGGTCGATGCAGTATACGATTGTTTCATTTGGCCTCACCAATGCACCAGCCACCTTCATGAATCTGATGAACAAGGTCTTCATGGAGTTCCTTGATAGATTTGTGGTTGTGTTCATTGATGACATCCTCATATACTCCAAAGATGAGGAAGAGCACACACTTCACTTGCATATGGTGCTTGGCAAGCTTCATGAGCATCACCGTATGCCAAGTTCCGTAAGTGCGAGTTACGGCTCGAGAAGGTGGAGTTCTTGGGACATGTCCTGTCGAGGGCGGGGTAGCGATTGATCCACGCAAGGTACAGGATGTACTTGATTGGGAGCAACCACGCAATGTCCCGTAGATTCGGAGTTTTCGGTCTTGCCGAATATTATCGCCATTTATCGAGAACTTCTCCAAGATTGCTAAACCCATGACAGCGCTACTCAAGAAGGAGAAGAAGTTTGAGTGGTCGATCGATTGTGAGACCCGACTTTCGTGAGTGAAACAAAGACTCTCCACTGCGCCCGCTGCTAGTCCTCCTCGACATCCACAAGAGCTTCGGCGTATCTTGTGATGCCTCGCCTTGGGCTCGGATGCGTGTTGATGCAGGAGGGCAAAGTGGTTGCATATGCTTCTCGACAGCTGAAGCCGCATGAAGCTAATTATCCGACTCATGATTTGGAGCTTGCGGCTGTTGTTCATGCTCTCAAGCTGTGGCGATATTATCTCATAGGTAACAGATGTGAGATCTACACCGACCACAAGAGCTTGAAGTACTTCTTCTCCCAGCCAGATCTGAATTTGAGGCAGCGCCGATGGCTAGAGCTGATCAAAGACTATGATCTGGGTATTCATTACCACCCTGGCAAGGCTAATGTTGTTGCAGATGCTCTCAGTCGCAAGCTGCATACAGTGAATGCCTTGGGTGTCATTGGTTAGCCTCAGTTGATTGAAGACTTTCAAAGGCTCAATCTAGACGTGGTTGAGTATGGCTATATTGCTGCTTTAGCCGTACAGCCCACACTAGAGTCTCAGATTCAGGAAGCTCAGCTCCAAGATGATGCTGTGATTGAGATCAGGAGCCAGTTGGCTGAGGGGAGCGCACCTCCTGAGTTCTCTGAGAGTGCAGAGGGGCTGATTATGCATGGGCGTCGGATCTATGTCCCAGCTGATGAAGAAGTAAAAGGGAAGATTCTGGATGAAGCCCATGACTCTCCTCTCTCCATCCATCCCGGTAGTACAAAGATGTACCGGGATATCCGTGAGCGATTCTGGTGGCCGGGTATGAAGAAGGACATTGCTAAGTACGTAGCCCGGTGCGACATATGCCAGCGTGTCAAAGCTGAACATCAAAGACCAGCCGGGTTACTTCAGCCACTAGAGATTCCTGAGTGGAAGTGGGAAGAGATTGGGATGGATTTCATTACTGGTCTACCGAAGTCGTCCACTGGTCACGACTCTATTTGGGTGATCATTGACCGTCTGACCAAGGTAGCACATTTCATCCCAGTACGTACCACATATGAGGGCCCCAAGCTAGCAGAACTTTACTTGCAGAACATTGTTCGGCTCCATGGGGTTCCAAAAGTCATAGTCTCTGACCGTGGTTCGCAGTTCACCTCCAGATTTTGGGAGAGTTTGCAGTCACTTCTCGGCACTAGACTGTCTTTCAGCACTGCATACCATCCCCAGACCAGCGGACAGACGGAAAGAGCAAATCAGATCTTAGAAAATATGCTTAGGGCTTGTGTGCTGTGCTACAACAAGTCATGGGAGAAATGCTTGCCATTCGCCGAATTCTCCTACAACAACAGTCACCAAGCCAGCCTTCAGATGTCGCCCTTTGAGGCTCTTTATGGCAGAAAGTGCAGAACGCCATTATTTTGGTCCGAGGTTGGTGAGAGGCAACTCTTCGGGCCAGCCACAATCGAAGAGGCAGAAAAGCAAGTTAGTTTGATTCGAGATCGACTGAGAGAAGCTCAGTCTCGTCAGAAGAGCTACGCTGATCGCCGTCGCCGCGAGTTGAGCTTTGAGGTGGGTGACTTTGTCTACCTCAAAGTCTCACCACTCCGTGGTACTCGCAGATTCCAGGTTCGCGGGAAGCTAGCCCCGCGATACATCTGTCCGTTCTGGATTCTGGAGAAGATTGGTGCTGTAGCTTATCGGCTTGAGCTACCACCACAGCTTGCGGACGTTCACGATGTGTTCCACGTGTCCCAACTGAAGAAAAGCCTTCGCATTCCATCAGAAGTTACTCAATTGGACAATCTTGATCTGCAGCCTGATCTTTCATATCGAGAGTATCCAGTTCGTATTCTCGAGATAGCTGAGCGTCATACTCGCAGTCAGGTTATCAAGATGCTCAAGATCAAGTGGAGCAACCATTCAGAAGGCGAGGCCACATGGGAGCGTGAAGATCATATCCTAGCCGAGTACCCCGATTTCCTTCGAGAGCTTTAGCAATCTCGAGGACGAGATTTTTGTAAGGGGGGTAGGCTGTAATATCCCGAGTATTTTTATACTCGAAGCACTGTACCATTGTACACAAGCATTGTTCAATAATACATCAAGTTTGCGTATTTCTGTATTTTGAGCTGAGTAGACTCGACTGGGATCCAAAAGAACCCTTCAACTTAATTAAACTCACTCAAAATCAAATTGAGTTCAGTTGCAGTTTGTAATTGTCCTTTTGGACAAATTGGAAATTTAGGAAATTAAATGTCTAAAAGTCAAAAACTATCCAAAATATCTTAGAAGTATTCAAAATCAGCTTTAGATGTTTGAATCTTCATGTTTTGGCATTGGACCAAAATGCCCTTCACAAGTGCATAGTGTCTATACATGTGCCAACTCAGTTCCAAGCCTCCCCAAACCAGCCATTCCTCTCCCCAAACCGTGAGAGCTCAAGAGAAGGAGGCCCCAAGCCCTAGAGCACCAAATCCAGTCATTTGGAGGCGATTCGACCGGCAGAAGCTGATTTGGAGGCAAGATTCGACGTCCTCATCGCGATCTCCACTTCCCTGACCCTCTCAAGTGAGTATTTCGTCGAGGTTCATCAACATTTCTTGGAGCTCCCGTGGTGCTTTTGCAATCTGACTTGATTTCTCGGCTCCCGGGACTTCCCTCTTGCTGTAGCTACGACTCTCCCCTTCGTAGCTTCGCGTTTCGTCAAGTTCCCTCAAGCCCTAGCCTAGGTCATATCTAGGTGCCATGCATTCGACACATGGCATGGTAATTACCTTTAAAATCTAGACTCAGGTCGTCGTTAGGTCCGTTTAACTCTATAGTCGACCTGGCTTTTAGCCATCTTCAAAATCGAGCATGCTCTCGCTAGGTCTTCGGTTTGTCGGAGTTCTAGTGAGGTAGGGCATGTATAGACTGTTCCATTAGCAGTGCAGTAGCTAGAGCCGCTACCGGAGGAATCAGAATTCAATTCTGCCTAGCCGAAATTTATTTTATTTCTCTAGGCATTAATTATTTTTGCAAAGTTCTAGAGGTCCGAAGTGTGAATCGACAACTTCATTAGCTCTTCTGATAGCTTTTATCGCGATCAGAAGAGTCAGAACTGCATTTCAGCAAATCCTGCTAGCACTTGTCAGCTCTAGGTCACTTTATTTTTGAAAAATCCTAGAGGTCTAGTGATCAAATGGATAGCCTGGGCGGCTTCCCTGCGAGTAGAGACCTCGATTAGCAGTGTCGAAATTCAGTTTCGGTAAATTCCCGATATACTTTGTTGCTCTAGGTCACTAGTATTTTTGCAAAATGCTAGACCTCCAGGGCATGTAGTGAGTATGCCGTTAGTCTTCGTAGATATTAAAAAAGGAATTAGAATCGCTAGAATTGCATTTTGCTAGCCCGCATTTTATTTTATTCCTCGAGATCCAATTATTTTTATAAAATGCCAAGGACCTGTAGCACGCATGGTCGGCACTATCAGCTCTCCCGGTGCTTGTAAACGAGCTTTGAAGGATTGATTTTGCATTTTCCTAGCTCCCATTTTATTTTAGTGATCATAGTGACCAAAGCCTTTTAATGAGTTTTCGCTTCGTTTAGCTTTGTTTAAGGTCACTAACGTCGATAGCATGCTTCACGTATGCTTTAGATCGCATTCAAGCCACTTTTCGGACTTTATGCGATCAAAGGCGCATTTATCGAGCCAAATTACGCTTTTGATCCGAATTCAATGTAGGTTAAGTGAATTTCTGTGGGGTAAGGCCTAGATAGGTCCTAAATGTCCTAAACTACCTATTAGTAAGCCCTAAATAAGTCGCCGCTTCATTTATTGCGTTTTGCACCTTTTTGCCATTTTGGGCAAAAACGGTCGTTTTTAGCCGTTTTGGTCATTATGGCCGTTTTTGAAGATTTAAAGCAAATTGCGTTTCTACCGAGCGTTTTAGTTAGGTAATGAGTGTTTGAATCCGTATCGGGAACCCACGCGCGGATTCGATCGCGTTTGGACTCAATACGGACTCAAAACGATTTTTATCGGTAATTACTCCGCGGTTTTGTGTTTTGATTCAATTTTGGTCAATTTCATTAGAAATTGGTTTGCAACCGATCCAACTAAGTCCTAAATATCTTGCTTTAGCTTGTTGCGAAGTCGGAAAATCATTTCGCGCAAAAATCCGCAAAAGTGGTCATTTGGCGGATTTCCGTCGAAACGATCGTTTTAAATGCTTTCGGAAAAATTGTCGTTTTAGCTCCCGGTTGATCGTTTTAGTACCAAACGAGTTCCACTAAGTTCCTTTAGGTCTATTATACCTATTTTTAGGTATTTAACCAAATTTTTTTGTATTTTTCTTCAGTTTATATATTTTTATTCGCGTAGGGTAGAAACCGTCGTAATTGTCGCAATTTCGCCGTTTTTCTCGTTTTGCTCTTTTCTTTTCTCTCGGAGCACTTGTTTGAGTCTTATTTGATGTTAAGTTGATGTTTATACACCTAATTCTCTTTTTCGCTAATTTATTTCGCTTTCGTCGTTTTTCCTGTTTTTGCTCGTTTAGAGGCTAGTGAGTCAGGAGTCGCATCAAGCACTCCTGAAATCATCCCGGACATCACCGAAGAGCAACAACAAGGCAAGCACCTCCTTTGAACATATTGATCCCATATTTCACGATGTTTACTTTGATTTCTCAAACTATATGCATTGTTTAAATTCAATAAAGTGCTAGATTGTGGGAATGGTAGTTATACCCTGGTTTGGTGGATTTACTCAATTTAATTCCCTCGAATCCATTGGCAACCTTAAGTAGGGTTAGACAATTAAATAAAATGTCAATTGGGTATAAACGAATCTAGTAACTGCACATGCTTAGACAATGCAATAGGAATGAGTCTGAAAGTCAGTCTTTTACCAAACACTCAAAACTATGGATTATGGTAATTGGATTTGGAAATGTGACTTGTGAAAGTACTTTGGTAAATGTGGAATGTCTAGTCGGTAATTAGACTTGGCGGGAGGTATATTATGTGCTAGTTACATTGGTGGCGAGTGGTTGGCGAGTTAAGTGGAGTTCCTCGCTTGAGTCACTAGGCAAAAACTATAAGGACTGAACTTGAGACGCTTTCTGAAGGAGCAGCGGCGCAACCACGCAAGCCGGTATGGGACAGTCTATTCTAGTACCGAAGTGTGAGGGGTTAGCTGTGCTGTTGGTAGGCCGAAGAGTGGGCGATCTTCCACGTAGAGCAGGCCAAAGACGGTGTATGTTTTTAAAAACCACCGGTTGTACCCTTGTGTGCATAGGCGGTAGATGCGGCGTGGTAGATCCTCCAGTTCATAAAATGATACAACGGCGTCACGCCATGCTATGGGAAATGCCAGCAGCGTATTTTGGCCGGCCGTCACAAGGTTTCTTCTCCGGTGGCTCCCTTCATGTGGAGTTGGCCTCTTTCGCCATAGCGAGGGGTTTTAAATCGCCGGTCTTTGAGGTGTGGCTAAACCCTTAACGATGGGAGCGAATAGTTCATTCTTGCATATCGGGTACCTCTCGGTATCGCGTGTATCCTGGCTGACAGGAGTGCAATTATGAATTGTGTTTGGGTAAAGTGTGCAAACTCTGCAGAGTCTTAAAACAAATCTAATCAATTAGCCGTGCTCACGGTTAAGAGCAATTCTTCAGTTAATGGATCGAGTATAGTATTTGTTTTGGTTTCAAAAATAAAAAGTTACTTCGGAGTCTAGCTAAAGGTATTTGGTTTGATACGGTATGGTGGATTTATGCATATATGGATGTCGTTTCGTATCCCAGCTGCGATCATGGATGATGGCAGCCGAGAAGCTCAAATGTTACATATGTTGTAAATATGTTTTATTCAAACTGCTGTCTTTTACATTATGTACTACTTTTCGATGAACTGTTTCAACTGCCGCTTTTCGCAACATACCTAGTGTAGCAGCCATTTCATTTGTATCGGCCTGCATTTAATTATATTTCCATACACTAAAGTCTTGCGAGTACATACGTGTACTCACCGTTGCTTGCTAACCTTTTTCCCGGAGGAAGGTCTTGATGATGTCCTGGATGATGGCGAGCCTCACTTCGTGAGCTTTGTGGCTTCGTGGGCCCTTCCTCGGTCAAGAGCCTTAGGGTTGGTGGGCCACCGCGCTGGTTGTGTTTCTTTTGGGTTTCATTGTCGTACTTCTTCTTTTGGCCTGTATTATATTTACGCAAGTTATACACCCTGTTATGTAAATTAAATTAGCTTCGTGCTTTGATATTCGCATTGTTGGTATGCGATACTAGGCTCTTGATCCAGGGGAACCGATCTGCAGTGCGTGCAGTCACCGGGTTTGAAGCTAGGATTTCGATTGTGGTGATCGAAATTTTTAGGTTCAGATTTCCGGTACTGAGAACCCTGTTGCTATACGGTGCCGTACACTACAGTAGACGGTGTACAGTACGGTATAGGAAGAGGGGCTCTCACACAAGCCCACCAGAATTGCCACTTCAGGTCTTGGTACAATTTGTTGATGCCCGGATGGATTGTGAGCAATGAGTTATGGGCTTCATCGAGAATCACCCTTTTCAACTCTTGATCATCAGGGATGACTACGCGCTCACTGAACCACAAGGTTCCTTGATCATCCAGACGGAAACCAGGAGCTTGGCTAGAATTCACCTTGTCGCGAATTTGGGAGACACCCACATCATTCTTCTGAGCCTCCCGAATCTGATCAAGCAATGTGGACTTCAACTCCACATTAGTCAGGAAACCTTCTTCTACCATTTCCAGGTTGAGCTTCTGGAATTCAGCACAAAGGGTGGCACTCCGTGGGGGAAGAGTAAGGCAATGGCATTGGGCCTTGCGACTCAATGCGTCAGCCACCACATTGGCCTTCCCAGGGTGGTAATGGACTTCCAAATTGTAGTCCTTAATCAACTCAGGCCACCGTCTTTGCCTCATATTCAAATCCGCCTGAGTGAAGATGTACTTGAGGCTTTTGTGATCAGTATAGATGTTGCACTTGTTCCCCAGGAGATAGTGGCGCCAAATCTTCCAAGCATGGACCACTGCTGCAAGCTCCAGATCGTGGGTGGGGTAGTGCTCTTCATGGCGCTTTAGCTGCCACGACGCGTAAGCGACAACTCGGTTGTCCTACATAAGCACACAGCCGAGCTCGATGCCAGATGCATCACAATACACATCAAACGGCTTGTGAATATGGGGCTGGGTGAGGACTGGAGCTGTGGTGAGGCGCTGCTTCAGAGTCTGAAATGCCTGCTCACAGCCCACAGACCATTTGAAATCGGTGCCCTTCTTCAATAACTCAGTCATGGGCTTGGCTACCTTAGAGAAGTCCTGGATGAAACGACGATAATAGCCAGCCAGCCCAAGGAAACTGCGAATCTCTGTGACAGACTTGGGCTGTTCCCATTTGAGCACATCTTGCACCTTGCTTGTGTCAACGGCTACACCCCGCTCGGAAAGGACATGTCCCAAGAAGGACACCTCTTTCAGCCAGAACTCACACTTGCTGAACTTCGCATACAAGCGGTGTTCCCGAAGTCTCCCGAGAACGACGTGAAGGTGCTTATCATGATCTTCCTCGTTGGCTGAATAAATGAGGATGTCATCGATGAAGATGACGACAAATGAATCCAGCTCCTCCATGAAAATGGAGTTCATGAGGTACATGAAATACGCCGGCGCGTTCGTCAAACCGAACGACATAACAGTGTACTCATATAACCCATATCAGGTGGAGAAGGCAGTCTTCGAAATGTCTTCAGCCCGGATCTTGATCTGATGGTACCCGAGTCTCAGGTCAATCTTAGAGAACACCCGTGCACCAGCGAGCTGATCAAACAGGATATCAATCCAAGGCAGGGGCACTTGTTCTTGATAGTGACAGCATTCAAGGGGCGGTAATCCACGTAGAGGCGAAGTGATCCGTCCTTCTTGGTCACGAATAGAGCCGAGCAGCCCCAAGGCAAGGAGCTCGGGCGAATGAAGCCCTTATCCATCAACTCCTTCAGTTGCTTCTTCAACTCGGCCAATTCATTGGGTGGCATCTGGTACGGCTGCTTGGATATGGGAGCAGTACCGGGCTAAAGCTCCACCACGAATTCGATGTCCCGATCAGGTGGCATCCCGTGATCTCGCTGAATACATCCGGTACTCAGACACCACAGGAACGGACTCTATCTCCTCGATTTCAGTACCATTCAGGGAGCAAAGGGTGGCCCTGCCCTCGTCAAGAAGTAACGTCAGCCAACCGCCCTTCGGTCCCTTTAGCGAGATGGTGCGGCATGAACAATCAAGGATGGCGTGTTGGTGCGTCAGCCAATTCATGCCTAGAATGACATCCAATCCCCGAAGGTCAAGAAGTAGAAGATTAACCATGAAGGGAACCCCTTGAACTTGCACCGACGCCTTTTTAACTACTTGATTTACCACAATCTTTGACCCGGGTGCTTCAACAAGAAATGGAGTGGCGCTGCTACTTACGCTCATCTGATGGTGCATGGCAAACTCCTTACGAACGAAGGAATGAGATGCCCCCGAGTCAAACAATAACCCTAGCAGAATGCCCATTAATGCAGAACATACCCGTCAGCACTTTGTTGCCCTCTGGAATCTCCTCAGCATCAACGTAGTTGACTCGGCCACGGGCTGGCGCTGGAAGTGGAGGTGGTCTTTGTCATGGCCCAGAAGCCGTGGGGCGTTGGAGTTGTTGCCCCGCCTTGGAAATGGGCAGTCGCGGATGAAGTGCCCCGCATGCCCGTAGTTGTAGCATGGGCCCGGTCCAGCGGTCGCTACCGCCCATGTCCCCGACTGTGGTGGTGGAGGCTGAGGAGTAACCACAGGAGGTCGGGCCATCCCAGTCGGCAGGGGAGGTGTAGGAGCAGCTGCCCTCGGTAGTGGAGGGACAATGCGGTCCCGCTGCGAACTGCCACCCGCTGAAAACTGCACCGCTCTCTTCCGCTTCTTTTCCTCTTGATGGCCCCTCATCTTGTGCTCGACTGTAATCACCCGACTCACCAAGTCATTGAAGTCGGCGAAGTCGCACAACGATAGCTTGTCCTGCATCTTGGCGGACATCCCATTCATGAACCGACCCTGCTTCTTCTGGTCGGTATCCACTTCCTCCGGAGCATACTGAGCCAGATAATTGAACTCCCTCGAATAGTCCATCACGGACTTGCTCAGCTGCTTGAGAGCAAGGAACTGCTGCTTCTTGATGTCCATGAGACCTTTTGTAACACCCAAAAATTTTGCTTTTCTTAAATTCATGTGTGATTTGGCACTTTGGTGAATTTTTGGAATTTTCTGGAATTTATTTGGATTTATTTGGAATTTATTTGAATTTATTCCATTTTGAAATAATTAAAGAATTTAATTTTGCAAATAAAATTTTGTTGGAAATATTTTATTTGAGTCCAAAATGTTCCAAAATATTTTCCAGAATTTTTCTGGAATTTTTCTGAGTATTTTGCTATTTTTAATGAATTAAATGAATTTCTGGGAAATATTTTAATTATTAAATCGCTGGAAAATGCGAGTGGGTTTGTATCTTGTTCATCCGATCAACCCGAGTCGGACTCGAGTTCGAGTCCGCCCCGAGCCACGTGACTCGACCGAAGCAACTCCAAAACCTAATCGATCCCAACCGTTGGATCAAGATCCAGCGGCCAGGATTTCCGCATCGCTTTGGCCGAATCCGGCCGGATCCGATCGCGTCCACGCGATCGTGGGCGTTGATCGTGCCACGGACGGCCGGTGGCGTCGTCGTCTCCGCCCGAGTCCGGCCGGACTCCGCCGCCGCGCCGCCGTGGAGAACTAGGTTTACGCTCTCGAGCACGAACGCCGAGGCTATTTAAAGCCCGGTCACGCCCGAGGTTGCCCTCTTCCGCGCGCACTGCGGTCCCCGAGCCATCTACGCCGAGCCGTCGCCGTTTGCCGTCTGAGCTCGCCGGAGTTAGAATCCTGTTCGCCGCGGTTAAAAGCCGATCCGCCGCCGCCCTCCGCCGCCAGAAAGCACGAGATCTAGGACCCCGAGCGAGACGCACCAAGAGACCTTTCATCTTGCCGAGCGCGCCGAACGCCGAGACCGTGGTCATCGTCTTCATCTCCGCCAAGCTAGCGCCGCCGTGAAGCCTTCGCCGACCCGAGCTCCACCAACCGTCCGATCAAGATCCAAGGGCTCGAGATCGCGCCACGTCACCCTCGGTGAGTTCCCGCTGAAAATCCTAGATCTAATCTCAACCGCTGGATCTAGATCCAACGGCTTAGGTCGTGCCACGTAGCGGGAATCGCACCAGTTAGATTGGATCTGGACCGTTAGATCAAGATCCAACGCCCAGAATCAACCCGCGCCCCAAGCACTTGAGGCCCAAATCAATCCTAGCCGCGGTTTTCAAACCAGCGGCTACGATCGTGCCACGTGTCCAGGAGCCGAGCCGCGCCACGCGGCGAGCGTGCGCGTGGAGTCAGCGACACGCGGGGCCCGCGTGTCGGCGACCGCCGTGGCGTCACCCATGACGTCATCGGAGGGACCCACTGCCGACCGTGGTCGAGCCTCGCCGACGTCGCCGATGACGCTACCCGAGTGGTCCCACATGTCGATCTCACGTGGCCGTGGGCCGGGTCCACGGTAGACCCGAGCCGAGCGTGGACCGAGTCCATGGACCGCCGACGTCCGCAGACCAATCCAGTGCTGCCACGTGTCCATCTTTGACGCAATAATTAATTTCCGAAAAAGAAAATGATTTATTAATTCGAAATAATGATTTCGTGATTTTGTATCAAACTTCAAACGCTTATAACTTTTATGCGTTTCAACTCCGATTTGAGTGATTCAAATTTCTAAATTTGTATAAAATTGAGATCTACCTAAATATGAATTTTATTTAATTTTTGGACTAAAGTTTTTCTCTGCAAAATTATTTAATTGATTATTTAAACTTTAAATAATCATAACTTTTAAATCTTAACTCCAAATTTGACGATTCCAGTTTCTAAAACTCATAAAATTATGTTCTCTCTGTTTATGGATTTTATTTGGATGTTTGGACACTTTTTGCCTATTGTTTATTCGTGTATTTGCTATTTGCACGCTTTACGAGTAGACGTTGAAGTGCCTGGAAGGATTCAAGGAGAAGTATTGACTCAGGATCCAACTCAAGACCAAGAACAAGTACTTTTTGAAGGCAAGTTGTGCTTTGACCATGTTGATCCTATTTTGAAATCTATTTTGATTTAACCTATTGCATGCTAAGTTCAAATAGAAAATACTTTATTTAAACATGGGGATTAGATAAGTACCAATTTGTCGTATGACACCTTGATTATTTAAGTATGTGCCATGACCCCTTGTCACCCTAGTTGTGGATTACTAGTTGGACATTATTAAATTGCCAACATGGGTTTAGACCGTTGTAGTATCTTGCTTAGACACCTTTCGTGCTCATGACATGATTTTGGATAATCAAATGTTAATATTGACTTAATGATATATTGAACCTGTTTTGGAAAGGTATCATGTGATGTTGATGGCACGTGGTGCATGGTAATCAAGCGGGGTTTGATAAACGATTTCGGCCAGGGCATGTGGCAAGAGTAATCAATTGGGCCGCTTGTGGCATTGGGGATGTTGATTTGGTTCTTGGGTAGTCTTGCCCTGGTCACCCTAAGGACTTAACCTTGCAAGCCTTTGAGCTGTGTCTAAAGTGCAACCACATGTCTTTAATTGGACGGACCTAGTTTACTAAGTTGATAATATCGTAGCTGTGGGACCTCAGGAGGTCAACTACACCCTTTGTGTAAGTTGTGCGGGGAGCGTCTGGGCCGAGGCCAGTACCCATCTAACGGTTGATTGGCCTAGACTTCGCCTTAGCTAAGGGAAGGGTTAGTGTGCAATAACCGGGGAGGACCACTTGTATTGTTAGAAGTTTCCGAAAGACTTTGTTACAGGAACTCGCCTTTGTGGTGTTTGACTGTATCTTGTGGGTAAAGTGCATAACCTCTGCAGAGTTTAGAATCTATTCGAATAGCCGTGTCCGCGGTATTGGACATCGCTCAGGAATTACAGTCAAGGGTTAGATTTTCTCAAAAATAACTTTGGTTTGAAAGGTTGGGCTGGATTAATAATGAAGTTGATGGAAATGTGGTTTAGGATGGGAAAGATGTTTACCAAACTTCTTGAAAAGTTATTTATGCTTTACTTATTTCTACTTGCTTCGAATCTACTTATATTACTTGTCCAATGCTATTTACTGCCAAATATACCTTGAGTTATTCCTTTGTACCAAGCCATGCATATAGTATATTAGCCTGCATTCTGCATGACTTGCCGAGTACCAAGTACTCACCCTTGCCTCAACACAACACCGCTTGAAGAGGAGACTACGCCCGGCTTTGGAGGAGGAGCTCCAAGAGGATCCGCTTCACGTGGGAGCGAGCCCGATCGATTGCCTGTGTGGTATCTTTGGATGGCGCCACGATGTTACCTTATTTGATTTTCATTGCTACTATTTCTCTTTTAATAAGTATCGTCTGCGAGGCGTACATTTGTGACTTGACCATAAGGTCGAGTAACTTGATTTAGTTATTTAAATAAAAGTACTTTATTAGCATCGAATGGTATGATTGTGATATTTACCGATGTTAAGACTGTGTGCACTAGCGCGTTCCTGGACTAGTGTTGAATACACAGAGGGTCCGGATTTGCAAATTCGGGGTCCCGACACCTTTCGGGATGTGTTGCAAGGCCCTTAGGCATTGTAAGCAGCCATACCAAGTTATTAATAATAAAGTTGGACCTTAAAGTTACACCTTTCGCCCCGCATAAGTTCCATATTACTTGTCTATTCTTGTTTCCCTCTCATCTCTAAACCTAGAGCAAATCGACAGATGGTTAACACCCGTGGAAACTTTGGAAGCAATGGAAGTGGTTCTCGCCTCAAAGAGAAAACCCCAATGAGGGAGCACCAGACCGCCATGGATGTGCAGAATTTCGAGCTTTTCTCGCTGCCTGCACTCGATTGATGCATGCTATGATGCAACAAATGCAACACGTCACCGCCAGGCCACTTTGCTAATCAAGTTAATCGGGACCACGCCTTAGAATACAAGACCGCCGAGTTCATGAGAACTCACCCACCCACTTTCTCTCGGGAATGCCAATCCATTGGAGGCCGATGATTGGTTAAGATCAATCGAGAGGAAGCTACACATAGCTCAATGCATAGGAAATGAGAAGGTACTCTACGCTTCTCATCACCGAAGGAAAAACATTGGCCAGAATGGTGGGAGAACTGTGCCACGCAAGTGAACCCTCAAGATATCACTTGGGAAGAGTTCACACCGCATTCCGGACAAAGATCACGTGCCTGAAGGAATCATGGACCTTAAGAAGGAGGAGTTCAGAGCATCAAGCAAGGTAATCACCCGGTGGTCGACTACGAACAAGTTCACCACTAGCACGCTACGCTTTTTGAGGATGTAGAGACGGATAAATCCAGGCAGTCGTTTTATGAAGGGACTTAACTCAGGATTGCAAGTAGGATTGATCACCCACACCTTTCCAGATTTCCAAGAGTTGGTGAATAAGACACTTATTCTTGAGGATAAGCGCAAGGAACTGGATGAGAACAGAAGCGCAGGATGCAACAAAGAAGGATCACGCCAGGAACGCAATACGCTGAGAGTTGCACCAAATCAATTCTTGATTCCAACCACGAGAATGCAACAAGGACACCATCCTCGGCACCAAGACACATCAATCGTAACTACTGCACCAGCCCCGCTAGAAACACTACTCGAGGCGTGCAAAGGAAGGAACGGTGAGACGCCGCTACAAATCGCAACGAGCCAGACACTTTGCCAACAGTTGTCCGAAGAAGACAGCAGGAGTGACTCGATTCGCTTCAATCTAGGAATCACCCCAGCTAGGACGCCAAAGACCAGGAGCCACACCCTGCACCGTGGTGAGAGGCCGAGTCAACCATGTCACCGCAGATGCACTACTGAGAATGCTACGGACGTCGTCTGGGTAAGTTACTTGTTAACTCAAGACTGCAACAGTTTTGTTTGACTCTGGAGCTTCGCATTCGTTTGTTTCGCAAGGCTTTGCTACTAGAAATGATTTGAGGATTGCAAGACTTAGATGCATGCTTTTAGTTCAAACCCCTGGTTCCGAACTCCGAACGAAAGTAGGATGTTCCGGGGTGAGAATACTAATAGATGGAATAGAGTTCCTAGCAAACCTTATTATTCTAGAAACCCAGACCTTAGAGCGTCATATTGGGAATGGATTGGTTATCCAAGCACAAGGCCGTATTGGATTGTGGACGAAGGACTATCTCAGTTGAGAGCCCTTGTGGAAAGAAAGTGGAATTTCAAGCTACTGCCGTTAGAGAAGGACAGTTGATGGTTAACAGTACCAAGACAATCAGCATAGAGGATGTCTCCGTAGTGAATGAGTACCCAGATGTTTTTCCCGAAGATCTACGGTATGCCGCCAGATAGGGACATAGAGTTCGTGATAGAGCTTGTACAGTACAAAGACCGATAGCAAAGAGACCCTATCGGATGTCCACCGAGGAGTTGGTTGAGATGAAGAAACAGCTAGAAGAGTTAATGGAGAAAGGATTTATCGAGGCCGAGTTAGTCGCCGTGGGGAGCACCGCTTTGTTTGTCAAGAAAAAGGACGGAAGTTTCGGGATGTGCATCGACTACCGTGCACTCAATGAAGTCACCGTGAAGAATAAGTATCCGCTACCCAGGATTGATGATTTGTTTGATCACCGAGAGGAGCGGAGTTTTCTCCAAGATTGATCTGAGATCGGGATACCATCGATTGAAGATCCGATCGTAAGATATTCAAGACCGCATTCTCGTCAAGATATGGACATTACGAGTTTACTGATTATGTCCTTTGGGTAGCGAATGCGCCAAATTTATTTCATGAATATGATGAATAAGGTGTTCATGGAATATTTGGACAAGTTTGTCGTCGTGTTCATAGATGATATTCTAATCTACTCCAAAGCGGAGGATAAACATGCCAGGACACTTAAGGCGAAGTTTTGGAAAAGCCGAGGAACGACAACTTTTCGCCAAGTTCAGCAAGTGTGATTTTTGGAAGGACAAGGTGGAGTTTCTTGGACATGTAATGACCGCATGAAGGAGTCGCCGTAGACCCAAGCAAAGTAGAAGGCGTGTTACATTGGGAGTACCAAGACCGTGACCCATTCGGAGTTTCCTTGGAATGGCAGGATACTACCGCCGTTTCATCGAAGGCTTCTCGACAATTGCGAAACCTCTTACGCAATTGCTGAAGAAGGAAAAGAAGTTTGCATGGACGCCAGAATGTGAGAAAGGATTTCAGGAGCTGAAGAAGCGATTGACATCAGCACCGGTGTTAGTTCTACCGGATGTTGCTCAAAGCTTCGATATTTATTGTGACGCATCGTGCCAAGGACTTGGATGTGTGCTGATGCAGAATGGAAAGGTCATCGCTTATGCATCAAGACAGTTGAGGCCGCATGAGGAAAATTATCCGACACATGACCTAGAGTTAGCTGCCGTAGTGCATGCTTTGAAGATATGGCGTCACTATCTGATTGGAAACAGATGTGAAGCATATACGGATCATAAGAGCCTTAAGTACATATTCACCCAGTCGGATCTGAATATGAGGCAAAGGAGATGGTTAGAGTTGATCAAGGATTACAATGTTGGAATCCATTACCATCCCGGGAAGGCCAACGTAGTAGCCGATGCTCTGAGTCGGAAAAGCCATACCGTGAGTACGTTGCTAGCCACAAGTCAGGATGAGTTATGTGAGGATTTTCAGAAAATGAAGATTGAGGTGGTACCTAGTGGATTCTTGGCCGCATTAGAAGTAAAGCCTACCCTAGAGGATCAGATCCGAGAAGGACAGAAGGATGATGACAAGATCCGCAGGATTAAGTTTATCAAGGAGGAAGGCAAGGCAGAGGACTTCAAGTTGGATGAGCAAGGCACGTTGTGGATGAAGGATCGCATTTGTGTGCCTAACAAGAAGGAGTTAAAGCAAGCGATTCTCGAAGAAGCCCATGACTCCAAGTACTCAATTCATCCCGAAGCGCCAAGATGTATCAGATCTGAAGGAGAGATTCTCGTGGCCGAGTATGAAACGTGAAGTTGCCGAGCATGTTGCATTGTGCGACGTATGCCGGAGAGTCAAGGCAATGCATCGAGAGACCAGCAGGATTGCTACAAATTGAAAATACCCGAGTGGAAGTGGGAGGAAATCGGAATGGATTTCATTACCGGTTTGTCAAGACTCAAGGAGGTTATGACTCCATATGGGTTATAGTGGATCGCTTGACTAAAGTAGCCCATTTTATCCCCGTGAAGACCACTTACTCGGGAGATAAATTAGCAGAATTGTACATGATCAGGATTATCTGTTTGCACGGAGTGCCAAAGAGGATTGTATCAGACGAGAGGTACCCAATTTACCTCAAGGTTACGGAATAAGTTGCATGAAGCCATGGGAACCCGTTTGAACTTCAAGATGACTTATCATCCACGCAGACGGATGGGACAGGCAGAAAGAGTCAACCAGATTACGGAGGATATGTTGAGAGCTTGTGCATTAGCTTATGCTACCTCTTGGGATAAGAGTTTGCCGTATGCCGAGTTCGATTACAACAATAGTTATCGAGGCTAGTTTACAGATGTCACCTTTTGAGGCCTTTGTATGGTCGACCCTGTCGGACGCCATTGAATTGGAATGAGACCGTGGCGCCGTGTCTTTGGGCCTGATATTCTTCAAGAGGTCAAGAGCGGTCGCCATGATTAGGGAAAGGTTGAAGATAGCCCAATCACGACAAAAGAGTTATGTCGACAACCGTCGCCGAGACTTGAGTTTTGAATCAGAAGACTTTGTATACCTCAGAGTTACGCCTCTCAGGGGAGTTAAGAGGTTCCATGCCAAAGGGAAACTCGCACCCCATTATGTTGGACCATTTAAGATTTTGAGCCGCAGAGGCGAAGTTGCTTATCACCGAGTTGCCGCAATCGTTAGCGGTGAGTGCATGACGTATTCCATGTGTCCCAGTTGAAGAAGTGTCTCCGAGTTCCTGAGGAACAAACGTTGCTAGAGTTAATTGAGTTGCAAGAGGATTTGACTTATAAGGAGCATCCCGTGAGGATTCTGGACACAATGGATCGAGAGACCAGAAATAAGTCAACCCGTTTCTCAGAGTTCAAAGTGGAGCAACCATGAAGAAAGCGGCGACTTGGGAGCGAAGAGGATTTGAAGAAAGAGTTTCCAAACCTATTCTGTAGTGAGCCACGAATCTCGGGACGAGATTCTATTAAGGGGAGGTTTGTAACACCCCAAAATTTTGCTTTTCTTAAATTCATGTGTGATTTGGCACTTTGGTGAATTTTTGGAATTTTCTGGAATTTATTTGGATTTATTTGGAATTTATTTGAATTTATTCCATTTTGAAATAATTAAAGAATTTAATTTTGCAAATAAAATTTTGTTGGAAATATTTTATTTGAGTCCAAAATGTTCCAAAATATTTTCGAATTTTTGGAATTTTTACGAGTATTTTGCTATTTTTAATGAATTAAATGAATTTCGGGAAATATTTTAATTATTAAATCTGGAAAATGCGAGTGGGTTTGTCTTGTTCATCCGACCGAGGCCGAGTCGGACTCGAGTTCGAGTCCGACCAGAAACGCGTGACTCGACCGAACCAACTCCAAAACCTAATCGATCCCAACCGTTGGATCAAGATCCAACGGTCAGGATTTCCCCGTACCGCTTCGGTCGAATCCGCCCCAGATCCGATCGCGTCCACGCGATCGTGGCCGTTGATCGTGCCACGTGGACGGCTCTGCGTCGTCGTCTCCGCCCGAGTCCGAGCCGGACTCCGCCGCCGCCCCCGCCGCCGTGGAGAACTAGGTTTCCGTCTCCCAACCTCAGAGGGTACTACGGGCTTAGACTCTCTAAGATATCCATCACTAAACTAAAGAAAGTAGCGAAAAAGTAAGCTGAGTCATCTGCTTTCTTAGCATTTGGCATTTGGGCACGAACGCCGAGGCTATTTAAAGCCCGGGTCACGCCCCGAGGTTGCCCTCTTCCGTGCGCACCCGTGTCCCCGAGCCATCTCGCCTGAGCCGTCGCCGTTTGCCCGTACGAGCTCACCGGAGTTAGAATCCTGTTTCGCCACGGTTAAAAGCCGATCCCGCCGCCGTCGCGCCGCAGAAACGCAGATCTAGGACCCCCTGCACCCAGACGCACCCGAAGAGACCTTTCATCTCGCCGGAGCGCGCTCGGAACGCCGAGACCGTGGTCATCGTCTTCATCTCCGGCCAAGCTAGCGCCGCCGTGAAGCCTTCGCCGACCCCGAGCTCCACCAACCGTCCGATCAAGATCCAAGGGCTCAGATCGCGCCACGTCACCCTCGGTGAGTTCCCCGTTGAAAATCCTAGATCTAATCTCAACCGTTGGATCTAGATCTAACGGCTTAGGTCGTGCCACGTGGCGAATCGCACTAGGCTGGGTGGATGCGGACCGTTAGATCAAGATCCAACGGCCCGAGATCAACCCGTGCGCCCCAAGCACTTGAGGCCCAAATCAATCCTAGCCGTCGGTTTCAAACCAACGGCTCACGATCGTGCTAACGTGTCCAGGAGCCGAACCGCCGCGCCACGCGAGCGCGTGGGTCACTGACACGCGGGGCCCGCGTGTCAGCGACCGCACCGTGACGTCACCCATGACGTCATTGGAGGGACCCACTGTCGACCGTGGTGAGCCTCGCCGACGCCGCGAATGACGCTACCCGAGTGGTCCCACATGTCGGGCCTCACGTGGAGCCGTGGGACCGGGTCCACGGTAGACCCGAGCCGGCGTGGACCGAGTCCATGGACGGTGACGTCGGCAGACCAATCCAGTGCTGCCACGTGTCCATGCCGACGCAATAATTAATTTCGAAAAGAAAATGATTTATTAATTCGAAATAATGATTTCAGATTTTGTTTCAAACTTCAAACGCTTATAACTTTTGCGTTTCAACTCCGATTTGAGTGATTCAAATTTCTAAATTTGTATAAAATTGAGATCTACCTAAATATGAATTTTATTTAATTTTTGGACTAAAGTTTTTCTCTACAAAATTATTTAAATTATTATTTAAACTTTAAATAATCATAACTTTTGCGTCTTAACTCCAAATTTGACGATTCCAGTTTCTAAAAACTCATAAAATTATGTTCTCTCTGTTTATGGATTTTATTTGGATGTTTGGACACTTTTTGCCTATTGTTTATTCGTGTATTTGCTATTTGCACGCTTTACGAGTAGACGTTGACGCGTCTTAGGAAGGATTCGAAGGAGAAGTATTGACTCAGATCCAACTCAAGACCGAGAACAAGTACTTTTTGAAGGCAAGTTGTGCATTGACCATGTTGATCCTATTTTGAAATCTATTTTGATTTAACCTATTGCATGCTAAGTTCAAATAGAAAATACTTTATTTAAACATGGGGATTAGATAAGTACCAATTTGCTGTATGACACCTTGATTATTTAAGTATGTGCCATGACCCCTTGTCACCCTAGTTGTGGATTACTAGTTGGACATTATTAAATTGCCAACATGGGTTTAGACCGTTGTAGTATACTGCTTAGACACCTTTACGTGCTCATGACATGATTTTGGATAATCAAATGTTAATATTGACTTAATGATATATTGAACCTGTTTTGGAAAGGTATCATGTGATGTTGATGGCACGTGGTGCATGGTAATCAAGCGGGGTTTGATAAAGCGATTTTCGGCCAGGGGCATGTGGCAAGAGTAATCAGGTGGGCGGTTGTGGCATTGGGGATGTTGATTTGGTTCTTGGGTAGTCTTGCCTGGTCACCCTAAGGACTTAACCTTGCAAGCCTTTGAACTGGGTCTAACGTGCAACCACATGTCCGTAATGGGACGGACCTAGTTGACTAAGTTGCTAATAACGTGCACTGTGGGACCTCGGGAGGTCAACTACACCCTTTGTGTAAGTTGTGCGGGGAGCGTCTGGGCGAGGCCAGTACCCATCTAACGGTTGATTGGCCTAGACTTCGCCTTAGCTAAGGGAAGGGTTAGTGTGCAATAGCAGGAGGACCACTTGTATTGTTAGAAGTTTCCAAAGACTTTATTCTGAGGAACTCGCCTTTGTGGTGTTTGACTCGTATCTTGTGGGTAAAGTGCATAACCTCTGCAGAGTTTAGAATCTATTCGAATAGCCGTGTCCGCGGTATTGGACATCGCTTCGGGAATTACAGTCAAGTGTTAGATTTTCTCAAAAATAACTTTGGTTTGAAAGGTTGGGCTGGATTAATAATGAAGTTGATGGAAATGTGGTTTAGGATGGGAAAGATGTTTACCAAACTCCTTGAAAAGTTATCTATGCTTTACTTATTTCTACTGCTTTCGAATCTACTTATATTACTTGTCCAATGCTATTTCTTGCAAATATACCTTGAGTTATTCCTTTGTACCAAGTCATGCATATAGTATATTAGCTTTGCATTCTGCATGACTTGCCGAGTACCAAGTACTCACCCTTGCCTCAACACAACACCAGTTGAAGAGGAGACTACGCCCGACTTTGGAGGAGGAGCTCCAAGAGGATCCGTCTCACGTGAGGCGAGCCCGATCGATTGCACTGTGGTATACTTGGATGGCGCCACGATGTTACCTTATTTGATTTTCCGCTGCTACTATTTCTCTTTTAATAAGTATCGTCTGCGAGGCGTACATTTGTGACTTGACCATAAGGTCGAGTAACGATTTGGTTATTTAAATAAAAGTACTTTATTAGCATCGAATGGTATGATTGTGATATTTACCGATGTTAAGACTGTGTGCACTAGCGCGTTCCTGGACTAGTGTTGAATACACAGAGGGTCCGGATTTGCAAATTCGGGGTCCCGACACCTTTCGGGATGTGGTATGCCCGGAAGCCTCACGAAACTCCGCCCATGTAACTCGGTGTCCAGCAGGCTACATCACCAAAAAATTGGCCCACCAAGCACCGGTGCTTGAAGGCTCTTTATGACTGCGAAAAGAGCCTTTTGGAGGTCCTCCCACTGGATAAGAGCAAACTTATTCTTTATAGAACGCAGCCAGTCATCAGCCTCCAAGGGGTCGCTAGCCCGAGAGAAAGTCGGCGGCTGGGTATGGAGGAAATCTAGATAGCCATTCTGCCGGCCTCGTCCGTCGCCGCGGCCACCCGGAGCGGCTTGGTTCTGGACAAGCATCTCCAAGATCCTATTGGTGGTCTGCTGGTTCTGCTCAGACCGCAGCAAGATATCCAGCACATTGGGAGGAGGAGACGGATCGCCATGGCCAGGCTATGATCGCCCAGCATCATCACCACCGCCCATGCCTCCACGGGTCCTCATTCTGTCGTTAACCAAGGTCATACGACAAGAGTTAGAACCCTCACAGAAAGGACAAGTCCTAAACGCAGAAAACCCCGAACTGACTCCACTTTAGACTGCAGCACTCCACAATGGAGTCCCACAAGTCTAACACACCAAAACACAACACACGATCACGAGATGGCCATGCACATGCATGATATGAGATGAGATGCACGATTCCAACATAACCTTCGCACTCACCATTATGACCTAGGGCGGGGATAAACATTACCTTCTACCTAATGCATTATGACTCTCCTAAACAACCTCCTAACTGGTAGTCAAGTTGGGGTCCATCTTTGTGCGCCTTGCTCTGATACTAGCCCTGAGAGGAGCCGCCCAGATTGTCCTCGAGTTGTTGGATGAACAGTTACTCCCGTCGGATTTGGATCCTAGCAACAAATCACCAGAGGTGAACCCGATGCTAATACCCAAGCCCAATCGAGACAACTCTACAAACATCCAAATGACTCAACAACAACCCCGGTATTCCCCCGGTATGCGATCCAAAGCTCGCCCAGGATGCCCACATACCGGTTCCCAATGCCATATCAAAATTCAATTCGCACAAAGGGGCATCGAGCCCCAAACTCAATACCAGAGACGCAAAAAACGCGAAAACAAATAAACACACACGGCACACGGAAGCCCAACGAAAATAACCAACGACAACGACCAAACGAAAAGTAGACGATTCCATTGCAGAAATAAAAGTATAATTATACAACAAAAGTATTATCGACTATCCTATACAACAAAAGCGAAAACACCCCGGAAGTGTCATGCCCTGAACTCTTCCGAGCGCACGCGCGTCGACCGCGGCCTCTACTCGTGTAACACCCCAAAATTTTGCTTTTCTTAAATTCATGTGTGATTTGGCACTTTGGTGAATTTTTGGAATTTTCTGGAATTTATTTGGATTTATTTGGAATTTATTTGAATTTATTCCATTTTGAAATAATTAAAGAATTTAATTTTGCAAATAAAATTTTGTTGGAAATATTTTATTTGAGTCCAAAATGTTCCAAAATATTTTCCGTAATTTTTCCGAATTTTTCTCGAGTATTTTGCTATTTTTAATGAATTAAATGAATTTACGGGAAATATTTTAATTATTAAATCATTTGGAAAATGCGAGTGGGTTTGTACTGTTCATCCGATCGAGCCCGAGTCGGACTCGAGTTCGAGTCGACCGAGCCACGTGACTCGACCGAACCAACTCCAAAACCTAATCGATCCCAACCGTTGGATCAAGATCCAACGGCCAGGATTTCCCCGTCATCGCCGGCCGAATCCGCCCGGATCCGATCGCGTCACGTGATCGTGGCCGCTGATCGTGCCACGCGGATGGGCGGCGCCGTCGTTTCCGCCCGAGTCCGAGCCGGACTCCGCCGCCGCCGCCGCCGTGGAGAACTAGGTTTCCGCTCGCACGAACGCCGAGGCTATTTAAAGCCGGTCACGCCCGAGGTTGCCCTCTTCCGTGCGCACTCCGTGTCCTCGGCGCCATCTACTTTGAGCCGTCGCCGTTTGCCGTCTGAGCTCGCCGAGTTAGAATCCTGTTTCACCGCGGCAGCCGATCCCGCCGCCGTCGCCGCCACCGAAACGCAGATCTAGGACCCCGTAGGCAGACGCACCGAAGAGACCTTTCATCTCGCCGAGCGCTTAACGCCGAGACCGTGGTCATCGTCTTCATCTCCGGCCAAGCTAGCGCCGCCGTGAAGCCTTCGCCGACTTCGAGCTCCACCAACCGTCCGATCAAGATCCAAGGGCTCGGATCGCGCCACGTCACCCTCGGTGAGTTCCGTTGAAAATCCTAGATCTAATCTCAACCGTTGGATCTAGATCTAACGGCTTAGGTCGTGCCACGTGGCGGAATCGCACCAGGCTAGATTGATCTGGACCGTTAGATCAAGATCCAACGGCCCGAATCAACCCGCGCCCCAAGCACTTGAGGCCCAAATCAATCCTAGCCGTCGGTTTTCAAACCAACGGCTACGATCGTGCCACGTGTCCAGGGAGTCGAACCGCCGCGCACGCGGCGCAGCAGGTCATCGACACGCTGGGCCCGCGTGTCGGGCCGATCGCGCACCGCGTGACGCCACCCATGACGCCATCGGAGGGACCCACCTGCCGCCGACTGCGGCCGAGCCCCGCCGACGTCGGCCGATGACGCTACCCGAGTGGTCCCACATGTCGGCCTCACGTGGCCGTGGGACCGGTCCACGGTAGACCCGAGCCGAAGCGTGGGACCGAGTCCATGGACCGGTGACGTCAGCAGACCAATCCAGTGCTGCCACGTGTCCATGCTGACGCAATAATTAATTTCCGAAA
Source organism: Rhipidocladum racemiflorum (assembly GCA_036346355.1). NCBI lineage: Eukaryota > Viridiplantae > Streptophyta > Magnoliopsida > Poales > Poaceae > Rhipidocladum > Rhipidocladum racemiflorum. The sequence goes on along the minus strand of CM070589.1, from coordinate 25,609,775 downwards.
AAGAAAATGATTTATTAATTCGAAATAATGATTTCAGATTTTGTTTCGAACTTCAAACGCTTATAACTTTTGCATTTCAACTCCGATTTGAGTGATTCAAATTTCTAAATTTGTATAAAATTGAGATCTACCTAAATATGAATTTTATTTAATTTTTGGACTAAAGTTTTTCTCTGCAAAATTATTTAATTGATTATTTAAACTTTAAATAATCATAACTTTTGCGTCTTAACTCCAAATTTGACGATTCCAGTTTCTAAAAACTCATAAAATTATGTTCTCTCTGTTTATGGATTTTATTTGGATGTTTGGACACTTTTTGCCTATTGTTTATTCGTGTATTTGCTATTTGCACGCTTTACGAGTAGACGTTGAAGTGCCGGAAGGATTCGAAGGAGAAGTATTGACTCAGGATCCAACTCAAGACCGAGAACAAGTACTTTTTGAAGGCAAGTTGTGCTTTGACCATGTTGATCCTATTTTGAAATCTATTTTGATTTAACCTATTGCATGCTAAGTTCAAATAGAAAATACTTTATTTAAACATGGGGGATTAGATAAGTACCAATTTGCTGTATGACACCTTGATTATTTAAGTATGTGCCATGACCCCTTGTCACCCTAGTTGTGGATTACTAGTTGGACATTATTAAATTGCCAACATGGGTTTAGACCGTTGTAGTATACTGCTTAGACCTGCTACGTGCTCATGACATGATTTTGGATAATCAAATGTTAATATTGACTTAATGATATATTGAACCTGTTTTGGAAAGGTATCATGTGATGTTGATGGCACGTGGTGCATGGTAATCAACTGGGGTTTGATAAACGATTTCGGCCAGGGCATGTGGCAAGAGTAATCAGTGGGCCATTGTGGCATTGGGGATGTTGATTTGGTTCTTGGGTAGTCTTGCCCTGGTCACCCTAAGGACTTAACCTTGCAAGCCTTTGAACTGGGTCTAACGTGCAACCACATGTCCATAATGGGACGGACCTAGTTGACTAAGTTGCTAATAACGCACTGTGGGACCTCGGGAGGTCAACTACACCCTTTGTGTAAGTTGTGCGGGGAGCGTCATCGGGCCGAGGCCAGGTACCCATCTAACGGTTGATTGGCCTAGACTTCGCCTTAGCTAAGGGAAGGGTTAGTGTGCAATAACCGGGGAGGACCACTTGTATTGTTAGAAGTTTCCGAAAGACTTTGTTACGGGAACTCGCCTTTGTGGTGTTTGACTGTATCTTGTGGGTAAAGTGCATAACCTCTGCAGAGTTTAGAATCTATTCGAATAGCCGTGTCCGCGGTATTGGACATCGCTCGGGAATTACAAATAAGGGTTAGATTTTCTCAAAAATAACTTTGGTTTGAAAGGTTGGGCTGGATTAATAATGAAGTTGATGGAAATGTGGTTTAGGATGGGAAAGATGTTTACCAAACTTCTTGAAAAGTTATTTATGCTTTACTTATTTCTACTGCTTTCGAATCTACTTATATTACTTGTCCAATGCTATTTAATCGCAAATATACCTTGAGTTATTCCTTTGTACCAAGCCATGCATATAGTATATTAGCCTGCATTCTCGTGCATGACTTGTCGAGTACCAAGTACTCACCCTTGCCTCAACACAACACCGGGGCTTGAAGAGGAGACTACGCCACTTTGGAGGAGGAGCTCCAAGAGGATCCGCTCACGTAGGAGCGAGCCCACCGGCTGCCTGTGGTATACTGGATGGCGCCACGATGTTACCTTATTTGATTTTCCGCTGCTACTATTTCTCTTTTAATAAGTATCGTCCTGCGAGGCGTACATTTGTGACTTGACCATAAGGTCGAGTAACCAGTTTGGTTATTTAAATAAAAGTACTTTATTAGCATCGAATGGTATGATTGTGATATTTACCGATGTTAAGACTGTGTGCACTAGCGCGTTCCTGGACTAGTGTTGAATACACAGAGGGTCCGGATTTGCAAATTCGGGGTCCCGACACCTTTCGGGATGTGGTATGCCCGGAAGCCTCACGAAACTCCGCCCATGTAACTCGGTGTCCAGCAGGCTACATCACCAAAAAATTGGCCCACCAAGCACCGGCAGGGCCTTGAAGCTGCTGCGCTGCGAAAGGAGCCTTTTGGAGGTCCTCCCACTGGATAAGAGCAAACTTATTCTTTATAGAACGCAGCCAGTCATCAGCCTCCAAGGGGTCGCTAGCCCGAGAGAAAGTCGGCGGCTGGGTATGGAGGAAATCTAGATAGCCATTCTGCCGGCCTCGTCCGTCGCCGCGGCCACCCGGAGCGGCTTGGTTCTGGACAAGCATCTCCAAGATCCTATTGGTGGTCTGCTGGTTCTCGCTGCATCGCAGCAAGATATCCAAAGACATTGGGAGGAGGAGACGGATCGCCATGGCCAGGCTATGATCGCCCAGCATCATCACCACCGCCCATGCCTCCACGGGTCCTCATTCTGTCGTTAACCAAGGTCATACGACAAGAGTTAGAACCCTCACAGAAAGGACAAGTCCTAAACGCAGAAAACCCCGAACTGACTCCACTTTAGACTGCAGCACTCCACAATGGAGTCCCACAAGTCTAACACACCAAAACACAACACACGATGCAGATGGCCATGCACATGCATGATATGAGATGAGATGCACGATTCCAACATAACCTTCGCACTCACCATTATGACCTAGGGTGGGGATAAACATTACCTTCTACCTAATGCATTATGACTCTCCTAAACAACCTCCTAACTGGTAGTCAAGTTGGGGTCCATCTTTGTGCGCCTTGCTCTGATACTAGCCCTGAGAGGAGCCGCCCAGATTGTCCTCGAGTTGTTGGATGAACAGTTACTCCCGTCGGATTTGGATCCTAGCAACAAATCACCAGAGGTGAACCCGATGCTAATACCCAAGCCCAATCGAGACAACTCTACAAACATCCAAATGACTCAACAACAACCCCGGTATTCCCCCGGTATGCGATCCAAAGCTCGCCCAGGATGCCCACATACCGGTTCCCAATGCCATATCAAAATTCAATTCGCACAAAGGGGCATCGAGCCCCAAACTCAATACCAGAGACGCAAAAAACGCGAAAACAAATAAACACACACTAAGACACCTAAGCCCAAACGAAAATAACCAACGACAACGACCAAACGAAAAGTAGACGATTCCATTGCAGAAATAAAAGTATAATTATACAACAAAAGTATTATCGACTATCCTATACAACAAAAGCGAAAACACCCCGGAAGTGTCATGCCCTGAACTCTTCCGAGCGCACGCGCGTCGACCGCGGCCTCTACTCGTGTAACACCCCAAAATTTTGCTTTTCTTAAATTCATGTGTGATTTGGCACTTTGGTGAATTTTTGGAATTTTCTCGAATTTATTTGGATTTATTTGGAATTTATTTGAATTTATTCCATTTTGAAATAATTAAAGAATTTAATTTTGCAAATAAAATTTTGTTGGAAATATTTTATTTGAGTCCAAAATGTTCCAAAATATTTTCCAGAATTTTTCCGAATTTTTCTCGAGTATTTTGCTATTTTTAATGAATTAAATGAATTTACGGGAAATATTTTAATTATTAAATCATTGGAAAATGCGAGTGGGTTTGAACTGTTCATCAGACCGAGCACGAGTAAGACTCGAGATCGAGACAGACCCGAGCCAAATGACACGACCGAACCAACACAAAAACCTAATCGATCCCAAACGTTGGATAAAGATCCAACGGCCGATTTCCCGTCATCGCTTGGTCGAATCCGCCCGGATCCGAACGCGTCCACGCCGATCGTGGCCGTTGATCGTGCCACGCGTGGGCCGGTATGCGTCGTCGTCTCGCCCGAGTCCGAAGTGGACTCAGCCGCCGCGCCGCCGCCGTGGAGAACTAGGTTTCCGTCTCGCACGAACGCCGAGGCTATTTAAAGCCCGGGTCAAGCCAAGAGGTTGCCCTCTTCCGTGCTCACCTGTGTCCCCGAGCCATCTCGCCTGATCCATCGCCGTTCGCCCGTACGAGCTCGCCGGATTTAGAATCCTGTTTCGCCGCGGTTAAAAGCCGATCCCGCCGCCGTCGCCGCCATCGCCAGAAACGCAGATCTAGGACCCCGTAACGAGACGCACCGAAGAGACCTTTCATCTCGCCGAGCGCCTTTAACGCCGAGACCGTGGTCATCGTCTTCATCTCCGGCCAAGCTAGCGCCGCGTGAAGCCTTCGCCGACCCGAAGCTCCACCAACCGTCCGATCAAGATCCAAGGGCTCAGATCGCGCCACGCCACCCTCGGTGAGTTCCCGTTGAAAATCCTAGATCTAATCTCAACCGCTGGATCTAGATCCAACGGCTTAGGTCGTGCCACGAGCGGAATCGCACCAGGCTAGATTGGATCTCGACCGTTAGATCAAGATCCAACGGCCCAGATCAACCCGCGCGCCCCAAGCACTTGAGGCCCAAATTCAATCCTAGCCGCGGTTTTCAAACCAACGGCTACGATCGTGCCACGTGTCCAGGAGTCGAACCGCCGCGCACGCGGGGCGCAGGCTGGAGTCATCGACACGCGGCCCGCTGGGCCGATTGCACCGTGACGCCACCCATGACGCCATCGGAGGGACTCCACTGTCGCCGCACTGGTAAGTGAGCCTCCCGCCGACGCCGGCGATGACGCTACCCGAGTGGTCCCACATGTCGGCCTCACGTGAGCCGTGGGACCGGTCCACGGTAGACCCGAGCCGAGCGTGGACCGAGTCCATGGACCGGTACCGACGCCGATGAGACCAATCCAGTGCTGCCACGTGTCCATGCCGTACGCAATAATTAATTTCCAAAAAGAAAATGATTTATTAATTCGAAATAATGATTTGATTTTGTTTCAAACTTCAAACGCTTATAACTTTTATGCGTTTCAACTCCGATTTGAGTGATTCAAATTTCTAAATTTGTATAAAATTGAGATCTACCTAAATATGAATTTTATTTAATTTTTGGACTAAAGTTTTTCTCTGCAAAATTATTTAATTGATTATTTAAACTTTAAATAATCATAACTTTTACGTCTTAACTCCAAATTTGACGATTCCAGTTTCTAAAAACTCATAAAATTATGTTCTCTCTGTTTATGGATTTTATTTGGATGTTTGGACACTTTTTGCCTATTGTTTATTCGTGTATTTGCTATTTGCACGCTTTACGAGTAGACGTTGAAGTGCCGGAGGGATTCGAAGGAGAAGTATTGACTCAGGATCCAACTCAAGACCGAGAAGAAGTACTTTTTGAAGGCAAGTTGTGCTTTGACCATGTTGATCCTATTTTGAAATCTATTTTGATTTAACCTATTGTATGCTAAGTTCAAATAGAAAATACTTTATTTAAACATGGGGGATTAGATAAGTACCAATTTGCTGTATGACACCTTGATTATTTAAGTATGTGCCATGACCCCTTGTCACCCTAGTTGTGGATTACTAGTTGGACATTATTAAATTGCCAACATGGGTTTAGACCGTTGTAGTATCTTTGCTTAGACACACTACGTGCTCATGACATGATTTTGGATAATCAAATGTTAATATTGACTTAATGATATATTGAACCTGTTTTGGAAAGGTATCATGTGATGTTGATGGCACGTGGTGCATGGTAATCAAGCGGGGTTTGATAAACGATTTTCGGCCGGCATGTGGCAAGAATAATCAGGTGGGCCAGTTGTGGCATTGGGGATGTTGATTTGGTTCTTCGGGTAGTCTTGCCCTGGTCACCCTAAGGACTTAACCTTGCAAGCCTTTGAACTGGGTCTAACGTGCAACCACATGTCTGTAATGGGACGGACCTAGTTGACTAAGTTGCTAATAACGCACTGTGGGACCTCAGGAGGTCAACTACACCCTTTGTGTAAGTTGTACGGGGAGCGTACCGGGGCTGAGGCCAGGTACCCATCTAACGGTTGATTGGCCTAGACTTCGCCTTAGCTAAGGGAAGGGTTAGTGTGCAATAACCGGGGAGGACCACTTGTATTGTTAGAAGTTTCCGAAAGACTTTGTTACTGAACTCGCCTTTGTGGTGTTTGACTCAGATCTTGTGGGTAAAGTGCATAACCTCTGCAGAGTTTAGAATCTATTCGAATAGCCGTGTCCGCGGTATTGGACATCGCTCGGGAATTACAGTCAAGGGTTAGATTTTCTCAAAAATAACTTTGGTTTGAAAGGTTGGGCTGGATTAATAATGAAGTTGATGGAAATGTGGTTTAGGATGGGAAAGATGTTTACCAAACTTCTTGAAAAGTTATTTATGCTTTACTTATTTCTACCGCTTTGAATCTACTTATATTACTTGTCCAATGCTATTTAATGCAAATATACCTTGAGTTATTCCTTTTGTACCAAGCCATGCATATAGTATATTAGCCTCGCATTACATGCATGACTTGCCGAGTACCAAGTACTCACCCTTGCCTCAACACAACACCGCTTGAAGAGGAGACTACGCCAGCTTTGGAGGAGGAGCTCCAAGAGGATCCGTCTCACGTAGGGAGCGAGCCCGGCCGCCTGCCGTGGTATACTGGATGGCGCCACGATGTTACCTTATTTGATTTTCCATTGCTACTATTTCTCTTTTAATAAGTATCGTCTGAGGCGTACATTTGTGACTTGACCATAAGGTCGAGTAACTTGATTTAGTTATTTAAATAAAAGTACTTTATTAGCATCGAAAGGTATGATTGTGATATTTACCGATGTTAAGACTGTGTGCACTAGCGCGTTCTGGACTAGTGTTGAATACACAGAGGGTCCGGATTTGCAAATTCGGGTCCCGACAGAGGTGGTATCGAGCCATACCGACCGTAGGCTCAACCCTAGCTAGAATGGTCGTAGTGAGGATAAAACCTATTTTCTAAAGCTAAAAATTTGTGAAGACAAGAAATGACATCTCGACTTATCCCCTTCTCTCTTTTCTTGTCTCTTGCTGAAATTTTTCCTCACCTTGTCACAATTTAAAAATTCCGAGTTCTTATGTAAAGCACTCTTGCGACAGATGGAGGAAGAGTTCAACTACATTGATCTGGGAGTTGGTCACGCCGCGGAACTTTGGCATATGCTACAAACTCTCGGAGATTTTGAGAAGCCGCAATACCAAGTGGAAGTGATCAGACAAGCGGGATTGATCAAGGCTTGTGACGTGAAGATTGAGGTACCTGCTAGGAAGAAGGGCCAGTGCAATCGCTCGATACAATCGCCTTTGCCAGGAGATCTACAATGCGGATGGGTATCCAAGAGGTATCACGACGAGCAATGCGCACGTTACCCGTGATTCACGCCAGAGAGTTGGAGAGCACGGTGTTCCGTTATCATCCGCGCAGCGATAACCTTCTTGACCCGAAGGCGATTCAGGATGAGGATGCCACGGTTACACAGTTGGCACGATTTGTTGTCGCCCAGGAGGATGTACTAGATGATACAAGCAAGGAGCTACAGAAGGCCCGCAAGGAGATCACGACAGAGAAGAACAGATGGCGGGAAGCTCAAGAGTATGTGGCACACCTTCTGCGAAGGATTGACGAGTTGGAGATGACTTTGTACGGACCAGACCCAGAGCCAAGATTTGAGCTACACGAGCCGATCCAGAGGAGTCGATCTCGATGAGGACACCGCTTCTTCGACTACCACAGAGGACACAGCTTTGGACATGGCAATCGTTTCGCGCCTATGCCACAAAGACCCGCACCGTGCCGTGGAGGTTTTCTCGATGAGTGAGCATAGGTTCTATAGTGAGACTCCTTCGCCGAGTCAGCGTCATAGAATAAAGAGTCACCCTTTAGGCGTTAGACTCGAGTTAGTTCGATTTGGATTTTCATTGTTTGTCGAGTGTGCAGTATGTGTTGCAAGGCCCTTAGGCATTGTAAGCAGCCATACCAAGTTATTAATAATAAAGTTGGACCTTAAAGTTACACCTTTCGCCCGCATAAGTTCCATATTACTTGTCTATTCTTGTTTCCCTCTCATCTCTAAACCTAGAGCAAATCGGCGGATGGTTAACACCCGTGGAAACTTTGGAAGCAATGGAAGTGGTTCTCGCCAGCCAGAAAACCCCAATGAGGGAGCACCAGCACCGCCATGGATGTGCAGAATTTCGAGCTTTTCTCGCTGCCCGCACTCGCTGATGCATGCTATGATGCAACAAATGCAACACGTCACCGCTCAGGCCACTGCTAATCAAGTTAATCGGGGACCACGCCTGAATACAAGACCTGCCGAGTTCATGAGAACTCACCTACCCACTTTCTCTGGGAATGCCAATCCATTGGAGGCCGATGATTGGTTAAGATCAATCGAGAGGAAGCTACACATAGCTCAATGCATAGGAAATGAGAAGGTACTTCACGCTTCTCATCAGCGGAAGGAACAAATTACGAATGGTGGGAGAACTTCGTGCCACGCAAGAGAACCCTCAAGATATCACTTGGGAAGAGTTCACAATGCATTCCGACAAGATTATCACGTGCCTGAAGGAATCATGGACCTTAAGAAGGAGGAGTTCAGAGCATCAAGCAAGGTAATCGGCCGATGGTCGACTACGAACAAGTTCACACAGCTAGCACGCTACGCACCGAGGATGTAGCGACAGATAAATCCGCATACCTCGTTTTATGAAGGGAGTTAACTCTGGATTTCAAGTAGGATTGATCACCCTCTCCTTTCCAGATTTCCTAGAGCTGGTTTATTAGGCACTTATTATTGAGGACAAGCGCAAGGTACTGGTTGAGAACAGGAAGCGCATGATGCAACGCAAGGATCACGCCAGGAACGCATATACGCTGAGAGTTGCACCAAATCAATTCTTGATTCCAACCACGAATGCAACAAGGACACCATCCCAGCACCAAGACTGGCCAATCGAACTACTGCACCCCAGCCCCGCTAGAAACACTACTCGAGCGATCGGCAAAGGAACAGTGAGGCGCTACAATCGCAACGAGCCAGACACTTTGCCAACAGCTTGTCCGAAGAAGACAGCGAGAGTGACTCGGTTCGCTTCAATCTAGGAACCACCCCAGCTAGGACGCCAAAGATCAGAGCCACACCCTGCATCGTGGTGAGAGGCCGAAGTCAACCATGTCACCGCCAGATGCAACCTTTGCGAGAATGCTACGGACGTCGTCTTGGGTAAGTTACTTGTTAACTCAAGACTGCAACGGTTCTGCTTTGACTCGAGCTTCAGATTCGCTTGTTTCGCAAGGCTTTGCTACTAGAAATGATTTGAGGATTGCAAGACTTAGATGCATGCTTTTAGTTCAAACCCCTGGTTCCGAACTCCGAACAAAAGTAGGATGTTCCGGTGAGAATACTAATATATGTAATAGGGTTCCTAGCAAACCTTATTATTCTAGAAACCCGGACCTTAGACGTCATATTGGGAATGGATTGGTTATCCAAGCACAAGGCCGTATTGGATTGTGGACGAAGGACTATCTCGATTGAGAGCCCTTGTGGAAAGAAAGTGGAATTTCAAGCTACTGCCAGTTAGAAGGACAGTTGATGGTTAACAAGTACCAAGACTATCATCATTGAGGATGTCTCAGTAGTGAATGAGTACCCAGATGTTTTTCCCGAAGATCTACCTGGTATGCCGCCAGACAGGGACATAGAGTTTGTGATAGAGCTTGTACCTGGTACAGCACCGATAGCAAAGAGACCCTATCGGATGTGTCCACCGAGGAGTTGGTTGAGATGAAGAAACAGCTAGAAGAGTTAATGGAGAAAGGATTTATTAGACCGAGCTCGTCGCCGTGGGGAGCACCAGTTTTGTTTGTCAAGAAAAAGGACAGAAGTTTCAGGATGTGCATCGACTACTGTGCACTCAATGAAGTCACCGTGAAGAATAAGTATCCGCTACACAGGATTGATGATTTGTTTGATCAGCTGAGAGGAGCCGGAGTTTTCTCCAAGATAGATCTGAGATCGGGATACCATCAGTTGAAGATCCGATCAGAAGATATTCCGAAGACTGCATTCTCGTCAAGATATGGACACTACGAGTTTACAGTTATGTCCTTTGGATCGATTTAATGCGCCAAATTTATTTCATGAATATGATGAATAAGGTGTTCATGGAATATTTGGACAAGTTTGTCGTCGTGTTCATAGATGATATTCTAATCTACTCCAAAACGGAGGATGAACATGCCGGACACTTAAGGCGAGTTTTGGAAAAGCTGAGGGAACAGCAACTTTTCGCCAAGTTCAGCAAGTGTGATTTTTGGAAGGACAAGGTGTAACAGCCTAAAAATTTGCTTTTAATATATTTAGTGTGTTTCTGGGATTATTTGTATTTTCTGAAGTTTATTTGGAACCCTCGCGAGTAATTTGAATTCCAGTTTGCTGGACTAATCGTATTAAATAAAGATTAGGCCTTTTCGAATAAGAATAAAATCTAAAATTTGGTTTAAAATAAAGATAATTGATAGACGAGAGTGTTCGCTTCAAAGATTTTCGAAAAACATGTTTTATAACGTACGTCGTTGATTTTATAAAAATCGGTGCAGGTGTCTGATCTACGAAAAGATTTTTACGAAAAATATATATACGTCGAAAAATCACGAAACCAACTTTGTTAGGTTCCCAATAGTCCCCAGTATTTTAGAGAAAATTTTCATATTTGTAGAACCTCTCTGTGATTTTTCTTTCATTCATAAACATGTTTCGGAGAACCTATATACGTATAATGCACGCATGTCCGAGAACGTTTGGTTGAATGTGTGTAGTAACGTGATTGAGAATGTTTCCAATTTAGTAGCCATAAAGTCCTAGCCGTTTCTCCCTTCCTACATGCACGCATGAGACGCCTGGCATTTCCATTCTTTTTCTCTCCAGCCATGCATGCACGTAATGGGGACGTTTCCCATTCCCTGTAATTGTGTGGGTTTCGTGGGTTACTAGCCCTGATTATTGCTGCCGTTACAAATCCTTGGTGGTGATTTGTACTGCTAATCAACCTCCATTTTCCTTATACATTGTTGCTTCCTCTCTTCAACACTTTGGCTGTCAATTACCTTTCACCTCCACACGCTGCCATCTCTCCTGGCTTGGGTGCTGCTTGGGCGAGCGCTGCTTGGTCGCCGTGGACACCGACGCCGTGTACGTGGTCGCCGCCGCTGCCGTGTACGACTACGCCTTCGTGGTCGCCAACGTCGCCGCCGCCAGAGTCGCGTGGTCGCCGACGCCCACGGACGTGGGCGTTGCCGCATCATCGCTGCCGTCGTCTACATCGCGAGCGCACATCCCGCCACGTCGTCTTCTTTCTACGCCATCGCCGCCAGTAGATCGGTACTTCTTTTTCTTTTTCTTTTCCGTCTCCGTCGATTAGTTGATCCCATCATCTATAGTTGCGCCTACATACAATAATACGCATGTTTGTTTCCTTATATATATTTTATTCGCGTATATATATAGTTAGTCGGAGGAACGTAGATTTTTGGCCGAATAAATGTATATACGGTTTGGACGGATGAACGTATACTTTAGCGTATATACGTGTTGGCTAGAACGGAGTGTATATATATTTATATTGTTTTGGAACGTAGATATGTAGAGGAGGTAAGCATGCGTATGGTTTCTATATATACATATTAGCGCGTGTGGGTACTGGTCGGATGATGTAGAGGGTACGTAGGCATATAGTTGGTCAGACGCTTGTATACCTGTATATAAATACTCGCTAGGTAAAATTTGGCGCATGTTTGTTTCTATATTAGCCATAACATGTATATATATGCCTACATGCGATTATTTTCGGTGGTCCGTATGTATTTATTCGACCGACTCGCTAGTATAATCTTCCATATGTATACGTATATTAGTTGAATGGTCTGCGTGTATATGTGTGTATATATATTTTGCTAACCATGTCGTGGTATGCTTGCTGAAATATTCTCAAAACCGAACCACAGTACCCATGCATGGAGTCGCTCACGCCGAACAGTACCATGCACAGGGAAAAGAAACTAGGAAGTTAGTTATACACATGAACATTTTCAGAAATTGCGAATTTTCTCTTTTTCGCTACAAATTAGCTCCAAGTCCGACTCATTTGCGACAAATTTTGTAAATTAGTAAATATTAATACCTTTATACATTAATTTTTGAGAAATTTTATAATTAAATTTATACTTTGTTAAATTATTTGCGGAAAGTCCAAACTTGCGAATTTTGTAACTACTAAACTATACTTGTCAAAATGTCGAAATAAATTTTATAAATCTTAGAATATGCTAAACTAATTTTACGGAAGTTTTCATAAATTACGCATTAATTTGATTTATGCATTTTTTCCGATTGTGTGTTTACAGTTTGTTTGCTACGCCGTGAGACGTTGATCTGAGCGGGAGTGTGGAAGTCGAAGACCAAGCTCAAGACTTAGATCAAGAGTATCAGCTATTTGAAGGCAAGTCGTGCTTTGACCATTTTGATCCTAGCATTTTAAATATATATTTCGATTTAAAGTATGCATGTTATGTTGAATAAAATAAATAATTTAATTTGGGTAATTAGTTAATCAACCTAATTGTTAACTCACCTTGTTAATTTTATTTGTATGTCATATGTTTCCTTGTTGCCTTAAGTTGGGATTAAAATGTTGGATAATATGATTGTGCCAACACGGGAGGCTAGACCGTGACTAGATGCTTAGTTGTGCTTACGTGAACCTTGTTTCAAAATAAGCAAAATAATATTGACTAATGACAAGTGAGATGATTTTGGCATGTTAAGTGTGATCTTGTCACGTGATGATGTGAAGTGTAGGTACCTTTGTGGTTCTACATGGTAGCGATATTATTGTTGGCATGTGTTGCACAATAATGGAGCGAGGGTGGGAAAAGATTTAGTGCAGGGCAAGTGGTATGAGGCTTTATGCCAGGTGGGCCTTTATGGCACCGATATGGAGAAGCACCTTTGCGGCCTTGGGATGAGCGATGTGAGATGTTTTGGAGTCGGGGTTGTGAGATGGATGCCTTGCCCTGGACGATTAAGGACTTAACCTTGCAAGCCTTTGAACTGGGCCTTTCGTACAACCACATGGTGGTGTGGGGCAGTCTTAGGCTAGTAGGATTCTCAAGTCTTACCTTTGATACCTAAGGGTGACTACACTGGGTAATCAGACGGGAGCGTGCAGGAGCTACGGCTTGGTACCCTATCCAACGGTGTTGTCGGTCCCATACTTCGCCTTGTTAAGGGAAGGGATGGTGTATGGCACAAACCGGAGAGGGTCATTGGTGTAGACAGAAGTTTCTGAAAAGCTTCGTTATGGTTAATCGCCTTTGTGGTGTGAGACTGTATGATGTGGGTAAAGTGTACAACCTCTGCAGAGTGTGTCAAAACTATTCGAATAGCCGAGTCCACGGTACTGGACAAAGCTCGGGGATTATAGTCAAGGGGTAGATTTCCTAAAACAAAGTGTGGAATTGGGGGGCTTTGTGCCAATGAAGTTGACTAGGCTTTGTGCCAAACTGTTGAAAAGAGAATGACAATTATTTATGTAATATGGATTTACTGTTTCAATCTATTAGAGTTATTTAATCCAAGCAAAATCTTTGTTTAGCGCAAAATAACCATAAGCCTTTCCTTTGGAATAAGCCATGCATATAGTATTAGAGTTGCACATCTGTGCATGACTTCTTGAGTATGTTGTATACTCACCTTGCTTAAACAAAAACATCGGAAGATGAGTCTACCCTGGCTTGGGAGGAGGAGTGCAGCGGACGACCAGGAGAACTAAGGAGCGAACCACGTCGGATACTGTGGAGACTTGGGCCCATCAAGACTTATTTATCCGCTGCTTATTTATGATTATTTACTTGTGTTTTTGAGTAAGCCCTGCGTGGCTGAATTATGTAAGGCGACCTTAAGGTCTTGCAACAGTTATTTCAATATATGAAGTACTTTATTTATATTTCCGTTGTGTATGGATGTGATGAACAACCCTGTATGCCTGTGTGTACTAGCGTGATCCTGGACTAGTACAGATTACACAGAGGGTTCGGGTTTGCATATTCGGGTCCCGACAGAGTTGGTATCAGAGCCATACTGACTGTAGGATTGCCCTAGTTAGAATGGTCGTTAGAAGGACAAAATTATTTTCTAAAGTTAAAATTTGTCAAGAAAATAAATGGACTCTTGACTTATCCCCTCTCTTCTGACTCGTGCCTATGCTTTGGAATTTCTTTTTTCTCACTTTGTTTATAAAATGTTGTGGTCTTACGCGTTTCGTTGTTGGCAGATGGTGAACACTCGTGGTAATGCTGGAGCTGGAGGAAGTGGATCACGTCAGGGACAAAACCAGAACAATGCACCCAATGCACCGCCAGTTGACACACAGAACCTGGGAGCTTTCCTTGCTGCCCAGACACAATTGATGCATACAATGATGCAGACTATGCAGCAGATAGCCAACCAGGCTGCCGCCAACAACGTCAACCCAGCAGTCAACCAGGGGCCTCAGCATCAGACCAGGCTATCCGAGTTCATGAGAACCCGTCCACCAACTTTCTCAGGCAATGCTAACCAACTGGAGGCTGACGATTGGCTTAGGTCAATCGAGAGGAAATTGCACATTACTCAGTGCAATGGGAATGAGAGGGTACTCTATGCCTCTCATCAACTGGAGGGCACAGCAGCTGAGTGGTGGGAGAATTACTGTGCGACATAGGAGAATCCCCAGAACATAACTTGGGAAGAATTTACTACTTCATTCCGCCAGTACCATGTGCCGGAGGGCATCATGGATCTAAAGAAAGAGGAGTTCAGATCTCTGAAGCAAGGAGGCCAGTCTGTGGCCGACTATCTAAACAAATTTACTCAGCTGGCACGTTATGCTCCGGAAGACGTGACCACTGACAAAGCAAGACAATCCCGTTTCTGAAGGATTGAACACGGATCGCAGTGGGACCGATAACCCACACATTTCCGGACTTCCGGGAGCTGGTCAATAAGGCAACGTCTTGGAAGATAAGCGCCATGAGTTGGATGACTTTCGCAAGCGCTTGAATGGCACAAGAGAGTGGTCGCCAGACAGAGAGCTAGGGTGGTACCGCGGCCAGCGGAGTTTCTGCCAGGAGCAACAACCGTCCACCGATACGGCACTCGGCCTACTGGCAGACTTTCCAGACCCCGTACCAGCGATAAACCAAGCGAGAAGCAGTTCACGAGATGGCCGGGAGACGCCACTGCATAGATTGCCGAGAGCTGGGCATTTTGCTAACAATCGCCCTAACAAGGGTGGAGTGACACCAAAGTCGCGCCTCAACCTTGGCAACACCCCACCAAGACACCAACACCGAACCAGAACCGTGAAATGCACCACCGGAAATCGGACTCAATCCATTGCAAGGGCGGGGTCAATCATGTCAACTGCTAAGGAGTGCAAGAGGTCACAGATGTTGTGCTAGGTAATGCGTTCGTTAACTCCAGACCTTTCAAGATTATTTGACTCTGGAGCATCGCATTCATTCGTTTCTCGAGAATTTGTTATTCAGAATGATTTGCCTGTCGTGAATCTTAAGTGTACACTCTTGGTTCAATCCCCTGGATCAGAACTCCGATCCAAGGTAGGATGTTCTGGAGTGAAATTAATAATAAATGGAGTAGAGTTCCTAGCGAACTTGGTTATATTGGATAACCAGACCCTAGATGTGATATTGGGGATGGATTGGCTAACCAAACACAAAGTGGTACTAGACTGTGGTCGAAGGATAGTTTCAGTTGAAAGTCCAGACGGCAGAAAGGTGGAATTCCAAGCAACTGCTACCCAAGAAGGACAACTGATGGTCAACAGTTTGAAGGCAACTAACCTAGAAGATGTGCCAGTGGTGCGCGACTACCCGGATGTGTTTCCAGAAGATTTACCTGGAATGCCACCGGATAGAGATATTGAGTTCGTGATTGAACTAGTACCTGGAACCGCACCAATAGCAAAGAGACCCTATCGGATGTCTACGGATGAGCTGATTGAAATGAAGAAGCAGATCGAGGAACTGATGGAAAAAGGTTTTATAAGACCAAGCTCTTCGCCATGGGGAGCACGATCGCTTTGTCAAGAAGAAGGATGGAAGTTTTCGGATGTGTATCGATTATCGTGCACTCAATGATGTGACGATAAAGAACAAATATCCGCTACCCAGGATAGATGATTTATTTGATCAGCTAAGAGGAGCAGGAGTGTTCTCCAAGATCGATCTTCGATCGGGTTACCATCAACTGAAGATCAGATCCGAAGATCGTCATCAAGACGCATTCTCATCCAGATATGGACACTATGAATTCACAGTGATGTCTTTTGGTTTGACAAATGCACCCGCATACTTCATGAATTTGATGAACAAGGTTTTTATGGAGTATCTCGATAAGTTTGTAGTGGTGTTCATAGTTGATATATTAGTATATTCCAAAACCAGAGAAGAACATGCTGAACATCTCAGACTCGTATTGGAGAAGTTAAGAGAACAACAGTTATTTGCAAAATTTAGCAAATGTGACTTCTGGAAAAGTAAAGTGGAGTTTCTTGGACATATCATGACCTTTGAAGGAGTTCTTTGTAGATCCAAATAAGGTTGAAGCAGTGTTACATCGGGAACAAATAAGACGGTAACTCAAGTTCGGAGTTTTCTCGGAATGGCGGGGTATTACCGTCGATTCATAGAAGGTTTCTCTACAATTGCTAAACCCCTCACGCAATTGTTGAAGAAAGAAAATAAGTTTACATGGACATCTGAATGTGAGAAGAGTTTCCAAGAGTTGAATAAGAGATTGACATCGGCACCAGTGTTGGTTTTACCTGATGTTCATCAGAGTTTTGACATTTACTGTGACGCGTCACGTCAAGGGCTCGGATGTGTATTGATGCAGAATGGAAAAGTGGTAGCTTATGCATCGAGGCAGTTAAGGCCACATGAGGAAAACTACCCCACGCATGACTTGGAATTGGCGTCTGTCGTGCATGCTCTAAAGCTGTGGCGTCACTACCTTATAGGTAACAGATGTGAAATATATATAGACCACAAGAGTCTCAAGTATATTTTCACTCAGCCAGACCTGAATATGAGACAAAGAAGGTGGTTAGAACTGATCAAAGACTATAATATGGAAATTCATTATCACCCCGGCAAAGCTAATGTAGTGGCTGACGCCTTGAGCCGAAAACGCCATGGTGTTAACATGCTGCTGGAAGTAAAACAAGCCGAGCTATGTGAAGACCTTCAGAAATTGAGATTGGAGGTTATGCCAGAAGGATTTCTCGCTGCTCTGGAAGTCAAGCCTACTTTGGATGATCAAATCAAGGAAGGCCAGAAGGATGACGAGAAGATCAATCAGATCAAGTCCAAGATGGATGAAGGCCTAGCCAAAGATTTTAGGCTGGATGATCAGGGTACCTTGTGGATGAAAGAGCGTATATGTGTACCCGACAAAAGGGAATTGAAATAGTTGATACTGGAAGAAGCACATGATTCCAAGTATTCAATTCATCCAGGAAGTGCCAAGATGTACTAGGATTTGAAAGAAAGATTCTGGTGGCCAAATATGAAAAGAGAAGTTGCTGAACATGTTGCTTTGTGTGATGTATGTCAGCGAGTCAAGGCCATGCACCAGAGACCAGCAGGACTGTTGCAACCCCTGAAGATTCCGGAATGGAAGTGGGAGGAGATCGGCATGGATTTCATTACTGGTTTGCCTAGAACACAAGCCGGTTATGATTCAATATGGGTTATAGTGGACCGACTAACCAAAGTTGCACACTTCATACCGGTAAAGACAACTTATTCAGGAGACCGATTGGCGTAATCAGATATGTCCGTAATTGTTTGTTTACACGGTGTGTCAAGAAGATAGTGTCAGACAGAGGTACCCAATTCACCTCGAGGTTCCGGGGTAAGTTACATGAAGCTTTGGGGACACGATTGAACTTCGATTACCGCATATCACCCGCCATAAGCAGATGGTCGATCGAAAGAGTCAATCAGATACTTGAAGATATGCTCGAGCACATGCATTGGCATATGCGACATCATGGGATAAATGTTTGCCCTATGCGGAATTCAGTTATAATAACAGCTATCAAGCTAGTCTGCAGATGTCACCTTTTGAAGCTTTATACGGAAGGCCTTGCCGAACACCATTACATTGGAATGAAATTGGTGAACATCAAGTGGTTGGACCGGACATTCTGCAAGAAGCCGAAGAAAAGATAACAATAATCAGGGAAAGACTGAAGATTGCTCAGTCTGAGCAGGAAAGAGCTATGCGGACAAATGCATTTAAGGATTTAAGCTTTAAACCTGAAGACTATGTATATCTCAGGGTAACACCACTTAAGGGAGTCCGAAGGTTTCACGCAAAAGGGAAACTTGCACCGAGATATGTGGGACCCTTCAAAATCCTAAGCCGAAGAGGCGAAGTAGCCTATCGCTTAGGTTGCCCGCAGTCTTTGGCTGGAGTGCATGACGTCTTTCATGTCTCCCAGCTGAAGAAGTGTTTGCGAGTACCCGAGGAACAAGCACCGTTGGAGGACATTGATCTACAAGAAGACCTGACCTACAAGGAACATCCGGTAAAGGTTCTCGACACCAAGGATCGCGAGACGAGGAACAAGTCAACGCGGTTTTGCAGAGTGCAGTGGAGTAACCACTCCGAAAGCGAAGCGACCTGGGAGCGTGAGGAGGACTTGAAGAAGGAGTTTCCGAACCTTTTCTCTAAGTAACTCGAATCTCGGGGCGAGATTACATTAAGGGGAGGTTTGTAACAGCCTAAAAATTTGCTTTTAATATATTTAGTGTGTTTCTGGATTATTTGTATTTTACGAAGTTTATTTGGAACCCTCGCGAGTAATTTGAATTCGGTTCTTTGGACTAATCGTATTAAATAAAAGATTAGGCCTTTTCAATAAGAATAAAATCTAAAATTTGGTTTAAAATAAAGATAATTGATAGACGAGTGTTCGCTTCAAAGATTTTGAAAAACATGTTTTATAACGTCGTCGTTGATTTTATAAAAATCGGTGCAGTGTCGATCTACGAAAAGATCTTTACGAAAAATATATATCGTCGAAAAATCACGAAACCAACTTTGTTAGGTTCCCAATAGTCCCAGATTTTAGAGAAAATTTTCATATTTGTAGAACCTCTCTGTGATTTTTCTTTCATTCATAAACATGTTTGGAGAACCTATATAATATCGTCACGCATGTCTGCGAGGAACGTTTGGTTGAATGTGTGTAGTAACGTGATTGAGAATGTTTCCAATTTAGTAGCCATAAAGTCCTAGCCGTTTCTCCTTCCTACATGCACGCATGAGACGCTGGCATTTCCATTCTTTTTCTCTCCAGCCATGCATGCACGTAATGGGGACGTTTCCCATTCCCTGTAATTGTGTGGGTTTCGTGGGTTACTAGCCCTGATTATTGCTGCCGTTACAAATCCTTGGTGGTGATTTGTACTGCTAATCAACCTCCATTTTCCTTATACATTGTTGCTTCCTCTCTTCAACACTTTGGCTGTCAATTACCTTTCACCTCCACACGCTGCCATCTCTCCTGGCTTGGGTGCTGCTTGGGCGAGCGCTGCTTGGTCGCCGTGGACACCGACGCCGTGTACGTGGTCGCCGCCGCTGCCGTGTACGACTACGCCTTCGTGGTCGCCAACGTCGCTGCCGTAGCCGCTGTGGTCGCCGACGCCCCACGGACGTGGACGTTGCCGCAGTCATCGCCGTCGTCTACATCGCGAGCGCACATCCCGGCCACGTCGTCTTCTTTCTACGCTACTGCCGCCGTAGATCGGTACTTCTTTTTCTTTTTGCGCACTCCGTCTCCGTCGATTAGTTGATCCCATCATCTATAGTTGCGCCTACATACGATAATACGCATGTTTGTTTCCTTATATATATTTTATTCGCGTATATATATAGTTAGTCGGAGGAACGTAGATTTTTGGCCGAATAAATGTATATACGGTTTGGACGGATGAACGTATACTTTAGCGTATATACGTGTTGGCTAGAACGGAGTGTATATATATTTATATTGTTTTGGAACGTAGATATGTAGAGGAGGTAAGCATGCGTATGGTTTCTATATATACATATTAGCGCGTGTGGGTACTGGTCGGATGATGTAGAGGGTACGTAGGCATATAGTTGGTCAGACGCTTGTATACCTGTATATAAATACTCGCTAGGTAAAATTTGGCGCATGTTTGTTTCTATATTAGCCATAACATGTATATATATGCCTACATGCGATTATTTTCGGTGGTCCGTATGTATTTATTCGACCGACTCGCTAGTATAATCTTCCATATGTATACGTATATTAGTTGAATGGTCTGCGTGTATATGTGTGTATATATATTTTGCTAACCATGTCGTGGTATGCTTGCTGAAATATTCTCAAAACCGAACCACAGTACCCATGCATGGAGTCGCTCACGCCGAACAGTACCATGCACAGGGAAAAGAAACTAGGAAGTTAGTTATACACATGAACATTTTCAGAAATTGCGAATTTTCTCTTTTTCGCTACAAATTCGTTCCAAGTCCGACTCGCTTGCGACAAATTTTGTAAATTAGTAAATATTAATACCTTTATACAGTAATTTTTGAGAAATTTTATAATTAAATTTATACTGTTAAATTATTTGCGGAAAGTCCAAACTTGCGAATTTTGTAACTACTAAACTATACTTGTCAAAATGTCGAAATAAATTTTATAAATCTTAGAATATGCTAAACTAATTTTCTGGAAGTTTTCGCGAAATTACGCATTAATTTGATTTGCGGCATTTTTTCCGATTGTGTGTTTACCTGGTTGTTTGCTACGCGTAGACGTTGATCTGAGCGGGAGTGTGGAAGTCGAAGACCAAGCTCAAGACTTAGATCAAGAGTATCAGCTATTTGAAGGCAAGTCGTGCTTTGACCATTTTGATCCTAGCATTTTAAATATATATTTCGATTTAAAGTATGCATGTTATGTTGAATAAAATAAATAATTTAATTTGGGTAATTAGTTAATCAACCTAATTGTTAACTCACCTTGTTAATTTTATTTGTATGTCATATGTTTCCTTGTTGCCTTAAGTTGGGATTAAAATGTTGGATAATATGATTGTGCCAACACGGGAGGCTAGACCGTGACTAGATGCTTAGTTGTGCTTACGTGAACCTTGTTTCAAAATAAGCAAAATAATATTGACTAATGACAAGTGAGATGATTTTGGCATGTTAAGTGTGATCTTGTCACGTGATGATGTGAAGTGTAGGTACCTTTGTGGTTCTACATGGTAACTGATATTATTGTTGGCATGTGTTGCACAATAATGGAACAGGGGTGGGAAAAGATTTAGTCTGGGGCAAGTGGTATGAGGCTTTATGCCAGGTGGGCCTTTATGGCACCGATATGGAGAAACAGCCTTTGCGGCCTTGGGATGAGCGATGTGAGATGTTTTGGAGTCGGGGTTGTGAGATGGATGCCTTGCCCTGGGCGATTAAGGACTTAACCTTGCAAGCCTTTGAACTGGCCTTTCGTACAACCACATGGTGGTGTGGGACAGTCTTAGGCTAGTAGGATTCTCAAGTCTTACCTTTGATACCTAAGGGTGACAAGCTACTGGGTAGTAGCTGTGCGGGGGCGTCTGGAGCTACGGCTTGGTACCCTATCCAACGGTGTTGTCGGTCCCATACTTCGCCTTGTTAAGGAAGGGATGGTGTATGGCACAAACCGGAGAGGGTCATTGGTGTAGACAGGTTTCGAAAAGCTTCATATGGTTAATCGCCTTTGTGGTGTGAGACTGTATGATGTGGGTAAAGTGTACAACCTCTGCAGAGTGTGTCAAAACTATTCGAATAGCCGAGTCCACTGCATCGACAAAGCTCGGGATTATAGTCAAGGGTAGATTTCCTAAAACAAAGTGTGGAATTGGGGGCTTTGTGCCAATGAAGTTGACTAGGCTTTGTGCCAAATCATTGAAAAGAGAATGACAATTATTTATGTAATATGGATTTACTGCTTCAATCTATTAGAGTTATTTAATCCAAGCAAAATGTCGTTTAGCGCCAAAATAACCACTTAAGCCTTTCCTTTGGAATAAGCCATGCATATAGTATTAGAGTTGCACATCTGTGCATGACTTCTTGAGTATGTTGTATACTCACTAAGCTTAAACAAAACATCGGAAGATGAGTCTACCCCGGCTTGGGAGGAGGAGTACGCGGACGACCAGGAGAACTAAGGAGCGAACCACGTCAGGATGACTGTGGAGACTTAGGGGCCATCAAGACTTATTTATCCGCCGCTTATTTATGATTATTTACCTGTGTTTTTGAGTAAGCCCTGCGCGGCTGAATTATGTAAGGCGACCTTAAGGTCTTGCAACAATGATTCAATATATGAAGTACTTTATTTATATTTCCGTTGTGTATGGATGTGATGAACAACCCTGTATGCCTGTGTGTACTAGCGTGATCCTGGACTAGTACAGATTACACAGAGGGTTCGGGTTTGCATATTCGGGTCCCGACACAAGGTGGAGTTTCTTGGACATGTAATGACCGCAGAAGGAGTCGCCGTAGACCCAAGCAAAGTAGAAGCTGTGTTACATTGGGAGCAGCCGAAGACTGTGACCCAGATTCGGAGTTTCCTTGGAATGGCAGGATACTACCGCCGTTTCATCGAAGGCTTCTCGACAATTGCGAAACCTCTTACGCAATTGCTGAAGAAGGAAAAGAAGTTTGCATGGGCGCTTTAATGTGAGAAAGGATTTCAGAGTCAAGAAGCGATTGACATCAGCATCGGTGTTAGTTCTACCGGATGTTGCTCAAAGCTTCGATATTTATTGTGACGATCGCGCCAAGGACTTGGATGTGTGCCGATGCGTAATGGAAAGGTCGCCGCTTATGCATCAAGGCGATTAAGGCCGCATGAGGAAAATTATCCGACACATGACCTAGAGTTAGCCGCCGTAGTGCATGCTTTGAAGATATGGCGTCACTATCTGATTGGAAACAGATGTGAAGTATATACGGATCATAAGAGCCTTAAGTACATATTCACCCACGGATCTGAATATGAGGCAAAGGAGATGGTTAGAGTTGATCAAGGATTACAATGTTGGAATCCATTACCATCCCTGAAGGCCAACGTAGTAGCCGATGCTCGAGTCGGAAAAGCCATACCGTGAGTACGTTGCTAGCCACAAGTCGAGGATGAGTTATGTGAGGATTTTCAGAAAATGAAGATTGAGGTGGTACCTAGCGGATTCTTGGCCGCATTAGAAGTAAAGCCTACCCTAGAGGATCAGATCCGAGAAGGACAGAAGGATGATGACAAGATCCGCAGGATTAAGTTTATCAAGGAGGAAGGCAAGGCAGAGGACTTCAAGTTGGATGAGCAAGGCACGTTGTGGATGAAGGATCGCATTTGTGTGCCTAACAAGAAGGAGTTAAAGCAACTGATTCTGGAAGAAGCCCATGACTCCAAGTACTCAATTCATCCTGGAAGCGCCAAGATGTATCAGGATCTGAAGGAGAGATTCTGGTGGCCGAGTATGAAACGTGAAGTTGCCGAGCATGTTGCATTGTGCGACGTATGCCAGAGAGTCAAGGCAATGCATCAGAGACCAGCAGGATTGCTACTTACTGAAAATACCCGAGTGGAAGTGGGAGGAAATCGGAATGGATTTCATTACCGCTTGTCAAGACTCAAGGAGGTTATGACTCCATATGGGTTATAGTGGATCGCTTGACTAAAGTAGCCCATTTTATCCCCGTGAAGACCACTTACTCGGGAGATAAATTAGCGTAATTGTACATGATCAGGATTGTCTGCTTGCACGGAGTGCCAAAGAGGATTGTATCGGACAGAGGTACCCAATTTACCTCAAGGTTACGGAATAAGTTGCATGAAGCCATGGGAACCCGCTTGAACTTCAAGATACCTTATCATCCATGCAGACGGATGGACAGACCGAAAGAGTCAACCAGATTCGGAGGATATGTTGAGAGCTTGTGCATTAGCTTATGCTACCTCTTGGGATAAGAGTTTGCCGTATGCCGAGTTCGATTACAACAATAGTTATTAGGCTAGTTTCTGAGATGTCACCTTTTGAGGCACTTTGTATGGTCGACCGCTGTGACGCCATTGAATTGGAATGAGACCGGCGAGCGCCGTGTCTTTGGGCCTGATATTCTTCAAGAGGTCAAGAAGCAGATCGCCATGATTAGGGAAAGGTTGAAGATAGCCCAATCACGATAAAAGAGTTATGCTGACAACCGTCGCCGAGACTTGAGTTTTGAATCAGAAGACTTTGTATACCTCAGAGTTACGCCTCTCAGGGGAGTTAAGAGGTTCCATGCCAAAGGGAAACTCGCACCTGCTATGTTGGACCATTTAAGATTTTGAGCCGCAGAGGCGGTTGCTTATCACCGGAGTTGCCGCTTGATCGTTAGCAGGAGTGCATGACGTATTCCATGTGTCCTAGCTTGAAGAAGTGTCTCCGAGTTCCCGAGGAAATGCATAACCGCTAGAGTTAATTGAGTTGCAAGAGGATTTGACTTATAAGGAGCATCCCATGAGGATTCTCGACACAATGGATCGAGAGACCGTAAATAAGTCAACCCGTTTACAGAGAGTTCAAAGGAGCAACCATGAAGAAAGCGAAGCGACTTGGGAGCCAAGAGGATTTGAAGAAAGAGTTTCCAAACCTATTCTCAGAGTGAGCCCTGAATATCGGGACGAGATTCTATTAAGGGGAGGTTTGTAACACCCCAAAATTTTGCTTTTCTTAAATTCATGTGTGATTTGGCACTTTGGTGAATTTTTGGAATTTTCTCGAATTTATTTGGATTTATTTGGAATTTATTTGAATTTATTCCATTTTGAAATAATTAAAGAATTTAATTTTGCAAATAAAATTTTTGGAAATATTTTATTTGAGTCCAAAATGTTCCAAAATATTTTCCGTAATTTTTCGCAATTTTTTCCGAGTATTTTGCTATTTTTAATGAATTAAATGAATTTCTCGGGAAATATTTTAATTATTAAATCGCTGGAAAATGCGAGTGGGTTTGTACTGTTCATCCGATCGAGCCCGAGTCGACTCGAGTTCGAGTCCGACCGAGCCACGTGACTCGACCGAACCAACTCCAAAACCTAATCGATCCCAACCGCTGGATCAAGATCCAATGGTCGATTTCCGCATCGCTTTGGCCGAATCCGCCGGATCCGAACGCTGTCCATGCGATCGTGGCCGTTGATCGTGCCACGTGGACGGCCAGGCGTCGTCGTCTCCGCCCGAAGTCCGAGCCGACTCACGCCACCCGCCGCCGTGGAGAACTAGGTTTCCGCCGGCATGAACGCCGAGGCTATTTAAAGCCCGAGTCACGCCCGAGGTTGCCCTCTTCCGCGGCGCACCGTGTCCCCGAGCCATCTCGCTGAGCCGCCGCCAGATGCCCGCATTTGAGCTCGCCGGAGTTAGAATCCTGCTTTCGCCACGGTTAAAAGCCGATCTCGCCGCCGCCGCCCTCCGCCGCCACCGAGCATAGATCTAGGACCCCCGTAACGCAGACGCACCAAGAGACCTTTCATCTCGCCGAGCGCCGAACGCCGAGACCGTGGTCATCGTCTTCATCTCCGGCCAAGCTAGCGCCGCTGTGAAGCCATCGCCGACCCCGAGCTCTACCAACCGTCCGATCAAGATCCAAGGGCTCAGATCGCGCCACGCCACCCTCGGTGAGTTCCCCGTTGAAAATCCTAGATCTAATCTCAACCGTTGGATCTAGATCCAACGGCTTAGGTCGTGCCACGTAGCGGGAACTGCACCAGGCTAGATTGGATCTGGACCGTTAGATCAAGATCCAACGGCCCAGATCAACCCGTGCGCCCCAAGCACTTGAGGCCCAAATCCAATCCTAGCCGTCGGTTTTCAAACCAACGGCTACGATCGTGCCACGTGTCCAGGGGAGCCGAACCGCCGCGCCACGCGGCGCAGTGCGCAGTCACCGACACGCTGGGCCCGCGTGTCGGGCCGATCGCACCGTGACGTCACCCATGACGTCATCGGAGGGACCCACTGTCCAAGACCGTGGGCCGAGCCCGCCGACGCCGGGCCGATGACGCTACCCGAGTGGTCCCACATGTCGGGCCTCACGTGGCCGTGGACCGGGTCAACGGTAGACCCGAGCCGAGCGTGGACCGAGTCCATGGACCTGCTGACGTCAGCTGACCAATCCAGTGCTACGAAGTGTCCATGCTGAAGCAATTATTAATGTCCGCAAAAGAAAATGATTTATTAATTCGAAATAATGATTTGATTTTGTTTCAAATTTCAAACGCTTATAACTTTTATGCTTCAACTCCGATTTGAGTGATTCAAATTTCTAAATTTGTATAAAATTGAGATCTACCTAAATATGAATTTTATTTAATTTTTGGACTAAAGTTTTTCTCTGCAAAATTATTTAATTGATTATTTAAACTTTAAATAATCATAACTTTTACGTCTTAACTCCAAATTTGACGATTCCAGTTTCTAAAAACTCATAAAATTATGTTCTCTCTGTTTATGGATTTTATTTGGATGTTTGGACACTTTTTGCCTATTGTTTATTCGTGTATTTGCTATTTGCACGCTTTACGAGTAGACGTTGAAGTGCCGGAAGGATTCGAAGGAGAAGTATTGACTCAGGATCCAACTCAAGACCGAGAAGAAGTACTTTTTGAAGGCAAGTTGTGCTTTGACCATGTTGATCCTATTTTGAAATCTATTTTGATTTAACCTATTGCATGCTAAGTTCAAATAGAAAATACTTTATTTAAACATGGGGGATTAGATAAGTACCAATTTGCTGTATGACACCTTGATTATTTAAGTATGTGCCATGACCCCTTGTCACCCTAGTTGTGGATTACTAGTTGGACATTATTAAATTGCCAACATGGGTTTAGACCGTTGTAGTATACTGCTTAGACCTGCTACGTGCTCATGACATGATTTTGGATAATCAAATGTTAATATTGACTTAATGATATATTGAACCTGTTTTGGAAAGGTATCATGTGATGTTGATGGCACGTGGTGCATGGTAATCAACTTGGGTTTGATAAACGCTTTCGGCCGGGCATGTGGCAAGAGTAATCATGTGGGCCGCTTGTGGCATTGGGGATGTTGATTTGGTTCTTGGGTAGTCTTGCCCTGGTCACCCTAAGGACTTAACCTTGCAAGCCTTTGAACTGGTCTAACGTGCAACCACATGTCTCAGCAATGGGACGGACCTAGTTGACTAAGTTGCTAATAACGCACTGCGGGGACCTCAGAGGTCAACTACACCCTTTGTGTAAGTTGTACTGGGAGCGCATCAGCCGAGGCCAGTACCTATCTAACGGTTGATTGGCCTAGACTTCGCCTTAGCTAAGGGAAGGGTTAGTGTGCAATAACCGGGAGGACCACTTGTATTGTTAGAAGTTTCCAAAGACTTTGTTACTGAACTCGCCTTTGTGGTGTTTGACTCAGATTCTTGTGGGTAAAGTGCATAACCTCTGCAGAGTTTAGAATCTATTCGAATAGCCGTGTCCGCTGTATTGGACATCGCTCGGGAATTACAACAAGGGTTAGATTTTCTCAAAAATAACTTTGGTTTGAAAGGTTGGGCTGGATTAATAATGAAGTTGATGGAAATGTGGTTTAGGATGGGAAAGATGTTTACTAAACTTCTTGAAAAGTTATTTATGCTTTACTTATTTCTACCGCTTTCGAATCTACTTATATTACTTGTCCAATGCTATTTATCGCAAATATACCTTGAGTTATTCCTTTGTACCAAGCCATGCATATAGTATATTAGCCTACATTCTCAGGCATGACTTGTCGAGTACCAAGTACTCACCCTTGCCTCAACACAACACCAGCTTGAAGAGGAGACTACGCCAACTTTGGAGGAGGAGCTCCAAGAGGATCCATCTACATAGGAGCGAGCCCACCGCCTGCCTCGTGGTATACTGGATGGCGCCACGATGTTACCTTATTTGATTTTCCGCTGCTACTATTTCTCTTTTAATAAGTATCGCCCTGCGAGGCGTACATTTGTGACTTGACCATAAGGTCGAGTAACCAGTTTGGTTATTTAAATAAAAGTACTTTATTAGCATCGAATGGTATGATTGTGATATTTACCGATGTTAAGACTGTGTGCACTAGCGCGTTCCTGGACTAGTGTTGAATACACAGAGGGTCCGGATTTGCAAATTCGGGGTCCCGACAACTCGGTGCCCCGCCCGGTCACCGATAGGCAGTAGGGGCAAAACTCGCACCCCGCTGGATCCTCACCTGGAAAACCACAAAGCAGAAGCCTGAGTACAAAAGGTACTCGCAAGTCTTACCCGTGGTCCATATACAACCGACTCCGAAAGGATATGCGTTTGGATGTAGCAAGGAATAGGCTAAAGGTAAATTTGCAGAAATGCTTACATTTGTTGCTTAGATACTTAACTACTCAATTCATCAGCTCATTGCTGCGGTTATCACTGCACCTACTTCTAATGTGAAGTTAACATCTAACAATTTCAATAATTAACCACATTCATTACGAGCTCAAGCCCAAAGGCGAACTTCTGTTCAAGTTATTACTACGTTGAGTAACATCTGACCAATCTTGCTCATATCCGAGAGCGCGGCAATTTGAATCGCTTAATTAACCCTGCAGGAAAGCATTGATCACACGACATGTGCCACGAAGGAACCTCATGTCAACCCCCTACCATCCATACCCATTCGTTGGGGCATCTTCATGCGGTCCGAAAACCTAGCACCCCCTCGAGCAGCCCCAAGCCCGGCGTGGCGCTCGAGAGTCGGGCCTAGGCCCCGCCCTCAACCATGTACAACCACATGAGGGCATGGCCCATCGAACAACATGCGATGAAAGAGCGGCTTACCGTACCATAATCAGACATGCGATCAACCAAAAAGGTGCTTTAGCCACGTTACACCCGATCAGTCCTTAATCGACACGGACGAGACTACCACACTTGAGTCTCCTTACCCAAGTGATCCAACTCTCTCTCCCGGTCTCATTTCACATTCAACCATACCCAAACCTTTCCACAATATCAGGTAAAAAGTCCTCAAGCAGTGGAACCATCCACCACTTGGCCCGAAACCCGATCTCTAAGCATACTAAGCATGACGTGATTAATACCCATAATCTAGCTCCAACGGAGGTGTCTAGCAAGTAACAAGAATGGTACATGCAGCAAATAGGATCAAGCCTATCCCACATTTCAATTCCTAATGCAATACTCAACCACAATTAAGCAATTTATTCGCAAAAATAAATCATGTAAGGTTCAAGATGCTTAGGTGCTTGCCTTGTTCTTCTGCTTGCGGATCGGCGGTAGCCGGCTCTCCGGTAACACCCTCGGTCACCGCGGCGTCAAGTCCCGCGGGATCGCTCTCTACACGCGTAAAACACATAAATAACATGCATGCAAATGCAATGAAACAACCACATTTGAAAATCCCCAACGAAACGACGCAACCGGACAACTCGACTCAACCCGGATAGATCAGCCTAACCCGGACAGTCCGGGTTTATTATCCGGACTCTCCGGATAAGCCGGATACTCCGGGTTTAATATCTGGACACTCCGGATTAGGGCCTTCGGTTCGACCAATCCGGACACTCCGGACCAAACGTCCGGACACTCCGGACTCGGAGCATTTGATCCAACACGACTTGGGGACGGGAGTCCTACCACTCTCCATGGCTTCATAACGACCCGATCTACGACTTTTCTACACTCGGCAAAGCCGGAGAAGCTTATAGCTAACCCAAATCCATGAGAAACGATGCTAATCCCAAGAACCCTTAGCCAACTCTAATCCACCCTTGGATGGGCATTACCACTATCCGATCTACCACACTAGTACCCACATTTGCCAAATCAATCCCCAATCCAACCCTAGAGCTCAAGTTCATTCCTAACCTCCCAAATCCAAACCTAAGTTCTAACTCCCAATATGGATGACCCTAGAACCCAAGAATCCCATGAATCAACCCCCAAAGAAGCCTCACCTTCAAGGAGGGTGGAGAGGAAGGAGGGGGAAACCAAGTGGGGATGAGGAACACCGGCTTGAGGAGGAGCTCGAGGATGCCAACCCGAGGGGAAACCACCGGGGAGGAGCTCGGGAGTCGCCGGCCGGTGGGGAGTCGCCGGAGAGGAGCTAGGGTGGAGTGCACGGGCGTGGGAGGCAAGGAGGGAGAAGGAAAAGGATGGAAGGCCACGAAATGCGACTTTTATACCCAACCCCCGCACAGTCTGGATACTCCGGATAATAAGTCCGGACACTCCGGGTTGGGGTGTTCGGCCACTTCAACTCGGACACTCCGGACATTTTGTCTGGACATTCCGGGTTAGGGCACTCGGCAGGATCCAACTCGGAGACTCCGGATGATTTATCCGGACACTCCAGGTTATATCCGGACATTCCGGATATTAAATCCGGATACTCCGGACCTCCCAAGAAATTTGAAAATTGGGGCCTTGACAGTTACCCACCAGTTATTAGGGGTACGTAGTGCTACATGCTATGGTATTAACTCAACTCAAACCAACTACATACCATGAAATTTCCCCTTTGCAGATAGTCGTGCGAAAGAACCAAGTATTTTCCATCTACAAAATTTTGGTTGTGTTGTATACGTGCCAATCTCTCCACCACAACGTACAACCATGGTCCCTCACCAGAAGTTGAGGATCTATGTAGGTTATGAATCTCAATCAATTATTAAATACCTAAAGCCTATGACAGGAGATATGTAC
This sequence comes from Rhipidocladum racemiflorum, assembly GCA_036346355.1. Classification (NCBI taxonomy): domain Eukaryota; kingdom Viridiplantae; phylum Streptophyta; class Magnoliopsida; order Poales; family Poaceae; genus Rhipidocladum; species Rhipidocladum racemiflorum. Next base: position 25,578,928 of record CM070589.1, on the reverse strand, counting down.
ATGGCTTAGTACACTAATTGTATTTTTGATGAGGATAATTTTTAAGTATTACGAGGGAGATAAGTACCACATTAAAGAATACTGGGAAATAGATTGAAATATCACTGGCATTCAGTCCTTAGATCCACGCACTAAATAATCCAAATGTGAAGTTGGAAGGAAGGATAATAGATCTGCAACAAATAGCTAACAATCTGTCAGATGCCTTCATTGATAATAAGGGAGTGACAATATCTCATATACTGTAGAAATATAGCTGAAAGAGTGCAAATATCCCATAAGAATATTGAATCCACTCTTACCTCTCATGATAAGAAGAGGGGAAGGCCTCCAGGTGTACGGAACTCAATTTCGTGGATTCGTTCATAGAAACAGAGAACCAAACAAGTTAGACACTACCCAAGATAGTCGAAGAAGCTCAACCTGATAATGAGAAAATTCATGAAGTGAGCTATCATGGAGATGGTACTATCCCTGAAGTGATCCATCCTGAAGATAATAACTTCAGCAAATATTTGCTTACACAATTTGATACAAGGAAGTCAGAACACCCACTCTATCGCTAGGGAAATCATGAGGACCTAAAAGAAATTAATGAAGAGATATGCACTAATTGTGTGGATTCAGGAGAGTTGCATAAAAGGAAGACTTGTCAACAAATATTTTGTCTAACAAATTACTAAAAGTTTTGAGCTGGATCCATAACCAAAGGCCATGGCAGAGTGCCAGAAGCGCATAGATTGGATCAAATGGAAAGAAGCAATTGAGGCAGAATTGCGATCACTTAATAAGAGAAAAGTATTTGGTTCTGTTGACCGAACACCTCATAAAATGTTTCTTGTAGGATCAAAATGGGTTTTCATCTGGAAGAGAAATGAAAATAACTAGGCGATGAGATATAAAGCGAGGCTTGTAGCACAAGGGTTCACGCAAAGACCCAACATCAATTACGATGAAACTTACTTTTTGTCATGAGTGGAATAACTTCCAATATTTAATATCAATGGCAGTTAGCTTTAACTTATCAATGCAGTTGATGAATGTAGTGACCACAAATTTATATGGGTCACTAGATACAGATATTTATATGAGAGTCCCCAAAGATTCAAAATTTTGGATCCTAATAAAGGAAATCGCAACATGTATAGCATCAAACTCAGAGATCACTATACGGATTAAAATAGTGGGGGAGAATGCGGCATAACGAACTTAGTGAGTTCCTCCTGAAAAAGGGATACTCTAATAATGATGATTGTCCCTATGTGTTTACAAAAAAAATCATAGAATGGATTTTGTATCATCTCAATCTATGTAGATGATCTGAATATCATCAGAACCACAGAGTAGATAAAGAAAGCAATTTCTTACCTTATATAGAGTTTGAGATGAAGGATTTGGGTAAAACAAAATATTGCTTGGGCCTGTGGTTAGATCATTTCAGAAAAGAATTTTGTATACCACTACCTATACCAGAAGGTATTAAAAAGATTTAATATGGATAAATCTTAATCTTTAAAGAGAACATGGTAGTAAGATCCCTTGAAGTGGATAAATACCCTTTCAGACCGAGGATGGAAAATGAGGAAGTCTTTGGACCTGAAGTCCTATACTTAAACGCTATCGTAAAACTTATGTATCTTGTGATCTTAATATTGTCGATACCCCCCACGATTATCTATGAAGATAATGTTACTTGTGTTGCACAAATGCAAATGGTTATGTTAAAATTAAGCAATATCATGAAGCACATTGCCCTTAAATTTTTCTACCCTTACAAACTCCAAAAGAATGGTGAGGTAAAGATACTGCAAACTAAGTCATGTGAAATCTAGCAGATTTGTTCACTAAACCATTGCCAGCAACTAGTTTCTAAAGATGTGTTCATAGCATTGGAATGAGACGACTTAGATATATGCAGAGTTCAAGGGGAGTAAATTCCTAAACCATGACCCTTATCATAATCCTAAAAATCCTAAATTAAATTCAAAAGATTATAAGTTGCACTCTTTCTCCTTAGTAAGTTTCCCTGAAGTTTTCTCACATGAAGGTTTTTAACACGGCAACTAGTGTAACATAGTGTGTGAGTGCAATGTACTCTTTTCTTCATTCCTTTTTTTCATTGGGTTTCTGGGAGGAGTTTCTAATGAGATATGTGCATTACACTGTATTCGCTCAAGGGAGAGTGTTGAGATATGATAGGAATCTAAGTCCTAATTGTTCAAATATATTTGAACTCCATCTCATTATGGACGAATTCGAATACAACTTTTGTTATTTTCTACTATAAATATGACACCCCTTTGTACAAAAGAAACAATCTAATAAAAAGATAGAACAGTTTTGCATATCTATATCGTATGTGCTCCCTATTACTGCTATTTGTTCAAGTGCATTGTGATTGATCCATGATGAGCGGCATCGTTTTTACAACACGTCCAACCACTACTACCGAACAGGCAAGCCTCACCACCATATCATTGCCGGTTAGGGTAGAGCCGTCAGTGATAAAATATCACTGCCGGTTTGTAAGAACCGATGCCCTGGAAACATATCACTGCCGGTTTGTTATACAAACCGGTGGTGATAACACACTATCACTGCTGGTTTATACCCAAAACCGGTAGTGAAGTATCACTGCCGGGTTATACATAAAACCTGCAATGATATTGGAATTTTTACTGCCGGTTAAATAACTAACCAGCAGTGATATGTTTTTCCCGCCCATATGAAACTTCCCACGTAATCCGACCTTATCACTGCCGGTTCTAGGCAGAGTCGGCAGTGATAAGCTATTTATATATAGCTCCAGCAATAGACACCTTCCCGACTGAGCAGATAGAGAGGAGCTCTGTTTGCTCGGTTGGCACTTTCTTAGGCAAGGTGCTGCCGAAAATTTGTGCTAATATTTTTCTTGTATTTTTTTGAGAGGCTACATATTCTCCAACCAAACAAAACAAAGAGAAGCTCTACTTTACTCGTTAGTTATTATCTTAACGAGTTGCTGCTGAAAAATTGTTTCAAAATTTATCTCGCCTTTCCTTATATTCAATTATATGCTTGTTTGATGTATATTAATTTTGTCGGGGATTGGGTGATTCCCTTAATTACCATATTACCATATTACCACACGACCGGTCTCGTCCCAGCCCCGTGCACCTTGGAGGCCGTCCCCGAAGGTGTGGTCGAGCACTGATGCTCGACTTGCCCATATGGCACGAGCCCCCCTTGGTGCGAGCTCATTGCCTATTCAGCGTGAGCTCGTTGCTCGGCCAGCGCCTGAGCACGTTGCTCGGGCTCACCTACTCGGGCTGGTGTCAAATCAGCTCGCCCTGACCTCGAGCTCTAGATACGTGGTCGAGGGATCAAGACTAACGGTCAAGGCGATAATCACGCAACTTCGGGGGATCGTTGCGCTAAGGACGCGGGTGTGGCGGAGAAGTCGGGTTCGGTTGCGGCCACGTTAGACATGGTCAAACGTGGACGAAGTGGGCCGTGACCGAACTAATACTCTTGTAAATTATAAGTACCTCCCGAAAATGAGAAGGAGGGTAGAGATGCATTGAGACAGATACACAGGCAATATAAACTAACGCTGGAGTAGGGTTGTTATCTCCTTGGTGAGAGGCCCGAACCAGGATAAATCTCTGTGTCCTTCTTCGAGTGTGCTCGATTTGGCGAGACTGGGCGTCCTTCGGAAGCCAACCTTCATGCAAGAAGGGGGACAGAGTTGACCCCCCAATTCAACTAAGTAAGCTCGGCGGGGGCCCGCTCCCCAATCGTCGACAACTGGCGCCGTCCGTTGGGACCGACAGTTCCTTTCGTGAAGAATCCCCGAGGATGCCGAACTCTCAGGACCACCAGGATCTCTGCACCTTCGGAGATCTTGGGGAGGAAGATCTGTATTACGCCGGTGGTGACGTAACTTGTGTCATTGACCCCGAAGGTCATACCGAGCCCAGGAGCTTTTCCCCGGTGGCCGTCGCACAAGAGCAGTTCTTTCGCTCTCAGCGCGACGCTGTCTCAGATGACGAACAAGAGCTACAGGGGAAACTCCCTTCCAACTCATTTATGGTGCAGAGGCCGTCTTGCCCGCTGAAATCGTGCTGAGGTCCCCAAGGGTGCACCTAGCCGACGACCTCGACCAGGAAGGAGAGCGCCTACTCGACCTGGACCTCGCAGAAGCGACACGTGAACGGGCTTCGCTCCGATCCGCGGTTTACCTGCAGGCCCTTCGCAGGCACGTGGCCAAATCGGTGCGACCAAGGACCTTACAAGTCGGCGATCTATTCTTGCGTAGGGTTCAAGACCTGTCAAAAGCCAACAAGCTAACCCCCTGGCGGGAAGGTCCTTACACGGTCAGACAAGAAGATGCCCGGGCTGTCCGCCTCGTGATGGAGGATGGTCGGGAGCTCGCTAGCACGTGGAACATCGACCAACTATGTAAGTTCTTTGTCTAGTTTGATTTATGCATCTCTTATTTCCCCTTTTTGCAAACTCCATAGTTCCCTTTCTTCAATGAAATCCGGTTCCTTGTCCCTCCCTGTTACTTTTCACCCTTCCCGAGATCTTGCCATTTACCCTAAGTCTCTGCCTCCCGGTAAGCCGACTCAGCCTCGCTCGAGGGCACACTTTCTCGTGATCTCGACGACAGGAGGAAAGCGAACGGGCATAGGGGCAAGAACGTGCGCTTTAATTCTTCCTGAAACTTAAACTGGCATGTGCGTAAGCGACCAGATGTGCAAACAGCCCGCGCCAGACCACTCAGCTTGCCTCCAGGGGGTCTTAGTCTACATAAGCCGATTATCTTCGCGGCAGATTTTCACCGCCAGTCACAATCGCACAGACACCCCTTCGGACGGATCAGAAGCCTGATAGACCTAAGCGCCCGGCTAATGCGCATCACGTCGAGTACTCACATGCTTTCCCCCGTGTTCCTTGAAGTCATGCTCGAACCCCACGGGCATGGGTCAAGATGCTCGGGGGATAAGGTCGCGCGTGCTATTGCTACAGCGGCCTGACCCATGCTCACAAACGGGGGGAGGTCACAGGTCATCCAACACAGGCCGCGCGATTTTCCTAACTCTCCTGTTAACGAGCTCGTGCTCGCAATCTAGGTGCATGACCTTCGTTAACAGCGGGGGCTTAATGGACGGCAAACTACCACACCTTTTTTAAAAATGCGCACTCATCCCCTATGTCCCTAAGTTTTAATTTGCTCGGTTTGCTCATCGCTGCTGCTGTTCATTCGTTTTTAGGACAACCATCGACTACGAGGTAAACGGAGCGGAAAATAAGAAGCACGAAGACCCTTGGCCTTAGCCTTTTAAAAGAAAGAATACGTACATAAAAGAAAGATCTAAGATTCCAAGTTTCCACAAAAAGGAGAACACATCTCAAGAACGGCCAAGACGCTTTCGCCCCTGGAGCACGGCGAGCTCCTCCTTCAGGGTGTCGAGCTTGACCTCCAGGTCAAGCACCTTCTACCGAGCCGTGCGCCCTTCGCTCCCCGCCTAGCAGAGCCGCTTCACCTCCTCCTTTTGCTGCTCGGCCAACGTGTCGACCGCGTTCATGGAGCGGCACAGCGCCTTCACGGTCCCCTTGAAGCTCTACCTCGCACCCTCGCTCTGCTCAAGCCGCTCCCTTAGGACCAGGATGGCCTCCTCGGACTGGAGGCGGATCTCCGCCTCCGGCTTTCACCACGCACCACGCGCTCGAGCTCTGTGATCCTCACGTCTTGCTCAGTGTTGTGCTTGGCGAAAACTTCGGGAGGTATGGTCGCAGCCCTGAAGTCCTTCATGGAGGCCTCGAGCACCTGCGCAATAGGATACCCTAGGTAATCCCCACGAGCATACAAGGACTGAAGTCGACAGTACTTCGCACTTACCCAACGAAGGCACTCTTCCAGGCCTTCTTGGAAGAGCTCGGCCGGATCCTCCTAGAGAGGATCCGACCGAGCTTCATCCCCCTGAGCAGGCGATACGCACGGGGGCTTCTGCTCCTCCTCCTCCTCCTCCTGGATCCGGGCGTCTTCAACACCCGGGAGGTTAGGGAGATGAACCGCGGGGTTGACCTCCACCGGCGAGGGGTGGACCTCCACCAGGGCAAGGCCCTCCTGGGGACGCCTTTCCCCCATGATCTCGGGGCCCAGCACTGGGCCTCGTTCCTCGCCTTCGCGCACGTCCTGCCCGCCTGCCGAGCTAGGGCTCGGCGCCACGATCAGCGCGTCCTCCGGCTCAGCTCCCCGCGGGAGCTCTTCCCCCGGGGTAGTGCGCCCCGAGCCTGGGAGAATTTCCTGCTCGAGGGGCGGAGTCCTGCCCGTCTGTGGGGGCTTCGTCCGAGTCACGGGCGGGTCCTCTGTTTTGTGCCTTTCGAGGATGTCCTTCCCCCGAGGAGGAGCCCCCCCGCGCATGGGCTTGCTTCGGCGCTCGGTGGAGGGTCTTGAGCTCGGGGCGGGTCCCCTGCGATTTCCTTGAGGGTCTCGGCGATGATGTCACTGGTTTTGTCCCCCGCAGAGCCTTCGCGCTCGGACTCCCCACTTCGGTTGCTGACCTCAACGACGGCATGGGCGATCCCCATCGCCGCCGCTCGGGCATCTGCGGCCGCACATAGCTCGGCCCCGGTGTCCATGTACGCACCCTGCTCAAACATGACCTCCTCGGATGCCATGACTTCGGCGGCCCGAGCAAGTTCCCTCTCTATCACATAATCAAGCAAGCCATCCGCCATAGCGTCGAAGTCCCATACCTCCTTACCAGCTACTGTGCCGACTATAAATAATGTGGGATCAGTGTAGCGCCCGAAGAGGGGAAGAACACACTAAATAAGGAAACGAAGGGACTCACCTCGCTCAGCCTCTACCACGAAGGCTCAGGCCCGATCCAAGAGATTGGCCATGTCCTCGCGAGCCTTGTCGGCCACCTCCACTACGGGGTCGACATCCTCCAGGCCGACCTCCACCAAGGTCGTCGAAGAACGCGCCGGTGACACGACTAGTGACCTCCGGCGCCTCGCGGCCAGAGGCGCCGGGTCCTCTTCTTCCTCCTCGTCAGGCTCGGGCACCGAGCCCAAGCTCACCCGTGCGAGCTCGGCCTGAAGGGCGGCAAACTGCCCCTCCAGCTCAACCTTCCACGCAGATCCCCCTACCACGCCCACAGCCGCGGCTGCCGCTTCTTTCTTCGCCTGCTCGGCGTGCTGCTGCAAACGAGCCATCAGCTCTGGGTTCTTTCTAGTATATTCAATCGCCCACAGCTTTAGCTCACTTACCTCCCTTCGGTCAGCGTACTCCAAATGAGGGCGGGGCGAGCGCCCGCCCGAGCTGGACTACCTGCTCGAGCGCCTGGGGGGAGATGGCGTGGCCGAAGCAGACCTATCGCGATGCTTGCGGCCCGCCAACCTCTTGACCTTGCAACCTCGGTCTCCCGCGTCGAGGCTCCCTAGTTGCAACTTCAGTTGCGCCACCGCAACTTCGAGGGCGACCTTCTCCTGCCAGGCAAGGGACAAGCGAATCAGGAATATGCTCGGAAGCCGCCCCCAAGCGCGGTTTCCCCGAGACGGGACACCTTGAACGTGTCCTGCTCGGAACAAGACACCGGAGTCTGACAAAGCGAGATCTTACCGCCTCGGTTCGCCCAAACAAGTTGTTCGGGATCTGGCGACCAGCCAGAATCTCTTTGACTCGGGGGGTGCCGAACATCTCGGCCACCCTCGCGTCCACCCAGTCTTCGGGCGGAGCTGCACTCCAACCAAGGAGAAAGATAAATACGGCTAGTGCCATTTTTTTAAAAAACAAAGGGTGAAGGAACTCGGCGAGGAGTACCTGCTCATGATTCCCGGGTGAGATCTTGCCACCCACCGATCTCGAAGAAGGGGTGTTCCCTCCTCCTGAGGGGTGACACCCGGTTCCAAACGAAATCCCGAGCGATGTCTCGGCCTGTGAGCCTCGAGCAGGTGAGCTCGTTGATCATCATGAGCACCTTCTCCTCCTCGGACGCACGAAGCGTTGGCCCCGGTATGGCAGAGAGAGCTCCCTCCTACCTTCCTCAGGTAGGACTAGAAGTCGGCCCACCTGGACACGGAGTCTTTGAGCGTGAACCTCGGATACCCGTATGGGCGGGTAGGCCGGAGGCAGAAATAGAGGTAGCCGGCCAGCGAAGCTGTGCCGGTGCGAGACAAGGAATAAAAATGGAAAAAGAGGCTGGGCATGGGCAAGAGCCCACGTACCTTTCACAAAGGTGGGCGAAGATGGAGAGGATGAGAATCGAGTTAGGGTTGAGATGGGTGACCGCGCATTCGCACTGCGTGAGCACTGACTCGACGGACTCGCTTTTGGGCGTTCGGAGCCCATTGATGGCGTAGAGCTCACAGGAGACGATCTCTCCCTCCTACGGCTATGGCCTCTCCTCGTCGCCTAGGGCTCTCCACAACCCCGCATCGACATATTTGAGCTTCTGGAGCAGCTCGAGCTTTTGCTGGCTAAGCTTGCTCGCGCCGAACCTTGCCATTAGAATAGGGAGAGAAAGATCGGGGGGAATAGCAAGGCGCTGGAGAAAGAAGGTTAGGGAGAAGAGAAGGTTTCAGACGACAAGGGTGTGCAAAGAGAGTCCCTGTGTTCATTTAAATACCCGATCTTGGGGGAAAGCGAAAAGACTTCCCGCCGTTGTGATCGAGGAAGCCCTAAAACGCAGGAGCAGTTGGGGAGTCCACCGATCCAGGGTTAACACGCGGACACGAAAATCGAAACTACCTTGTTAGGGGTCGGTTCCCAAGGAAACGGTTCGTACCATCGCCACCAGGCTTCTCCGAGAAGGAACCGAAACGCTGGACCGCACTCGCTTACCTGAGCACGCTTTGGCCCTTGGATCGAGCTACTTGCTCGTCCTCAGGGAAGCTACGCTCGGAGGCTGCAGCAGTGGTTCGCTGCGATGAACCCAATCCCTCCATTTAAGTCGTTAAGCTCAAGGGTAAGGCCCCGTCAAGCATTTTTCCACCACTTAAGCCTCGGGAGCTAGCTGTCGGGGATTGGGTGATTCCCTTAATTACCATATTAACACAAAACCGGTCTCGTCCCGGCCCTGTGCACCTCGGAGGTTGTCCTCGAAGGTTTGGTTGAGCACTGATGTTCGACTTGCCCGTATGGTACGATCCCCCCTTGGTGCGAGCTCCTTGCCTATTCAGCGTGAGCTCGTTGCTCGGCCAGCGCCCGAGCACGTTGCTCGGGCTCACCTACTCGGGCTGGTGTCAAATCAGCTCGGACCGACCTCGAGCTCTGGATACGTGGTCGGGGGATCAAGACTAACGGTCAAGGCGATAATCACGCAACTTCGGGGGATCGTTGCACCAAGGACACGGGTGTGGCGGAGAAATCGTGTTCGGTTGCGGCCACATTAGACATGGTCAGACGTGGACAGAGTGGGCTGTGACCGAACCAATACTCTTGTAAATTATAAGTACCTCCCGAACATGAGAAGAAGGAGGGTAGAGACGCATTGAGACAGATACACAGGCAATATAAACTAACGTTGGAGTAGGTTTGTTATCTCCTTGGTGAGAGGCCCGAACCAGAATAAATTTTTGTGTCCTTCTTTGAGTGTGCTCGATTTGGCGAGACCGGGCGTCCTTCGGAAGCCACCCTTCACGCAAGAAGGGGACAGAGTTTTCCTCCAATTCAACTAAGTAAGCTCGGCGGGTGCCCGCTCCACAATCGTCGACAAATTTAATTTAATAGCGGTACATAACTACATGAAACGAATTAATTAGCAGTTATGTGGTTATAATGTGTTTGTAATTAATTAGCGGTACATAACAAAATAAAATGAATTAATTAGCGGTAAATCTAATCATTTACAATTATGTTGTTATTTGTAGTTATGTGCTTATAATGTGTTTATCGTTTGGATTGATTATGTAGGATCGAAGTATACGAATATAGCAATCAGAGGGGGGGTGAATGATTGTGCGGAAGCTAAAAGCAAGTTCTTGATCTATTAAAAGTTCACCCCAAAATAGAACCAAATAATTGCCTCGTTTTCGACAAAAACAGAATGACAAAGGTTCGGTAAAACGCGAATTCTTAGAGATTCAACTGTTAGATTGATCTGAAATTTGGACACAAGAAACTAAATTCCAATACGAATCGAACCCAGAAAGAATTAGCTCGATCGGACTTACGGATCAAAAGTTATGAGCTTCGCAAGCTTGCTGATCCAGAACTTGACGAGAATCAATCTAATCAAAACTTCAAGATTAAACAAGAACGACAAAAGATTGATCAACTAGACTTTGAGAAACACTAGATCAATACCCTAGATAGGTTTTTGATGGATCAAATCAAGATAAAACTTAAAGAACAAAAACCAATCTAGAACTAGAACAAGCATGCAAACAAGAACCAAAAAGAGAACGTTGAAGCAATGCGGGAACTAGAAGAATTGATCTTTATTTCTTTTGTCTAAAGTACTCTCATCAAAAGAGTACAAACCCTAAAACCAAGCTCAAGGCTTGATGCGCTTAGCTCTGCTTGGTGCCTTTCAACAGGAGACCCCCCACCTATTTAAAGCACCAACCCACAAGGAGTTCTGAATACGATTCCTATTCCCTAGAAGGAATCCGTATCCAACACAACTCTACTTGGCCCAACCTGGCCGAGTACAACTCTTGCACGCCTGTATGGCAACCCTACCATACTCACGTGACTAACACTTTGCACGCCAGTATGGCCACCGCCATACTCACGTGACTAACACTTTGCACGCCGAATTACCTCCTGCCATTCTCACGTGACTAACCATTCTTCATGTGCACCATTCCCTTAGCCCGAACGTCCCGCATGACATCCTTGACCACCAAGACCTCAGTTCCTCCTGAACCTAGTCCCGAACCTCAGTTCCTCCATGAACCTAGTTCCGGTCCCGTCATCGACCACATTCGTCTTCGAGCAATACCTGCACATGAACAAACCACAAAACAAATCCGAGCACAAGTCCACGACTTGACTCAAGGTCAATCCATGCAACTACTCACATGAGCATTGCATAAAGTCCACTTCAAAACACGCATCATGAAATCATCACAAATTTCATAATTTCAAATTCAAACCATTTCATTTTTGCTCAAAACCGCTAAAGCATGTGTATGATGAGACCAAAACATTTGGTCTGGCATCATACATGGGAAGTATGAGTTTGCTATCAACATGTGTATGATGTATCAAAGAGTTTGGTCTGTCATACATGGGAAAAATGAGATCGCCCAAAGCATGTGTATGATGCATCAAAATCTTTGGTCTGTCATACATTGAAAAACGGTCACCAAAGCTCAGGTATGGCGGACCAAAAATTTGGTCCGTCATGCATGGGAAAAACGAGTTCGCCAAAAGGATGTGTATGATGTATCAAAAATTTGGTTTGTCATACATGGGAAAAACGCGATTTCTTGAACAAGCGTAAAAGCATCAAAATCACGTTTATGACAGACCAAAGACTTTGGTCCGTCATACATGCGAAACTCACTGTTTTTTGGATGTTTGGTCTGGCGCAAATGCAAAGTCTCTGTTTTTGGATGTTTGAATGTTTGGTCCTTTATGCAAGCTATTTTTCAAGATTTATACTAATCTATTTTTCAGCTCATTTATCAAGCCAATTTTTCATCACATGATCAAGCCAATTTTTCATCACATGATTCACAATCTCCCCCTTGATGAAAACATTGGCAACACCAAATAGAATTGAACATTTGGCATTCACTTTACAAAAGATTTTGAAATCCAAAAGATCAAGGACCAAAAAGAGAAAAACACAGAATTCCCCTTTGACCAAAATGCAAAACAAAATCTCCCCCTGAGAAGGAAAATGTGTGTGAATGTGCAATGTGTCCAAAAAGTCTAAAAATCTCCAAACTTCTCACAAAATGCCAGAAACAAATCCCCCTTTTTCTTCTCCCCCTTTTTCTTAAACTTTTCAACGATTCCCAAATTTCTCCCCCTTTGACAATGGATTCATCAAGAGTACAAAAGAGAGAATTTGTTCAAAATTTTTCTTTTTGCAGCAATGATTTCACAATGAGAAACAAAGGAGTGCCAAAATAGAAAAGATGAGCTCATTCGATCATATAACCTTATATATCACATAATATGTAAAATACATGATCTTGATGTGATTTTAACAAGTTAGGAATGACATGCATCTCAACCTTAATTCAGTCAACTATAGCCAAGTACTAAGCAAGATCTCAGTAGAAGAACAAAAGCTCAAAAATTGAAACAACTAACAACTCAAGCGAGCAAGTGATTTCAACTCCAATCTAGTAGACCAAATTAATCTTTAAACAAGAATCGCATGTGGCATGCTTGAAGCATACTTCTTTTATTTCCTTGGATTGGCATGCTTGAAGCATACATCTTGTTTTTGAGGGAATGGCATGCTTGAAGCATACATCTTAACCATTTTAAGGAAAGCATGCTTGAAGCAAATAACTTGAAGCTTTAGCCTTTTTTTATTCGCTTTTCTTTTCTTTTTTTCTTTGATTGTAAAACATGCAAGAGTGATTAAGAGGTCTTATGAAAGAATAAAGCTGAAAACACACTTGCTTCATAGCCCAAATTTGTCAAGAAGATTCAATATCAAGCCTAGAAGAGTAAGATATCACAGAGTATTTAGCTATAGGCAATCAGATCAGGGAATTTCGCAATGTCATTCTTAGTTCAAGTGAGACAATTTAGATTATCATATATTAGCTCAATTATATAGTATATAAAGAAATATGATAAAGTGAGCTCATCAAGTGAAAGAACTTGGCAAAGAAACTCCCCCTCAAAACAATCCCATTGGATGAACAATTCCAAGTTCTCCCCGAATAAAAGCAAAACGAGAAGAAGACAAAGGTTTTGTGAAAATGTCTGCCAATTGATGTTCAGTATCCACATGATGAAGCACAATGTTGCCTTTTTCAACATGATCTCTAAGAAAGTGAAATCGATGTCAATATGTTTTGTTCTTGAATGTTGCACAGGGTTCTTAGCAATGCAAATTGCACTAGTGTTATCACACGTAAGAGGAACACTATCCAAAATAACCCCATAATCTTTAAGTGTAGCTACTATCCAAAGAATTTGAGAACAACAACTAGCAAAGCACCACATATTCAGATTCAGCAGCTTGATTGTGCAAATGTAAGATTGCTTTCTAGATGACCATGCAATGAGAGAATTTCCCAAGAAGTGACATGAACCAGAAGTGCTCTTCCTATCAATTCTACATCCTCCAAAATCAGCATCGTAAAAGATCTCAAACTAATGCATGAGGAAGCAGAAAGCCAAATGCCAAAATCTTGAGTTCCATGAAGATACCTGAAAATCCTTTGACAACTTTGTCGATGTGAAGCACGTGGGGAAGCTTGAAAACGAGCACACAAGCACACAAGCAAATTGTATATCCTACTTGATATAGTGAGGTACAAAAGTGAACCTATCATGCTTCTATATTCCTTTTGATCAACCGGCTCACCATCTTCATCGTGGTCAAGCGCAAGTGCTCTCCATAGGTGTCATGATCGGCTTGTCGCTTTTCCATCCCAAAACGATGTAGCAAGTCTCTTGTATATTTGCTTTGATGCACAAAAGTACCATCCTTCGCTTGCTTGATTTGAAATCCCAAAAAGTATGTCAACTCACCCATCATACTCATCTCAAACTCCTTCCTCATTGTTTCTCAAAACTCGCACACTAAAACATGAGATGAACCACCAAAGATAATATCATCAACATAAATCTGAACGAATAGTTGATCATTGCCTTGCTTGAGTAAAAAGAGAGTTTTGTCAACCTTTCCCATTAAAAAGCCCTTTTCAAGTAAAAAGGTTTTTAGCCTATCATACCATGCTCTAGGGGCTTGTTTCAAACCATACAAAGCTTTTGTTAGTTTGAACACATGATTTGGAAACTTTGGATTTTCAAAACCAGGTGGTTGCTTGACATAAACCTCCTCATTTATGTAGCCATTCAGAAAAGCACTTTTCACATCCATTTGATACAATTTGAAACCTTTGGATGCAAAGCAAAAGCTAAAAGGATTCTAATGGCTTCAATTCTAGCAATAGGAGCAAAGGTTTCATCAAAATCTAAGCCTTCAATTTGAGTGTAACCTTGAGCAACCAATCTAGCCTTGTTTCTAACAACAACACCATCCTCACTTTGTTTATTTTTGAAAACCCATCTAGTTCCAATAACATTAAAATCGAGGTGGTGAGACAAGTTTCCAAACTTTATTTCATTCAAAATTCTCTAATTCTTCATGCATGGCATTGATCCAAGATTCGCCGATAATGCATGAGATATATCTTTGGGTTCAAAAGAAGCAACTAAAGGTAATGAGTATGAGTGTCGAATGAATAAACCTGGATTGAGTGACTCTCTCATTTAGGTCTCCAATCATTTGTTCAGATGGATGCATTTTCCGAATGTGCAAGGGAGCATTGGCTTTTGAGACTTCTCCTTCTCCTTCTTCATTTTCAGCATGTACAGATGATGTTGTAGCTTGAGGATGGTTAGTCAGAGGTGATGTAGTAGTAGGTGCCAAAGGTGCTACAAATTGTTGTGCATTAGAAAGAGTCAAGACCTCATCTTCAACATCATCATTATCTTCAAAGATTTTCTCCCCGAACATATGCGCCAGACTGCATTGCTTGGACTAGTGCCTGGACTAGCCTCATCAAAAGTAACTTCACAAGTGTCCACAATTTTGTTAGTCTCCAAAACAAGCACACGATAGCCACGAGTATTAGCAGGATATCCAAGAAAAATGCTATCAGTTGATCTAGCTTCAAATTTATCAATATTTCAAGATTTCAAGACAAAACAATAGCATCCAAAACTCGAAAGTGAGAAACAGAAGGTCTATGTCCAAACCAAGCTCATATGGAGTCTTACCCAATTTTGATCTCAGAAACACACGGTTTGAAACATAAGAAGCAGTTGAAATCGCTTCAGCCCAAAAATTTCGAGGAGAGTGATGCTCATCTAGCATAGTTCTAGCCATTTCAACTAACGTTCTATTTTTCCTTTCAACTACACCATTTTGTTGAGGCACTCTAGGAGATGAAAATTGATGATCAATTCCTTTTTCAACACAAAAGAGATCAAAGGAAGCATTTTTGAATTCAGTTCCATTATCACTTCTAATAGCTTTGAGAGCTCCTGGATGGTCAACAAAAAGCCTAAGAACAAGACTTCTAAAATGACTAAAAGCCTCATCCTTAGATGCCATAAAATACACCCAAGAGTACCTAGAAAAATCATCAACAATCACAAGCACATACCGTTTGCCTCCAAAGGATTGAACTCGAGATGGTCCAATCAGACAAGATGTAGAAGCTGTCCTGAGCGCTTGTCATCACCATGGTAAGAGGTGGATGTGAACCTGCAATCATCTTACCATGTCTACAAGAAGAACATACTAGATTGCTATCACCCTTAAGCTTAGGCAAGCCACGATAAGATCTAAACCACTTACACGAGTAAGATGATTAAAACCAACATGACCAAGTCTACGATGCCAAAAGAATAAATCTTTAGAAACATTGGCAATTAGACACCTATGCTTAAAAGAAGGAGATGCATCAAAATCAGCTTTAAAGACTCTTCCAAAACGAAATTTTGAACACAAGATCACCTCAAGCATCTAGCACTTTGCATTCTTTTTTCTTAAAGCTTATCTCAAGATCTTCATCTAGCATTTGAGAGACAGAAATCATGTTATATTTCAAATTGTCATCATGAGCTACATCTTTGAACATAAACTTGTCACTTACCTTTATTGTACCTTTGCCACAACAGAAGAGGAAGAAGCATCTCCAAAAGTAACACTTTCAAAGACGAGATGCACGAGTGAGGAGGAGAACCAATTCTTATCACCGACATGTGGCGTGAGCATCCTAATCCACTAGCCATATGTTCTCCTTCCTCGCGAGAAGCCTACATAGCAAAACATGTCGAGGTCTCAGATCGGGTTAGGAATGAGATTTTTGGGAATCCAAAGATCGAGACACACGACGCACAACAAGAGGGTACAACACGATAATTTTTATGCACAAAATCAGATTTGCCTTTTCCCATGTTTCTAGGAACAGAAGGTGTTTTCATCACTCTAGGCGCATAAAAATGTGCTTTGGCTGAAATTTGACCTAGCCTTAGTTCTTTCCTTCTTTTGTCACTTGGCTAGTCTAAAGCAAAAATCTACTAAGTGTCCATCTCTACCACAATGAGTGCAAGTGTACTTGACATGATGTTTAGCTTTAACAAGAAAAGCACATTTTGCATTCATCATAGTAGAAGATAAAAACCACTGCAGATTGAAAAGCAATTTTCTTAGGCTCATTAGATAACTCAATTTTGCAAGGAGCCCGAACAACAAAGGCGAGGTTTAGTTTCATATGTGGCATAAGGATCAAAACCTAAACCTCTCTTGTTTGTGCTAACCTTAGATTGATCCAAAATCATGTTCAACTTCTTCTTGCCATTAGTGAAACGATCCAAAGAATTTTGCAAGTAATCAACTTTCTTAGCAAGAGTTAAACAATTATTGCAGGAACATCTACTTTTCCTTTTGCTTGCATAAGTTGAGCATGAGAGAATTTCATGTGAAAGCAAATTATCAGCTTAATTGAGAAACCCTAGCATTTGCATCTTTCAATTTTAATTCAAGAGTTGAGCATTTAGAACAAGAAGTTGAACTATGCAAATCATCAGTGGAACAGCTAGCATGTACAACATGTTTCTCATTTTTCTCATTTAGATGCAACAAAAGAGCATGTTCTTTCCTAAGCAAGGTGAGCTCATTGTAAATTAAGTCACATAATTTGCAAGTATCATCACTAGGAATCAAAGTCTTAAGTCTAGCAATTTCAGCATTCAATGATTCAATAATGAAATCATGTTTCTTAATTTTCTTATCACGTTTGTCAAGCAATTTTCCAAGACGAGCAACAGCAATAGCTAATTCATCATAAGAGGGATCTACCTCATTGAAGTCATTGCCGTGGTCATCCTCGTGAAGCTATCCTTGCTGCTTGCCATGAGACATAATCCTATCAAATCATGCTTGCTTGGAGTTGCATCATCTTCGCCGCTTCTCCGAGTTCTTTCCGCTCTTGTGAATCATGTGATGAAAAATTGGCTTGATCATGTGATGAAAAATTGGCTTGATAATGTGCTGAAAAATTGATTAGGTTTAATCTTGCAAAATTGCTTGCATAAAGGACCAAACATTCAAACATCCAAAAATAGAGACTTTGCATTTGCGCCAGACCAAACATCCAAAAACAAGTGTTTCGTGATGTATGACTGACCAAAGTCTTTGGTCCGTCATAAACGTGATTTTGATGCTTTACGCTTGTTCAAGAAATCGCGTTTTTCCCATGTATGACAAACCAAATTTTTGGTCTCATATACACATCCTTTTGGCGAACTCGTTTTTCCCATGCATGACGGACCAAATTTTTTGGTCCGCCATACACAGGCGTTTGGTGACTTCGTTTTTTCAATGTATGACAGACCAAAGATTTTGGTCTGTCATACACATGCTTTGGGCGATCTCATTTTTTCCATGTATGACAGACCAAACTCTTTGGTCTGTCATACACATGTTGATAGCAAACTCATATTTCCATGTATGATGCATCAAATGTTTTGGTCTGTCATACACATGCTTTTGGCGGTTTTGAGCAAAAATGAAATGGTTTGAATTTGAAATTATGAAATTTGTGATGATTTCATGATGCATGTTTTGAAGTGGACTTTATGCAATGCTCATGTGAGTAGTTGCATGGATTGACCTTGAGTCAAGTCGTGGACTTGTGCTCGGATTTGTTTTGTGGTTTGTTCATGTGCAGGTATTGCTCGAAGACGAATGTGGTCGATGACGGACCGAACTAGGTTCATGGAGGAACCGAGGTTCGACTAGGTTCAGGAGGAACCGAGGTCTTGGTGGTCAAGGATGTCATGCGGGACGCTCGCTAAGGGAATGGTGCACATGAAGAATGGTTAGTCACGTGAGAATGGCAGAGGTCATTCGCGTGCAAAGTGTTAGTCACGTGAGTATGGCGGTGGCCATACGCTGCAAAGTGTTAGTCACGTGAGTATGGTAGGGTTGCCATACGCTGGCAGTAAGAGTTGTACTCGGCCAGGTTGGGCCAAGTAGAGTTGTGTTGGATACGGATTCCTTCTAGGAATAGGAATCGTATTCGTAACTCCTTGTGGGTTGGTGCTTTAAATAGGTGGGGGTCTCCTGCTGAAAGGCACCAAGCAGAGCTAAGCGCATCAAGCCTTGAGCTTGGTTTTAGGGTTTGTACTCTTTGATGAGAGTACTTTAGACAAAAGAAATAAAGATCAATTCTTCTAGTTCCGCATTGCTTCAACGTTCTCTTTTGGTTCTTGTTTGCATGCTTGTTCTAGTTCTAGATTGGTTTTTGTTCTTTAAGTTTTATCTTGATTTGATCCATCAAAAACCTCTCTAGGGTATTGATCTAGTGTTTCTCAAAGTCTAGTTGATCAATCTTTTGTCGTTCTTGTTTAATCTTGAAGTTTTGATTAGATTGATTCTCGTCAAGTTCTGGATCAGCAAGCTTGCGAAGCTCATAACTTTTGATCCGTAAGTCCGATCGAGCTGATTCTTTTTGGGTTCGATTCGTATTGGAATCTAGTTTCTTGTGTCCAAATTTCAGATCAATCTAACGGTTGAATCTCTGAGAATTCGTATTTTACTGAACCTCTGTCATTCTGTTTTTGTCGAAAACGAGGCAATTATTTGGTTCTGTTTTGGGGTGAACTTTTAATAGATCAAGAATTTGCTTTTAGCTTCCGCACAATCATTCACCCCCCCTCTGATTGCTATATTCGTATACTTCGATCCTACAGATTAGCACTGCATGACTAATGGAAACAATATATTATTTGTAGATGGACCGATGTGGATGTATGACACAGACCGTCGTGGTCAAGAGTTCTTTAATGGTGTGACTTGTTTTCTGAATGTGGTCGCGCACACAAGTCGAAGAATCGCGCACTACATGTGTTGTCCATCGCTGATTGCAAAAATGAGAAGCTGCTTTGTAACATAGAGTCGATACGTGCACACTTACTTCGAAGGGGTTTCAAGGCTGGCTATAACTATTGGACCGAGCACGATGAAGATGATATTGTACATGAAGGGCAACATATTGATGAAGATGATATTGTACATGAAGGGCAACACTTTGATGAAGATGACAGAGATAATGATATGACGGTGGTGGAAGGTACGTTCGTTCATAGCTATGAAGATGATCTAGATCAAATGTTGCGTGATGGGGAGGGGGACTTCATGAGTAAAAGGGAGTTTCAAAAGTTCCAGCGTATGGTATAGGACTCTACAATGCCATTGTACCTTGGCTACAAGGAGGAGCACAAAAAGCTGCATATTGTGCTTTCACTACTGCAGTTGAAGGCAAGCAATGGTTGGTCCGATAAGAGTTTTACTGAGTTGTTATGTCTCTGGGGGCCTTACTTCCAGATGGTAACGTGTTGCCTACAACTACGTACCAGGCCAAGCAGGTTGTCTCCCCATTGGGACTGGAAGTACAAAGAATACACGCATGTCCAAACGATTGCATATTGTATCGCAATGAGTTTGCAGACATGGATGCCTGTGTTGTTTACAAAGCAAAGCGGTATAAAGGCAACGATGATGATATTGAGAACAATGATGTCGGGGTGAAGCGTAAGAAGAAGAGGTGTCCCCGTAAGGTGGTGTGGTATTTCCCTATAAGTCCCTGTCTGAAGCGATTGTTTGCGAACAAAAGGCATGCCCAATTGCTACGATGGCACGCCGAAGAGCGTAAGAAGGATGGAATGCTCAGACACCCTGCTGATTCTGTGAAGTGGAGGAACATTGACAGAAAATATAAGAATCACTTTGCATATGACATGAGGAATATAAGGTTCGGGTTAAGTACGGATGAGATGAATCCTTTTGGCAACATGAGTAGTCATCACAACACTTGGCCGGTGACTTTATGCATCTACAACCTTCCTCCATGGCTTTGCATGAAGCGAAAGTACATTATGATGCCACTACTGATTCAAGGGTGTAACACCCCAATTTTTTCTTTTCATGAATTTAAATGAAATTTTGCACTTTGGTGAATTTTTGGAATTTTCTGGAATTTATTTGGATTTAATTTGAATTTATTTCCTTTTGAAATAATTAAAATTTAAAATTTATAAATAAAATTTTGTTGGAAATATTTTATTTGAGTCCAAAATGTCTCAAAGTGTTTTCCAGAATTTTTTTGGAATTTTTCTAATTATTTTGCTATTTTTCTAGAATTATTTGAATTTCTAGAAATTATTTTGAATATTAAATCGTTGGAAAATGCCGAGTGGGTTTGTACTGTTCCACCGACCGAACCCGATCCCGACGAAACCCTAACCCGTGCGACCGTTGGATCGCGATTGCGCCACGTCACCCACGTGGGAGCCGGACCCGACCAGTTCGCGCCAGCGCGATCCGAGCCGTTGATCGTGCCACGTGGACGGCCCGCGTGCGTCCACGTCACCCAGTCCGAGTCCCCGCCACCGCCCGCGTGTGGACCTCAGTTTCCGCGAATTTCACGGAAGCTGAGGCCCTTATTTAATGCGCCGCCACCCCTACCGTGGAGCTCTCTTCCATGCGCAACCATAGCCCTAACCCATCGAGCCAGAGCCGCCGCCATTCGCCCGCTAGAGCTCGCCGGGTTAGGTTTCGCTCGCCGCGTTTTCCGTTGTTTCCGCCGTCCCGCTGCTTCTTCGCCCCGAGCCCAGATCCGGATCCGATCGCGCCAATCCGCTGGGCCAAGGGGTACCACTCACCTCGCCGAGCATGCCCGGCGCCGCTGGTCGTGTCATCGCTTTCCTCTCCACCGAGCCCGCCAAGACGCCATCGCCGGACCGCGAAGGTTCTCAGCCGTTAGATCTAGATCGTACGATTAGGGTGGAATCACGTTGTAGCGTTAGATGTAATCTCGGCCGTTCGATCGAAATCAAACGGCGTAGATTGAGCCATGTGTTGCCACCCGGGTCATGCCACGCCACCCCACGATGAGGCGAAACCCGATCGAATCTGGACCGTCCGATCCAAATCGAACGGCCCAGATTAACCGCGTTGCACCGCAACGTGCGGAAGTAGATCCAATCTGGACCTTTGATTTTTAAATCAACGGCCCAGATGAAGCCACGTGCCGGGAGCCAAACCCGCGGGGTCAGCCGCGGTCGCCGCTGACGTCAGCGTGGGGCCCGCGTGTCAGCGGCTGGCCAACGGCTCCTTGACGTCATTTGTGACGTCACGCTAACGTCACGGTGGGGCCCGCGTGTCAGGACCGTGTGGTCGAGGCGCGGTGACGCCGGGCCACGACGTCACCCAAGGGGTCCCACATGTCAGTGAAACATGTGCCCGTAGGGCGTGTTCATGGTGGGCCGAGCCCGAGCCGTGGACCAAGTCCATGGACCCGGTGACGTCATGCTGACGTCATAATTCGATTTTTCAAAAGAAAAATAATTCGGTGGAAAATCAAATCCCGTGCTGACGTCATAAATCCGGATTTTTCAATAGAAAAATAAATGAATTAATTTGGTTTATTGATTTATTCGAATTTTCAAACTTCAAATGCTTATAACTTTTGCGTTTTAACTCCGATTTGAACGATTCCAATTTCTAAATTTTTATAAAATTTAGATCTACTTAAATATGAATTTTAATTAATTATTGATTATGAAATTTTCAATATTTATATTTAATTAGTAGATTCTTTAAACTTTACACAATTATATCTTTTGCATTTTAACTCCGATTTGGGCGTTTCAAATTTCTAAAAATTTGTAAAATTATGCTTTTTCTTTTTATGGTCTTTACTTGAATTTTTGAGCAATGTGCATGTACTATTTTATTTATTTATTGATATTTGCATGCATTACGAGTAGACGTTGAAGTACCCGAGGGCTCCGGTCAAGGCCCCAACCTCAAAAATCCTGGGAAATCCGGAGTATCCGGATAAATGTCCAGAATGTCCAGATATAACTCGGAGTATCCGGATGAAACATCCGGAGTATCCGGATTAGCTCGACCGAGCGCTCCAACCCGGAGT
The DNA here is from genome assembly GCA_036346355.1 of Rhipidocladum racemiflorum. Classification (NCBI taxonomy): domain Eukaryota; kingdom Viridiplantae; phylum Streptophyta; class Magnoliopsida; order Poales; family Poaceae; genus Rhipidocladum; species Rhipidocladum racemiflorum. Next base: position 25,556,782 of record CM070589.1, on the reverse strand, counting down.
GTCCGGACAAATTGTCCGGAGTGTCCAGGTTAATGCTACCGAAGAACCCAACCCGGAGTTTCCGGGTTGAACATCCAGAGAGTCCGGATTTTTTGGGGGTTTTGTATAAAAGTCCCATTTCGTGGCTTTCACCCATTTCTCCTCTTCTCCACTTGCTCTCTGTAACACCCCAAAATTTTGCTTTTCTTAAATTCATGTGTGATTTGGCACTTTAATGAATTTTTGGAATTTTCTGGAATTTATTTGGAATTTATTTGAATTTATTCCATTTTGAAATAATTAAAGAATTTGACTTTGCAAATAAAATTTTGTTGGAAATATTTTATTTAAGTCCAAAATGTTCCAAAATATTTTCCAGAATTTTGCTGAGTATTTTGCTATTTTTCTTGAATTAAATGAATTTCTGGAAATTATTTTGAATATTAAATCGCTGGAAAATCGAATTCCGTCGAAAGCACTGTTCATCCGACCGAGTCGGAACCCGAGTCAGACTTGAGTCCGACCCGAGCCACGTGACCCGACCAAACCCGCTCGCGCCATGCAATCGTGGCCGTTGATCGCGCCACGTGGACGGCTGCCCGTCATCGTCCCCGCCCGAGTCCGGATCGGACTCCTCCGCCACGTAGCCACCGTGTTCCGTTAGGGTTCTGATTTGTGTGTGCATCCCGGGGTTATTTAATGCGTGGGACATCGCCCGAGGTTGCCCTTTTCCGTGCACACCCGAAACCCTAGCCCGCCGAGCCCTAGACGCCGCCGCTTAGCCGCAATCGCTCGCCGTAGTAGCTCTCTTCTCCGCCACGGTTTTCGCTGTTCCACCGCCTGGCCGCCCTCCGCCGCTTCGTGGCCAGATTCGGGATCTCGTGATTTAGGCGAGTCTGGGCGCACACTCACTTCGCCAGAAGCGCCCAAACGCTGCTGTTCGTGGTCGCTGCCCCCCCCGCCCGGCCAATCGCCGCAAGCCATCGCCGGAACCCGAGCTCGACAAACCGTTGATCGAGATCGATGGTTACGTGAAGCCACGGTAACCCAAATCCTAGAAACTAGATCAGATCTGGACCATTGATCTAGATCCAACGCCCACGACGCCACGCCACCCGTAACGCAATCCACGCTACGGGATAACGTTATTCTCAACCGCTGGATCTAAATCCAATGGCGAGATTTACCACGCTCACTCCAACGCGGATAACCAGATCCAATCCGGGCCGCTGATTTTTGAATCAACGGCCGAGATCGCGCCACGTGGTCGAAGTCCGACCGCCGCGCCGGGCCGAACGCGTGGAGTGTGTCTCGACACGCGGCCCGCGTGTCGAGGGCCCACCGCCGCCGCCACCCCAGCAAAGGCGATGACATCAGCCTTGACGCCACCGGGTCCCACCTGGCCGCCAGCCGAAGCCGAAGTCCTCGCCGACGCCAAAGAATGACGTCACCTCAGAGGGCCCACCTGTCAGTGACCCAAGCCGTGGACCGGGTCCACGGTGGACCGAGCCGCGCCCGTGCGCCGGGTCCATGGACCCGAGGCCACGTGTCATCACCCGATTGGTCCACGTGTCATGCTGACGTAATAAAAGAATTTCCAAAAAAAGAAAATGATTTATTAATTCGAATTATTAATTTCAGATTTTGATTCAAACTTCAAACGCTTATAACTTTTGCATTTTAACTCCGATTTGAGTGATTCAAATTTCTAAATTTGTATAAAATTGAGATCTACCTAATGATGAATTTTATTTAATTTTTGGACTAAAGTTTTCTCTGTATTAATATTTAAATGGTTATTTTAAACTCTAAATGCTTGTATCTTTTTCATTTGAACTCCGAATTTGACGATTCAAGTTTCTAAAAATTCATAAAATTATGTTCTCTCTGTTTATGAACTTTATTTGGATGTTTGGACACTTTTTTGTCTACTGTTTTATTCATTTGTTGCTATTTACACGCGTTACGAGTAGACGTTGAAGTGCCTAAGGATTCAAGGAGAAGTATTGACCCAGAGCCACCAGACCAAGAGCAAGTACTTTTTGAAGGCAAGTTGTGCTTTGACCATGTTGATACCATTTTGAAATCTATTTTGGTTCAATGTATTGCATGTTAGTTCAATTAGAAAGTACTATTATTTAATTCTGGGGAATTAGATAAATGCCTAATTGTCAGATGACACCTTGGTTAATTAAATATGTGCCATGACCCCTTGTCACCCTAGTTGTGGTTTACTAGTTGGACATTATTAAATTGCCAACATGGGAATTTAGACCGTTGTAGTATATTGCTTAGACCTGCTACGTGCTCACAACATGATTTTGGACAATCAAATGTTAATATTGACTTAATGATATATTGAACCTGTTTTGGAAAGGTATCATGTGTTGTGATGTTGATGGCACGTGGTGCATGGTAATCAACTAGGGTTTGATGAATAGTTTTTGACCGGGGCATGTGGCAAGAATGATCGGGTGGGCCAGTTGTGGCACCGGGAACGTTGGTTTGGTTCTTCTAGTCTTGCTCGTCACCCTAAGGACTTAACCTTGCAAGCCTTTGAACTGGTCAAACGTGCAAACCACATGTCTCAGAATGGGACGGACCTAGTTGATTAAGTTGCTAATAACGCATGTGGGACTCAGATGTCAACTACACCCTTTGTGTAGTTGTACGGAGCGTGACTGGTCGCGCCAGTACCCATCTAACGGTTGGTTGGCCTAAACTTCGCCTTAGCCAAGGGAAGGGTTAGTGTGCAACACCGGGAGGACCACTTGTATTGTTAGATGTTTCCGAAAGACTTTGTTACTGAACTCGCCTTTGTGGTGTTTGATCAGATCTTGTGGGTAAAGTGCATAACCTCTCGCATAGTGTAAAAATCTATTCGAATAGCCGTGTCTCATGTATTGACATCGCCGAATTACAAATAAGGGTTAGACTTTCTTGAAAATAACTTGGACTTGAAAGGTGGGGTTGGGTTAAACAATGATGTTGATGGAAATGTGGATTAGTAATGGGAAAGATGTTGATTAAACTCCTGGAAAAGTTATTGATCTTATACTTGTTTCTATTGCTTTCGAATCTACTTATGCTACTTGTCAAATGCTGTTTTACTGCAAATATACCCTGAGCTATTCCTTTGTACTAAGCCATGCATGTAGTATATTAGTTTGCATTCTGTGCATGACTTGCTGAGTACCAAGTACTCACCCTTGCCACAATACAACACCAATTGAAGAGGAGTCTACACCAGCTTTGGAGGAGCTCCAAGAGGAACCGTCTGCTTAGGGAGCGAGCCCAGTCAGTTGCCTGTGGTATACTGGATGGCGCCACGAAGTTATTTCATTTTCTGCTGCTATTATTTCTCTCTTAATAAGTTTCGCTTCAAGGTGGCGATATTTGTAACTCGACCATAAGGTCGAGCAACCAGTTTAACTATTTAATTAAAGTACTTTATTAGTATCGAGTAGTATGATTGTGATATTTACCGATGTTAAGACTGTGTGCACTAGCGCGTTCCTGGACTAGTGCTGAATACACAGAGGGTCCGGATTTGCAAATTCGGGTCCCGACACTCTCCACCCTGGTGCGTGCTCTTCTCCACCCAAGCTTGTCTCCGGCGACTCTCCACTCCGGTGACCTCCCGTGCTCCTCCCCGGCGACTTCCTCACCCTGGTGTCCTCAAGATCCTCCCCAAGCCGGTGTTTTCCTTCCTCCACCCGGCTTCCCCTTCCTTTCCTTCATCCTCCTTGAAGGTAGGATCTCTTCTTGGAGTCCATTTGTGGTTCTTGGGTTCTAGGGCTTCCATGGGGTTGGATTTGGGTTTTGGTGTGTAGATTGGGAGTTGGGGAAAAGCTTTGGGGGTGTTAGGGTTTTGGTGGGTGGTTGGATTTGGGTTGGATTAGGCAATGCTAGGATATAGGGCTAGAGATCGGGGTTAGATGATGCCGTTCTAAGCATCGAATTAGGTTTTGGTTGGAGATGTTAGGAATGAGCCTCATTCGTTGTGGTTTGAGCTAGCTCGGAGCTTCTTCGGCTCAGCCACGTGTAGGGAAGTCATAGATCGGGCCCTTGCGGTGCCGTAGAACTAGTGTTAGTTGGGCGAAATGCACCATGTCCGGACAAAGGTCCGGAGTGTCCGCCCTAGTCCGGAGTGTCCGGACCTAATTATTCGGAATGTCCGGCTTGTCCGGACTGTCCGGATATTAAACCCGGATCGCCCAGGTTTGCCTCGGTCTCGCTCCTTGGGGTTTGTAATTGTTTTTCAATTCAATTGCATTGCATGCATCTCATTCATGCATTATGTTCGTGTAGAGAACGAGACCGCGGTGACCGACATGACCATGGTTGAGGGGATTGCCGACGAGCAACTTGTCGCCGATACGCAAGCAGAAGCACAAGGCAAGCACCTAAGCATATTCAACCCTACTTATAATTCTATTTTTGTGAATGAACTGCTTATTGATGTTTAAGTATGCATTAGGAGTTTAATTGTGGGAATGGTACTAGATCCTAATTGTTGCACATACACTCCTTTGTACTTGATGAACACCTTCCTTGGAGCTAGTATGGGTAGTTATATTGTGTCCATGCTTAGTTTGCTTAGATGTCGGGTATGGGCCAAGTGGTGGATGGTTCCATCGCTTGAGATTAATTTACTTCCCATTTAGCGAGTTGCAATGGTTATGGTTATGAGTAGAAGTGGAATATGAAATGAGACCGGGCGAGAGAGTTGGATCACTTGGGTGGGGAGACTCAAGTGTGGTAGTCTCGCCTATGTCGATTGAGGACCGATCCGTTGTTTGCCCTTTGATCGAGCACCACTTTGTTGATCGCATGCGGAAATGAGCCAGTAAAGTTATTCTTTCATCGCATGCCGCTCGATGGGGCATGCAACTCATGCGGTTGGGCGTGGTCGAGGGCGAGTCTTAGGCTGACTATCGAGGGCCAAGCCGGGCTTGCGCCGCTCGAGGGGGTGCTAGGTGCTCGGGCCGCATGAAGATGTCCCCAACGGATTGGTATGGATGGGAGGATGGTTGACACGAGGTTCTTCGTGGCACGGTCGCGGCGGTCAATGTTTCCTCGCAGGTTAATTAAGCGATTCGAATTGCCGCTAGCCTCTGATATGAGCACACTTGATCTTAGCACACTTCAACGTAGTAACAACTTGAACTGAAGTTCGCCTTTGGGCTTGAGCTTGAAAATGTCATGAGATCACTTGCTCTGTTAATGTTGAATGTTGAATTCCACTCTTGTAGTAGGTGCCGTTACAACTGCCTTAACTTGGGAATTGATTAGCGATATTAAATAATCAACAAAGTTAAGCTTTTTTGCACTTTTAACTTCAGCTGATTTCCTTGCTACTTCCAAATGCATAATCCTTTTGAGTCGGTCATATATGGACCACGGGTAAGTCTTGCAAGTACCTTTTGTACTCATGCTTCGCTGCTGTGGTTTTCAAAGCGGATCAGTATGATGTGAGTTCTGGTCTGCAGACGCTTCCTATGATCGCAAGGGCGCCGAGTAGAGGCTACTGTCGCCGTACACGCCCGGGAGTGTTCAGAGGCAGAACACTTCCGGAGATGTTTTACTTTTGGGTTTAGCTTAATAGATGTGTACCCTTTTGTTGTATAGTTGGTTTAAGCGATGTCTTATTTGCATGGAGTACTTGATTCTTGTTGTAGTTGACTTCTGTCGTATGTCCTTGCCCAATTTATCTTATTGTTTCGCTCCTGTCCTTGCCGGCCTTTGTGCCTTGTTGCTGTCGTTGTGGGTTGCGGTCGTGGGGTTTTGTCTTTGTGCCAGGGTTTTGTTTGCTTGGTTTGGTTGGTTTTGCTTCCGCGCGTGTCTGGTTGTGGGGTTTTCGAGTTTGTTGCCCCCTTTATGCAAATTGATGCAATACAAGGTTGTGTTTATGTGGGATCCCTGGCGATTTCTGGTCGCATACCGGGGGAATACCGGGATTGTTGTTGAGTTATCTGAAGGGTCACACTGCCGTCTCGATTGGGCTTGGGTGCTAACGCTGCGAGCACCCTTGGCGGTTCGTTGTTAGCCTCCAAACCCGACGGGGTCGGCCGAGTCTTCAAATAACCCGAGGACAGTCTGGGCAGCTCCCTGTCAGCTTCGAAGGTGAAGTGTTGACCCAGGAGCCAGCTCAAGACCAAGATCAAGTACTTTTTGAAGGCAAGTTATGCTTTAACCATATTGATCCCAGTTTTGAAATTAATTTGATTTAAATTATTGCATGCTAATTTAATTAGAAATTGTTTAAATTATTTATGGGAATTAGATAAATGCCAAATTGCAGTATGACACCTTGACTATTTAAATATGTGCCATGAACCCTTGTCACCTCAGTTGTCGAATAATTAGTTGGGCATTATTAAAGTGCCAACATTGGGAATTTAGACCATCGTAGTATATTGCTTAGACTCAAGCACGTGCATGCTCGGGACCCGAATCTACAAATCCGACCCTCTGTATTCAAGCACTAGTCCAGAACGCCGCTTAGTGCACACAACCCTAACATCGGTAAATATCACAATCATACCACTCGATACTTAACAAAGTATTTTAATTAAATAGTCAAATCAAGTTGCTCGACCTTATGGTCAAGTTACAAATATACGCACGCAGGCTAAACTTATTAAAAGAGAAATAATAGCAAATGAAAATAAGATAACTTCGTGGCGCCATCCAAGATACCACAGCAACCGACCGGGCTCGCCCCTAAGTAGACGGTTCCTCTTGGAGCTCCTCCTCCAAAGCCGGTGTAGTCTCCTCTTCAACCGGGTGTTGTATTGTGGCAAGGGTGAGTACTTGGTACTCAAAGAAGTCATGCACAGAATGCAGCTAATATACTACATGCATGGCTTAATACAAAGGAGTGGCTCAAGGTATATTTGCAAAGAAGAGCATTTAACAAGTATCATAAGTAGATTCAAAGCGTGAGTAACAAGTAAAGCATAAATAACTTTTCAAGGGTTTAGTAAACATCTTTTCCATCCTAATCCACATTTCTATCAACATCATTATTAATCCAACCCAACCTTTCAAGTCCAAGTTATTTTTGAGAAAGTCTAACCCTTGATTGTAATTCCCGAGCGATGTCCAATACCTCGGACACGGCTATTCGAATAGATTTTACACTCTGTAGAGGTTATGCACTTTACCCCACAAGATACAGTCAAACACCACAAAGGCGAGTTCCCGTAATAAAGTCTTTCGGAAACTTCTAACAATACAAGTGGTCCTCCCCGGTTGTTGCACACTAACCCCTCCCTTAGCTAAGGCGAAGTTTAGGCCAACCAACCGTTAGATGGGTACCTGGCCGCAGCCCCGGTACGCTCCCCCGTACAACTTACCCAAAGGGTGTAGTTGACCTCCTGAGGTCCCACAGGTACGTTATTAGCAACTTAATCAACTAGGTCCGTCCCATTACGTACATGTGGTTGCATGTTTAACCAAGTTCAAAGGCTTGCAAGGTGAAGTCCTTAGGGTGACCAGGGCAAGACTACCCGAAGAACCAAACCAACATTCCCGGTGCCACAACTGGCCCACCCGATCAATCTTGCCACATGCCCCGGTTGAAAACTATTTATCAAACCCCAGTTGATTACCATGCACCACGTGCTATCAACATCACATGATACCTTTCCAAAACAGGTTCAATATATCATTAAGTTAATATTAACATTTGATTGTCCAAAATCATGTCATGAGCACGTAGCAGGTCTAAGCAATATACTACAACGATCTAATTTCCCATGTTGGCATTTTAGTAATGTCCAACTAGTAAACCACAACTAGGGTGACAAGGGGTCATGGCACATATTTAATTAATCAAGGTGTCATACAAAGAATTTGGCATTTATCTAATTTCCCATACTTAAATAAGGTATTGTCTATTTGAACTAGAATGCAATTAGTTAAATCAAAATAGGTTTCAAAATAGGGTCAATATGGTCAAAGCATAACTTGCCTTCAAAAAGTACGTGCTCTTGGTCCCGAAATGCTCCTGGTCAACACTTCTCCTTTGAATCCTTCCCACTTCAACGCTCACTGTAATGCGTGCAAATAGCAACAAATGAATAAAACAGTAGACAAAAAGTGTCCAAACATCCAAATAAAGTTCATAAACAGAGAGAACATAATTTTATGAATTTTTAGAAACCGAATCACAATTCAGAGTTTAAATGCAAAAGTTATAGCATTTTGAAGTTTAAATAATCAATTAAATAATATTACAGAGGAAAACTTTAGTCCAAAAATTAAATAAAATTCGCCATTAGGTAGATCTCAATTTTATACAAATTTAGAAATTTTAATCACTCAAATCGGAGTTGAAACGCAAAAAGTTATAAGCGCTTGAAGTTTGAAACAAAATCCAAATCATTATTTCGAATTAATAAATCATTTTCTTTTCGAAATTAATTATTGCGCCAATGAGGATACGTGGCAGCCTCTCGATTGATCTACCGACGCCAATGGCCCATGGGCTCACCATGGCTTGGCTTGGTCCACCGTGGACCTGGTCCACGGCCGTCGCCGACAGCGGGACCACTCGGTGACATCATTGCCGACGCCACGGCTCACCACTTACCTGTCGATCGGTGGGACCACGCTGACGCCATGGGTGACGCCATCGCGACGGCTAGTGGCCGTTGGACGCGGGCCTGCGTCCGACGCCATGGTGCGGTTTCGCCGCTGGCCGACGCTACGCCCGGCAGAGCATACGCGCACGCCAGACGGCCACCGTGTCGGCCCAACTTCCGCGACACGCGGGTTAATCTCGCCGCTGATTTGAAAATCAACGCCCGCATTGGATTCGCTCTCACGCCGCTTGGTTAACGCTGCTTGATCCGACCGTTGGATCTAGATCCAACGGTTGAGATTGGATATGGGGTTTTTGGATTGGAATCTCACCGGCGGTGACGTGGCGTGATCCTAGCCGTGCGATGGTGATCCGACGGTCCACGACGCTCGGGGTCAGCGATGGCAGCGCGGCGGAGCTGGGCCGGGCCGAGCTGGGAACAATGACACGGCGACGGCGTTATGCTCCTCCGGCGAGGTGAGTCCTCCTCGTGCGCTCTCGCCACGGAGTCCGGATCTGGGGTCACCCGGGCGGCGAAGGACGATGGATCGGCGGCGGACGGCAAAACCGCATGAGAGGGGATTCCAACTACGCGAAGCTCGCGTGGCTAAACGGGCGCGGCTCGACGGGTGGGTTAGGCTACAGCGCAAGGGAACGCAAGCCACGATGGCGGCATGCACAAGATTAAATAGGGGCCTCGGCTCGTATCGCGCGCGAGACCGAGGTCGACACGGCCAGCGGCGGGCGAGTCCGAATCTCATTCGGATTGGGTGACGTGGATCAACGTGAGCCGCTGGATCTCAATCCAACTGGCCACGCTAGGTTCGTGGCTATTGCGTTGATCTCGCTGGATCTTGATCCAACCGCTGAGTTTCTGCTACGGATCTGTTCGACCGAGTCGCATGGCTCTGCCTGACTGACTCGAGTCCGACTCTGCTTGGTCTGATGAACAAGAATCCACCCGCTTGGATTTCTCAATGATTTAATATTTAAAATAATTTCCAGAATTCATTTAATTCAAGAAAATAGTAAAATACTAAAAATTCCAGAAAAATTCTGGAAAATATTTTGGATCATTTTGGACTCAAATAAAATATTTCCAACAAAACTTTATTTGAAAATTTAATTCCTTTAATTATTTCAATATGGAATAATTTCAAATTAAATTCAAATAAATCCAAATAAATTCCAGAAAATTCCAAAATTCACAAATGTGCAAAATAATATTTAATTTCATGAAAAGCAAAAATTGGGGTGTTACAAACCTCCCTTAATGTAATCTCATCCCCGAGATTCCGGCTTACTAAAGAATAGGTTCTAAACTCTTTCTTCAAATCCTCTTCGCTCCTAAGTCGCCGCTTTCTTCATGGTTGCTCCACCGAACTCTACGGGCTGGTTGACTTATTTCTAGTCTCTCGGTCCATAGTGTCCAAAATCTTCACGGATGCTCCTTATAAGTCGATCCTCTTGCGCTCAATCGACTCCAAGGGCGTTTGCTCATCTCGCACTCGAAGACACTTCTTTAGCCGGGACACATGGAACACGCCATGTACTCCTCGCTAACGATCGCGCAACTCCGGTGTAAGCAACTTCGCTCGCGCTCAAAATCTTGAATGGTCCAACATATCTCTGCCGAAGTTTTCCTTTGGCATGGAATCTCTTAACTCCTCCGAGCGGTGTGACTTTGAGATACACGAAATCTTCCTCGTTCGAAACTCAGTCTCGCTGACGCTGTCAAGATAACTCTTCTGTCGTGATTGGGCTATCTTCAATCTCTCCTCGATCATGGCAATCGTTTCTTCGCCTTCTTGAATAATATCTCGCCCAAAGACACGGCGCTCAATTGCCTCATTCCAGCTTCAATGGCGTCCGGCTGTGGTCGACTATGTAGTGCTTCAAATGGTGACATTTGCAAACTTGCCTGGTAATCGTTGTTGTAATCGAACTCCGCATGCAGACTCTTATCCCAAGAGGTAGCATAAGCCAATGCACACGCCTAACATATCCTCCGGTAATCTGATTGACTCTTTCGGCCTGGCCATCCGTCTGTGGATGATAAGTCAGACTAAGTTCAAACGGGTTCCCAAGGCTTCATGTAGCTTATTCCGTAACCTCGAGGTAAACTGGTACTTATCCGATACGATCTTCTTTGGCACTCCGTGCAAACAGACGATCCTGATCATATACAACTCTACTAACTTATCTCCCGAATAAGTGGTCTTCACAGGGATAAAATGGGCTACCTTGGTCAAGCGATCCACTATAACCCATATGGAGTCATAACCTCCTTGATTCTTATGCAAACCGTAATGAAATCCATTCGATTTCCTCCCACTTCCACTCGTATTTTCAGGCCGCAATAATCCTCGCTGGTCTCTCGATGCATTGCCTTGACTCTCCGGGCATACGCCACACAATGCAACATGTTCGGCAACTTCACGCTTCATGCTCGGCCACCAGAATCTCTCCTTCAAATCCTGATACATCTTGGCACTTCCTGGGTGAATTGAATACTTGGAGTCATAGGCTTCTTCTAAAATCAACTACTTCACCATTTTTGTTCTAAGACACAAATGTGATCCTTCATCCATAACGTGCCTTGCTCATCCAACTTGAAGTCCTCTCGCCTTGCCTTCATCCATGATGGACTTAATCCTACTGATCTTGTCATCATCCTTCCGTCCTTCTCGGATCGATCTTCTAGGGTAGGCTTCACTTCCAATGCGCCATGAATCCTTCCTCGTACGACTTCAACTGCATTCTATGGAAATCCTCACATAGTTCTTCCCGACTTGTGGCTAGCAACATGTTCACTGTGATGGCTTTTCCGACTCGTGAGCACTCGGCAACTACGCTGGCCTTCCCGGATGGTAATGGATTCCAACATTGTAGTCCTTGATCAACTCTAACCATCTCCTTTGTCTCATGTTCAGTCTAATTGGGTGAAGATGTACTTAAGACTCTTATGGTCCGTGTATACTTCACATCCTGCTTCCAATTAAGTAGTGACGCCATAATTTCAAGGCATGCACTACGGCAGCCTAGCCTGTGTCATGCGTCTGATAATTCTCCTCATGTGGCCTCAACTGCCTTGGATGCATAAACGACGACCTTTCCATTCTCGCATCGTGACACATCCAAGTCCTTGGCGCGATGCGCCACAATAAATATCAAAGCTTTGATTGACGCCCCAGGGACTAACACCGCGCCGATGTCAATCGCTTCTTCACTCCCAAAACCTTTCTCACACTCCGGCCCATGCAAACTTCTTCTCCTTTTTCAAAGAATTGCGTAAGAGGTTTCGCAATTGTCGAAAGCCTTCAATGAAACGGCGATAGTAACTCGCCATTCCAAGGAAACTCGATCTGGTCACGGTCTTCGCCGCCTCCCAATGTAACACAGCCTCTACCTTGCTTGGATCTACTAATGACTCCTTCCGCGGTCATTACATGTCCGAGGAATTCAACCTTGTCCTTCCAAAATCACACTTACCGAACTTGGCGAAGAGTTGTCGCTCCTCGCCTTTTCCAAAACTCGCCTCAAGTGTTCGGCATGTTCATCCTCCTGCCTTGGAGTAGATTAGGATATCATCTATGAACACAACAACAAACTTGTCCAAATATTCTATGAACACCTTATTCATCATATTCATGAAATATGTCGGTGCATTCGCTGCACCAAAGAACATAACAAGAAACTCGTAATGTCCATATCTTGACGAGAATGCGGTCTTCGAATATCCTCCGATCGGATCTTCAATCGATGGTATCCCGATCTCGCATCAATCTTGGAGAAAACTCCGGCCTCTCACCGATCAAACAATCATCGATCCTGGTAGCGGTACTTATTCTTCACTTGACTTCATTGAGTGCACTGTAGTCAATGCACATCCCGAAACTCCCATCCTTCTTCTTGACAAACAAAATCAAGCGCTTCCCACTGGCGACTAACTCCTGGCCTGATAAATCCTTTCTCCATTAGCTCTTCGAAGTTGCTTCTTCATCTCTACCAATTCTTCTGGACATCCGATAAGGTCTCTTTGCTATCGGTGCTGTACTGTACAAGCTCTATCACAAACTCTATGTCCCCTCGTCAAGCGCATACCGTAGATCTTCAGAAAACATCCGGGTACTCATTCACCATCGAGACATCCTCTATGCCGATTGCCTTGGTATCAAGTAACCATCAACTGCCCATCTCTAACGCAAGAGCTTGAAATTCCACTTTCTTTCCACACTGCTCTCAATCGAGATAGTCCTTCGCCCACAATCCAATACGGCCTTGTGCTTGGATAACCAATCCATTCCCAAAATAACATCTAAGGTCCGGGTCTCCAAAATAATAAGGTTCGCTAGGAACTCTATCCCATCTATTAATATTCTCACCCGTAACATCCTACTTTAGTTCGGAGTTCGTAACTGTGGGTTTGAACCAAAAGCATGCATTTAAGTCTTGCAATCTCCAAATCATTTTTAGCAGCAAAGCCTTGTGAAACAAACGAATGCGAAGCTCCGTAATCAAACAAAATCAAGCAGGTGTACTCGAGTTAACATGTAACTTACCCAAGACGACGTCTGCGGGCATTCTCGCAGGCATCTCGCGGTGACATGATTGACTCGCCTCGTCACCACGGCCTAGGTGTCGCCGCCTGGTGTCGGGCGCCCTAGCCGGTGTGGATCCTGCATTGACAGCGAACCGTGGTCACTCCGCCGCCTTCTTAGGACAATCAAGTGGCAAAGTGCCCTGGCTCGCTGCAGCTTGTAGCAACATCTCACTGCTCCTTGTTGGATCGCTCAAGCCGTGTGAACTTGTTCAGTATTCGCCACAGCCGATTACCTTGCTTCAAAGGCTCAACTCCTCCTTCTTGAGATCCATGATTCCTTCAGCACGGATACCGATTTAAACACACCGTGAACTCCTCCCAAGTGATATCCTGAGGGTTCTCTTTGCGTGGCACGTAAGTTCTCCCACCATTCGGCTGGTCGTTTCCTTCCAACCTGATGAGAAGCGTGAGAGTACCTTCTCATTTCCTATGCATTGAGCAATGTGTAGCTTCCTCTCAATTGACCTTAACCAATCATCACCTCCAACTGATTGGCATTCCTAGAAAAAGTGGGTGGATGAGTCCTCATGAACTCGATAGCCTTGTATTCTCAAGCGCTTGTAACACCCCAAAATTTTGCTTTTCTTAAATCTATGTGTGATTTGGTACTTTGGTGAATTTTTGGAATTTTCTCGAATTTATTTGGATTTATTTGGAATTTATTTGAATTTATTCCATTTTGAAATAATTAAAGAATTAAACTTTGCAAATAAAATTTTGTCGAAATATTTTATTTGAGTCCAAAATGATCCAAAATATTTTCCGAATTTTTCCGTAATTTTTCTCGAAGTCTTTTGCTATTTTTAATGAATTAAATGAATTTTTGGAAATTATTTTAATTATTAAATCGCTGGAAAATCAATCGGGTCGAAGATCGCTCATCCGATCGGGTCGGAACCCGAAGTCGACTCGAGTCCGACCCGAGCCATTTGACTCGATCAACTAACCCTCGACCCAGATGGATCCGAACCGCTGGATCAAGATCCAACGGCCAGATCAATCCGCGCTTAGGCACCGCCGCGTTCGAGCCAATCTCGGCCGCCGATCGCGCTTAATGCGGACGGCCCGCTGCGGCATCCACGCTGCCTCGCCAGATCCGGACGGACTCCGCCGCCATCGGCGTCCGCCGCTGAAACCGAGCGACCCGACGTCCGCGCAGATTTAAGGCGTGGATCGCTGTTCGAGGTTCGCTCGACCAGGCGCATCGCTTTCCCCAACTCCCGAGCCCTATCCGCCGCCATCACCTTGCAATTGCTCGCCGAGTCCTCTCTCTCCCCCGCCATGTTGTTGCCTCGCCCCGCCGCCGCCGCTGCCTTCCGCCGAAGTTGGAGCCTGGGCCTGAGACCCTCAGACAAGGCGCACTGGCGGAGGACTCATCTCGGCGAGGACTCAAGATCCGACCGCCACGGTGAGCCCACGCTCTCCCCAAACCCTAGAATTCAGATTAGATCCGACCGCTGGATCAAGATCCAACGGCCCACGATCGGCCACGCCGCTCGCATCGTGGGATAACGTTACGTTAGATCGTTTCAACCGCTGGATCAAGATCCAACGGCCAGATTGACCGCTGCTCACCCCAAACGCTGAAGCATAGATCCAATCCGGGCCGCTGATTTTCAAATCAACGCCGAGATTGTGCCACGGTAATTACCCAAACCACGCCACGCCGCTGCGCTGAGCGCTGCGTTCGACATCGCCGGCCCGCGTGTCACCGGACAACCGAACCGCACTATGACATCACCGCCGACATCACGGTGGGGCCCGTGATGTCGCCGAGTTGGACCGCGACGGGTTAATTGCGCGGCGTGACATCGATATGGGGCCCACATGTCACCGACATGTGGAGTCGTGGACCGAGTCCACAGAGACCCGAGCCGAGCGTGACCAAGTCCATGGACCACCGACGCCACAGACCAATCGTGAGGCTGCCACGTGTCCTCGCCGACAATAATTAATTTTCAAAAAGGAAATGATTTATTAATTCGAAATAATGATTTCAGATATTGTTTCAACTTCAAACGCTTATAACTTTATGCTTCAACTCCGATTTGAGTGATTCAAATTTCTAAATTTGTATAAAATTGAGATCTACCTAAATATGAATTTTATTTAATTTTTGGACTATAGTTTTTCTCTATAAAATTATTTAATTGATTATTTAAACTTTAAATAATCATAACTTTTGCATTTTAACTCTAAATTTGACGATTCCAGTTTCTAAAAATTCATAAAATTATGTTCTCTCTGTTTATGGATTTTATTTGAATGTTTGGACACTTTTTGCCTATTGTTTATTCGTGTATTGCTATTTGCACGCTTTACGAGTAGACGTTGAAGTGCCGGAGGGATTCGAAGGAGAAGTATTGACTCAGGATCCAACTCAAGACCAAGAACAAGTACTTTTTGAAGGCAAGTTGTGCTTTGACCATGTTGATCCTATTTTGAAACCTATTTTGATTTAACTTATTGCATGCTAGTTCAATTAGAAAATACTTTATTTAAATATGGGGATTAGATAAATACCAATTTGTCAGATGACACCTTGATTATTTAAATATGTGCCATGACCCCTTGTCACCCTAGTTGTGGATTACTAGTTGGACATTATTAAATTGCCAACATGGGTTTTAGACCGCTGTAGTATCGCTTAGACTCAAGCTACGTGCTCATGACATGATTTTGGACAATCAAATGTTAATATTGACTTAATGATATATTGAACCTGTTTTGGAAAGGTATCATGTGATGTTGATGGCACGTGGTGCATGGTAATCAATCGGGTTTGATAAATAGTTTTTCGACCGGGCATGTGGTAAGAATGATCGTGGGCCCAGCTTGTGGCAATCGGGATGTTGATTTGGTTCTTCTGTAGTCTTGCCCTGGTCACCCTAAGGACTTCACCTTGCAAGCCTTTGAACTGGGTCTAACGTGCAAACCACATGTCTGTAATGGGACGGACCTAGTTGATTAAGTTGCTAATAACGCACTGTGGGACCTCAGGAGGTCAACTACACCCTTTGTGTAAGTTGTACGGGGAGCGCGGCCGAGGCCGTACTCCATCTAACCTGGTTGGCCTAAACTTCGCCTTAGCTAAGGGAAGGGTTAGTGTGCAACAACCGGGAGGACCACTTGTATTGTTAGAAGTTTTCAAAGACTTTGTTACTGAACTCGCCTTTGTGGTGTTTGACTGTATCTTGTGGGTAAAGTGCATAACCTCTCGCAGAGTGTAGAATCTATTCGAATAGCCGTGTCCGCGTATTGACATCGCCGAATTACAAATAAGGGTTAGATTTTTCTCAAAAATAACTTGGATCCGAAAGGTTGGGTTGATTAATAATGATGTTGATGGAAATATGGATTAGGATGGGAAAGATGTTTATTAAACTCCTTGAAAAGTTATCTATGCTATACTTGTTTCCACCGCTGAATCTACTCATGCTATTTGTCAAATGTCGCTTTTATCGCAAATATACCTTGAGCTATTCCTTTGTATTAAGCCATGCATGTAGTATATTAGTCGCATTCTGCAGATGACTTGTCGAGTACCAAGTACTCACCCTTGCCACAATACAACACCGCTTGAAGAGGAGACTACACCACTTTGGAGGAGGAGCTCCAAGAGGAACCGCCTACTTAGGAGCGAGCCTACTGGGCCACTGTTCGTGGTATACCGGATGGCGCCACGGGTTATTTGATTTTCCGCCGCTACTATTTCTCTCTTAATAAGTTTCACCATGAGGCGATATTTGTAATCTTGACCATAAGGTCGAGTACCCGCTTGACTACTTAAATAGAGTACCTTATTAGTATCGAGTGGTATGATTGTGATATTTACCGATGTTAAGACTGTGGTGCACCAAATGCTCCTCGACTAGTGCTGAATACACGAGGGTCCGGATTTGCAAATTCGGGTCCCGACAGAGGTGGTATCGTGAGCCATACCGACCGTAGGCTCAACCCTAGCTAGAATGGTCGTAGAAAGGTTAAAACCTATTTTCTAAAGCTAAAATTTGTCAAGACAAGAAATGACATCTCGACTTATCCCATTCTTTCTTTTCTTGTCTCTTGCTGAATTTTTCCTTACCTTGTCACGATTTAAAAATTTCGAAGTTCTTACGTGAGCACTCTTGTGACAGATGGAGGGAGAGTTCAACTACGCCGATCCGAGGTTGGTCACGCCATGAACTTTGGCGATGTTACGTACTCTCTGAGATTTTGAGAAGCCGCAATACCAAGTGGAAGTGATCGACAAGCAGTGATTGATCGTGGCTTGTGACGTGAAGATTGTGGTACTCGCTAGGAAGAAGGGCCTGTGCACGCCTCGATACACCGTGACCGCCAGAGGTCCACAATGCAGATGGGCATCCAAGAAGTATCACGACGAGCAATGCGGCACATTACCCGTATCTACGCCAGAGAGTTGGAGAGCACGGTGTTCCGCTATCATCCGCTGCAAAGAATAACCTTCTTGACCAAGGCGATTCAGATGAGGATGCCATGGTCACACAGCTTGGCACGACTTGTTGTCGCCCAGACGATGTACTGATGATACAAGCAAAGAGCTACGTAAGGCCCGCAAGGAGATCACGACAGAGAAGAACAGATGGCGGAAGCTCAAGAGTATGTGTCACACCTTCGCGAAGGATTGACGAGTTGGAGATGGCTTTGTACGACCGTAACTGCAGCCAAGATTTAGAGCTACACGAACCAGATCCGAAGGAGTCGATCTCGATGAGGACACTACTTCTTCGACTACCACGGATGACACAGCTTGCCGGACATGGCAATCAAGCTTTCGCGCCTATGCCGCAAAGATCCGCACTCGTGCCGTGGAGGTTTTCTCGATGAGTGAGCGTAGGTTTTATAGTGAGACTCCTTCGCCGAGTCACGCCATAGAATAAAGAGTCACCCTTAGGCGTTAGGACTCCAAAGTGTTAGATCGATTGGATTTTCATTGCTTGCTGAGTGTGCAGTATGTGTTGCAAGGCCCCTAGGCATTGTAAGCAACCATACCAAGTTATTGATATCAATAATAAAGTTGGACCTTAAAGTTGCACCTTTCGCCCCGCATAAGTTCCATATTACTTGTCTATTCTTGTTTCCCTCTCATCTCTAAAACCTAGAGCAAATCGGCAGATGGTGAATACCCGCGGAAACTTTGGAGTCAACGGAAGTGGTTCTCGCCCAGCAGAAAACCCTAATGATGGAGCACCAGCACCGCCACTGGATATGCAGAATTTCGGAGCTTTTCTTGCTGCTCAGACTCAGTTGATGCATGCTATGATGCAACAGATGCAGCATGTCAACCGCCAAGCCACAGCCTAATCAAGTTAATCAGTGACAACGCCGTAATACAAGACCTGCCGAGTTCATGAGAACTCACCCACCCACTTTCTTCCGGGAATGCCAATCCATTGGAGGCCGATTATTGGTTAAGGTCAATTGAGAGGAAGCTACACATAGCTCAATGCATAGGAAATGAGAAGGTACTTTACGCTTCTCATCAGCTTGGAAGGAACAACCACGAATGGTGGGAGAACTTCGTACACGCAAGTGAACCCTCGTGACATCACTTGGGAAGAGTTCATACCGCATTCCGCCGCATCAAGATTGCCTGAAGGAATCATGGATCTCAAGAAGGAGGAGTTCAGAGCATCAAGCAAGGTAATCACCTGGTCGACTACCCGAACAAGTTCACACAGCCTAGCACGCTACGCACTCGAGGATGTAGCGACAGATAAAGCCGCATACTCTCGCTTCATGAAGGGACTTAACTCAGACTACAAGTAGGATTGATCACCCACACCTTTCCAGATTTCCAAGAGTTGGTGAATAAGGCGCTTATTCTTGAGGACAAGCACAAGGAACTGGATGAGAACAGAAGCGCAGGATGCAACAAACAGGATCACGCCACTAACGCAATACCGAGAGTTGCACCAAATCAGTTTTTCGTATTCCACCACAAATGCAACAAGGACACCGCCTACCAAAGCACCAAGACCCGCCAATCGTAACTACTGCAGACCCTAGCCCTCGCTAGAAACGCCGCTTCAGCAGCCAACAAGGAACAAAGTGAGACGCTCATACAATCGCAACGAGCCAGACACTTTGCCAACAAATGCCCAAAGAAGACAAAGCAGAGTGACTCCCGCTCGCTTCAATCTAGGAACCACCCCACCTAGGACGCCAAAGACCAGAGCCACACCCTGCATCGTGGTGAGAGGCCGAGTCAATCATGTCACCGCAGATGCACCGCAGAATGCTACAGACGCGTGATCGGGTAAGTTACTTGTTAACTCAACACTCGCAGCAGCTTTGTTTGACTCGAGCTTCAGATTCGTTTGTTTCGCAAGGCTTTGCTGCTAAAAATGAATTGGAGATTGCAAGGCTTAGATGCATGCTTCTAGTTCAAACCCTTGGTTCCGAACTCCGAACGAAAGTAGGATGTTCCGGGGTGAGAATACTAATAGATGGAATAGAGTTCCTAGCGAACCTTATTATTTTGGAGACCCAGACCTTAGATGTCATTTTGGGAATGGATTGGTTGTCCAAGCACAAGGCCGTATTGGATTGTGGACGAAGGTCTATCTCAGTTGAGAGCCCGTGTGGGAAGAAAGTGGAATTTCAAGCTACCACTGCTAGAGATGGCCGCTTGATGGTTAACAAGACCAAGGCAATCAAAGATAGAGAATGTCTCAAGAGTGAATGAGTACCAGATGTTTTTCCCGAAGATCTACCTGGTATGCCGCGACAGGGACATAGAGTTTGTGATAGAGCTTGTACCTGTACAAAGACCGATAGCAAAAGACCTTATCTGATGTCCACCGAGGAATTGGTAGAGATGAAGAAACAACTTGAAGAGTTAATGGAGAAAGGATTTATCGACCGAGTTCGTCACCGTGGGGAGCACCAAGTATTGTTTGTCTAGAAGAAGGACGGAGTTTCAGGATGTGCATTGACTACCGTGCACTCAATGAAGTCACCGTGAAGAATAAGTACCCGTTACCCAGATTGATGATTTGTTTGATCACCGAGAGGAGCCGGAGTTTTCTCCAAGATTGATCTCGAGATCGATACCATCGATTGAAGATCCGATCGTAAGATATTCCAAGACCGCATTCTCGCCAAGATATGGACATTACGAAGTTTACTGCTATGTCCTTTGGATCGACGAATGCGCCAAAGATATTTCATGAATATGATGAATAAGGTGTTCATGGAATATTTGGACAAGTTTGTTGTCGTGTTCATAGATGATATCCTAATCTACTCCAAGACAAGGATGAACATGCCGAACACTTGAGGCGAAGTTTTGGAAAAGCCGAGGAACAAAGAACTCTTCGCCAAGTTCAGCAAGTGTGATTTTTGGAAGGGCAAGGTAGAATTCCTGACATGTAATGACCGCAGTATGAGTTGTCGTTGATCCAAGCAAGGTAGAAGCTGTGTTACATTGGGAGCAAACAAGACCGTGACTCAGATCCGAGTTTCCTTGGAATGGCAGGATACTATCGTCGTTTCATTGAAGGCTTTTCGACAATTGCGAAACCTCTTACGCAATTGCTGAAAAAGGAGAAGAAGTTTGCATGGACGCTTTAATGTGAGAAAGGATTTTAGAGTCGAAGAAGCGATTGACATCAGCACCGGTGTTAGTACTACCGGATGTTAATCAAAGCTTTGATATTTATTGTGACGATCGCGCCAAGGACTTGGATGTGTGCCGATGCAGAATGGAAAGGTCGCCGCTATGCATCAAGGCGCTTGAGGCCGCATGAGGAAAATTATCCGACACATGACCTAGAGTTAGTCAGTCGTAGTGCATGCCTTGAAGATATGGCGTCACTATCTGATCGGGAACAGATGTGAAGTGTATACGGATCATAAGAGCCTTAAATACATATTCACCCA
The DNA here is from genome assembly GCA_036346355.1 of Rhipidocladum racemiflorum. Lineage (NCBI taxonomy): Eukaryota > Viridiplantae > Streptophyta > Magnoliopsida > Poales > Poaceae > Rhipidocladum > Rhipidocladum racemiflorum. Next base: position 25,535,705 of record CM070589.1, on the reverse strand, counting down.
GTCGGATCTGAATATGAGGCAGAGGAGATGGTTAGAGTTGATCAATGACTACAATGTTGGAATCCATTACCATCCTGGGAAGGCCAACGTAGTTGCCGATGCCTTGAGTCGGAAAAGCCATACCGTGAGTATGTTGCTAGCCACAAGTCAGGATGAGTTATGTGAGGATTTTCAGAGAATGAAGATTGAGGTGGTACCTAGCGGATTCTTGGCCGCATTGGAAGTGAAGCCTACCCTAGAGGATCAGATCCGAAGGACGTATGATGATGACAAGATCCGCAGGATTAAGTCCATCAAGGAAGAAGGCAAGGCGAGAGGACTTCAAGTTGGATGAGCAAGGCACGTTATGGATGAAGGGTCGGATTTGTGTGCCCAACAAGAAGGAATTAAAGCAATCGATTTTGGAAGAAGCCCATGACTCCAAGTATTCAATTCACCCAGAAGTGCCAAGATGTATCAGATTTGAGGGAAAGATTCTCGTGGCCGAGCATGAAGCGTGAAGTTGCCGAGCATGTTGCATTGTGCGACGTATGCCGTAGAGTCAAGGCAATGCATCGAGACCAGCAGGATTGCTACAAATTACCGCTGAAAATACTCGAGTGGAAGTGGGAGGAAATCGGAATGGATTTCATTACCGGCTTGCCTAAGACTCAAGGAGGTTATGACTCCATATGGGTTATAGTGGATCGCTTGACCAAAGTAGCCCATTTTATCCTCGTGAAGACCACTTACTCGGGAGATAAGTTAGCGGAGTTGTACATGATCAGATCGCCTGCTTGCACGGAGTGCCAAAGAGGATTGTATCGCATGCAGGTACCCAATTTACCTCATGGTTCGGGAATAAGTTGCATGAAGCCATGGGAACCCGCTTAAACTTCAAGATGACCTATCATCCACGCACGGATGGGACAGACCGAAAGAGTCAATCAGATTCTCGAGGATATGTTAAGAGCATGTGCATTGGCTTATGCTACCTCTTGGGATAAGAGTTTGCCGTATGCCGAGTTCGCCATACAACAATAGTTACCAGGCTAGTTTACGATGTCACCTTTGAGGCATCAGTATGGTCGACCGCCGGACGCCATTGAATTGGAATGAGATCGGCGAGCGCCGTGTCTTCGGGCCTGATATTCTTCAAGAGGCTGAAGAGCAGATTGCCATGATTAGGGAAAGGTTGAAGATCGCTCAATCACGACAGAAGAGTTATGCTGACAATCGTCGCCGGGATTTGAGTTTTGAACCAGAAGACTTTGTATACCTCAGAGTTATGCCTCTCAGGGGAGTTAAGAGGTTCCATGCCAAAGGGAAACTCGCACCCCGTTATGTTGGACCATTTAAGATTTTGAGCCGCAGAGGCGAAGTTGCTTATCAGCTGGAATTGCCACAAATTAGCGTGAGTACATGACGATTCCATGTGTCCTACTGAAGAAGTGTCTCCGAATACCGAGGAACAGACACCGCTAGAGTCAATTGAGTTGCAAGAAGATTTGACTTACAAGGAGCATCCCGTGAAGATTTTGGACACTATGGATCGAGAGACCGTAAATAAGTCAAGCCGCTTCTCAGAGTTCAAGGAGCAATCATGAAGAAAGCGAAGCGACTTGGGAACGCGAAGAGGATTTGAGGAAAGAGTTTCCGAACCTATTCCTTTAGTAAGCCCTGAATCTCGGGGACGAGATTCTGTTAAGGGGGGGAGGTTTGTAACACCCCAAAATTTTGCATTTCTTAAATCTATGTGTGATTTGGTACTTTGGTGAATTTTTGGAATTTTCTGGAATTTATTTGGATTTATTTGGAATTTATTCCATTTTGAAATATAATTAAAGAATTAAACTTTGCAAATAAAATTTTGCTGGAAATATTTTATTTGAGTCCAAAATGATCCAAAATATTTTCCAGAATTTTTCTGGAATTTTTCTGAGTCTTTTGCTATTTTTAATGAATTAAATGAATTTCTGGAAATTATTTTAATTATTAAATCGCTGGAAAATCAATCGGGTCGAGTACTGTTCATCCGACCGAGTCGGAACCCGAGTCGGACTCGAGTCCGACCCGAGCCAGTTGACTCGATCGAACCAACCCTGACCCAGATGGATCCGAACCGTTGGATCAAGATCCAACGGTCAGGATCAATCCGCGCTAGGCACGGCCGCGCCCGAGCCAATCTCGGCCGTCGATCGCGCCACGTGGATGGCCCGCGTGCGTCCACGTCGTCTCGCCAGATCCGGACGGACTCGCCGCCCGTCTGGCTCGCCGCTGAAACCGAGCGAATCTCGACGTCCGCGCCAGATTTAAGGCGTGGATCGCTGCCGAGGTTCGCCCGACCACGGCGCATCGCTTTCCCCAACTCCTGGAGCCCTATCCGCGCCGTCACCTTGCAATTGCTCGCCGGAGTCCTCTCTCTCCGCTGCGGTTGTTGCCTCGCCCCGCCACGTCCGCCGCCTTCCGCCGAGTTGGAGCCTGGGCCTCCGAGACCCTCAGCCAAGGCGCACTCCGGCGAGGACTCATCTCGCCGGAGAGGCCCCGCAGCCGCCGGCTTGGTCACCGCCCTCGCCCGGTGAGCCCGCGCTGCCTCGAAGCTCGCACAACCGTTGGATCAAGATCCGACCGTCACGGTGAGCCCACGTTCTCCCAAACCCTAGAATCAGATTAGATCTCGACCGCTGGATCAAGATCCAACGGCCCACGATCGACCACGCCGCCTGCATCGTGGATAGCGTTACGTTAGGATCGTTTCCAACCGCTGGATCAAGATCCAACGGCTCAGATTGACCGCGTTCACCCCAAACGCGTGAAGCATAGATCCAACCGGGCCGTTGATTTTCAAATCAACGGCGAGATTGTGCCACGCGGTACCCAAGCCACGCCACGCCGCTGAGCGCGTGTCTCGACACGCGGCCCGCGTGTCGGCCGACAACCGAACCGCACCATGATGTCACCGCTGACGTCACGGTGGGGCCCGCATGTCAGCGAGTTGGACCGCACGGGTTAATTGCGTGCGTGACACTGACATGTGGGGCCCACATGTCAGCGACACGTGGAGTCGTGGACCGAGTCCACGGTAGACCCGAGCCGAGCGTGGACCAAGTCCATGGACCGGCTGACGTTAGCAGACCAACCAGAGGCTGCCACGTGTCCTCGCTGACGCAATAATTAATTTTCGAAAAAGAAAATGATTTATTAATTCGAAATAATGATTTCAGATTTTGTTTCGAACTTCAAACGCTTATAACTTTTGCGTTTCAACTCCGATTTGAGTGATTCAAATTTCTAAATTTGTATAAAATTGAGATCTACCTAAATATGAATTTTATTTAATTTTTGGACTATAGTTTTTCTCTGTAAAATTATTTAATTGATTATTTAAACTTTAAATAATCATAACTTTTGCATTTTAACTCCAAATTTGACGATTCCAGTTTCTAAAAATTCATAAAATTATGTTCTCTCTGTTTATGGATTTTATTTGAATGTTTGGACACTTTTTTCCTATTGTTTATTCGTGTATTACTATTTGCACGCTTTACGAGTAGACGTTGAAGTGCCGGAGGGATTCGAAGGAGAAGTATTGACTCAGGATCCAACTCAAGACCAAGAACAAGTGCTTTTTGAAGGCAAGTTGTGCTTTGACCATGTTGATCCTATTTTGAAACCTATTTTGATTTAACTTATTGCATGCTAGTTCAATTAGAAAATACTTTATTTAAATATGGGGGATTAGATAAATACCAATTTGCTGTATGACACCTTGATTATTTAAATATGTGCCATGGCCCCTTGTCACCCTAGTTGTGGATTACTAGTTGGACATTATTAAATTGCCAACATGGGTTTTAGACCGTTGTAGTATACTGCTTAGACACACTTACGTGCTCATGACATGATTTTGGACAATCAAATGTTAATATTGACTTAATGATATATTGAACCTGTTTTGGAAAGGTATCATGTGATGTTGATGGCACGTGGTGCATGGTAATCAATCGGGTTTGATAAATAGTTTTTCGACCAGGCATGTGGTAAGAATGATCAGTGGGCCGGTTGTGGCATCGAGGATGTTGATTTGGTTCTTGGGTAGTCTTGCCTGGTCACCCTAAGGACTTCACCTTGCAAGCCTTTGAATCGGTCTAACGTGCAACCACATGTCAGTAATGGGACGGACCTAGTTGATTAAGTTGCTAATAACGCACTGTGGGACCTCAGGAGGTCAACTACACCCTTTGTGTAAGTTGTACGGGAGCGCGTCTGGTGAGGCCAGTACCCATCTAACGGTTGGTTGGCCTAAACTTCGCCTTAGCTAAGGGAAGGGTTAGTGTGCAACAACCGGGAGGACCACTTGTATTGTTAGAAGTTTTCGAAAGACTTTGTTACTGAACTCGCCTTTGTGGTGTTTGATCAGATCTTGTGGGTAAAGTGCATAACCTCTGCAGAGTGTAGAATCTATTCGAATAGCCGTGTCCGCGGTATTGGACATCGCTTGAATTACAAGTCAAGGGTTAAATTTTCTCAAAAATAACTTGGATCCAAAGGTTGGGTTGGATTAATAATGATGTTGATGGAAATATGGATTAGGATGGGAAATATGGATTAATAATGCTTATAACTTTTCAAGGAGTTTAATAAACATCTTTCCCATCCTAATCCATATTTCCATCAACATCATTATTAATCCAACCCAACCTTTCAGATCCAAGTTATTTTTGAGAAAATCTAACCCTTGACTGTAATTCCCGAGCGATGTCCAATACCGCGGACACGGCTATTCGAATAGATTCTACACTCTGCAGAGGTTATGCACTTTACCCACAAGATACAATCAAACACCACAAAGGCGAGTTCCCGTAACAAAGTCTTTCGGAAACTTCTAAAAATACAAGTGGTCCTCCCCGGTTGTTGCACACTAACCCTTCCCTTAGCTAAGGCGAAGTTTAGGCCAACCAACCGTTAGATGGGTACCTGGCCTCAGCCCCGGTACGCTCCCTCGTACGTACAACTTACACAAAGGGTGTAGTTGACCTCCTGAGGTCCCACAGGTACGTTATTAGCAACTTAATCAACTAGGTCCGTCCCATTACAGACATGTGGTTGCACGTTAGACCCAGTTCAAAGGCTTGCAAGGTGAAGTTCTTAGGGTGACCAGGGCAAGACTACCCGAAGAACCAAATCAACATCCCCAAAGGCCACAACCGGCCCACTGATCATTCTTACCACATGCCCCTGGCCGAAACTATTTATCAAACCCGATTGATTACCATGCACCACGTGCCATCAACATCACATGATACCTTTCCAAAACAGGTTCAATATATCATTAAGTCAATATTAACATTTGATTGTCCAAAATCATGTCATGAGCACGAAAGCGTGCCCTAAGCGATACTACAACGGTCTAAAACCCATGTTGGCAATTTAATAATGTCCAACTAGTAATCCACAACTAGGTGACAAGGGGTCATGGCACATATTTAAATAATCAAGGTGTCATACAAAGAAATTGGTATTTATCTAATCACCCATATTTAAATAAAGTATTTTCTAATTGAACTAGCATGCAATAAGTTAAATCAAAATAGGTTTCAAAATAGGATCAACATGGTCAAAGCACAACTTGCCTTCAAAAAGTACTTGTTCTTGGTCTTGAGTTGGATCCTGAGTCAATACTTCTCCTTCGAATCCCTCCCACTTCAACGCTCTACTGCAAAGCGTGCAAATAGCAATACACGAATAAATAATAGGCAAAAGTGTCCAAACATTCAAATAAAATCCATAAACAGAGAGAACATAATTTTATGAATTTTTAGAAACTGGAATCGCCAAATTTGGAGTTAAAAGCAAAAGTTATGATTATTTAAAGTTTAAATAATCAATTAAATAATTTTACAGAGAAAAACTTTAGTCCAAAAATTAAATAAAATTCATATTTAGGTAGATCTCAATTTTATACAAATTTAGAAATTTGAATCACTCAAATCGAGTTGAAACGCAAAAGTTATAAGCGCTTGAAGTTCAAACAAAATCAAATCATTATTTCGAATTAATGAATCATTTTCTTTTCGAAAATTAATTATTGCGTCGGCCGAGGACACGTGGCAGCCTCTGATTGGTCTGCTGACGTCAGCCGGTCCATGGACTTGGTCCACGCCGGCCGGGTCTACCGTGGACTCGGCCCACGACTCCATCGTGTCGCCGACATGTGGGCCCCACATGTCAATGTCACGCGACGCAATTAACCCGCACGGTCCAACTCATCGACATGCGGGTTCTACCGCGACGCCGGGCCGTGACGCCATGGTGCGGTTCGTTGTCCCGCCGACACGCTGCCCCGCGTGTCGAGACACGCGCTTCACGCGCGGCGTGGCTTGGGTACACGTGGCACAATCTCGCCGTTGATTTGAATATCGCCGCCAAGATTGGATCTATGCTTCACGCGTTTGGGGTGAACGCGTCAATCTGAGCCGCTGGATCTTGGATCCAACGGTTGGAAACGATCCTAACCCGTAACGTTATCCACAAGACGGCGACGTGGTCGATCGTGGGCCGCTGGATCTTGATCCAACCGCCCCAGATCTAATCTGATTCTAGGTTTGGGGGAGAACGTGGGCTCACCGTGATGGTCGGATCTTGATCCAACGGCAGCGAGCTCTGGAGGCGGCGATGGCAACGCTGGCGCGCGCTGCTCACCGGACGCGAGGATCGGTGACCAAGCCGACGGCCAGCGGGCCTCTCCGGCGAGATGAGTCCTCCCGCGGGTGTGCCTTGGCACGAGGGTCTCTGAATCTGGCTCCAACTTCGGCGGAAGACGGGCGGCGGCGGGACGAGGCAACAACCGCGGCGGGAGAGAGAGGACTCGGCGAGCAATTGCAAGGTGACGGCGGCGGATAGGGCTCGAGTTGTGGAAAACGATGCGCACGGTCCGCGAACCTCGGGCAACGATCCACGCCTTAAATACCGGCGGACGTCGAGATTCGCTTCGATTTCAGCGGGCGAGTCCATCCCGGATCTGGCGAGACGACGTGGACGACGCTGGCCGCCCACGTGGCGCGATCGACGGCCGAGATTGGCTCGATGCGCCGTGCCTAAGCGGATTGATCCTGGCCGTTGGATCTTGATCCAACGGTTCGGATCCATCTGGTCGAGGTTGGTTCGATCGAGTCAATCGGCTCGGTCGGACTCGAGTCCGACTTCGGGTTCGACTTCGATCGGATGAACAAGATTTTCGACGCGATTGATTTTCCACGATTTAATAATTAAAATAATTTCCGGAAATTCATTTAATTCATTAAAAATAGCAAAAGACTCGTAAAAATTCGAGAAAAATTCGAAAATATTTTGGATCATTTTGGACTCAAATAAAATATTTCCAAAGAAAATTTTATTTGCAAAGTTTAATTCTTTAATTATTTCAAAATGGAATAAATTCCAAATAAATCCAAATAAATTCCAGAAAATTCCAAAAATTCACCAAAGTACCAAATCACACATAGATTTAAGAAAAGCAAAATTTTGGGGTGTTACACCGTGCCGGTCCAACTTCCGCACACGTGGCTCAATCTCGGCCGTTGATTTGAAAATCAACGCCCGGATTGGATTCGGCTCTCACGCCGCGTTTGGGTTAACGCGTTTGATCTGGACCGTTGGATCTAGATCCAACGGTTGAGATTGGATATGGGGTTTTTGGATTGGAATCTCACCGGCGGTGACGTGGCGTGATCCTAGCCGTGCGATGGTGATCCGACGGTCCACGACGCCGGTCGGGCCGATGGCGGCGCTGGCGGAGCTGGCCGGGCCGAGCTGAACGGCGACACGAACAGCGGCGTTTGCGGGCTCCTCGGCGAGGTGAGTCCTCCCCTCAGTGCGTCTCGTCACGGAGTCCTGATCTGGGGTCAACGGCGCGAAGGACGACGGACGGCGGCGACGGCTAAAAACCGCGGCGGAGAGGGATTCCAACTACGCGAGCTCGCGCGCTAAAACGGGCGGCGGCTCCGACGGTGGGTTAGGGCTACGGTGCGCAAGGGAACGGGCTTCACGATGGCGGGCGGGCGCATTAAATAGGGGCCTCGCTCGTGTATCGCGCGAGACGGAGGTCGACTGCTACTGGCCATGATGGCGAGTCCGAATCCCATTCGGATTGGGTGACGTGGATCAACATGAGCCGTTGGATCTCAATCCAATGGTCACGGGCTAGGGTTGGTGGCTATTGCGGTTGATCTCACCGCTGGATCTTGATCCAACGGTTGAGTTTCAATATGATGGACCAAGAGTTCGACCGAAGTCGCATGGCTCGGTCGGACTTCGGACTGAATCGACTTCGGGCTCGATCGGATGAACAAGAATGCCACCGGTTTGGATTTCTCAGCGATTTAATATTTAAAATAATTTCCAGTAATTCATTTAATTCAAGAAAAATAGTAAAATACTCAGAAAAATTTCAGAAAAATTCTGGAAAATATTTTGGATCATTTTGGACTCAAATAAAATATTTCCAACAAAACTTTATTTGAAAATTTAATTCCTTTAATTATTTCAATATGGAATAATTTCAAATTAAATTCAAATAAATCCAAATAAATTCCAGAAAATTCCAAAAATTCACAAATGTGCAAAATAATATTTAATTTCATGAAAAGCAAAAATTGGGGTGTTACAGTGCACATGACATGATTTCGGACAATCAAATGTTAATCTTGACTTAATGAGATATTCAACCTGTTTCGGAGAAGTACCATGTGTTGTGATGTTGATGATGGCACGTGGTGCATGGTAATCAACTGGGTTTGATAAATAGATTTAGACTGGGGCAAGTGGCAAGAATGGTATGGTGGGCCATGAGTGGCACCGGGGATGTCGTTTTGGTTCTTCGGGTAGTCTTGCCCTGGTCATCCTAAGGACTTAACCTTGCAAGCCTTTGATCTGAGTCAAACATGCAAACACATGTCCGCAATGGGACAGACCTAGTTGAGTAAGTTACTAATAACTTGCATGTGGTACCTCGGGGTGTCAACTACACCTTTTTTGTAGCTTGAAAGGGGAGCGTACCAGTGCTATGGCATGGTACCCGTCCAATGGTATGTCGGTCCCATACTTCGCCTCCGTTAAGGGAAGGGATGGTGTATGACAGAAGCCAGAGAGGTTCACTTGTTTTGTTTGCAGTCTCTGAAACACTTTGTTATGATCACTCGCCTTTGTGGTGTTTGATTGTATCATGTGGGTAAAGTGCATAACCTCTACAGAGTGTAAAATCTATTCGAATAGCCGTGTCCGCGGCACTAGACATTGCTCGGGGATTACAGTCAAGGGTTAGACTTTCATGAAAACAACTTGGACTTGGAAAGTTTGGTTGGGTTAAACGATGATGTTGATGGAAATGTGGATTAGGAAAAGAAAAGTGTTTACTTAACTCTTGGAAAAGTTATTGATATAATCGTTACTTTTACTGCTTCGAATCTACTTATGCTACTTGCTAAATGCTGTTTTACTGCAAATGTACCTGTTAGCCTATCCTTGAACTAAGCCATGCATATAGAATATTAGTTTGCATTCTGTGCATGACTTGCTGAGTACCAAGTACTCACCCTTGCCACAAACAACATCAGTTGAAGGAGAAGCGACGCCAGCCTTGTAGGAGGAACTTCAGGAGGAGCCGTCTACTTAGGGAGCGAGCCCAGTCAGTTGCCTGTGGTATACTGGATGGCGCCACGTTGATGCTTTTATTCCGCTGCAATTTATTTACTTAATAAGTTTCCGCCCTGTGTGGCGTACTCTTGTAACTTGACCATAAGGTCGAGCAACCAGTTTGGTTATCTTAATTAAAGTACTTTATTACTATCGGTGTGTATGATTGTGATATTTACCGATGTTGAGACTGTGTGCACTAGCGTGATCCTGGACTAGTGCTGAATACACAGAGGGTCCGGATTTGCAAATTCGGGTCCCGACAGAGGTGGTATCAGAGCCATACTGACCGTAGGCTCACACATAGTTAGAATGGTCGTAGTGAGGATAAAACCTATTTTCTAAAGTTAAAAATTTGACAAGACAATGAATGAAATCTTGACTTATCCCCATCTCTCCTTTCATACCCTTTTGCTGAATTTCTCTTGCTACCCCCTTGGCTTTAAAAACCTTTTTGAGTTCTTACGCGAGTGGCTTTTGGCAGATGTTGATGAAGAACAACTACGCCGAGCGTGAAGGAGGCTACGCTGCCGAGTTGTAGCATATGCTGCAGCTGCTTGGAGGTTTTGAGAGGCCAATTTACAGAGGGACTACCATCGTGCAGGCAGGACTGGTCATAGGATGGGACGTTAAGATCACAGTGTATGCTCGAGAGAAGACGAAGTTCAGTCGTCCATTTCACTTCACCGCTAGGAGGTCAACATTTGAGATGGGAATCTAGGAGGTGTCTCGTCGAGCGATGCAGCAGATTGCTCGCACTTACTCCAGAGAGCTGGAAGGCACAGTATTCCGTCACCACCCACGCTGAGACAACAGAGCTCAGCAGAAGCCGATAGAAGATGAGGATGCTACCGTCACACACTTGGCCAGATTCGTCGTCGCCCAGGAGGAGCTTATCGACGACATAGTCCAGGAGTTGATGAAGGCTCGCGAACAGGTCGAGGAAGGGAAAAAGCACCTGGAGAATGCTCGTGAGTACGTCGCCTATGCTGCAGAGAGGATCGTAGAGCTGGAGAACGCACTGTATGGGCAGGGCCGGCTTGATATTAGAGTTGGACGCCCCAAACCCGGAGGGACCAGCACCTGAGCAGGAGCATCAGCCAGCACCACAGCCAGAGCCTGAGCCTAAGGATGATGCCGCTTCTTCGACTACTGCCGTTGTGGGGCATGGCGATCGCTTCGCGCCTATGCCGCCGCACCCGCTGCAAGGAGGCAGTGGAGGTTTTCTCGACGAGTGAGTGTATGTTTTGCAGTTGAGACTGCTTCGTCGAGTCGTGTTTTAGAATAAAGAGTCACCCTTAGAGGCGTTAGACTCCAGTGTGTTAGTTGATTTGGATTTTCATTGCTTGCTGAGTGTGCAGTATGTGTTGCAAGGCCCTTAGGTATTGTAAGCAACCATACCAAGTTATTATTGATTAAATAATAAAGTTGGATTTTGAGTTACACCTTTCCCCGCATAAGTTTCTCTACTACTTGTCTATTCTTGATCCCTCTCGTCTCTAAAATTTGGAGCAATCGACAGATGGTAAACACCCGCGGAAACCTTGGAGGCAACAGAAGTGGTTCTCGCCCAGCTGGGAACCCTTATGATGGAGCACCTGCACCCCAACCAGCACCGCTAGTAGACATGCAGAACTTTGGAGCTTTCCTTGCTGCATAGACCCAGCTGATGCATGCCATGATGTAACAAATGCAGCACATCACTGCTCAGGCTGCCGCTAATCAAGTCAATCAGGGACAGCGTCAGGGCTCAAGGTTGTCAGAGTTCATGAGGACTCATCCACCCACCTTCTCTAGGAACGCCAATCCACTGGAGGCGGATGATTGGCTTAGGTCAAATGAGAGGAAGCTGCATATTACTCAATGTGTGGGAAATGAGAGGGTTCTCTACGCCTCTCATCAGTTGGAAGGGACCGCCGCAGAATGGTGGGAGAACTTTTGCGCCACGCGGGAGAACCCACAGGACATCACATGGGAGGAGTTTACATCTGCATTTCGCCAGTACCATGTGCCAGAAGGAATAATGGACTTAAAGAAGGAAGAATTCAGGGCGCTGAAGCAGGGTAATCATCCGGTGTCTGAGTATCTGAACAAGTTCACGTAGAGTACCATGTGGAGGTAGTCGAGGTTGGGTCGAGGAGTGAGCGTTCAGATTAGTGGTTCAGACTCCATCGTAGAGTCGCGTCCAAGAATAAAGAGTCACCCTTAGAAACGTTAGACTCCAGTGTTAGTTTAATTTAGATTTCATTGATTGCTGAGTGTGCAGTAGTGTTGCAAGGCACCTAGGCATTGTGAGCAACCATACCACGTTATTATCAAATAATAAAGTTGGATTTTGGGTTATACCTTCCTCCCCGCATAAGTTTTCTCTATTACTTATCTATGCTTGTTTCCCTCTCGTCCCTTAAACTTGGAGAAATCGACAGATAGTGAACACTCGTGAAAACCTTGGAAGCAACGGAAGTGGTTCTCGCCCAGCTGGGAACCCTAATGATGGAGCACCTGCACCCCAGCCAGCACCGCCAGTTGACATGCAGAACTTTGGAGCTTTCCTTGCTGCACAGACCAAGTTGATGCATGCCATGATGCAACATATGCAGCAAGTCACCGCTCAGGCCACTGCCAACCAAGCAAATCAGGGACAGCGTCAGAACTCAAGGTTGTCAGAGTTTATGAGGACTCATCCACCCACATTTTCCGGAAACACCAATCCATTAGAGGCAGATGACTGATTAAGATCAATAGAAAGGAAGCTACACATTACCCAATGTGTGGGAAATGAGAGGGTGCTTTACGCCTCTCATCAGCTAGAAGGGACTGTAGCAGAATGGTGGGAGAATTATTGCGCTACACAGGAAAACCCACAAGATATCACTTGGGAGGAGTTCACCGCCGCCTTCCATCAGTATCATGTGCCCGAAGGAATCATGGACCTCAAGTAGGAAGAGTTCAGAGCTCTAAAGCAAGGCAGCCAATCAATGGCTGATTATCTCAACAAGTTCACCCAGCTCGCTCGCTACGCAACTGAAGATGTGGCGACAGATAAGGCGAGGCAGTCTCGCTTCATGAAGGGATCGAACTGGATCAGAGGTGGGACTGATCACCCACACCTTTCCGCACTTTCGTGAGCTTGTGAATAAGGCGCTCATCCTTGAAAACAAGCGCAAAGAATTGGACGACAACCAGAAGCGCAGGATAGCACAGCAGGGAGCACGCCAAGGAGGGCAATGCTTGAGAGTTTTACTGTCGGGACCCGAATTTGCAAATCCGGACCCTTCAGGTATTCAGACTAGTCCAGAACGCGCTTAGTGCACACAAGTCTTAACATCGGTAAATATCACAATCATACCACTCGATACTAATAAAGTACTTTAATCAATTAACTAAATCGGTTGCTTGACCTTATTTTCAAGTTACAAATATACTAAACTCATGTTGAAACTTAATAAGTTAGAAATAATAGCAGCGGAAAATAATATAACTTTGTGGTGCCATCCAAGATACCACAGGCAACCGATCGGGCTCGCTTCCTAGTTAGACGGATCTTCTCGGGAGCTCCTCCTCCAAAACTGGTGTAGACTCCTCTTCAACTGGTGTTGTATTGTGGCAAGGGTGAGTACTTGGTACTCAGCAAGTCATGCACAGAATGCAACTAATATACTACATGCATGGCTTAGTACAAAGGAATAGCTTAGGGTATATTTGCATTTAAACGACATTTAACAAGTAACATAAGTAGATTCGAAAGCAGTAGAAACAAGTATAAGATCAATAACTTTTCCAGGATTTTAGTAAACATCTTTTCCAAGCCTAATCCACATTTCTTTCAACATCATTGCTAAACCAAACCCAACCTTTCAAGTCCAAGTTATTTTCAAGAAAGTCTAACCCTTGATCAGAATTCCCGGCGATGTCCAATGCCGCATACGCCTATTCGAATAGATTTTACACTCTACAGAGGTTATGCACTTTACCCACAAGATACAAATCAAACACCACAAAGGCGAGTGTCTCAGAATAAAGTCTTTCTAAACTTCTAACAGCACAAGTGGTCCTCCCCGGTGTTGCACGCTAACCCTTCCCTTAGCGAAGGCGAAGTTTAGGCCAAACCACCATTAGATGGGTACCTGGCCGCAGCCCCGGTACGCTCCCCCGTACAACAACACAAAGGGTGTAGTTGACATCCTGAGGTCCCACAGGTACGTTATTAGCAACTTAATCGACCAGGTCCGTCCCATTACAGACATGTGGTTGCACGCTTGACCCAGTTCAACGGCTTGCAAGGTTAAGTCCTTAGGGTGACCAGGGCAAGACTACCTGAAGAACCAAAACAACATTCCCGGTGCCACAACTGGCCGACCCGATCATTCTTGCCACATGCCCCGGTCGAAAACTATTTATCAAACCCAGTTGATTACCATGCACCACGTGCCATCAACATCACATGATACCTTTCCAAAATAGGTTCAATATATCATTAAGTCAATATTAACATTTGATTGTCCAAAAATCATGTCATGAGCACGTAGCAGGTCTAAGCAATATACTACAACGGTCTAAATTCCCATGTTGGCAATTTAATAATGTCTAACTATTTAATCCTCAACTAGGGTGACAAGGGATCATGGCACATATATAATTAACCAAGGTGTCATACAGCAATTAGGCATTTATCTAATTCCCATAATTTAAATAAAGTATTTTCTAATTAAACTAGCATGCAATAGTTTAAAATCGAATTAATTTGAAATTGGGATCAACATGGTCAAAGCATAACTTGCCTTCAAAGAGTACTTGTTGTTGGTCCTGAGCTGGCTCCTGAGTCAACACTTCTCCTTCGAAGCCTTCTGCACTTCAACGTCTACTCGTAAAGCGTGCAAATAGCAATAAATAAATGAACAGTAGACAAAAAGTGTCCAAACATCCAAATAAAGTTCACAAATAGAGAGATCATAATTTTATGAATTTTTAGAAACTGGAATTGTCAAATTCGGAGTTCAAATGCAAAAGTTACAAGCATTTAAAGTTTAAATAATCAATTAAATAATAATACAGAGAAAAACTTTAGTCCAAAAATTAAATAAAATTCATCATTAGGTAGATCTCAATTTTATACAAATTTAGAAATTTGAAACACTCAAATCGGAGACTGGGTGTGCCACTGCCAACCAAGCACTTGGTCGGGCCATCGACATTGAGCCCCATCGACACGCTGGCCTCAGCGGTCGAAGACACGCCTCCACGCTACAAGCGCGACCGCGCTGATCGCGACGGTCGGCCTCCCGCCACGCAGCGCGTGATCTCGGCCGTTGATTTGAAAATCAACGGCCAGACGGATCTAGCCTAACGCAGTAGAAAAACTACTCGGCTAGTCTGGACCGTTCGATCTTGATCGGACGGTCAAGATCCAATCTAACGTAAACAACGTCGCTAACCCTAACCGTTCGATCTAAATCTAACGGCTGAGAATGGATCTAGTGGTGTGCGGTTTAGGCTACGTAGCACAATCTACGCCGTTGGATCTAGATCCAACGGTTAGAAATAGATCTGGGATTAGCACGTGGGATCTCACCGGGGTGTGACGTGGCGCGATCTGGACCCTTGGATCTGGATCGGACGGCTGGTGGAACTTGAGGTCCGGCGATGGCTTGCGGCGGGGCTGGTTCACCAGAGACGAAGATGGCGACCACGGCGACGGCGTTGCGGTGTTCCTCCGGCGAAGTGAAGGGTCTCTCTCGGGCGCGCTTGACCTTGCGGTTCCAGATCCGCTCAACGGGCGGCGAGGGCGGTGGACGGCGGCGAATCGCAATTGAACGCGGCGAACGCTCCTCCAACTCCGGTGAGCGATTGCGGCGCAACCACGGCGGCTCGCAAGGTGAGCAAGGGCTACGCAAGCGCCACGGAGTCGGCGTCACTGCTAGCCGTGATGGCGGTGATTAAATAGGGCCTCGGCGTCGCGTGGAACGCCGCGAGACCGAGGCTCACTCCGTTGCGGTGGCGAAATCGAGTTGGATTCGGATTGGGTGATGTGGCTCGATCGCCACCGTTGGATCAAGATCCAACCGAGGGTTTGGGCTCTGCCTGGCTCGGCTCGGTCGGGTTTTGGCTCGGTGACTCGGCCTCGGTGACGTGGCTCAATCGTGGCCGTTGGATCAAGATCCAACTGGCCACGCGGTTAGGTTCGGTCCGCTCGGTCGGACTCGAGTCCGACTTTCGGACTCGGTCCCATCGGATGAAACAAGAAACCCACTCGATTAATTAATCCAATTAAATTCTTAGAAATTCATTTAATTCATTAAAAATAGCAAAAGACTCAGAAAAAATCGTAAAAATTCGAAAATATTTTGGAACATTTTGGACTCAAATAAAATATTTCCAACAAAATTTTATTTGCAAAGTTAAATTCTTTAATTATTTCAAAATGGAATAAATTCAAATAAATTCCAAATAAATCCAAATAAATTCCAGAAAATTCCAAAAATTCACCAAAGTGCAAAATCACACATGAATTTAAGAAAAGCAAAATTTTGGGGTGTTACATTTACCAAATCAATTTTTTAGATTTCAGCCATTGAATGCTGCAAGAACGTCGTCGCCAAGCATCAAGACCTACCAACCGTAACTACTGCACACACCCCACCAGAACACCGCGAGTAGCCGTGAGGCACGCAGTGAGGTATTGCTATACATGTAATGAACCAGGGCACTTCTCCAACAACTGCTCCAAGAAGACAGCTAGGTGACACTGCTCGCTTCAACTGGGATCCACACCCGCCAGGACACCTGCACCAGGAGCAAACCATGGGACAGCACAGCCAAGAACCGCGTCCCAGACCGTGGTGAGAGGCCGAGTCAATCGCATGACCGTAGATGCACTTCAGAATGCGACTGATGTAGTACTGGGTAAGTTACTTGTCAACTCAGTACCTGCAACAGTTTTGTTTGACTCTAGAGCTTCGCATTCATTTGTTTCTCAAGATTTTGTTTCTAAGAATGAATTGGAGATTGTGGATCTTAAATGCATGCTTGTAGTTCAAACTCCACGTGTCAGAACTCCGATCTCAAGTAGGATGTTCTGGGGTAAGAGTACAAATAGATGGGGTAGAGTTCCTAGCGAACCTTATTATATTGGGAACCCATACCTTAGATGTCATTTTGGAAATAGATTGGTTGTCCAAGCACAAGGCCGTGCTCGACTGGTGGAAGAAGAATTGTATCTGTGGAGAGCCCTTGTGGAAGGAAAGTAGAGCTTCAAGCGGCCATGCCGCCGAGATGGACAGTTGATGGTAAGCAAGACAAAGGCAATCAAGATAAATGATGTCTCGATGGTGAATGAGTATCCCGATGTTTTTCCCGAAGACTTACCCGTATGCCGCGTATTGCGAGACATTGAGTTTGTGATTGAGTTAGTACCAGGAACTGCATCGATAGCAAATAGACCCTATAGTAACTCAAACGAAGAATTGGTATAGAAGAATAAACTGCATTAAGAGTTGATCAAGAAAGGATTCATCGATCGAAGTTAAATCGCCGTGAGGAGCACCGCTTTGTTTGTTAAGAAGAAGGATAGGAGTTTCAAGATGTGCATAGATTACCGTGCACTCAATGAAGTCACAGTGAAGAACAAGTACCCTCTACCCATAATCGATGACCTGTTTGTCCAGCTGAGAGGAGCTGGAGTTTTCTCCAAGATTGATCTGAGATCAGGATATCACCAGTTGAAGATCCGATCAGAAGATATCCCGAAGACCGCATTCTCATCAAGATATGGATACTACAAGTTCACTGTTATGTCCTTTGGTCTGACGAATGCACCCGCATATTTCATGAATTTGATAAATAAGGTTTTCATGGAATATTTGGACAAGTTCGTTGTTGTATTCATAGATGGCATCCTAGTCTACTCCAAGACAAGGGAAGAACATGTAGAACACCTAAAGCTAGTGTTGGAGAAGCTAAGGGAACAGCGGCTCTTCGCCAAATTCTGCAAGTGTGACTTCTAGAAGGACAAGGTAGAATTCCTTGGACATGTGATGACCGCAGAAGGAGTTGCAGTTGACCCAAGCAAGGTGGAAGCCATGTTAAATTTGGGATAGCCGAAGACAGTGACCCAGATCCGTAGTTTTCTGGGAATGGTAGGTTACTACCACCGATTTATTGAAGGCTTTTCGACAATTGCGAGACCTCTTATGCAATTGTTGAAAAAGGAGAGAAGAAGTTTAACTGGACGCCGGAATGTGAGAGAGGTTTTCAAGAGCTAAAGAATCGATTGACATCAGCGCTGGTGTTACTCCTACCTGATGTTAATCAGATCTTTGATATCTATTGTGACGCATCACGCCAGGGACTTGGGTGCGTGTTTATGCAAAACCAGAAAGTCGTTGCGTATGCATCAAGGCAATTGAGGCCGCATGAGGAGAATTACCCGACGCATGACCTGGAACTAGCAGCTATAGTGCATGCTTTGAAGTTGTGGCATCACTATCTGATTGGGAATAGATGTGAAGTGTACACGGACCATAAGAGCCTTAAGTACATTTTCACCTAATCGGATCTGAACATGAGGCAAAGGAGATGGTTGGAGTTGATCAAGGATTACAATGTCGGAATCCATTACTATCATGGAAAGGCCAATGTGGTGGCCGATGCCTTGAGTCGGAAGAGCCATACTATGAATATGATGATAGCACAAAATCGTGGCGAAGCCAGTGCAAGGAGTTTTAGAAACTGAAGCTAGAAGTAGTACAGGAAGGATTCCTAGCCACTTTGGAAGTAAAGCCTACCCTAGAGGACCAAATCCGAGAGGGACAGAAGGATGATGCCAAGATCCAGAGGATCAAGTCCAAAATGGATGAAGGCAAGGCTAAGGACTTTAGGCTGGATGAGCAGGGTACATTATGGATTAAGGACCGCATCTGTGTACCAAACAAGAAGGAGCTAAATTAGTTGATTATGGAAGAAGCCCATGACTCCAAGTATTCCATTCATCCAGGAAGTGCCAAGATGTACCAAGACCTGAAGGAGTGATTCTGGTGGCCAAGCATGAAACGTGAAGTTGCCGAGCATGTTGCGTTGTGTGATGTATGCCAAAGGGTTAAAGCAATGCACCGAAGGCCAGCAGGGTTGCTGGAGCCATTGAAGATTCCTGAGTGGAATGGGAGGAAATCGGAATGGACTTTATTACCGGTTTGCCGAAGACTCAGGGAGGATATGACTCCATATGGGTTATAGTGGACCTCTTGACTAAAGTCGCTCACTTCATCCTCAGAAGACCACCTATTCAGAGATAAGCTAGCGAATTGTATATGACCAGAATTGTTTGTTTGCACGGAGTGCCGAAGAAAATTGTATCGAATAGAGGTACCCAATTTACCTCGAGATTCTGGAATAAGCTGCATGAAGCCATGGGGACCCGTTTGAACTTCAGTACAGTGTATCGTCCGTAGACGGATGGACAGACTGAAAGAGTTAATCAGATTCTAGAGGATATGCTAAGAGCTTGTGCATTGGATTATGCTACCTCTTAGGATAAGAGTTTGCCGTACGCTGAGTTCAGCTATAATAACAGCTATCAGGCCAGTTTACAGATGTCACCTTTTAAGGCACTGTATGGCCGACCATGTTGAACACCATTGAATTGGAATGAGACGGGTGAACGACATGTCTTTGGACCGGATATTCTTCAAGAAGCCGAGGAACAGATCGCCATGATTCGGGAAAGACTGAAGATAGTTCAGTCAAGACAAAAGAGTTACGCTGATAACCGTCGTTGAGACTTGAATTTTGAACCGGAAGATTTCCTATATCTCAGGATTACACCTCTCAAGGGAGTTAACAGATTCCACGCCAAAGGGAAGCTTGCGCCAAGATATGTTGGTCCGTTCAAGATCCTGAGTCACAGAGGAGAAGTTGCTTACCAATTGGAGTTGCCGTAGTCATTGGCAGGAGTGCATGATGTGTTCCATGTATCCCAACTAAAGAAGTGTCTCCGAGTGCCTGACGAACAGACGCCACTAGAGTCAATAGAGCTGCAGGAAGACTTGACATATATGGAACACCCCGTGAAGATTCTGGACACCAAGGATCGAGAGACAAGGAATAAGTCAACCCGCTTCTGCAGAGTTCAGTGGAGCAACCATGCAGAGAGTGAAGCGACTTGGGAGCACGAAGAGGATTTGAAGAAAGAATTTCCGAACCTATTCCTTAGTCAGCCATGAATCTCGGGGTTGAGATTCTGTTAAGGGGGGAGGTTTGTAACACCCCAATTTTTGCTTTTCATGAATTTAATTGAAATTTTACACTTTTGAGATTTTTTGGAATTTTTTGGGATTTATTTGGATTTAATTTGAATTTATTCCCTTTTGAGATAATTAAATAATTAAAAATATTGAATAAAATTTTGTTGGAAATATTTTATTTGAGTTCAAAATGTCTCAAAGTATTTTCCATAATTTTTCTAAATATTTTGCTATTTTTCTCGGTTTATTTGAATTTCTAGAAATTATTTATTTATTAAATAGCAAGAAATCCTATCGGGTTTCACTATTCCTCCGACTCGAGTCTAACTCGAACCGGACCCAAGACTGACTCGAGGCCGACCGCACCACCTGGTTCGACTTGGCCACATCCGGGAACGAACCGTTGGATCGCGATCCAATGGTCCGGATTCAGCTGCGTCGTGCGCGCGCGGGCCGCCGGATCGTGCCAGGCGTGCGGCTGAGATTGCATCGTCCCCGCCAAGTCCGATACGGACTGCACAACCATGCCGCCGGGAGTTCGCTAGGGTTTCGCGGATTTCACGCACGCCGTGGCGGTATTTAATACCTTGACCCCAGTGCCGTTTTCTCCATTTGAGTGCGCGCCGTTTGCCCGCTTCCCATTGCTCAAGCCATCGCCACGCCCACACAATCAATCCTCGGAGCCACCCCGATCATCTTCGAGCCCAGATTCAGGTGCACGAGGACAAGCCGCGTCGGTTAGGACCATCCACCCAGTCGGAGCGCGCCCGCAACGCCGTTGCGAAGGTCATCTTCCCCGTCTTCGGTGGCCCAATGCCACCGCGCCGCCATCACTGCTCGCGAGCTCCCTTAGCCATCCAATCGAAATCCTAGCGCTCAGGTTCATCCACGTCACCCCGTGTAATTTTTCACATTACGGTTTTAGATCTGTTGTCAGCCGTGAGATCTAGATTCAACGCTCTAGATTGAACCACGTAGCTCGTAAACTGCACCGTGCTAGGGTTAGATCTCAGCTGTTAGATCTAGATCGTACGGTTAGGGTTAATCAGTGTTGTAGCATTAGAGGCGTTATCCACCGTTCGATCAAGATCGAACGGTGTAGATTGAGCCACGTGTTGTACGCCGGGACATGCCATGTCACCCCATGACGCGGTGAAACCCGATCCGATCCTAGCCATTCGATCTAAATCGAACGATCCAGATCAAGCCACGCCACCCCAAACGTGCGAAACCCAGATCCAACCTGGACCGTTGATTTTCAAATCTACGGCCTGGATAAGGCCACATGGCCGGGAGCCGAAAGGTCGCGGTCCATGCGGGCGACGCCTGGTCATCGCTGATGTCACGCGTGACGTCAGCGTGGGGCCCGCGTGTCAGCGGCTCAGCCAACTGTACGGTGACATCATGCTGACGTCACGTGGGGCCCGCGTGTCAGCCATCCCTTTGGTCGAGCTATGCTGACGTCACCTAGCCGGGCCCGCTTGTCAAAGGGACATGCGCCCGTGGGCCGGGTCCACGGTGGACCCGAGCCAAGCCATGCGCCGAGTCCATGGACCCGAGGTGACGTGGCAGCTCCTGATTGGTCCACGTGGCATGATGACGCAATAATCAGATTTTTAATAGAAAAATAAATGAATTAATTCGGTTTATTCTTTTATTTGATTTTTCAAACTTCAAACGTTTATAACTTTTGCATTTTAACTCCGATTCAGGTGATTCCAATTTATAAATTTGTAAAAAATTGAGCTCTACTTAATGTTGAATTTTATTTAATTTTTGGACATGAGTTTTCCTCTGTTTTTATTTATTTAATTGACTTTTGAAACTTTAAACGGGTATAACTTTTGCGTTTTAACTCCGATTTGGACATTTCAAGTTTCTAAAAATTTATAAAATTGTACCCTTTCTGTTTATGAATTTTATTTTAATTTTTTATACTTTTGTCTACTGTTTATTTATTTTATTGCTATTTGCACGCGTTACGAGTAGACGTGGAAGTACCCGAAAGCTTCGAAGGTGACGTTTTGACCAAGGAGCCAGCTCAAGACCAGGAAGAAGTACTTTTTGAAGGCAAGTTATGCTTTGACCATATTGCTCCTATTCTTGAAAATTAGTTTGATTTAAACTATTGCATGCTATTTTACTTAGAGATTGTTTAACTTATTTCTGGGAATTAGATAAATGCCAAATTGCAGTATGACACCTTGGTTATTTAATTATGTGCCATGAACCCTTGTCACCCTAGTTATGGAATATGTAGTTGGACATTATTAAATTGCCAACATTGGGTATTTAGACCGTCGTAATATATTGCTTAGAGCTGCTACGTGCACATGACATGATTTTGGACAATCAAATGTTAATATTGACTTAATGAGATATTAAACCTGTTTTGGAGAAGTATCATGTGTTGTGATGATGCTGATGGCACGTGGTGCGTGGTAATCACTGGGTTTGATAAATAGATTTAGACCGGGGCTAGTGGCAAGAATGATGCGGTGGCCCATGAGTGGCACCGGGGATGTCGTTTTGGTTCTTCGGGTAGTCTTGCCTTGGTCACCCTAAGGACTTAACCTTTAAAGCCTTTGATTTGAGTCAAACGTGCAACCACATGTCTGTAATGGGACAAACCTAGTTGACTAAGTTACTAATAACTTACATGTGGTACCTCGGGGTGTCAACTACACCTTTTGTGTAGCTTGAAAGGGAAGCATACCAGGGCCATAGCATGGTACCCGTCCAACGGCATGTCGGTCCTACTTCGCCTCTGTAAAGGGAAGGGATGGTGTGTGGCAAAAACCAGAGAGGTTCACTTCTATAGTTTGCGGTCTCTGAAATACTTTGTTACGATCACTTGCCTTTGTGGTGTTTGACTGCATCTTGTGGGTAAAGTGCATAACCTCTGCAGAGTGTACAACCTATTCGAATAGCCAAGTCCACGGCACCGGACACTACTCGGGGATTACAGTCAAGGGTTAGATTTTCATGAAAAAAACTTGGACTTGAAAAGTTTAGTTGGGTTTAATGATGACGTTGATGGAAATGTGGATTAGGAACGGGAAAGTGTTTACTTAACTCCTGAAAAAGTTATTGATATTATAATTGCTTTTACCGCTTTCGAATCTACTTATGCTGCTTGCTAATTGCTGTTTTACTGCAAATGAACCATGAAACATTCCTTGTACTAAGCCATGCATGTAGAATATTAGTTTGCATTCTGTGCATGACTTGCTGAGTACCTAGTACTCACCCCGTTGCAACAATACAATACCAGTTGAAGAAGAATCGACGCCAGCTTTGGAGGAAGAACTTCAGGAGGATCTGTCTATCTAGGGAGCGAGCCCAGTCAGTTACCTGTGGTATACTGGATGGCGCCACGTTGATGCTTTTATTCCGCTGTAATTTATTTCCTTAATAAGTTTTTGCCCTGTGTGGCGTACTCTTGTAACTTGACCATAAGGTCGAGCAACCAGTTTGGTTATTTCAATTAAAGTACTTTAATACTATCGATGTGTATGATTGTGATATTTACCGATGTTGAGACTGTGTGCACTAGCATGATCCTGGACTAGTGCTGAATACACAAAGGGTCCGGATTTGCAAATTATGGTCCCGACACTAATTCAGGCAAGGTAAAGTATTAGTACATTATGATTCCCAAAATATGATAGGGTCAGACGACTAATAAAAAGATCCAATTGCAGGCTCAGACGTCTGGTGAACAAAGGCGATGCGCAGGCCGTGGTCCAAACAAGATGCCTAAGGGTGTTCACAATATAGTACAGCTCATGGCAGTCGGGGAACCTGATTTACCCGAGACATCGTTGGGCCCGTACAGGACAGCCTTGTAACATCCTCATTTTTGCCTTCTGGAAGAAAAACCTAATTTAAATAAAGTAATTCAAAAGTTGGAGTTTTATTGGTGTTTATATTAATCTGGCATCCACTCCAACCCAAAATCGCGATTCAATTCCCTTCCGGTCGAAAAATCGGATTTTCCAGTCCCGCCGGTACCCGAAAATTCACCCGAGTCCAGAAATGCTCCAAAAATCTCCAAACCACTTTTAAAATGTTCCAAATATTCCTAAATGATTTTAGGAATTTATCCCCGAATTTTTGGACCTCCGTTTCTATTTTATCTCGCGCGGCTTTTGTTAAATGCCCGCAATTCGCTCCGGAATATTAAATTCCACAAATTTCATCCAAATTCAACCAAACCAATTCCATTGAGTTCCAAATATCCTAAAATGGCTCTAGGAATTTTTCCGGAATTTTTAGGCCATTTTTCCTAATTTTTCTCTAGGGCGGACCGTTTACGTAAAAGAGGGCCAATGAGGGAGTGACACGTGGCACATGAATAGTGTCATCTTCAACCTCTAGCCATGCATGGTGGGAGAGGAAGCTCCAAGCTCCATCAATGGCTACCTCTTCTTTAATTGCTCATAACTTCCTCCACGTAACTCCAATCGACGAACGGCCGGTTGCGTTGGATTCGGAGCGTCGCCCTCTTCGCATCCCCCACCACCTCTCGCCGGAGAACTCGCCGGAATCCGTACGGGCGCCCAAAAACCGAAAACGGTCATAATGGCTTTAATTGCTCATAACTCGGCCGTTTCTCGTCCAAACGCCGCGCCACCACTTCCAATCTCACCGTATAAAAGCTCTCTTTCCGGTGGTGTAAGCCCCTCTTTGCATCTCCCCACCATTTGCTCTCTAGATCAAGAAAACCGAGCGCGGTTCACTTTTTCGGTGTTCTTCGCGTTCGTTGTTGGTTCTTCTTCTCCGGTGAGCCATTCTTCGAGTTCTTAGGTTTCTTGTGACCGTGAGGAGGTCTAGCTTCTAACCCAAGTATTGATTTTAGGTTGCCTCAATCGTTGACGACGAATTTCGTGTTTTACCGATTTCAATCGAAGCTCCGTTCATCACCAAATTCAGCCACTCCGGTGAGTTCTAGTCCAATTCCTTCCTCCTAGATGTTGCTAAGGATGTTATCTAGAGGATTTAGCTTTTTATTTGGATCAATTTCATGCAAAAATGAAGGAAAAATCCGGATTTTTGGAAATGTTGCCTTCTCTGTTTTTGGTGTTCATGCCTTGTGTGCGTGTGTGCGTGTGCATCGCCGCTACTGCGCCGTTGTAGCCGCCACTTGCCGCCGCCCGCCGCCATGGCCGGCGCTGCCGCCGCCCGCCAGCGTCGCCGTGGCCGCCTTGCCGTCTTTGCCGGCCGCCTGCCAGCGTGTCTGTGGCCGCCGCCGCCGGGCCGGTCCCGCCATGCGCCGACAGCCATCGACCGCGCCGCCCTTGCCGTCAGCTGCCCTCGCCGCCCGGTTGCCCCACTCCTCTCTCTCCCTTCCTCTCTCTTTCTCACTTTCTCTCTCCTCCATTGCCATGCAAGGCAAGCTTCCAGAGGAAGCTTCCTCTTTTCACTTCCTCTCTATGACGCGTGGGCCCCACTGTCATACTCTCTTGGTCAGTCAAAGTCCGGTCAAAGCGCAGTCAAACGTTGACTCGGTCAAAACGGAATATTCCGGAATATTCCCGGTTTTCCGATTTATTCAAAATTCAAACTTCGGAAGCCCATAACTTCTTCATCCGAACTCCGTTTGACTCCATTCAAATTTCTAAATTCATCTAAAATCAAGATCTACCTGCCAGTATTATTTTTGTAATTTTTAGATTTTATTTATTTTCTGTTATTTATTTATTGCCTCGTTTTGCGCGTAGTCGAGAGCGCCGACGCGACCGCCGGTTCTGCTACGTACGACGACCTACTCGCGACAGAAGGCAAGTCTCTTTGACGCATTTTGATCCTACGTTTTCAAAAATGTTTAAATGCTTTATAAATTTGCATGCTATGTTTTAAGTCGTATATCAAATATAAGGACTTAGCTAATCCAAATTGTGATTACCTCTCTTTGATATCGACAACCATATTACTTGAAACCCTAGGACATTGCTTATACCATGCTTACGCTTATATGGTATCCCTTGATCGTAGTACGGTAGAATTGCTTGGGATCTTTATCAATGAAGTTAACCCATGGGAGGGATTTCTCAAAAATGAATGTTTACCAAAATGACTTGAAAGGTATTATAATTGGTTTGATACTGTTTTTCCAAAACAAAATAAAAAGGAAAACTTTTTTGGACTTGGGCGGATTGGTATGTCGGGTGGAAGCGGATCGAGTCTTGATCCTATTGTGCAAGTACCGCCCCAAGTCATATAAGGACCGACGCTTATGATTGCCATTTTAAGCAACACCGTACTACCACATGTCTATAATGGTACGACCTGGCCCACTAATTTGTAGAAGCCTAGTTTAGACTCACCACTCGGTTGTTGTGTGAGAGCCGGAAGGAGGCTTTGTTGTTGTTGTTGTTGTTGTTTTCCTCACACGGCGCAAGAGGGGGCTTCTGTACTGGGTGGAGAGAACCCTAACAGCGGTGAAACCTCAGCGGGTGGGTCTAGCTAGGTAGAAACATTGTAACGGCCTTGTCACGACCTCTCTGCCGGCACACCAAAGGAAGTGTGCTAATAGCTTGGCATTAAGAGATGATCGTGTCGTGTGGGTAAAGTTGTACACCTCTGCAGAGTTAAAACTATTCGAATAGCCGCTACATGATCAAAGGCAAAAGCAAGGAATGCTTTCATATTGGTAGACTTTGGTTTTGTTTTAAAATAGAAAATGTTTTGTTTTGGGATTCGGAGTGGTTAGAACTCTCGGATGTGATTTGGCGGATAGAGCCAACCAGGTGGAAAGAACCTGTGTTTGTATTTGACGGATGGAGTCACATGATTAACCCTGATTCTTTAAAATCTGGCGGATAGAGCCGTTTATATCGGTGATGGTGGATAGAACCTCACTACGATATTATGTATTTAAATGATTAAAAAGAATTGCGAAAAGTTGCTTTGTGAAATGCTATTACCTAAGTATGGTTTAATAAAACTTGGCTTTATGCAAATGAACCCTACTAAGCTTCCTTTGGAAAGCCCACATAAGCATATTTTCCCAGACTTGCTGAGTACGTTTGTACTCACGTGCTACACCAACATGTCATCATCAGAAAATTTTCAAGATGCGACCGAGGAGGGCGAGTTCTACGCGGAGGAGTACGAGGAAGGCTGCCAGGAGGACTAGTCGCGTTCCTAGTCGTCGCCTGTGGCGTTATGGCGTCTGCCTGTTTCACTTTTGTTTCCGCTGCTTTGTTTCCGGTCTTTAGACCGAGTATTGTAATAAGTGGCCATGTGGCCCATACTTGAATATTTATAATACAAGTTTCGTTATGTTCGGCAATGAAGTATCACTGTGACTGTGTGTACTAGCTACTGATCTGGGACTAGTACGGAAAGGCACAGGAGATTTCGGAGATCTGATCCGGGGTCTCACAAGCCTGCGGAGTACTTGCTAGGGATAATGTGTCGATCAGCTATAGATCATGGTCCGGCCGCCAAGGTGACCAGTGGTGGTTCCTAATGACCTGAAGGACTTGCTGTGGGACAAGCTAAAAGAAGTATTCCAGTTCCCTGAAGGATCCGAGGAGGTTGCAAAGAAATGTGCACTATGCATCATGTGCACGACGTGGAAGAATTGGAAGACGACGCTTAACAAAAACTTTGTGAAGAAGAACGAAACGCCAAATTTTAACTTGTACCCAAAGATTTGGGATTTCTGGGAAGAATTCATGGCGTACAAGAATTGTGAAGAAGCCCAGATAGTGAGTCAGAGGAACAAGGCTAACGCGGATAAAAATATATACCCTCACACACTAGGCACTGGTGGCTACGTGAAGAAAATACATGCATGGGATAAGACTGAAGAAGAGCTAATCCGCAAGGGCGTCATTCCTACGACGGCCGAGTTGAGCGAACGATCAAAGCACTAGTTGCTTGGGAGGGGGGCTTCTGTCTCAGAAGATGGCAGCTTAAGCTTCAGGAGTGATAGAACCCAGGAAGTGTCGCGGAAAATAACAGACGCTCACGTGCAGTCTTCTCAAGCCTTTTTTAGGCCACGAAGGGAGAATGACGAGCTGAGCATTGCCCTGGGTAACAAGGAGCACCCTGGTCGCACCCGAGGAGTTGGTTTGGTGCCATGGAAAGAAGGCTTCGCAGCTGACGCATCGTTGTACAAGCGGCCGAAGAGAATAAGAGAAGATTAACTGGACCGCCAAATACAAGATGTTGTGGCAAGAGCATTGGCGGAACAGAGAGCAGAGCTGGATAAGGTTGTGGAGAAAGTAGTAGAGAAAGCTCTCAGCTCACGACCGCCACTCGATGACAGCCCTCGAAACTTCAGCCATGTTATTCATAAGAGCACCTGCGCGTCCACAAGGATCCCCGAAGAGCATGGACTCCATTTTCAAGTGCATGACATCACAGAACCGACACCCTACAAGCTGCATTTGTCCGCACATGGCATTACCTTCAAGGTGGCTGATGGCAGGGCTTGGCCACGCGGCTCCTCGCAGGTTCTACACTGCTGCCCGATACCGCTGGGATTTGCTAGGGTCGAAGTGGACAGTGTAGTCTGACAATACCACAAAATGGAGGTAGAGATCCCTGGCGAGGACGGGAACAACAAACTTGGAGAAAACGTGCATGGCTTCCTCGTGTGGTGCAAGAGCTTGATTATGTTTGGCTCCGACGATGAGGACGACGATGATGATGCTCAGCGGCACTCCTCCGCCGGCATCACCCAGGAAAAGTCCAACTCCTCCGTCGGCACCAACCAGAAAAAGTCCAACTCCTCCGCCGGCACCCCAGGAAAAGTCCAACTCCTCCATGGCACTAACCAGAAAAAGTCCAACTCCTCCGCCGCCACCAGCCAAGAAAAGTTCGATTCGAACATCTGCACCATCTCGGAAGTCCGCACCGTCTCATAGCAAATCTCGGTCATCTTTGAAGTCAGCACAACCTCAAAAGAAATTACCAGCCGAGATGACTGAAGAAGAGCGTAAAAAAGAAATAAGCGCCTGTGTAACTTCTCATTTCAAAAAGAGGCCATCACCTAAGAAAACTAAAGTTGATGCTAATGCACAGAAGTTTTCTTGACTATGGCAGAAGTCAAACAGGCAGGGGCTGCGTCTGAACCTTCAAAAATGTCAGACTATGAGCGCATCTCCAGAAAGCAATACTTGAAGGGGGCTAGTGTGGACGCGTTGAAATCACAAACTGAAATAGAGGTTGCTGAACAACTTCGTGCTCACGCAGAAGGTCTAAGGTGGAGGTTCATTATCGGGCAACCACTGGTTGAACCATCTCATTTAGACTACCTAACAACACAATTGCGGCGCGTCCATCAGTGGTACATGCAGCAGAGCAAAAATGGTATGGATGCATTCCCAGTCAAATACAAAGAATCGGATTTTCACATTGGGGATAATACCTTCTGGGTGTTTTTCCTCGAATTGTATATGTTGTACCAGCAAGACGCCCTGGTCGTGAATATAGTCAGAGTGTGGACTTTGTAAGTTTCAATTTATATTATTGTATATTCCTGTACCACTTAACTTCATGTCTAACTTATTTTTGATATATGCATAATGGAGATACATACATGTAGAATAAATGCCAATGAAAACCTAGGATTTATCAATCCGGGGATTGTCAACGAGAAAATTGTCCTTTCGGATCCAAATTTTTTTGAAGACCATTTATTTAATACTTTCTTGAAGCTGCAATACAAAACCTCCATACTTTTACCCTATAACTTTAAGTACGTATTACCATACTTCTAATATTGTTTTACTATTTTTGCGTGACACGATGTGGGACTAATAGGCTATGTTAACATATATGACTAGGTTTCACTGGGTCCTCCTCGTCATCGAGTTAGATGCTAGCAGGATTTTTGTCAAGGACTCGATGAGAAAACCCCTTGATCTGTATCAAGACTTTTGGGACATGCTGAACAGGTAAACTCGATCGTTGCGTTATTGCTCTAGTAATATTCCATTCTATTGCATTTAACCTTAATTACTATTTAAAATCATTCACAGGGCATTCACACGATATTGCAAGAAAAGTCTTCGACATCGTCCCTGTAAGTACAACCTCCATTAGGTTGATCCATTAAGTTGGTTTTGGTGATTAATGACAAATCCTAATATGAGACTAATGTTTAGGTTATTACTATTTTCGTCTCATCAAGGATGATTGATGATCATTGACAAATCTAATTTATAATGAGGCTAACATATTTATTGAGCTTATGTTTAGTAGCCTCACATTTGGATAGAAAATGGAAAACCCAAGGTATGCATTGTATCAATGTTCATTATTTTATTGCATACTTAGGATTTAAGTTGAAGTATGAATTTCTCCAACTTTGCTTTAACCAAAAATTGTGTATCATGTTTCCCAATCCATATATTTCATGGATGCACACATTTAGGGGGAGTTCACACTCTAACTTAATGTTTCATTGCATTGATCTATTCCTTATTACAACATATAAAGGATCAAGACATTGAAACTAGATCTTTGAGTATACATTTAACATGCATAGTTGTAGTATACTCATGGTATCATAGGATATGCTCCAAAGAAATAAAATTGGATACGTGCATATTGATTCAAGATCAATTATACGTATGCACATATCTTTGTGGAGTTTATCTTATAGTTGATGGCTTAGAGTAACGATCATTTCCATACATTCCACATATTATGGATCATTACTTTCCATCAACATGAGTATATGAAAACCTGTGTAGTTATTGTATACTCATATCAATTTAAATGAAGATTTAAATTGAGGTCGTTTATCTCTTAATAATCAAAGAACATTGCATCAAGAATTGATGGTGTTCTTGTGATCGATTAAGGATAATCGATAGTTCTTGAGTATAACGAAGCATTAGTTGCATCAATATACTTAAGACACAAATAAAATTATTCATTTAAATTGATTTAGGTTGTGCTCAATCATTATGGAGGCATTCATTATGTGTTAATTGAGTGCAAGGATGATTGAGACAACTATGCATCTTGGACTAACCATTTTCATAAGTGATAATTGAGCCAGGTTAGGTCCAATGATGGTTAAGATAAAGAAACGGGACAAGGACGACATCATGAGGTGATGAATGTCAAGAGGAGATCCCGTTGAGAAGGAAAGAAAAGAATGTTCATCAAGAGGAGATGAACAAGATGTTGTGAGAGCCGGGTGATGATCCGGTGAGAGAGAAGTAGAGCTGTGTGACAATCTTGAAGAGAAGATGATCGTAAATCATGAGGACTTCAAGAGAGAGCGATGTGACAATCCCAGGGAAATGAGGTATGATTGAAGATCATAAAGGCCCCAAAGGGGATTGATCACGTGCGGCATCAAAGGTAACTAGATAGAGTGTCTTGTTATAGGCGTGCCGTACTATTAAGAGGGATGCAACGTGGATGATTTAGAAGTGTCTCTGTGCTCAAGTGTTATCTATCCTTAAATAGTTGAGAGACACAATACACATCACGTGCAAGGATTGTTTGTCTTTATGTCTGGATCGGATGTTCCGATTGGGGATCGGATGTTCCGATCCATCGGTAAATCCGGTGGTGTGTTGGTGAGAGTCTAGAACCTCTCTGTGAGGATCGGATGTTCCGGTCTTTGGATCGGATGTTCCGGTCTTTGGATCGGATGTTCCGATAAGTGTTAAACTCAAAAAGGGTGCTCTCTGGTCAAATCGGAAGTTCCGATGTAAGTTCCGATGTTGGATCGAAAGTTCCGATGTTGGATCGGAAGTTTCGATGTAGACTTAGAAACTTTTTGAAAGTTTTCTGTAAGGTGCCTCTCTGCCCAGATCGGAAGTTCCGATGCAAGTTCCGATGTATCGGAAGTTCCGATGTGTTTATTGGATTGAGTTTGTTCTGGAGTTTTTGCCTGGTCGGAAGTTCCGATGTTGGGATCGGAAGTTCCGATGTGTGTAAAACGGCTAGTTTTCTTGCTCCAACGGCTAGTCTTTGGGTGTGGGGTATAAATATCCCCCTTGGCCGGTTGGGAGATAGGGTTGAGGATATTTTTGAAGGGCTAAACAAGAGGTTGAGCTAGTGGAGTAGAGAGAATACCTTGTGATGCATTTGTTGCTCCTTGGTCATCTCATGAGCTAGAGAGAGCTCTAAAAACTTGTGTTGTGATTAGGAGTGGATTGAGTGTTCCTCCTTGCTCCTTCTCCCTTGATCTTAGTGATCCCTCTTTGAGTGAGGTGTGGGAAGTGAGAGTTAGTGCTAAGAGTGTTAGATTGAGATACATCTTGAGCACTAGAGTTCATTTCCAAGATCATCCATTCGTTGGATTCGTTACTCTTGGAGTTTGAAGACTCCTAGAGCGGCTCTGGCGTCGCTCACGAGCAACCAAAGTGTGTGGTGTGCCGTGAGAAGTTTGTTGAAGGTCCGATTTCACCTCCGAAAGGGAAGAAATCAAGAAGTGAAGCCACATCTCAAGTGTGACCGAGATTGGCGAGGAATAGGGTTGGAAAAGACCCAGCTCAAGTGTGACCGAGCCTCCTCAACGAAGATGTAGGAACCTCCTTGGAGGAAGTCCGAACTTCGGTAAACAAATCACCGTGTCAATTCTTTACATGTGCTTATTGCTTTACTTTGCTATCTTGTATTGAATTGATCTATCTAGAGTTGGTTATCTCGCTAGCTAGCTTTACTACTAGTTGCTAATATTTGCTTGTGCTAGCTTCGAGTAGAAATCAATTTGTGTATAGGCATAATTCGTTTAGCATTTCTCTAGACTCTGTTCTAATCGGATATTCCGACCTCGTATCGGATATTCCGACCTCGTATCGGATATTCCGATTAGACACCGGAACCTCCGACTCCATATCGGAAGTTCCGATCTATTTTTCGCTGCATTGAACTAGAGAATTTTAAATCGCCTATTCACCCCCCCTCTAGGCGTCCATCCTCAATCCTCTCAATTGGTATCAGAGCCACGGTCACTCTCATATTAGGCTTTACCGCTTAGAGAGTAAAAAGGATGACGACTAGCGGATTAGTGCACTCTCATGATTCACTAATGCTTTATGGTTATAATTATGCTCATTGGAAATTATGCATGATTTCATTCTTTAAATCCATGAGCCCCCAAATATGGTGGATCGTAGATGTCGGCTTTTCTCTTCGTCTAAACGAAGTGGCTCCAACTAAAGGAGAAGAGAAATGCTTACATCTAGACGCTCAAGCTACTAACGCTATTTTTAGTTCTGTGAGCGATGAGATATTTGATGAGATATACAACCTCAAGAGTGCTCATGATATGTGGACAATGCTTCAAGACAAATATGATGTGTCCACATCATCAAATGAGGATTGCATACAAGAACGGATGTCGGTTGATGATTCTTCTACCTCTACATCAAGTGATGAAGAACCGACATCACCATCTACCTCCTCTTCCGCCCCAAACAATGACAACACTCCTATTTGCCTCATGGCAAAGGAGAAGAAGGTATCACACACATCCAAATCTCAAATTGTAGATGATTTTGGTAAGAGTGATGATGATAGTGATACCGATTATGATGATAGGTTTGGTGATATTAGAGAAATATCAATATCCAAAATGCTTGTCTTGCTTGATACAATAGAAAAGCAAGAGGACACTCTCGAGAAGCAAGAAGATTTGCTTATCTTTGAAAAAGAAAGAAATCTTGAACTTGAGAGTGATCTTGCTAAAGAAAAGGTGAAAAATGAATCTCTTGAGAAGGAGAAAACTAAGTACAAAACTTTGAAGGATGAGTATGACTCACTTCAAAAGAATTATGATGTTCTTAAGGAAAATCATGAAAGTATCCTTCTCAAGGAATTCATTAAGTCTAGAGTAGACATTAGTATTCAATGTGATTTAATTGATGAAATGCTTTGCTCAAATGTCATTCCTTGCATTTCATCCAAAATTGATATGTCTACTCCTAGCATTGATATGCCCTCATGCTCTAATGATATTGCTTCAAGTTCCTCTATGTTGTTAGATACTAATCTTGTAGAGGAAAACAAAGAGCTCAAGAAACAAGTCACAAAGTTGAAAAGTGACTTGGAGAAGTGCTACAAGGGCAAAGCCATCCTCGACAAGATCTTGAGCGAGCCTCGGGTGCCGCAAGATAGAAGAGGACTTGGTTACATCTCCAAAAGGGAGAAGAGCAAGCCAAAGCACCACGGAAGACTCTCTAAGATCAAGCGGTGCTTTGGATGCAACAAGAAGGGTCACCTTGCCTCGGTGTGCCCTAATCAAGTTGATGGCATGGGAACGTCATCAAAGATGAGGCTTGACGGCAAGAAGCAAAACCTTAAGAGGACTAGAAGAGGTCGAACTCAAATTTGCTTCAATTGTCGGCAAAAGGGGCATATCGGTAAGGATTGTCCCAAAGGTATAATCCCTAAGCCTACTATTCATTATAATGATTATTTGCTTAGGAAGGACAAGAATGGTATTGCCAAGCTTGTCAAGTCCCCTATGCCCGCCAACAATGATGTTATTCATTTGCATAGGAAGAGTAAATCTAGAAATGAATTTGCAAAAATTGTTAGGACTCCTAAGCCAACTCAAAGCAATTCAAATAAATTGCTTAGGAGAAATAACATTAGCAAATTATTTGCTAGATACACTAGATCCTCTAAGCCTTCTCACTTTAATGATTATCACTTGCTTAGAAAAGATCAAACTAGAAATAGGGTTGCTAAATATGTTTGCCCTCCTAAGCGTCCACGACTCAATGACAATTATATGCTTAGGAGGAATAAATATTGCAAACCTATTCCTAGAAATGTTAGTCATTCCATTAATGCTAAAGTTAGGGCCATTTGGGTTCCTAAATCTATTGTGACTAACATTGTTGGACCCAACAAGGATTGGGTACCAAAAACCGCCTAAAATGTTTTTAGTCAATAAGAGATGGATTGGACACTTGGCTCAATCGAGGAAAACAAGATTTCACATGTCAAATGAAGCCAAGAATGAGGAAGATCATTCTATTATCATGAGCCAATTCCATCTCGGTAACTTGCAATTTAAATTGAGTACTTTATTTAGCTTCTAGCCTTATGTAGGTTTAGAATGCATTAGTTTCATGAAAACCAATTTAATTGCTTGTTGTTTGTACCTTGCTCATGCTTCTTACTTGTGCTTTAATTGTAATCTTGAGCAAGTTAGGAGTGGCACATTTAGGGGGAGTGCTAATTCATAATCATGTGTATCACATCCCTACGTGTGCCCATATTTATTATAAGTGCTTATATATTTTTCAAAATCAACCTTTTAGCCAAAACTCAAAATTTGCTAATCTATTTGTAATCTTTTGAAAAACTAGTTGAGAAATGTATACAAATGCTTTCAAAACGTTTTCAAAGGTTTTGCTTCACAAAATCTATTTTGAAAAGAAAATGAGATATATACCAAAAACCTAAATAGAAGTATCTTGTTTTGGATTTAAATGTATAATTTTCATAAAGTTAAAAGTAAAAAGATTTTTAAAATAATTTCAATACAAAAATCCTAATGTTGGTCATTCTTAACATCTTTCGTGTTTAAAAGATTTCCAAAAGACCAATCAAACAAAAGTTATTTTATTTTGAAACTCGCCAAAAAACTTGGTTTGACCGATATAGATCAAAATATTGCACTTAGTGAGTTTCACCATGTGGACTAGATCTTGTGCCATATCCTAGTTCAAAATGGTATTTCAAACTCATACACAAAAGTTCAATCTCTAAATCTTATCTCATTCTCTTAAATTGGATTTGATCTTTTGTGTTGTTGAGTATTTGATTTATTGGATTTTCTCGTGGTTCTTCAAAAGAACCCTCTTTGGACTAAAAGCAAAATTTATGTTTTAACAGATCCAAATTTGCAAAAAGCTTTGTAAAAATATTATACTATGTATTTCAAATGTTTTACAAGCTTTCAATTTGAAAATTCTATGTTAAAAACTATTTTGACTCAAAGTCCTTGTTTTCAACCAAAAAGAGCCTATTATTGAATGTTGGCATTCAAATTGGATTTCATTGTTTTATAAATTGTCATGGCTTCAAAAATGCATTTCAAATCCTTCAAGCTATGAGGGTTCAATTGTTGGTGAAATCCAAGTTGAAGTTGCACATTGAGGGTTTATGAAAATTGTTTTCATCTTTGTACCTCAAAGCGCATTTTGCCAAAATGAGCTATATGAAAATACTTTGCAAACAAAAGTTATCCTAAAAATGTTTGAAATAGTCCAAAGTTAGTTCCCTAATGATTTCAATTTATTTGGACTTCATTTGCAAAAATTCTTGACAAATTTGCAAAAGGTGGACTGAACTTTGAGTTTCAATCGGCTGAAAAATTCAACTCATCGGAACATCCGATTTTAAATCGGAAGATCCGATATTCGAGTTTAGTGCACATCGAATATCCGATCCATATATCGGAATATCCGATCTGTATACAACTGATTGTATAATTTCTTCGAATTTGGCTTTGGGATATCTTTTATTTGGTACTTCCTTTTTCAAGAATTCCTTTTAAGAAAGATTCTTGTATTCCCAAAGTATCTTTGTGCAAAAATTCAAAAGTGTTGCATTTTACATGAATATGTTTTCAAATGGTATCAGTTTTGAGTATTCAATTGATTTCAAAAGTGGTATTCACTTGATCTTATAGCTAGACAAAACTTGTGCAATTCAAATGCAAAATAGCTCCATGATTCATTTATTGAATATCTTGTGGAGCTCATTTATGTCAAGTTTTGGGCACTTAAATGCTTCCAAGTGTTATCATCAATTGTTTAACTCTAAGTTTTCAAGTTGTTCTCTGATACCTTTGGTTTTGCTTTGATCTCTTGTTTTTGATAAAATCTTGGTGATTTCAAAAATCAAATTCAAACTAAGGGGATTTGATCTTTACAAAGGTTTATTTTCACCCCTCATGATTTTATTTGTAAAGCTCTTTTGTCTTCTCTAAATCTGTGTGGTTTAGGATTTCAAAAAGCAAAACCTTGCAACTTTTATTTTTCATGCTCTAGTTTTGTGTTTGCAATTGCTTTGATACCCTTAAATGCTTAATTGCTCTGATACTCATCGATTCAATCGATTATTTTTCAATTAGTATCAATATCTATGTGATTTGATCCAACAAGTAGTATCAAGAGAGCTTTATTCATTTATTGTGGTTACTAGTGGTATCTTTGGATACCTGTCTTCTCACCTTGTGATGTCATTGAGGTTATTGTTCATTACTACAAATGACATCCTCGGTTATTTGAATTCTTTCAAAGTGGTATCAATGAATTTAAAATCCTCCTACAAGTGGTATTTTGATTGCCTCTTGTAGCCTCTACCTTGATACCCAAATTCTTTTGAGTTGGATTCTCCATAAGTTTAAATGCATTGTAAGTTCAATCGCTTAAGAACTCTCTGTGTGAGGTTCTTTATGAATTGAAATACATAAAAATGAGAAATTTCATTTGAGCATTATTCTTTATGAATAATTCTTTATGCTCGTTCTTGAATGAAAAGTTTCAAGCAAAACCCTTAAGATAGATTTTAAAAGTGATATCTCATTTCTTAAGTGGCTTTTGTGTTGGGTTTCTCGCTTAACCCTATTAGGCAAAATTATAGATTCTACAAGAGAATCATGGTGTTTATCGTAAAGCCTAATAAAATGAAGTGATTTATTTGAATTAGTTTCAAATAACCCTTGTGATACCTACATTTGCACTTTAAGTTTAAATCCTTTCAGTTGGTACTTGAGCTTAAATTCCTTCAATTGGTTTCAATTGGTATCCAAACTCAAAATATGGTCTCCTTTCAAGTGTTTGCTCTTCTTGACCATATTTCAAAAATTTTGCCAAACTTGTTTGCTTTGCCTTGCATTTGGTATCAAGCCATCATTTGGTATTTTGTCTTTTAATTGGTATAAAGCCACAAAAATTGCCACAGGCGGTGTTATTGAAACCCTCCTTCATGCTTAATTTATTCAACACCAAAAGGGGGAGATTGTAAGTTCAAGCTTATGAAATTCAAGTCTCTCTTCCTCACATTATTTTAAGTTGGATGTTCATTTGCTTTTGGTGCTTATTGACAAAAAGGGGGAGAATTATGTGAGCTTTCCTCAATTGCCTTGCACATGTGTTTATCTCATGCATCTTCATATGCATCATGTGCATAGCATGCCATGGTATGGATATAAAATGCTTAATATTTGTTCCATATTGATATATATCCATTAGTGCAATTGTGGAAAAAAGGTTTTGTCATCAATCACCAAAAAGGGGGAGATTGTAAGTACAACCTCCATTAGGTTGATCCATTAAGTTGGTTTTGGTGATTAATGACAAATCCTAATATGAGACTAATGTTTAGGTTATTACTATTTTCGTCTCATCAAGGATGATTGATGATCATTGACCAATCTAATTTATAATGAGGCTAACATATTTATTGAGCTTATGTTTAGTAGCCTCACATTTGGATAGAAAATGAAAAACCCAAGGTATGCATTGTATCAATGTTCATTATTTTATTGCATACTTAGGATTTAAGTTGAAGTATGAATTTCTCCACTGCTTTAACCAAAAATTGTGTATCATGTTTCCCAATCCATATATTTCATGGATGCACACATTTAGGGGGAGTTCACACTCTAACTTAATGTTTCATTGCATTGATCTATTCCTTATTACAACATACAAAGGATCAAGACATTGAAACTAGATCTTTGAGTATACATTTAACATGCATAGTTGTAGTATACTCATGGTATCATAGGATATGCTCCAAAGAAATAAAATTGGATACGTGCATATTGATTCAAGATCAATTATACGTATGCACATATCTTTGTGGAGTTTATCTTATAGTTGATGGCTTAGAGTAACGATCATTTCCATACATTCCACATATTATGGATCATTACTTTCCATCAACATGAGTATATGAAAACACTGTGTAGTTATTGTATACTCATATCAATTTAAATGAAGATTTAAATTGAGGTCGTTTATCTCTTAATAATCAAAGAACATTGCATCATGAATTGATGGTGTTCTTGTGATCGATTAAGGATAATCGATAGTTCTTGAGTATAACGAAGCATTAGTTGCATCAATATACTTAAGACACAAATAAAATTATTCATTTAAATTGATTTAGGTTGTGCTCAATCATTATGGAGGCATTCATTATGTGTTAATTGAGTGCAAGGATGATTGAGACAACTATGCATCTTGGACTAACTATTTTCATAAGTGATAATTGAGCCAGGTTAGGTCAATGATGGTTAAGATAAAGAAAGCGGGACAAGGGCGACATCATGAGGTGATGAATGTCAAGAGGAGATCCGTTGAGAAGGAAAGAAAAGAATGTTCATCAAGAGGAGATGAACAAGATGTTGTGAGAGCCGGGTGATGATCCGGTGAGAGAGAAGTAGAGCGTGTGACAATCTTGAAGAGAAGATGATCGTAAATCATGAGGACTTCAAGAGAGAGCGATGTGACAATCCCAGGAAATGAGGTATGATTGAAGATCATAAAGGCCCCAAAGGGGATTGATCACGTCTTGGCATCAAAGGTAACTAGATAGAGTGTCTTGTTATAGGCGTGCTTTGTACTATTAAGAGGATGCAACGTGGATGATTTAGAAGTGTCTCTGTGCTCAAGTGTTATCTATCCTTAAATAGATGAGAGACACAATACACATCACGTGCACGGGATTGTTTGTCTTTTATGCGGATCGGATGTTCCGATTGGGGATCGGATGTTCCGATCCATCGGTAAGTCCGGTGGTGTGTTGGTGAGAGTCTAGAACCTCTCTGTGAGGATCGGATGTTCCGGTCTTTGGATCGGATGTTCTGATAAGTGTTAAACTCAAAAGGGTGCTCTCTGGTCAAATCGGAAGTTCGATGTAAGTTACGATGTTGGATCGAAAGTTAGATGTTGGATCGGAAGTTCGATGTAGACTTAGAAACTTTTGAAAGGTTTACGTAAGGTGCCTCTGCCCGGATCGGAAGTTCCGATGCAAGTTCCGATGTATCGGAAGTTCGATGTGTTTATTGGATTGAGTTTGTTCTGGAGTTTTTGCACAGTCGGAAGTTAGATGTTGGGATCGGAAGTTCCGATGTGTGTAAAACGGCTAGTTTTCTTGCTCCAACGGCTAGTCTTTGGGTGTGGGGTATAAATATCCCCCTTGGCCGGTTGGGAGATAGGGTTGAGGATATTTTGAAGGAGCTAAACAAGAGGTTGAGCTAGTGGAGTAGAGAGAATACCTTGTGATGCATTTGTTGCTCCTTGGTCATCTCATGAGCTAGAGAGCTCTAAAAACTTGTGTTGTGATTAGGAGTGGATCGAGTGTTCCTCCTTGCTCCTTCTCCCTTGATCTTAGTGATCCCTCTTTGAGTGAGGTGTGGGAAGTGAGAGTTAGTGCTAAGAGTGTTAGATTGAGATACATCTTGAGCACTAGAGTTCATTTCCAAGATCATCCATTCGTTGGATTCGTTACTCTTGGAGTTTGAAGACTCCTGAGCGGCTCAGCGTCGCTCACGAGCAACCAAAGTGTGTGGTGTGCCGTGAGAAGTTTGTTGAAGGTCCGATTTCACCTCCGAAAGGGAAGAAATCAAGAAGTGAAGCCACATCTCAAGTGTGACCGAGATTGGCGAGGAATAGGGTTGGAAAAGACCCAGCTCAAGTGTGACCGAGCCTCCTCAACGAAGACGTAGGAACCTCCTTGGAGGAAGTCCGAACTTCGGTAAACAAATCACCTTGTCAATTCTTTACATGTGCTTATTGCTTTACTTTGCTATCTTGTATTGAATTGATCTATCTAGAGTTGGTTATCTCGCTAGCTAGCTTTACTACTAGTTGCTAATATTTGCTTGTGCTAGCTTCGAGTAGAAATCAATTTGTGTATAGGCATAATTCGTTTAGCAATTCTCTAGACTCTGTTCTAATCGGATATTCTGACCTCGTATCGGATATTCCGACCTCGTATCGGATATTCCGATTAGACACCGG
Organism: Rhipidocladum racemiflorum; assembly: GCA_036346355.1. Lineage (NCBI taxonomy): Eukaryota > Viridiplantae > Streptophyta > Magnoliopsida > Poales > Poaceae > Rhipidocladum > Rhipidocladum racemiflorum. Next base: position 25,494,817 of record CM070589.1, on the reverse strand, counting down.
AACCTCCGACTCCATATCGGAAGTTCCGATCTATTTTCCGCTGCATTGAACTAGAGAATTTTAAATAATAACGGACTTTCCATGCATGAGACAGGACCCGAGAAATAATTTATGTGCATACTACGTATGTTCAAATATGCATTCAATTGCGACGGAGGGTGTCGGCTATAACGAAGCCATGGTATATAATTAGACATTGATACCTACTTTTCATTCATTTAATATATATCATCATTAATTTAATTTCTCTTTTCTTCAATAACAGCGCTCCAGGTTGAAAACCAATAAGTTACTGCTAACAGAAATTATAGAAATTCACGGCGAGATGCATTTGGATTCGATTCACGATCAGATCATCAATACAAACGGCGAGTTCCATGAGAAACCTTAATTCTACTGGAGTCGTTGAAAAACCAAAGTGGATGAGATGTACTGACACTACAGTTGTAAACAGACTGTTGTAAAAACTAAATATTGTGATGCTTTAATATATTTCAATTACGATTTAACGATGCTTTATATACTATATATTTGAAGGCAACATATCCTGTGCACGCTGGGCTTCCCGTGTACACACCGTGCACACCACCTAATAAAATTGATGAAAAACTCTAAAATTTTTTGCAAATGTACTTCGAAGATGACTCTACCTATGTATAAAATTTTAGGTTCAAATTCAATACATATGAAGAGTTAGAAAAAAGAGAAATATTTTCTCTTTTTTCTAACTCTTCATATGTATTGAATTTGAACCTACAATTTTATACATAGGTAGAGTCATCTTCCAAGTACATCTGCAAAAATTTTCATAGTTTTCATGACTTTTATTAGGTGGTCTGTAAATTTTATACATAAGGCATTGTAGAAAATATTTGTTTCAAATTATATAATGCAAAGAAAATATGCAAGAAAAATTCCTCACTGCCAGTTCGTCCAAGAACCGACAGTGATATATATATCCTTTGCGGATTGTGGTGTAGGCGGCGTTGATGTACATATATCACTACGGATTTAGTTTCAGCCGGTAGTGATATAGAAATATCACTGCGGTTTTAGTTTGAGCGGCAGAGATATACATTATCACTGCCGGCTCAGGAACCGGCAGTGATAATCCCAAATATCACTGCCGACCAATCACTGCTGGCGTCTATAACCGGCAGTGATGTCGTTTCTTAACCGGCAGTGATTGCCTATCCTGTAGTAGTGAACCCATCTGTTTGTGGTTGAACAATGTAGTGGCTCGCGTCAAACGCTCATAAAAATGGACCTTAACTATGTTAAAAAATCACCAAAATGTTGTCAAAACTGCATACAAATTAGATGCTTAGTCTGTTCAGAAAATATAAAATGATAAAAGAGAAAAATAACACAGGTTAACGAAAGTATAAGATATAAGACTGAAATTAGTGAACCATGGGAGAAAAAATGGTGGGCGACAGTGCGAACTCAAATTGCTCATATACAAACAGAAACTTCTTATCTAAGTAGGAGGGCGCCTATTAGTTTGCTTGGCAACCAAAGAAGAAACATGTTCGTTTAGCTTTCGTTTCTGAATCGCTTAATTGTCATACGGCATGCATGCACGTTGCCTTCTTCTGCAGCATTCAAGCAGACATCTCAGGTCCAATGGAACAGGTTCGAAGTAACTCAAAATTAACAAAGTCATCATCTGACCTACCAAGGAACCAAGGACTGCAGCACATATACAACAAGAGCTTAAATTTCTTTTATGATCCCTTGGAAAGCAAACTCTATTTTTTCAAGACTTTCAACTTTCTCCAACAACAGTTCGTGCTGCTACAGTGCAGTGAATGTACTGGCCCAGTAGTCCTACTCAGACTACATTGCTACGGATGCCATTCATGATGATCGCAAAAAGCAACGACACTTGCCTGCATGCCATTAGAATTACTAGGTAAATCGTGCGCTACGACGCACCTTAAAAGCTACGACGCACCTTAAAAAATTTGTTCTGATTTTTTTTCTAGAAAAAAAGGTAGGAGGATCTCAACGCACTACTACAGAACCGGCTTTCACAACCGGTCTATCACAAGTGGTTAGGTGCGCACCGCTTGTGGAGTCCCGTGCCACAAGTGGTTCGTAGGCAACGGACGGGAGGGGGTCTCTAGAAGCGGTTCTTCACACGAACCCCTTCTGGAGCCTCCTCTCTAGAAGCGGTTCGTGTTTGGAACCGCTTGTAGAGGTCTAGTGGGGCGCCAGAAGCGGTTTGTGTGTAGAACCGCTTGTAGAAACCCCCTCCCGCCCAACGCATTTAAACCCTGTCTTCCTCCCCGAGCTCGCACAGGACATCACAGTGGTGGGCCGAGAGCTGTTCATGGCGAGTGCTGCCAAAATTTTGAATTGAGGCTATTAGATCCGAATTAATTGTTCTAAGGTGAGTAATATGTTGCTGACATCCTTCTCACCTAGATATTGATGTTTTTGTGCATTGGATGTTGAGAAATTATGTTTTGTTTGCTTATATTTTTCCCTAATTAAGGTGATATATATTGTTTGGTGTATGAAATGAAAGTCAATAAATGTGAAACGATGAAATGGTACAAAGTTGTGGAAGAGAAAAGATTTGTATGAAAATGTAACAATTAGTTAGTTTTATTTTAAAAATGCGGGAGGATTAGAAATAATTAGTTGGCTTTAGTTAAAAGAACACAGAATGTTTAAGAAATACAAAACTATTAGTCATAGTTAGCTTTAATAGAATATTGTGATAGATGTTGTTATTATTTTTATTTGTGTAGATGAATCGGCAATGGATGTACAATGCAGACCGTCGGTCAAGAGAGTTCAGAGATGGCATGAAGGAGTTTCTCGGCCAGCGGCCGTTGCATTCTTGCCTCCGAGGAAGCTTCATCGTTGTCCGTGCGTAGATTGCAAGAATGAGAAGGAGCATTCCGAACGATGGATGGTTATGAGGCATGTGATCACGAGAGGTTTCATGGCAAACTATACCTGCTGGACCCACCATGGCGAAACAAAGGCGATTCGACAGGAAGACGATGAAGAAGACGAAGAAGAGGAAGATAGAGCCAACAGTATGCCGGACACCACTCAATACAGGTCCGTGGAAGATACACTCGATGAGTTTGGCGATGATGAGCTAGATCAGATGCTCCGTGACGGAGAGGGAGAGTTCATAGAGGAAAGACAATACAAGAAGTTTCAGAGCATGGTAGAGGACCACACAGAACTTCTTTGTACCCAAAGCGTGTATAGAGGCCACAAAAGCTGCGTACTACCTTTGGAACTCATGCAATGGAAGGCCACACACGTTGTGTCAGACAAGGGATTCAATGGTTTGTTATCACTCATAAAGAAGTTGCTTCCGGAAGGTAACACTCTGCCCGAATCTACGTATGAAGCGAAGCGAGTCCTCTGCCCTTTAGGATTGCAAGTGCGGAAGATACATGCATGTCATAACTATTGTATCCTGTATCGCAATGAGTATGCTGACTTGGTGGTTTGTCCAGTGTGCGAAGAATCCCGGTATAAGGTGCAGCGTGACGATTCAGGTGAATTAGATGGGAATCGTACGAAGAAGAGAACTCCAGCAAAAGTATTGTGGTATTTCCATGTGATACCCGGTTGAGCGTCTGTTTGCTAACTTGAAGGTTATGCCAAGATGATGCGTTGGCATGAAGAAGAAGCGTAAGGAAGGCGGGATGCTTAGACACTCCTTGAGATGGTTCCGCAGTGGCGGAAAGTCGATCGGGCTTACCCGAACTTTGCAAATGAGGTTAGAAACATAAGTTTTGGGTTGAATCCTTTCGGTCAGTTGGGCAGCATCCATAGCACCTGGCCTGTGACACTTTCCATCCATAACATTCCTCCATGGCTGTGCATGAAGCGGAAGTACATCATGATGCCATTATTGATCGAAGGCCCGAAGCAACACTGGAAAGCGACATAGATGTCTACACGAAACCATTGGTTGAAGACCTTGTGAGATTGTGGGAGGATCTTTGTGCGGGTTTGGGATGAGTACAAAAGAGAGTATTTCAACCTGCGTGCATTGTTATTTGTAACAATCAGCGATTGGCCTGCTCTCTCGGTAACACTGTCCGGTCAAAGCTGTGAAAGGGTTTAAAGCACACTCGGTGCATAGATGAAACGGACTGCATGTACACGAAAAACTCTCGGAAGTGTGTGTACATGGGCCACCGCAGGTTTCTTCCCTAGCAGTCATGCTTTGAGGTGGAAAAGCGATAAATTTAGCGAGGAGCAGAAGTCGTGGTAAGCCTCAGCATCGTAATGGGCGACTTGTGTTTGCTATGGTAAAGGATCTGAAAGTAGTATTTGGGAAGGGTCTTGGAAGCATACCTGTGCCGAACGAGGATGGTCATGCACCCACATGGAAGAAGAAATCAATATGTTGGGACCTGCCGTATTGGGAGATTTTGGAGGTTCGTCACTCGCTTGACTTCATGCACATCACGAAGAATGTTTGTTTGAACCTGCTAGGCTACATAGATATGTACGGCAAATCGAAAGATACACTGCAAGCTCAGAAGGACCTTGAAGACATGGAGGTGAGGACTGACCTACATCCGAAAAACAAAGAAGGGACAAAACAACTTTATCTACATCCTGCGAGCTACACTCCAAGCAAAGAAGAGAAAAAAAAGCATGATTGAGTGTTTGAACAGTGTGAAGGTCCTTACGGATACTCCTCAAATGTAAAGAGACTCATAAACACGAAAGAGAATAAACTCCAAGGCCTAAAATCCCATGACTGCCTTGTGTTGATGACATAGTTGCTCCCAGTAGCTATCAGAGGTATACTGCCCGAGTGGGTGCGGGGGACAATCACGAAGATATGTTCCTTCTTCAATGCCATTTTGCAGAAGGTCATCGAACTAGCTAAACTGCCTAAGTTGGAGGCTGATGTGGTACAAAGTTTGGTTAGCCTCGAGATGATTTTTCCTCCTGCATTCTTTGATATCATGGTTCATCTCACCGTTCACCTTGTCAAGCAGATAGGTATCCTCGGACCAGTGTATCTGCACAACATGTTCCCTTTCGAGAGGTACATGAGTGTCCTAAAGAAGTACGTTCGTAACCGTTTGCGTCCCGAAGGCTGCATTGCCGAGGGCTACGTGACGGAGGAGGTGATAGAGTTTTGTGTTGATTACATGAATGATCTAAATCCTATCGGCGTCCCCATATCACGACACGAGGAGAGGCTACGGGGCAAAGGGACAATAGGAAGGCAAGCAGTTGCATGCAACGACCTTGTTGCATTCAAGCAAGCACATTTCACTGTTCTGAAGCAATCAACCATAGTCGCCGCCTATGTCCTTCAGCACAAGAGTGTCCTACACCGCGAGTTCACAGGGAAGACAGAGAGTTGGATAACCCTGAAGCACATGGATTCTTTCGGCAGCTGGTTACAGAAGTACATCCTTGAGGAAGGGTCAAACGATGAACTATTGCAACGCTTGGCCCGGGGACCATCACAAGGAATCGGGACATTCAAGGGGTATGAGATCAATGGTTACACATTCTACACCAGATCCCATGATAACAGGAGCACCAACCAGAACAGCGGTGTCCGTATAGACGCCGAAGATAACAGTGGCAGGTTCGCCACATATTATGGTTTCATAGAAGAAATATGGGAGCTCGACTATGGACCTCTAAAGGTCCCTCTATTTAAGTGCCAATGGGTCAAGCTGACTCCAAACGGTGTGAAGGTCGACAAATACGGCATGACAACAGTGGATCTCACAGAAGTCGGTTATAGGCGCGAACTGTTTGTTCTCGCGAACGATGTGATCCAGGTCTTCTATGTAATGGACATGTCAAGCAAACCTAAAAATCGAAAATACAAGCAAAAGGTAATGCCAAAGCAACATGTAGTTCTCCAAGGCAAACGAAGGATTGTAGGAGTTGAGGGCGTCACCGATGAGGAAGAGTATGAGTCGATTCGACGAGCTCCCTCCTTTTACGATTAATGTTGACATAAGCGTCTGCGTGTGATGATGTCGATGCTCCTTACATACGTCCACGATCATAAAGAAGGAACAATTATAAAGACGAAGACTTAAGATGTACTACCTGTATACATTATGGCTGGCGAAACATTGCTTGTACATTATTCCATATGATCATGTTGAAATGTTGATGTTTAACATCTTGTACATATGATGTTTTACAAAAATGAAACAATAGAATAGAAAAACGGGAAAAAATTAAACAATCGAATACAAACACTTAAAAAAAATAAAACAATCGAATACAAACACTTGACAAAAAAGAAATACAAGCAATTTAAAAAAAATACAAACACTTAAAAGAATGCCATGCCTAATGTGGTTAACAAGAAATCTCCTCTCCCCCTTGGCTAGCGCGGGCGCTTGAGTGCGGGCTTGTGCCCAGAGGTCGGGTGTTCGAGCCCCACTCGCTCCCCGCGGTCCTTTCTTTTTTTAAACCCGACTACAAGCGGTTCTTAGTCCAAACCGCTTGTAGTCGGGAATCCTCTAGCGGTTGGTACTAAGAACCGCTTGTAGTCGGGTTTAAAAAGGCACTGCGGCGCGAGTGGGGCTCGAACACCCGACCTCTGGGCACAAGCCGCACTCAACGCCCCGCTAGCCAGAGGAGATTTCTTGTTAACCGCATAAGGCACCGCATTCTTTTAAGTGTTACGTATCGGTACTTTTACAAGCGGTTCGTGGAACAAACCGCATGTAGTCGGGGTCCTCTACAAGCGGTTCGTATTAAAAACCGCTTGTAGATGTACCTCTACAAGCGGTTGGTATTACGAACCGCTTGTAGTCGGGGTCCTCTACACGTGATGAAGCCAGCCTAGGGGCCCTTTACAAGCGATTGGTATTACAAACCGCTTGTAGAGGTACATCTACAAGCGGTTGGTATTACGGACCGCTTCTAGAGGTGCTTCTACAAGCGGTTCGTAATACCAACCGCTTGTAGAGGGCGGGTGAGCTTTAAATTTTGAAGTCCCCACACTCTCCCGCACCTTCAAATTTTCTAAGTCCCACGCGCGCTAGAGCCAGCTCCATCGGCCACCGCCACGCCCCGCCCCGCGCGCGCGCCGACGCCCACGCCAGCGCCTCCCGACCACCCGATGCCCCCAGGCCATCCACCCCGGAGGACCTAGGTAGCTGGCGAAATGCCCCCTCCTGCTCTGTCTGTTTTCATGCCCGCAAGGTGTTCGGTGAAATGCTCAGAAGGAATTTTGTTGATCTGTTGATGTTGGAGTACATTTATGTTGTATATATATTGTATATATGTTTTCATGGCCACATTTATGTTGTATGTTGGAGTTTTCATTCTCTCTCAGTATATATATTGTATATATGTAAATATTGGAGTACATTTATGTTGTATATATATTGTATGTATGTAAATATTGTATATATAATGTATATTTATTTTAGTAAATATCGCCAAAACAGTACAAAAGGCAGGATTGTATATATGTCGGGGTCCATGGCCACATTTATGTTGTATGTTGGAGTTTACCTGCATGCTCTCTCTGTTGTAAATATTGTATATATATTGTATATTTATTTCAGTAAATATTGCCAAAAAAGTACAAAAGGCAGGATTGTATATATGTTTTCATGGCCACATTTATGTTGTATGTTGGAGTTTTCATGCTTAAAAGATGGCGACACTTAAAAGAATGCGTTGCCTAATGTTGTATGTATGTTTGACAATATATAAATATTGTATATTTGATTTCATGCCCACTATAGATGGCGACGCCAAGGCGTGGTGACCGGATTTCGATGGCGAGGAAAATATGATGTTGAGACCATTGCCTTTGAGGAAGCATCTTAGGCGTCGATGAGCACATTAACAGTACGCGATCGATGAAATTTGTAAACAACTGGAACCCGAGGATCTTGCTGGCTACTGCGAGGTATACTCTTAACCATTATGAAATCACAGTAAACATGTTAATTATTCTAACATGTGTTTGTGTATCCAGCCCGGTACATCATCGGCCACCCAGTCCGGAATTAACCGAGGACCAAACAAGAAGCCTTCGACCAAGTATGTGATAACCGAAGTCAGAAACGACGGAGTCACAGTAGCCCCACTTTCAGCAATTGGCCCTTTCAACAATGCTTGCGGCTACCACGTGAGGATCACGTCCCAATCGACATCCAAAAATGGATCGAAGTCCTGCAGACTACCAAGGAAGCGCTCTGGAATGATATGAAGGAAAATTTCACTTTTCGAGAAGGAGTGCGAAACGAAGGCCAAGGGATGGGCTTTCAAGAAGATGGCAACTTCTTTTCAGCAGATGGAAGTCGTCCCTCACCCGCAAGTACATCGACAAAGGAGAAAGGCCGGACTTTAATCAATTTCCTAATTTGTGAGATCATTGGGAGGCTTTCGAGGAGTACAAGCTATCCGATCTGAGATAGGCGCGAGAGAAAAACAAGGTGAATGCCCGAGAAGAAGAAATACCACCACCATCTCGGCACCGGTGGTTACATTAAGGCTGCAAAGAAATGGGACAAGCGGGAAGAGGAACTTGGCGAGAAATTGTACCTGGCGAGGATTGGGAGCCCCGCTGCGCAATGGTGGTTCTTGGGCCACGGGGGCCAACTTGCAGATGACGGTAGCTTGGTGATGGCACCGACAGTCCAAGAAGTTGGTGAAAGGATTGTACAAGCCATCGAACAATCTCGGTCAGGATCCTTGGTGACGGATAGGGAGAATGACGAGCTAACATATGCCCTTCAAAACCCTGAGCACCCGGGACGGACACGAGGTTTCGGAAAGATACCGTGGAGGCACGGATTTGCCAAAGACTCAAGCGATTCTGAGGCGGGACGAAGCAAGAGGAGAGATCGAGGGTAGAGTGAGCCGATTGGAGGGCGAGCTTAGAGCTACGAAGCCTTCCATCCCTGATCTGATCGCACAACAAGTGTCGAAGCAATAACCCGATTTCAGCTTCAGGGAAGTAATGTTCAGAAGCGCGGAACCGTGATCAGTCCCCAGCGCCAAAAAAGCGATTCTTGGCGTCGCCCGTAGCCCTGAAGCGAATGACCCGCGTCCGTTATCCCGTGGACAGCATCAAGGTTCGCCGCCCGGTCTGAGCTACACATTGATATCGTAACCTCTCCTACAAGGTGGCTTACGGCATGGCTTATCCGGTGGAAGCGGGCCGGGCGTTCCACTTCAACCGGATACCCTCGGTACTCGAAGGTCACGGTGGAAGAGGTGCGGGGGCTTGAAGATCTCTTGCTCGAGATTCTTTGAGGCGACAGCGTGACCAAGCTTGGGACAGGCCCTCGAGCACATTCATCCTCTGGCGCAAAAAGTACATCATATTTCAAGATGGTGTGGAGGTCACATCTCCAACAATAGAGGCCCCTTGATTTGAGCCGATTGCAGCGGCAAGCACGCCTCCTCCACATCGACAACCCACGACTCCTCCAACGTCGCTGCCATAAAGCTTCTCTGGTGGTCCAGACACGCCTCCTCCACCTCCCGCTCCACAAAAGCCCGACATCTCCGGTCACCACACCTCCGACATCTCCCCGAGGAAGAAGCTCCATGTCAGAAGGAGGGATCCCGCACCGGCACCTCCTCCCACGAAGTCGGCATCCGACGGACAGAGAATGTTGAAGGAACTGCCAAAGAGGCCATATGATCTGACTACGGAGGAGCTATCAATTACCGTAAAGACGGATGTGGCCAGGCAGCTTGCGCCAACGAAGCCAGAGCCCAAGGTAAAAATAGATAAAAAAAAATTGTGAAGCACTTTTAGTCATGCGGAACGGCGCCACTACATGTGACGACCGACTACGAAAGGACAATAAGAAAGGCTACAAGGAAAAATACACGGGCTTCGTCGGCGGGAAAGAAGAAGAAGAAAGTGGAAGATGTGCAGAGTCTTTGGCGATTGAGGATGCAAGAATTCTTGAAGGAGGCAGGACTCGAATCAATAGACTAGGATCTTCCAGTGGCACCAACCAGATGGAAGTATGAGTTCGGCAAACCGCTAATTGATCCAAAAGATATAAATGATCTCCCAACCAAGATGCGTCAAATGCATGAATGTTACATGAAAAGGGCATCTAAAGGAGACAAAATGTTCCACCTCATTTCTCAAGATGAGCATTTCTTCCGCGGGCAAAACGAGATATATGGCTGCAATTCGAGGACTTGTACCATGTGTACCAAACAGACGCCATCGATGTGTCCTTCATGTGCTGCTGGTGTCTGTAAGTGTTGATCTGCTAAGTTTACCGTTTGCTTCCTCTCGTACCACAAAATTGAAAATACAATTAACTTAGTTATCCCTTCTTATGTAGAATGGAGATACAACGATGTAGAAGACTGGGCAAACAGAACGTTGGCTTCATCGACCCAGAGGTTGTCAACGAGAAAATCTGGTCATTCGAGCAACAAAGACCGCTTGTTGAGGCATACATTTTGCGTGCATTATTGAAACAGCACTACAAACCGTACATACTTCTGCCCTTCAACTTCATGTACGTGTTCTCACAAACCTCTTATTCTTGTATTTCTTAAGCCATTGATAGTACGACTAGCTGCTTACGCGCTTGTTGGAATATACGAATAGGTTTCACTGGATCCTTCTAGTCATCGAGCTTGACAACAGCAGGATTATAGTTCATGACTCAAGAAGGAATCCAATCAGCAAATACCAATGGTTCATTGATGTCCTCAACAAGACATTTGCAAAGTTCCAGAAGAAGCATAAAGGAGAATTCAAGAAAGAATTCGAAGTCATAGTGAGCACTCAGGTACGTACTACAAAAACAATTATTAATATAAATGCACCATATCAGTTCTTCATCTGATATTCTGAAATTTCTCCCTGTCAAGGTTAAACGCCAAACGGCTGGAAACAACTTATGTGGCTACTACGTGTTCCACTATATTCAAACTTTTATTCATGGCGATGAGCTGGAACATTATGCCGAGGTTACTATATGCATGTCAATTTGTTAGCTACAACTTACATTTTAATTAATTGCATGTGATCGGATATTTATATACTTCTCGCTTAATCAATTGTCAGCCCAACATCGATGAGCATGTTAGCATGCTCCAGCCTCACCGAGTGCGCGCACTGCAAGAACAACTCATCGGCTTCATTGTCGACGAGGTTGTATCTCCAAATGGCGAGTTCCACGTAAGGCTTGGTCCATCGTTGAACACAAATTTGAGCTGATGATCGACATCGGCGTCGACCAAGGACTTGATCGACGCATGCAAGAACTGAGTTCGATAATCATTTTTAATCATTCAAAGTTGTAGCTTGTCGATAGAGTGTATGTACTTGTCCATTTGTTACACTATTAAGTTCATTTTTTTTACTGAGCTAGCTTGTGAACATGTGTATGAATAAGCATATGTAATATATATTTAATTGAGCAGAAAACTCCTCCACTCATATTTAATTTTATGGTCAAAAACGATATACAAAAACACTGAAAGAACATATTCTATAATACATATAATTGAAAAATCTCTCCACAAGCGGTTGGTGACTCTAACCGCTTCTGGAGTGCTTCTCTCCACAAGCGGTTTGTAACACGAACCGCTTTTGGAGTCCCCACGATGGCGGCTCCCAGGCCTTCTGGACACCTTCCCAGCAACCTGCTTGCCACAACACAAGCGGTTCGTGCAACCGCTTGTGATCTGGGGACAGGTATCACACGCGGATTTGCTTAGAAGCGATTATAAAACCGCTTACGAAGGGTTCTGACCGCTTGTGGTAGCAGTTACGTAGTAGTGACGCAATTTTGGTTTTTTCGGAGGGACCCATTCGCGAATGTACGAAACTACGGATTTTTTTTGCAAAATAACCGGCAAAAGGACCTATCCGTAAATCTAATTTTTTCAAACGCTATTTTTGCGAAGGAGGCCACATGGCTATGCTGCCTGAGCGGCAATTTTTTCCAGATTAATAGAGTTAGTATGCCATTTAATCTATGCAGAGTCTGCCTAGTTACATGGATTCCACATAATATTACTATAAATCATAACATCACAAACGGTTTAGAACTATCATTATATCTGATTTTCAAACCAAATGCTGTAACCATGTGTCGATGATATAATAGCATATCACAAACAATTTCCAAACTTGTCGACGATTGGAGAAACGGGCTCATGAGCTTACTTGTTGAATGAGGGATCAACGAGGTCCCTTCGCTCGAGAGGGAGGTTAGCGTCTGAGCAATGCTCAGATGATTGGGGACACGCGGTGTTTATCCTGGTTTGGGCCTCTCACCATGGAGATAATAACCCTACTCCAGTGTATATGGTTTGAGTTCTGTAAAGGCTGCGTACCTTTGTTTTTGTTTCTCCCTTTCGCGAGAAGTCGGAGGGTTTAAATACAAGGTCCTAAGTCAATTACATGGTAACTACCCACTATAATTATGCCATGCTTCCATATCTTTCACGCCCATGATCCAAAGTCCTTCAATCGCGTCTCATTTTGAATTTCTAGCGCACCTACCCTGGATCTTCGGCGGATTGGTTGCCACTTTCCTTTCTGGTGATTTGGCCAAGGCCTGACCATCCACCCGAGCCTCCGCTAGGCTTATCCGAGCATGGTTTCTCGTACCTGCCCAGCGTGGTCGCAGATGAGCATTCGATATTTAACAGGTGGGTGCGTATGCTCGTTGCCCGAGCATAGGGTTGCTTGGATGCTCTCTTCGGGCATTCTCCCGAGGGTATTGTATGGACGGTGGCTTTTGGGATGCTAGGGAGAGATGATCCTCATGGTAAATAGCTCAATCCCCGACAGCTAGCCCCCGAGGCTCAAGTGGAGAACCACCTGGCCCCAGCTTCTCCTTGAGCCTAAAAAGACTCGTAGGAGGGATTGATTCCTTGCAGCGAAGCTCTACTGCAGCATTCGAGCACGCCACGATCGTGGGCGGGCGTACTAATCCACGATCGAGCTTTCATCCCATCATGCGACCAAGGCGTTGTGCTCGGGCAAAAGATCGATTGGTCGCGTCAGTTCCTTCTTCGAGAAGCGTCTCTGTAACGTTCATGCGGTTTCTCGGGAAACGTGCATTTACTGGGCAGTTTCGACCGTAACGGACAAACGTTGCTTCCCGAAAGGTTGCGGCGGCGTTAAATGCAGCTTTTCACTACCTTTTTAAACCCGAACAACGCGGGAGGTGACTTCACTTCGCACTTTGCTCGAACTCGCTCAAGAAGCCTCGTTCTTGCTTTCTCCACTTCCTGTTGCGATGGCGCGATTCGGTGTTAGCCAAATGAGCCGAAGGAGGCTCCAGGAGCTAGTAGACGAAGGTTATGTCGACCCGAACACCGCTCGAGTGCCGGGCAGTGATGGAGCACCAGCGCCGCGGGAGGGAGAGATCGTCTCCTGTGAGCTCTTCGCCGTCAACGAGCTTCGCCTGCCCGAAAGCGAGTTCCTGGTCTCCGTGCTCACCTTCTGTGAGTGCGAGATTTCCAACCTTAATCCAAATTCTATTCTCGCTCTAACTATCTTTTCCCATCTCTGCGAGGCGTACGTGGGCGTGATGCCCCCGGCAGCCTTTTTTTTCATTTCTACTCCTTCCGCATCGGCGGGAACTCCCCCGCCGGCTGCATCTACCTTCATCTTCGAACCAGCCAACCATACGACTACCCTCTCCTTTCTTTGAAGGATTCAGTGTCGGGCTGGGCCGACCTTTGGTTCTACCAGAAAAAAGGGAGGGAAGCCACCTGACCTACACCGGGAGGTCGCCCGGCGTCAAGACTCGCGCCGCCGTGCGGCTGAGGAGGAGCGGGTCCTTAGGGCCATCAGTGAGCACTCCCAGATGGGGCTCACTGGTTGGGACGTTGCTCGGGACTTCGTCTTCAACCAGGTGTCTCCCCTGCGGAGATGGGAGCACCCCTTCTTCGAGATAACTGGGTGGCAGGACATCACCCATGAGGCGGACGCAGGTATGACTCTTGGTCCCCTGTTGGTATCCGCTTTGGGCCGAACAAGGCCTGGTTCCTTACGCCTTGTTTTCCTTGTAGCTTCGAGAATAGACTGGGTCGAGGAGAGGGTCATTGGGATGTTCGGCATCCCAAAGGAGACGGAGCTGATGCCCAGTCGCCAGTTCCCCAAGAACATTTTCGATAACGGCGATGTGGTAAGTTCCTTTGTGTGTTTTGCCTAGGGAATTCCGTCTCGAGCTTGCCTCATTTTGTCGTGGTCGTAGGAGAAGGTCGCCCTCGAGCTTGCCATGGCGAAGGTAGAGCCAATGAGGCAGGGCGACGCCCCGACCGGAGGTGCGCGCAAGAAGACGACGAGCAAGAGCCGCCGACCTTCTTCCACGGCCTACCCCGCCGGGCGCTCCAAGCGCCAAGCCTTGTCCAAGCCTCCGATCAAGCGCCACCTGGAGTACACCGATCGGAAGAAGGTAAGGGAGCTCAAATGGTGGTTTGCCGACTTCAAGAGGAAGAAGCCAGAGCTGATGACTCGCCTTCAACAGTTGGCCGAGGAGACGAAGAAAGCCGAGGCAGCGGCCCACACTACCGCGAGAAAGGATCAACTGAAGGAGCAGATCAAAATCCTCCAGGCTCGGTTTGCGCAGGTGGTCGAAGACCCCGCTAGGAGGAGGAGGAGGAAGACATCATTCCTCTTTCCAGGAGGAGATGAAGGTCGGCGGGCTCCACGTCGGCTCGCTCGTACCTTAACCACAGCAGGGCGTCGACATGGAGTCGATCGACCCCAGGATGGCGAGGGACAGTGACGCGGCCCAGGAGCGGGCCGAGGCCGTCGCCGAAGCCTACGATGCCACCGCGGGCAGGGCGCCCATGGCTCGCAGCGAGGAGACCGAAGACGAGGATGCTCGACCAGCGGAAGGTAACCTTCGCGCGGTTCTTCCATTTTTTCTGCTTTTCTCAATTTTCCGAGCTAACCCCACTCCGTGTGCGTGATAGCTCCCTCATCGATTTTGGACATCCAGCAAATGGCTAAGGAGATTGCCGACTCTGCAGTTGATGCCGAGCTCAAGTGCATTGTCGACTTGGTGATGTCCGAGGACCTGGAGGAGCTTCCACAGGTAGGTTCCCCGGAGGCCACCGAGCATCGGCAAGAGGATGCCAAGCTTCCTCCGATCGAAGAGGAGCAGGGTCCCTAGGGGGTCGAACAGTCCCTTATGAGGGGACTGACGCGGCGCCGAGCACGGAGGCAGCCCAGGGGGCAAGTCCCGAGGCTCGGGAGGTGGTGGCCTCCGACCAACTGCCCTCGACCAGATATCCGAGCGCGGATCCTAGCCCAGAGGTAGTTCGAGAGACCACCTCCGAGGCACAGCCCCCGGGCACGGAGACCGAGCCGGGGGAAGAGCTTCCCCGACCTAGCCCCACCTTGGGGCCCACCCAAGGGGAGGACCACCAGGAATTGCAAACCTTGAGGGAAGAGCATCCTCAAGGTGAGCAAGTTTTGGAACGGGAGGCCGCCTTTGCCTTACCAGGCGCGTCGGATGCTCGGGAGGAGCACGCTCCCAGCCCGAGCGGAGCGCATGCTCGGGGCGAGGGTGGGGAAGATTGGGTTAACCCATTCTTCCGAGCTAGCATGACTGACCGCCAACGGCTCCAAGACAAGTTGGTCAGCCGGGCTCTCCTGGTGAGTTTCCTTCTGCTGGTGTTTCGCCTTTTCTTCCACGACCAGGTTTTAATGGCGGTTTGCGCCTTCTCCTTTTTAGTTCGCTGCCAAGGCCATGGAGGACATCGATGCTTCTGCCGTCTCTACGGAGGAGTACTGGAGATATCACAACGAGTAGGACGACAAGATCACCGACCTTGAGCACCGGATTTTCGAAACACGTGTTGCTAACCAAAGGGAGCTGGACCTCGCGAGGAAGTCTGGCGCCGAGCTTCAGGACCAACTCTCCCAGAGTGAAATGGCGAAGGCCACCTTGGAACTCACGTGCGTCGATCTTGAGGGAGAGTTGAGGCAATTGAGGCAGGAGGTCCCCGACTTGTGCCGTGCCGTGTAGGCAGCTCGGGAGCGTGAAGACACTCAACTCAAGGAGGTACAGCGCCTCCGAGAGAGTGCTGCCGAAGGTCGCGCAGCTCGAAGGAAGGTTCTGGATCTTGAGGCCAAGCTTGACTCGATCAAGGAAGAGCTCGCCGTCCTCCAGGCCGAGCGTCTGGGCAACTCGTAGATATACCCCTCCTCCTTTTTTTTGTAATGCGACGATCAACAACTCGTAAATAGAAATCTTGATTTTGTATTTTCACCTACCTTCGTTCTGAATGCTTTTGAAACGGTTGAAGGTCATCCTGTAGAATAAAGGAGCAACAATGGGAGAGAACACACTTCGGGAAGAAGAGGTTAAAAACCGTAGTTTTTTCGTAAAAAGACACGATTGTTCGTCTCTACTAGCCCCCGCTATGGACAAAGGTCGTGCACCTGAGTTGCGAGCACAGGTTTGTTCATAGGAGAGTTAGATAAAAGTTTCGTGCGTGACCTTTTGCACATGGCCGAGCAATCTTATGCACGTGTCGTGCACCTGAGTTATGAGCACGGGCCGAGTAGCAAAAGAAACATACGCGCACGGCTCTATCTTTCCCTGCTTGTCCAAGCCATGCCCCTAGTTTGCGAGCATATTTGCACATGTGGTTAGGGATAAATGGGCCTTACGTCGACAATGCATATGCTAGTCCAACGTGCCTAGGTCGGAACCGAGCCTGAGGCCAACCCAAGGGTGTCTGTGTGCGACCGTGTCATGCAGCGAAAAGCTACTGCGGATGGTGATCGGCTTACGTAGACAACCTTTGGGCACTCGGGCTTGGTGACATAGTGGTTGGTGCACATGCAATGTTGGTTGTGCTTTCGTTTGCGAATTTCGAGAGAATTAAAGTGAAGCGTTCGTTCTAGCCTTTGTCCTACCCATTCGATCCTTGAGAATTTGAGCGAAGTGTGCCGATGTGCGACACTTGGTCGGCTTGGCAAGCGGGCAAATCTTGTAATTCACACATCTTTTAGAAAGAATGGTAGGGACAATACAGGTGAAAGAATCAAATTTTACTTAGAAACAACGGCGATAGCGAAAAATCGATGCTTGAATTAAAAAACCTAAACATAGAACCTCGTGGTGGTCAATGTTCCTGGTCTTTGGCAAGCACTCGTCCATCCTCCATCGCTAGGCGAACAGCCCCAGGCGTGTTGTGGATATGACCGTGTAAGGTCCCTCCCATCTGGGGGTTAGCTTGTTGGCCTTCGATAGGTCCTGAACTCGACGTAAGACCAGGTCGCCAACTTGCATGGTCCTTGGCCGAATCGATTTGGTCGCGTGCCTACGGGCGCTGTAGGTAAGCAGTGGATCGAATGCGCCCATTCTCATGTTGCCTCTGCGAGGTCTAGGTCGACGAGCCGCTCGATTTCTTGGTCGATGGAGTCAACCGATTTGCACCCTTGGGGAACGGCACAATTTCTGCGAGGCAAAATGGCCTCTGCACCGTAAGCAGTGGAGCAGGGTTTCACCCGTAGCTAGACTTGTCGTGGTGCGAATCGACCAAAGGACGGAAGGAAGTTCATCCACCCACCCGTGCTTGTGCTAGTTGAGGTTCTTAAAGACCCTCTTTTTTATTCCTTGAATTATTTGCCCATTTTCTTGTTCGACTGCTCCATTGCTCTGTGGATGTGCCATAGAGGCGAAGCAAACCTTGGTTCCGACCTCCTCGCAGTAAGCTTGGAACAGTTCACTAGTGAACTGAGTTCCGTTGTCTATGATGAGGCGGTTGGGTATTCCAAACCGTGTTACCACGTTGATCCGGAAGAACCTTTTGGCCACTTGGGCCGAGATGGTTGACACGGGCTCGGCCTCTATCCACTTGGTGAAAGTGTCGATGGCCACGAGCAAGCACTTGCAGCCGTTCCGACCTCGGGGGAAAGGTCCAAGGATATCAAGCCCCCAGGTCGAAAATGACCACGAAAGCGGAATGGTTTGGAGCGTATATGCCGGTTGATGGACCTTGCAAGCATGAAACTAGCATGCTCGGTAAGTCATCATGATCGACCGGGCATCTGCCAAGGCCGTTGGCTAATAGCAACCCAACCAGAAGGCTTTGCTTACAAGCGTTCGAAACGATGAATGGGCTCCGCACATTCCTTCATGGATGTCGCGAAGAAGGTACTAGCCCTCCTCTTGAGAGATACATTTGGAGAGGACTCCTAATGCACCCTTGCGGTATAGGTCGCCTTCGATTAGTCTGTACTGAGAAGATCGCCTTGTAAGCTGGGAACGCTCGGCTTCTTCCTCGGGCAGTATCCCATGCGCGAGGTACTAGACGAATGGCATCATCCAACTTGCGTCTTGCTCGAGGAGAGAGACTGTACCACCGGTCTTTGGTGCCTCCTCTACATAGGGAATGGAGGGCTTGTGTAGGCGCTCAACAAGCACCCCTGCTAAAGCGGCAGTTTGGGTGGAACCGACCTTTGATAGTTGGTCGGCCAGGGTATTGTCCTTCCTGGGAATGTAGAGTACTTCGAAATTCTTGAAGTACTTCTCCATATTCCTTACTTCGACCAGGTAAAGCGCCATTATGGTATCAGAACACTGATACTCCTTGTTGACCTGGTTCACGACCAACTGTGAATCGCCATTCACAGTAAGTCGCTGGATTCCGAGCGGTTTGCATGCTCGTAGCCCGGCCAAGAGGCCTTCGTACTCTGCCGCATTGTTGGTCGCAGCGAAGTGCAACTGGACGGCATACTAGAGCTGTTCTCACTCTAGGGAGACCAACACGACACCAGCCCCCGAGCGTTCTCGGGACCCATCGAAATACATGGTCCAGCGACCCTCTTCGGATCCGGCAGCCCTATACGCTGGTGAAGCTGGAGCTGTCCATTCTGCAACAAAGTCTGCCAATACCTAGGATTTGATTGACGTGCGAGCCGAGAATTGTATGTCAAACTCGGCAAGTTCCATGGCCCACTTTGCTATGCGACCACTGGCATCTTGATTTCTCAGGATCTCCCTGAGTGGGAAACTAGTTGGAACCACGATTTTGTGGGCTTGGAAATAATGGCGTAGCTTTCTGGAAGCTATGAGCAGTGAGTACAAGAGTTTCTGAACCTCAGGGTAACGCTCCCTTGGCCCGTGCAGTACTTCACTGACATAATAGATAGGTCGTTGAACCCCATCCCTTTCCACCGCCAGTACCGCACTTACGGCTTGCGGGATTGCTTTGCTAAATCTTTGCAGCGATGCCTCTTCCGCCTTGGGGATGACAAGGATGGGTGACTTGGATAGGTCTTGCTTAGCTCTTCAAACTAGCGGTTAGCTTCTTACATCGAGGTGAAACCATTGTGCTTGCGCAGGCTTTGAAGAACGGTAACCCTCGCTCCATAATCGTGAAATGAAGCAGCTCAGAGCGGCCATCCGACCGGTTAGGGCCTGTACTTATTTCACACACGTGGGAGGCCTCATATTTTCGATGGCCTCGATTTTTTTCTGGATTTGCCCCAATGCCCTGTGGACCGACCATGTAGCCGAGGCTCCTTCTTTGGCTTTTACACCGAAACGCATTTTTAGGTTCAACTTTATTCGATGCTTGTTGAGGTTACAAAATGTTTCTTCTAGGTCGGTGACATGACTTGAAGCATGCTTGCTTTTGACGACTATGTCATCCACATAGACCTCTAAGTTCCGACCTATTTGATCCGAAAAGGTTTTCTGCATGCGGCGCTGAAAAGTTGCTCTAGCGTTTCTGAGACCGAAGGACATGGTCGTGTAGCAGAATGTACCGTACGGAGTAATGAAGGAGGTCTTCTCTTCGTCTTCAGGTGATATGCTGATCTGATGGTATCCCGAATAAGCATCCAGAAAGCTCATTATCTTGGACTCCGCTGTCGCATCGACCAACCGGTCTATCTGGCGTGGGTAGTTGTCTTTTGGGCATGCGGCGTTCAGGCCTGTGTGGTCGACGCACATGCGCCACTTGCCCCCCTTCTTCCTGACAATGACCGGGTTGGCCAGCCATTCTGAATGCTCGACTTCTCTGATGAAGCCAACCTTCAGGAGCTTGTCGAGCTCGTCCCGGATGATCGCCTGTTTTTCTGGAGAAAATCGTCTGAGTTTTTGTCGCACTGGCTTTTTATCAGGCTGAACCGCTTGCCTGTGCTCGATCACCTCCATTGGGACTCCGGGCATGTCGGATGGTTCCCAGGCGAACGCATCCGAGTTTTCTCGGAGGAAGGTGATGAGCTCGAGTTCCTATTTGGGGTCTGTAACACCCCAAAATTTTTCTTTTCTTAAATTCATGTGTGATTTGGCACTTTGGTGAATTTTTGGAATTTTCTGGAATTTATTTGGATTTATTTGGAATTTATTTGAATTTATTCCATTTTGAAATAATTAAAGAATTTAATTTTGCAAATAAAATTTTGTTGGAAATATTTTATTTGAGTCCAAAATGTTCCAAAATATTTTCCAGAATTTTTCTGGAATTTTTCTGAGTATTTTGCTATTTTTAATGAATTAAATGAATTATTGGGAATTATTTTAAATATTAAATCATTTGGAAAATGCGAGTGGGTTTGTCTTGTTCATCCGCCAGAGGCCGAAGTCGGACTCGAGTTCGAGTCCGACCGAACCGACCGAGCCGGTGACTCGGCCGAACCGACTCAACTCGGATTAGATCCGAACCGTTGGATCGAGATCCAACGGTCGAGATCAATCGCGCCCGATCACGCAGCGCACCGAGCCAATCTCGGTGCCGATCACGCCACGTGGGCGGCCATCGTGCGTCCACGTCACCTCACCGTGTTGAGCGGACTCCGCCAGTACCCAGCTCCGCCGCGAAACCGAGTGGATCTCGGCGTCCGTAGCCGGTATTTAAGCGTGAATCGTTGCGAGATCGCGACCGTCGCATCGTCTTCCCCAACTCCCGGAGCCTTATCCGCCGCCGTCGCCTCGCAATTGCTCGCCGGAGTTCTCTCTCTCCCCTCCGGGGTTGCTGCTTCATTCCGCCGCCGTTCGCCGTCTTCCGCCGCGGTTGAGCCCAGTTCTGAGACCCCCAAGCCAAAGCGCACCCGTGGGTACCTCTCACTCCGCCGGAGCGACCCCGAAGCGCCGTCGGGCTCGTCGTCGTTCTCATCTCCGGTGGCCCTGCTCCGCCGCGTCGCCATCGTCGTCGCGAGCGCTGGCCGTTGGATCTCCATCGCACGGTCAAGATCACGCCACGTCACCGACGGTGAGATCCGTCCAAAAATCCCGAATCCGTTCTCAGCGGGTTGGATCTAGATCCAACGGTCCGAGATCAACCGCGTTCACCCCACCCGCGTGAGTCGAGATCCAATGCGGGCCGTTGATTTTCAAATCAGCGGCCGAGATCTAGCCACGTGTGCGGGAGGCCCGACCGTCGCGGTCAACGCGATCCGCAGCTGCGTGGCGGCGTGTCTCGACACGCAGCGGGCCCGCGTGTCAGCGGGACAACCAAACCGCACCATGACGTCACGCTGGCGTCATGGCGGGCCCGCATGTCAGTGGCTGTCCCAGCCAAGCGCTGACGTCAGCAATGACGTCACCCATGGGACCCACCGCCGAAGACCGTGGCCGAGCCCCGCCGTCGCCGGTGGCGTCATCCGAAGGGACCCACATGTCAGCGACGCGTAGATTCGTGGACCGAGTCCACGGTAGACCCGGCCGGCGTGGGCCAGGAGTCCATGGACCGGCTGACGTCAGCAGACCAATCCAGTGCTGCCACGTGTCCATGCTGACGCAATAATTAATTTCCGAAAAAGAAAATGATTTATTAATTCGAAATAATGATTTCAGATTTTGTTTCAAACTTCAAACGCTTATAACTTTTGCGTTTCAACTCCGATTTGAGTGATTCAAATTTCTAAATTTGTATAAAATTGAGATCTACCTAAATATGAATTTTATTTAAGTTTTGGACTAAAGTTTTTCTCTGCAAAATTATTTAATTGATTATTTAAACTTTAAATAATCATAACTTTTAACGTCTTAACTCCAAATTTGTGATTCCAGTTTCTAAAAACTCATAAAATTATGTTCTCTCTGTTTATGGATTTTATTTGGATGTTTGGACACTTTTTGCCTATTGTTTATTCGTGTATTTGCTATTTGCACGCTTTACGAGTAGACGTTGAAGTGCCTAAGGATTCAAGGAGAAGTATTGACTCAGATCCAACTCAAGACCAAGAACAAGTACTTTTTGAAGGCAAGTTGTGCTTTGACCATGTTGATCCTATTTGAAATCTATTTTGATTTAAACTATTGCATGCTAGTTCAATTAGAAAAATACTTTGTTTAAACATGGGGTTAGATAAATACCAATTTCTTTGTATGACACCTTGATTATTTAAGTATGTGCCATGACCCCTTGTCACCCTAGTTGTGGATTACTAGTTGGACATTATTAAATTGCCAACATGGGTTTAGACCGTTGTAGTATCTTGCTTAGACACACTACGTGCTCATAACATGATTTTGGATAATCAAATGTTAATATTGACTTAATGATATATTGAACCTGTTTTGGAAAGGTATCATGTGATGTTGATGGCACGTGGTGCATGGTAATCAAGCGGGGTTTGATAAACGATTTCGGCCAGGGGCATGTGGCAAGAGTAATCAGGTGGGCCGATTGTGGCATTGGGAGTGTTGATTTGGTTCTTCGGGTAGTCTTGCCTGGTCACCCTAAGGACTTAACCTTGCAAGCCTTTGAACTGGGTCTAACGTGCAACCACATGTCTGTAATGGGACGGACCTAGTTGACTAAGTTGCTAATAACGCACTGTGGGACCTCGGAGGTCAACTACACCCTTTGTGTAAGTTGTGCGGGGGAGGCGTCTGGGGCCGAGGCCAGTACCCATCTAACGGTTGATTGGCCTAGACTTCACCTTAAGCGAAGGAAGGGTTAGTGCGCAATAACCGGAGGACCACTTGTATTGTTAGAAGTCTCAGAAAGACTTTGTTACTGAACTCGCCTTTGTGGTGTTTGACTGTATCTTGTGGGTAAAGTGCATAACCTCTGCAGAGTTTAGAATCTATTCGAATTGCCGTGTCCGCGGTATTGGACATCGCTCGGGAATTACAGTCAAGGGTTAGATTTTCTCAAAAATAACTTTGGATTGAAAGGTTGGGCTGGATTAATAATGATGTTGAAGGAAATGTGGTTTAGGATGGGAAGACGGTGGTTAAACTTCTTGAAAAGTTATTTATACTTTACTTGTTTCTACTGCTTTCGAATCTACTTATATTACTTGTCCAAAGCTTTTTACTGCAAATTTACTTTGAGTTATTCCTTTGTACCAAGCCATGCATATAGTATATTAGCCTGCATTCTGTGCATGACTTGCTGAGTACCAAGTACTCACCCTTGCCTCAATACAACACCAGTTGAAGAGGAGACTACACCAGCTTTGGAGGAGGAACTCCAAGAGGATCCGTCTACTTAGGGAAGCGAGCCCGATCGGTTGCTGTGGTATACTGGATGGCGCCACGATGTTACCTTATTTGATTTTCCGCTGCTACTATTTCTCTTTTAATAAGTATCGTCCTGCGAGGCGTACATTTGTGACTTGACCATAAGGTCGAGTAACCAGTTTGGTTATTTAAATAAAAGTACTTTATTAGCATCGAATGGTATGATTGTGATATTTACCGATGTTAAGACTGTGTGCACTAAGCTGCGTTCTGGACTAGTGTTGAATACACAGAGGGTCCGGATTTGCAAATTCGGGTCCCGACAGAGGTGGTATCGTGAGCCATACTTATTTGTAGGCTCAACCCTAGCTAGAATGGTCGTAGAAAGGTTAAAACCTATTTTCTAAAGCTAAAAGTTTGCCAAGATAAGAATTGATATCTCGACTTATCCCCTTCTCTCTTTTCTTGTCTCTTGCTGAATTTTTCCTTACCTTGTCACAATTTAAAAATTCTGAGTTCTTACGTGAGCACTCTGGTGTGAGATGGAGGAAGAGTTCAACTACGTTGATCTCGGGAGTTGGTCACGCCCGCGGAACTTTGGCATATGCTACAAACTCTCGGAGATTTTGAGAAGCCGCAATACCAAGTGGAAGTGATCGGACAAGCGGGATTGATCAAGGCTTGTGACGTGAAGATTGAGGTACTGCTAGGAAAAAGGGCCAGCAATCGCCTCGATACACCGCACCGCCAGGAGATCTACAATGCAGATGGGTATCCAAGAGGTATCACGACGAGCAATGCGGCACGACGTTACCCGTATCTACGCCAGAGAGTTGGAAACACGGTGTTCCGTTATCATCCGCGAGCGATAACCTTCCCGACCCAAGGCGATTCAGATGAGGATGCCACGCACACACGCTTGGCACGATTTGTTGTCGCCCAGGAGGATGTACTAGATAATACAAGCAAGGAGCTACATAAGGCCCGCAAGGAGATCACGACAGAGAAGAACAGATGGCGGGAAGCTCAAGAGTATGTGGCACACCTTCTGCGAAGGATTGACGAGTTGGAGATGACTTTTTACGGACTGCACTCCAGAGCCAAGATTGAGCTACACGAGCCGAGATCCGGAGGAGTCGATCTCGATGAGGACATCGCTTCTTCGACTACCACAGAGGACACGATTCTTTGGACATGGCAATCGTTTCGCGCCTATGCCACAAAGACCCGCACTGTGCCGTGGAGGTTTTCTCGATGAGTGAGCATAGGTTCTATAGTGAGGCTCCTTCGCCGAGTCGCGTCATAGAATAAAGAGTCACCCTTTAGGCGTTAGGACTCCGTGAGTTAGTTCGATTTGGATTTTCATTGTTTGCTGAGTGTGCAGTATGTGTTGCAAGGCCCTTAGGCATTGTAAGCAGCCATACCAAGTTATTAATAATAAAGTTGGACCTTAAAGTTACACCTTTCGCCCCGCATAAGTTCCATATTACTTGTCTATTCTTGTTTCCCTCTCATCTCTAAACCTAGAGCAAATCGGCAGATGGTGAACACCCGTGGAAACTTTGGAGGCAATGGAAGTGGTTCTCGCCAGCGAAAACCCCAATGAGGGAGCACCAAGACCGCCACCGGATGTGCAGAATTTGGAGCTTTTCTCGCTACCTGCACTCGGTTGATGCATGCTATGATGCAACAAATGCAACACGCCACCGCCGCAGTCCACTACTAATCAAGTTAATCGGGGACCACGCCGTAATACAAGACCTGCCGAGTTCATGAGAACTCACCCACCCACTTTCTCTGGGAATGCCAATCCATTGGAGGCCGATGATTGATTAAGATCAATCGAGAGGAAGCTACACATAGCTCAATGCATAGGAAATGAGAAGGTACTCTCGCTTCTCATCACCGGAAGGAACAAATTAGAATGGTGGGAGAACTTCGTGCCACGCAAGAGAACCCTCAAGATATCACTTGGGAAGAGTTCACGGTGCATTCGACAGATCACGTGCCTGAAGGAATCATGGACCTTAAGAAGGAGGAGTTCAGAGCATCGAAGCAAGGTAATCACCGGTGGCCGACTACGAACAAGTTCACACAGCTTAGCACGCTACGCTTTTGAGGATGTAGCGACAGATAAATCCAGGCAGTACCTCGCTTATGAAGGGACTTAACTCAGATTGCAAGTAGGATTGATCACCCACACCTTTCCAGATTTCCAAGAGTGGTGAATAAGGCACTTATTCTTGAGGACAAGCGCAAGGAACCGGATGAGAACAGAAGCGCAGGATGCAACAAAGAAGGATCACGCCAGGAACGCAATACGCTGAGAGTTGCACCAAATCAATTCTTCATATTCCAACCACGAGAATGCAACAAGGACACCATCCCGGCACCAAGACACATCAATCGTAACTACTGCACCCAGCCCCCGCTAGAAACGCTACTCCAGGCAGTCAGCAAGGAACAGTGAGACGCTGCTACAACTGCAACGAGCCAGGACACTTTGCCAACAGTTGTCCAAAGAAGACAGCAAGAGTGACCCCAGTTCGCTTTAATCTAGGAACCACCCCAGCTAGGACCCCAGCACCAGGAGCCACACCCCAGACTGTGGTGAGAGGCCGAGTCAACCATGTCACCGCAGATGCACTGCAGAATGCTACGGACGTCGTACTGGGTAAGTTACTTGTTAACTCAGTACCTGCAACAGTTTTGTTTGACTCGGGCTTCAGCATTCGCTTGTTTCGCAAGGCTTTGCTACTAGAAATGATTTGAGGATTGCAAGACTTAGATGCATGCTTTTAGTTCAAACCCCTGGTTCAACTCCGAACGAAAGTAGGATGTTCCGGTGAGAATACTAATAGATGGAATAGAGTTCCTAGCAAACCTTATTATTCTAGAAACCTGCACCTTAGACATCATATTGGGAATGGATTGGTTATCCAAGCACAAGGCCGTATTGGATTGTGGACGAAGGACTATCTCGAGTTGAGAGCCCTTGTGGAAAGAAAGTGGAATTTCAAGCTACTGCTTTGTTAGAGAAGGGCGCTTGATGGTTACTTGATGCCAAGACAATCATCATAGAGGATGTCTCCGTAGTGAATGAGTACCCAGATGTTTTTCCCGAAGATCTACAGTATGCCGCGAGACAGGGACATAGAGTTTGTGATAGAGCTTGTACTGCACAAAGACCGATAGCAAAGAGACCCTATCGGATGTCCACCGAGGAGTTGGTAGAGATGAAGAAACAGCTAGAAGAGTTAATGGAGAAAGGATTTATCAAACCGAGCTCGTCGCCGTGGGGAGCACCAGTTTTGTTTGTCAAGAAAAAGGACGGAAGTTTCGGGATGTGCATCGACTACCGTGCACTCAATGAAGTCACCGTGAAGAATAAGTATCCGCTACCCAGGATTGATGATTTGTTTGATCAGGTGAGAGGAGCCGGAGTTTTCTCCAAGATTGATCTCGAGATCGATACCATCGATTGAAGATCCGATCGTAAGATATTCAAGGCGCATTCTCGTCAAGATATGGACATTACGAAGTTCTGATTATGTCCTTTGGATCGATTTAATGCGCCACTTATTTCATGAATATGATGAATAAGGTGTTCATGGAATATTTGGACAAGTTTGTCGTCGTGTTCATAGATGATATTCTAATCTACTCCAAAACGGAGGATGAACATGCCGACACTTAAGGCGAAGTTTTGGAAAAGCCGAGGAACAAAGAACTTTTCGCCAAGTTCAGCAAGTGTGATTTTTGGAAGGACAAGGTGGAGTTTCTTGGACATGTAATGATCGCAGAAGGAGTCGCCGTAGATCCAAGCAAAGTAGAAGGCGTGTTACATTGGGAGCGCGGCGAAGACCGTGACCAGGTCGGAGTTTCCTTGGAATGGCAGGATACTACCGCCCGTTTCATCGAAGGCTTCTCAACAATTGCGAAACCTCTTACGCAATTGTCAAGAAGGAAAAGAAGTTTGCATGGGCCTTGAGAATGTGAGAAAGGATTTCAGGAGCTGAAGAAGCGATTGACATCAAGATCGGTGTTAGTTCTCTGGGATGTTGCTCAAAGCTTCGATATTTATTGTGACGCATCGCGCCAAGGACTTGGATGTGTGCGATGCAGAATGGAAAGGTCGTCGCATATGCATCAAGGCGCTTGAGGCCGCATGAGGAAAATTATCCGACACATGACCTAGAGTTAGGCTGCCGTAGTGCATGCTTTGAAGATATGGCGTCACTATCTCGATTGGAAACAGATGTGAAGTATATACGGATCATAAGAGCCTTAAGTACATATTCACCCGATCGGATCTGAATATGAGGCGGAGGAGATGGTTAGAGTTGATCAAGGACTATCATGTTGGAATCCATTACCATCCCAGGAAGGCCAACGTAGTAGCCGATGTTCTGAGTCGGAAAAGCCATACCGTGAGTACGTTGCTAGCCACAAGTCAGGATGAGTTATGTGAGGATTTTCAAAAAATGAAGATTGAGGTGGTACCTAGCGGATTCTTGGCCGCATTAGAAGTAAAGCCTACCCTAGAGGATCAGATCCGAGAAGGATGTATGATGATGACAAGATCCGCAGGATTAAGTTCATCAAGGAGGAAGGCAAGGTAGAGGACTTCAAGTTGGATGAGCAAGGCACGTTGTGGATGAAGGATTGCATTTGTGTGCCTAACAAGAAGGAGTTAAAGCAACTGATTCTGGAAGAAGCCCATGACTCCAAGTACTCAATTCATCCTGGAAGCGCCAAGATGTATCAGATCTCAAGGAGAGATTCGTGGCCGAGTATGAAACGTGAAGTTGCCGAGCATGTTGCATTGTGCGACGTATGCCGAGAGTCAAGGCAATGCATCGAGGACCAGCAGGATTGCTACAAACAATGAAAATACCGAGTGGAAGTGGGAGGAAATCGAATGGATTTCATTACCTGGTTTGTCGAAGACTCAAGGAGGTTATGACTCCATATGGGTTATAGTGGATCGCTTGACTAAAGTAGCCCATTTTATCCCGTGAAGACCACTTACTCGAGATAAATTAGCGTAATTGTACATGATCGAGGATTGTCTGCTTGCACGGAGTGCCAAAGAGGATTGTATCGGACAGAGGTACCCAATTTACCTCAAGGTTACGGAATAAGTTGCATGAAGCCATGGGAACCCGTTTGAACTTCAAGATACCTTATCATCCACGAGGCGGATGGACAGACCGAAAGAGTCAACCAGATTACGGAGGATATGTTGAGAGCTTGTGCATTAGCTTATGCTACCTCTTGGGATAAGAGTTTGCCGTATGCCGAAGTTCGCCATTACAACAATAGTTATCGAGGCTAGTTCTGAGATGTCACCTTTTGAGGCCTTTGTATGGTCGACCTGTCGGACGCCATTGAATTGGAATGAGACCGTGAGCCGTGTCTTTGGGCCTGATATTCTTCAAGAGGTCAAGAGCAGATCGCCATGATTAGGGAAAGGTTGAAGATAGCCCAATCACGACAAAAGAGTTATGCTGACAACCGTCGCCGAGACTTGAGTTTTGAATCAGAAGACTTTGTATACCTCAGAGTTACGCCTCTCAGGGGAGTTAAGAGGTTCCATGCCAAAGGGAAACTCGCACCCCGTTATGTTGGACCATTTAAGATTTTGAGCCGCAGAGGCGAAGTTGCTTATCAGCTGGAGTTGCCGCAGTCGTTAGCAGGAGTGCATGACGTATTCTATGTCCCAGTTGAAGAAGTGTCTCCGAGTTCCTGAGGAACAGACACCGCTAGAGTTAATTGAGTTGCAAGAGGATTTGACTTATAAGGAACATCCCGTGAGGATTCTAGACACAATGGATCGAGAGACCAGAAATAAGTCAACCCGCTTTGAGAGTTCGATTGGAGCAATCATGAAGAAAGCGAAGCGACATGGGAGCGCGAAGAGGATTTGAGGAAAGAGTTTCCAAACCTATTCTTTAGTAAGCCCTGAATCTCGGGGACGAGATTCTATTAAGGGGGGGAGGTTTGTAACACCCCAAAATTTTGCTTTTTTAAATTCATGTGTGATTTGGCACTTTGGTGAATTTTTGGAATTTTCTGGAATTTATTTGGATTTATTTGGAATTTATTTGAATTTATTCCATTTTGAAATAATTAAAGAATTTAATTTTGCAAATAAAATTTTGTTGGAAATATTTTATTTGAGTCCAAAATGTTCCAAAATATTTTCTGTAATTTTTCTGAGTATTTTGCTATTTTTAATGAATTAAATGAATTATCGGGAATTATTTTAAATATTAAATCTGGAAAATGCGAGTGGGTTTGTCTTGTTCATCCGACCAGAGGCAGAGTCAGACTCGAAGTTCGAGTCCGACCGAACCGACCGAGCGGTGACTCGGCCAGACCGACTCAACTCGGATTAGATCCGAGCCGCTGGATCGAGATCCAACGGCCAGGATCAATCCGCGCCGATCCACGGCCGCACTCGAGCCAATCTCGGCGGCCGATCACGCCACGTGGGCGGCCATCGTGCGTCCACGCCACCTCACCGTGTTCGAACGGACTCCGCCGCCACAGGCTCCGCCCGCTGAAACCGAAAGTGGATCTCGACGTCCGTAGCCGGTATTTAAGGCGTGGATCGTTGCCCGAGGATCGCGACCACGTCGCGCATCGTCTTCCCCAACTCCCGAGCCTTATCCGCCGCCGTCGCCTGCGCAATTGCTCGCCGGAGTTCTCTCTCTCCCGCATGATTCTTTGCTTCATTCCGCCGTTCGCCGTCTTCCGCCGCGGTTGAGCCCGCCGAGACCCCAAGCCAAGGCGCACCTGCGGTACCTCTCACTCCGCCGGAGCGACCCGAACGCCCGTCGGGCTCGTCGTCGTTCTCATCTCCCGGTGGCCTTGCTCGCCGCTGCCGCCATCGTCGTCATGGCGCTGTGTGAGCCGTTGGATCTCCATCGCACGGTCCAAGATCACGCCACGTCACCCGACGGTGAGATCCCGCCCAAAAATCCCAGATCCGTTCTCAACCGCTGGATCTAGATCCAACGGTCCCGGACAACCGCGTTCACCCCAAACGCGTGAGTCCAGATTCAATACGGACCGTTGATTTTCAAATCAACGGCCGAGATCTAGCCACGTGTCGCGGGAGGCCCGACCGTCGCGTCGGCGCAGTCAGCAGCGTGGCGCGTGTCTCGACACGCGGGGCCCGCGTGTCACGGACAACAAACCGCACCATGACGTCACGGGCGTCATGGCGGGCTCCGCGATGTCGCTGGCTGTCCCAGCCAAGCGGCGTCGGCAATGACGCCACCCATGGGACCCACCTGCCAAGACTGCGGTGAGCCTCGCCGACGGCGATGGCGTCATCCGGAAGGACCCACATGTCGGCCGACACGTAGATTCGTGGACCGAGTCCACGGTAGACCCGAGCCGAGCGTGGACCGAGTCCATGGACCGGCTGACGTCAGCAGACCAATCCAGTGCTGCCACGTGTCCATGCTGACGCAATAATTAATTTCCGAAAAAGAAAATGATTTATTAATTCGAAATAATGATTTCGTGATTTTGTTTCAAACTTCAAACGCTTATAACTTTTGCGTTTCAACTCCGATTTGAGTGATTCAAATTTCTAAATTTGTATAAAATTGAGATCTACCTAAATATGAATTTTATTTAAGTTTTGGACTAAAGTTTTTCTCTGCAAAATTATTTAATTGATTATTTAAACTTTAAATAATCATAACTTTTAAGGCCTTAACTCCAAATTTGACGATTCCAGTTTCTAAAAACTCATAAAATTATGTTCTCTCTGTTTATGGATTTTATTTGGATGTTTGGACACTTTTTGCCTATTGTTTATTCGTGTATTTGCTATTTGCACGCTTTTACGAGTGAGACGTTGAAGTGCTTGGGAAGGATTCAAGGAGAAGTATTGACTCAGATCCAACTCAAGACCAAGAACAAGTACTTTTTGAAGGCAAGTTGTGCTTTGACCATGTTGATCCTATTTCAAATCTATTTTGATTTAAACTATTGCATGCTAGTTCAATTAGAAAAATACTTTGTTTAAACATGGGGGTTAGATAAATACCAATTTGTCAGTATGACACCTTGATTATTTAAGTATGTGCCATGACCCCTTGTCACCCTAGTTGTGGATTACTAGTTGGACATTATTAAATTGCCAACATGGGTTTAGACCGTTGTAGTATCGCTTAGACTCACTTTCGTGCTCATAACATGATTTTGGATAATCAAATGTTAATATTGACTTAATGATATATTGAACCTGTTTTGGAAAGGTATCATGTGATGTTGATGGCACGTGGTGCATGGTAATCAACGGGGTTTGATAAAGCGATTTCGACCGGCATGTGGCAAGAGTAATCAGTGGGCCATTGTGGCATTGGGAGTGTTGATTTGGTTCTTCGGGTAGTCTTGCCCTGGTCACCCTAAGGACTTAACCTTGCAAGCCTTTGAACTGGGTCTAACGTGCAACCACATGTCTCAGTAATGGGACGGACCTAGTTGACTAAGTTGCTAATAACGCACTGTGGGACCTCGTGAGGTCAACTACACCCTTTGTGTAAGTTGTACGGGGAGCGTCTGGCCGAGGCCAGTACCCATCTAACGGTTGATTGGCCTAGACTTCGCCTTAGCGAAGGGAAGGGTTAGTGCGCAATAACCGGGAGGACCACTTGTATTGTTAGAAGTCTCCAAAGACTTTGTTACTGAACTCGCCTTTGTGGTGTTTGACTGTATCTTGTGGGTAAAGTGCATAACCTCTGCAGAGTTTAGAATCTATTCGAATTGCCGTGTCCGCGGTATTGGACATCGCTGAATTACAGTCAAGGGTTAGATTTTCTCAAAAATAACTTTGGATTGAAAGGTTGGGCTGGATTAATAATGATGTTGAAGGAAATGTGGTTTAGGATGGGAAGATGGTGGTTAAACTTCTTGAAAAGTTATTTATACTTTACTTGTTTCTACCGCTTTGAATCTACTTATATTACTTGTCCAAAGCTTTTCTTTGCAAATTTACTTTGAGTTATTCCTTTGTACCAAGCCATGCATATAGTATATTAGCCTCAGATTCTCAGGCATGACTTGTCGAGTACCAAGTACTCACCCTTGCCTCAATACAACACCAAGTTGAAGAGGAGACTACACCAGCTTTGGAGGAGGAACTCCAAGAGGATCCGTCTACTTAGGGAAGCGAGCCCAGTCAGTTGCCTGTGGTATACTGGATGGCGCCACGATGTTACCTTATTTGATTTTCCGCTGCTACTATTTCTCTTTTAATAAGTATCGTCCTGCGAGGCGTACATTTGTGACTTGACCATAAGGTCGAGTAACCAGTTTGGTTATTTAAATAAAAGTACTTTATTAGCATCGAATGGTATGAATGTGATATTTACCGATGTTAAGACTGTGTGCACTAGCGCGTTCCTGGACTAGTGTTGAATACACAGAGGGTCCGAATTTGCAAATTCGGGGTCCCGACAGGGTCTAAGGAAGAACCCAAATGTACGACCTTGGTGGGTTCTGACTCGTTGAGTGGAACGGCCTTGGTCTCTCCTCCGGGCTGGAGGGCAATTTTAGGCTAGGAGTGCTTTGGCTCTTGGTCGGAACCGCACGTGGGAAATTGGCCGACCATGTCCAACGCCCTCTCGTCGCAATTTAATACGGACTTGTGGCTCCCCCTTATGGTTATGACCCCGTTAGGCCCAGGAACCTTCAGGCATTGGTATGCATGATGCGTGGTGGCCATGAATTTGGCCAGAGTTGGCCTGCCGAGAATAGCATTGTAAGCCGACTCAAAGTCGAGCACCTCAAAGGTGATCATTTCTGTGCGGAAGTTACTCGGGCTTCCGAAGGTGACGGGCAAAACGACTTAGCCTAAAGGCTTGATCGAGGTGCCGGGACTATCCCAAAGAAGGTGATCGCTACGCTTTTGATCTTCGAACGAGGGATCTGCATCTCGTCCAAAACCTTGGCGGAGACCATGTCCAAGGAGCTTCCGGAGTCTATGAGCACTCGGCCTACAATAGTGTTGCTGATGGTCGGACTCGCGACCATTGGGAGCTTCTGTGGTTTGGTCATTCCAAGGGGACAATCATCCTTGGAGAATGTAAGGGGTAGCTCGGACCACTTGAGCTGCTGCATAGGGGGTTTACCCTGGGTAACGTGGTGTACTTCCCATGCGGCATCCTTTAAATCTCGGCGTTATTTGTAGGCGGAGGAGCCCCCGAATATGACCACGATGTGGTTTTGGGACTCCTGGTACTCCATGTCATCGTCCTTATCCCCAGCGGGCTGCTTACCTTTGTCGTTTTCGCTTGCTCTGGGAGCGATGGCATGGGACCCTTGCCGCTGTAGAACTGCTCCATGCGGTAGGTCCATGTTCGGCAGTTCCGTAGGTCGTGTCCGTACACTTGGTGGAGTAGACAATAGAGGCCACTCTGATGCATTGCCTGATCGCCTCGGTTTCGGTCGTCGCGGTGTCGAGGTTGTTGCCCTCTGCCCCGAGCATTGAACCCCCGGCGTTGTGACTGGGATGCTCGAGGCTGTTGCTGCTCCACCGCGGTGACTATGCCTGGCGAGGGTTGTGTCTTTTTCGTCTTCTTGATCTTTTTGTCTATGGAGTTCGAACCTTTCTTGCTGGTGGAGACCTCTAATCCGGGCTGAGGTGGTAGCTTCCCTTCATCCAGCATTTTCTTCCACTGGATGGCTTCGTCGGCGTTGGCGTACCGGTCGGCCATACGGAAGAGCTCGTTGGCTATCAGGTCTGGGTGGATCTCCAGGTCCCGCGTGAAGCGAACGTCCCGTACCCTGAATTTGAAGCCTCGGACAACAGCCTCGTCCGATATGTTCAGGATCAAGTTCCGGACTTGGATGAACCTCTGGACAAACTGTCGCAGAGTTTCAACCTCCGTTTGGATCAAGCGCTCGAGGTCACGCTCTTTCCCCGGGCAAGTGTAGCAACTCTGAAAGTTTGCTCGGAGCGCCGTACTGAGCTACCCACAAGATCGTATGGATCCTTCTTTCCGATTGAAGAGCCAAGTACGAGCGGCCCCGTCCAAGACCGTTGGGAGGTAATTCGCCATTACTCCCTCATCATCCCCTGCGGCCAGGATCGCGGTGGTGTAGATTGAGAGGAACTCATGCGGGTTTTGAGTCCCGTTGAACCTCTCGATGTGTCCGGGCTTGAACTTGCTTAGCCACGTGACATTCCGAACGGAGCTCGTGAAGGCCCTACACCCGAAGTTCGAGGTCTCACGTTGGTTTCTTTTGCCGCGAAGGTCATCACGAGCATCCCCCGTCCATCACCCACTGCGTGGACCAAGTCGGGAGAAAACCTCACGAGGTCGGTGCGTTGGCGACCGCTCGGTTGTAGAGCGTTCGGAGCGCTCGTAATCCGAGTGGACATGCGCAAGATGCCCCGAGGCCGATCGGGGATTACTCCGATGGTTCCTGTGGACCGGGTTGATCGTCTGGAACACCTCCCGTGCATGGCTCCGAGACTCGCCCCTGTGAGATCGGACGAGAGTGTGCTCTTGATGGCCCCGGTGTAACACCCCAATTTTTGCTTCTCATGAGTTTATGTGAAATTTGACACTTTTGTGAATTTTTGGAATTTTCTGTAATTTATTTGGATTTATTTGGAATTTATTCCCTTTTGAAATAATTAAAGAATTTAATTTTGCAAATAAAATTTTGTTCGAAATATTTTGTTTGAGTCCAAAATGTTCTAAAATATTTTCTAGAATTTTTCTGGAATTTTTCTGGAATTTTGCTATTTTTCTTGAATTAAATGAATTTCTGGAAATTATTTTGAATATTTAATCGCTGGAAAATGTCGAACGGGTTTTATTGTTCATCCGACCGGATCCGAGTCCGAGTCAGACTCGAGTTCGACCCGGACCCGATCGCGTCAGCCGTCTCGGTCGAACCACGTCACCAAACCCTAACGCGCGTGACCGTTGGATCGAGATCCAACGGCCACGATCGCGCCAACGCCGCCCGAGCTAGGCTCCGACCGAGCCGGACCCGAGCCCAAACCCCCGACCATTGGATTTTGATCCAACAGCTGCCGTTGAGCCACGTCGCTCAGTCCGAATCCATTTCGGATTCCGCCGCCGTAGCCTTGTGGACCTCGGTTTCCGCGGTTTTCACGGACGCCGAGGGGCCTATTTAATGCGCCGCCGCCGCCAGCGTGTTCTCCATTTCCTTGCGCACCCGTAGCCCTAACTCCCCGAGCTCAAGCCGCCGTGGTTGCGCCGCAATCACTCGCCGTAGTTGATCGTGCGTTCCGCCGCGGTTTTCCGCTGTTTGCCGCCGTCTCTGCCGTCTTTCGCCGCCGTTGAGTCCAGATCCAGAACCGCAAGGACAAGCCGCGTCGGAGGGTACCTTTCACCTCGCCGGAATTGTGCCCAAACACCATCGGGCGCGCTGCCGCCCCTCGTCTCCGGTGAACTGCTCCGCCAAGACGCCATCGCTGCCGCTCGAGCTCTCTCCACCGTCCAATCCAGATCCGAGGGCCCAGATTCGTCCACGTCACCACGGAAAAAATCTCACGTTTTATTTTTTGGATCTATTTCCAACCGTTGGATCTAGATCCAATGGTTTAGATCGTGCCACGTAGCCATAACTGCACCATGCTTTGATAGATCTCAGCCATTAAATCTAGATCGTACGGCTAGCGTTAATCCACGTTATAGCATTAGATCAGATCTTGACCGTCCGATCAAGATCGAACGGTCCAGATGGACCGAGCTGTTTCCTAACGCGCGAAACCCAGATCCGATCTGGGTCGTTGATTTTCAAATCAATGGCCGAGATCTAGCCACGTGGCCGGAAGGCTGACCGTCGCAGTCAGCGCGGTCACCGCCCGGTCACCGCTGACGTCACGCTTGACGTCAGCATGGGGCCCGCGTGTCAGCGGCCGTTCCAATGGCTCGATGACGTCAGCCATGACGTCATGATGACGTCACGGTGGGGCCCACCGCCGTGAGCCTCGATCGAAAGCCGCGGCGCTGACGTCATGCTGACGTCACCCGAGGGGCCCACCTGTCAAAGGCACACGTGCCGTGGACCGGGTCCACGGTGGACCAAGCCAAACCGTGCGCCGGGTCCTTGGACCCGAGGCAACGTGGCTGTCTCTGATTGGTCCACGTGTCATGCTAACGCAATAAATCATTTTCCGAAAATGAAATTATTTATTTAATTCGGTTTATTGATTTTAAATATAGATTAAAACCTCAAACGCTTATAACTTTTGCGTTTCAACTCCGATTTGGGTGGTTCAAATTTATAAATTTTCAAAGAATTGAGACCTACTCAAATATGAATTTTAATTAATTTTTTATTATGAATATTTCTCTGTTTATATTTAATTAATGTTTTCTTTAAACTTCAAATGATTATAACTTTTGCATTTTAACTCCAATTTGGACGATTCCAGTTTCTAAAAATTTATAAAATTATGCTCTCTTTGTTTATGGACTTCATTTGGATGTTTTGACACTTTTTGTATACTGTTTATTCATTTATTGCTATTTGCACACTTTACGAGTAGATGTTGAAGTGCCCGGAGGCTTCGAAGGTGAAGTGTTGACCCAGGAGCCAGCTCAAGACCAAGAACAAGTACTCTTTGAAGGCAAGTTGTGCTTTGACCATGTTGATCCCATTTTCAAATTAATTTGGTTTAAATTATTGCATGCTAGTTTAATTAGAAAATGCTTTATTTAATTCCGGGAAATTAGATAAATGCCAAATTGCTGTATGACACCTTTGGTTAATTAAATATGTGCCATGACCCCTTGTCACCCTAGTATGGATTATTAGTTGGACATTATTAAATTGCCAATGTGGGTAGTTAGACCGACATAGTATGCTTAGCCTTGCCACGTGAAATGCTTTGGACAATCAAATGCTAATATTGACTTAATGAGATATTGAACCTATTTTGAAAGAAGTATCATGTGTTATGATTGTCGATGGCACGTGGTGCTTGGTAATCAACTAGGGTATGATAAATAGATTCCGACCAGGGCATGTGGCAAGAATGATCGGGCGGGCCAGTTGTGGCACCGGGAACGTTGTTTTGGTTCTTTGGGTAGTCTTGCCCTGGTCACCCTAAGGACTTAACCTTGCAAGCCTTTGAACTGAGTCAAACGTGCAACCACATGTCTGTAATTGGATGGACCTAGTTGATTAGGTTGCTAATAACGTACATGTGGGACCTCGGGGTGTCAACTATACCTTTTGTGTAGTTGTACGGGGGAGCGTACCGGGGCTGCGGCCAGGTACCGATCTAACGGTGGATTGGCCTAAACTTCGCCTTCGCTAAGGGAAGGGTTAGTGTGCAATGACCGGGGAGGACCACTTGTGCTGTTAGAAGTTTCCGAAAGACTTTGTTATGGACACTCGCCTTTGTGGTGTTTGGTTGTATCTTGTGGGTAAAGTGCATAACCTCTGCAGAGTGTAAAATCTATTCGAATAGCCGTGTCCGCGGCATTGGACATCGCTCGGGAATTACAATCAAGGGTTAGACTTTCTTGAAAATAACTTGGACTTGAAAGGTTTGGTTTGGTTTAACAATGATGTTGATGGAAATGCGTATTAGGAATGGGAAAGATGTTTGTTTAACTCCTGGAAAAGTTATTGATCTTATACCTGTTTTTACTGTTTTCGAATCTACTTATGCTACTTGTTAAATGTCGCTTTTACCGCAATTATACCATGAGTCGCCTTTGTACTAAGCCATGCATGTATTATATTAGTTTGCATTCTGTGCATGACTTGCTGAGTATCAAGTACTCACCCTTGCCACAATACAACACCAGTTGAAGAAGAGTCTACACCAGCTTTGGAGGAGGAGCTCCAAGAGGAACCGTCTAACTAGGGAGCGAGCCCAGTCAGTTGCCTGTGGTATACTGGATGGCGCCACAAAGTTATCTTACTTTCCGCTGCTGTTATTTCTCTTTTATTAAGTTTTCACCCTGCGTGGCTTATATTTGTAACTTGACCTTAAGGTCGAGCAACCAGCTTGGTTAACTAATTAAAATACCTTATTACTTCCTTGTGTATGATTGTGATATTTACCAATGTTGAGACTGTGTGCACTAGCGTGTTCCTGGACTAGTGCTGAATACACAGAGGGTCTGGATTTGCAAATTCAGGTCCCGACAGAGGTGGTATCAGAGACATACTAACTGTAGGCTCACCCATAGTTTGAATGGTCGTAGTGAGGATAAAACCTATTTTCTAAAGATAAAATTTGTCAAGATAATGAATGAATTCTCGACTTACCCCATCTTCCTTGTTCCTACCCTTGCTGAGTTCTTTTCGTCTTCCACATTGATTTTAAAATGTTGCGTTCTTACGCGAGCGTCTTTTTACAGATGATGATGAAGAACAACTACGCCGAGCGTGAAGGAGGTTACGCTGCCGAGTTGTGGCGTATGCTTCAGTTTCTTGAAGGTTTTGGGAGACCGCTCTACCGAGGGACTACACTCGTGCAGGCAGGACTGGTCATAGGATGGGACGTCAGGATCACGGTGTATGCTCGAGAGAAGACGAAGTTCAGCCGCCCTTTCCACTTCACCGCCAGGAGGTCTACCTTTGAGATGGGAATCCAGGAGGTGTCGCGTCGAGCGATGCAGCAGATCGCTCGCACTTACTCCAGGGAGCTGGAAGGCACAGTGTTCCGTCACCACCCACGCCGAGACAGCAGAGCTTAGCGGAAGCCGATAGAAGATGAGGATGCTACCGTCACACACTTAGCCAGATTCGTCGCCGCCCAGGAGGAGCTTATCGATGACACAGTTCAGGAGTTGAAGAAGGCTCGCGAGCAGGTTAAGGAAGAGAAGAAGCACTTAGAGAATGCTTGTGAGTACGTCGCCTATGCTGTGGAAAGGATCGCAGAGCTAGAGACCGCACTGTATGGACAGGGCCCCGATCCAATGTTGGAGTTGGACGCCCCAGAGCCGGAGGAGGTCCCAAAAGAGGCGCCACCTGCACCCGCGCCGCAGCCACAGCAACAGCCAGTCGTCAACTACAGCTGCAGTTGTAGGGCATGGCGATTGTTTCGTGCCTATGCCGCCGCACCCGCCCTGAGGAGGCAGTGGAGGTTTTCTTGACGAGTGAGCGTAGGCGTTGAGGTTGAGACTCCTTCGTCGAGTCGCGATTATAGAATAAAAGTCACCCCTTTAGGCGTTAGACTCCAGTAAGAGTCGATTTGGATTTTCATTTCTTGTTGAGTGTGCAGTATGTGTTGCAAGACCCTTAGGCATTGTGAGCAACCATACCAAGTTATTATTATTAAATCATAAAGTTGGATTTTTGAGTTACACTTTTCCCCGCATAAGTTTCCCTACTACTTGTCTATTCTTGTTCCCTCTCATCTTTGAAACCTTGGAGCAATCAACAGATGGTGAACACCCACGGAAACCTTGAGGCAATGTATGGTTCTCGCCACCGGGAACCCCAATAATGGAGCATCTGCACCCCAGCCAGCACCGCCAGTTGACATGCAGAATTTTGGGGCTTTTCTTGCCGCACAGACCCAGTTGATGCATGCAATGATGCAGCAGATGCAACAGATTACTGCCCACGCCATTGCTAATCAGAATAATCAAGTCAATCAGGGACAACGCCAGAATTCAAGACTGTCAGAGTTCATGAGGACTCATCCACCCACTTTCTCCGGGAATGCCAATCCGTTGGAGGCCGATGATTGGCTAAGGTCAATAGAAAGGAAGCTACACATTACTCAATGCATGGGAAATGAGAAGGTACTCTACGCTTCTCATCAGTTGGAAGGTACCGCCGCAGAATGGTGGGAGAACTTCTGTGCCACGCGGGAGAACCCTCAGGACATCACTTGGGAGGAGTTTACAGCCACATTTCGTCAGTATCACGTACCTGAGGGAATAATGGACTTAAAGAAGGAAGAATTCAGGGCACTGAAGCAAGGTAATCAACCGGTGTCAGATTATCTGAATAAGTTCACACAGCTTGCACGTTACGCACCCAAGACGTAGCGGCGAGATAAGGCCAGGCAGCCTCGCTTATGAAGGGACTTAACTCAGATCGCAGTGGGACTGATCACCCACACCTTTCCAGATTTCCAGGAACTTCTGAACAAGGCGCTCATTCTTGAAGATAAGCGCAAGGAACTGGATGAGAACCGGAAGCGAAGGATGCAACAGCAGGGATCGCGTCAGGGAGCGCAACAACATTTGAGGGTTGCGCCAAATCTGTTTTTCAGGTTCCAGCCGCAGAATGCAACAAGGACACCGTCACCAGCATCGAGACCTGTCAATCAGAATTATCAGACCCCAGCTCCACCGTAACGCCATTTCGTGCAAATACCAGGGATGCTGAGACGCTGCTATACATGCAACGAGCCAGGGCACTTCTCCAACAGTTGCCCAAAGAAGACCGCAGGAGTTACCCCAGTCCGCTTCAATCTGGGATCCACACCAGCCAGGACGCCTGCACCCGGAGCAAACCGCGGGACGGCACAGCCAGGAGCCACGCCCCAAACCGTGGTGAGAGGCTGAGTCAACCATGCCACCGCAGAGGCACTCCAGAATGCCACGGACGTCATGTTGGGTAAGTTACTTGTCAACTCAGTACTTGCAATAGTTTTGTTTGATTCTGCAGCTTCGCATTCATTTGTTTCTCAAGGCTTTGCTGCTAAAAATGATTTGGAGATTGCAAGACTTAAATGTATGCTTTTAGTCCAAACCCCTGGTTCCGAACTCCAAACTAAAGTAGGATGTTCTGGGGTGAGAATATTAATAGATGGAGTAGATTTCCTAGCGAACCTTATTATATTGGAAACCCAGACCTTAGATGTTATTTTGGGAATAGATTGGTTATCCAAGCACAAGGTCTTTGATTGTGGACGAAGGATTATTTCAGTTGAGAGCCCGTGGTGGAAGGAAAGTGGAATTTCAAGCCACCGCCCGTTAGAGATGGACAGTTGATGGTTAACAAAGACAAAGGCGACAAGATAGAAGATATCTCAAGAGTAAATGAGTATCCATATGTTTTTCTGAAGATCTACCTCGTATGCCGCTGACGAGAGACATAGAATTTGTGATAGAGCTTGTACTGCAGTAGCCGATAGCTAAGAGACCCTATCGGATGTCCACCGAAGAATTGGTAGAGATGAAGAAGCAGCTTGAAGAGCTGATGGAGAAAGGATTCATCATACCGAGTTTGTCGCCGTGGGGAGCACCAGTTCTGTTTGTCAAGAAGAAGGACGGGAGCTTCAGGATGTGCATTGACTACCGTACACTCAATGAATTCACCGTGAAGAATAAGTACCCGCTACCCAGGATCGATGATCTGCTCGACCACCGAGAGGAGCCGAGTCTTCCAAGATTGACCTGAGATCGGGATACCACCTGTTGAAGATCCGATCAGAGGATATTCTGAAGACCGCGTTTTCGTCCAAATACGGACATTACGAATTTACAGTTATGTCCTT
Source organism: Rhipidocladum racemiflorum (assembly GCA_036346355.1). Lineage (NCBI taxonomy): Eukaryota > Viridiplantae > Streptophyta > Magnoliopsida > Poales > Poaceae > Rhipidocladum > Rhipidocladum racemiflorum. Next base: position 25,452,952 of record CM070589.1, on the reverse strand, counting down.
CGGTCTAACGAATGCGCCAACATATTTCATGAATATGATGAATAAAGTATTCATGGAATATTTGGACAAGTTTGTTGTCGTGTTCATAGATGATATTTTAATCTACTCCAAGACAAAGGATGAACATGTAGAGCACTTGAAGCGAGTTTTGGAAAAGCTAAGGGAACAGCAACTCTTCGCTAAGTTCAGCAAGTGCGACTTTTGGAAGGACAAGGTGGAGTTCCTCGGACATGTAATGACCGCGAAGGAGTCATTGCCGACCCGAGCAAGGTGGAAGTCATGTTACACTAGGAGCAGCCGAAGACCGTGACCCAGATTCGTAGTTTCCTTGGTATGGCAGGTTACTACCGCCGCTTCATTGAAGGCTTTTCGACAATTGCGAGACCTCTCACGCAATTGCTGAAAAAGGATAAGAAGTTTGCATGGACGCTGGAATGCGAGAAAGGTTTTCAAGAGCTGAAGAAGCGATTGACATCAGCTCAGGTGTTGGTTCTACCGGATGTTAATCAGAGCTTCGATATTTATTGTGATGCGTCGCGCCAAGGACTTGGATGTGTGCTGATGCAGAACGGAAAGGTCGTCGCTTATGCATCAAGGCAGTTGAGGCCGCATGAGGAGAATTATCCAACGCATGACGCATGACCTAGAGCTAGCTGCCGTAGTGCATGCTTTGATGTTGTGGCATCACTATTTGATTGGAAACAGATGTGAAGTATACACGGACCATAAGAGTCTTAAGTACATCTTCACCCAATCGGACCTGAATATGAGGCAAAGGAGATGGTTAGAGTTGATCAAGGATTACAATGTCGGAATCCATTACCATCCCGGAAATGCCAACGTGGTGGCCGATGCTCTGAGTCGGAAAAGACATACCGTGAACATGTTGATAGCCACTAGTCAGGATGAGCTATGTAAGGATTTCCAGAGAATGCAGATTGAAGTAGTACCAGGAGGATTCATGGCCGCATTAGAAGTGAAGCCTACCCTGGAGGATCAGATCCGAGAAGGATAGAAGGACGATGACAAAGTCCAATGAGTCAAGTCCAAGATGGAGGAGGGCAAGGCGAAAGACTTCAAACCGGATGAGCAAGGCACGTTGTGGATGGAGGATCGAATTTGTGTGCCAAACAAGAAGGAGTCAAGCAAATTGATCCTAGAGGAAGCCCATAACTCCAAGTATTCAATTCATCCGAACTGCCAAGATGTATCAGATTTGAAACAAAGATTCTCGTGGCGAGCATGAAGCGTGAAGTTGCCGAGCATGTTGTCTTTGTGCGACATATGCCAGAGAGTCAAAGTAATGCATCAGAGACCAGCAGGATTGCTACAGCTGTTGAAGATACCTGAGTGGAAGTGGGAGGAAATCGGAATGGACTTCATTACCGGTTTACCCAAGACTTAAGGAGGATATGACTCCATATGGGTTATAGTGGACCGCTTGACTAAGGTCGCCCATTTTATTCCAGTAAAGACCACTTACTCGGGGAGATAAGTTAGGAGAATTGTACATGACTAGGATCATTTGTTTGCACGGAGTGCCGAAGAAGATTGTATCGGACAAAGGTACCCAGTTTACCTCGAGATTTTGGAATAAGTTGCATGAAGCCATGGGGACCCGTTTGAACTTCAGTACCGCCTATCATGCATAGACGGATGGACAGACTGAGAGAGTTAATCAGATACTGGAGGATATGTTAAGAGCGTGTGCATTGGCTCATGCTACCTCTTGGGAGAAAAGTCTGCCATACGCTGAGTTCAGCTACAACAACAGCTACCAAGCCAGTTTGCAAATGTTGCCATTTGAGGCACTATACGGTCGACCTTGTCGAACAACGTTGAACTGGAATGAGACAGGTGAACGCCGTGTCTTTGGGCTGGACATTCTTCAAGAAGCTGAAGAGAAGATTGCTATGATCCGGGAAAGACTGAAGATAGCATAGTCAAGACAGAAAAGCTACGCCGATAATCGTCGCCGAGACCTGAGCTTTGAACCAGAAGATTTCGTGTATCTCAGAGTTACGCCACTCAAGGGAGTTAAGAGGTTCCATGCCAAAGGAAAACTCGCGCCGTGATATGTTGGACCATTCAAGGTTCTCAGCCGTAGAGGTGAAGTTGCGTATCAGCTGGAGTTGCCGCAGTCGTTGGCAGGGGTACATGACGTGTTCCACGTGTCCCAGCTGAAGAAGTGTCTTCGAGTACCAGATGAGCAAACACCGCTGGAGTCGATAGAGCTATGAGACGATCTGACTTATAAGGAGCACCCCGTTAAGGTTTTGGACACCATGGATCGAGAGACGAGAAACAAGTCAACCCGTTTTTGCATAGTTCAATGGAGCAACCATGCCGAGAGTGAAGCAACTTGGGAGCGCGAGGAGGATTTGAAGAAAGAGTTTCTGAACCTATTCTTTAGTAAGCCCTGAATCTCGGGGACGAGATTCTGTTAAGGGGGGAGGTTTGTCACACCCCATTTTTTGCTTTTCATGAGTTTAAGTGAAATTTGACACTTTTGTGAATTTTTGGAATTTTCTGGAATTTATTTGGATTTATTTGAAATTTATTTGAATTTATTCCCTTTTGAAATAATTAAAGAATTTAATTTTGCAAATAAAATTTTGTTGGAAATATTTTGTTTGAGTCCAAAATATTCTAAAATATTTTCTAGAATTTTTCTGAGTATTTTGCTATTTTTCTTGAATTAAATGAATTTCTTGAAATTATTTTGAATATTTAATTGTTGGAAAATGTCGAACGGGCTTTACTGTTCATCCGACCGGATCCGAATCCGAGTCGACTTTGAGTCCGACTCGACCCGCATCAAGCATTCGCCCTCTCGGCCGAATCCACGTCACCAAACCATAATACGTGTGACCGTTGGATCGAGATCCAACGGCCACAATCCCGCCAACGCCGCCCGAGCCAGGCTCCGACCGACCCGAGCCCAAACCCCCGACCGTTGGATTTTGATCCAACGGCTGCCGTTGAGCCACGCCGCCAATCCAATCCATTTTGATTCTACCGCCAAGAAGCCAGTGTGGACCTTTGGCTTCGCGTTTTTACGGACACCGAGGGGCCTATTTAATGCGCCACCACCGCCAGCGTGTTCACCGTTTCCTTGCGCACCCGTAGCGCTAACTCCTCGAGCTCAAGCCGCCGTGGTTGCGCCGCAATTGTTCGCCGTAGTTGATCGTGCGTTCCACTGCGGTTTCCATTGTTCCGCTTGCCGTCTCCGCCGTCTTCCATCGCCGTTGAGTCCAGATCCGAACCGCAGGACAAGCCGCATCGGAGGGTACCTTTCACCTCGCCGAATCGCGTCCAAACGCCCGTCGGGCGCGTCGTCGTCCGTCTCCGGTGGAATCCGCCCGCCGCGCCATCGCTGCCGCTCAAGCTCTCTCCACCCTCCGATCCAGATCCGAGGGCCCAGATTCGTCCATGTCACCACGGTAAAAATCTCACGTTTTAGTTTTTGGATCTATCTCCAACAGTTGGATCTAGATCCAACGGTTTAGATCGTGCCACATAGTCGTAACTGCACCGTGCTTGGATAGATCTCAGCCGTTAGATCTAGATCGTACGGCTAGCGTTAATCCATGTTATAGCATTAGATCAGATCTTGACCGTCTGATCAAGATTGAACGGTCCAGATGGACCGAGCTGTTTCCTAACGCGTGAAACCCAGATCCGATCTGGGCCGTTGATTTTTAAATCAACGTCCGAGATCTAGCCACGTGGCCGGAAGGCTGACCGCTGCGGTCAGCGCGGTCACCGCTAACGTCACGCATGACGTCAGCGTGGGGCCCGCGTGTCAGCGGCCGTTCCAACGGCTCGATGACGTCAGCCGTGACGTCATGATGACGTCACGGGGGGGCCCAGCTGTCAGAGCTCTTGGCCGAGCCGTGCGCTGACGTCACCCGAGGGGCCCACCTGTTAGAGGCACACGTGCCGTGGACTGGGTCCACGGTGGACCAAGCCAAACCGTGCGCCGGGTCCATGGACACGAGGCGACGTGGCTGCCTCTCATTGGTCCACGTGTCATGCTGACGCAATAAATCATTTTCTGAAAATGAAATTATTTATTTAATTCGGTTTATTGATTTTAAATATAGATTCAAACTTCAAACGCTTATAACTTTTGCGTTTCAACTCCGATTTGGGTGGTTCAAATATCTAAATTTTCATAAAAATGAGACCTACTCAAATAGGAATTTTAATTAATTTTTTATTATGAATATTTCTCTATTTATATTTAATTAATGTTTTCTTTAAACTTCAAATGATTATAACTTTTGCATTTTAACTCCAATTTGGACGATTCCAATTTCTAAAAATTTATAAAATTATGCTCTCTCTGTTTATGGACTTCATTTGGATGTTTGGACACTTTTTGTATACTGTTTATTCATTTATTGCTATTTGCACGCTTTACGAGTAGACATTGAAGTGCCCGAAGGCTTCGAAGGTGATGTGTTGACCCAAAAGCCAGCTCAAGACCAAGAACAAGTACTCTTTGAAGGCAAGTTGTGCTTTGACCATGTTGATCCCATTTTCAAATTAATTTGGTTTAAATTATTGCATGCTAGTTTAATTAGAAAATGCTTTATTTAATTTCGGGAAATTAGATAAATGCCAAATTGCTGTATGACACCTTTGGTTAATTAAATATGTGCCATGACCCCTTGTCACCCTAGTATGGATTATTAGTTGGACATTATTAAATTGCCAATGTGGGTAGTTAGACCGACATAGTATGCTTAGCCTTGCCACGTGAAATGCTTTGGACAATCAAATGCTAATATTGACTTAATGAGATATTGAACCTGTTTTGAAAGAAGTATCATGTGTTATGATTGTCGATGGCACGTGGTGCATGGTAATCAACTGGGGTTTGATAAAAAGATTCCGACCAGGGCATGTGGCAAAAATGATCGGGCGGGTAAGTTGTGGCACCGGGAACGTTGTTTTGGTTCTTCGGGTAGTCTTGCCTTGGTCACCCTAAGGACTTAACCTTGCAAGCCTTTGAACTGAGTCAAACGTGCAACGACATGTGTGTAATGGGACGGACCTAGTTGATTAGGTGCTAATAACGTACATGTGGGACCTCGGGGTGTCAACTATACCGTTTGTGTAGTTGTACGGGGGAGCGTACCGGGGCTGCGGCCAGGTACCCATCTAACGGTGGATTGGCCTAAACTTCGCCTTCGCTAAGGGAAAGGTTAGTGTGCAATCACCGGGGAGGAACATTTGTGCTGTTAGAAGTTTCCGCAAGACTTTGTTACGGACACTCGCCTTTGTGGTGTTTAGCTGTATCTTGTGTCTTAATGCATAACCTCTGCAGAGTGTAAAATCTATTTTAATAGCCGTGTCCGCGGCATTGGACATCGCTCGGGAATTACAGTCAAGGGTTAGACTTTCTTGAAAATAACTTGGACTTGAAAGGTTTGGTTTGGTTTAATAATGATGTTGATGGAAATGTGTATTAGGAATGGGAAAGATGTTTGTTTAACTCCTGGAAAAGTTATTGATCTTATACCTATTTTTACTGCTTTCAAATCTACTTATGCTACTTGTCAAATGCTGTTTTACTGCAACTATACCATGAACTGCTCCTTTGTACTAAGCCATGCATGTAGTATATTAGTTTGCATTCTGTGCATGACTTGCTGAGTACCAAGTACTCACCCTTGCCACAATACAACACCAGTTGAAGAAGAGTCTACACCAGCTTTGGAGGAGCAGCTCCAAGAGGAACCGTCTAACTAGGGAGCGAGCCCAGTCAGTTGCCTGTGGTATACTGGATGGCACCACGAAGTTATCTTACTTTCCGCTGCTGTTATTTCTCTTTTATTAAGTTTTCGCCCTGCGTGGCGTATATTTGTAACTTGACCTTAAGGTCGAGCAACCAGCTTGGTTAACTAATTAAAATACCTTATTACTTCCTTGAGTATGATTGTGATATTTACCAATGTTGAGACTGTGTGCACTAGCGTGTTCCTGGACTAGTGCTGAATACACAGAGGGTCCAGATTTGCAAATTCGGGTCCCGACAGAGGTGATATCAGAGCCATACTGACTGTAGGCTCACCCATAGTTAGAATGGTCGTAGGCTCACCCATAGTTAAAATATTTTTGATTGTTTTACTATTTTCTCGAATTATTTGAATTTCTAGAAATTATTTTAATTATTTAATCGCTGGAAAATGCCGAGTGGGTTAGTACTGTTCAAGCGACCGAGCCTGAGTGATACTCTAGTCCGAGTCCGACTCGAACCCGACAAAGCCCTAATCGCGTGGCCGTTGGATCAAAATCCAACGGCAAGCATCAAGCCACGTCGCCCAAGTGGGGTTCAGGCCGAACCCGTTCGCCTGCGGCGATCTCGGTGGCCGTTGATCGCGTGTGCGTGGACGGCTAGGATGCGTCCACGTCACCCTCTCCGTGTCGCCGCCGGACTCCGCCGCCGCCCGTGTGTGGACCTCGGGTTCCGCGATTTTCACGGAAGCCAGACCATTATTTAATGCGTCATCGCCGCATCCATGCTCTCCTCTTCCGTGCGCACCCGTAGCTCCATGTCTCTGAGCTCAAGCCGCCACCGTTCGCCCGCAGGAGCTCGTCGGAGTTGGAACTGCGTCCCGCCACGGTTCTTCGCCGTTTCCCGCCGTGTCCGTTCGTAATCCAAGTGGATGAGCCACACCTGGGAGTCCCACTCACCTCGCCGGAGTACGCCCCAAACGCCGTTCGGGTGGTCGTCGTCCTCGGCCACGGCGATGCATAAGCCACCGCGTCGCCATCGCCGTCCCCGAGCTCTATCAGCCGTCCGATCCGGATCCAACGGCCACGGTGATTCCACGTCACCCCGTGCGATTTCACGTTTCGGTTTTAGATCTAATCTCAACCGTTGGATCTAGATCCAGCGGCTTAGATTAAGCCACATAGCCGTAGACTACACCATGCTAGATCCAATATCAGCTGTTAGATCTAAATCGTACAGTTAGGGTTAACCGCGTTGTAGCGTTAGATGCAATCTCTGCCGTTCAATCGAGATCGAACGGCGTAGATTGAGCCACGTGTCGTCACCCGGGTCACACCACGCCACCCCACGGTGAGGCGAAACCCGATCGAATCTGGACCGTCCGATCTAAATCGTGACGCCCGTGACAACCATGTTGCCCGCAGCGTACAGGATCCAGATCTAATCTGGACCGTTGATTTTCAAATCAATGGCCCAGATCGTGCCACGAGCATAGAAGCCGAACTGGCGTGGTCCACGCGGACACGCCCGGTCGTCGCTGACGTCACGCGTGATATCAGCAAGGGGCACGCGTGTCAGCGGCTAGCCCAACGGCACCGTGACGTCATCTGTGACGTCAGTGTGACGTCACGCGGTGAACCCGCATGTCGAGCCGCCGGCCCGAAGCGCGTGACGCCGGCCGACGTCACCCGAGGGGTCCCACATGTCAGTGAGACATGTACCCATGGACCGGGTCCACGGTGAACCGAACCCGAACCATGGACCTAGTCCATGGACCCGCTGACGTCATGCTGACGCCATAATTCGATTTTTCAATATAAAAATAATTCGGTGGAAATTCAAATTCCACGCTGACGTCATGCTGACGTCATAAATGGGATTTTTCAGAAGAAAAATAAATGAATTAATTCATTTTTTCTTTTATTTAAATTTTCAAACTTCAAACGCTTATAACTTTTCCATTTTAACTCCGATTTGAGCGATTCTAATTTCTAAATTTTTATACAATTGAAATCTACCTAAATATGAATTTTAATTAATTTTTGAATATGAAAATTTCCCTGTTTATATTTAATTAATAGATTCTTTAAACTTTAAACAATTATAAATTTTGCATTTTAACTCCGATTTGGGCGATTCAAATTTCTAAAAATTTGTAAAATTATGCTCTTTCTGTTTCTGGACTTTACTTGAATTTTTGAGCAATGTGCATGTATTGTTTTATTTATTTAAATCTACTTACACGCGTTACGAGTAGACGTTGAAGTACCCGAGGGCTTCGAAGGTGAAGTATTCCCGGAGCTAGCTCAAGACCAAGAGCAAGTACTTTTTGAAGGCAAGTTATGCTTTGACCATATTGATCCCATTTTTGAAATTAAGTTAATTTAAATTATTGCATGCTAATTTAAATAGAAATTGTTTAAATTATTTCTGGGAATTAGATAAATGCCAAATTGCAGTTTGACACCTTGACTAATTAATTATGTGCCATGAACCCTTGCCACCCTAGTTGTGGCATATATATAGTTGGACATTAGTGAATTGCCAACATTGGGTATTTAGATCGTTGTAGTATATTGCTTAGACCTGCTACATGCACACGACATGATTTTGGACAATCAAATGTTAATATTGACTTAATGAGATGTTGAACCTGTTTTTGAGAAGTATAATGTGTTGTGATTGTTAATGGCATGTGGTGCATAGTAATCAACTGGGTTTGACAAATAGATTTGGACTGGGGCAAGTGGCAAGAATGATATGGTGGGCCATGATTGGCACCGGGGATGTTGTTTTGGTTCTTCGGGTAGTCGTGCCCTGGTCATCCTAAGGACTTAACCTTGCAAGCCTTTGATCTGAGTCAAACGTGCAACCACATGTCCGCAATGGGATGGACCTAGTTGAGTAAGTTACTAATAACTTGCATGTGGTACCTCGGTGTGTCAACTACACCTTTTGTGTAGCTTGAAAGGGGAGCGTACCAATGCTATGGCATAGTGCCCGTCCAATGGTATGTCGGTCCCATACTTCGCCTCTGTTAAGGGAAGGGATGGTGTACGACAAAAACCGGAGAGGTTCACTTGTTTAGTTTGTGGTCTATGAAAGGCTTTGTTACGATCACTCGCCTTTGAGGTGTTTGACTGTATCTTGTGGGTAAAATCTATTCGAATAGCCGTGTCCGCGGCACTAGACATTGCTCGGGGATTACAGTCAAGGGTTAGACTTTCATGAAAACAACTTGGACTTGGAAAGTTTGGTTGGATTAAATAATGACATTGATGGAAATGTGGATTAGGAAAGGAAAAGTGTTTACTTAACTCCTGCAAAAGTTATTGATATAATATTTACATTTACTGCTTTCGAATCTACTTATGCTACTTGATAATTGCTGTTTTACTGCAAAAGTACTTGTTAGCCTATCCTTTGTAATAAGCCATGCATATAGAATATTAGCTGCATTCTTTGCATGACTTGCTGAGTACCAAGTACTCACCCTTGCCACAATACAACATCAGTTGAAGGAGAAGCGACACCAGCTTTGGAGGAAGAACTTCAGGAGGAGCCGTCTACCTAGGGAGCGAGCCCAGTCAGTTGCCTGTGGTATACTGGATGGCGCCACGTTGATGCTTTTATTCCGCTGCAATTTATTTCTTTAATAAGTTTTCGCCCTGTGTGGCGTACTCTTGTAACTTGACCATAAGGTCGAGCAAATAGTTTGGTTATCTTAATTAAAATACTATATTACTATCGATGTGTATGATTGTGATATTTATCTATGTTGAGACTGTGTGCACTAGCGTGATTCTGGACTATTGCTGAAAACACAGAGGGTCTGGATTTGCAAATTCGGGCCCCGACAGAGGTGGCTGGCCGCTTCATAGCGATCATGCTTAGCTGCCCTCGAGGATTCCACCTCGGGTTCGACACTGCTTCCGGCCATGTTAACGTCGTGAAAGTGAGATGAGTGGGAGGGAGACATCATTGTATCTCCTTGAGACGTTGTTTCGCAATCGAACTCGGTATGATCTAGTATGTCCAGACCGTCGTAGTCTGTCATAGTCATCCTCGTTACCAACGAGGGCAATGCGTGGAGAACACAGGGTCCATCCTCGCACTTTAGACCCCGGGGTAAGGCTCCCGGGTTCGGTGTGGCCTGCTGGATCGGTCACACCGACCACGCCGTCGCTAGCATAGTACATGTCATCATCCTCAAAATCGTTGAAGGCACAGAGACTCCGAGTACTCCCGAATTTGACATCCTCGGGGATTCCTCTCGAACGGAGATTACACTGTCGATCCCCACGGATGGCGCCAGCTGTCGACGATTGGAGAACGGACTCCCGCCAAGCTGACTTGTTGAATGAGGGATCAATAGGGGCCCCTTCGCTCGAGAGGGAGGTTAGCGTCCGAGGAATGCTCAGATGATCAGGGACACACGGTGTTTATCCTGGTTCGGGCCTCTCACCACGGAGATAATAACCCTACTCATGTGTATATGATATGAGTTCTGTAAAGCTGCATACACTGTTTTTTCTTTCTCCCTTTCATAGGGGTCAGGAGGGCTTAAATACAAGGTCCTAAGTCGTATACATGGTAACTACCCCCTATAATTACGCCATGCTTCCATATCTTTCGCGCCCATGATCCAGAGTCCTTGAATCGCGCCTCGTTTTGAATTTCTAGCGCACCTACCCTAGATCTTCGGCGGATTTGTTGCTAGTTTCCTTCCTGGTGATTTGACCGAGCCCCCCGACCATCCACCCAAGCCTCCGCTAGGCTTATCCGAGCATGGTTGCTCGTACATGCCCAGCATGCTCGCAGACGAGCATTCGGTATTTAACAGGTGGGTACATATGCTCGTTGCCCGAGCATAGGGTTGCTCGGACGCTCTCTTCGGGCATTCTCCCGAGGGTATTGTATGGTCGGTGGATTTTGGGCTGCTAGGGCGAGATGGTCCTCATGGTAAATAGCTCAATCCCCGACAAAACTGTCTATGATGTATGATATAGAACCGTCTGTGATGTTTTGATATAATAGACGGTTTCTATATCATACACAGTTTCTAACCAATTGAACTCAGATATATTAACCAATTGAACTCAATTTTATTAACCAATTAACTTAATGTACAATTATAATTCACAAATTCATAGCATAACTTTCACAAATTAACCCATGTGGTAATTCACAAGTTGGCAACTCATCAGGTTAAGCAGTGTGGAATTCGCCTTGAGTTTATGACCTCACTCAGCAAGAAGTAATCGAGTTGTCATCGAATTCCTTTCAAATCAGTCTGTTCCAACGCAATTGGAGGGCATTGCAAACCTATTGATGTGAAGATTAAAGTTGTGCATATATATATATATATATATATATATTTATATATATATATATAAGTACGAAACAATCACTACTATATGAGGGCTCATACTAGACACCTCATCAGACGATGTTATATACACACTGTCTGTGATGAGTCCCAGGCACATCACAGACGGTTTTATCTACGAACAGTCTGTGATGATTTTCTTATCACAAACGGTTTGAAACACGAACAGTCTGTGATAAGGGTCCCCCACATCACAGACGGTTTTCTGTACAAACCGTCTGTGATGTCGACCAACATCACAGACGGTTTGTACAATTTTGTGATAAGGGTCCCCCACATCATAGACGGTTTTCTGTAGATCGAAGCTATATATGGCATTATAATTAACAAAAGCATAATTAATTAAGTACATTACATAATTAATAAACATAAAATATATTATATTATATTATATTATATAGTACTTAATTACAATACATATATATATAGTGGTGGCGGTGATCGCGCAAGTCTTCGTCCTCCTCGTCGTCGTCGTCCATCGGCCACCTGTAGTCCTCCTCATCATCATCGGAGGAGGAGGAGTACGAGGAGGAGGAGGTGCTCCCCCGACGCATGAGGTAGTGTCGGGACCCCGAATTTGCAAATCCGGACCCTCTGTGTATTCAGCACTAGTCCAGGAACGCGCTAGTGCACACAGTCTTAACATCGGTATATATCACAATCATACCAAACGATACTATCTAAGTACTTTATTTAAATAATCAAAGGGTTACTCGACCTTATGGCCAAGTTACAAATATATGCCTTGCAAGGCAGAACTTATTAAAAGAGAAATAATAGCAGCGGAAAATCAAATAAACTTCGTGGCGCCATCCAGTATACCACAGGCAACTGACTGGGCTCGCATCCCTAAGTAGACGGGTCCTCTTGGAGTTCCTCCTCCAAAGCTGGCGTAATCTCCTCTTCAACTGATATTGTGTTGGGGCAAGGGTGAGTACTTGGTACTCAGCAAGTCATGCACAGAATGCAAGCTAATATACTATATGCATGGCTTGGTACAAAGGAATAGCTTAAGGTATATTTGCAGTAAACAGCTTTTTGAAAAGTAATATAAGTAGATTCGAAAGCAGTAGAAACAAGTAAAACATAAATAACTTTTCAAAAAGTTTAAATAACATTTTTCCCCATCCTAAACCATATTTCCATCATCTTCTTTGTTAAACCAACCCAACTTCTCAAATCCAAGTTATTTTCAGAAAATCTAACCCTTGACTGTAATTCCCGAGCATTGTCGATCATCGTGGACTCGGCTATTCAAATAGATTCTACACTCTGCAGAGGTTATGCACTTTACCCACAAGATACAATCCACTCACCACGTCGGTGTGAATCGCCATACAAGAGTATGCGAATGAGCGATCATAACAAAGCCTTCTAAGCCTCAAACAACACAGGTGGTCCTCTCCTGACGTGCTCTACACCATCCCTTCCCTTAGCCAAGGCGAAGTATGGGACCAACACACCGTTAGATGGGTACCTGGCCACGCCCACGATACGCTCCCCGCACAATCACACAAAAGGTGTAATCGACACCTGAGGCTCCACAAGTGAGTCCTTAGCGACTTAGTCAACTAGGGCCGCCCCATTCCAGCCATGTGGTTGCAAGTATGACCCAGTTCAAAGGCTTGCAAGGTTAAGTCCTTAGAGTGACCAGGCAAGACTACCCGAAAAACCAAATCAACACTCCCAATGCCACACCTGCCCACTGATTACTCTTGCCACATGCCCCTGGTCGAAAATCGCTTATCAAACCCCGCTTGATTACCATGCACCACGTGCCATCAAGATCACATGATACTTTTCCAAAACAGGTTCAATATATCATTAATTCAATATTAGCATTTGATTATCCAAAATCATGTCATGAGCACGTAGCGTGTCTAAGCAGATACTACAACGATCTAAACCCATGTTGGCAATTTAATAATGTCCAACTAGTAAAACCACAACTAGGGTGACAAAGGGTCATGGCACATACTTAAGTAATCAAGGTGTCATATAGCAAATTGGTATTTATCTAACCCCTGTGTTTAAACCAAAGTATCTTTCTAATTAAACTAGCATGCAATAGTTTAAATCAAAATAGATTTTCGAAATAGGATCAACATGGTCAAAGCACAACTTGCCTTCAAAAAGCACTTGCTCTTGGTCTTGAGTTGGATCCTGAGTCAACACTTCTCCTTCGAATCCTTCCCAAGACTTCAACGTCTACTCGTAAAGCGTGCAAATAGCAAATACACAAATGAACACTATGCAAAAAGATCCCAAAACTCCAAATAAAATCCATAAACAGAGAGAACATAATTTTCTGGATTTTTAGAAACTGAAATCGTCAAATTTGGAGTTAAAACGCAAAAGTTATGATTATTTAAAGTTTAAATAATCAATTAAATAATATTACAGAGAAAACTTTAGTCCAAAAATTAAATAAAATTTATATTTAGGTAGATCTTAATTTTATACAAATTTAGAAATTTGAATCGCTCAAATCGGAGTTGAAACGCAAAAGTTATAAGCGTTTGAAGTTTGAATCAATATTTCGAATTAATAAATCATTTTCTTTTTCGGAAATTAATTATTGCGTCAGCATGGACACGTGGCAGCTCCTGATTGGCCTGCTGACGTCAGCCGGTCCATGGGCTCGGTCCATGCTCAGCTCGGGTCCACGGTGGACTCGGTCCACGGCTCACGTGACTGACATGTGGGCCCACTCGGGTGACGTCATCGGCCGACGCGTCGGCTCACTCGGCCCGCGGCAGTGGGACCCCTTGTGACGCCATAGGTGACGTCGGCGCTTGGCCTGGGTTAGCCAGCGACATGCGGGCCTCTTCGACACGCGCTCGCGTGTCGGGCCACCGCCGCTGCTGGGCGTGGGCCGGCGCGTCGGTCCAACTTCCCGACACGTGGCGCAATCTCGTCCGTTGGTTTGAAAATCAACGGCGCGGATTAGATCCAGGGTTAACACGTTGAAACTACTCGATGCTCGTGGCCGCTCGATCTAGATCGGACGGTCGAGATCTAATCCTATAATCGCCTTTGCAAAGACGTGGCGATTGTGAACCGTTGGATCTTGATCCAACGGTCCGCATCTAATCGGGTTTCTAGGGTTTGGGAAACACGTGAACTCACCTCAACCGTCCGATCCGATCCGACGGTGCCGCAGGCTTCGCGAGGGCTGATGGTTTCACGGGCGGCGCTGGCTTGACCGGAGACGGGACGACGGCGACTAAGGGCGCGGCGCTACGGGCTTCTCCGGCGAGATGAAACCTCCCTTCGCGTCTCGTCGCGGGGACTCCGGATCCGCTCCTTCTCGGCGGAAGACGACGGACGACGGCGGAAAACGGCGCAAACCGCAGCGGAGGGAAGAGACAACTCCGGCGAGCGATTGCGGCTCAACGGCGGCGGCTCAGGCGAGATGGCTCGGGGAAACGGGTGCGCAAGGATGAGGGCAACCTCGGGGGACGTCTCACGCTTTAAATAGCCTCGGCGTTCGTGCCCTAGACGGAAACCTAGTTCGTTACGGCGGCGGGCGCGGCGGCGGAGTCCAGCTCGGACTCGGTGAAGACGACGAAATCGTGGCCGTCCACGTGGCACAACCAACGGCCACGATCGCGCGGCGCGACCGGGTCCGGTCCGGACACGGCTCGGAGTGCAGGTCGGACGGATCTCGGCCGTTGGATCTTGATCCAACGGTTGGGATTGATTAGGGTTAGGAGTGGGTTGGTCGAGTCAAGCGGCTCGGTCGGACTCGAGTCCGACTTCGGTCGGATGAACAAGATTTGACCCGAGTTGGATTTTCCAGCGAATTAATATTTAAAATAATTCCCAGTAATTCATTTAATTCATTAAAAATAGCAAATGACTCAGAAAAATTCCAGAAAAATTCTGGAAAATATTTTGGATCATTTTGGACTCAAATAAAATATTTCCAACAAAAATTTATTTGCAAATTTAAATTCTTTAATTATTTCAAAATGGAATAAATTCAAATAAATTCCAAATAAATCCAAATAAATTCCAGAAAATTCCAAAAATTCACCAAGGTGCCAAATCACACATGAATTTAAGAAAAGCAAAATTTTGGGGTGTTACAAACCTCCCCCCCTTAATAGAATCTCGTCCACAGAGATTCGTGGCTTACTAAAGGAATAGGTTTGGAAATTCTTTCTTCAAATCCTCTTCGCGCTCCCAAGTTGCTTCACTTTCTTCATGGTTGCTCCACTGAACTCTACAGAATCGGGTTGACTTGTTTCTAGTTCCCTGATCCATTGTGTCTAGAATCCTCACGGGATGCTCCTTATAAGTCAAATCTTCTTGCAACTCAATTGACTCTAGCGGTGTCTGTTCCTCCGGAACTCGGAGACACTTCTTTAACTGGGACACATGGAATACATCATGTACTCCTGCCAACGACTGTGGCAACTCCAGCTGGTAGGCAACTTCACCTCTACGACTCAAAATCTTAAATGGTCCAACATAACGGGGTGCAAGTTTCCCTTTGGCATGGAACCTCTTAACTCCCCCGAGGCGTAACTCGAGGTATACAAAGTCTTCTCGTTCAAAACTCAAATCTCGGCGACGATTGTCAAGATAACTCTTCATCGAGATTGGGCTATCTTCAACCTTTCCCTAATTATGGCGATCTGCTCTTCAGCCTCTTGAAGAATATCAGGCCCAAAGACACGGCGCTCGCCGGTCTCATTCCAATTCAATGGTGTCCGACAGGGTCGACCATACAAAGGCCTCAAAAGGTGACATCTCAGAACTAGCCTGATAACTATTATTGTAACTAAACTCGGCATACGGCAAACTTTTATCCCAAGAGGTAGCATAAGCCAATGCACAAGCTCTTAACATATCCTCCGGAATCTGGTTGACTCTTTCGGTCTGCCCATCCGTGCGTGGATGATAAGGCATCTTGAAGTTCAAGCGGGTTCCCATGGCCTCATGCAACTTATTCCGTAACCTTGAGGTAAATTGGGTACCTCGTCCGATACAATCCTCCTTGGCACTCCGTGCAAACAAACAATCGATCATGTATAATTACGCTAATTTATCTCCCGAGTAAGTGGTCTTTACGGGATAAAATGGGCTACTTTAGTCAAGCGATCCACTATAACCCATATGGAGTCATAACCTCCTTGAGTCTTCGGCAAACCGGTAATGAAATCCATTCCGATTTCCTCCCACTTCCACTCAGGTATTTTCAGCGTGTAGCAATCCTGCTGGTCTCGATGCATTGCCTTGACTCTCTCGGCATATGTCGCACAATGCAACATGCTCGGCAACTTCACGTTTCATACTCGGCCACGAGAATCTCTCCTTCAGATCCTCGATACATCTTGGCGCTTCGAGGATGAATCGAGTACTTAGAGTCATGGGCTTCTTCCAAAATCGATTGCTTTAACTCCTTTTTGTTAGGCACACAAATGCGATCCTTCATCCACAACGTGCCTTGTTCATCCAATTTGAAGTCCTCTCGCCTGCCTTCCTCCTTGATGGACTTAATCCTGCGGATCCTGTCATCATCCTTCGTCCTTCTCGGATCTGATCCTCTAGGGTAGGCTTTACTTCCAATGCGGCCAAGAATCCGCTAGGTACAACCTCAATCTTCATCTTTCGAAAATCCTCACATAACTCATCCTCGACTTGTGGCTAGCAACGCACTCACGGTATGGCTTTTCCGACTCGAGCATCGGCTACCACGTTGGCCTTCCCGGATGGTAATGGATTCCAACATTATAGTCCTTGATCAACTCTAGCCATCTCCTTTGCCTCATATTCAGATCCGACTGGGTGAATATGTACTTAAGGCTCTTATGATCCGTGATACACCTCACATCTGTTTCCAATCGATAGTGACGCCATATTTTCAAAGCATGCACTACGGCAGCCTAACTCTAGGTCATGTGTCGGATAATTTTCCTCATGCGGCCTCAATCGCCTTGATGCATAAGCGGCGACCTTTCCATTCTGCATCGACACACATCCAAGTCCTTGGCGCGATGCGTCACAATAAATATCGAAGCTTTGAGCAACATCCTAGAACTAACACCGGTCTTGATGTCAATCGCTTCTTCAGCTCCTGAAATCCTTCCTCACATTCTGGCGTCCATGCAAACTTCTTTTCCTTCTTGACAATTGCGTAAGAGGTTTCGCATTGTCGAAAAGCCTTCGATGAAAGCGCGGTAATATCCTGCCATTCCAAGGAAACTCGAATCTGGGTCACCGTCTTGGTGCTCCCAATGTAACACAGCTTCTACTTTGCTTGGATCTACGGCGACTCCTTCTGCAGTCATTACATGTCCAAGAAACTCCACCTTGTCCTTCCAAAAATCACACTTGCGAACTTGGCGAAAAGTTGCTTTGTTCCTCGGCTTTTCCAAAACTCGCCTTAAGTGTTCGGCATGTTCATCCTCTGTCTTGGAGTAGATTAGGATATCGTCTATGAACACGACGACAAACTTGTCCAAATATTCCATGAACACCTTATTCATCATATTCATGAAATAAAGTGGCGCATTCGTCGGACCAAAGGACATAATCAGAAACTCGTAATGTCCATATCTTGACGAGAATGCAGTCTTCGGAATATCTTCTGATCGGATCTTCAACTGATGGTATCCCGATCTCAGATCAATCTTGGAGAAAACTCCGGCTCCTCTTAACTGATCAAACAAATCATCAATCCTGGGTAGCGGATACTTATTCTTTACGGTGACTTCATTGAGTGCACGGTAGTCAATGCACATCCTGAAACTCCCGTCCTTCTTCTTGACAAACAAAACTGGTGCTCCCCACGGTGACGAACTTGGTCTGATAAATCCTTTATCCATTAACTCTTCCAGCTGTTTCTTCATCTCTACCAACTCCTCGGTAGACATCCGATAGGGTCTCTTTGCTATCGGTCTTTGTACAGTACAAGTTCTATCACAAACTCTATGTCCCTGTCTCGCGGCATACCCGGGTAGATCCTCGGGAAAAACATCGGGTACTCATTCACTCTGGAACATCCTCTACGCTGATTGCCTTGGTACTGTTAACCATCAATCGTCCATCTCTAAGCTGCAGTGGCTTGAAATTCCACTTTCTTCCCACACGGGCTCTCAAGCGAGATAGTTCTTCGTCCACAATCCAATACAGCCTTGTGTTTGGATAACCAATCCATTCCCAATATAACATCTAAGGTCCGGGTCTCCAAAATTATAAGGTTTGCTAGGAACTCTATTCCATCTATTAGTATTCTCACCCGGAACATCCTACTTCCGTTCGGAGTTCTAACCAGGGTTTGAACTAAAAGCATGCACTTAAGTCTTGCAATTCTCAAGTCATTTCTAGTAGCAAAGCCTTGCGAAACAAGCGAATCTGAAGCTCGAGTCAAACAAAGCTGTGCAGTCTTGAGTTAACAAGTAACTTACCCAAGATGCTGACGTCAGAGCATTTTGCGGTGCATCTGCGGTGACATGGTTGACTCGGCCTCTCACCACGATGCAGGGTGTGGCTCTGGTCTGGCGTCCTAGCTGGGTGGTTCCTAGATTGAAGCGGCTGGGGTCGCCTCTGCTGTCTTCTTTGGACAAGCTGTTGGCAAAGTGTCCTGGCTCGTTGCGATTGTAGCGGCGTCTCCTTTGTTCCTCGTTGCACGGGTAGCGTTTCTAGCGAAGCTGGGTGCAGTAGTTACGGTAGACAGGTCTTGGTCTTTGAGGATGGTGTCCTTGTTGCATTCTCGTGGTTGGAATCAAGAATTGATTTGGTGCAACTCTCGGTATTTGCGTTCCTGGCGTGATCCTTCTTTGTTGCATCCTGCGCTTCTGTTCTCATCCAGTTCCTTGCGCTTGTCCTCAAGAATAAGCGCCTTATTCACCAACTCTTGGAAATCTGGAAAGGTGTGGGTGATCAATCCTACTTGCAATCCTGAGTTAAGTCCCTTCATGAAGCGAGGTATGCCTGGATTTATCTGTCGCTACATCCTCAAAGGTGCGTAGCGTGCTAGGCTGTGTGAACTTGTTCGAGGTAGTCGACCACCGGCCGATTACCTTGCTTGATGCTCTGAACTCCTCCTTCTTAAGGTCCATAATTCCTTCAGCACGTGATCTTGTCGAATGCAATGTGAACTCCTCCCAAGTGATATCTTGAGGGTTCTCCTGCGTGTACGTAAGTTCTCCCACCATTCGGTATTTGTTCCTTCCAAGCGATGAGAAGCGTAAAGTACCTTCTCATTCCCTATGCATTGAGCTATGTGTAGCTTTCTCTCAATTGATCTTAACCAATCATCGGCCTCCAATGGATTGGCATTCCCGGAAGAAAGTGGGTGGGTGAGTCCTCATGAACTCGGCACCTTGTATTACAGCGTGGTCCACGATTAACTTGATTAGCGGTGGGTGGCGATGGCGTGCTGCATTTGTTGCATCATAGCATGCATCAATCGGAGTGCGAGCAGCAAGAAATGCTCCAAAATTCTGCACATCCGATGGCGGTCTTTGGTGCTCCATCATTGGGGTTTTCTGCTGGGCGAGAACCGCTCCCATTGCTTCCAAAGTTCCCACGGGTGTTTACCATCTGTCGATTTGCTCTAGGTTTAGAGATGAGAGGGAAACAAGAATAGACAAGTAATATGGAACTTATGCGGGCGAAAGGGGTAACTTTAAGGTCCGTCTTTATTATTAATAACTTGGTATGGCTGCTTACAATGCCTAAGGGCCTTGCAACACATACTGCACACTCAGCAAACAAAGCAAATCCAAATCGAACTAACTCTGGAGTCTAACGCCTAAAGGGTGACTCTTTATTTTATGACGCGACTCGTGAAGGAGTCTCACTATAGAACCTAAGCTCACTCATCGAGAAAACCTCCACGGCCTGGGTGCGGGTCTTTGCGGCATAGGCGCGAAAACGATCGCCATGTCCAAATGACTTTGTCATCTGTGGTAGTCGAAGAAGCGGTGTCCTCATCGAGATCCGACTCCTCTGGATCCGCTCGTGTAGCTCGAAATCTTGGCTCACGGGTGCAGTCCGTACAAAGTCATCTCCAACTCGTCAATCCTTCGTAGAAGGTGTGCCACATACTCTTGAGCTTCCCGCCATCTGTTCTTCTCTGTCGTGATCTCCTTGCGGGCCTTCAGAGCTCCTTGCTTGTATTATCTAGTACATCTTCCTGGCGACGACGAATCGTGCCAAGCTGTGTAACCGTGGCATTCTCATCCTGAATCGTCTTCGGTCAAGAAGGTTATCATTGCCGCGGATGATAACGGAACACCGTGCTTTCCAACTCTCTGGCGTGGATACTGGTAATGTGCCGCATTGCTCGTCGTGAAACTTCTTGGATACCCATCTGCATTGTAGATCTTCTAGCAGTGCAGTGTATCGGGCGATTGCCTGGGCCCCTCTTCCTGACAGGTACCTCAATCCTCACGTCACAAGCCTTGATCAATCCTGCTTGCCTGATCACTTCCACTTGGTATTGGGGCTTCTCAAAAATCTCCGAGAGTTTGTAGCATATGCCAAAGTTCCGCGGCGTGACCAACTCCTAGATCAACGTAGTTGAACTCTTCCTCCATCTGTCACAAGGGTGCTTTACGTAAGAACTCGGAATTTTTGAATTGTGACAAGGTAAGGAAAAATTTCAGCAATAGACAAGAAAAGAGAGAGGGGATAAGTCGAGATGTCATTTCTTGTCTTCACAAATTTTTAGCTTTAGAAAATAGGTTTTATCCTCACTACGACCATTCTAGCTTAGGGTTGAGCCTACAGTCAAGTATGGCTCTGATACCACCTCTGTCGGGACCCCGAATTTGCAAATCCGGACCCTCTGTGTATTCAGCACTATTCATGGAACGCGATAGTTCACAGAGTCTTAACATCGGTATATATCACAATCATACCAAACTATACTATCTAAGTACTTTATTTAAATAATCAAAGGGTTACTCGACCTTATGGCCAAGTTACAAATATATGCCTTGCAAGGCAGAACTTATTAAAAGAGAAATAATAGCAGCGGAAAATCAAATAAACTGTGGCGCCATCCAAGTATACCACGTGCAATCGATCGGGCTCGCATCCCTAAGTAGACGGGTCCTCTTGGAGTTCCTCCTCCAAAGGCTGGCGTAATCTCCTCTTCAATCGATATTGTGTTGGGGCAAGGGTGAGTACTTGGTACTCGACAAGTCATGCACAGAATGCAAGCTAATATACTATATGCATGGCTTGGTACAAAGGAATAGCTTAAGGTATATTTGCAGATGCTTGACTTTTGAAAAGTAATATAAGTAGATTCGAGCGGTAGAAACAAGTAAAACATAAATAACTTTTCAAAAGTTTAAATAACATTTTTCCCCATCCTAAACCATATTTCCATCATCTTCTTTGTTAAACCAACCCAACTTCTCAAATCCAAGTTATTTTGAGAAAATCTAACCCTTATTTGTAATTCCGAGCATTGTCGATCACAGTGGACTCGGCTATTCAAATAGATTCTACACTCTGCAGAGGTTATGCACTTTACCCACAAGATACAATCCACTCACCACGTCGGTAGTGAATCGCCATACAAGAGTATGCGAATGAGCGATCATAACAAAGCCTTTCGGAAGCCTCAAACAACACAGGTGGTCCTCTCCGTGACGTGCTCTACACCATCCCTTCCTTAGCCAAGGCGAAGTATGGGACCAACACACCGTTAGATGGGTACCTGGCCACGACCACGATACGCCTCCCGTACAATCACACAAAAGGTGTAATCGACACCCTGAGGCTCCACAAGTGAGTCCTTAGCGACTTAGTCAACTAGGGCCGTCCCATTCCGACCATGTGGTTGCAAGTATGACCAGTTCAAAGGCTTGCAAGGTTAAGTCCTTAGAGTGACCAGGGCAAGACTACAGAAAAAACCAAATCAACACTCCCAATGCCACACCGCCCACCTGATTACTCTTGCCACATGCCCCGGTCGAAAACTGTTTATCAAACCCCAGTTGATTACCATGCACCACGTGCCATCAGCATCACATGATACTTTTCCAAAACAGGTTCAATATATCATTAATTCAATATTAGCATTTGATTATCCAAAATCATGTCATGAGCACGTAGCAGGTCTAAGCAGTATACTACAACGATCTAAACCCATGTTGGCAATTTAATAATGTCCAACTAGTAAACCACAACTAGGGTGACAAAGGGTCATGGCACATACTTAAGTAATCAAGGTGTCATATAGCAAATTGGTATTTATCTAACCCCCAGGTTTAAACCAAAGTATCTTTCTAATTAAACTAGCATGCAATAGTTTAAATCAAAATAGATTTTCGAAATAGGATCAACATGGTCAAAGCACAACTTGCCTTCAAAAAGCACTTGCTCTTGGTCTTGAGTTGGATCCTGAGTCAACACTTCTCCTTCGAATCCTTCCGGCACTTCAACGTCTACTCGTAAAGCGTGCAAATAGCAAATACACAAATGAACACTATGCAAAAAGATCCCAAAACTCCAAATAAAATCCATAAACAGAGAGAACATAATTTTCTGGATTTTTAGAAACTGAAATCGTCAAATTTGGAGTTAAAACGCAAAAGTTATGATTATTTAAAGTTTAAATAATCAATTAAATAATATTACAGAGAAAACTTTAGTCCAAAAATTAAATAAAATTTATATTTAGGTAGATCTTAATTTTATACAAATTTAGAAATTTGAATCGCTCAAATCGGAGTTGAAACGCAAAAGTTATAAGCGTTTGAAGTTTGAATCTAAATTTGAATCAATATTTCGAATTAATAAATCATTTTCTTTTTCGGAAATTAATTATTGCGTCAGCATGGACACGTGGCAGCTCCTGATTGGCCTTGCGACGTCGGCCGATCCATGGGCTCGGTCCATGCTCGGCTCGGGTCCACGGTGGACTCGGTCCACGGCTCACGTGGATCGACATGTGGGCTCACTCGGGTGGCGTCATCGGCCGACGTCGTGCGGGGCTACCGGCCACCGGCGGCAGTGGGACCCACCGTGGACGTCATAGGTGACGTCGGCGCTTGGCTGGGTTAGCCAGCGACATGCGGGCCCTCGACACGCGGGCCCAGCGTGTCGGCGTCTACTGCCACGCGTGGGCCAGCGGCCGGCAGCGTCGGTCCAACTTCCCGACACGTGGCGCAATCTCGTCCGTTGGTTTGAAAATCAGCGGCGCGGATTAGATCCAGGGTTAACACGTTGAAACTACTCGATGCTCGTGGGCGTTCGATCTAGATCGGACGGTCGGATCTAATCCTATAATCGCCTTTGCTACGGACGCGTGGCGATTGTGAACCGTTGGATCTTGATCCAGCGGTCGAATCTAATCGGGTTTCTAGGGTTTGGGAAACACGTGAATTCACCTCAACCGTCCGATCTGGATCCGGCGGTGCCTGAGCTTCGAGGGTGATGGCTTCACGGCGGCTTGGCCGGAGACGGGGCGGCGACCAAGAAGCGCGGCGCGCTACGGGGCTTCTCGGCGAGATGAAACCTCCCGCCGGGTGCGTCTCGTCAGCGGGGACTCGGATCTGGGCTCCTTCTCGGCGGAAGACGACAGACGGCGCTGAAAACGGCGCAAACCGCGGCGGAGGGAAGAGACAACTCCGGCGATTGCGCGGCTCAACAGCGGCGGCTCGGCGAGATGGCTCGAGAAAGCGGGTGCGCAAGGATGAGGGCAACCTCGGGGGCGTCTCACGCTTTAAATAGCCTCGGCGTTCGTGCCACTGAGCGGAAACCTAGTTCGTTACGGCGGCGCGGCGGCGGCGAGTCCAGCTTCGGACTCGGTGAAGACGACGAAATCGTGGCCGTCCACGTGGCACAACCAACGGCCACGATCGCGGCGCGGCGACGGTCGTCCGGGACACGGCTTCGGAGTGCAGGTCGGACGGATCTCGGCCGTTGGATCTTGATCCAACGGTTGGGATTGATTAGGGTTAGAGTGGGTTCGGTCGAGTCAAGCGGCTCGATTCGGACTCGAGTCCGACTTCGGTCGGATGAAACGATACTTGACCCGAGTTGGATTTTCCGGTAATTAATATTTAAAATAATTCGATAATTCATTTAATTCATTAAAAATAGCAAATGACTCAGAAAAATTCCAGAAAAATTCTGGAAAATATTTTGGATCATTTTGGACTCAAATAAAATATTTCCAACAAAAATTTATTTGCAAATTTAAATTCTTTAATTATTTCAAAATGGAATAAATTCAAATAAATTCCAAATAAATCCAAATAAATTCCAGAAAATTCCAAAAATTCACCAAGGTGCCAAATCACACATGAATTTAAGAAAAGCAAAATTTTGGGGTGTTACAAACCCTCTGTCGGGACCCCGAATTTGCAAATCCGGACCCTCTGTGTATTCAGCACTAGTCCAGGAACGCGCTAGTGCACACAGTCTTAACATCGGTATATATCACAATCATACCAAACGATACTATCAAAGTACTTTATTTAAATAATCAAAGGGTTACTCGACCTTATGGCCAAGTTACAAATATATGCCTTGCAAGGCAGAACTTATTAAAAGAGAAATAATAGCAGCGGAAAATCAAATAAACTTCGTGGCGCCATCCAGTATACCACAGGCAACCACCGGGCTCGCATCCCTAAGTAGACGGGTCCTCTTGGAGTTCCTCCTCCAAAGTGGCGTAATCTCCTCTTCAAGCGATATTGTGTTGGGGCAAGGGTGAGTACTTGGTACTCAAAGAAGTCATGCACGTAATGCAAGCTAATATACTATATGCATGGCTTGGTACAAAGGAATAGCTTAAGGTATATTTGCGATAAATGACTTTTGAAAAGTAATATAAGTAGATTCAAAGCAGAGAAACAAGTAAAACATAAATAACTTTTCAAAAAGTTTAAATAACATTTTTCCCCATCCTAAACCATATTTCCATCATCTTCTTTGTTAAACCAACCCAACTTCTCAAATCCAAGTTATTTTCGTAAAATCTAACCCTTGATTTGTAATTCCCGAGCATTGTCCGATCACAGTGGACTCGGCTATTCAAATAGATTCTACACTCTGCAGAGGTTATGCACTTTACCCACAAGATACAATCCACTCACCACGTCGGTAGTGAATCGCCATACAAGAGTATGCGAATGAGCGATCATAACAAAGCCTTTCGGAAGCCTCAAACAACACAGGTGGTCCTCTCCGTGCGTGCTCTACACCATCCCTTCCCTTAGCCAAGGCGAAGTATGGGACCAACACACCGTTAGATGGGTACCTGGCCACACCACGATACGCTCCCGCATAATCACACAAAAGGTGTAAGCGACACCTGAGGCTCCACAAGTGAGTCCTTAGCGACTTAGTCAACTAGGGCCGTCCCATTCCAGCCATGTGGTTGCAAGTATGACCCAGTTCAAAGGCTTGCAAGGTTAAGTCCTTAGAGTGACCAGGCAAGACTACCCGAAAAACCAAATCAACACTCCCAATGCCACAGCGCCCACTGATTACTCTTGCCACATGCCCCTGGCCGAAATCGTTTATCAAACCCGGTTGATTACCATGCACCACGTGCCATCAACATCACATGATACTTTTCCAAAACAGGTTCAATATATCATTAAGTCAATATTAGCATTTGATTGTCCAAAAATCATGTCATGAGCACGTAGCAGGTCTAAGCAGTATACTACAACGATCTAAACCCATGTTGGCAATTTAATAATGTCCAACTAGTAAACCACAACTAGGGTGACAAAGGGTCATGGCACATACTTAAGTAATCAAGGTGTCATATAGCAAATTGGTATTTATCTAACCCCCAGGTTTAAACAAAATATCTTTCTATTTGAACTAGCATGCAATAGTTTAAATCAAAATAGTTTTCGAAATGGGATCAACATGGTCAAAGCACAACTTGCCTTCAAAAAGCACTTGCTCTTGGTCTTGAGTTGGATCCTGAGTCAATACTTCTCCTTCGAATCCCTCCGGCACTTCAACGTCTACTCGTAAAGCGTGCAAATAGCAAATACACAAATGAACACTATGCAAAAAGATCCTAAAACTCCAAATAAAATCCATAAACAGAGAGAACATAATTTTCTGGATTTTTAGAAACTGGAATCGTCAAATTTGGAGTTAAAACGCAAAAGTTATGATTATTTAAAGTTTAAATAATCATTTAAATAATTTTCCAGAGAAAAAATTTAGTCCAAAAATTAAATAAAATTCATATTTAGGTAGATCTCAATTTTATACAAATTTAGAAATTTGAATCGCTCAAATCGGAGTTGAAACGCAAAAGTTATAAGCGTTTGAAGTTTGAATCTAAATTTGAATCAATATTTCGAATTAATAAATCATTTTCTTTTTCGGAAATTAATTATTGCGTCAGCATGGACACGTGGCAGCTCCTGATTGGCTGCGGCGTCGGTAGTCCATGGGCTCGGTCCATGCTCGGCTCGGGTCCACGGTGGACTCGGTCCCACGGCTCCACGTGGATCGACATGTGGGCCACTCGGGTGACGTCATCGGCCGGCGTCGGTGAGCTTCGGCCGCAGCGCGACAGTGGGACCCACTGTGGCGTCATGGGTGGCGTCGGCGCTTGGCTGGGTTAGCCAGCGACATGCGGGCCCTCGACACGCGGGCCGCGTGTCGGCGTCCCACACGCACGCTGCTGCTGCGATTCGCCGCCGACCGCGTCGGTCCAACTTCCCGACACGTGGCGAAATCTCGTCAGTTGGTTTGAAAATCAACGGATCGGATTAGATACAGGTTTAACACGTTGAAACTAATCGATGCTCGTTGGCAGTTCGATCTAGATCGGACGGTCGATCTAATCCTATAATCGCCTTTGCTACGACGCGTGGCGATTGTGAACCGTTGGATCTTGATCCAACGGTCCAGATCTAATCGGATTTCTAGGGTTTGGGAAACACGTGAACTCACCGTTGCCGTCCGATCTGGATCCGACGGTGCACAGAGCTCGCGAGGGCTGATGGCTTCACGGCGGCGCTGGCTTGA
The DNA here is from genome assembly GCA_036346355.1 of Rhipidocladum racemiflorum. Taxonomy (NCBI): domain Eukaryota; kingdom Viridiplantae; phylum Streptophyta; class Magnoliopsida; order Poales; family Poaceae; genus Rhipidocladum; species Rhipidocladum racemiflorum. The sequence continues at coordinate 25,425,833 of CM070589.1, read as the reverse complement.
CCGGAGACGGGGACGACGACCAAGGGCGCGGCGCTACGGGGCTTCTCCGGCGAGATGAAACCTCCCTTCGGGTGCGTCTCGTCGCGGGGACTCCGGATCTGGGCTCCTTCTCGGCGGAAGACGACGGACGACGGCGGAAAACGGCGCAAACCGCAGCGGAGGGAAGAGACAACTCCGGCGAGCGATTGCGGCTCAACGGCGGCGGCTCAGGCGAGATGGCTCGAGGAAGCAGTGCGCAAGGATGAGGGCAACCTCGGGGGCGTCTCACGCTTTAAATAGCCCGGCGTTCGTGCCTGAGCGGAAACCTAGTTCGTTACGGCGGCGGCGCGCGGCGAGTCGGCTCGGACTTCGGTGAAGACGACGAAATCGTGGCCGTCCACGTGGCACAACCAACGCCACGATCGCGCGGCGCGGCCGGTCGGTCCGGACACGGCTCGGTGCAGGTCGGACGGATCTCGGCCGTTGGATCTTGATCCAACGGTTGGGATTGATTAGTGGTTAGGAGTGGGTTCGGTCGAGTCAAGCGGCTCGGTCGGACTCGAGTCCGACTTCGATCGGATGAACAAGATTTGACCGAGTTGGATTTTCCAGCGAATTAATATTTAAAATAATTCCCAGTAATTCATTTAATTCATTAAAAATAGCAAATGACTCAGAAAAATTCCAGAAAAATTCTGGAAAATATTTCGGATCATTTTGGACTCAAATAAAATATTTCCAACAAAAATTTATTTGCAAATTTAAATTCTTTAATTATTTCAAAATTGAATAAATTCAAATAAATTCCAAATAAATCCAAATAAATTCCAGAAAATTCCAAAAATTCACCAAAGTGCCAAATCACACATGAATTTAAGAAAAGCAAAATTTTGGGGTGTTACAAACCTCCCCCCCTTAATAGAATCTCGTCCCCGAGATTCAGGGCTTACTAAAGGAATAGGTTTGGAAATTCTTTCTTCAAATCCTCTTCGCGCTCCCAAGTCGCTTCACTTTCTTCATGGTTGCTCCACTGAACTCTACAGAATCGGGTTGACTTGTTTCTAGTTTCTCGATCCATTGTGTCTAGAATCCTCACAGGGTGCTCCTTATAAGTCAAATCTTCTTGCAACTCAATTGACTCTAGCGGTGTCTGTTCTCGTGAACTCGGAGACACTTCTTTAAGCTGGGACACATGGAATACGTCATGCACTCCTCGCCAACGATCGTGGCAACTCCGGTGGTAGGCAACTTCACCTCTGCGACTCAAAATCTTAAATGGTCCAACATAGCAGAGTGCGAGTTTCCCTTTGGCATGGAACCTCTTAACTCCCCGAGAGGCGTAACTCGAGGTATACAAAGTCTTCTCGTTCAAAACTGAAATCTCGGCGACGATTGTCGGCATAACTCTTCTGTCGAGATTGGGCTATCTTCAACCTTTCCCTAATCATAGCAATCTGCTTCTTGACCTCTTGAAGAATATCAGGCCCAAAGACACGGCGCTCGCCGTCTCATTCCAATTCAATGGTGTCCGACAGTCGACCATACAAGTGCCTCAAAAGGTGACATCGTAAACTAGCACGATAACTATTGTTGTAACTAAACTCGGCATACGGCAAACTTTTATCCCAAGAGGTAGCATAAGCTAATGCACAAGCTCTTAGCATATCCTCCAAAATCTGGTTGATTCTTTCGGTGCATCCATCCGTGCATGGATGATAAGGTACATCTTGAAGTTTAAACGGGTTCCCATGGCCTCATGCAACTTATTCCGTAACCTTGAGGTAAATTGGGTACCTCTGTCTCGATACAATCCTCCTTGGCACTCCGTGCAAACAAACAATCCTGATCATGTATAATTACGCTAATTTATCTCCGAGTAAGTGGTCTTCACGGGATAAAATGGGCTACTTTAGTCAAGCGATCCACTATAACCCATATGGAGTCATAACCTCCTTGAGTCTTTGGCAAACCGGTAATGAAATCCATTCCGATTTCCTCCCACTTCCACTCGAGGTATTTTTAGCGGTGTAGCAATCCTGCTGGTTTCGATGCATTGCCTTGACTCTCTGGCATACGTCGCACAATGCAACATGCTCGGCAACTTCACGTTTCATACTCGGCCACCAGAATCTCTCCTTCAGATCCTGATACATCTTGGCGCTTCCAGGATGAATCGAGTACTTAGAGTCATGGGCTTCTTCCAGAATCAGTTGCTTTAACTCCTTTTTGTTAGGCACACAAATGCGATCCTTCATCCACAACGTGCCTTGTTCATCCAATTTGAAGTCCTCTGCCCTGCCTTCCTCCTTGATGGACTTAATCCTGCGGATCCTGTCATCATCCTTCTGTCCTTCTCGGATCTGATCCTCTAGGGTAGGCTTTACTTCCAATGCGGCCAAGAATCCGCTAGGTACAACCTCAATCTTCATCTTTCGAAAATCCTCACATAACTCATCCTGACTTGTGGCTAGCAACGCACTCACGGTATGGCTTTTCCGACTCGAGCATCGGCTACCACGTTGGCCTTCCGGGATGGTAATGGATTCCAACATTATAGTCCTTGATCAACTCTAGCCATCTCCTTTGCCTCATATTCGAGATCCGATAGGTGAATATGTACTTAAGGCTCTTATGATCCGTATACACCTCACATCTGTTTCCAATCAGATAGTGGCGCCATATTTTCAAAGCATGCACTACGGCTAACTCTAGGTCATGTGTCGGATAATTTTCCTCATGCGGCCTCAAGCGCCTTGATGCATAAGCGGCGACCTTTCCATTCTGCATCGGCACACATCCAAGTCCTTGGCGCGATGCGTCGTCACAATAAATATCGAAGCCTTCAGAACATCAGGTAGAACTAACACCGGTCTTGATGTCAATCGCTTCTTCGACTCACGAAATCCTTCCTCACATTCTCAAGCGTCCATGCAAACTTCTTTTCCTTCTTCAGCAATTGCGTAAGAGGTTTCGCAATTGTCGAAAAGCCTTCGATGAAGCAGCGGTAATATCCTGCCATTCCAAGGAAACTCCGAATGCAGGTCACCGTCTTGGTGCTCCCAATGTAACACGACTTCTACTTTGCTTGGATCTCTGGCGACTCCTTCTGCGGTCATTACATGTCCAAGAAACTCCACCTTGTCTTTCCAAAAATCACACTTCTTGAACTTGGCGAAAAGTTGCCGTTCCCTCGACTTTTCCAAAACTCGCCTTAAGTGTTCGGCATGTTCATCCTCTGTATTGGAGTAGATTAGTATATCTTCTATGACCACGACGACAAACTTGTCCAAATATTCCATGAACACCTTATTCATCATATTCATGAAATAATTTGGCGCGTTAAATCGAGACCAAAGGACATAGCGTAAACTCGTAATGTCCATATCTTGACGAGAATGCGATCTTGAATATCTTCCGATCGGATCTTCAAGCGATGGTATCCGATCTCAGATCAATCTTGGAGAAAACTCGGCTCCTCTTAACTGATCAAACAAATCATCAATCCTGGGTAGCGGATACTTATTCTTTACGGTGACTTCATTGAGTGCACGGTAGTCAATGCACATCCTGAAACTCCGTCCTTCTTCTTGACAAACAAAGCTGGTGCTCCCACGGCGACGAACTTGGTCTGATAAATCCTTTCTCCATTAACTCCTCTATTTGTTTCTTCATTTCTACCAACTCCTCGGTAGACATCCGATAGGGTCTCTTTGCTATCGGTCTTTGTGCAGTACAAGCTCTATCACAAACTCTATGTCCCTGTGCAGCGGCATACCGAGGTAGATCTTCGGGAAAAACATCGGGTACTCATTTACTCTGGGACATCCTCTATGCTGATTGCCTTGGTACTGTTAACCATCAACTGTCCATCTCTAGCTGCGGTGGCTTGAAATTCCACTTTCTTCCCACACGGGCTCTCAATCGAGATAGTCCTTCGTCCACAATCCAATACGGCCTTGTGCTTGGATAACCAATCCATTCCCAATATAACATCTAAGGTGCAGGTCTCCAATATTATAAGGTTTTCTAGGAACTCTATTCCATATATTATTATTCTCACCCAGGAACATCCTACTTCCTTTCGGAGTTCGGAACCAGGGGTTTTAACTAAAAGCATGCACTTAATTCTTGCTATTCTCAAGTCAATACTAGTAGCAAAGCCTTGCGAAACAAGCGAATCTGAAGCTCGAGTCAAACAAAATCACAGTGTACCGAAAGTTAACAAGTAACTTATCCAAAGATCGGCGTCCGTAGCATTCGCGGTGCATCTGCGGTGACATGGTTGACTCGGCCTCTCACCACGATGCAGGGTGTGGCTCACTGATCTTTGGCGTCCTAGGCTGAGGTGGTTCCTAGATTGAAGCGGCCAGGGTCGCTCTGCTGTCTTCTTCGGACAAGCTGTTGGCAAAGTGTCTCTGGCTCGTTGCGATTGTAACGGCGTCTCACTGTTCCTTCTTTGTTGCACAGGGTAGCGTTTCTAGCGGGGGTGAAGTGCAGTAGTTACGATTGATGTGTCTTGGTGCCGAGGATGGTGCCCTTGTTGCATTCTGTGGTTGGAATCTGAAGAATTGATTTGGTGCAACTCTCAGCGCCATTGCGTTCCCTGACGTGATCCTTCTTTGTTGCATCCTGCGCTTCTGTTCTCATCCAGTTCCTTGCGCTTGTCCTCAAGAATAAGCGCCTTATTCACCAACTCTTGGAAATCTGGAAAGGTGTGGGTGATCAATCCTACTTGCAATCCTGAGTTAAGTCCCTTCATGAAGCGAGGTATGCCTGGATTTATCTGTCGCTACATCCTCAGTGCGTAGCGTGCTAGGCTGTGTGAACTTGTTCGTAGTCGGCCACCGGGCTGATTACCTTGCTTGATGCTCTGAACTCCTCCTTCTTAAGGTCCATAATTCCTTCGAGGCACGTGATCTTTGTCGGAATGCGGTGTGAACTCCTCCCAAGTGATATCTTGAGGGTTCTCTGCGTGTACGAAGTTCTCCCACCATTCGTATTGTTCCTTCCAAGCGATGAGAAGCGTAAAGTACCTTCTCATTCCCTATGCATTGAGCTATGTGTAGCTTTCTCTCAATTGATCTTAACCAATCATCGGCCTCCAATGGATTGGCATTTCCAGAGAAAGTGGGTGGGTGAGTCCTCATGAACTCGGCGACCTTGTATTACGGCGTGGTCACTGATTAACTTGATTAGCGGTGGCCTGAGCGGTGACGTGCTGCATTTGTTGCATCATAGCATGCATCAAGCGAGTGCTGGCAGCAAGAAATGCTCCAAAATTCTGCACATCCGATGGCGGTCTTTGGTGCTCCATCATTGGGGTTTTACATTGGCGAGATCCACTCCCATTGCTTCCAAAGTTCCCAAGGGTGTTTACCATCTGTCGATTTGCTCTAGGTTTAGAGATGAGAGGGAAACAAGAATAGACAAGTAATATGGAACTTATGCGGGCGAAAGGGGTAACTTTAAGGTCCGTCTTTATTATTAATAACTTGGTATGGCTGCTTACAATGCCTAAGGGCCTTGCAACACATACTGCACACTCAGCAAACAAAGCAAATCCAAATCGAACTAACTCTGGAGTCTAACGCCTAAAGGGTGACTCTTTATTTTATGACGCGACTCGGCGAAGGAGTCTCACTATAGAACCTAAGCTCACTCATCGAGAAAACCTCCACGGCCTGGGTACGGGTGCTGCGGCATAGGCGCGAAACGATCGCCATGTCCAGCGACTTTGTCATCTGTGGTAGTCGAAGAAGCAGTGTCCTCATCGAGATCTGACTCCTCTGGATCAGCTCGTGTAGCTCAATCTTGGCTCTGGGTCGGGTCCGTACAAAGTCATCTCCAACTCGTCAATCCTTCGTAGAAGGTGTGCCACATACTCTTGAGCTTCCCGCCATCTGTTCTTCTCTGTCGTGATCTCCTTGCGGGCCTTCTGTAGCTCCTTGCTTGTATTATCTAGTACATCTTCCTGGGCGACGACGAATCGTGCCAACTGTGTAACCGTGGCATTCTCATCCTGAATCGTCTTCGGGTCAAGAAGGTTATCGCTGCGCGGATGATAACGGAACACCGTGCTTTCCAACTCTCTGGCGTGGATACTGGTAATGTGCCGCATTGCTCGTCGTGAAACTTCTTGGATACCCATCTGCATTGTAGATCTTCTAGCGGTCACGATGTATCGAGCGATTGCAGGCCCCTCTTCCTGACAGGTACCTCAATCCTCACGTCACAAGCCTTGATCAATCACAGCTTGTCTGATCACTTCCACTTGGTATTGGGGCTTCTCAAAATCTCCGAGAGTTTGTAGCATGTGCCAAAGTTCCGCGGCGTGACCAACTCCTAGATCAACGTAGTTGAACTCTTCCTCCATCTGTCACAAGGGTGCTTTACGTAAGAACTCGGAATTTTTGAATTGTGACAAGGTAAGGAAAAATTTCAGCAATAGACAAGAAAAGAGAGAAGGGGATAAGTCGAGATGTCATTTCTTGTCTTCACAAATTTTTAGCTTTAGAAAATAGGTTTTATCCTCACTACGACCATTCTAGCTTAGGGTTGAGCCTACAGTCAAGTATGGCTCTGATACCACCTCTGTCGGGACCCCGAATTTGCAAATCCGGACCCTCTGTGTATTCAGCACTAGTCGAGAACGCAGCTAGTGCACATGATCTTAACATCGGTATATATCACAATCATACCAAACGATACTATCAAAGTACTTTATTTAAATAATCAAAGGGTTACTCGACCTTATGGCCAAGTTACAAATATATGCCTTGCAAGGCAGAACTTATTAAAAGAGAAATAATAGCAGCGGAAAATCAAATAAACTTCGTGGCGCCATCCAAGTATACCACAGGCAGCGGCGGGCTCGCATCCCTAAGTAGACGGGTCCTCTTGGAGTTCCTCCTCCAAAGTGGCGTAATCTCCTCTTCAAGCGATATTGTGTTGGGGCAAGGGTGAGTACTTGGTACTCGACAAGTCATGCACGAATGCAAGCTAATATACTATATGCATGGCTTGGTACAAAGGAATAGCTTAAGGTATATTTGCGATGTGACTTTTTGAAAAGTAATATAAGTAGATTCGGAAGCGGTAGAAACAAGTAAAACATAAATAACTTTTCAAAAAGTTTAAATAACATTTTTCCCCATCCTAAACCATATTTCCATCATCTTCTTTTGTTAAACCAACCCAACTTCTCAAATCCAAGTTATTTTCGTAAAATCTAACCCTTGATCAGTAATTCCGAGCATTGTCGATCACAGTGGACTCGGCTATTCAAATAGATTCTACACTCTGCAGAGGTTATGCACTTTACCCACAAGATACAATCCACTCACCACGTCGGTAGTGAATCGCCATACAAGAGTATGCGAATGAGCGATCATAACAAAGCCTTTCGGAAGCCTCAAACAACACAGTGGTCCTCTCCAGACGCGTGCTCTACACCATCCCTTCCCTTAGCCAAGGCGAAGTATGGGACCAACACACCGTTAGATGGGTACCTGGCCACAGCCACGATACGCTCCCCCGTACAATCACACAAAAGGTGTAACTGACACCCTGAGGCTCCACAAGTGAGTCCTTAGCGACTTAGTCAACTAGGGCCGTCCCATTCCAGCCATGTGGTTGCAAGTATGACCCAGTTCAAAGGCTTGCAAGGTTAAGTCCTTAGAGTGACCAGGGCAAGACTACCCGAAAAACCAAATCAACACTCCCAATGCCACACTGGCCCACCTGATTACTCTTGCCACATGCCCCGGTCGAAAACTGTTTATCAAACCCCAGTTGATTACCATGCACCACGTGCCATCAACATCACATGATACTTTTCCAAAACAGGTTCAATATATCATTAAGTCAATATTAGCATTTGATTGTCCAAAAATCATGTCATGAGCACGTATCTGTTCTAAGAAGTATACTACAACGATCTAAACCCATGTTGGCAATTTAATAATGTCCAACTAGTAAACCACAACTAGGGTGACAAAGGGTCATGGCACATACTTAAGTAATCAAGGTGTCATATAGCAAATTGGTATTTATCTAACCCCCAGGTTTAAACAAAATATCTTTCTATTTGAACTAGCATGCAATAGTTTAAATCAAAATAGTTTTCGAAATGGGATCAACATGGTCAAAGCACAACTTGCCTTCAAAAAGTACTTGCTCTTGGTCTTGAGTTGGATCCTGAGTCAATACTTCTCCTTCGAATCCCTCCGGCACTTCAACGTCTACTCGTAAAGCGTGCAAATAGCAAATACACAAATGAACACTATGCAAAAAGATCCTAAAACTCCAAATAAAATCCATAAACAGAGAGAACATAATTTTCTGGATTTTTAGAAACTGGAATCAATCAAATTTGGAGTTAAAGCATAAAAGTTATGATTATTTAAAGTTTAAATAATCATTTAAATAATTTTCCAGAGAAAAAATTTAGTCCAAAAATTAAATAAAATTCATATTTAGGTAGATCTCAATTTTATACAAATTTAGAAATTTGAATCGCTCAAATCGGAGTTGAAAGCATAAAAGTTATAAGCGTTTGAAGTTTGAATCTAAATTTGAATCAATATTTCGAATTAATAAATCATTTTCTTTTGGAAATTAATTATTGCGTCGGCATGGACACGTGGCGGCTCTGATTGGCTCTGGCGTCGGCCGGTCCATGGGCTCGGTCCATGCTCGGCTCGGGTCCACGGTGGACTCGGTCCACGGCTCACGTGGATCGACATGTGGGCCCACTCGGGTACGCGTCGCCGACGTCGTGAGCTCACCGCAGCGGCAGTGGGACCCGTGGCGTCATGGGTGGCGTCGGCGCCAAGACTTGGCCGGTTAGCCAGCGACATGCGGGCCCTCGACACGCGGGCCCCGCGTGTCGGCGTCCTACACGCCAGCGGCGTGGGCCCGGCGGACGCGTCGGTCCAACTTCCCGACACGTGGCGCAATCTCGTCCGTTGGTTTGAAAATCAGCGGCGCGGATTAGATCCGGGGTTAACACGTTGAAACTACTCGATGCTCGTGGGCCGTTCGATCTAGATCGGACGGTCCGGATCTAATCCTATAATCGCCTTTGCTACGGCCGCGTGGCGATTGTGAACCGCTGGATCTTGATCCAACGGTCGAATCTGTCGGATTTCTAGGGTTTGGGAAACACGTGAACTCACCGTTGCCGTCCGATCTGGATCCGACGGTGCCTGAGCTTCGCGAGTGATGGCTTCCGCAGCGGCGCTGGCTTGACCGGAGACGGGGACGACGACCAAGGGCGCGGCGCTACGGGGGTTCTCCGGCGAGATGAAACCTCCCTTCAGGTGCGTCTCGTCGCGGGGACTCCGGATCTGAGCTCCTTCTCGGCGGAAGACGACGGACGGCGGCGAAAAGCGCAAACGCGGCGGAGGGAAGAGACAACTCCGCGGCGATTGCGGCTCAACGGCGGCGGCTCGGCGAGATGGCTCGGGAAAGCAGTGCGCAAGGATGAGGGCAACCTCGGGGGCGTCTCACGCTTTAAATAGCTCCGGCGTTCGTGCCTAGGCGGAAACCTAGTTCGTTCTGGCGGCGCGGCGGCGAGTCCAGCTTCGGACTCGGTGAAGACGACGAAATCGTGGCCGTCACGTGGCACAACCAACGGCCACGATCGCGCGGCGCGGCCGGTCGATCAGGACACGGCTCGGTGCAGGTCGGACGGATCTCGGTAGTTGGATCTTGATCCAACGGTTGGGATTGATTAGGGTTAGAGTGGGTTCGGTCGAGTCAATCGCTCAAGTCGGACTCGAGTCCGACTCGGTCGGATGAACAGTACTTGACCCGAGTTGGATTTTCCAGCGAATTAATATTTAAAATAATTCCCAGTAATTCATTTAATTCATTAAAAATAGCAAATGACTCAGAAAAATTCCAGAAAAATTCTGGAAAATATTTTGGATCATTTTGGACTTAAATAAAATATTTCCAACAAAAATTTATTTGCAAATCTAAATTCTTTAATTATTTCAAAATGGAATAAATTCAAATAAATTCCAAATAAATCCAAATAAATTCCAGAAAATTCCAAAAATTCACCAAAGTGCCAAATCACACATGAATTTAAGAAAAGAAAAATTTTGGGGTGTTACAAACCTCCCCCCTTAATAGAATCTCGTCCCCGAGATTCAGGGCTTACTAAAGGAATAGGTTTGGAAATTCTTTCTTCAAATTCTCTTCGCGCTCCCAAGTCGCTTCACTTTCTTCATGGTTGCTCCAATCGAACTCTGAGAATCGGGTTGACTTGTTTCTAGTTTCTCGATCCATTGTGTCTAGAATCCTCACAGGTGCTCCTTATAAGTCAAATCTTCTTGCAACTCAATTGACTCTAGCGGTGTCTATTCCTCAGAACTCGGAGACACTTCTTTAAGCCAGGACACATGGAATACGTCATGCACTCCTGCCAACGATCGTGGCAACTCCGGTGGTAGGCAACTTCACCTCTGCGACTCAAAATCTTAAATGGTCCAACATAACGGGTGCGAGTTTCCCTTTGGCATGGAACCTCTTAACTCCACTGAGGCGTAACTCTGAGGTATACAAAGTCTTACGGTTCAAAACTCAAATCTCGCGACGATTGTCGGCCATAACTCTTCTGTCGAGATTGGGCTATCTTCAACCTTTCCTAATCATAGCAATCGCTCTTGACCTCTTGAAGAATATCAGGCCCAAAGACACGGCGCTCGCCGGTCTCATTCCAATTCAATGGTGTCCGACAGGGTCGACCATACAGTGCCTCAAAAGGTGACATCTGTAAACTAGCCTGATAACTATTGTTGTAACTAAACTCGGCATACGGCAAACTTTTATCCCAAGAGGTAGCATAAGCTAATGCACAAGCTCTTAGCATATCCTCCAAAATCTGGTTGACTCTTTCGGTCTGTCCATCCGTCTGTGGATGATAAGCTGTACTGAAGTTTAAACGGGTTCCCATGGCCTCATGCAACTTATTCCAGAACCTTGAGGTAAATTGGGTACCTCTGTCCGATACAATCCTCCTTGGCACTCCGTGCAAACAAACAATCCTGATCATGTATAATTCTGCTAATTTATCTCCCGAGTAAGTGGTCTTCACGGGGATAAAATGGGCTACTTTAGTCAAGCGATCCACTATAACCCATATGGAGTCATAACCTCCTTGAGTCTTTGGCAAACCGGTAATGAAATCCATTCCGATTTCCTCCCACTTCCACTCGAGGTATTTTTAGCGGTGTAGCAATCCTGCTGGTTTACGATGCATTGCCTTGACTCTCGGCATACGTCGCACAATGCAACATGGTCGGCAACTTCACGTTTCATACTCGGCCACGGAATCTCTCCTTGAGATCTGATACATCTTGGCGCTTCGAGGATGAATCGAGTACTTAGAGTCATGGGCTTCTTCCAAAATCAGTTGCTTTAACTCCTTTTTGTTAGGCACACAAATGCGATCCTTCATCCACAACGTGCCTTGTTCATCCAATTTGAAGTCCTCGCCTGCCTTCCTCCTTGATGGACTTAATCCTGCGGATCCTGTCATCATCCTTACATCCTTCTCGGATCTGATCCTCTAGGGTAGGCTTTACTTCCAATGCGGCCAAGAATCCGCTAGGTACAACCTCAATCTTCATCTTTGAAAATCCTCACATAACTCATCCTCGACTTGTGGCTAGCAACGCACTCACGGTATGGCTTTTCCGACTCAGAGCATCGGCTACCCACGTTGGCCTTCAGGGATGGTAATGGATTCCAACATTATAGTCCTTGATCAACTCTAGCCATCTCCTTTGCCTCATATTCAGATCCGATTGGTGAATATGTACTTAAGGCTCTTATGATCCGTATACACCTCACATCTGTTTCCAATCAGATAGTGACGCCATATTTTCAAAGCATGCACTACGGCAGCTAACTCTAGGTCATGTGTCGGATAATTTTCCTCATGCGGCCTCAACTGCCTTGATGCATAAGCGACGACCTTTCCATTCTGCATCAGCACACATCCAAGTCCTTGGCGCGATGCGTCACAATAAATATCGAAGCCTTCAGCAACATCCGGTAGAACTAACACCGGTCTTGATGTCAATCGCTTCTTCAGCTCTGAAATCCTTCCTCACATTCTCAAGCGTCCATGCAAACTTCTTTTCCTTCTTGGCAATTGCGTTAGAGGTTTCGCTATTGTCGATAAGCGTTCGTTGAAAGCTGGCGGTAATATCCTGCCATTCCAAGGAAACTCGAATACGGGTCACCGTCTTGGCCTCCCAATGTAACACGGCTTCTACTTTGCTTGGATCTCTGGCGACTCATACTGCGGTCATTACATGTCCAAGAAACTCCACCTTGTCTTTCCAAAAATCACACTTCTTGAACTTGGCGAAAAGTTGCTGTTCCTCGGCTTTTCCAAAACTCGCCTTAAGTGTTCGGCATGTTCATCCTCTGTATTGGAGTAGATTAGGATATCGTCTATGAACACGACGACAAACTTGTCCAAATATTCCATGAACACCTTATTCATCATATTCATGAAATAAGCCGGCGCGATTCGTCGAGACCAAAGGACATAATCAGTAAACTCGTAATGTCCATATCTTGGCGAATGCGATCTTGAATATCTTACGATCGGATCTTCAAGCGATGGTATCCCGATCTCGAGATCAATCTTGGAGAAAACTCCGGCTCCTCTTAATCGATCAAACAAATCATCAATCTGGGTAGCGGATACTTATTCTTTACGGTGACTTCATTGAGTGCACGGTAGTCAATGCACATCCTGAAACTCCGTCCTTCTTCTTGACAAACAAAGCTGGTGCTCCCCACTGACGAACTTGGTCTCGATAAATCCTTTCTCCATTAACTCCTCTAGTTTGTTTCTTCATTTCTACCAACTCCTCGGTAGACATCCGATAGGGTCTCTTTGCTATCGGTCTTTGTGCAGTACAAGCTCTATCACAAACTCTATGTCCTGTCAGCGGCATACCGGGTAGATCTTCTGGAAAAACATCAGGTACTCATTTACTCTTGGGACATCCTCTATCTTGATTGCCTTGGTATCGTTAACCATCAACTGTCCATCTCTAAGCTATGGTGGCTTGAAATTCCACTTTCTTCCCACACGGGCTCTCAACTGAGATAGTCCTTCGTCCACAATCCAATACGGCCTTGTGCTTGGATAACCAATCCATTCCCAATATAACATCTAAGGTGCAGGTCTCCAAAATTATAAGGTTTGCTAGGAACTCTATTCCATCTATTAGTATTCTCACCGGAACATCCTACTTCCGTTCGGAGTTCGAACCAGGGGTTTGAACTAAAAGCATGCACTTAAGTCTTGCCATTCTCAAGTCATTTCTAGTAGCAAAGCCTTGCGAAACAAGCGAATCTGAAGCTCGAGTCAAACAAAGCGTGCAGTGCCGAGTTAACAAGTAACTTATCCGACGACGTCAGTAGCATTCTGCGGTGCATCTGCGGTGACATGGTTGACTCGGCCTCTCACCGATGCAGGGTGTGGCTCCTGTCTTTGGCGTCCTAGCTGGGTGGTTCCTAGATTGAAGCGGCGGGAGTCGCTCCTGCTGTCTTCTTCGGACAAGCTGTTGGCAAAGTGTCCTGGCTCGTTGCGGTTATGTGACGTCTCAACATTCCTTCTTGTTGCACAGGGTAGCGTTTCTAGCGGGGCTCGGTGCAGTAGTTACGATTGACAGGTCTTGGTGCTGAGGATGGTGCCCTTGTTGCATTACGTGGTTGGAATCGAAGAATTGATTTGGTGCAACTCTCGGTATTTATTGCGTTCCTCGACGTGATCCTTCTTTGTTGCATCCTGCGCTTCTGTTCTCATCCGGTTCCTTGCGCTTGTCCTCAAGAATAAGCGCCTTATTCACCAACTCTTGGAAATCTGGAAAGGTGTGGGTGATCAATCCTACTTGCAATCCTGAGTTAAGTCCCTTCATGAAAGCAGGTATGCAGATTTATCTGTCTTACATCCTCAGTGCGTAGCGTGCTAGCTGTGTGAACTTGTTCGTAGTCGACCCTTTGGTGATTACCTTGCTTGATGCTCTGAACTCCTCCTTCTTAAGGTCCATAATTCCTTCAGGCACGTGATACTTTGTCGAATGCATTTGTGAACTCCTCCCAAGTGATATCTTGAGGGTTCTCTGCGTGTACGAAGTTCTCCCACCATTCGTAATTTGTTCCTTCCAAGCGATGAGAAGCGTAAAGTACCTTCTCATTCCCTATGCATTGAGCTATGTGTAGCTTTCTCTCAATTGATCTTAACCAATCATCGGCCTCCAATGGATTGGCATTTCGGAAGAAAGTGGGTGGGTGAGTCCTCATGAACTCGACAAACTTGTATTCTGGCGTGGTCCACGATTAACTTGATTAGCGATGGCCTGGCGGTGACGTGCTGCATTTGTTGCATCATAGCATGCATCAAGCGAGTGCAGGCAGCAAGAAATGCTCCAAAATTCTGCACATCCGATGGCGGTCTTTGGTGCTCCATCATTGGGGTTTTCCGCTGGGCGAGCTCCACTCCCATTGCTTCCAAAGTTCCCACGGGTGTTTACCATCTGTCGATTTGCTCTAGGTTTAGAGATGAGAGGGAAACAAGAATAGACAAGTAATATGGACCTTATGCGGCGAAAGGGGTAACTTTAAGGTCCGTCTTTATTATTAATAACTTGGTATGGCTGCTTACAATGCCTAAGGGCCTTGCAACACATCTTTGCACACTCAAAGAAACAAAGCAAATCCAAATCGAACTAACTCGAGTCTAACGCCTAAAGGGTGACTCTTTATTTTATGACGCGACTCGGCGAAGGAGTCTCACTATAGAACCTAAGCTCACTCATCGAGAAAACCTCCACGGCACAGTGCGGGTCTTTGCGGCATAGGCGCGAACGATCGCCATGTCCAAATGACTTTGTCATCTGTGGTAGTCGAAGAAGCGGTGTCCTCATCGAGATCGACTCCTCTGGATCGGCTCGTGTAGCTCAATCTTGGCTCTGGGTCTGGTCCGTACAAAGTCATCTCCAACTCGTCAATCCTTCGTAGAAGGTGTGCCACATACTCTTGAGCTTCCCGCCATCTGTTCTTCTCTGTCGTGATCTCCTTGCGGGCCTTCTGTAGCTCCTTGCTTGTATTATCTAGTACATCTTCCTGGGCGACGACGAATCGTGCCAACTGTGTAACCGTGGCATTCTCATCCTGAATCGTCTTCGGGTCAAGAAGGTTATCGCTGCGCGGATGAAGGACGTCAGCACTTGGCTGGGTTAGCCACTGACGAGGATGATGAGGGCCCTCTGACTGTCGCCCGCCCTAAGATGAATATATAGGCCATGGCCGGCCGAGAAGATGAAGACGAAGTTAATTGATGAAGACGAAGAGTTTCTCATTGTTAGAAAGGCGCGCGGGGGGAAATTCTGTGACACCACGGAGTGTCGTAACCTTATTTATGTGAATGATGAGGTCAAAAACATTATGAAATATGAAATTTAGGTTAAAACCATAAGGTATGGAGGTTATTAGCCTTTCTGGGAGTTTGGCCTTTCCAGGGAGTTTTGGGCCTAAGAGAAGGGGTCGTGGGCTTTGGTGGGATGGAGTTTGAGTCCAATTGGGAGTAGGAGTCCTGGTTGGGGGCCTTTCCTCTGCCTCTTTTGCGCCCCCACCCCTGCCCCTTGCGCCCCCAAGTGCCCTAGCCGCCTCCCACACCTCCCCACCTCCTCCTTGGGCGCCTCCACCTCCCCCAAGCCTCTCCCCTTGCGCCACCACCCTCTCCACCACCTCTCCACCTCCCTTGCTGCACCTAGGTGAGTTCTTGACCTCACCACCTCTAAGATCCATCCATTGGTGAGCTCCGCGATGAGGAGATCCGGTGGATTTGGAGCGAGGAAGGAGATCGCGCGAACCGGGAGGAGATCTATTGGGTTTTCGTGCGTCGGGCGAAGGTATGGCCATGTGAATCCTTGGGGTTGGTCTAGGTACTGTTCTTAGGGTCATTATCACGTTTTTAGATCAATTGGTGGTGCTGGAATTGAGTAGATTAGATGAAATCTAGAAGTTGCCACGTTCTCTGTTTCAGGCAGCATGAGCAGTCGACCTAGGGTTTGGGTTTTTGTCAATTTAGAGTCGGAATTTGGTCGTATTACTGTTGAAGAAGTTGTAGGTAATTTCAATATCTTTCCGTGGGTATAAAGAACGTCCAATTCCGCCAAGCCGTTTGAAAGTTATGGCTGTTTTACCGAGCGTGTTAAAATCTGTGACGTGATTGGAACAGATCACGGTATTTGTAGATTAAACAACTTTAGAGTCCGAATCAGCTTTTCCATATACTTAGAAAAAGTTAGGAAATTTCCTAAGATACGCGAGGATGTACTTGTTTAATTGATTCGGAGTCTTAGAACCCGAGTTATGCCTTTTGGAAGGCTGCTGTCCCGACGGGATAGAACCTCTGTTTTTGGGTTTAGCGAGTAGTTTGCGATGTCGGGGTAGAAGAGGGATTGCTTACTGTTTTGTGGACATGATTGTGAGTGTGTGGTACTCATGTGCAGGTGGTGTGACCCTGGGAGTGCCTTCTACTTGTCGCCAATCCGTTGCCCGTGGTTGAGGCAAGTGTATTGTAATGGATAGCAGTTTGTAGGTTGCTAGTTGAGACTAGATGAAATTGATTATATGATATGATCACTTGCCATGCTTTAATGATTGCCAATGATATGATGAGTATGCTTATTATGTTATGATGCCATGTGTTAATGTACAAGTTAATTATGATGTTGGCATATTTGCATACATGGCATGTTACATGGTCCGGGCGGTGAGAAAGTCATAACTAGTCCGGGGAAGGTCGGTGAGAAAGTTATGACTATTTCGGAGAGCCAATGAGTAAGTCCTACATCATGATTCCATCCACCGCGGTGTTTGGAAGCGAGGAGTAGGCACCCTCCATCTTCGGGATGGAAGGGGGGAGAGGGTGCACACCGACGGGTGTGTACTCAACCATACCGGTATGAGTTTCCAAGGAGACATGAGCATCGCATCGCATTGCATACATAATGGTGATGATATTGATATGTGATCATGAATGAGTTGAAAGACATGATATGAGTTGTTGTAGCCATGTAATTGTTTTTGTGTACCATTGCAATATGCTTGCTGAGTGTTGAACTCACGCTTGTGTTTTCTTGTTGTTTTAGGTACCATGAGATCGGCATGCGGGGAGGGGAATTAGTCACACTTCTACACGTAGCGTCACTAAATTGTTCCCACAGTCACTCAATTGGGTCTTGATAATAAATTAAGTGTGATGCATCTTGATTTATGGTTTTGTTTTGCGATATGAGTGTCTTATTGTTCGTTTGGCTCATGGAGACATTGAATGCTTGGGATTAGACTTATATTGCTGTCATGCCTATAATTATTGCTGTTTTAGATGCCTCTTATATTGCCATATATTGCTATGCTGTTGATGATCCTTCAACTCATGTTAAAACAAAGGGATGCTGCTGAAATTTTGGTTTTTAGCATTTGCTCCTTTGCTGTAATTTACCTTAATTCATGATATTTAGATGTTGTTTAGCCTATGTTTAGTAGCATTCAAGCATGCTAGATGTCGGGGTGTTACAGTTGGTATCAGAGCGGGTTGTAGGTCCTTGGAATGTGTATTTTTAGTGTCATGCTATAGGATACAACTAAAATGTGATGTGGAATAACTTAGAAATATGGCTTAGGTTTTACCTAAAATTTTGTCATAGGATAGCAACATTAAAACTTGCAAAAGTGGAATAACTAATCTAAAATTTGACACACATGGATGCACAGTAGGAAGGGTATGGGTATCGTTGTTTACGCTTAAAATGTTGTATATAAGCTTTGATGTTGAATGCTTCATTTGATAATGCATGTTGCTATGTCTATGAGATAAATGATTGAATTGTGCTTGTTGTGGTGATAAAGTGGGGTTGTGGTGCCGAAGGGTTTCGGTCACCACTTTTGTTCATAGTAAGGGTGAGGTTTGATGGTGTGGTCGGTTAGCGCCATCACCGAAGAACTATTAACCCCTGCAGGAGAAGAGTGCTTACCGTTTCTGTCGTAGATTGAGTAGTTGACTGGAGTCAAATAGAAGAGTTTGGTGGTGGATTCCTTCGTATGTTCCGTAGGCGGTCGGTTTTGG
This sequence comes from Rhipidocladum racemiflorum, assembly GCA_036346355.1. Classification (NCBI taxonomy): domain Eukaryota; kingdom Viridiplantae; phylum Streptophyta; class Magnoliopsida; order Poales; family Poaceae; genus Rhipidocladum; species Rhipidocladum racemiflorum. The sequence goes on along the minus strand of CM070589.1, from coordinate 25,407,685 downwards.
TTGGTTTTCCTGGCTTGAGTTGACTGAAATCAAAAGAAAAGTGTTTGGTATTGGATTTTCATGATTGTTCCGTAGGCGGTTTGTGGTTTTGTCTTCCTTGGTTGAAGACGAAGAAGAAGGGTTTTGAGTTGCGCGTCTGTTGGTCATAATTTTTGCTTTGACACCCGGTTTTGCTGGTTATTGAGGATTGTCTTAAGGAGGAAACATATGTGGTTGTTGTCCTCCCTATCTAAGAAAAGAGTTGAAGTTCTCCTAGTGCCGACCTTAGGTTGGGTGGAGCTAAGTTTTGAATCTTTATCGGAAAAGGTTTGGTTGAACATTTAGTTTTCCCTAGTGCATCCTTCTTCCTTCTTGGAAGTATAGATCTTGAGATTTCTTGAAGAGTTTTGTGGGTAAATTTGGGAATTTGAGAGTTGCATCCTGTTTGTCAAAAGTGAAAATGGTTGTTTAGCATGTCATGTAGTATGTAACAATGTGGCTTATGGAAATGATTTGTTCTTAAGTTAATTGGTGAGTTGAATTAGTTAAATGTAATATTTGTGTTTAGCTTAAGATTAAATGAGCTTCTAGTGTTGTAGATTACTATATAGCGAGAATGATTAAAGGTATTAATGTACATGGTTAGAATCGGTTCCTTTGCTTTAAAAGTGCTTATGATCCCCGATTATGTTTAAAGATTTAAACCACGATGCATAGTTAAAACATTAAGATGATGTAGACTTTGTTATTGTTAAAGAAACCTTCTTTGGTTGTTTAAAGATGTTCTAATCTAATGGATTAATAGAGAAATTTAATCGTGTTGCCTAGTGACTTTAATTTGGAAGTTGATTAGAGTTGCTATTTACGTTGTTGCAAACTACTAGTATATTTGGAAGTATGCATTTGTGTCTCTACAATGCTAGTATTGATATCAATTGAGAAGACATAAGACTTATTGTTAATGAAGTTGTTAAGGGCAGTGTTAATGCTAGTATTCAATCTATTTTAATAGTTGGAGTATGTTGTGTAGTGACAATTTTGTTGTAACCTATGTATAGGGTAGCTAAAAGCAATGTTGTTGATTGATGATTATGCAAATTATGGATATTGATGACTTGGTAGTGTTGTTAATTGTTGGAAACCATTGATCCAATAGAGAAAAGTGTAAAACTGTGGAATTATGTCGAGTACATGTTGTGATGGGATGAACAATGGATAATAAACATGATGTAAATTATATCATCACAGACAGCTGGTGGTTAAAAACCGTCTGTAAATGTTTCACTATCATAGACGGTTGTTTATTAATAACCGTCTGTGATGATGCATAATAAGCGGCCCTCTGATCGACCTCCTCTGTATTTTTAAGGTTTCCGAGCTATTTTTGAGGTGGCTGCGATATTGAGAGGCAATCTGGTCAAACGCGACCCTGGATTTGGAGTTGTGATTGTACATACTTACGTTCTAAGTTATCCAAGGTTCGTAGTTGGTTCAAATTTGCAATCTATTTAAGATTTAACTCGGTAAATATGGAAATGAAGATGTTTTTTTTAGATCTATCTTTGGTGTACATCCATTACTTAATATTTGTTCTCTGTGATGTCAAGAGGGAGAAGATGGTTTTGATTTAAGTGTACTTTATTAATTAATATTTGTTCTCTCTGTATTGTAGGTTATATATATGTGGCTAGCTATGTAAAGAGAATCCATTTGTTCTTTGTCATTATTTAAGTGTACTTCATTCATTATTTAACACATATTGTTATATACGTAGCGTAGATAGACCGAAGCTGGATGTACGAGAACCGTGCGAGCGCCGAGTACATTAATGGCATCTCTGCTTTTAGAAGAGCTGCAGAGGAAGATATGTTGAACAAACGGGTGGAATTTATGGCTTGTCCATGCATTTACTGTGAGAATATGAGGACGTTTCGAAACCCAGCGCAGATTAAGCACACTTGATTGTACGGTGTTTCAAAAGGGGGTACACATGTTGTACACACTCAGGGAAAAAGGAGGATTGTCGGAGTCGAGAATGTGGTAGATGAGGAAGAATACAATCAGTTTGATGAGTTGCCTCCTATTGGTACTAGCATCATGGTCCAGGAAGAACAACTTGAGGAAGCTAGCTACACACACGTTGATCATCGTGAAGGGCTAATTTTTGTACAAAAAGAATAAGATAGTGGATTCATGATGAGATCCTCATGTATATTCCAAATGTCCGTACACAACTATATTAATTATAAGTAAAGAGACATACGTTTGTCCGTATATATGTCTGTATCATAATTAATGTGAGATGCATGTACCAAAAAAACACTCATCGCAGACGGTTCATGCATGGTTTAAACCATCTGTGATGACCATTCAACACAGACGGTTCATCACGGTTTAAAACCGTTTGTGATGATTAATCATTCTGCATACGATTCATGGTTTCAACCGTTTGTGATGACCCGCAAATAAATCCTACCCTGCGCGCGTGCGCCTCCCCGACCCTTGGCGAAAAATCATTAATTCCCCTTGGTAGCAAACCCTAACCCCTTCAGCATGACGCCCGACATTCTGGCCCTCGTCCTCCCCCTCGGTGGCGCACATCCCGGCCCTCGTCCTCCCCCTCGGCGGCGCACATCCTGGTTGGACCTCCGTCCTCCCCACGGCCGGCGCCACGTGTGGCCGGCCCTCCATCCTCCCGTCGCTGGCACACATCCAGCCGGCCCTCTGTCCCTCCCTCGGCGGCGTAAAGTACATCCCCCCTCTGTCCCCCCCCGGCTCATGAACTCTTCATTCTTACTGTGGTAATTGCTCTGTGATGATATTGGCTAAATTGATAATAATAACAATTATTTTTGTGAACTAGGGCTCGAACCAGTAGACTTTATATATATTTGTCATTGCTCATTGTCAGTGTGAAATCATTGAATCTGTGAATCTGTTCAATTGGTAAAATTGCTTAGCAAATATTGAATTTGATGATTGCTTAGCAAATATTGGATCTGAAGATTGCTTAGCAAATATGTGAGGTTGATTATCAGTGGATTAACGTGCATGTTAAGGTGGTAAGGGTTCGATGCCTTATTCACTTAATTAATTGTTTAGCCCGTTTGTGATTGAGGTTGAATATTTAAAATCTTCAATCGAGCCCTATTTCTGAGAGCAATCAATTTGTTGTATTAGATATGGTTCATTGCATGAATGAGTTGTCTTAGAACATTGAACTTGTATAGATCGACCTCTTACCTTATACTTAAATTCTAATAATGATAATTCTTAGCTTCGTTTCTCTCCACTTTCTTTCCTCTTCTACGACCCTCTATGAGTTGTTGATCGGTTTACCAACTTGCATCTTCTATATATGATCTTTATTACATGATGACGCCCCTGCATTCCTCATCGCCGAATGGATCTGATAATCAGGTGCCCAACGTTGGAAAACAGAGGCGCGCTCCAAGAGGGCTTAGTAGATGCCCCAGAGCTGATATACCATCACGGCGGTCGATCTGCATGATGGGTCCCCTACCGCACCTCCTAAGGTCGTGGCAGCATTCCGGAGATTATGCGGGATCATTGGGCATGAAAGGGTCCCCATCATGTATCTATCATGGAAGACGCTGACTGATGAGGAGTGCGACAACTTGGTGAAAGAAATTTTCGGGTCGTTTGAGCTCCCACAAGACGCCATGCACGCACTACGACGGTATGCGCTGCTAGTGGCTAGAAAGGCATGGAAGAACTTTAAGAGCATCGTTGTCACTAATTTCGTGAATAAGGAAATGACTCCGTTCCAGAAGTACGGGTTCATCACTAAAGACGTGTGGGAATGATTTGCTGAAATGAAGAAGACCGAAGAGTTTGCGAGTCAAAGTACGGCACACAAGGTTGTCGATCAAAAACACCCACCAACACAGACTTGGCTCCACTGGGTACGCGGGCAAGATCATGCAATGGACAAGGGTGGACAATGTGGCAATCCAGAAGGAGGTCGCGCCACCATTTGCCTCGATAATGGACTACCCGCACGCCGCGGGTAAGAGCGAGGTCATGTCCCACGTCTTGAGCGGTGTGTCCTTTGCCAACGCCATCGGCGAGGAAGTGTCTCAACGCTTAATATCGTTGAGCACGGAATCTTCCCATGGATCTTTCACTCTGACGAGAGAAAAAGATATACTCTCTGTGGCCTTGGGAAACAAGGAGCACCCGGGTCGCACCCGAGGCCTAGGTGTTTTCATTCTCAGGAAAATGGGATTCCCACAAGACTCCGAGTCATACCAGAGTAGGAAGAGAAGCAAAGGCGGCGTGAGGCACACTAATAGCCCTGATTGAGGAGAGGGTTGTAACACCCCAAAATTTTGCTTTCTTAAATTCATGTGTGATTTGGCACTTTGGTGAATTTTTGGAATTTTCTGGAATTTATTTGGATTTATTTGGAATTTATTTGAATTTATTCCATTTTGAAATAATTAAAGAATTTAATTTTGCAAATAAAATTTTGTTGGAAATATTTTATTTGAGTCCAAAATGTTCCAAAATATTTTCCAGAATTTTTCTGGAATTTTTCTGAGTATTTTGCTATTTTTAATGAATTAAATGAATTACTGGGAATTATTTTAAATATTAAATCGCTGGAAAATGCGAGTGGGTTTGTACTGTTCATCCGACCGAGCCCGAGTCAGACTCGAGTTCGAGTCTGTAACATCCCAAAATTTTGCTTTTCTTAAAATCATGTGTGATTTGGCACTTTGGTGAATTTTTGGAATTTTCTGGAATTTATTTGGATTTATTTGGAATTTATTTGAATTTATTCCATTTTGAAATAATTAAAGAATTTAATTTTGCAAATAAATTTTTGTTGGAAATATTTTATTTGAGTCCAAAATAATCCAAAATATTTTCGAATTTTTACGGAATTTTTAGTCATTTGCTATTTTTAATGAATTAAATGAATTCTTGGGAATTATTTTAAATATTAAATCGCTGGAAAATCCAACTCGGGTCAAGTCTTGTTCATCCGATCGAAGTCGGACTCGAGTCCGACTTGAGCCGATTGACTCGGCCAGAACCCACTCCTAACCACTAATCGATCCCAACCGTTGGATCAAGATCCAAGCAGTGAGATCCGCCACTTCGACCGAGCCGTGTTCGGACCGGACCCGATCGCGCCGTGCGATCGTGGCCGTTGATCGCGACACGTGGACGGCCACGATTTCGTCGTCTTCCCGTAACCGAGCCGGACTCCGCCGCCGAGTGCGCCGCCGTGACCGATTAGGGCTCCGCCCTGAGCACGCCTCCCGGGGCTATTTAATGCCCGGATCGCACCCCGAGGACCGCCGTGACCCCGCGCACTTCTTGCCCTAACCCGCCGAGCTCTAGCCGCCGTAGGTTCGCCGGAATCGCTCGCCGTAGTTGCGTGAAGCGCCACCACGGTCCTTGCCTGCTCGCCGCCGTCCGCCGTCCTCCGCCGCCATTGACCCCAGATTGAAACCCCGGCCAGCGCACCAAGACACCCTCCATCTCGCCGAGCACGCCCCAACCGCCCGTTTGGGTGGTCGCCGTCCTCGGCCAGCCGGCAGCCGCAACTCGGCGTGAAGCCATCGCCGACCCGAGCTCCACCAACCGTCCGATCAAGATCCAAAGGCCCAGATCGTGCCACGTCACTTGGTGAGTTTCCGCTGAAAATCCTAGATCTAATCCCAACCGTTGGATCTAGATCCAACGGCCCACGATCAGTCACGCGCCCCAAGCACATGAGGCCAAACTCAATCCCACCGCCGATTTCAAACCAACGGCCACGATTGTGCCGCAGCGTCGAGGAAGCCGGCGAACTGTCGCGCCCAGCGCGGCGTGCGTGGTCAGCGACACGCGGGGCCCGCGTGTCGGCCGACGATCTGTGGCGTCACCCATGGCGTCATCGGTGGGACCCACCTGTCAGCACCGTGGTGAGCCCGGCCGACGTCGGCAATGGCGTCACCGGTGAGCCCACATGTCGATCTCACGTGGAGCCGTGGGCCGAGTCCACGGTGGACCCAAGCCGAGTGTGGACCGAGCCCATGGACGGCCGGCGTCAGCAGGCCAATCAGAGCTGCCACGTGTCCATGCCGACGCAATAATTAATTTCCGAAAAGAAAATGATTTATTAATTCGAAATATTGATTCAAATTTAGATTCAAACTTCAAGCGCTTATAACTTTTATGCGTTTCAACTCCGATTTGAGTGGTTCAAATTTCTAAATTTGTATAAAATTGAGATCTACCTAAATATGAATTTTATTTAATTTTTGGACTAAAGTTTTTCTCTGAAATATTATTTAATTGATTATTTAAACTTTAAATAATCATAACTTTTATGCGTTTTAACTCCAAATTTGATTTATTCCAGTTTCTAAAAATCCAGAAAATTATGTTCTCTCTGTTTATGGATTTTATTTGGAGTTTTGGGATCTTTTGCATAGTGTTCATTTGTGTATTTGCTATTTGCACGCTTTTACGAGTGAGACGTTGAAGTGCCGAGGGATTCAAGGAGAAGTATTGACTCGAGGATCCAACTAAATACCAAGAGCAAGTGCTTTTTGAAGGCAAGTTGTGCTTTGACCATGTTGATACTATTTCGAAAATCTATTTTGATTTAAACTATTGCATGCTAGTTCAATTAGAAAGATACTTTGTTTAAACATGGGGGTTAGATAAATACCAATTTGTTATATGACACCTTGATTACTTAAGTATGTGCCATGATCCCTTGTCACCCTAGTTGTGGTTTACTAGTTGGACATTATTAAATTGCCAACATGGGTTTAGATCGTTGTAGTATCTTTGCTTAGACACACTTTCGTGCTCATGACATGATTTTGGACAATCAAATGCTAATATTGACTTAATGATATATTGAACCTGTTTTGGAAAAGTATCATGTGATGTTGACGGCACGTGGTGCATGGTAATCAACTGGGGTTTGATAAACGATTTCGGCCAGGGGCATGTGGCAAGAGTAATCAGTGGGCCGGTTGTGGCATTGGGAGTGTTGATTTGGTTTTTCGGGTAGTCTTGCCCTGGTCACTCTAAGGACTTAACCTTGCAAGCCTTTGAACTGGGTCATACTTGCAACCACATGGCTGGAATGGGACGGCCCTAGCTGACTAAGTCGCTAAGGACTCACTTGTGGAGCCTCAGGGTGTCGATTACACCTTTTGTGTGATTGTGCGGGGAGCGTATCGTGGTCGTGGCCAGTACCCATCTAACGGTGTGTTGGTCCCATACTTCGCCTTGGCTAAGGAAGGGATGGTGTAGAGCACGTCTGGGAGAGGACCACCTGTGTTGTTTGAGGCTTAGAAGGCTTTGTTATGATCGCTCATTCGCATACTCTTGTATGGCGATTCACGGCTGACGTGGTGAGTGGATTGTATCTTGTGGGTAAAGTGCATAACCTCTGCAGAGTGTAGAATCTATTTGAATAGCCGAGTCCACTGTGATCGACAATGCTCGGGAATTACAGTCAAGGGTTAGATTTTCTGAAAATAACTTGGTTTGAAAAGTTGGTTTGGTTTAACAAGGAAGATGATGGAAATATGGTTTAGGATGGGGAAAAATGTTATTTAAACTTCTTGCAAAGTTATTTATGCTTTACTTGTTTTTACTGCTTTCGAATCTACTTATATTACTTGTCAAAAGCATTTCTTTGCAAATATACCACTGAGCTATTCCTTTGTACTAAGCCATGCATATAGTATATTAGCTTGCATTACGTGCATGACTTGTCGAGTACCAAGTACTCACCCTTGCCTCAACACAATATCGCTTGAAGAGGAGATTACGCCCGGCTTTGGAGGAGGAACTCCAAGAAGACCCGTCTACTTAGGGATGCGAGCCCACCGGTTGCTGTGGTATCTTGGATGGCGCCACTAAGTTTATTTGATTTTTCCGCCGCTATTTCTCTTTTAATAAGTTTCGCCTTGCAAGGCATATATTTGTAACTTGGCCATAAGGTCGAGTAACCCTTTGATTATTTAAATAAAGTACTTTGATAGTATCGTATGGTATGATTGTGATATATACCGATGTTAAGGCTGTGTGCACTAAGCGCGTTCTGGACTAGTGTGAATACACGTAGGGTCGGATTTGCAAATTCGGGTCCCGACAGAGGTGGTATCAGAGCCATACTTGATTGTAGGCTCAACCCTAAGCTAGAATGGTCATAGTGAGGATAAAACCTATTTTCTAAAGCTAAAAATTTGTGAAGACAAGAAATGACATCTCGACTTATCCCTTCTCTCTTTTCTTGTCTCTTGCTGAAATTTTCCCTTACCTTGTCACAATTCGAAAATTCCGAGTTCTTACGTAAAGCACTCTTGTGACAGATGGAGGAAGAGTTCAACTACGTTGATCCGGGAGTTGGTCACGACTGCGAGAACTTTGGCACATGCTACAAACTCTCGGAGATTTTGAGAAGCCCCAATATCAAGTGGAAGTGATCGAGACAAGCGGGATTGATCAAGGCTTGTGGCGTGAGGATTGAGGTACTGCCAGGAAGAGGGGCCAGGCAATCGCCCGATACAACTTTGCTGCTAGAAGATCTACAATGCGAGATGGGTATCCAAGAAGTTTCACGACGAGCAATGCGGCACATTACCGATCTACGCCAGGGAGTTGGGAAGCACGGTGTTCGTTATCATCCAGCGCAGCGATAACCTTCTCGACCCGGCGATTCAGGATGAGGATGCCACGGTTACCGGTTAGCACGATTAAATCGTCGCCAGGAAGATGTACTAGATAATACAAGTAAGGAGCTCTGAAGGCCCGCCAAGGAGATCACGGCGAGAGAAGAGCAGATGGCGGGAAGCTCGAGGAGTATGTGGCACACCTTCTACGAAGGATTGATGAGTTGGAAATGACTTTGTGCGGACCGGACCCAGAGCGATTGCTCGAGCTACGAGCGGATCCGGAGGAGTCGGATCTCGATGAGGACCGCGCTTCTTCGACTACCACAGATGACATAGTCATTTGGACATGGCGATCGTTTCGCGCCTATGCCGCGAACACCGTACCCAGGCCGTGGAGGTTTTCTCGATGAGTGAGCTTAGGTTCTATAGTGAGACTCCTTCGCCGAGTCGCGTCATAAAATAAAGAGTCACCCTTTAGGCGTTAGATTCCGAGTTAGTTCGATTTGGATTTGCTTTGTTTCTTGAGTGTGCAGTATGTGTTGCAAGGCCCTTAGGCATTGTAAGCGACCATACCAAGTTATTAATAATAAAGATGGACCTTAAAGTTACCCCTTTCGCCTGCATAAAGTCCATATTACTTGTCTATTCTTGTTTCCCTCTCATCTCTAAACCTAGAGCAAATCAGCAGATGGTGAACACCGTGGGAACTTTGGAAGCAATGGGAGTGGATCTCGCCCAACAGAAAACCCCAATGATGGAGCACCGGCACAGCCCACTGGATGTGCAGAATTTTGGAGCATTTCTTGCTGCTCGGACCCGATTGATGCATGCTATGATGCAACAAATGCAGCACGTCCTTGCTCGAGCCATCGCTAATCAAGTTAATCGGGGACCACGCTTGAGAATACAAAGTGTCGAGTTCATGAGGACTCACCCACCCCCTTTCTCTGGGGATGCCAATCCGTTGGAGGCCGACGATTGGGTAAGATCCATTGAGAGGAAGCGACACATAGCCCAATGCAGAGGAAATGAGAAGGTACTTTACGCTTCTCATCGGTTGGAAGGAACAAATTGCTTGAATGGTGGGAGAACTTCGTGCCACTTGCAGAGAACCCTCAAGATATCACTTGGGAAGAGTTCACAGTGCATTCCGACAGTATCACGTGCCTGAAGGAATTATGGACCTTAAGAAGGAGGAGTTGAGCACTGAGGCAAGGTAATCACCGGTGGCCGACTACTGAACAAGTTCACACGGCTAGCACGCTACGCACGAGGATGTAGCGACAGATAAATCCAGGCAGTCTCGTTTATGAAGGGACTTAACTCGGGATTGCAAGTAGGGTTGATCACCCACACCTTTCCAGATTTCCAAGAGTTGGTGAATAAGGCGCTTATTCTTGAGGACAAGCGCAAGGAGGCTGGATGAGAACAGAAGCGCGAGGATGCAACGGCAAGGATCACGTCGAGAGCATAGCGGCGCTTGAGAGTTGCACCAAATCAATTCTTGATTCCAACCACGAATGCAACAAGGACACCATCCTCGACCAAGACCCGCCAATCGAACTACCAAACCCCACTTCGCTAGGAAACGCTACCCCTGTGCAACAAGGGAACAGTGAGACGCTACAAGCAAGCTAACGAGCCAGGACACTTTGCCAACGATTGTCCGAAGAAGACAGCGAGGCGACCCGATTCGCTTCAATCTAGGAACCACCCAGCTAGGGCGCCAAAGATCAGAGCCACACCCAGGCCGTGGTGAGAGGCCGAGTCAACCATGTCACCGCGGATGCATTGCAAAATGCTACGGCGTCATCTTGGGTAAGTTACTTGTTAACTCAGTACTGCAGCGATTTTGTTTGACTCGAGCTTAGCATTCGTTTGTTTCGCAAGGCTTTGCTACTCGAAATGATTTAAGGATTGCAAGACTTAAGTGCATGCTTTTAGTTCAAACCCCTGGTTCGAACTCCGAGCGGAAGTAGGATGTTCCGGTGAGAATACTAATAGATGGAATAGAGTTCCTAGCAAACCTTATAATTTTGGAGACCCAGACCTTAGATGTTATATTGGGAATGGATTGGTTATCCAAGCACAAGGTCAGTATTGGATTGTGGACGAAGGACTATCTCGATTGAGAGCCCGTGTGGGAAGAAAGTGGAATTTCAAGCCCACTGCGATTAGAGATGGACAGTTGATGGTTAACAGTACCAAGGCAATCAGCATAGAGGATGTCCCAGAGTGAATGAGTACCCCGATGTTTTCAGAAGATCTACAGTATGCCGCGACAGGGACATAGAGTTTGTGATAGAGCTTGTACTGCACAAAGACCGATAAGCAAAGAGACCCTATCGGATGTCTACCGAGGAGTTGGTAGAGATGAAGAAACAGCTAGAAGAGTTAATGGAGAAAGGATTTATCAGACCAAGTTCGTCGCCGTGGGGAGCACCAGTTTTGTTTGTCAAGAAGAAGGACGGGAGTTTCAGGATGTGCATTGACTACCGTGCACTCAATGAAGTCACCGTGAAGAATAAGTATCCGCTACCCAGGATTGATGATTTGTTTGATCAGTTATGTGAAATCATGTGCTGAAAAATTGGCTTTGAACTGAAAAATTAACTTAGATTTGAATTTGCAAAATGTGTTTGTTCATGTGTTTTGACAATTTGACAAGAAAGCGATGAGTTACGCATTAGCCAGGACAAAGTTCTCAAGAAAGCAAGAAGTTTCCCATCTGCGACGGACAGTGTTTTTGGGTCTGTTGTGAACATGTTTTTGAGCCCATGACCGAAGTCATTTTCACATGTACAACGGACAGTTTTTCTTGGTCCGTTGTGAACAAGCTTTTTCGGTTTGGATAATTTCTTGGAACCAAGATTTTCACATGTACAACGGACTAATTCTTTTTGTCCGTCGTGAATGGACTTTTTCTAGGGTTTTACTTTTGTGAAACCGAGCGTGGCACGCTTGCGCGGACAAGCTTAGGTCCGTTGTGAACTTGTTTTGAGCTCATGACCAAAGCCATTTTGCATGTACAACGGACCAACTTTGTTTGTCCGTTGTGAGCGATGTTTTCAGCGTTTGGTTGGCTTCTTGGAACAGAAACTTTTCCTTATACAAGCGGACCAACTTTTGTTTGTCCGTCGTGAATGCGTTTTCGCTCAATTAGGGTTTTGAGCGATTTGGATTTGAATTTTGAATGTGAATTTGAAATTTGTAATGATTTCATGATGCTTCTTTTGAAGTGGACTTTATGCAATACTCATGTGAGTAGTTGCATGGATTGATGTGAGTCAAGTCGTGGACTTGTGCTCGGAATTGTTTTGTGGTTTGTTCATGTGCAGGTATTGCTCGAAGACGAATGTGGTCGATGACGGGACCGGAACTAGGTTCATGGAGGAACTGAGGTTCGGGACTAGGTTCAGGAGGAACCGAGGTCTTGGTGGTCAAGGATGTCATGCGGGACGTTCGGGCTAAGAGAATGGTGCACATGAAGAATGGTTAGTCACGTGAGAATGGCAGGAGGTCATTCGCGTGCAAAGTGTTAGTCACGTGAGTATGGCAGGTGGCCATACGCGTGCAAAGTGTTAGTCACGTGAGTATGGTAGGGTTGCCATACGCGTGCAAGAGTTGTACTCGGCCAGGTTGGGCCAAGTAGAGTTGTGTTGGATACAGATTCCTTCTAGGGAATAGGAATTGTATTCAGAACTCCTTGTGGGTTGGTCCTTTAAATAGGTGGGGGGTCTCCTGTTGAAAGGCATCAAGCAGAGCTGAGCGCATCAAGCCTTGAGCTTGGTTTTAGGGTTTGTACTCTTTTGATGAGAGTATTTTAGACAAAAGAAATAAAGATCAATTCTTCCAAGATTTTTGCGTGCTCTGATAACCACGTCGCTCTGATATTTTCTGTTTTGGTTCTTGTTTGCATGCTTGTTCTAGTTCTAGATTGGTTTTTGTTCTTCAAGTTTTATCTTGATTTGATCCATCAAAAACCTCTCTAGGGTATTGATCTAGTGTTTCTCAAAGTCTAGTTGATCAATCTTTTGTCGTTCTTGTTTAATCTTGAAGTTTTGATTAGATTGATTCTCGTCAAGTTCTGGATCAGCAAGCTTGCGAAGCTCATAACTTTTGATCCGTAAGTCCGATCGAGCTGATTCTTTTTGGGTTCGATTCGTATTGGAATCTAGTTTCTTGTGTCCAAATTTCAGATTGTTTCGACGGTTGGATCTCCGGGAATTCTCGTTTTACCAAACCTCTGTCATTCTGTTTTTGTCGAAAACGAGGCAATTATTTGGTTCTGTTTTGGGGTGAACTTTTAATAGGTCAAGAATTTGGTTTTAGCTTCCGCACAATCATTCACCCCCTCTGATTGCTATATTCGTATACTTCGATCCTACAAGTGGTATCAGAGCAAGGCTCTACTAATCCATCTTAACAGGTGATTAGTAAACGATAAGTTATGGCAACGGAGAAATACTCGAACAAGCCGCCAATCTTCGATGGCACAGACTTCCCCCACTGGCGGATCCGAATGACTGCATATCTTCAAGCTCAAGGTAACGCGATTTGGCGCAAGGTAAAGATTTCATACAAGCTTCCTTCTAATGATGATATTGATAAAATCGAGTTTGAAAAGGATGTTGAAAGTAATAATAGAGCTAGAAACATATTGCTTCAAGGACTTGCTAGAAAAGAATTCGATAGAGTCTGTCATTTACTCACTGCTCATGAAATTTGGAAATCTCTTCAAGATTATCATGAAGGCACTGACTCTGTCAAAGAGGCTAGGCAAGATCAATTTAAAAGGAATACACTAGATTTGAAATGAACTACGGAGAATCATTAGATGATTGTTTTGCTCGCTTTAACAGAATCTTAAACAATCTTAGAAATTTGTAGATGTAAAGTACCTTGACTCTGAAAATGCTAGACATTTCCTATCATCTCTTGATCTTAAAATCGGCAAATGAAAGTGACTGCTTTTAGGGAAGCTCATAAGATGAGTGAAATGACTTTGGATAAACTATATTCTAGTCTCAAGACTTTTGAGATAGACATTGTTTCAAGAACTTCCAATGATAACTCTATGGCTCTTAATGCTAATTCTTCATATGATAATGCTACTAGTTCTTCATCATCATATTCCATTCTTGCTTTGAGTGCTCTTAGTGATGAGCAGCTAGATCAAATACCGAGAAGATACACTTGCTCTTCTTTCCAAGCGTGTCAATGCAGCGTACATGAGATCAAGGGAGAGAAGAGGAGCCTCCATCCACTGCTACAACTGCGGCAAGGCAGGGCACATCCGTGCTAACTGTTTCAAGAACAAAGATAGAGAGGAGAAGGAGCAAAGCAACTCCTCCAAGTCCTTCCAGCCAAGAGAGAGCAAGGATAAAAGTAAACAACGAACAAAGAAGATGCTCAACAAAGTCTTCGAGGCAATTGGTCGCTTAGACTTAAGCGACATTGATGACTCAACTGAAGATGAGAAGGAAGCGAAGCAAACGAAGCTGAATGAGAAGGATCTCACCGGACTATGCTTCATGGCAAAAGGGAACACTAGTGATTCTAGTAACAACGACAGCACCTCCAGCGACGGTGATGAGGTAATGCCTTCGTATGATGAGCTTTGTGAAGTTTTAGTCATATTGAGAAAATCTTTAAGAAAATCTTCACTCAAAAATAAAAGCTTAGAAAAAGATCTATCCATGCTAAAATCTGAAAACTTTGATCTTAGAAATTCAAATTCTGAAAATATTTGCGATACTTGCTTAGATCTCAAATTTGAAATTAAGTCACTAAAAGAGGAACATGTGATTAAACTAGAACAAGTTTATGCCGAACAATTGAAAAATGAAAAACTTGTGAAAAATATTGGTTGCTCTACTGATAGTTTAACTGATCAATTTGCTTGCTCTAAATGTTCTATTCTTGAGTTGAAATTAAAAGATGCAAATTGTAGAGTTACCCAATTAACAAATGACATGTTCACTCATGAAATTAACTTCGTGTTCAAATTGCCGAATGTAAATCTAAAATTGAAACTCCTTGTGATAATTGTTTAAATCTTTCTAAAAAGGTTGACTACTTGCATTATTCTCTTTCTAGGTTCACTAAAGGTAATAAAAATTTGAAAATGATTTTAGATAAATCTAAAGTTAGCTTCAACAAGCGAGGGTTTAGGTTTTAACTCTCATGCTTCTACTAAACCTGTTGAGAGCAAAAATGTGAAAATTGATCATGAGTTTAAAAGAACTTTGATTAAATCTGGCGGCACTCTATCTCCCACTATTTCAAGTACAAAAGTTACTTCTAATGCCAAACCATATGTTAAGTACAATTGCACTCATTGTGGGAAAGATGGTCATTTGGTGAATTTACCTTTAGACTAGCCAAACAACAAAAGAAAGAAAGAACTAAGGCTAGGTCTAATTTCGAGACAGCACGTTTCATTTCTCATTATGTGCCTAGGGTGATGCAAACACCTCTTGTTGCTAAGAACACGAGAAAAGACAAATCTGCTTTTATGCATAAGAATGCTCGTGTTGTGCCAAGCTGTTGTCGTCGTGTGTCTCAAGATCTTGGATTCCTAAACATCTTATTTCTAACCCCAGTACCGAGACCTCGACACTTTCTGCTTCTATGTAGGCTTCTCACGCAAGGAGGGAGAACATATGGCTAGTGGATTCCGGATGCTCACGCCACATGTCCGATGATAAGAATTGGTTCTCCTTCTTCACTCGTGCATCTCATGCTAAAAGTGTTGCCTTTGAAGATACTTCTTCCACTTCTGTTTTCGCAAAAGGCACTAGTCCAAATAGTGCAGGTACAGGTGCATATGTTCAGGGGGAGAGTGTCTTTGTTCATAAAGATGATGATAATGCTGTTGAGGACGAGATAATTAGAGGTTTACATGAGAGACTCTTCCCACGTGCTTGTGTGTGCTTGTTTTCAAGCTTCCCACGTGCGTCACATCGACAAGCGTTCAAGTGAACTTTCAGGTATCTCCGTGGTACTCAAGATTTTGGCATTTGGCTTTCTGCTTCCTTATGCATTAGTTTAAGAGCTTATTCTGATGCTGATTTTGGAGGATGTAGAATTAATAGAAAAAGTAAATCTGGTTCATGCCACTTCTTGGGTAGTTCTCTTTCTTGGGCATATTGAGATTAAATTTCACTTTCTTAGAGATTAAGTAGAAAAAGGAAATATTGTGCTTCATCATGTGGATACTGAACATCAATTGGCGGATATTTTCACAAATCATTTGTCCTCTTCTTGTTTTGCTTTTATTCGGGGAGAAGTTGGGGTTGTTCACCTAACAGGCTTGTTTTGAGGGGGAGTTTCCTTGCCAAGTTCTTTCACTTGATGAGCTCACTTTATCATATTTCTTTATATGTTATGTAATTGAGCTAATATATGATAATCTAAATTGTTCCACTTGAACTAAAAATGACATTGCGGAATTTCCTGGACTGATTGCCTATAGCTAAATACTCTGTGATATCTTACTCTTCTAGGCTTGTTATTGAATTTTCTTGACAAATTTGGGCTATGGAGCAAGTGTATTTTCAGCTTTACTCTTTCATAAGACCTTTTAATCTTTTTTGCATGTTTACAATCAAAGAAAAAGAAAAGAAAAAGGAATCAATAAAAGGGTTGTTAAAAGCAAAAGCTTCAAGTTGTATGCTTGAGCATGCTTTCCTAAAAAAAGGATAAGATGTATGCTTCAAGCATGCCATTCCCTCAAAGATAAGATGTATGCTTCAAGCATGCCACTCCAAGGAAATAAAAGAAGTATGCTTCAAGCATGCCACATGCAATTTATTGTTTAAAGATTAAATTAGTCTACTAGATTGGAGTTGAAACTACTTGCTCGCCCTGATTTGTTATTTGCTTCAACTTTGAGCCTTTGTTTTTCTACTAAAGGTTTTGCTTAGTCTTGGCTATAGTTGACTGAATTGAGGTTGAGATGCATGTCATTCCCTAACCTGTTAAAATCACATCAAGATCATGTATTTTGCATATTATATGATATATAAGGTTATATGATCGAATGAGCTCATCTTTTCCTATCTTGGCACTCCCTTGTTTCTCTTGGTGAAATCATTGTTTCAGGAAAAATTTTGAACCTGTTCTCTCTTTTACTCTTGATGAATCCATTGTCAAAGGGGGAGAAATTTGGAAATCTTTCTTTGAAAAGTTTAAAGAAAAAGGGAGAGTTGTATTTGGAAATTTGAGAATTTTTGGGAGAAGTTTGGAGAATTTTTGAAATTTTTGGGCGCATTGCACATTCACACACATTTTCATTCTCGAGGGAGATTTTGTTTTGCATTTTGGTCAAAGAGGATTTCTGTGTTTTCTTACTTTGGTCTTTGATCCTTTGGATTTCAAAATCTTTGGTAAAGTGAATGCCAAATGATCAATTCTAAGTGGTGTTGCCAATGTTTTCATCAAGGGGGAGATTGTGAAATCATGTGCTGAAAAATTGGCTTTGAACTGAAAAATTAACCTAGATTTGAATTTGCAAAATGTGTTTGTTCATGTGTTTTGACAATTTGACAAGAAAGCGATGAGTTACGCGTAGCGCCGGACAAAGTTCTCAAGAAGCGATAAGTTTCCCATCTGCGGACAGACGGTGTTTTTGGGTGCATTGTGAACATGTTTTTGAGCCCATGGCCGAAGTCATTTTTCACATGTACAGCGGACAGTTTTTCTTGGTCCGTTGTGAACAAGCTTTTCGGTTTGGATAATTTCTTGGAACCAAGATTTTCACATGTACAACGGACTAATTCTTTTTGTCCGTCGTGAATGGACTTTTTCTAGGGTTTTACTTTTGTGAAACCGAAGGCGTAGCACGCTTGCGCCAGGACAAGCTTACGGGGTCCGTTGTGAACTTGTTTTGAGCTCATGACCGAAGCCATTTTTGCATGTACAACGGACCAACTTTGTTTGTCCGTTGTGAACGTGTTTTTCCGCGTTTGGTTGGCTTCTTGGAACAGAAACTTTTCCTTATACAACGGACCAACTTTGTTTGTCCGTCGTGAATGCGTTTTCGCTCAATTAGGGTTTTGAGCGATTTGGATTTGAATTTTGAATGTGAATTTGAAATTTGTAATGATTTCATGATGCTTCTTTTGAAGTGGACTTTATGCAATACTCATGTGAGTAGTTGCATGGATTGATGTGAGTCAAGTCGTGGACTTGTGCTCGGAATTGTTTTGTGGTTTGTTCATGTGCAGGTATTGCTCGAAGACGAATGTGGTCGATGACGGGACCGGAACTAGGTTCATGGAGGAACTGAGGTTCGGGACTAGGTTCAGGAGGAACCGAGGTCTTGGTGGTCAAGGATGTCATGCGGGGCGTTCGGGCTAAGAGAATGGTGCACATGAAGAATGGTTAGTCACGTGAGAATGGCAGGAGGTCATTCGGCGTGCAAAGTGTTAGTCACGTGAGTATGGCGGTGGCCATACACGCGTGCAAAGTGTTAGTCACGTGAGTATGGTAGGGTTGCCATACGGCGTGCAAGAGTTGTACTCGGCCAGGTTGGGCCAAGTAGAGTTGTGTTGGATCTGGATTCCTTCTAGGAATAGGAATCGTATTCAGAACTCCTTGTGGGTTGGTGCTTTAAATAGGTGGGGTCTCTGTTGAAAGGCACCAAGGAGAGCTGAGCGCATCAAGCTTTGAGCTTGGTTTTAGGGTTTGTACTCTTTTGATGAGAGTATTTTAGACAAGAAATAAAGATCAATTCTTCCAAGATTTTTGCGTGCTCTGATAACCACGTCGCTCTGATTATTTTCTGTTTTGGTTCTTGTTTGCATGCTTGTTCTAGTTCTAGATTGGTTTTGTTCTTCAAGTTTTATCTTGATTTGATCCATCAAAAACCTCTCTAGGTATTGATCTAGTGTTTCTCAAAGTCTAGTTGATCAATCTTTTGTCGTTCTTGTTTAATCTTGAAGTTTTGATTAGATTGATTCTCGTCAAGTTCTGGATCAGCAAGCTTGCGAAGCTCATAACTTTTGATCCGTAAGTCCGATCGAGCTGATTCTTTTTGGGTTCGATTCGTATTGGAATCTAGTTTCTTGTGTCCAAATTTCAGATTGTTTCGACGGTTGGATCTCCGGGAATTCTCGTTTTACCAAACCTCTGTCATTCTGTTTTTGTCGAAAACGAGGCAATTATTTGGTTCTGTTTTGGGGTGAACTTTTAATAGGTCAAGAATTTAGTTTTAGCTTCCGCACAATCATTCACCCCCCCTCTGATTGCTATATTCGTATACTTCGATCCTACAAGTTAAGAGGAGCCGGAGTTTTCTCCAAGATTGATCTGAGATCGGGATATCATCAGTTAAAGATCCGATCAGAAGATATTCCGAAGACTGCATTCTCGTCAAGATATGGACATTACGAGTTCTGATTATGTCCTTTGGGTGACCAATCGCCAGCTTATTTCATGAATATGATGAATAAGGTGTTCATGGAATATTTGGACAAGTTTGTCGTCGTGTTCATAGACGATATCCTAGTCTACTCCAAGGCGAGAGGATGAACATGCCGAACACTTAAGGCGAGTTTTGGAAAGGCTGAGGAACGACAACTTTTCGCCAAGTTCAGCAAGTGTGATTTTTGGAAGGACAAGGTGGAGTTTCTTGGACATGTGATGACCGCATGAAGGAGTCGCCGTAGATCCAAGCAAAGTAGAAGGCGTGTTACATTGGGAGGCGGTAGAAGATCGTGACCAGATTCGGAGTTTCCTTGGAATGGCGAGGATATTACCGCCGTTTCATCGAAGGTTTTTCGACAATTGCGAAACCTCTTACGCAATTGCTGAAGAAGGAAAAGAAGTTTGCATGGGCGCTTGAGAATGTGAGGAAGGATTTCAGGAGTGAAGAAGCGATTGACATCGGCCAGGTGTTAGTTCTCTGGGATGTTGCTCAAAGCTTCGATATTTATTGTGACGCATCGCGCCAAGGACTTGGATGTGTCTTTGATCTGAGAATGGAAAGGTCGTAAACTTATGCATCAAGGCAGTGAGGCCGCATGAGGAAAAGTATCCGACACATGACCTAGAGTTAGGCTGCCGTAGTGCATGCTTTGAAGATATGGCGTCACTATCGATTGGAAAGCAGATGTGAAGTATATCACGGATCATAAGAGCCTTAAGTACATATTCACCCAGTCGGATCTGAATATGAGGCAAAGGAGATGGCTAGAATTGATCAAGGACTATAATGTTGGAATTCATTACCATCCGGGAAGGCCAGCGTAGTAGCCGATGCTCTGAGTCGGAAGAGCCATACCGTGAGTACGTTGCTAGCCACAAGTCGGGATGAGTTATGTGAGGATTTCAGAAAATGAAGATTGAGGTTGTACCTAGCGGATTCTTGGCGCCTTGGAAGTAAAGCCTACTTTAGAGGACCGGATCCGAGAAGGACGGAAGGATGATGACAAGATCCGTAGGATTAAGTCCAAAATGGAGGAAGGCAAGGCAAAGGATTTCAAGCTAGGCGAGCAAGGCACGTTATGGATGAAGGATCGCATTTGTGTGCCTAACAAAAGGAGTTAAAGCAGCGGATTACGGAAGAAGCCCATGACTCTAAGTACTCGATTCATCACAGGCGCCAAGATGTATCGAGGATCGAAGGAGAGATTACGGTGGCCGAGTATGAAGCGTGAAGTTGCCGAGCATGTTGCATTGTGCGGCGTATGCCGGAGAGTCAAGGCAATGCATCGAGACCAGCGGGATTGCTACAACCGAAAATACCTGAGTGGAAGTGGGAGGAAATCGGAATGGATTTCATTACCGGTTTCTTAGAAGACTCAAGGAGGTTATGACTCCATATGGGTTATAGTGGATCGCTTGACTAAAGTAGCCCATTTTATCCCGTGAAGACCATTTACTCGGGAGATAAGTTAGCGAGTTGTACATGATCGGGATTGTTTGTTTGCACGGAGTGCCAAAGAGGATTGTATCGGACGAGGTACCCAATTTACCTCAAGGTTACGGAATAAGTTGCATGAAGCCATGGGAACCCGTTTAAACTTGATCTGACTTATCATCCACAGACGGATGGACAGGCCAGAAAGAGTCAACCAGATTTTAGAGGATATGTTGAGAGCTTGTGCATTGGCTTATGCTACCTCTTGGGATAAAAGTTTGCCGTATGCCGAGTTTAGTTACAACAATAGTTATCGAGGCTAGTTCTGAGATGTCACCTTTTGAGGCCTTTGTATGGTCGACCACTGTCGGACACCATTGAATTGGAATGAGGCCGTGGCCCCGTGTCTTTGGGCCTGATATTCTTCAAGAGGCCGAGGAAGCGGTCGCTATGATTAGGAAAGGTTGAAGATAGCCCAATCTCGGCAGAAGAGTTATCTTGACAATCGTCGCCGAGATTTGAGTTTTGAACGAGAAGACTTTGTATACCTCGAGTTACGCCTCTCGGGGAGTTAAGAGGTTCCATGCCAAAGGAAACTTCGCACCTGTTATGTTGGACCATTTAAGATTTTGAGTCGCGAGGGTGAAGTTGCCTATCAGTGGGGTTGCCACGATCGTTAGCGAGGAATGCATGGCGTGTTCCATGTGTCCCAGTTGAAGAAGTGTCTCAGAGTTCACGAGGAACAGGCACCGCTAGAGTCAATTGAGTTGCAAGAGGATTTGACTTATAAGGAGCACCCTGTGAGTATACTAGACACAATGTATCGATAAACTAGAAACAAGCCAACCCGATTCTGTAGTGTTCAGTGCAGCAACCATGAATAAAGTGAAGCGACTTGGGAGCGCGAAGAGGATTTGAAGAAAGAATTTCCAAACCTATTTCTTTAGTGAGCCACGAATCTCGGGGCGAGATTCTATTAAGGGGAGGTTTGTAACATCCCAAAATTTTGCTTTTCTTAAAATCATGTGTGATTTGGCACTTTGGTGAATTTTTGGAATTTTCTCGAATTTATTTGGATTTATTTGGAATTTATTTGAATTTATTCCATTTTGAAATAATTAAAGAATTTAATTTTGCAAATAAATTTTTGTTGGAAATATTTTATTTGAGTCCAAAATAATCCAAAATATTTTCCAGAATTTTTAGAATTTTAAAGTCATTTGCTATTTTTAATGAATTAAATGAATTCTTGGGAATTATTTTAAATATTAAATCGCTGGAAAATCCAACTCGGGTCAAATCTTGTTCATCCGACCAAAGTCGGACTCGAGTCCGACCAGAGCAGATTGACTCGGCCAAGAACCCACTCCTAACCTAATCGATCCCAACCGTTGGATCAAGATCCAACGGCCGAGATCCGCCCGACCTCGATCGAGCCGCGGTCCGACCGGACCGATCGCGCCGTCGCGATAAATGGCCGTTGATCGCGACACGTGGGCGGCCACGATTTCGTCGTCTTCAGAATCGAGCCGGACTCCGCCGCCGAGTGCGCCGGCCAGTGACCGATTAGGGCTCGCCATGCTGCACGCCTCCGGGGCTATTTAATGCCGGATCGCACCGAGACCGCCGTGACCCGCGCACTTCTTGCCCTAACCCGCCGAGCTCTAGCCGCCGTAGGTTCGCCGGAATCGCTCGCCGTAGTTGCGTGAAGCGCCACCACGGTCCTTGCCTCGCCTCGCCGCCGTCCGCCGTCCTCGCCGCCATTGACCCCAGTTCGAAACCCGAAGCCAGGCGCACCGAAGACACCCTCCATCTCGCGAACACGCCCCAACCGCCGTTTGGGTGGTCGCGTCCTCGGCGCCGGCGGCGCCAACTCCGCCGTGAAGCCATCGCCGACCGAGCTCCACCAACCGTCCGATCAAGATCCAAAGGCCCGAGATCGTGCCACGTCGCCGGTGAGTTTCCGTTGAAAATCCTAGATCTAATCCCAGCGTTGGATCTAGATCCAGCGGCCACGATCGATCACGTCGCCCCAAGCACATGAGGCCAAACTCAATCCCGGTAGTCGGATTTCAAACCAACGGCCACGATTGTGCCACGCAGCGTCGAGGAAGCCGGCGTCGCGCCACGCGCGGCGTCGTGATCAGCGACACGCGGGGCCCAGCGTGTCGGCGACGATCGCCGACGCGTCACCCATGGCGTCATCGGTGGGACCCACATCGACTGTGGTGAGCCCGGCCGACGTCGGCAATGACGTCACCCGAGTGAGCCCACATGTCGATCTCACGTGGAAGCGTGGGCCGAGTCCACGGTGGACCCAAGCCGAGTGTGGACCGAGCCCATGGACCGGTGACGTCGGCGAGGCCAATCGAGGAGATGCCACGTGTCCATCTTTGGCGCAATAATTAATTTCCGAAAAAGAAAATGATTTATTAATTCGAAATATTGATTCAAATTTAGATTCAAACTTCAAACGCTTATAACTTTTGCGTTTCAACTCCGATTTGAGTGGTTCAAATTTCTAAATTTGTATAAAATTGAGATCTACCTAAATATGAATTTTATTTAATTTTTGGACTAAAGTTTTCTCTGTAATATTATTTAATTGATTATTTAAACTTTAAATAATCATAACTTTTAACGTTTAACTCCAAATTTGTGATTCCAGTTTCTAAAAATCCAGAAAATTATGTTCTCTCTGTTTATGGATTTTATTTGGAGTTTTGGGATCTTTTGCAGAGTGTTCATTTGTGTATTTGCTATTTGCACGCTTTACGAGTAGACGTTGAAGTGCCGGAGGGATTCGAAGGAGAAGTATTGACTCAGGATCCAACTCAAGACCAAGAGCAAGTGCTTTTTGAAGGCAAGTTGTGCTTTGACCATGTTGATCCTATTTGAAATCTATTTTGATTTAAACTATTGCATGCTAGTTCAATTAGAAAGATACTTTGTTTAAACATGGGGTTAGATAAATACCAATTTGTTATATGACACCTTGATTACTTAAGTATGTGCCATGATCCTTGTCACCCTAGTTGTGGTTTACTAGTTGGACATTATTAAATTGCCAACATGGGTTTAGATCGTTGTAGTATCTTTGCTTAGAGCACACTTTCGTGCTCATGACATGATTTTGGACAATCAAATGCTAATATTGACTTAATGATATATTGAACCTGTTTTGGAAAAGTATCATGTGATGTTGACGGCACGTGGTGCATGGTAATCAAGCGGGGTTTGATAAGCGATTTTCGGCCAAGGGCATGTGGCAAGAGTAATCAGGTGGGCCAGTTGTGGCATTGGGAGTGTTGATTTGGTGTTTCGGGTAGTCTTGCCCTGGTCACTCTAAGGACTTAACCTTGCAAGCCTTTGAACTGGGTCATACTTGCAACCACATGGCTGGAATGGGACGGCCCTAGCTGACTAAGTCGCTAAGGACTCACTTGTGGAGCCTCAGGGTGTCAGTTACACCTTTTGTGTGATTGTGCGGGGGGCGTATCGTGGCTGTGGCCAGTACCCATCTAACGGTGTGTTGGTCCCATACTTCGCCTTGGCTAAGGGAAGGGATGGTGTAGAGCACGTCTGGGAGAGGACCACCTGTGTTGTTTGAGGCTTAGAAGGCTTTGTTATGATCGCTCATTCGCATACTCTTGTATGGCGATTCACGGTGACGTGGTGAGTGGATTGTATCTTGTGGGTAAAGTGCATAACCTCTGCAGAGTGTAGAATCTATTTGAATAGCCAGGAGTCCACGGTCTTTGGACAATGCTCGGAATTACAATCAAGGGTTAGATTTTACGAAAATAACTTGGTTTGAAAAGTTGGTTTGGTTTAACAAGGAAGATGATGGAAATATGGTTTAGGATGGGAAAAATGTTATTTAAACTTCTTGCAAAGTTATTTATGCTTTACTTGTTTTTCTTGCTTTGAATCTACTTATATTACTTGTCAAAAGCTGTTTCTTTGCAAATATACCCTGAGCTATTCCTTTGTACTAAGCCATGCATATAGTATATTAGCTTGCATTACGTGCATGACTTCTTTGAGTACCAAGTACTCACCCTTGCCTCAACACAATATCGGTTGAAGAGGAGATTACGCCCGACTTTGGAGGAGGAACTCCAAGAAGACCCGTCTACTTAGGGATGCGAGCCCGGTCGGTTGCTGTGGTATCTTTGGATGGCGCCACAGTTTATTTGATTTTTCATTTCTTGCTATTTCTCTTTTAATAAGTTTCGCCTTGCAAGGCATATATTTGTAACTTGGCCATAAGGTCGAGTAACCCTTTGATTATTTAAATAAAGTACTTTGATAGTATCGTATGGTATGATTGTGATATATACCGATGTTAAGGCTGTGTGCACTAAGCGGCGTTCTGGACTAGTCTTGAATACCTGAGGGTCGGATTTGCAAATTCGGGGTCCCGATGAAGTCCGACCGAACCCGACCGAGCGGTGACTCGGCCCGAACCGACTCCAACTCAGATTAGATCCGAACCGTTGGATCGAGATCCAACGGTCGAGATCAATCCGCGCCCGATCACGCAGCTGCACGAGCCAATCTCGGCCGTGATCACGCCACGTGGGCGGCCATCATGCGTCCACGTCACCTCACCGTGTTCGAGCGGACTCCGCCGCCACATCTGGCTCCGCGCTGAAACCGAAGTGGATCTCGACGTCGCGCCGGTATTTAAGCGTGGATCGTTGCGAGGATCGCGACCCGTCGCATCGTCTTCCCCAACTCCCGAGCCTTATCACCGCCCGTCGCCTCGCAATTGCTCGCCGGAGTTCTCTCTCTCCCCGCCGCTGATTCTTTGCTTCATTCCGCCGCCGTTCGCCGTCTTCCGCGCGGTTGAGCCCGATTCAGAGACCCCCAAGCCAAGGCGCACCGTGAGTACCTCTCACTCGCCGGGCGACCAACGCCGTCGGGCTCGTCGTCGTTCTCATCTCCGTGGCCTTGCTCGCCGCGTCGCCATATCGTCGTCGCGAGCGCTGTGAGCCGTTGGATCTCCATCGCCGCGGTCCAAGATCACGCCCACGTCACCCGACGGTGAGATCCCGTCCAAAAATCCCAGATCCGTTCTCAGCCGTTGGATCTAGATCCAGCGGTCGAGATCAACCGCGTTCACCCCAAAGCGCGTGAGTCGAATCAATACGGGACCGTTGATTTTCAAATCAGCGGTCGAGATCTAACCACGTGTCGCGGGAGGCGGCCGTCGCGGTCAACGCAGATCCGCGGCGTGGCCGCGTGTCTCTCGACACGCGGGGCCCGCGTGTCGGCCGGGACAACCAAAACCGCACCATGACGTCCGCGGCTGGCGTCATGGCGGGCCCGCATGTCGATGGCTGTCCCAGCGGCGGCGTCGGCAATGGCGTCACCCATGGGACCCACAGCCGACCGTAAATTTGAGCCCGGCCCGACGTCGGCGGTGGCGTCATCCGAAGGACCCACATGTCGGCGACAGCGTAGATTCGTGGGCCGAGTCCACGGTAGACCCGGCCGGCGTGGGACCGAGTCCATGGACCGGCTGACGTCGCCAGACCAATCCAGTGCTGCCACGTGTCCATGCTGTACGCAATAATTAATTTCAGAAAAGAAAATGATTTATTAATTCGAAATAATGATTTTAGATTTTGTTTCAAACTTCAAACGCTTATAACTTTTGCGTTTCAACTCCGATTGAGTGATTCAAATTTCTAAATTTGTATAAAATTGAGATCTACCTAAATATGAATTTTATTTAAGTTTTGGACTAAAGTTTTCTCTGCAAAATTATTTAATTGATTATTTAAACTTTAAATAATCATAACTTTTGCGTCTTAACTCCAAATTTGTGATTCCAGTTTCTAAAACTCATAAAATTATGTTCTCTCTGTTTATGGATTTTATTTGGATGTTTGGACACTTTTTGCCTATTGTTTATTCGTGTATTTGCTATTTGCACGCTTTACGAGTAGACGTTGAAGTGCTGGGAAGGATTCGAAGGAGAAGTATTGACTCGAGGATCCAACTCAAGACCAAGAACAAGTACTTTTTGAAGGCAAGTTGTGCTTTGACCATGTTGATCCTATTTGAAATCTATTTTGATTTAAACTATTGCATGCTAGTTCAATTAGAAAAATACTTTGTTTAAACATGGGGGTTAGATAAATACCAATTTCTTTGTATGACACCTTGATTATTTAAGTATGTGCCATGACCCTTGTCACCCTAGTTGTGGATTACTAGTTGGACATTATTAAATTGCCAACATGGGTTTAGACCGTTGTAGTATCTTTGCTTAGACACACTACGTGCTCATAACATGATTTTGGATAATCAAATGTTAATATTGACTTAATGATATATTGAACCTGTTTTGGAAAGGTATCATGTGATGTTGATGGCACGTGGTGCATGGTAATCAAGCGGGGTTTGATAAACAGTTTTCGACCAGGGCATGTGGCAAGAGTAATCAGGTGGGCCAGTTGTGGCATTGGGAGTGTTGATTTGGTTCTTCGGGTAGTCTTGCCCTGGTCACCCTAAGGACTTAACCTTGCAAGCCTTTGAACTGGGTCTAACGTGCAACCACATGTCTGTAATGGGACGGACCTAGTTGACTAAGTTGCTAATAACGTACCTGTGGGACCTCAGGAGGTCAACTACACCCTTTGTGTAAGTTGTACGGGGGAGCGTACCGGGGCTAAGGCCAGGTACCCATCTAACGATTGATTGGCCTAGACTTCGCCTTAGCGAAGGAAGGGTTAGTCTTGCAATAACCGGAGGACCACTTGTATTGTTAGAAGTCTCAGAAAGACTTTGTTCACTGAACTTCGCCTTTGTGGTGTTTGACTTGTATCTTGTGGGTAAAGTGCATAACCTCTGCAGAGTTTAGAATCTATTCGAATAGCCGTGTCCGCGGTATTGGACATCGCTCGGGAATTACAGTCAAGGGTTAGATTTTCTCAAAAATAACTTTGGATTGAAAGGTTGGGCTGGATTAATAATGATGTTGAAGGAAATGTGGTTTAGGATGGGAAGACGGTGGTTAAACTTCTTGAAAAGTTATTTATACTTTACTTGTTTCTACTGCTTTCGAATCTACTTATATTACTTGTCCAAAGCTTTTTACTGCAAATTTACTTTGAGTTATTCCTTTGTACCAAGCCATGCATATAGTATATTAGCTCAGCATTACAGCATGACTTCTTTGAGTACCAAGTACTCACCCTTGCCTCAATACAACACCAGTTGAAGAGGAGACTACACCGGCTTTGGAGGAGGAACTCCAAGAGGATCCGTCTACTTAGGGAAGCGAGCCCGGTCGGTTGCTGTGGTATCTTTGGATGGCGCCCACGATGTTACCTTATTTGATTTTCCTTTGCTACTATTTCTCTTTTAATAAGTATCGTCCTGCGAGGCGTACATTTGTGACTTGACCATAAGGTCGAGTAACCAGTTTAGTTATTTAAATAAAAGTACTTTATTAGCATCGAATGGTATGATTGTGATATTTACCGATGTTAAGACTGTGTGCACTAAGCGGCGTTCTGGACTAGTGTTGAATACACGGAGGGTCCGGATTTGCAAATTCGGGGTCCCGACAGAGGTGGTATCGAGCCATACTTATTTGTAGGCTCAACCCTAGCTAGAATGGTCGTAGAAAGGTTAAAACCTATTTTCTAAAGCTAAAAGTTTGCCAAGATAAGAATTGATATCTCGACTTATCCCCTTCTCTCTTTTCTTGTCTCTTGCTGAATTTTTCCTTACCTTGTCACAATTTAAAAATTCCGAGTTCTTACGTGAGCACTCTGGTGACAGATGGAGGAAGAGTTCAACTACGTTGATCTGGGAGTTGGTCACGCCGCGGAACTTTGGCATATGCTACAAACTCTCGGAGATTTTGAGAAGCCGCAATACCAAGTGGAAGTGATCAGACAAGCGGGATTGATCAAGGCTTGTGACGTGAAGATTGAGGTACCTGCTAGGAAAAAGGGCCAGAGCAATCGCCGATACACCTGACCTTGCCAGGAGATCTACAATGCAGATGGGTATCCAAGAGGTATCACGACGAGCAATGCGGCACGTTACCGTATCTACGCCAGAGAGTTGGAGAGCACGGTGTTCGTTATCATCCGCGCAGCGATAACCTTCCTCGACCGAGGCGATTCAGGATGAGGATGCCACAGTTACACGCTTGGCACGATTTGTTGTCGCCAGAGGATGTACTAGATAATACAAGCAAGGAGCTACATAAGGCCCGCAGGAGATCACGGCGAGAAGAAACGAGATGGCGGGAAGCTCAAGAGTATGTGGCACACCTTCTCGCGAAGGATTGACGAGTTGGAGATGACTTTGTACGGACCAGACCCGAGCGATGCTCGAGCTACGAGCCGGATCCAGAGGAGTCGATCTCGATGAGGACATCGCTTCTTCGACTACCACAGAGGACACGATTCTTTGGACATGGCAATCGTTTAGCGCCTATGCCACAAAGACCTGCATTCGTACCCGTGGAGGTTTTCTCGATGAGTGAGCATAGGTTCTATAGTGAGGCTCCTTCGCCGAGTCACGTCATAGAATAAAGAGTCACCCTTTAGGCGTTAGACTCGAGTTAGTTCGATTTGGATTTTCATTGTTTCTTTGAGTGTGCATTATGTGTTGCAAGGCCCTTAGGCATTGTAAGCAGCCATACCAAGTTATTAATAATAAAGTTGGACCTTAAAGTTACACCTTTAAGCCCCGCATAAGTTCCATATTACTTGTCTATTCTTGTTTCCCTCTCATCTCTAAACCTAGAGCAAATCGACGGATGGTGAACACCAGTGGAAACTTTGGAGGCAATGGAAGTGGTTCTCGCCCAGAAAACCCCAATGAGGAGCACCAGCACCGCCACTTGGATGTGCAGAATTTGAGCTTTTCGCTGCCCAGACTCAGTTGATGCATGCTATGATGCAACAAATGCAACACGTCACCGCGTGATCCACTACTAATCAAGTTAATCGGGACCACGCCGAATACAAAGGCTGTCGAGTTCATGAGAACTCACCCACCCACTTTCTCTGGGAATACCAATCCATTGGAGGCCGATGATTGGTTAAGATCAATCGAGAGGAAGCTACACATAGCTCAATGCATAGGAAATGAGAAGGTACTCTCGCTTCTCATCACCGAAGGAACAGCACTTGAATGGTGGGAGAACTTCTGCCACGCAAGAGAACCCTCAAGATATCACTTGGGAAGAGTTCACTGTTTGCATTCGACAGTATCACGTGCCTGAAGGAATCATGGACCTTAAGAAGGAGGAGTTCGAGATCTTTGAAGCAAGGTAATCAGCCGGTGGCCGACTACCTGAACAAGTTCACACAGCTAGCACGCTCGCTTTGAGGATGTAGCGACAGATAAATCGAGGCAGTCTCGTTTTATGAAGGGACTTAACTCGGGATTGCAAGTAGGATTGATCACCCACACCTTTCCAGATTTCCAAGAGTGGTGAATAAGGCACTTATTCTTGAGGACAAGCGCAAAGGCCGGATGAGAACAGAAGCGCAGGATGCAACGGCAAGGATCACGCCCGAACGCATAGCGGCGCTGAGAGTTGCACCAAATCAATTCTTGATTCCAACCACGAGAATGCAACAAGGACACCATCCTCGGCACCAAGACACATCAATCGAACTACGGACCCGACCCCGCTTAGAAACACTACTCGAGCGATCGACAAGGAACAGTGAGACGCCGCTACAACCGCAACGAGCCGAGACACTTTGCCAACAGCTGTCCAAAGAAGACAGCAGGAGTGACTCGATTCGCTTCAATCTAGGAACCACCCAGCTAGGGCGCCCGGCACCGGAGCCACACCCAGGCCGTGGTGAGAGGCCGAGTCAACCATGTCACCGCGGATGCACCTTTGCAGAATGCTACGGACGTCGTCTTGGGTAAGTTACTTGTTAACTCGATACACCTGCGGTTTTGTTTGACTCTGGGGCTTCGCGTTCGTTTGTTTCGCAAGGCTTTGCTACTAGAAATGATTTGAGGATTGCAAGACTTAGATGCATGCTTTTAGTTCAAACCCACAGTTCCGAACTCCGAAGCAGAAAGTAGGATGTTAAGGTGAGAATACTAATAGATGGAATAGAGTTCCTAGCAAACCTTATTATTCTAGAAACCCGGACCTTAGACATCATATTGGGAATGGATTGGTTATCCAAGCACAAGGCCGTATTGGATTGTGGACGAAGGACTATCTCGATTGAGAGCCCTTGTGGAAAGAAAGTGGAATTTCAAGCTCACTGCTGTTAGAGAAGGACAGTTGATGGTTACTTGATACCAAGACAATCATCATAGAGGATGTCTCCGTAGTGAATGAGTACCCGGATGTTTTCCGAAGATCTACAGTATGCCGCGAGACAGGGACATAGAGTTTGTGATAGAGCTTGTACACAGTGCGGACCGATAGCAAAGAGACCCTATCGGATGTCCACCAGGAGTTGGTAGAAATGAAGAAAGCTTGACTAGAAGAGTTAATGGAGAAAGTATTTATCAGGCCGAGTTAGTCGCCGTAGGGAGCACCGATTTTGTTTGTCAAGAAGAAGGGCGGGAGTTTCAGGATGTGCATTGACTACCGTGCACTCAATGAAGTCACCGTGAAGAATAAGTATCCGCTACCAGGATTGATGATTTGTTTGATCTGTTGAGAGGAGCCGGAGTTTTCTCCAAGATTGATCTCGAGATCGGGATACCATCGATTGAAGATCCGATCGAGAAGATATTCAGAAAGGCGCATTCTCGTCAAGATATGGACATTACTGAGTTCTGGTTATGTCCTTTGGGTAACGAATGCGCCCATTATTTCATGAATATGATGAATAAGGTGTTCATGGAATATTTGGACAAGTTTGTCGTCGTGTTCATAGACGATATCCTAATCTACTCCAAGGCAGGAGGATGAACATGCCGAACACTTAAGGCGAGTTTTGGAAAAGTGAGGAACGACAACTTTTCGCCAAGTTCGGCAAGTGTGATTTTTGGAAGGACAAGGTGGAGTTTCTTGGACATGTAATGACCGCATGAAGGAGTCGCCAGTAGATCCAAGCAAAGTAGAAGGCTGTGTTACATTGGGAGCCCAAGACTGTGACCCGGTCGGAGTTTCCTTGGAATGGCAGGATACTACCGCCGTTTCATCGAAGGCTTCTCGACAATTGCGAAACCTCTTACGCAAGCTATTTGAAGAAGGAAAAGAAGTTTGCATGGGCGCGAGAATGTGAGAAAGGATTTCAGAGCTGAAGAAGCGATTGACATCGGCCAGGTGTTAGTTCTACCGGATGTTGCTCAAAGCCGATATTTATTGTGACGCATCGCGCCAAGGACTTGGATGTGTCTTGTCACGGGATGGAAAGGTAAATTCGCTTATGCATCAAAGCGATTGAGGCCGCATGAGGAAAATTATCCGACACATGACTTAGAGTTAGGCTGCCGTAGTGCATGTTTTGAAGATATGGCGTCACTATCGATTGGAAGCAGATGTGAAGTGTATCACGGATCATAAGAGCCTTAAGTACATATTCACCCGATCCGGATCTGAATATGAGGCGAGAGGAGATGGTTAGAGTTGATCAAAGACTATAATGTTGGAATCCATTACCATCCGGGAAGGCCAGCGCGATGGCCGATGCTCTGAGTCGGAAAAGCCATACCGTGAGTGCGTTGCTAGCCACAAGTCGAGGATGAGTTATGTGAGGACTTTCGGAAAATGAAGATTGAGGTTGTACCTAGCGGATTCTTGGCCACATTGGAAGTAAAGCCTTCCTTAGAGGATCGAGATCCGAGAAGGGCGGAAGGATGATGACAAGATCCGCAGGATTAAGTTCATCAAGGAGGAAGGCAAAGCGAGAGGACTTCAAGTTGGATGAGCAAGGCACGTTGTGGATGAAGGATCGCATTTGTGTGCCTAACAAGAAGGAGTTAAAGCAACTGATTCTGGAAGAAGCCCATGACTCCAAGTACTCAATTCATCACAGAGCGCCAAGATGTATCGAGGATCTGAAGGAGAGATTCTGGTGGCCGAGTATGAAGCGTGAAGTTGCCGAGCATGTTGCATTGTGCGGCGTATGCCGGAGAGTCAAGGCAATGCATCGAGAGACCGGCGAGTTGCTACAGCCGCTGAAAATACCTGAGTGGAAGTGGGAGGAAATCGGAATGGATTTCATTACCGGTTTGCGAAGACTCAAGGAGGTTATGACTCCATATGGGTTATAGTGGATCGCTTGACTAAAGTAGCCCATTTTATCCCGTGAAGACCACTTACTCGGGAGATAAATTAGCGTAATTGTACATGATCGAGGATTATCTGTTTGCACGAGTGCCAAAGAGGATTGTATCGAGACGAGAGGTACCCAATTTACTTCAAGGTTACGGAATAAGTTGCATGAAGCCATGGGAACCCGTTTGAACTTGATCTGACTTATCATCCACAGACGGATGGGACAGACCGAAAGAGTCAACCAGATTCTGGAGGATATGTTGAGAGCTTGTGCATTAGCTTATGCTACTTCTTGGGATAAGAGTTTACCGTATGCCGAGTTCAGTTACAACAATAGTTAGGGAAAGGTTGAAGATAGCCCAATCTCGACAGAAGAGTTATGCTGACAATCGTCGCCGAGACTTGAGTTTTGAACCAGAAGACTTTGTTTACCTCAGAGTTACGCCTCTCGAGGGAGTTAAGAGGTTCCATGCCAAAGGAAACTTCGCACCCGTTATGTTGGACCATTTAAGATTTTGAGTCGCAGAGGTGAAGTTGCTTACCAGTGGAGTTGCCACGATCGTTGGCGAGGAGTGCATGATGTATTCCATGTGTCCCGATTGAAGAAGTGTCTCCGAGTTCCTGAGGAACAGACACCGCTAGAGTCAATTGAGTTGCAAGAGGATTTGACTTATAAGGAGCATCCCGTGAAGATTCTGGACACAATGGATCGAGAAACTAGAAACAAGTCAACCCGTTTCTGTAGAGTTCAGTGGAGCAACCATGAAGAAAGCGAAGCGACTTAGGAGCCTTGAAGAGGATTTGAAGAAAGAGTTTCCAAACCTATTCTGTAGTGAGCCCTGAATCTCGGGGACGAGATTCTATTAAGGGGGGAGGTTTGTAACACCCCAAAATTTTGCTTTTATTGAATTCATGTGTGATTTGGCACTTTGGTGAATTTTTGGAATTTTCTGGAATTTATTTGGATTTATTTGGAATTTATTTGAATTTATTCCATTTTGAAATAATTAAAGAATTTAATATTGCAAATAAAATTTTGTTGGAAATATTTTATTTGAGTCCCAAATACCCTAAAATATTTTCCAGAATTTTTGGAATTTTTAAAGTATTTTGCTATTTTTAATGAATTAATTGAATTTAGGAATTATTTTAAATATTAAATCATTTGGAAAATCAAACCGAAGTGGGATTCTTGTTCATCCGACCGAGCCCGAGTCGGACTCGAGTTCGAGTCCGACCGAGCCACATGACTCGACCAAACCAACTCAAAACCTAATCGATCCCAACCGCTGGATCAAGATCCAGCAGTCGGGATCATCCGTCTCGCCGGTCGAATCCGGCCGGATCCGATCGCGTCCACGCCGATTCGTGGCCGTTGATCGTGCCACGTGGGCCGGTGGCGTCATCGTCCCCATAGTCCGAGCCGGACTCCTCCGCCGCTTGTCGCTGCAGTGTAGGATTAGGGTTCCGTCCGTGCACGCATGCCGAGGGTATTTAAGTGCACGGAGGTACCAGGGACCGCCGTGATCCGCGCCCTCTCTGCTCTACTTCACCGAGCCTTAGTCGCGTAGATTCGCGGAATCGCTCGCCGAACTCTGACACCTCTCCATTTGCGGTTTTGCTTGATTCCGCCGCCGTCGCCGTCCCCTGCGCCATTGACCCCGGTCCGGAACCCGAAGCCAGCGCGCACGAAGAGACCCTTCACCTCGCCGAGCACGCCCCAACGCCCGTTCGTGTG
Organism: Rhipidocladum racemiflorum; assembly: GCA_036346355.1. Classification (NCBI taxonomy): domain Eukaryota; kingdom Viridiplantae; phylum Streptophyta; class Magnoliopsida; order Poales; family Poaceae; genus Rhipidocladum; species Rhipidocladum racemiflorum. The sequence goes on along the minus strand of CM070589.1, from coordinate 25,373,204 downwards.
GTCGCCGTCCTCGGCGGCGACCACAACCTCGCCAGTGAAGCCATCGTCGACCCGAGCTCCACCAACCGTCCGATCAAGATCCAAGGGCTCGGATCGCGCCACGTCACCCTCGGTGAGTTCTCCGTTGAAAATCCTAGATCTAATCTCAACCGCTTGGATCTAGATCCAGCGGCAGGTCGTGCCACGTGGCGGGAAGCGCACCAGGCTGGGTGGATGCGGACCGTTAGATCAAGATCCAACGGCCCGAATCAACCCGTCGCCCAAGCACTTGAGGCCCAAATCCAATCCTGGCGTCGATTTTCAAACCAGCGGCTACGATCGTGCCACGTGTCCAGTGAGCTGAACTGGCCGCGCCACGCGGTATGCGCGTGGGCCATCGACACGCTGGGCCCGGGCGTGTCACCGACCGCACCGTGATCGCCATCGGATGGACTCCACCTGCCGGGCCATTGGTGAGGTCGAGCCTCGCCGACGCCAAAGAATGACGTCGCCCGAGTGGTCCCACATGTCGATCTCACATGGAGCCGTGGGCCGGGTCCACGGTAGACCCGAGCCGGCGTGGACTACGCCCATGGACCGGTGACGTCAGCAGACCAATCCAGTGCTGCCACGTGTCCATGATGACGCAATAATTAATTTCCGAAAAGAAAATGATTTATTAATTCGAAATAATGATTTGATTTTGTTTCAAACTTCAAACGCTTATAACTTTTGCGTTTCAACTCCGATTTGAGTGATTCAAATTTCTAAATTTGTATAAAATTGAGATCTACCTAAATATGAATTTTATTTAATTTTTGGACTAAAGTTTTTCTCTGCAAAATTATTTAAATGATTATTTAAACTTTAAATAATCATAACTTTTATGCCTTAACTCCAAATTTGATTTATTCCAGTTTCTAAAAATTCATAAAATTATGTTCTTTCTGTTTATGGATTTTATTTGGATGTTTGGACACTTTTTGCCTATTGTTTATTCGTGTATTTGCTATTTGCACGCTTTACGAGTGAAGCGTTGAAGTGCCGGAAGGATTCGAAGGAGAAGTATTAACTCAGGATCCAACTCACGACCAAGAACAAGTACTTTGTGATGGCAAGGTGTGCTTTGACCATGTTGATCCTCTTTCGAAATCTAGTTTGATTTAAACTATTGCGTGCTAGTTCAATTAGAAAAATACTTGGTTTAAACATGGGGGTTAGATAAGTACCAATTTCTTTGTATGACACCTTGATTATTTAAGTATGTGCCATGACCCTTGTCACCCTAGTTGTGGATTACTAGTTGGACATTATTAAATTGCCAACCTGGGTTTAGGCAGATTTGTAGTATCTTTGCTTAGACACCTTTACGTGCTCATAACATGATTTTGGATAATCAAATGTTAATATTGACTTAATGATATATTGAACCTGTTTTGGAAAAGTATCATGTGATGTTGATGGCACGTGGTGCATGGTAATCAAGCGGGGTTTGATAAACGATTTTCGGCCAGGGCATGTGGCAAGAGTAATGTCAGGTGGGCCAGTTGTGGCATTGGGAGTGTTGTTTTGGTTCTTGGGTAGTCTTGCCCTGGTCACCCTAAGGACTTAACCTTGCAAGCCTTTGAACTGGGTCTAACGTGCAACCACATGTCTCGTAATGGGACGGACCTAGTTGACTAAGTTGCTAATAACGTACTGTGGGACCTCGAGGTCAACTACACCCTTTGTGTAAGTTGTATGGGGAGCGTCACAGGGGATGAGGCCAGTACCCATCTAACGGTTGATTGGCCTAGACTTCGCCTTAGCGAAGGGAAGGGTTAGTCTTGTAATAACCTGGGAGGACCACTTGTATTGTTAGAGGTTTCGAAAGACTTTGTTACGGGAACTTCGCCTTTGTGGTGTTTGACTGTATCTTGTGGGTAAAGTGCATAACCTCTGCAGAGTTTAGAATCTATTCGAATAGCCGTGTCCGCGGTATTGGACATCGCTCGGGAATTACAGTCAAGGGTTAGATTTTCTCAAAAATAACTTTGGTTTGAAAGGTTGGGTTGGTTTAATAATGAAGATGATGGAAATGTGGTTTAGGATGGGGAAAATGTTTATTAAACTTCTTGAAAAGTTATTTATGCTTTACTTATTTCTACTGCTTTCGAATCTACTTATATTACTTGTCAAATGCTGTTTACTGCAAATATACCTTGAGCTATTCCTTTGTACCAAGCCATGCATATAGTATATTAGCTTGCATTACATGCATGACTTCTTTGAGTACCAAGTACTCACCCTTGCCTCAACACAACATCGATTGAAGAGGAGACTACGCCCGACTTTGGAGGAGGAACTCCAAGAGGATCCGTCTACTTAGGGAAGCGAGCCCGGTCGATTTGCTGTGGTATCTTTGGATGGCGCCACGAGTTATTTGATTTTCATTTGCTATTATTTTTCTCTGAATAAGTCTCGCCTTGCGAAGGCATATATTTGTAACTTGACCATAAGGTCGAGTAACTTGATTTAGTTATTTAAATAAAGTACTTTGATAATATCGAATGGTATGATTGTGATATTTACCGATGTTAAGGCTGTGTGCACTAAGCGCGTTCTGGACTAGTCTTTGAATACACGAAGGGTCGGATTTGCAAATTTGGGGTCCCGGACACGTGAGCATCCAGGAATCCACTAGCCATATGTTCTCCTTCCTCGCGTGAGAAGCCTACATAGAAGCGAGTAAAGTGTCGAGGTCTCGATCTTTGGGGTTAGAAATAAGATGTTTAAGAATCCGATCTTGAGACACACGGCGCTGCTTGATAGGCACAACACGAGTATTCTTATGCACAAAATCAGATTTGGCTTTTCCGTGTTTTTAGCATCAAAAGGTGTTTGTTTCACCTAGGCACATAATGAGAAGTAGAGTGTGCCTTTACGAAATTAGACCTAGCATTAAACCTTTCTCTCTTATGTTGTTTGGCTAGTCTAAAGCAAAAATCTACTAAATGTCCATCTCTACCACAATGAGTGCAAGTGTACTTAACATGAGGTTTTGCTTTAACAGTAGAAGCACATTTTGCATTCATCATAGTAGAAGAAAGAAAACCAGCAGATTTAAAAGCAATCTTTTTAGGTTCATTGAGAATCTCAATTTTGTCATTGCAAGGAGCATGAAAAACAGTGAGAGTTTTAGTTTCAAATGAAGCATGAAGATCAAAACCTAAACCTTTCTTGTTTGAGCTAACCTTAGATTGATCCAAGATCATGTTCAATCTTTTCTTGCCATTAGTGAATCGTTCCAAAGAATTTTGCAAGTAATCAACTTTCTTGGCAAGAGTTAAACAATTATTGCAAAGATTATCAACCTTCTCTTTCTGTTTACGACAAGTAGAGCATGAAAGAACCTGTGATGCCCTAGAATTTGAGAGCGATCCTAGGGTTTTCTTTCTTGGTTGTTCCGGAAAGAAAGAGAGTTTTGTCGGGGAATGAAATAATTGAAGATTATGCGGCAATTTAATATTAAAAATTGGAGTTTTGGGCTAGTTTCCGCTGGGCTGAGGCAACCTGAGCCTGGGCCGGGAATTCCTTTTTCCCCCTCTCCTCCCCATGCCTTAGTGGGCCGGCCCACCTCCCCCTTTAAGTGGCGCCCCCTCCCACCAAACCCTAAGGCGCCTCCCTTCCTCCCCCCTAGCAGCCGCACCCCCTCCTCTTCCTCCCCTGCGTGGTGGCTCAAGATCCACCGCGAAACACGAAGGAGAAAACGAGAAGAGGATCCGTGGAGGCGAGGAGGACGAACAGATTTCCGTTACGGGGATCGTCGCGCGTTCTTCGGGGGTTCGCAAGGGGGAACTCAAGGTAAAATTCCCAATCTTTTACCCCTGTTCTACCTAGGTATTAGGAGTGTATTAGATCTGGTGGTGAGTGGTTTGGATGGATCTTGATGGGGGAGAAGGGTAGATGTTCACGTGGTGCTGTTTTTGGAAGGGAAGATTGTGCAGCACGGATTGTTTCGCGTTTTACATGGCATAGATGATTTTTCCTGCAAAAACCTATAACTAGAAAGTTGTATATAACGTCGATACCTAGCTTCTGTAATTTTTTCAGAATTTTTGGGGCGTCGGTCTGAGAGTTATCTCTGTTGGAAGATGACGAACAGAATCTGGAAACAGATTTCGTCGACTGTGTTGGACGGTTGTTTAGGCATATTTAACCGTGGAATTGAAATTTGTGACCTTCATGAAAGTTGTAGATCTCGTCAATATATAGCTACTGTAATTTTTTTGTATTTTTATGAACAGTAGAAAAAAAGATACGAAATTGGGAAGAGAGAGTGCTGCTGTTCGATTCGGACAGATCGGGGTTTTTGGCGTTTAAATGGGAACGGGGAGTAGGAAGCGTGTGTTTGAATTGTGTGATGAATTGTGATGTCGCTATGTACTGAAATAATATTTGTTCAGGTGGTGCCACTGCTTGGCGTAACTAGGTTCATCGTCCACGTCGGTAAAGGCAAGTGGAAGTAGTTGTATTGTTAAGCTATACATTGTTGTTTGCTTCGCCTTCATTATAAACTCCAATTACAGCAATCATACATAGTTTAATCACTTGCTTTGAGGTAAGGTGAAGAAGGATGTTGTTTACCGGATGAATTGTCTAAACATTTCATCTCTATGATATTTGTTTTCTGTCCATGCTATATGATGATATGCAAACATGTGGACTCAGTGGGAGGAGTTATAATGAATTCATGCATGAAGCATTAACTGCATAATCATGCATTGGAAGTTTGTCGGCGCTTGCGTCTTGTGACCGTCTGCAGTACAACACCGTGTGTTCTGAGAAAGGAGCATGGTGAGGAGGAACATGGCATAAGCATGTGCATCAATCATATGCATTTCTTGAAGTGGTGTGGACTCTTTGATGTGGTATTGTATATGAGGAATGTGGACTCTTTGATGTGGTATTGTATATGAGGAATGTGGAATGATAGATATATGGTGGATGTTTTATTTGTATTAGTTGTTCCGCTTTGCTGAGATTACCCAATCTCACTACTTGTCGTTTTGATGTTTTCTGTAGCGCACGTGAGTCGTAAGCATGAAGGGTGGGCTAGCAACACAATAAATTTTCTGTTGTCATCACGACTCACATGATCTAGTGTTTTAAATAATTCATTAGTTGGATGCAATTTTATTTCATTTAGACCTATTGTTGTTCCCTTTAAACTTGTTCTCGTTTATGGTTGTCCCTTTATAGATGTGTTTTATTTATGGTTAATACCTGGTTGAATTAGACTCGTTGTCTCTAGTTTTGATGTCGTGATATTATTCCTATTCGAATTGCTTCCGTACTATCCTGTTTTAGGAGAAATGCTGTCGATCTGTTCTTGTACAACAGTTTAGATTTATGGGGTATTCTGAGAACCTCATGTGTAAGCAGATTATCAGTTATTTGAGAAACCCTAGCATTTGCATCTTTTAACTTCAATTCAAGTGTTGAGTATTTAGAACAAGAGGTTCAACCATGCAATTCATCCGTGGAACAGCTAGTATTTTTAACATGTTTCTCATTTTTCTCGTTTAGATGTAACAGAAGAGCATGTTCTTTCCTAAGCAAGGTGAGCTCATTGTAAATTAAGTCACATGATTTGCAAGTATCATCATCAGGAATCAAGGTCTTAAGTCTAGCAATTTCAGTATTCAATGACTCCACAAGAATATCATGTTTCTTAATTTTTCTATCACGTTTGTCAAGCAATTTTCCAAGACGAGCAATAGCAATAGCTAATTCATCATAAGAAGGATCTACCTCATTGAAGTCGCTGTCTTGATCGTCCTCGGTGAAGCTATCCTTGCTGCTTGCCAAGAGACACAACCCTGTCAAGTCACGTTTGCTTGGAGTTGCATTGTCCTCGCTGCTCTCTGAATCCACATCGCTCAAATTGACTTGTTCAATAGCGGAAAGAACTCGGTGAACCACTTTGCGGTTGATGAAGCTCTTCTTCTTCCTGTCGTTTGAAGAGAACCTTCTCTTCTCATTTCTTCTGTCGTTGTCCTTCTCCTCCCTTGATGCTTTACCTGCAAGTTTAGGACAGTTTGGACGAATATGGTCGAGATCACCACACTCATAGCATCTTGGAGGATCACCACCACCTCTCTTTCTCTTCCTCACATTTTGCAAAGCTTTGTTAAAGCGAGAAGAGAGTAGTGATAAGTCTTCTTCTGGGAATTGCTCAATCTGTTCATCGGTTAATGAAGACAAGAAGGATAGAGCAAAACTTGAAGCAGCACCATTATGAGATATGCTAGATTGAGATGTCAAAGCAATTGATTTATGATCATTCTTTCTAGCAAAAACATCTAATTCATGAGTTTTCAACTTAGAATAAAGAACATCTAAAGTAAGTGTACTCATGACAGTCGATTCTTGTATAGATGTTACTTTCATCTCCCACACCGACTTATTCTTGAGGACAAGCGCAAGGAACTGGATGAGAACAGGAAGCGCAGGATGCAACAGCAAGGATCACGCCAGGGAACGCAACAGCGCCTGAGAGTTGCACCAAATCAATTCTTCAGATTCCAACCACAGAATGCAACAAGGACACCATCCCGGCACCAAGACACATCAATCGAACTACTGGACCCAGCCCCGCTAGAAACACTACTCGGCGATCGGCAAGGAGCAGTGAGGCATTGCTACAAGCTGCAACGAGCCAGACACTTTGCCAACAGTTGTCCAAAGAAGACAGCGAGGAGTGACTCGATTCGCTTCAATCTAGGAACCACCCCAGCTAGGGCGCCAAGGCCAGGAGCCACACCCAGGCCGTGGTGAGAGGCCGAGTCAACCATGTCACCATGAGATGCAACTGCGAAATGCTACTGACGTCGTCTTGGGTAAGTTACTTGTTAACTCGAACACTGCAAGCGGTTTTGTTTGACTACGGGGCTTCGCGTTCGTTTGTTTCGCAAGGCTTTGCTACTAGAAATGATTTGAGGATTGCAAGACTTAGATGCATGCTTTTAGTTCAAACCCACAGTTCCGAACTCCGAGCGAAAGTAGGATGTTCCGAGGTGAGAATACTAATAGATGGAATAGAGTTCCTAGCAAACCTTATTATTCTAGAAACCCAGACCTTAGACATCATATTGGGAATGGATTGGTTATCCAAGCACAAGGCCGTATTGGATTGTGGACGAAGGACTATCTCGATTGAGAGCCCTTGTGGAAAGAAAGTGGAATTTCAAGCTCACTGCTTTGTTAGAAGGACAGTTGATGGTTAACAGTACCAAGACAATCCTCATAGAGGATGTCTCAGTAGTGAATGAGTACCCAGATGTTTTTCCCGAAGATCTACGGTATGCCTTGAGGCGAGGGACATAGAGTTTGTGATAGAGCTTGTACAGTGCAAAGACCGATAGCAAAGAGACCCTATCGGATGTCCACCGAGGAGTTGGTAGAAATGAAGAAACTTGAATAGAAGAGTTAATGGAGAAAGTATTTATCAGAACGAGGTAGTCGCAGTGGGGTGCATCAGTTTTGTTTGTCAAGAAAAAGGACGGAAGTTTCGGGATGTGCATCGACTACCGTGCACTCCAATGAAGCCACCGTGAAGAATAAGTATCCGCTACCCGGGATTGATGATTTGTTTGATCAGGTGAGAGGAGCCGGAGTTTTCTCAAGATTGATCTGAGATCGGGATACCATCGATTGAAGATCCGATCGGAAGATATTCAAGATCGCATTCTCGTCAAGATATGGACATCACGAGTTCTGATTATGTCCTTTTGGTACTCGATTTAATGCGCCACCTTATTTCATGAATATGATGAATAAGGTGTTCATGGAATATTTGGACAAGTTTGTCGTCGTGTTCATAGATGATATTCTAATCTACTCCAAAGCGGAGGATGAACATCTTAGGACACTTAAGGCGAGTTTTGGAAAAGTCGAGGAACAAGAACTTTTCGCCAAGTTCAGCAAGTGTGATTTTTGGAAGGACAAGGTGTAACAGCCTAAAAATTTGCTTTTAATATATTTAGTGTGTTTCTGGGATTATTTGTATTTTCTGACGTCAGCAGACCAATCCAGTGCTGCCACGTGTCCATGCTGACGCAATAATTAATTTTCGAAAAAGAAAATGATTTATTAATTCGAAATAATGATTTCAGATTTTGTTTCAAACTTCAAACGCTTATAACTTTTGCGTTTCAACTCCGATTTGAGTGATTCAAATTTCTAAATTTGTATAAAATTGAGATCTACCTAAATATGAATTTTATTTAATTTTTGGACTAAAGTTTTTCTCTGCAAAATTATTTAATTGATTATTTAAACTTTAAATAATCATAACTTTTGAATCTTAACTCCAAATTTGACGATTCCAGTTTCTAAAAACTCATAAAATTATGTTCTCTCTGTTTATGGATTTTATTTGGATGTTTGGACACTTTTTGCCTATTGTTTATTCGTGTATTTGCTATTTGCACGCTTTACGAGTAGACGTTGAAGTGCCGGAAGGATTCGAAGGAGAAGTATTGACTCAGGATCCAACTCAAGACCAAGAACAAGTACTTTTTGAAGGCAAGTTGTGCTTTGACCATGTTGATCCTATTTCGAAATCTATTTTGATTTAAACTATTGCATGCTAGTTCAATTAGAAAAATACTTTGTTTAAACATGGGGTTAGATAAATACCAATTTCTTTGTATGACACCTTGATTATTTAAGTATGTGCCATGACCCCTTGTCACCCTAGTTGTGGATTACTAGTTGGACATTATTAAATCGCCAACATGGGTTTAGACCGTTGTAGTATACTGCTTAGACCTGCTACGTGCTCATAACATGATTTTGGATAATCAAATGTTAATATTGACTTAATGATATATTGAACCTGTTTTGGAAAGGTATCATGTGATGTTGATGGCACGTGGTGCATGGTAATCAACTGGGGTTTGATAAACAGTTTTCGACCGGGGCATGTGGCAAGAGTAATCAGGTGGGCCAGTTGTGGCATTGGGAGTGTTGATTTGGTTCTTCGGGTAGTCTTGCCCTGGTCACCCTAAGGACTTAACCTTGCAAGCCTTTGAACTGGGTCTAACGTGCAACCACATGTCTGTAATGGGACGGACCTAGTTGACTAAGTTGCTAATAACGTACCTGTGGGACCTCAGGAGGTCAACTACACCCTTTGTGTAAGTTGTACGGGGGAGCGTACCGAGGCTGAGGCCAGGTACCCATCTAACGGTTGATTGGCCTAGACTTCGCCTTAGCGAAGGGAAGGGTTAGTGCGCAATAACCGGGGAGGACCACTTGTATTGTTAGAAGTCTCCGAAAGACTTTATTACGGGAACTCGCCTTTGTGGTGTTTGACTGTATCTTGTGGGTAAAGTGCATAACCTCTGCAGAGTTTAGAATCTATTCGAATAGCCGTGTCCGCGGTATTGGACATCGCTCGGGAATTACAGTCAAGGGTTAGATTTTCTCAAAAATAACTTTGGTTTGAAAGGTTGGGTTGGATTAATAATGATGTTGAAGGAAATGTGGTTTAGGATGGGAAGATGGTGGTTAAACTTCTTGAAAAGTTATTTATACTTTACTTGTTTCTACTGCTTTCGAATCTACTTATATTACTTATCAAATCTTTGTTTCTTTGCAAATATACCTTGAGCTATTCCTTTGTACCAAGCCATGCATATAGTATATTAGCTTGCATTCTGTGCATGACTTGCTTGAGTACCAAGTACTCACCCTTGCCTCAACACAACATCGGTTGAAGAGGAGACTACGCCCGACTTTGGAGGAGGAACTCCAAGAGGATCCGTCTACTTAGGAAGCGAGCCCGATCAGTTGCTGTGGTATCTTGGATGGCGCCAATGGGTTATTTGATTTTCCGCTGCTATTATTTTTCTCTGAATAAGTCTCGCCTTGCGAGGCATATATTTGTAACTTGACCATAAGGTCGAGTAACCAGTTTGGTTATTTAAATAAAGTACTTTGATAATATCGAATGGTATGATTGTGATATTTACCGATGTTAAGACTGTGTGCACTAGCGCGTTCCTGGACTAGTGCTGAATACACAGAGGGTCCGGATTTGCAAATTCGGGGTCCCGACACGTGAGCATCCGGAATCCACTAGCCATATGTTCTCCTTCCTCGCGTGAGAAGCCTACATAGAAGCAGAAAGTGTCGAGGTCTCGATACTGGGGTTAGAAATAAGATGTTTAAGAATCCAGTACTGAGACACACGACGCACAACAGTAGGCACAACACGAGTATTCTTATGCACAAAATCAGATTTGGCTTTTCCCGTGTTTTTAGCATCAAAAGGTGTTTGTTTCACCCTAGGCACATAATGAGAAGTAGAGTGTGCCTTTCTGAAATTAGACCTAGCATTAAACCTTTCTCTCTTCTGTTGTTTGGCTAGTCTAAAGCAAAAATCTACTAAATGTCCATCTCTACCACAATGAGTGCAAGTGTACTTAACATGAGGTTTTGCTTTAACAAAGAGAAGCACATTTGCATTCATCATAGTAGAAGAAAGAAAACCAGCAGATTTAAAAGCAATCTTTTTAGGTTCATTGAGAATCTCAATTTTGTCATTGCAAGGAGCATGAAAAACAGTGAGAGTTTTAGTTTCAAATGAAGCATGAAGATCAAAACCTAAACCTTTCTTGTTTGAGCTAACCTTAGATTGATCCAAGATCATGTTCAATCTTTTCTTGCCATTAGTGAATCGTTCCAAAGAATTTTGCAAGTAATCAACTTTCTTGGCAAGAGTTAAACAATTATTGCAAAGATTATCAACCTTCTCTTTCTGTTTACGACAAGTAGAGCATGAAAGAACCTGTGATGCCCTAGAATTTGAGAGCGATCCTAGGGTTTTCTTTCTTGGTTGTTCCGGAAAGAAAGAGGGTTTTGTCGGGGAATGAAATAATTGAAGATTATGCGGCAATTTAATATTAAAAATTGGAGTTTTGGGCTAGTTTCCGCTGGGCTGAGGCAACCTGGGCCTGGGCAGAAATTCCTTTTCCCCTCTCCTCCCCATGCCTTGGTGGGCGGCCCACCTCCCCTTTAAGTGGCGCCCCTCCCACCAAACCCTAAGGCGCCTCCCTTCCTCCCCCCTCGCAGCCGCACCCCCTCCTCTTCCTCCCCTGCGTGGTGGCTCAAGATCCACCGCGAAACGCGAAGGAGAAAACGAGAAGAGGATCCGTGGAGGCGAGGAGGACGAACAGATTTCCGTTACGGGGATCGTCGCGCGTTCTTCGAGGAGTTATGCAAGGGGAACTCAAGGTAAAATTCCCAATCTTTTACCCCTGTTCTACCTAGGGATTAGGAGTGTATTAGATCTGGTGGTGAGTGGTTTGGATGGATCTTGATGGGGGAGAAGGGTAGATGTTCACGTGGTGCTGTTTTTGGAAGGGAAGATTGTGCAGCGCGGATTGTTTCGCGTTTTACATGGCATAGATGATTTTTCCTGCAAAAACCTATAACTAGAAAGTTGTATATAACGTCGATACCTAGCTTCTGTAATTTTTTCAGAATTTTTGGGGCGTCGGTCTGAGAGTTATCGCTGTTGGACGATGACGAACAGAATCTGGAAACAGATTTCGTCGACTGTGTTGGACGGTTGTTTAGGCATATTTAACCGTGGAATTGAAATTTGTGACCTTCATGAAAGTTGTAGATCTCGTCAATATATAGCTACTGTAATTTTTTTGTATTTTTATGAACAGTAGAAAAAAAGATACGAAATTGGGAAGAGAGAGTGCTGCTGTTCGATTCGGACAGATCGGGGTTTTTGGCGTTTAAATGGGAACGGGGAGTAGGAAGCGTGTGTTTGAATTGTGTGATGAATTGTGATGTCGCTATGTACTGAAATAATGTTTGTTCAGGTGGTGCCACTGCTTGGCGTAACTAGGTTCATCGTCCACGTCGGTAAAGGCAAGTGGAAGTAGTTGTATTGTTAAGCTATACATTGTTGTTTGCTTCGCCTTCATTATAAACTCCAATTACAGCAATCATACATAGTTTAATCACTTGCTTTGAGGTAAGGTGAAGAAGGATGTTGTTTACCGGATGAATTGTCTAAACATTTCATCTCTATGATATTTGTTTTCTGTCCATGCTATATGATGATATGCAAACATGTGGACTCAGTGGGAGGAGTTATGAATGAATTCATGCATGAAGCATTAACTGCATAATCATGCATTGGAAGTTTGTCGACGCCAATAGCGTCTTGCGATCGGCATTCTGCACAACACCGTGTGTTCCTGAGAAAGGGCATGGTGAGGAGGAACATGGCATAAGCATGTGCATCAATCATATGCATTTTACTGAAGTGGTGTGGACTCTTTGATGTGGTATTGTATATGAGGAATGTGGACTCTTTGATGTGGTATTGTATATGAGGAATGTGGAATGATAGATATATGGTGGATGTTTTATTTGTATTAGTTGTTCCGCTTGCTGAGATTACCCAATCTCACTACTTGCTGTTTTGATGTTTTCAGGTAGCGCACGTGAGTCGTAAGCATGAAGGGTGGGCTAGCAACACAATAAATTTTCTGTTGTCATCACGACTCACATGATCTAGTGTTTTAAATAATTCATTAGTTGGATGCAATTTTATTTCATTTAGACCTATTGTTGTTCCCTTTAAACTTGTTCTCGTTTATGGTTGTCCCTTTATAGATGTGTTTTATTTATGGTTAATACCTGGTTGAATTAGACTCGTTGTCTCTAGTTTTGATGTCGTGATATTATTCCTATTCGAATTGCTTCCGTACTATCCTGTTTTAGGAGAAATGCTGTCGATCTGTTCTTGTACAACAGTTTAGATTTATGGGGTGTTACAGAACCTCATGTGTAAGCAGATTATCAGTTATTTGAGAAACCCTAGCATTTGCATCTTTTAACTTCAATTCAAGTGTTGAGTATTTAGAACAAGAGGTTCAACCATGCAATTCATCCGTGGAACAGCTAGTATTTTTAACATGTTTCTCATTTTTCTCGTTTAGATGTAACAGAAGAGCATGTTTTTTCCTAACCAAGGTGAGCTCATTGTAAATTAAGTCACATGATTTGCAAGTATCATCATCAGGAATCAAGGTCTTAAGTCTAGCAATTTCAGTATTCAATGACTCCACAAGAATATCATGTTTCTTAATTTTTCTATCACGTTTGTCAAGCAATTTTCCAAGACGAGCAATAGCAATAGCTAATTCATCATAAGAAGGATCTACCTCATTGAAGTCGCTGTCTTGATCGTCCTCGGTGAAGCTATACTTGCTGCTTGCCAAGAGACACAACCCTGTCAAGTCACGTTTGCTTGGAGTTGCATTGTCCTCGCTGCTCTCTGAATCCACATCGCTCAAATTGACTTGTTCAATAGCGGAAAGAACTCGGTGAACCACTTTGCGGTTGATGAAGCTCTTCTTCTTCCTGTCGTTTGAAGAGAACCTTCTCTTCTCATTTCTTCTGTCGTTGTCCTTCTCCTCCCTTGATGCTTTACTCCGCAAGTTTAGGACAGTTTGGGACTGAATATGGTCGAGATCACCACACTCATAGCATCTTGGAGGATCACCACCACCTCTCTTTCTCTTCCTCACATTTTGCAAAGCTTTGTTAAAGCGAGAAGAGAGTAGTGATAAGTCTTCTTCTGGGAATTGCTCAATCTGTTCATCGGTTAATGAAGACAAGAAAGATAGAGCAAAACTTGAAGCAGCACCATTATGAGATATGCTAGATTGAGATGTCAAAGCAATTGATTTATGATCATTCTTTCTAGCAAAAACATCTAATTCATGAGTTTTCAACTTAGAATAAAGAACATCTAAAGTAAGTGTACTCATGACAGTGGATTCTTGTATAGATGTTACTTTCATCTCCACACCGACATGTCCAAAGCACTAAGCAATTGTCTAGCATTGGCCGCATTAGTATAGTTGACTCCAACAAAGACGTCGATTGCTAAGAATCTTATTAAAGCGTGCAAAGAAGGCATCTACCGACTCACCCGGTGTCATTTCGAATCGCATGTCCTCCTGCTGGTAGATGTCTTGGCGAACCTCTTTCACAGTGTTATAACCCTCATGGTAATCACAAAGAGATTTCCATACCTCATATGCGGATCGAAGATGAACCACTCGATCAAAGTCGCTGCGTCCCAAGCCTTGGATGATCAAGTTGCGTGCCTTGCTGTTTGCTTCAACATGTGTGCGATTGGTGTCGTTGACGTTGTCGTTTGCAGGGACTTCATATGGCTTGTAGACCTTCTCCCAAATTGTGAAGCCATGTGCTTGGATGAACGCCTCCATCTTGGCTTCCAAAACTGAAAATCAACACCATCGAACACACATGGTTTTGTCGAATAACGATCCATTGATCTAATCACCGGTTAAGATAGATTAGAAAAACCTTGCTCTGATACCACTTGTAGGATCGAAAGACACGAATATAGCAATCAGAGGGGGGTGAATGATTGTGTGGAAGCTAAAACCAAATTCTTGATCTACTAAAAGTTCACCCCAAAATAGAACCAAATAATTGCCTCGTACTCGACAAAAACAGAATGACATAGGTTTGGTAAAAGATGAATTCCCGGAGATCCAGCCGTTAGATCGATCTGAAATTTGGACACAAGAAACTAGATTCCAATACGAATCGAATACAAAAAGAATCAGCCCGGTCGGACGTACGGATCAAACGTTATGAGTTTCGCAAGATTATTGTTCTAGAACTTGACGAAAATCAATCTAATCAAAACTTCAAGATTAAACAAGATCTTCAAAAGATTAATCAACTAGACTTTGAGAAACTCTAAATCAATACCCTAGAAAGGTTTTTGATGGATCAAATCAAGATGAAACTCAAAGATCAAAAACCAATCTACAATTAGAACAAGCATGCAAACAAGAACCAAAACAGAAAACATCAGAGCAACGTGGTTATCAGAGCACGCAAGAATCTTGGAAGAATTGATCTTTATT